>CM070739.1:3214068-5614068 GCA_036346245.1 Bonia amplexicaulis | reverse complement strand
TGCGGAGAGAGACGGCTCGGCCGGCGTAGGTGATGGCGTGCCGCACCAGGCTACGCTTGCGCAGGGCCCACACCACAGGCGCGAGCTACGTGACCGAATTTATCCATGGCCCTTGCCGGAGCTCTTCAGGCCCATAATAAAGGCCCAACGACACGTAGCCGAGACCGAGAGCTCTTCCGGCTTCGGCTATGTGAATAGTGTGTGGCACATTAGGGCTGTGTTTTTTGTTGTGGCTTTTAATTTTTGTTATAATAATTAACTTTTAAATAGTTTTTTAAGATGAATCTATAGGTTGATTGTAGTAGATACTGTACTGGCTTCAGCTATACCGGCCAAAATTATATGTGACCATCTCTCTTTGTACTCTCTCTCATGAATAGCCAGAATTCAAAGGATATAAGATAAAAAAAATCATAAATCACAACCTAAAAGAATTCACCTCTAGGTATCATTACAAAATCATAACTATCTATCCCACTCCGGACCACACCATGAGTTCCAATTTGACAACTATAGCCAAATTTTGCACAAATTCACGAATTGACCAAATTTAATTGAATATATAATGTACCAACATAATACAAGGATAAGCCAATTAATGACAAACACAGATTTATTATTCTCCCATTGACTTCCAAATTGTAATCATATACTTACTTTACGTCACATATGAAAGCACATTTAGCCTCACATATGAAATTTATTTTCCCTAATATTCCCTTTATTAATTGATCTCAAATAACTAGTTGCATGCAAAGAATCAGTCACAGAGAATCACTCTTGGTGGAGGGGTGGAGTTGCAGATGTATGACTTCACAAACTGCGTTTCAAATCCTAATAACCACATTTACGCATGCAAGTGTACTTTAGTGCGACTTTTGTAAGGTTAGGGGATTTAACCCTATTTATGTCTTTCTAAATGTGTACTAAGGGACGTACTCGTATATGTGTCTTCTTGTAATCGAACAAATTAGTCATAAAACATATATCCAAATTTACGATTAGGTAAACTTAAGACATATCCGTGACGAAGTCCTAGATCATGGTGCAAACCGCGATTGGAATCCTCACAGAATGAACCCCACCATCCGACCACGTCAAGCTCCCGAACATGTAGCCACCCTACACCCTTTGCCTCATCGTGAATGGCACAAATGTATTCGTCAACTCCAAATGGACTGATGTTGAAGAATTAGCGGATGAGTTGTGGTTAGGGGTGAAATGCCACTCGAACCAAGAGCTAGTTGGTTCTCCTCAAAATGTGTTGAGGTGCAGCAATTGACTAGATATCTAGGGGCAAAGCACTATTTTGGTGCAGGCTACGCGAGTGGTATCAAATCGAGGTAAACTCTGAAGACTAGATATGACCCAAAAATAACAGGGGTCAAGGTCACCCAGTGAGACGATGGGGGATAAGCTTCATCGTTGAGAGGGAAACAACCCGGACCACTAGCTAAGGCCCCTAAATGATCGCTCAGTGATAAAGGAGGTGGGGGTGCAAAGACAGCCAGGAGATTTGCCTAGAAGTAGCCACCTATTAAAGAGTGCATAATAGCTCACTAATTGAGCACCCTTGCGTTGAAGATGAACGGGGCTAAGCGATCTGCTGAAGCTGTGGGATGTCAAAATGCATTAGTAGCGGAGTGTTCCGCCTTAGAGGGAAGCAAACGCGAAAGTGGGGGTCGACGAAGCGAAAGCGAGAATATCAGCTTGAGTAATGAAAACATTGGTGAGAATCCAATGCACCAAAACCCAAGGTTTCCTCCACAAGGTTCATCCACAGAGGGTGAGTTAGGGCCTTACTTCGAGAAATGGTTTATGCATGTTTGTTACCGGGTGCAACAAGATCCAGTTGGTAAGGATAAAATACCCTTTCGTATTTGTATGGATTTCTGGAATTGATGATCGTAGAAGAGCCCTCTTTACCATTCTGTATAAATGGACTATTCTATTTGTATAGATATGGTAGAGGGGCGTATCCAACCCCCTTTTATCCACTAGTTCCCCGCTCTTTAGTTTAAGACTTGTGTCGCTTGCTACGCCCTTCCTCGTCTCTAGGTGCCTAGGTATCTACCGCAAGCCTTTCCTCTTTTGAACCTCTCATGCTTAGGTGACTGTTTACTAAAAACATAGGTCTACGCAAAGATTAATTTGCTTGTGTAGGTAGGGACTTGGTGTTTTTAGATTCCTTATGTGTGGAATTACAAAGAAAATTTTCAACAAAAATGTGAATTAGGAAGGATTGGTTGACGAAAAATGAATTAGAGACTGAATCTTGATATACCTTAGAACAATACATTCTTGTTACCACGAGATGTATTGGACACCACATATCATTTGATTGGAATGAGATTTGGAACGGGTATACTTGATGATGATGACATGAATCACTTGAAAAATAAACATTTCGTTCGGTTGCGGATCTGTTACAAGATCAATTCGGACTGGCGCTTGATCATTTACAACATGCAGTTCAAAAAACTATCCGTAGAGTATTCATACGTCAACTGAAACTGACTCCACAAACTTTGGTAACTCCAACTTCAACTTTGATTTTATTAATAACTACTTATGAGACATTTTTCGGGCACATACCTCTTATCTCAAGTTTTTGATCAAACTAATCCATTATAGATGGACATGACTAGCTAGGGCTAAGGATGTATTTTTAGTCTTTTACCGCCTTGGTGCTTAGTTGGAAGACCAGATTGCTAGTATATGTTGCCATACTATTAAGAGTGGTCTTGTCTAATAGCTTGAGTCTCATCACATGTTGATAGCTCAATCTCACTTGCTCTAGCTCTCTATGGCATGATGCTATTATTTACGAATGTATTTTACAAATAGTTGAAGCTCATATATAATCCTTGTAGCATGTGACTTAGGTTTGTAAATGTGTTTTACAAATGTGTTGAGTTCATGTATCTATTCCGTGTGTCATAATTCTAAAAGTGTGCAAGTGTGTTTTACAACATGGTAGAAGTTATGGTTTGATCCTTGTGTGCATGATACTATAATTTGTAAATATGTTTTGCAAAATTTATTGAAATATATGCACTTTTCAGGAAAATCAAAACTATCACCGTGTGTCTAGCGGTACTACCGTTGAGCGGTACTACCGACGTTGGGATTACGATACTACCATCTTCGTTGGTGGTCAAAGACTAATGTGGTGGTCGGAGACATGTGTGGTCGAAGATTGACGTGGTTGAAACCAATATGGTCGAAGATCAGCGTGATCGGAGGCCTGTGTGGTCGAAACCAATATGGTCGAAGATTGGCGTGGTCAGAGACTAGCATGGTTGAAGACCTGTTTGGTCGAACCAAATAACATGATTGAAGTCTAGTGTGACCGACGATCGGTAGTACCGGGCGATCGGTAGTACCGGGCTCTGTGTGAGCGGTACGACCGGGGTTGCAGTATGATCGCTTGTGTAGCGGTACATTTTTTCGAGAGAGACACCTTTTTTGGAGTCTTCTCCTCCTCGGGAAAACGATAGTTCTGCATGTGTCAATCGGTACTACCGCTTTGTGGTAGTACCGGACAATGGTCGGCGGTACTACCGATTCCAGTCTGTAACGGCTAGTTTTCTGACCGTTACGAGGGGGCAATAGTACCTACCATATAACAGTGGTACTACCGAATTTGCTGGTTTTTGTCCTCCACGGATAGTTTCATTGTGTGAGGTATAAATACTCTCTTGTGGCGATTGGGGTAAGACCTTTGACACTCTATTTTATTCCTTTAAGATAGTGTGAGGTTCTCCTCTCAATTTTCTATGTGTTATACCTTTGAGCAGGGAGAAAGGCTCTAGATTGTAAGTGTTGTATCTAGAGATGGATTTAGGCTTTATCTAGATTCTGCATTATAAACTTGGTTTTAGCCAAAGAAAAAATTAAAACCGCGTATTCACCACTCTCTAGCAATGTTTTAAATTGCCGGCTATGGCATTTAGCGGCGGGGTTCTCCACAGCTATGAGCGGCTATAGCCGGCTATAGCTCCGCTATGGCATTTAGCGGTTTTGGAAAAAAGTGAAAAGCAGGCGACAAAACCGGTATTCGGATAGCGAACCGGATATTCAGATAGCAGAATAGCACCAGATATTCAAATAGCAAATGTCAGTTCTCAGTTCTCATGCCGAGGCAATTTAAAACATGGTTCTCAACTTCTCATCGACAATACATTACACAACACCAATCAAATAGCACAAAACCGGATATACCTTTGCCAAGCAAAATCAAATGGCAACTTACAGCAATCTGGCAGCATGTATGGCGAGTTGGCGACTGGGACATTGTTCCTCCAAAGAAAATCAGCAGAGACGATCTGTTCTGGGCTTCTGGCTCTTCTCATCTAATCATCTCCAGATCCGGATACAAAGGGAGAGTTATCAGGATCAGAAGAATGCATTGAAATGTCGCCATTGCCATCACCATCTTTAGATTCGGAAGATGAAGTAGAGGCTGTCGGCTGCTCTAAAGCATCACGCATCAAAGACTGCAGGCTCTTGATTTTCTTATTTCTATGGCGCACAAGCCTCTTCCTTTTGGTTTGTGGTTCTGATGTTGATTCTCTCTCTGATGCTCCATCTTCTTGTTGTTCATCATTTGCAATTGGTACAGCTACAGCCCCAGTAATGAACTCATTACCATCATCATAGAGAACATCATCTATATCCTTCTCTATGGGATCTCTGCATTTGTTCTCTCTTTGTGCCTTAGTTTGGAGTTAAACTTCACAAACACAAGATCTCTCATCCTGTCATGAAGTAACTTGTTGCGCTTCTTTGTATGAGCCTGTGAGTGAAGTAGTGAACACAAGTCAAATAATGAACAAAAGTTAAAGAGGAACTGCAGGTCAAATAATGAACAAAAGTCCTCTCATCCTGTCATTTTTTACCTGTTCGAATACTGACTAGTTCCTCTCACAAGCTGAGGAACTGCAGGTCAAATTCAGAATCCTTGATGCCAATATCCTCATATTAGGTGTGCTTGTGCCATGATTGAGCCACCACTTTGCTGCATAAAAAAGTTAAAGAGTTAAATAGTGGTGACAACAAAAAGATGATATTCATCAATCATATTAGATTCACTTATTCACCTGGATTGAAACTTTTGTTTCTCCTCTGCCTTATGGCAATGTCATGTCCAAATGACCTTTGCTGATCCTGATATGTGTTTAGTTCTTCAATTATATTGTCTTGGGTTTCTTCATCCTCAATCATCTTTGTAATGCATGCAATCACACCTACTCTAAAGGATCCATTATGCTCAATCTCTGACTTGTTTGGGTAATAAAAATAAGGGTTCAAATAGTACCCAGCCAAGTGTAGTGGAGTCTTGAGCTTGCTGTCCCACCTTTTATCAATGATATCCCAAGCAACTTTGTAGCGACTCTCATCATTGTCAAACCTCCCGAAATTTCTTTCTTTGCCTCAAGCATTAATCCATGGAAGAATCCCATTGCGGAACATCACCGTCCATTCTCCTCGGCACATTAGCCAATGGCTCAAAGAAATTAATGACCATGTCAACATTTTTCCAAAAGCCTTCAGATCTCACCACTTTGATGGCTTTCTTCCCCTTTGCCTTCTTCAAGTAACCCAAATCATTGAGCTCATCTGATATGAAGAGCCTTGTCAAATCCTTCTTGTTGTCTAGCAAGCTTTTCAGATTCAAATAAGCAGTAGCAAATCGAGTAACCCCAGAGCGAACCAAGTCTTTCCCAAGAAATTTCCTCATCAAATCCAACACCCTTGTATGAGCATACAGGAATACAATCACTTGTCTTGCACTAGCAATAGTTTGTTCAACTAGTCCAAGCTTCCCAAGATCTTCCGGATGAGATCTAGGCGTTGAGCGACACATCCATTCCAAAAATTGAGGGTCTCTTTCTTTGTCAAAAGACTTCTGCTTGTTGTATTGACACTAGCATTATCAGTCACCACTTGGACAACATTTTCCTCCCCTATCTCCTCTATGCATCTGTCCACAAGGTCAAAGATGTATTTGCCATCTTTCTTCTCACCTGAGCAGTCCACCGAATCCAAGAAGCAAACCCCACGAGCACTGTGCACAACTAAGTTCATTACTCCCCTGCCCTTCCTATCTATCCATGCATCTGTCATAACTGTACAACCAATGAGCTCCCATGATTCTTTATGGTTCTTGAATCCTTCCAACACCTTTTGCTTCCTTTTCTCCAAGAATGGTCCACTCATCTCATAGGGGCTAGGCCCTCTCAAACCTCTGCCAAAAGCTCCTATGGCCTCAATCATATGGGCAAAGCTAGGAAGGGTGACTGTGTTGTGTGTAATGCTAGCTTCATAGAAGAACTAGCATATGTACTCACAAGCTCTGTCCCTCCTCTCTTCTCGTTTCTGAGTTGTCAAAGATGTTTGAATCTTTTGGCTGATGTTATTTCCTTTTCGCATCTTTTCAACAGCCTCTTCTATAGAAGGAGCCTTGTAGAACTTTTCAATAGGGCCAGCACCTCCTAAAGCTCTAGAGCTAGAGCTATTATATCCTCTTATTGGTTTTGGTTTCAGTACAAGAATCTTATTCCCATGTTCAGACTCTTCTTCACTACAACTTTCACCATCTGAGTGATCTAGGTCAATTTCAACTCTGCTCCTTTCCTTTTCCTTTACTTTCTATTCCTTATCAGTAGTCTTCTTTGTAAGCAAAGCCATCATCTCTTCCTTCACTGGAGTTGGAACTTTCTTGCACTTAGTAACATTGAAGCCTTTAATGCCAGCAAGATGGTACTTTATTCTAGTAATCCCAGCAGTGCAGAGCTTGTCACAACTTGCACTGTAGGCAATGCTTTTTGTTCAAGTTTGGGCAAAAACAATGAGCCCATGCAGGGTCATTTGAGTTGACAACAGGTTGTGCTGGTGGTGCATTTGTTACTGAAGCAGAGGCGGCACTTGACGGGTTACCTATGCAAATTGCAAATGCAAACACTAAATTTCATTCTAATCTAATTTCATCGTAATTGAGTAATTCAGTGTATGATACATCCAATATCTAACTAATCTTCTATACAACATCTATGGATCTACCTAATCTTCTATCTTTGGCTATGGATCTGCTTGTTGATGTCTAAAATTAGACTTGTCAAAATCTTGTCAAAATGATGAACAAACTAGTCCACAAGGTCCATGACACCGTACAAACCCATACGACAAAACCCCGTGAAATCGACCACTTCCGGAGGTCATACGACCGGTTCAAAGATTGCCAATCGACCACGGTCGTCACAGCGATAACGTGGTCGAACTCCGCTCCGACCACGCCATTTCTCGCGTTAACGTGATCGTAATCGGGTGCAACGTGGTCGATAACCGGCGTTACAACGTGGTCGAGCCACCGGGGCACAACGTGGTCGAACCACCAAACGCATAACGTGGTCGAACCACGAGCACCGCAGCGTGAGTCGTGACCCACGCGCCAACGTGGTCGTACTCTCCTCGGTGGCTCGACCATGTCCAATGTGGTCGTAAATGGCCCCGGTGGCCTCAGGCCACGACCCGGTGGTCGTAATCACTGCAGTGGTCGCACTCCCAACGTGGTCGAACCACCGGTGCCGAAATGCACCAACGTGGTCGATGTCGAATGTCACAATCGTGGTCGAGCTTGAGCGCCACAACGTGGTCGACTTACCGAGCAACCGACTACCGACCATGACCACATAGTCGTAAACCCCGCCCACGACTACCGACTACGACCAACGTAGTCGTAAACTCCCCGGCTTCCGATTACCTTCAACGTGGTTGTACGACACCGACCAACGCCATTTTCACCGAGGATCTTGCAACGTGGTCGATGACCTTCCCGACCACGACCAGCGTGGTCGTCTGAGACTCGAAGGTTTCGTCCACGACCAAACGTGGTCGTATGACACCCAACGTGGTCGTGCTCCACCGAGACTTTCGACCACGGCTAAACTTGTCGAGAAGGCCACAACGTGATCGTAGATCTCCGCAGCGTGGTCGTATAGCCTTCCGACCACTCGTGCGGCAGCCGACCGACTTCCGATTGCGCCCGGACTCGTCGAGGAAGCCGTAGCGTGTTCGTAGCGCCTCGATCACGGCGAGTGGTCGTAAACTTCCCAGAGACCTCCGACCACTGTTCAATGCCTCACTCGGTTCCAACTAAGGACAACGTGAGGCGTAAGGGCGATCACGACAATTCTTAAGGCTTACGACTTTGCAAAGTCGGCACAAACCTCAAAACCAAACTCAATCTTTCTAGATCAAGAGTCAATTACTCATCACAACCATGGGGTGACCTCCACATGGTCTCACAATCTCCCTTGATGAGTATATTGACAAACACGTAAAAGCATGAAGAAGAGTTTGTTTTGAACAAAGAAAGGAAGGAGATGCAAAAGTCACACATGGTCTAAAAGAATAAAGAAGGGACTCAAGACCATGTTGACACGTAATGAAATGGAGCGATGAAACTCAAATCACACAAAAGTCCAATCTTGCTCATGGTCCAAGAAGCGATGCTCACATGACCATTGTCATAGCAAGATGACCAAGCATTCTCCCCTTAATGCCTTTTATCCTTCTCCCATCCCTTGATGCATTCTCCCATTTTAATGCCTTTTGCACCCTTAATGCCTTTTTCTATCCTTCTCCCCTTTTGGCAATAAAGTCATCAAGATGCAAGGAAGAAACATAGAGCATGAATGAAATGGGGTGACTACAAGTAATTCATTTTAAGCAAAGGAGCCATGAAATTATCGAAGTGACTTCACGAAAATTATATCGAGGCCATAAAGGTGACAATGCTATCTAGATCATAACAAACTATGTATTGCCAAGCTCAAGCCAAATGCAAAGCCAAGTGGCGGAAGCGAGCCTTGAAAATCATAAGGAGAACCAACCTTTGTAGCAGTTGCTCGGTTGTTTAAGCCGTATTCGTGGCAATTCCATGTCCGAACGTGGTCGTAGTCAAGTCGGGGACGTTGTCGTAGTCGCGTCCTTCTCGTGTTCAACGTCGAGTCCGAGTTCGCGGTTGTATCCGAGTCCGCACCGTGATGAAGTGATCAAGACGCGTAATGGTGCGGACCATGGTCGTGGTTCCTGACGTGGTCGTAATGACCGTGAGCGGTCAGAACAACAGATCACTCTCCCTCATTCATACGACTGCGGTTTAATCATAGGGAACAATCGTGTCCTAATCTTGGGGTAAATGATATACAATATGGAACCGATCTTGAGACAAATGGTAACAACAAAGAGCATCGCTAGTATTAAAGACATAGAACACATGAGAACACGCATAGAACAAAGACGTAAGCCACCCAATACTAGAAGAAGCTTGTGACCTAACCACAAATCTCATGATATCTAAGCATAAGCACGACTAATGCTACCAAGATGTCATACAATTTATTTCATGCCATAACATCAATAAGATCAAAGTATACAAGCATCACAATAAATCACAACCATACACATAGCGAGATGACGGGAGGCGATCACGAAGCATATGCTAGCATGGATAAAAGCATGTATACTAGAAAAGATACAAAGGCATGAATAAACGCACCATCATGACACAAAGAAACTATCCAAGATATACTCAAGCTCATACCGTCCATACATATGCATACATCATGTAGACATACAACATGGCAAATCAACATCATGAAAACTTGCACACTGTATAAATTTTGGACAGCAGGTGGAGCGATACTTGACTTCTAATGCACACATTCTACTTAGCTCATGAAGTCAAGTCAAAGCTTAAGCATGTAACAAATACAACAAGGTACATGGATACTTAAGCGGCATACACATAAAGGCATGACATGAAAGCATTGAGAGAAAACATGCGGTATGGTACAAGTGAGCACATGAACAAGAACAACATGCCAATATGGTCAAACATGAGTATAAGGGCATGAAGGTATAGAGTAGCTCACAAAGTAGGTGGAGACGCCAAGCGTGAAGGTACATGCCTCTTGGAGGCCATGAAGTGGAGAACCAACAAATGTTCTAGTCACGTGATGAAGCGTAAGACTAAAATCCATTCGATCCCATGTTCTCCATCCAACGTCCGGACACCTACAAAAAACAAGAACAAAGTGCCCGAGCCACCGAGGGCACAACGTGGTCGAACCACCAAACGCATAACGTGGTCGAACCACGAGCACCCGCAACGTAGTCGTGACCCACGCGCCAACGTGGTCGCACTCTCCTCGGTGGCTCTCGACCATGTCCAATGTGGTCGTAAATGGCCACGTGGCCTCCGACCACGCCCGTAGTGGTCGTAATCACCACAGCCGTGGTCGTACTCCCAACGTGGTCGAACCACCGAGTGCCGAAATGCACCAACGTGGTCGATGTCGAATGTCACAATCGTGGTCGAGCTTGGCGCCACAACGTGGTCGACTTATCGAGCACGCGACTACCGACCATGACCACATAGTCGTAAACCCCGCCACGACTACCGACTACGACCAACGAGTCGTAAACTCCCGCTTCCGATTAGAACAAAGGATCGAGATCTCCGTGAGATGAGGAGAAGAAAACTTGTTCGTAGCGCCCTCGATCACGTTGCTTCCCAAGAGACCTCCGACCACTCGGACATGGTGGAAGCTTGGTGGTCCTCCCAAACTCAATCTTTCTAGGTTTACTCATCACAACCATGGGGTGACCTCGACAAGAACAAAGTAGCTTGTCGTCGGTCGTGGTCGTCTCGACCTGCAACCTCGAGACGTGAGCCGGCCGCCGTCGCTGGGCCCTTTTCGGGGAGGAGGAGTGGGGAATGCGGAGCTTGTTAGTCTTCCTCGCCGCCGGTCGCATCCACCGTCGCCGCTGCCGGTCGCAGGCTCACAGCGAATGTCACCGCTTTTTGTCGCAGCAGTCGCCGCTAGCTGAGAGGAGCCAAGAGGAGGAGCGAATGGATAGGGTTAGACCCAGGAGGAGCTGCCGTCACAGAGGAGTAGCGAATGGTTAGGGTTAGACCCCCGCGTGCGCTGATTTCGGCCCAGGAGGCCCTCGCGTCCGCTGATTTCGGCCTAGGAGGCCTGGAGGAGAAATAGCGGCACTAAGTTTCTTGCATGTTTAGCGGCAATAGCGCGATAATAGCGGTTATTAGCGCAAAAGATCACGTAGCGGCAAAAGTGCACTATCCTAGCGTTGTTGCCGCCCATCCGCTATTTCCGGCTATAGCGTCCGCTATCTCTGGCGATTTAAAACATTGCTCTCTAGTCGACCTTCTTGATCCTACAAGGACTTCAAATGGTGCTACCCGAATGCTGGCATGATAGTAATTTGATTTTCATATGACTTCCAAAGTAATATCCACCAATAATTAAAATTTAGAATAATAATTAAATAAAATTAGTAAATATAAAGAAAGAGTCAATCTCAAGTGCAACCCAAATTAACTAAAAATTGGAATAAAAATAAAAAGAAATTAGCAATTGATTTCCATATGAATTCGAAAGTAAATCCTAAAAAACTAAAATTCATAATAATAATTTAGTGAAAATATACATTTTGTTTTCATATGAATTCCAGCATAAAAATTCCACCCCAAGTACGATCTAGGAAATATATGTTTGGACTCAAATTTTATATTAAATGAAACATCTGCAAGCTAAACCTTAGAATAACATAGGAAATAAAATTAGCAACATTTAAATTAAAAGAAAAACTCAATGTCAAGTACAATATGAAATTCATAATTAAAAGTAAAATAAAAGTAGCATGTTTATTTTATACAAATTCCAAAGTAGGCTTCTAACTCAATGTCAAGTACAATATGAAATGCATAATTAAAAGTAAAATAAAACTAGCATGTTTATTTTATACAAATTCCAAAGTAGGATCCTAAACTATGCACATTTGAAATAAAAAACTAAATGAAAATTTACAATTTGATTTGTATAAGAAATCGAATCTTAAATTTCTAAAAATAATAAAACTCCATGTCAAGGTAATTTGATTTATGTATGTGTTGACATCTACTATGCACTTAAAATTACTCGCTAGCATATGGGACTATTGTAGCTTTCTTTTAGAGTATTCCAGGTTATCGAATCTGTGGGAAGCTTCAAGTCTTAGATTAACTATCTAAACTGAGAGACCATGTGGAGGTGTCCTCGTATTTGTGATGAATAATTGACTCGTGTTCTGGAAAGTTTGAGTTTGGTTTGGTTGGTTCGCGCCAAGTCGGTGTATGGCGCAGTCTGGTTCGGTTGGACTCGGTCGAACGCGGTCGGACGTGTTTAGGATGTTTATTCTTTTTCTCGATCGGTCGTTTAGGCTATTTTGGGTTTGAGTATGTTTTGTTGATGCTAATGATGGTTATACTATTTTGAGCGGTGCTATGTGACGGTTTGCTTGTCTGTGTGACTGCAGGACTTCGGAGCTAGGTCATGGTGAGGCGTGGGAGGACTGGGACTAGGCGCCGAAGATGATCAAGGTTGCTCAAATGGTTGCGAGCCGGGAGACGAGGAATCGGCTGGAGCTGCCGGAGGTGGACATGACGGGCAACGGCGAGGTGGACCGGGACTAGGCTCAGGGAGGAATTGAGGCCCAGACGGTCAGGATACCGGGTGCGGTCGTGCGAGGACAGGAAGTTTCTAGGAAGTTACGGCAGGGGCATTTCAATAAAATGCGAAAGGCTGCAAAATAGAAGCGGATTCGGTTGAAGATAATGGGTTGGAGACCCGTTAGTGGTAGTGAAGGTCAAGTAGGAAGGGTTTAGGGTTTGGAGGATGGATGCTGTTTTCCCTCCAAGTTTCCTGATGAGAGCTTTGACCTTTGCCTCTTGTGTGTGTGAGGAAATGAAGTGGAGAGCTGCTACCACTTCTTGATTTTCTATTTTGAGTGTGAGCTCCTGCCTTCATATGTGGGGAGGTGGAGGCAGTAGTGTGTAGCTTAAGCAAGCAGTGGAGTGTGGTTCTGAGAGTATGAGGTGAGCTCAGGGTGTGTGTGTTCTTCTCAGTTTGAATCATGTAGTGAGATGGCTGTAAAACTCTCAGTTAATGTAATTGCCCATCTCTCTGAATCAACATGAGGAAGTCTGTTTTTGAAATGAAATGGTTTCAGGCCCTTTTCAATGTTTGGTTTTCATTTCAGCTCTTTGCACTTCTCTCCCCTTTGGTTTTGAGATGAAACCTTGTTAAGATAGTTGTTGTTTCTTTTGCTTAGAACTGGGATTATACTCAAGGCCATTTGGCCACTTCATTCCCAAGAGCAAAAGATTGAATCAAAGTTTCTATTCTTTTTCTGTCTTGCGCCAAACTTCCTCTGTTTCAATTGCCTAGGGTTTGAATTCAGAGCAAGTGTGGTTCTTGATATCTAGCCAAAATGGTCTACTATTTGCTTATATTTTCTTGCCATGAGATCACTCCCTGCTGATTTTAGAAGTGTCTTGATCAATGAATACAAGAAGCTCAAGTATTTTGAGTTTTTTGGTCTTCCAGCAGAATCTTTTCAGCAAAGCAGAATTTGCACTTGTGATTGAGTCTTTGACTGTAATTTCTTCTCCCTAAGGTCTTTACGCCTTTTTAGTTTGCAGTCCTAATGTTTTCTTTCCCTGAGAAGAGCCGAAATCAATTGATCTTTGTCTCAGTCTCCACCATCTCTTGGTATTCTTGTGACTCGGTTTCGGTTTTGTTTTCGGTTTCTGCTTTTCGCATTTCGATTGCACTCTCTCATTCTCTGGGGTTTTGGCCGAGTGCTTTTTCAGTTTTTGTGCCATTTTTAGCCGAGTCTGCTACAGCAAAGCAACTTCTATTTTGACCAATTTCTTTGCTCTGTTTGTCTTCGTTTTTCAGTTTCCGGTTAGACCAAATATTCACTGTTTTCGGGTTCTCTACTGAAATTACTATGCCGACAAATTTCAATGTCTTCAGTTTTCTTTTGCAGCCACTGATCTTCTCTGTGTCCTTGTAGTCCCTTTTACTATAGTGTGCTATTGGCCCAAGACTTGCTCCTCTGCTTTTCGGTTCTGAACGAAAATCCTTCAAAGAAATCGAATCTGAAAGTCCTCAGATCTGGTCGCTTTTGGGTTCGGTTAATAGCTTGCTTACTTCTCTGTCTTTTGTCTTTCCTCTGCGGATCGTTGCTTTCTCGACCTTCTACCGAACGCTGCCTGTGTTTATTCAATGAAATCTCATTGTCTTGGTGAATTGTTTCTCGGTCGGACCGCAAAATTTCATTGGGCATCGACCGAACAAGTAGCAAAGCGATCAAAGCAAATCAAGATTCTTTGGTTAGACCGGATTTACAACACCGGTCAGACCGGGTTTTGCTCCTGCAGTTAGACCGGTGGTGGTCCGACTGTCTGACCGGTCTGTTTTCTTTATTTTTGTGTTTCTCTGTGTCTCATTTTCTCCTCTGCTGTATGGTTCAGTTTTGTAGCTTTCTATCCAACTGTTTATCTCAGTCTTTGGGCAAGTCAGTTCTAGTGGCACTAATTCTTTTCAGTCAATCGGCAAAAATGTTTTCGGCTTCCTGTGAGCAAATCTCTTCTATCTTCATAGCTGCTATAGCTATCGGAGAAGAACATTTTGTGGATACTTCGGGGCGACTTTGAAGGCACCATTCACCCCCCTCTGTTGCCATTTCCGATCCTACATAAACAAATCTACTGCTAAGTAGAAAATGATGATACAAAGATGAAAAATAAATCAACCTAGGATAATAATCGGGTAAAAACTAGATCAACCAATAATAAAAAAAATCTTCCCTAGGTTTTGGTTCTCCTATTGCAATTCAAGCATGGCAAAGATAACTATTCAATCTAGCAAATGCAATATTGTGGAGGTTCATACCCTACAAGCAGATAAAAGCCATTGTAACCATATATCGGATCCAAATCCTCTCTTATCTAACTTGCAATACTTGATATATATCGGCAATCTAGACCTAGACACCATGTCTAATCGTAGCTCTTAGTAATTGATAACTATGCACAACTTATTATCAATCATGGAATAATCACTATATCAAGTAACCATAGCAAAAGCAAGTACTAAAAATATTATTAAATCTTAACATGTCTAAATTACAGCAGGATCCATGTTCAAGGGAAGAAATGAGTCTACTCCATACAAGGGTCAAAGTTACATATGGTTACTGATGGATGATAGTCGATGGGGTAGACATGGGATGAAAACCGAAGTAGCATGGATTTACGCAGTGGGTGGCGTTAGGCAGTGCCAAGGGTGGCACCAAGTAGCGCTCAGGTGGCACTGGACAACGCCAAGGGCAGCACCTAGTAGCGCTTGGGTGGTGCGGCTCCGCGCTTCAACAATTTCGGCGACTACCTCTTGATCTTGGTGAGAACTTGGCTAACACCCTAATTTTCTTCATGGAATTGATGATTTGAGGGTCAGTCTATGCCTCTTCTAATATAGGGACCCGAGGGAAGGAGACCCTGTTGAAAACAATGTGGAGAGGTGATTGGCGCTCGATGGTGCCAAGGTGTTCACCGACTCAAAGTCGGCTCATGAACATTCTAGAACGTGAGCCGGGCGGTGCTGGGCTACACATTATACTTGGGCTTCAATTTGGGTTGAAAAGGGGTCTCGGGACCCTTAGCATCAGTCGGTGTCAGGGGTGGTGCCAAGCAGCGCCAAGGCATGGTAGGCTGGCCTCGATAACTTACAAGCTTCATAACTTCAGTGTTTGACCCTCGATTTGGGAAAATAATATATGCATTTCGATTGTTTTGACAAGGTGTACTTCATGGTGACATCAAATTGGTGATTTGGTGAAGTTGATTTTGGCATGGTTACCGAGGACACGCTTTATCGATTCTTTTAGCTAAATTTGATGTGTTTCCACATAGTTCTTGCATCACCAACTCATTTGCAAACATATCCAAAATTGGCTAGGGTTAGTAGTCAAATGGCTCCAATAATCAATTATTGTGTGATAAATAAGAGGGATAAGGGCATGAATATTAGTGTAAAATCGGTATCAATGGTATGAACCCCAAACAATGATTCCAAAAATATTAAAATTCACAATAAGAACTAAACATAAATTATAAGTTCAGTTTTACAAAAAAAATCATAAAGTAAATTAGGAATTTGATTTCTATAAGTATATATTTGGATTTGTATATGAAATCCAATCTTAAATTTTCAAAAAAATAAGACTCCATGTCGAAGCAACTTGATTGGTGTATGAGCTCCAAACTACAATTTCAAAAATACTAAAATTCACAATAAGAACTAAATGTAAATTAGCAATTCATTTTTACAAAAATCATAAATTGAATTACAAATTTGATTTCTAACATATAAATTAGGAAGTGTAAATAAAAAATTTGTAAAATCTATAAATGCCAAAAAGTTTTTATGGCATTAATTGGTTTGGGGCTTCTCTACCTCGTGTTTTCTTTTTGCTCTTTTAATATTCTACGCATGAATTTTAGATAATTTTTTATTGTAATGTCAATTTATCAATACTGCATGCATGACCTAATTTTTTGTTAGTTAGAAGAAAAAGAAAAGCATCTAACCACATATATATTAATCAGAAATATGTGAAAGAATTAAATTAAGTTTAAAAGTTACTGTACCAACTTTTTGTGTGCCACCTTAAGCCACCAACCTTTTCTTTCTTAATTAGTCATGCAAGTGTTATTGACTTAGTGCATATCAATTCATCAATTAGGGAACACTTTTTGTCCTTCATAGAACTTAGACATTAGATCGTACTATAATCTACTCTAGATAAATTTTATATTAACTAATATTTTCATAATCTAAAATTATTGTTTAATTTTTTTTATCTTTTGAGATGTGGACTAAATACTTCATCTAAGGATCTAGCCCGTGCGAACGCACATGTAGCTGACTAGCTGTACTAATTCTCTTAGTTGTTATTCCCTTCAGTTTGTTAATACTTAATATACCTCAATTTTGAGCTTATGGCCCCCATTCATGGACACAGCTAAGACTTCACATGCCAAAGGGACAAACACATCTCCAAGCTTCTGATCAAGTTAGATCCTCGAAGACATATTCCATTGCTTTTGTAGCACAAAATAACACAATTTAACCCTTTCAAATTGTTGTGGATTTTGGCTGAAATGACACTGTAGTGGTTGTTAGTTTTTTCGGGTAATAAATTGAAGAAAAATGAATAAAAGGGGGAAATGCAAAACACCATTATATCTCTATGGATAATACAAAGAAAAAAGGGAAGCAAGAGAGAGAGAGAAAGAAAAAACCACATTAACATTCCAATGCATTCCAATAGTTTTTGGCTTCAGAAGCCAAAAGCTATTTGGAACGGGGCCGCAATCTCCGCTATGTTTCATGGGTTTATAATTTTATATTTTTCAAAGCATAAATTTTATGGGTTTTTAACTTTGGGATAATTGATCATTTTTACTACTTAAAAGAATGAGTTGGTGGTTGGTACGTTATTTCTTTCCCCGCCTCCTCAAAAAACGATTCGCATGGACCATTTTCCACCCTACCCATTTCCCACCCCGTCCGGCCCATCCAAAACAATCTGAACCCTACCCCACCCCAAACTCTGGCTTCCACAACCAAGGAGAGAGGGCACCGCCTCCTCTTGCCTCCTCACCCTATCGCAGTGTGCCCTTGCTTCTCATGCCCATCCACCGTCCAGCCAACTCCCTCATCGCGCTCACCCCCATCCACATCGCCATCGCCGTGTTGCCATCCTACCCGCTCTCGCCGTGCTTGCCCCCATCCACATCGGCGTCCATGGGCATTGTGGTAATTTCTCAATTAGAGAAAAAATTAAAATGAAAAAGAAAAGAATGTGGAGGAGGTCCACTTGTCAGTTGGAGATAGTGAAGGATTAAGGGGTTAACCCTAGCCCTCTCTCACGCAGTGCAGAGCCGGGTCTCCTGGCTATTTCGAAAACCAACGAGGTGGCGCCGGAGGCGCGAGCTAGCCTGGGTCCTTTGGGGCCGACCATTCATGGCCACCGCATCGCGTGGTGCTGCTCTCCTCTTATTAAGGTGGCCTCCCCTTCTTCCTTCGGTTCGGAGAGATCCAGTTTCCCCCTCTTTTGCTTGTTCTAGATCTAGTTTTCCCCTCTTTTGCTTGTTCTTCTTACTCATTGATTTTGGCTTTGATTTGGAGGGGATTTGGAGTTTTTAGGCTGTCATTCTTGGTGGAGAACTCTTAATTCCCTTGGGTGCATATTACTTCAGCTTCCTCTAGCACCACATCACCCGTGGATGTCTCGGTTTGTGGGGAATTGAAGCTCTATGCAGTTGATGCCTTGTGATGGTTGGCTTTGGCTTGACCGAAGGGAGAAGAAGCTGGTTAGCTTTGATAGTTGATGTTCATGGGTGCACTTGGCCGGTGCAGTCTTGGTGGTCTTTGTGAGGCAATCTCTTGTTCCTCGGCTTTGTTATTTGGTGTGTCCCAAATAGCAAAGGTTAGCATTGTATCTCCAACGACCACATCATCTCATCACAACACAGTGGGGCAATTGGTTTTCTAGGACATCGCCTTGTTGTTGTGCCTTGCCCAGTTTTCTTCCTGATGGCTTTGTGTGCCATTGCTTCGTGAGTATCTTGGTGTTGTTTATTAGCATTTTCAGAATTGTATGCAGTGCTTAATTACTTTCTGAAATTGTTCTAGCACTGGAAGTTTATGCTAATAATGCTTGTGGGCTTAGTTATCGCTCAATGGGGATATTCGTCTAATGCTGAGGTTGATCTAATCATATAATTTAGAATTGAGCTCTAAGAGAGATACTTATTACCGTCTTTGATGTTTGGCATTTTGATCTCTTGCTGTCGGCTGTGCTGGTTCATTTATGTTCAATGATCTCTAGTAGAATTCAGTACTCTATAGCTTGTTTGGACTTATCATAAGTTCTTTTTGTCCTTAAGTTACTATGACCATGTTCTTCATATGTTAGTCAAGTCCCTTAGGCTAATTGGAGCACTGTTTTGAGATCATTCATTGTTGTTAATGTTCTGTAGCCGACAGTAAATGGTCTCCTTTGATTACAAACTGATGTGTAAGGGTAGTCTAGCATGGTTTAGAGCTCAAAGTCTAAATTTGATTTGTCATATCAATTTGTGAAGAGTATAGACAAGTATTGAGAAGGCCAAGATCTTCTCTTGAGCAACTCTACAACTGAGAGCAATAATCTAAATTAAAACTGAGCTCTATGCTATTTAAGTTGTTCCCCTATTCATGAAACTATTTTATAGGCTCATCTCAACAATAATCTTGTTACATGCATTAAGTACAGTGTGTAGTTTAAATTATATGTCAGATTTACATGTTTTTCATGTTAAATGTATCGTTTAATTGTTAATGGAAAGGTGCTTTTTTTGATGCTGATTTGACATAAAATACATGATATTTATGCTGGGCATAGCTTTCTACTTCAATGACTTAAATAGTTTGGCATGTTCTTTGCGGCTTCTAAAAGCAGCTTTTGGCTTTTGCTACAATACTTAACTTTCAAATAGAGTATTTTCTCAGGACAGAGTCTACTAGTTAATTGTAATACACATTAAAAGCTGAACATTTGTATCAACCAAAATCACAAACGAATATCTATCTCTCCGTAATCTCTGTCGCAAATAGCCCAAATTCAAAAATTTCAGCCAAAAGCCACAGCCTTAAGCCAAAAATAGAACATACCCATGGAAATGGCTTCCTCATTTGATGTTGTTAAGCCGAAAGTATTTGATGGTGCTAACTTTAAACATTGGCAGGCTAAAACAAAATTATGGTTGACTGACCTTAAACTTTTTTGGCTTATTTTGAATCCCCTAGTGTTCCCTTTGGAAACCGCCAAAATGACGTGGTGGGCGGATGCAGATAATTCAATCTTAGCCCATTTGTTAGCCATCTTATCCAACCAGCTGTTTGATGTCTATGTTAACTTCAGTAATGTCAAACAACTCTAGGACAAACTTGATGATAAGTATGCCGAAAGGGGATAATGGTAATGAGTCTTTCTTAACCGCTGCCTACTTGAACTTTAAGATGGTAGAAAGGCAGTCGGTGATGGAGCAGTTCCATGAGCTATAACTCCTTGTACGTGACTTAAGTCAGTACAACTGCATTCTACTAGAGAAGTTTCAAGTAGACGCCCTCGTGTCATGACTTTGTGACCGCTCACCAATATATAAAGGAGCGCTTGACTCTCAATTAGTTGTCAGTAGTTATTAATATCAAAGAGTGTGCTAGAGTTGGTGATGATGCAGGAAAGGCTCAAATCTAGGCTCATCAAGCAGAGGTCAAGAGTGTTGCTGGAGTGGGAAACAAAGTTTAGAAGGGTATGTACCTCAGGCCTTTATGGGAAGTCCATCAATTGATTAGTGGATTGGTACAGGTTCTACTAGACATATGTGTGCTGATCAATATGTTTCTCTTCATTGCTGGGAGAAGGGTTCATTGCAATCATGTTTCTTATTGCAACAAGATTCATGATGTTTGGCATTCTCGTGTATGTCTTGCTAACTTTGAAGCTATTGTGCGATTAAGCAAAATGAGTTTAATTCTTAACCATAATTATGGAAAGGGTTCAAAGTGTGAAGTGTGTGTGCAAGCTAAGCAACTCCGAAAACCTTTCAGAGCATTAAAGGGTGAAGCACCTCTCCACTTGAGCTAATTCATTCTGATCTTCGTAAGATGAATGAAATTTTAACTAAAGGTGGCAGTGCTAATTTTTAACTCTCATAGATGATGTGACTAAGTACCACTATATTTACTTACTTAAGTCGAAAGATGATGCACTAGAACATTTTAAAATATGTGAGGTTGAGGTGGAAAATTAACTAGAAAAGAAAATCAAATGGTTAAGATGGAGATGATAAATAACGAATTCTTCTAATTCTGTGAAGAAGGTGGAATAATTCATGAAGTTATTCCACCATACTCTCTCCAATCAAATGGAGCAGTCGAACAAAAGAACCAGACTCTTTGTAACTTGGTGAATGCCATGTTATAGAGTTTAGGTATGTCGGACTCACGGTGGGGTGATGCAGCTTTCACACTTATTATGTCCTAAATAGGGTGCCCCTCTCCACAACGGCAAAGAAACACCTTATGAAGGATGGAAAGGGAGAAAACCGAATATGTCCTTTCTTTGTACTTGGAGCTATTTTGCAAAAGTGCATGTGCCATTACCAAAGAAAAGGAAACTTGGTCCCAAGACTGTTGGTTGTCTATTTCTAGGATACGCTCATCACAACACAACATACATATTTCTAGCGGTCAAATCTGAGGTTGGCGATATCGCTAAGAATGTCCTTATGGAGTCTCGTGATGTGACTTTCTTTGAGAATGTGTTTTCTATGAGATCAAATGAAGTCACCATTCCTGATGGTTCTTATGAACACTCTATTCCTTCCAGTGTGGATGACACAGCTCCTGATTGGAGTTGAGGAGGAGCAAGAGTTAGAGGACTGAAAAGTCTTTAGGCGATACTATGTCACCGATGTCGTGGATGATAGATCACGAAACCTTTCAGAGGCAAATGCATCTTTGAACGTGGATTATTGGAAGGAGACAGTCCGTAGCGAGATAGATTCCATCATAGTTAACGGAACATGGGAGATCATGGATCTACCTTCTGGATTCAAGTCAATGGGCTACAAATGGATCTTTAAAAAAAGCATAGACCTAATGGCACTATTAAAAAAATACAAGGCCTATTTAGTGGCTAAAGGTTTCATGCAAAAGGAAGATTAAGACTACCTTGGTACATACTCTCCTGTGGCTCGTTTACCCACAATTTGGGTGCTTCTAGCACTAGCTGCCGCATACAAACTCCAAGTACATCAAGTGGATGTGAAGACCACTTTCCTAAATGGAGAGTTGGATGAGGAGATCTATATGCAACAGCTCGGTGTTTTTGTGGTTGAAGGGCAAGAAAAGAAAGTATGTCGATTAATTAAATCCTTGTATGGTCTAAAACCAGCCTCTAACCTGTGGCACGAGAAATTTGATAGAACAATGACCTCAGTCGGTTTTGAATGAAGCTGATAAATGTGTCTACTATCGATTTAGTAGAGGCAAATGTGTCATTCTGTATCTTTATGTGGATGACATATTGACTTTGGGACCAACATGGATGCATCAATAGAACTAAGTCTTTTCTCTCTCTCAGAACTATGATATGAAAGATCTTGGAAGGAGCTGATGTTATTCTAAACATCAAGCTATTAAAGGGTAAGAATGGAATTAGTTTAATGCAATCTCATTATGTGGATAAGATCCTAAACCGCTTTGAATTCATGGATGCTAAGCCTGTAGCCACACCCCATGATCCAATTGCCAAGCTATATGAAAACACTCGACATGGAAAAGATCAGCTTAAATACTCTCAAATAATTGGATCCTAGATGTATTTAACTAGTACAACAAGGCCTGACATCTCATATGCTGTAAATAGATTGAGCCGATACTTGACCAATCCAAGAGATGATAATTGGATAGCACTAGAAAGGGTACTTAGGTGTCTAAAAGAAACAAAAAATTTGGGAATATATTATTCTGGCCATCCAGCAGTCTTTGAAGGATTCAATGATGCTAACTAGATCAGTGACTCGGATGATATGGAGGCTACGAGTGGATATATACTCACTCTAGCAGGTGGGGTTTTTCGTGAAAGTCTACATAATAGACTATCCTTACATGATGCACCATGGAGGCTAAGCTAGTGAAAATTGACTCAACAGTTGTAGAGGCATAATGGCTCAAGGAGTTCCTTTTCGACCTACCGATATTAGAAAAATCAATTCCAGCTGTCTTAATCTACTGCGATAACCAAACCATTCTAGTCAAGGTTAAGAGTAGAAAGGACAATGTGAAGTCCTCAACATAAAGTGGCGACTTAAGTAAATAAGACATGTTAGAGAGACGAGTATTAGTTTTGTGGAATACACCCAGTCTGAAAGAAACTTGACAGATCCTTTCACCAATGGATTAGCGTGAAAGGCCATCCTTGCAGCATCTAAGAGATTGTGGCTCATACCCGTGTAAAGTCACACACTGGTGGTAACCTATTCTAGTAGATCGAAGATCCTGTAAACTAGGCTCTAGAACAACAAACTATGTGAGATTAGAGAGAACATCTAATAGGTCCCATTAGTTGTAGTGCTCTTTCTGTATGGAAGGTTGAGCAATATCTCTTAATGAATTCGATGCCTATATGGCTTCGGGAATCATCCTATAGGATTCCCTAGAGAATTCACCTACTTGAGTATGATCATGAGGTCGCGATAAAAAAAAGATAATGGTATGCTTTCTTAAGTACTCATGGGTTAGATACGGGACATGACCGTAATGTCCCAACCTGAGAGGGAAAATGGTAAGCCACCTAGTACAAAATGTAACTTGGGTGAAAACTCTCACACCAAGACAATAGATCAAGGTGAAGTCCTCCTTTGTCTATGCAGAGTCATAGTTTTTGTTGCTAGGCTTTGGGTTCAAACCCGATGGTACCGATCATAGAACAACTGTATATTAAACAAGACCTTTTAAGCATTTTGTATCAAATTGATAAATTGGTGGCGATTGTTGGAGTCTATGAGGGCATTGTGGTAATTTCTCAATTAGAGAAAAGAATAAAATGAAAAAAATGTGGGGGGACCTACTTGCCAGTTGGAGATAGCAAAGGGTTAAGGGGTTAATCCCAACCCTCTCTAGCGCAGTGCAGAGCAGAGTCTCTTGGCTGTTTCGGTAGGCGGTGAGGCGGCGCCAGAGGCGTGAGCTGGCCCTGGTCCTTCAGGGCTGGCCGACCATTTGTGGCCACAGTGTCGCGTGGTGCCGCTCTCCTCCTATTAAGGTGGACTCCCCCTTCTTCTTTGGTCCTGAGAGATCCGATTTTTTCCCTCTTTTGCTTGTTCTAGAACTGGGTTCCCTCTCTTTTGCTTGTTCTTCTTACTCACTAATTTTGGCTTCAATTTGGAGGGGATTTGGAGTTTTTAGGCCGCCATTCTTGGTGGAGAACTCTTGATTCCCTTAGGTGCACATTACTTTGGCTTCCCCTAGCACCACATCACCCGTGGACGTCTTGGTTTGTAGGGAATTGAAGCTTTGTGCAGTCGATGCCTAGTGATGGTTGGCTTTGGCTTGACCGAAGGGAGAAGAAGGTGGTTAGCTTTGATAGTTGATGTTCACGGATGCACTTGGCTGGTGCAGTCTTGGTGGTCTTGTGAGGCAATCTCTTGTTCCTCGACTTTGTTGTTTGGTGTGTCCCGAATAGCAAAGGTTGGCATTGTATCTCCGACGACCACATCATCTCATCGCAGAACAGTAGGGCAATTGATTTTCTAGGACATCGCCTTGTTGTTGTGCCTTGTCCGGTTTTCTTCCTGATGGTTTTGAGTGCCTTCGCTTTGTGAGTATCTCGGTGTTGTTTATTAGCATTTCCAGAATTGTATGCAGTGCTTAATTACTTTCTGAAATTGTTCTATCACTAAAAGTTTATGCTAATAATGCTTGTGGGCTTAGTTATCGCTCAATAAGGATATTCGTCTAATACCGAGGTTGATCTGATCATATCATTTAGAATTGAGCTATAAGAGAGATACTTATTACTGTCTTTGATGTTTAGCATTTTGATCTCTTGCTGTCGGTTGTGCTGGTTCATTTTTGTTTAGTGATCTGTAGTAGAATTTAGTACTTTATAGCTTGTTTTGACTTATTAGAAGTTCTTTTTGTCCTTAAGTTACTGTGACCATGTTCTTCATATGTTATTCAAGTCCCTTAAGCTGATTGGAGCATTGTTTTGAGATCATTCATTGTTGTTAAAGTTCTGTAGCCGACAGTAAATGGTCTCCTTTGATTGCAAACTGATGTGTAAGGGCAGTCTAGCATGGTTTAGAGTTCAAAGTCTAAATATGATTTGTCATATCAATTTATGAAGAGTATAGACAAGTATTGAGAAGGTCAAGATCTTTTCTTGAGTAACTCTGCAACTGAGAGCAATAATTTGAATTAAAATTGAGCTCTATGTTGTTTAAGTTGTTCCCCTATTCATGAAACTATTTTATATGCTCATCTCAACAGTTATCTTGTTACATGCTTTAAGTACATTATCTAGTGTAAATTATATATCAGATTTATATGTTTTCATGTTAATTGTATCGTTTCATTGCTGTTAGAAAGGTGCTTTATTGATGCTGATTTGAGATAAAATACTTGATATTTATGCTGGGCATAGCTTTCTGTTTGAATGACTTAAATAGTTTATATATGTATGTGTTGATTAAGTTATTTGTATGTCTCTGGAATCGTGTTTTATCTTTATTAGTTATGCTGGAATTAATTCTAAATATATGCTAAACTGCACATATTCTAACAGGATGTACTGCTTCATCACGCCAGTGATGATGACATCCTTGTACTTGGTGTTCGGCCAAATGCAGGTGATGATGACGGCCCAATCACCCTTGGAGCACTCGGCGCGGACAAAGCGGGCAAGCTCGAGGTCCGGCGGGAGGATGCCAGCGACAGCCTCACGGACGTACAGGTCGGTCACTCTGCGGCATGAGGTATCCTGCTTCGATGTCGGCGGCGAGCTGCTCCCAGTGGAGCTGGAGGAAGCTGATGGCGTGGAGGCGAAGACAACGTCGGTGCGGAGCACGTCGTGGTGCTAGCACAGGCTGCAGACCATCTATGTGTATATGTTCTGGAACGTGTCAGCGTAGGCGATGGTGGCCGTGGGGCTCGTGTAGTTTTGTGGTATGGGTCGTACGAGCTATTCTTCAAGTGCTCGCTCTTGTGGTTGCTCATCGAGACGTGGCGCGCCGTGAGCCCGCCCGGCGTCGTGGTCTTCGACTTGACAAACGTCTTGTTTTTTTGGCTGCGACTTATGATTTTTGATAATTTTTTAAATTTTAGTTGTTTACGATAGAGATTACTAAGAGAGAGATACTCGCTTGCGATTTTGATTGATACAGATATTAGGTTTTTAACGTGTACTATAATTAACTTATAAATCCCATCCTGTAAAAATATTCTATCTAAAAGTTAGGTACTGTAGCAAAAGCCAAAAATCGTTTTTAGAAGCCGTAAAGAACAGACCCAAAGAGGAAAGAGCCCCTTGCCCTTGTGCAGCCCCGGCACAAGCCTAATGAAGATTTAGGTGCCGCTTATTTAGACTGAAAAAATAGTTTATGTTTAAAATTTTACTGTAACGGACTGAAATTGCACTGTAGCTGATAGTGGCTTATTTGACGTAATTAAATTTAAAAAATTTAAAAATAGAAAAAACAAGTTAGCCTATCAAGGATAATGCAAACGGATACGGAAAAAAGAATCAGCAAAAAAGCTCAAAAAATTGCTAAAAAGTCAAAAAAAGATGAAAGTTAGAAATAGTGAAAAATAAGTCAGAAGCTAGAAACTCAAGCTGAAATGAGCGGGACCTTAATCGGTGTATTATTACTTCGAACTATCCATCTCACGAGTAATTATCATGACCAGGGTTTTTAATAAGAGATTGGAATTTTTACTGGTGGTGGCCGGTAAAGGTGGTAATCGTGATTATGTTATTTTTCGTTTAATTTTGGACCAAAAATTTCAAACAAATTTTCAAAGAAAATCGTCGATAATCCACCGATTATCAGATGGAAATATCGGGCAAAAACCGGCCGAAATTGGTTAACAAAAGAACACGCAGACTTCCAGAAATTGAGAAATACAGACGTATGATTCTAGAATGAATATGGATTGTTTCGGCCTGCACCAAGAAATCAAGATACACATAATCTCTTGTACCTCCGGTTGCTGTTGCTGATGCCAATCCTCTCGTAGGCATACTACTCGCCGCCCGCTGCCATCACGGCCTTTTTCCTAGCCGCCGCAGCTGCCATCCTAGTCTATTTCCTCACCGTCATTCCCTGTGACTCTGTCAGCGGCACCCTCCGACTCCATCTCCATGTGCCGCTTCTAGAGGCACGAAGATAACCTCCGGCAAGCGGCCTCCAACCAACCAAACTAGGCAGTCTCAGGATCGAGGACGACAATGAGCTCGGAAGGAACTCATTTTTTTCAATTCATTGGGACATAGGCCTCCATCTCCATCCGCCGATTTGGGACTTGCGGGACAGAGAGGGGATGCAGAGGAAGAAGTGAAGTGTGGAAGGAAGAGAGTCAGATGCAACCGCCATGAGTAAGGGAATGCTCGGTTCGACCTGGGACCTAGGGCAAAAGAAAGAGGAGGCCACATGGGCTGTTTTGGGCCTATTGTCAATTCAAAATGGGCTGAATCTTTTTGGGCGGTAGGAACTTTAACTGGAGGTGGCTGGTAAATATGATTTTTTCGATTTTTGGCCGAAAATTGACCGATTTTTTGAACCCTAATCATGACATGCTTTTGTTGTACTAGCTATGTGTGACTTGTCGTTGTATGTCAAATTAATTAAGGGATGAACATGAACTGAACTTACTGGTTATGACCGGCATGAGGAGGCTGTAGGGCACCTGCCGTCGATTGAGCTCCTCCTTAGTGGTGGGCATCAGCTTGTGCTTGCTGGCCGAGGTCCCAGAGCTTCAGGAAAGACAAGATTTTTTAGCATAGGATGCCTTTGGGGAGGAGAGGAAGAGAATGGAAGAGGTATTTTGGTTATTTCATAAAGAAAACAATTCAGAAATTAATTTAAAATGGAAAAAATGGTAAATCGTCAGTTAACTTTCAACTTCTAGATATTTTATCCATTATCGTATAATAGAGGCATTTAACGAAGCCTAAACTTTGAGATAGTTATGCTTCTTTTGGATTTCTTGCTTATAACTTTTAACTTTTCTACTGTAACTAGCTTTTAAACGTTGCGTCTTTTTAGAGCGGGGTCTATAAGTTGATTATAATAGACACTGTACCGACTTTAGCTATACCGACCAAAATCACATGCAAACTATCCCCTCTTCATACTCACTCTTACAAACAACAAGGATTCAAAAATCATAAATTAAAATTCATAAGCAACAGCAAAAAACCACACACCCTTTTAACTTTTGGGTGGTTTTTACCTGATAAGCTGACACTAACAGCACGGTCGGCGGCTAGGCTAAACCCCCCAAACCCCTCACCCATTCTCCGCACCTCCTCGAGTCTCCTGTTCTGTTGACAATGGTTGCCTCGGCCGTCGCCGCCCGATCTAGGGTCTTGGCCCGCGCCGTCTCCTCCTCCCTCCTCAGCCGCGGCCTCCTCCCCACCTCCCGCCGCGCCACCTGCATCAGCAGGTACACGCGCCGGCCCGGCCCCGCCGCGCGGCCTCCGCTTCCCATCCAAACCTGCCCAAGAATTCATAATTCATCCCCTTTTCTTATCCTCATACTAGTTGTATACCACTGTGCTTTGATGGGTGTTTCAGGCTGCCTTTGGTGTCCGGGGGTTTGCTCTCCGCGCTGCCGCTCCACAGCGCCGTCGCGTCGGCGCGGTTGCGGTCGGCGATCGCGCCCGAGTCCCAGACCTGGGGTTTGGTCCCTCAAGGTGCGGTTCTTGCTTACATTTTCTTGGAATGGCTCGAATTTTTTGGAATTAAAGGTGGTCTAGGAGGCCTCTAGGGTGGGTTAGGCATGGGGTTGAGCTCATCAGGTGCTCTGATTTAGGCATGGATACATCTTGGTAGTGGTTGTGTTTTGTATTTTTGCAGTGTAGTTTCTTGAAACAGCTATTGCAAATGATTGAAATGATGGGCTTTGTCGGGATTCTACTAATTCGGCCAAACTACATTGGAAGCTGTTGGAAATTAGGGTCTTTTTACTACTCCTTCCATCCCGCAATATAAGTCTTCATTCTTAGAAAATGTCGTTCCATAATATATGTCTCCATTCTTGGAAAATATCGTTCCACAATATAAGTCTCCATTCTTGGAAAATGTCGTTCCACAATATATGTCTCCATTCTTGGAAAATATCGTTCCACAATATTAGTCCAACGAGGAGATCAAAGGTGTAGTTATTGTAATATTTGCACCATATACCTCTCTTTTAATGTTAAAAAAGTAGATGAGTAGTTGTAGTATGTCATATAACAGGGCATGCATAGTCTAATGATATTAACTTTTCTTAGATTTAGTGTCTTCTTGGTCTGTGCGCATAGTGTGCTTTGGACTTATATTCCATATGCACAGACCAAGGAGGGAGTAGTTCCCATTGGAGGTGGCTTGTGCGTCACCCGAGTTGTTTGATTTGATAGGATAGATAGGAGCTGGCGTAGACGGCCGAGACGGTGGTGGCGCGTGTGCGCGGCGACCGTCGGGAATGGAGACTCTCCTCCAGGGGAAGCCCCGCGAAGATCTGGTTGGCGGCTCGGAGCCAAGGCGAGCCGGGCACATGCCGAGACCGAGTTGGCGTTGGATGAGGGGGACGATGACCAGGATGTGGTGTCGCAGGCGCGATAGCTGGGACCAGTGGCGGGGAGCATGGATCCAGCGACGGGAGGCCAGATCCGGTGCGGGCGACGACAGCCTGACAGAGGAGCCACCAGATCTGGTGGCGGGGAGTACGGATCCGGCGCGGGTGCGAGCGCATGGATGATGGAGGCATGGTCGGAGCAAGGGAAGCAGAAACAGAAGCAAAGGAGCGGAGCGCGAGGACTGTAGCTGTGGCGTTGGTCGGCTGTGACCGGCGGCATCAGGCCATCTTGTCTTCATCTCCCCCATGAACAAGCGCGATGAGCCGGACAGAGGAGCGTCGGATCCGGCGCGGAGGTGCCTGGATCTGGACGACGCAGAGGCCGGCAAAGAAGTGGCCACCTTCAGGAGTGGAGATTATCCTCTCGGGGGTAGCAACGGTGGAAGAGCAATGGAGGCTAGGATAAAACCTAGTGCTCTGATACCATGTTAGACTAAAGGAAGAATGGATGAATGCTGGTTACTAGTATTGCATAGCCCAAAGGACATTATATATTACATGACACAACACAACCCTAAAACAGGAAATGGCATTTATACCCTTAACAATATGCACTAAATACATATACGTAGGGTTCAAATTTCAAAAAGAAACATTTTTTTATGTCAAATATAGCATTGTTTTCTTTCCATATAAACGATCTGCATATATGAAGAATTTCTTCCCAACTACAGAGAAGAATAGAAAACAAATAAGTTAAATGATATGTTTGCATTCAGTATTTCAGTGCTACTTCCCCTGTACCCCATTCAACATAAGCATATAACAGTTGAAGTATTAGTGAGATTGGTTCGTATTAGATTACATGGTTCAGCCATCTAAATGAAAATTATAGAGCAACTTAAGTGTGGTGCTATGAGCATTGCTTAAACATATTCCTTCTAATACATAGAGGATAAGCAACTCTTGATAAACTAATTATATTCATGATAGTACCTTAAATTTGTAACAGACCTTGTAATAATCATTTATACTCATATTGATTTTGAAAAAAAAGCTAAGTTCTGAGTAAAGTTATATGTTTTGATTTCTTTGCTAGTCCTTGTCAGATGAACAGAATCATTGTGTGTTTTTGGACAACTTTGAGCTTTGCTTTGCATCAAACGATACACTGTAATACAAACTATTCAAACTTCTTTCCCTTTTTTTCTTTGCAGGAAACTCCATGCCTTTATGACAGCACCAATTCTCCCTTTCTGTTGTAACTGTCCAAACAATTTGGGAATTTTCTTTGTGCTCATTTGGTAATCGAAACTATGAATGAGCTTGCAGGAAGCTGTCTTCCTGCAATAAGAACAGTTGAATGGATGAAACCCATGGATTCTTTTTTTTGTGCTATATCCAGCTATTTAATTTCATGCACGTGACATGAATTTCAATGGATTTTTATGCACTGCCTATGCTTATTTGAATGTATTTTATTTCCAATTAACATAGTTCTCCATCATTTGCTTCAACGTCATGAGGCGCAATTTCTGATGGAATTTTGTTCAAGAGAAGCATCTGGTTGTGCTTCACTCTCATTCCTGAAGTTATTTCAGCTGCAAGAATCATTTCTGAGGCAATTACTGGAACCTCTAATGCTTGCCATTCACTTTATTATTTGGTTGGGCAATGACTTCTGAGTTCTGACCATGAGACATATAACATATTGTCTGAAAGGCACTTTTAACATGCTCCATTTTGTTGAGTGTACTTTGTTGCCACCAAGCCACCTTATTTGTTCTAGGTTTCTCGTTCCGTTTTTCAGGAACCATTGCATTGACAGGACTGAATTCATGCTGTTCGTACTTTATAAACGGGTCTACTCGCTTCACATATCATAATTGGATTTTGGTTTATGTGTAAATTGACCTGCCTCAACATTCGGGCTCATAAGTTTCTTTGAACTTATTGTATTTTGGACCTTGTTGTCAGTTTCTCACTACGGTGCCGTGCGTATGTAGTGCTGTACGTAATTCATCTATCATGAGAGAGCAAGATCTAGCATTGGTTATGGTTATTTGTATTTGTTCAGCCATTCTTCTGGTCGTGCAATGAGAAGTGCATGTATCGGAAACGTGAGATTTTGAATACAGTTCTTCAATCTTCATACTACAATGAGAAGTGCAAGTTTCACAAAATACTACTTGATGTGCAACATCGAGAGGGCAAGTGATGTTCTGTTGAACTTTTTTCCCGATAATTTAACTTGATTCTTTTAGTGGTATCGATAAAATAATTTCTCTTTTATTCAAAGGAAAACGAAATGTAGTTCAATTGTTGAAATTGAAAGATGTGTGAGTGAGAATTTAAATCTATACAAAATAGGGCACGTAATGTCCTATGTATTTTAGAGCCTATTTTTGAACCAAGGTACTTCCAAACAACATTGCATGGAAGAATGCAATTCCAGAAGAATTTATACGGAATCCCTATTTTCAAAATGGGCCCTTATTCATATGTTGCAAATATCCATATTTGATAGATTCATAGGTGATAAAACGCAAAAATACATGCTAGTATGATATAATTGCAGGCCTATAACTTCCTCTTTTTTTTTTGAGAACCTTGTAGGCCTAGGACTTAAATCCTGTGGATCAATTCCATGAAACATATTGTATTGTTTCCTATAAAGCCCATGCAGAAATCTGATCCTATGTTTAGGATAGAAGTTGGATTCAGGCTCATGGTATGCAAACATCGGAACATGTATTATGTATATCATCTTTTAAAAATATGTTATGAGGGTACCAAAGTAATTTTCTATGGTACCTTTTCAACACCGCCTTCTTAATCTTGTGCAAAATCAAAATATAGAAGACCATTTCAATATGACGATTAATAGAGTTTATTTCTAAAAAAATTCATGTTAGCATAAAAAACCATCCGCAGAAAAAAAAAACCCAAGTCGCCTATGAACTTGCCGCCAGTCATGGAGCTGAAATGGTGCCAGGAACTGTCATGGTGTGATCTTGAGCATTTCTATATTTCTCTCTTAGAGTAGTACTAATTTATCTACTATATCTATCTATTATTAATTGTGTTTTAAAATTTATGTAAATTACTACTGAGAAAAACATAGAAAAACCTCTTATCTTAAAAAATATGTAATATATTTCTCAAGATAGAGTAGTTGACAAATATGAAAAAATCACATACTTCGATTTGCATAATTGTCTCGTCAGTTGACCAAACCTTATCCCTGCTCCGTCCCGACCTCTTTTTAAAAGCACGCTTGGTCCACTCGCTTCCCTCCCGCTCTCATGGCATCGCGCCATGGCCTCCCTCTTCACCCCTCACCCTCTCCCCACCCACTGACGCACCTCCTCCTCTTCCCCGCCACCTCCTCATTTTCCACTGCCCTGAGGTGTCTCCTTCCTCCACCCTCATGCCGCGCCCGCAACCCGCTCGACGTAACGCCCCAAAGAGACGGCAGCCCTGAAGGGGCGCAAGAACCGAGGAAGGTGGAGTAGGCTCGGCCAGCGCCTCACGTGGCACGAATGGAGCAACGGTGCAGGGAGATGTGACGCGGGAGGCGAGCGTGTCGGTGCGACAGGGAAGGAACCATGGCGCGAGACGCAGGAGAAGAGGGGACAGGCTTGCGCTCGGAGAACGCGCCAGCAGGGAAGCACAAGAACAATGGACCGGGCAATCCAAAGGACGTAGGGAGGTGAGACTCTGGATGAGAGGCGGAATGCGGGTGCAGGAATCTGGGAAGGCTGGGTTTCTGGCAAGAGGTGAGGATGGAGGAAGAGGAAATGTGAGTAAGAAGGGGAGGAGGGCAAAGGGTAGTGAGCACGGAGGCAAGCTGAGAGTTGAGCTGGATATGTGCTCAAAGAGAGGAGACGTAATGAGGGCTATTGACCTGTATGATTCTGCGGTAAAGGAGGGGATCAAAATGGGGCAGCACCACTACAATGTGCTCCTTTACCTGTGTTCTTCTGCCGCCCTCGGATTTGTGCAACCGGCGAAAAGTGGCAATACCGGTAGTGGCATTGCTAGTATTGGTCCTGCCTGTAAACTAGGTTCATCATCCACTGAAAGCTCGGGACATTTGGAGGACGACGAAGTACCTGAAAGCCATGTTCAAGACCAGGAGGGAAATATGACCAATTTGTTTCCTTCAGAGCAAACAAGTAGCATACCAGTAAGTGATGAGATCAGAGAGTACGCACGGACTCGAGGGTTTGAGATATTTGAGGAGATGTGCTCGGAGAAACAGAGAGTTCCAATGAGTGAGGCTGCTCTGACTGCAGTGGCCCGTATGGCAATGTCCATGGGCAACGGCGATATGGCCTTTGAGATTGTGAAACAAATGAAAGAGCTGGGAATAACACCAAAGTTGCGCTCATACGGTCCTGCTTTAACAGCATTTTGCAACAGCGGCAATGTTGACAAAACATTTGAAGTGGAAGCGCATATGTTGGAGTCTGGGATCATGCCCGAAGAGCCTGAGTTGGAGATGCTTCTAAGGGTTAGTGTGGCTGCCCGGCGAGGAGACAAAATCTATTATTTGCTCCATAAGTTCAGGACTACTGTCAGACAGGTATCTCCATCCACAGCCGAATTGTTTGAGGCTTGGTTTAGCAGCTCAACAGCATCTAAAGTGGGGAAGAGAAAGTGGGATGCAGGTGCTGTAGCTAAAGCTATTGAAAATAAAGGAGGGGGTTGGCATGGGTTGGGTTGGTTAGGGAGGGGAAAATGGACCATAGCACACTCACACATCGACAAGAATGGTGTCTGCCTTGCTTGTGGAGAGAAATTGGCAATTATAGATCTTGATCCAAAAGAAACAGAAGACTTTGCTACATCAGTGGCAAAATTAGCTATCAAGAGAGAGAGGAACTCAAACTTTGAGAACTTCCAGGTGGTCTACCTCGGATTGCTATTGTGTTGTTTTTACTAAGTTGTGCATTTGTCAATATATGAAACCAAAATGACACGGAACTGATAATGTTACACTGAATCTTTCCAAATTACTGATTGAGACCACAGATATAAGCATATAAAAGATAAAAAAGACAAAACGAATTTTCATTTTTGAGTAAATTTGCATACTCAGAACATTATCCAAGTATCGGCAGGCATCAATATTTTTGCAACATAAATCAATTTTCCAAGGAATGTGCAAATTAGCAAATTTGCATATATGCTACAATATTAATTCTGCATTGAAATAAATATGTCAGCAAACTTGCTGCTTCTGTCTTGTTAAAAGAATTAATATCTTTTGAGTTAGAAATAGTTTGACACTTGGTGATAAATTTAGGACCATGTCAGGACTGTATTGTGTACGTGATGCATCGGAAATAGGTATGTTGGCTTGTCAATTATGCCTAGTTTACGTATGATAGATGCAGTATACGTGGTTATATACTTATTCTTATAATGTTCATGGTGCTGTTTCCTGTGGTTCTTGATGTCCTTGTTATCCTTCAACTCTCATTACGCATCTATCTTAACTTTTGCACCTTATGTTTCCATATACAGAAATGGCTTAAAAAGCATGGCCCTTTTGAAGCAGTTGTGGATGCTGCCAATGTGGGCCTTTTTAGCCACAGACATCTTTCCTTGAGTAAGGCATGTATATCGTGATAAATCTTTCTTCTATTTAATTATTTATATAAATTTCATACCTAAATTCCAAATTTCGAATAGATCATACACGTGTATTGGACGGTTCTTGAGTTGGGTGCCCAGGCACCTAGGTGCCTCGTGTAATTTACCTATAAATATTTATCTGATTAATTTTGGTTTGTCTTTTTTTTTATTAAAAAACTGGACAGGTTAATGCTGTTGCTGATGCTATACGGCAAAGATTTCCATCAAGAAAGTGGCCTTTGATAGTTGTACATAACAAACATCTCACTGGAGAGCGCATGAAAAAGCCTGCTCTTCGAAAGTTGGTTGAAAAGTGGAAGCAAGCATATGCTATGTATGCAACCCCTACTGGTTCAAATGACGATTGGTAAGCTTTTGAGATGCTCCAAGGAAGCTCTATAACAATTATTTCTCTGAACATTGAAATTAGTTTCATTTATTCATGTCTAATATTTATGATTTATCTCCATTTTCTATTGTTTATTCCCTTTGTTCAGAAATGTATGACATTTTAGAAAGCGTGCAGTCAAAATTTTTAAACTTTGACTACCTATATATAAAAACTATTTAGATTGGTCTAATGAAAATGGTATCATTAGATTAGTTATGAAAAATATTTCCATAATATAATACTTTATATTTTTAATGAACATATTCATATAAAAAGTAGTGGTCAAAGTTGCATGTTAGAGATCATGTCGATGTTCAAAACATAATACATTCTTGAACAGAGGGAGTAGTCATCAATGTTTTGAATATTCACATTAAAAAGAGCTTGTTTCTGATGAAAAATGTATTTAGTATTTATTGCTCCTTAGAGTAGTTTTTGTTATTTGTCTCACATGACCGAAGTTTCCAAAAACCCTCGCCTTTTCTTGCTACTTTATTGCTATCCATGAATTATTCCTAATTGTATATGCTGTTATGGTGCAGTAAGTAATATTTCGGGCATGTAGTTCAGGTACTGGTTGTATGCTGCTATCAGATGCAAATGCTTGATCATTACCAATGATGAAATGAGAGACCACACGTTTCAGCTCTTGGGAAAAGATTTCTTCCCCAAATGGAAGGAAAGGCATCAGGTGTGGATCATTTATTTGACATAAGAAAAATGCTTTATCTAAGAATGGTTGAAGCTAATTCTATCTTTACTATATTCAAATCTCAACCACAATGTTGCATTACAGTGTTGGTTGTGGATCTTGTGCAAACAAGCTAATCATTTGGGCAAATAAAACATTTTCATCTGCAAATCTCAACATGTCGAAGAGAAGTATGGACATGAATGAAACAACTTCATGTTTACTGTATCCGTATATTGGAAAGAAACTAGACGGCCATGGAAATAATATGTATTTGTATGTACCTGCTATATATTTTGCAGAAAATTTCAGATATGAAGAAGTATAATTCTCATGAGGTTTCAGGGCAAAACTATGTAACAAACTAGCACCTGATATTTTTCCTTGGCACTATCATATTTCCTAAATGATTGCTTAAAGGTTAAAGGACATAAACTGATATCACGACATCAACTGTCCTTTTCTCGATACATCTATAGATCATTGTGTATTTGCAGCAGAGCTCATTCAGAGTGTCATCTTCGCTAACAGGTACACTTCACTTATGATGACAGCTGTGTTACATTTCAATTGCCACCTCCTTGCTCAGTTGTAATTCAGGTTTGAATTTAGCTATTGAATTGATATTTTATTTTGTGCCACGTAGCCAATAGCCATGCCAATAATTAAAGGACCCATCCACATTAGCTTTTAGTTTTGGTTTATGAATAATAATAGTTTACAGAGAAACTTATAAAGAAAGATACTTGCGTGCAATTTTAGCCGATATAAATGAAGTCACTACAGCGTGTACTACAATAGACTAGTAGACCTCACCTTTAAATGACACTCCGTTTAAAAGCTACGTACTGTAGAAAAACCATTTACGATAGAAAAACAGTTTTTAGAAATCAATACGAACATGGCCGACTTAAAAGTAAATCAACTGTAATATCTGTAGTTCTAGATTTGACCTTTAACTGTCAAGAACAAACTGGACACATATTCGTTGGTTTATGCACAGACAGGGTCTGCATTTGTTTTTAAAGTCTTCAATCTGGTCCATCTAGCCTTTTGTTCTTTATCTGGCCAGAATTATAATTGTTCCATCTATTCTCTTTGAAACTCAGGAATCTGAGAAAGGTCATTGGCATATCCCTGTTTCCGAGGAAGGTTTGCTAGAGAGAGAACGGACCTGGTTATGTGCGACACGGCTGAATTCACAAGTATAGTATAACGAAGCAGACATTGATTCAGAACTTTGATGTGAATAAAGCACGACACGGATTGGCATCCTTGTAAAGACAAAGGTTGACCATTCTTTCTGAACTTTCAGATCAGTGCCTCATGTTGCCATCTCTTCATCTGTCTACAGAACTAAACTAGTTTTGAGTATCTAACTTGGCAGTAATGCGGGCCAAATCCCAACTAATTAAGAAAACAAAATGTGACATTACACTCCAAGATGGAGATATCTCAAATTGTGCTTTCTGGAAGCTCACGAGTATCTAATGTAATACCACTAAGATGCAAAGGGTGAATAAAAGGAAAGAGAGTAGAGTTTTACCGTCAGACCCATCGGCTTTTAGAATGCCGAATAAGTAACGCTCGCAGAGGTTCTCAGACCATCCAGAGACGGTCGGCGCCGTTTAGAGAGCCGAATAAAAGTAGCGCTCTCAGAGGTTCCCAGACCGTCCAAGGGCGGTCGGCATCGTCTCGTGTTATGGGTTTTCGTCAATCGGCACGAAATTCTATTCTTACCTTTTACCGACTTACCTGCTGCAGTTAAAAACCCCTAAAGTGCAGTGTAGAGCCCTTTGGACCAAAGTGCCCTTGGGGTAGACAGCCACATGAGAAAAGAAAAGAGGTTAGAGGGGGGGAGGGGCAGCCTGGTCATTGCTCAAAGCCAAGAGAGACACGGCCATTCCCCTCTTAAGCCAACTAGCATACCAGCAAGACACACCTCTGCCTATTGTATCTGCCAGCTGTCCAAAGAGGTGGCAAGCTGCATGCTTGCCATGGCTTGCATGACTGCCACCTCTCCCTTGCAGCCTGCAGAAGCTACACAAGCCACACTTCTTAAGTTAAGCAACAGAGAAAGCCACCCACCTCCTTTCCCTTCTCTGCCAAAGCAAAGGCCAGAACCAAGTCTAGCAAAAGGCAGCCACACCGCACAGAGACAGTGAGGAATGGCATACTGGACGAGAGGAAGCAAGGGGGAAGGGGAAGACGAAGGTGAGGAGCGAGGAACGTGAACGATGTCCCTATGCTGACCTCGACAACAAGACGACGCCGTCGACAACAACCAGAGGAGGACCATCCACGACCACCGGGAACCCCCAACCTCGTCCTCGCCCATTCCTTTTCTAGCTAAGTAAGGAAGTAAGCCCCTTACCTTCCACCCTTGTTTACGGCGCCTTAGCACAACACAATAGCACACAATAGTAGGTGTAGGACACACATAGAAAGGGGATGGGGTGCAGTGTAGGGCACCACAGGGAGCGGTGAACTCGGGAGGCGGCCGAGCCACTCCCGGCCACCTGCGTCGGCGGTTGATGCCGCCGCGCCACAGGCTGGCCGAAAGGGAGGCCGGATCTGCCTCGCCACCGGATCCGGGGAAGACGACGCCGGATCTGGCCGTGGCCGGCTGGATCTAGGAGAGAGAGGGAGGAAGTGAGGGCAAGGGTGAGAAGGCGGAGGCGAGCGGAGGACGGCTGGCGTGAGCCCAAGCTCATTGCGTCTTGTCACACCGCTGAAGTCGCCTGGGCGGTGCGGCTGAGAGAAGTGAGGAGAGGAGTGAGGTCGGCTCGGCCGAAGAAAATGAGAAGAAGGGAGAGAGAGAGACCGGTAAGAAAGAAGGAAAAAGAGAGAAAGAAACGGGAAGGAAAAAAAAAAGAGAGAGAAAAAAAGAAGAAAAAAAGAGGAGAAAAGAAAAACAATGGGGTTGGTACCTGCGCGACGGGTCCTTAACCTTGTGCGTTTTTATGCCAAAGTTGGGTCAGACGCGTGGAGTTGTCGTTGTTCGCTTAAGTCCTGGTTTTGATTCGATGCGTTATGTCGGGTTGACGTTTGTACAGGTGGAGGTCCGGAGCGGAGCAGTCCATGCGTCGTTCCCGAGACTAACCATGCAAGTGCATGGTAAAACGGTAAATTCGGGTAATGTTTGCTGTTAGATGAATGATAGTGCATTGCTTACCATGTTGTGGTAAGTTAACTATTTCTGGATGCATGATGATGAATGATGAATGACGATTATTGAGACATGACATGTTGATATGCATAAATGAAGAACTTGCATTGCATGCATGTCATGAGAAGAGATAGTATTGTGATAACAAAGATCCACTTTGTGTGGACACTCCATGAGAGTGGAGATTGAGGTCCCCGTATGAAAAATGACGGGCTACTGTGGTCCCCGTATGAAAAAGGACGGGCTTGTGATCCCCGCATGGAAACAGGGCGGGCCTGGGTGAGCATCGACGGGTGTTCGCTCTGCTATACCGATATAGGCTAAAGAGATAAGAGAAAAGTGCATGTGCATATACATAATGAATGGTTGATAAGATCTTAAAGAGTTTAAATGGAAACTAATGGCGATTGAAATTGTGATGATTATGGACTGATTTGTGAATCTGTTATTTACTGTTTTACTTTGTACTTACTGAGTCTTTTGATTCACTCTTGTTTTGTTGTTGTTTTTTAGGTGACTGTTGAGTATGTCGTGCACGGGCGGGAGTAGCACATGAATAATTTTCACGAACCAGCATCACTCTTTGTACCACCTTTTGTCAGTATATTTTAGACTCTACTAGTATGCTAGGGTAATCGCTAAAAATGCTATGATGTATCTGGTCGCAGCAACATAAAAAAATTAGTGTTGGCTTAAATTCTCCTAGTTGTTGACAGAATGGTAAGAGTATGTAATGATGGTAACATTCCGGGCCCAGAGGGTGGGCGGGGTGTTACATCTAATGAGAGACATTAGAGATCCATCATGTTATCTGGTTAAAGTTGGTTCTGCATTCTTGAATAAACCCTGTAACTGATCGCCTGCTGCTTGAAACAGGTTCTCTTCTAAGAAGCAAACACTTGCTGCTCTATCATTTTCTTTGGCCTAGCTGACAAGAGTCTCTCCCACAGGATCAGGAAGTGACCATACCAACGTCGCGTTCATAGGTAGAGTTCCAGCCTCACATGGTCGGTAGTCAAAAATAGTTCAAGAACATGAGTGGAAAAAGTCGGCCTGGCTGTTCAACATTCAACTATCATGTGGCTATACAATGTGTCCTCTTGTTCTTTTTAGTCTGTCCAATTTGATCATTTAATCTTCTCACTTGTAAGATATCTTATGTACAGTGAAATCCCTGAACTTGTTCCTATTCCGCACTAGAGCCTTGATGAAAGGATCTTTTACTCTATTTCCCGAAGACACGCGACTGGCTACTTTGGGTTGTCTCCTGATAAGATGTGTCTGGATTAGAAAATAGCATCGCTAGTTTGCCACACCTAGGAATAATTCCTTCTGTGAAATCTGTACAAACAATCGCCTTGCTGAAGTACAAGATTTGTGTTGTTTTATACCCTAATGCTTGGAGTTGCTCATTCCCTGATCTAAATTCTCAAGCGGTGGACTGCAAACCAAGCCTGCTACGCCAAATTGGCCAACCTCGCCCAATTCGAGGGCTGCTATAAGCACTACCACACAAGCCATATTTGGAAAGCCTGAGCAGAAAACAAATGCAAGTTTTTCACTTAACGCTACTTTCTCTCTCCGCAATACAACTTTAAAACATATATCTAAGAGGTACATTATGTATTAATATTTAATAAACTTAGATCATATATATCTCTAAAAATTAGTAGTATTATGTCTATTTAATAGAAATAAGTGTAATCTAATTTTATTAAATATTACGTAACAGAGCGCAGTACAAAAGTGGACAACCTAGCGCTTTGGAATGGCCACAGCTCTGCTCCCTTTGAAACGCTCACCAAGAACACAGGTGCACACCCGTCTCTATTGCCCCTTCGCCATTGAAGTCTGGTCGCGGGTCCTCCGATTGGCAAACGGCGACACATTGCAAAGTATCTACCCCTCGGACTTTGACACCATCCTCGACTGGTGGAAGCAGGCATCCAAGGCAATGCCCAAACAACTCAGAAGGAACTCCAATGGTATGGCCATCTATGGTTCTCTTCTTTCCATCTTCTAATTTTTGTAATTTTTTTATAGTAATTAGTTTTTAAATAGAGTATTTTTTAAGATAAAATCTACAAATTAATTATAATATACACTATAGTGACTTTATTTATATCGCTAAATTCGTACGCTGAGTTATTTGTGTCTCTATAATCTCTTTTATGAATAGCCAAAAATGATAAACCGTTGTCACATGCCCCATATCAAATGGAACGTTTTGGAGGGAGCAGAATAGGAGAATCTTCCATAACCAATCAAGCATAGGTAAAAGAGGTGACGTAATTTTTTTCTCACGAGTTGTGATGCATCCTTATCCCAACCATTTAGGTTGGTGGAGATGTAAATGTTTAGGGTCTATGTTTTTGGCTATGGCTGATAAATTTTGATTTCGGCTGATGAATAGTAACAGTTAATAGAGAAGCCGTGAGAGAATGGAGTAAGAGAAACTCTCGTGCATGTTCGATCGATATAGATGAAGTCACTAAAATGTCTACTACAATAAATTTATAGACACCGTCTTGAAAAGATACCCTATTTGAAAGCTAGTTACTGTAAAAAAACAAATTTTAAAACTGAAAAGAAGAGGCCCTTAAACTCCTTTCCCTCCTATATTGATCGATATAGCTCCTACCTCCTTTTTTTAAAAAAGACCAAATGGCTTATAGGCTAGGGTCTATTTGGAAACAAGAATTTTTCCAAAATTTCATAAAAAATAGCTCAATTCGTAGGAAATGAAAAAAAACATGTATTCCAAATTGGCCTTAGGGCCTTAGACTGAACGACTATGTGATAAGGTTTAGAATTTTGTTGTGATGAACCATTGCCTTATTAGAGGAGTTGAGATTTGAATTTTGCAAAAATTCAGTTTTCTAATTTTTCTGCATACCTGTCGATCTGACCGGCCAAAGCTAGTGGTCAAGCCGGCCATCGGTCAAACCGGCCAGAGTCGACGATCTGACAGGCCACCAACAGTAGTATGACTAGCTAGGCTGTGCTGCTTCAGCTAAAAGTGGATTTTTGGGAATTTTTGTCATGGGTTAATTTGCTTTGACCTAAGTATGTTTTGACTAATGCGGGTCAAGTTATGAAGAATTGGTGCCCGAAAATGATTTCTTAGTCTTTGGATATGTAGAGTCATTTGCAGTCAACCATGATCAACGGTGATGATTGGGGTTACGCTCATGGAGGAACTAAGGCCCCAAACGATCAAGAATACTGGGTGAGATAGTTGAGCTCAAACATGGCAAAAGGAAGGCGGAAAATGTTGAAGAGAAGTTTGAGCGATAGGTTGCACCATATGGCTTGATCAGTTCAAGTGAGGTGTGGTTCGGTGGAACTAAAACGGGAGAGACTTGCTGATGCATAGCAAGTTAGGGGTGCATCTATACGTAGCAAGCATGGTGATTGTTTGCAATGAAGATGAAGACTAGGTCAAGGAAGGATATTTTTGTAATTTGGCCAAAATATCAGAAACTACTTTGTATCAAAATCATAGTGTTTGGCAAAGCGATTTAGGTTAAGGATAAACTGAGAAGATCAAGTTGGATCAAAGGCTAAGTACTTAGCATATTGGGATTATGCGCTTCGAAAAATATGCATGTGTAGTGTGTGGGTAAAACCCATGTTGTGTGGGGTTAACGGAGTTTTTCTAAATGTGTTAGTGGATAATATCCATTAGGATTAAGTGTAGGCTTGTTATCTTATCTATTTAATGGGCTGGGATGTAGACTTGAAGGTTAACCCTTCCAATCCATCCAAGCATCCATATCCTAGTCAAGTGTTCTAGGGTTGGGGTTTGAGAAGTGTGAGTGATGTGGTGTGCTCTCTTGTTCTCCAGGTGGAGTGACTATAAAACCTTAATCCTCAATTAGCAATACATCAACTTTATTAATCTCTTATGGAGTCTTGTTTTTTTTGTAATTTTGCTCTTGATCTTGTTAATTTTGGTTTTCTCTCTCTCTTCTTGATCTTGTTGTATGTCAAGGACGTGTAGGTAATGGAGACGACTCACACGATTAATCTCTATTCATCTAGGCATCATGTCTTGCAAGTTCTTGAAGTTGCCCGATTTTGCTTGGTTTGACCTTCTTGAGAGATTTCTTGATCGAAGTGTTTTTGTCTCGAATCTTCGAGAGTTCTAATTTGTTGTGACATGTGGGAATACATCTAGAGCCTTCTTGGCCATCCTCCATCCACGAGCAAGTTATTTTCTCATTTTTGATTTTGCCCTGTTTTGGTGCAATCTTGCTTGCTATTGAAAATGGTATGAACTTTGATGAGGATTTGTGCGATCCTTGGATGAAATAGGCTCGTGAGACCTCAAGAAAGGTGTGTGCAAAATCTCATATCATTTAGATTTAGATTTTTACAGTTGCACCAAAAATTGCATCAACTCAAGCTGATTTTTCTTGTTGTGGATGAAAAGTTGTATCAGATCGGTGAATACTTGAAAACTTTTTTAAGGCATCGTTCACCCCTTTGTTGTCGTACCGGTCCTACAAGCAATATCAGAGGCTAGTTAACTATTTTCATAGATCTTAATCGGTTTTAAGAGCCATGGCATCAAAGAAGTATTCAACAAAGCCACTCGTTTTTGATGGCATCAATTTCTATTATTGGAAGGCTCATCTGTAATTTTACATCGAGGCTCAAGGGCACACAATTTGGATTAAGTCAAGAATCCTTATATTGTGATGGCCGATGATTAGGCAAATACACCGAATGTAGAGGCAAACAACAAGGCTCATACTTTTTTGATTCAAGGGCTTAGTCAATATGAGTTTGAGCAGATTGCTCAGTTAAGGTCTAATGAGATCTGGAAGACCCTTACTGGCTACCATGAGGACTCTATCACGATCAAGGAAGTATGACAAAACCAACTAAAGAAAGAATACTTAAAGATCGAGCAAAAACCTAGTGAATCCTTGGATGCGTTATGGGAAAGGTTTATCAAGATCATTCATGATCTACGTGCTATTGTCTTGACCTTTTCTAGTTCTAAGAATGCACACCACCTATTGGGTACACTTGATGTAAAGGTTTGGGGAATGAAGATTACTTCTATCAATGACAATACTGTCATGAGTGAGCTTACCATGGATAAACTCTACTCGAGGTTGAAGACGTTTGAGATTGACTTCATCGCGCGTCTTTTCAAAATAGAGTTGATGACACTTGTGATTGACCCTTCACAGAGCAGCTCTTCTAGCTCTTCTAATTTTTTTTCACTTTGCATTCTTTAAGTGGTGAGTAGCTAGAGAAGCTTCCTGAGGATGACTTAGCCTTCCTATCCATAAAATTCATGAGAGCATACAACAAGGCGATAAACAAGATAAGGAGTGACCCTGTCACTTGCTTTTAGTGTGCTGAGCTAAAACACATTCAATCCAAGTTCCTGAAGTTGAAGGGTGAGGAGGAGAAGTACTTTTGAAGGCATCCTCAAACTCATGATGTTAAGTCCAAGAAGCCCAACTACCACAAGTTCGTGAACCAGGTCCTAGTCGTTGTTGAGAACATTGACATGAACGAGTGGACTCGGAGACAGAGGATGACTCTAGGAGCAAGAAGAAGATCCAGGACTTCACCGGTTTGTGCTTCATGGCCAAGGGCGGCGGCACTATCATAAACTCCTTTGATGACAAGCCATGCAATGATCCCGGTGAGATATGTCCCTCTTCTAAAGAGATGAAATGTGCTCTCATTGTTGCTGAACAAAAACTAAAGAAACAAGCTAAGTTAATCTAGAACCAATACATCATGATTGACAACTTGAGCTTAGAAGTTGTTAGACTCAAATCCATGAATCATGATAATGAAAACTGTGAATCTTATTTATGCTTGCATGATCAATTGGCTAATCTAAAAATTGATCATTGCTCTATTGTTAGTCAACTTAAAGATGCTTTAGATGAACTAGAATCTCTTAAGTCTAGTAATGATCATGATTTCTTGAATGCTATTGCCTTTGATGTAATTCCTTTAGATGTTATTCCTTCATCATGCTCAAATTGTTCTTTACTTGAACTAAAACCGGATAGTGTCCTTAAGAAATTGCTCAAACTTAATTCTGATCACACTTGCTCTCATTGTAAGGATATCAAACTTGAGATGAAAGAAATGAATGAAATACTTTTTACTCTAGGCCTGAATCATATGAAAATTATTCTAGACAAAATTGAACTTGATGCTCTTAACAAGACACTAGAGGATAAATATATAAATGAAAAATCTTTGTCCATTGTTGCATCTAAAAAAGTTATTGATTTTATTTCATGTGCATTTTGTGCTCAAATTGGGATTCATTTAGATGAGATGCATGAGACATTTAGAGTCAAGTTCAAGAAGTAGTTAGATAGGGTTAGAAATTTTTCTTGTGTGTCTTGTGAGACTTTGAAGCTTGAGGTAGCTATCCATAAAGAGAGATATGATAGAGCAACCAAGAACACCGAGTGTGCCACTTGTGAGAATCTAACCCAAGAGAATGACTACCTCAAAAAAGACCCTAGAGATATTTTCTAGTGGAAAGAACCTCGGCATGATGCTTGATCAATCTAATATGAGTATGAAGAAGAGAGGTCTAGGTTTTAATTTCCTAGAGTATTCTAAGAACCACCCACCTAAGGTTGTGAGAGTTATGGAGAGTGGCAAGTTTGAGGTCAAATCCCCTGAGTCTACCAAGATTGTCTTAAGTTTAACTGATTTTGCCCAAAGTCAACACCCTTAAAAGGTCAAGTACCATTTCACCTTTTATAAGAAGAATAGCCACATTATCGAGTTCTGATTTCATAGAGTCAAGGTTGAGAGAAAAGAGAGGATACATGTTTTGAGGTCTATTAGAGGAGTTCCTTCACGTGTGAGTGTCCCTAGAGCCATATAAGCTATCTTTCCTTCTAGACATAGGCCTAGATTCGTAGATGATTCCTTTGATTCCTTTGGTGGTTCTAGGTAGCGCTTTGGGTTATGATATCGTGAGGATAGACAATGGGTAGCATCTAGACAGGGGGAGTACCAATCTTTTGGTAGGTCGATTCAGAGAGGTCTAGGTGGTTCTCGTGTACATCCTCATGATTTTCATGGTAACCATTTTATTCATGCAGCTATTCCTAGACATCATATGGCTCAATACTAGATTATCATATCTTTCATTACTAACCCTAGTACTGAGGCACAGATGTTCCCTTCGTATGCTCTGTAGGTCCGTGGAGAGAGGAAGGAGGAAACATGGCTTGTTGACTCTGGATGTTCTAGACACATGACTGGAGATTCTCGATGGTTCTCCTCCCTCACTCATGCATCCAGTAACAAGTTGATCACGTTTGGGGATGCTTCTACTGGGACCGTGACTATAAAGGGCATTGTGCGTGTCAACAACAAATTCATACTTAAGGACATCGCTTTGGTAAGCAAGCTAAGGTATATCTGCTATCTATTTCCCAACTTCTTGACAAGGTTCTAGATGTGAGATTCAAGAGTGGTGAGTATAGAGTTCTTGAAGGACCGAAATGGCAACAGAGGGGGGGTGAATGGTGCCTTAAAAATCTTCCCCAAATATTCAGCCTCTTTCTTCTCCAATAGCTAAAGTGCTGTGAAGAAGAGAATTGGTTGCCCAAAGAAAAACAGAGAGAGAACAGAGGGGCTTCTGCCAAGACCAAGAAAATCAGAGAGGAATAGATGTGGTCGAAAAGGCAGAACAGACCAGCCACCGAAAAAGGCGTGGTCGAAATGCACTGAACCCTCAAAAGCCGTAGTCAAGATCCCCAACAATACATCGATCGGCGGTAGTGGTCGAAGCAACACGAGCGTGGTCGTTACGACTGCGGCAGCAGAGCGGAGTGTGTGGTCGTAAAACGAAAACGCGACGATGCACAGTGTTTGCTCTGTTTTGTCAGCGCACGACCAGAGAGCGAAAATTGAAGAATCTTTTCGCACACAAGTTAAAACTGAATGAAACTTGAAACCTATCTCGTATAAGATCTCTAGAAGATAAGCTACCAAGAAAATCACAGATCTAATCAATAAACAGAGAGAAGGCCAAAGTCGAAACAGAGAGCAGAGCACCTGAGGCGGAAGACCAAAAATCACAGAGATTTCTCGGATTCAACTTTTGCTCTCGGGAGTGAAATGGCCGAAAGGTCTTTACATAGATTCCCAGTTCTGAGCAAAGACACACAAGCCAAATCTCAAGGAAAACGCATATAACAGTAAGAGCAAAAAGAAGGCAAATGGATCAAACAAATCATCTCAAGAACATAAAACTAGAAAGATACAGAGAGATGAATCCAATCTTTTCTATTGATCATGGAGGTTTCTACAGCCACTCCATCGGAGGTACATGAGCATCCATGCTCTACCCAGAGACAACTCACACAAATAGAAAGAAAAGCTCAGAGCAACTCGTGGGAACAACCTCATTTTGCTCCTGAGACCTAACCTCTCTATTTATAGTCTCACGCTAACGGGTCTCCACAGACAACCCATTACAGAGAACTCCAAAGCTTTACAGCCTCCAATGCTTTGCCCATTACCCGTGGCAACGGCTCCACCGCTTGCCCGCTTGCACCACCAACTCTCCAGTCGCAAGTGCTTTCCCGGTGGACACACTTCCCCACGCCTTTGATATTTCTCCAAAATGCCCCTCCACTGCCTTCCAGGAAGCTTCCTCCACTTGCCTTGTTGTCCAACCGGTCAGACCACCTGGCGACACGTCCTCTTCGGCTTTTCACGTCGCTCGGACCTCAACAACTCCCTTGTCTAGTCCCGACCTCCTAAGCCTCACCAAGACTGTCTCCTGGTATCTGCAACCAACACAAACAACAAAACCATCACATAGCACTGATCTACACAGGAAAACACAACCTGCTCAGCTCAAACCGAGCTCAAGTCTCTTTTCCACAGAAATTAGACTTAACCAAACCTTGCCAAAAAGGTGAACCAACCAATCCACAAGATCCACAACATCACCAGGAACCCATACGATCAAGTCCCACCATAATCGGACACCACATGTGCCCACACGACCGGTTTGAATGGACTCAGCCGACCACGGTCATCTTGCCGACAACGTGGTCGAAGACTGAGCGCTACAACGTGATCGAACGCTCCCAATCGCCAACGTGGTCGAACACCAGGCGATACAACGTGGTCGTAGACCCAAGCCACGACTGCCGACCACGTTCAAACCCGCGCTAACGTGGTCGATGCACTGACCACTCAACGTGGTCGAAGACCCTAGCGCCCAACGTGGTCGATACTCCGACCGGTACAACGTGGTCGACCGCCCGACCGCCCAACGTGGTCGAGGCTTCGATCCCACAACGTGGTCGTAAACCCTAGCGCCGACTGCCGACCACGGTCAAATCTTCCGAGGGCTCCGCAACGTGGTCGTATAAGATTCCGATCACTCGTACGCCGCTCGACCGAACCCGATACTCGCAAGCGTGGTCGTCGTGCCGTCCTACCGACTTCCGATCACCGCCGCTTTGCCGAGAACACCTCAACGTGGTCGTAGACCCTCCAAATGGCCTCCGACCACGGTCATTTTTGCCGAGAGTGTTATAGCGTGGTCGTACGCATGCATTCCGGCTTCTGACCGGTTTCCAAGTGGTCGTACGGGCTGTGGCATGGTCGTACACGACTTCAATTGACTTTCGACCAGCCTAGACTTACGACAACGCAGTAAAAGCCCAAGACAAACTCAATTTTCCTTCAAACAAGGGTCAAATACTCATCACAGACATGGGATCATCTCCACATGATCTCTCAATCTCCCCCTTGATGAGTATATTGACAAACACGAAAAATATGAAGTTGAGTTTGTAGGAGCCGACATGGTCCAAAGAGAGAAATGAAATCACGACCATGTCGACAGAAAGGACACTAGAGCAATAAAATAAAGAGCAAATTGATCTCCAAAGCTCTAGTAAGATCCCAGAATTTGAAAAATTTTCTTTTTCTCCAATCTATTCTCCCCTTTTGGCAATAAACGCATCAAGTATGCAAGAGAGAGAATAAGTCATAATGATGGATGGAATGGTGATTTGATTATTCAAAGTATGCGAGCCATGAGAATTATCCAAAATGACCAAAATGTATTACACCAAGCCATAACATACAAGTATGCTATCAAGATCATGACTATGTATGTAAAGAGAAGCTAAGCCAAATAAGGTATAATTTGGTCAAACAATATTTTAGTCTAGCTAAAGGTATTCACAAATGATGCAGGCCATGTCAATAAGCTAAATGGAACCGAGAAGCTAGTGTTGAGTCAACTAGAGTGCTACTAGTTCAAGAATGATACAATTGTTGGAGTACATTGAACTTTTTAGCAATTGAGCACAATTGACAAACTTTGACTTTAGAAATCATATGATTGTTTCCAACCATTTTTTGTTGTTTAGTCATGTGCTAGACCTCAAGCCTTATGCGACCACTTCAAGCAATGAGCTTAAGAAGATGATCTTGGTCATCCAAATCTCCCCTGAGTTCATGCCTTGTGCAATGGCAAGCCGTCTCATGAGAAGGAATTGGTGAGATCAGTTTTTTCGCACAAAAGAGATCTTTTTGCTTTTAATAGATTGTACTAACTTATGTGTCATCAAGAAACTAATATAGCTCAATCTATTGCTCAACAATGATTCAAGACTCAACTCAGCCTATTTGACATGGCATGAACCATAAAAAGATAACACAAAGCTGACTAGTCTCAAATATGAACATGACATGAATTAGGTCAAATTTAGCATTTTAATTAACCTATCATGGCAAAGACTTGACTACACATATAAAGTCATGAACAAATTAGCAATGGAGCATAAATCATGGCAAGATGTAATATAAGTGAAAACATGTCATGATTGGATAATAATCAAGGCTCCATGCAGAAAGTAATGCAGAAGAATCCAGCTCCCCCTCAACATGTGATGCAACTTTTAGTTCAAGTTGAGTTAAGTCAATATTACATTCAAGAAGCTCCCAAATGAACTCCCCCTGAACCAAAGCAATAAGAACGAGAAGCTGGCAAAGAAAACAGGCAGTCCTTAAAGCATAGATAAGATATAGAGGATACTATGGCTCAGACTGACTCTCATCTACCCCATATGACTCCAGGACTAATAGCTGACCAAAAAAACACACACTAGAGACCAAACACGTACCCTGTCTACCCGAAGGTGGCCCGACCCTCGCTAGATCGCAAGAAGTGAGTGAGCTCAATCTAGTGAGATAAGAAACAGCTAATAGAGCATCCTGAAAGCATAAGATACGAGTAAGAAGTCTAAGCAACTAGACAAAAGAACCACTCTAACCTATGCTGGAAGGACTAAACCCAATGCACCCGAAAAACGATGCAACAGTAAGGATACAGAAGCATACATAAAATGATAAAGCAGTAAAGCCCAAAGCTCCCCCTCACAGCAGTCCATATGGACAGACCACCCCAAGCTCTCCTCGCAGAGCTGAAAACCTCGTGCTATCTAAAGGCTTGGTGAAAATATCAGCCAACTGGTGGTCACTCTCCACAAACTGGAGCACGATGTCACCCTTCTCTACATGATCTCGAAGAAAGTGATATCTGATATCAATGTGCTTGGTCCGAGAATGTTGCACTGGGTTCTTAGCAATGCTAATCGCAGACGTGTTATCGCAAAAGCGGAACACGATCGATAGCAACCCAAAGTCCCGCAGTCGAGACCATCCAGTACCGCTACAAAGAATCGGTCAGCAGAACATTCTCGGCCTCTGCGGTGGATCAGCAACACCGGATGCTTCCTCAAGACCAGGAAACGAGAGAAGTGCCAATGAACTGGTAGGTGCCCGAAGTGCTCTTCCTATCTATCCTACAGCCGGCAAAATCTGCATCCGAAAAGGCTCTAAGGGATAGATAGGAGGAGGAAGAGTACCAGATACCATAGTCAATGGTAGCTCGAAGGTACCGAAAGATGCGCTTCACCGCCTGGCGGTGAGATACGCGAGGAGAAGCCTGAAACCGAGCACAAAGACACACGGAGAAGTGTATGTCCGGTCTCGAGGCAGTGAGGTACAAGAGAGAGCCAATCATACTTCTGAACTCCTTTTGATCAACTGGCTCGCCGTCCTCATCTGGGTCAAGTGTGGCCGTAGAAGCCATCGGAGTTGACACCGGCTTTCCATCACTCATGTCGAAACGTCTCAGGAGGTCACGAGTGTACTTGCCTTGATGCAAGAAGATACCTTCCCGAGTCTGCTTGATTTAGAAGCCAAGGAAGAATGTCAACTCACCCATCATGCTCATCTCAAACTCGGTGCTCATGACATCCGAGAACTGTGAAACTAGAGCATGGGAAGAGCCGCCAAAGATGATGTCATCGACATAGATTTGGGCGAGCAGAAAGTCATTGCCAAGCCGGCGAATGAACAAGGTCTTGTCAACTTTACCCATCTCGAAATCATGCCTCAAAAGATAGGACTTAAGCCTCTCATACCAAGCTCTAGGAGCCTGCTTAAGTCCATACAACGCTTTGGAAAGCTTGAATACATGACTAGGGTATTTGGGGTTCTCGAAACCTAGAGGCTGTCTGACATAGACTTCTTCCTCAATAAAACCATTGAGAACGGCACTCTTGACATCCATCTGGTAGAGCTTGAAACCCTTAGAAGCTGCAAAGGCAAGCAGAATTCTAATGGCCTCAAGTCTAGCTACAGGGGCAAAGGTCTCCTCGAATGACTACCCCTGTGCAACCAGTCTAGCCTTGTTTCGAATGACTACCCCATCCTCACTTTGCTTGTTCTTGAACACCCATTTGGTTCCAATGATATTGTGATCTCGAGGGGGCTCAACAAGCGTCCAGACCTTGTTTCTTTCGAAACTCTCCAGCTCCTCATGCATGGCATTGATCCAAGACTCGTCAGATAAAGCATGACAAACGTCTTTGGGCTCAAAGGAAGCTACGAAGGCAGAGTGGAGACAGAAAAGTGACACGCCAGACTTGGAGCGTGTGACTCGTTCAAAGAGATCTCCAATCATCTGCTCAGAAGGATGAGATTTTTGGATATGTCTTGGAGGTCCTGGATAAGATGAAGAAGTGGCCTCTACCTCGTTACCTGACGGGGTAGGAACAGAGCCACTAGCTCCAGAAGAAGCAGAAGGTAAGGGCTGATCACCTCGAGGTGCGGTGGAAGAAGGCACCTCAAGGGGTGGAAGAGAGATCGATCGGGTAGACAACCCTCATCTCCATCATCCTCATCATCCACGAAGATGGTCTCGGACCGCTCTAGTGAACTCGAGATATCGGGCCTAGTCCCTGACCGCCTCATCAAAAGTCACCTCACGGGTTTCTACTAATTTGCTAGACTCGCAGCCTGCACCCTATAGGCCCGCGAAGAGGTCGAGTAGCCTAGAAAGAGTCCATCACAAGATCGTGACTCAAACTTATCTAGGTTCCCGGACTTTAGAATAAAACACTTGCAACCAAACACACGAAAATGAGAAACACTGGGCTTTCGCCCGTATCTCAACTCATAAGAAGTGGTGCAAGTGTGCCCAAGAAAAACTCGATTAGAAACATGGCACGCGGTGGCTATAGCCTCACCCAAAACTTCCGCGGTGTAGAGTATTCATCGAGCATCGCCCCGCCATCTCGACCAAGGTACGGTTCTTCCTCTCCACGACGCCATTCTCGCGTGGGACGTGCGGAGAAGAGAACTAGTGCTCTACACTGTCTCACCACGTAACCTCTCGGTAGGAATTCTTGAACTCCGTGCCATTGTCATCGCGGATCGCTCGTAAGGCACCGGAAGCTCAACAGAAAGCCTCTTGAAAAGATGAATCAATCTTTTCTATTGATCATGGAGGTTTCTCACCCACTCCATCGGAGGTACATGAGCATACATGCTCTACCCGAGACAACTCACACAAATAGAAAGAAAAGCTCAGAGCAACTCGTGGGAACAACCTCATTTTGCTCCTGAGACCTAACCTCTCTATTTATAGTCTCACGCTAACGGGTCTCCACAGACAACCCATTACAGAGAACTCCAGTGCTTTACAGGCCTCCAGTGCTTTGCCCATTACCCAGTGGCAACGGCTCCACTGCTTTGCCCGTTTGCACCACCAACTCTCCAGTGCGCACAGTGCTTTCCCAGTGGACACAGCTTCCCCCACAGCTTTGGCATTTCTCCAAAATACCCCTCCACTGCCTTCCAGGAAGCTTCCTCCACTTGCCTTGTTGTCCAACCGGTCGACCACCGGCGACACGCCTCTTGGCTTTTCCACGTCGTTATGGACCTCAACAACTCTCTTGTCTAGTCCCGACCTCCTAAGCCTCACCAAGACTGTCTCCTGGTACCTGCAACCAACACAAACAACAAAACCATCATATAGCACTGATCTACACAGGAAAACACAACCTGCTCAGCTCAAACCGAGCTCAAGTCTCTTTTCCACAGAAATTAGACTTAACCAAACCTTGTCAAAAAGGTGAACCAACTAATCCACAAGATCCACAACATCACCAGGAACCCATACGATCAAGTCCCACCATAATCGGACACCACATGTGCCCACACGACCGGTTTGAATGGACTCAGCCGACCACAGTCATCTTGCCGACAACGTGGTCGAAGATTGAGCGCTACAACGTGATCGAACGCTCCCAATCGCCAACGTGGTCGAACGCCAGGCGATACAACGTGGTCGTAGACCCAAGCCACGACTGCCGACCACATTCAAACCCGCGCTAACGTGGTCGATGCACTGACCACTCAACGTGGTCGAAGACCCTAGCGCCCAACGTGGTCGATACTCCGACCGGTACAACGTGGTCGACCGCCCGACCGCCCAACGTGGTCGAGGCTCCGATCCCACAACGTGGTCGTAAACCCTAGCGCCGACTGCCGACCACGGTCAAATCTTCCGAGGGCTCCGCAACGTGGTCGTATAAGATTCCGATCACTCGTACGCCGCTCGACCGCAACCCGATACTCGGCAACGTGGTCGTACGCCGTCCGGCTGACTTCCGATCACTGTCAGTTTTGCCGAGAACACCTCAACGTGGTGTAGACCCTCCAAATGGCCTCCGACCACGGTCATTTTTGCCGAGAGTGTTATAGCGTGGTCGTACGCATGCATTCCGGCTTCCGACCGGTTCCCAAGTGGTCGTACGGGCTGTGGCATGGTCGTACACGACTTCAATTAACTTTCGACCAGCCTAGACTTACGACAACGCAGTAAAAGCCCAAGACAAACTCAATTTTCCTTCATACAAGGGTCAAATACTCATCACAGACATGGGATCATCTCCACATGATCTCTCAGTTCTTGACTCCTATGGTGAGTTTGTCTTTGAGATCTCTAGTTTTAAGAGGATCTTTAGTATTGATTTCAGTTTCTCCCTAGCTCTGGCCCTAGGTATTATGTAGCTTCTAATTTTTATGATCTAGTTTTGTGGCATCATAGGGTTGGACAGATAGAGTTTGATCACTTGACTAGAGTCAGTAACAAAGATCTTATTAGAGGACTATCTAGGCTTCAGAGTTGCAAGGACCTAGTTTGCACACCTTGTAGGTATGATAAGATGATTTCTGCTTCTGATTCTCCTCTTACCTTAGTGATGACTGATGGACCTGGACAACTCTTGCATTTAGACACAGTTGGTCCTTCTAGAGTCCAGTCTGCAGGAGGAAAGCGCTATGTGCTTGTCATTGTAGATAAATTCTCTATGTATTTTTAGTTGTATTTTCTTGCTCTTAAGGATGAAGCTTTTGGCTACTTTAGAGAGTTGGCCCTTAGATTAGCAATTAACCTCCTAGGAGCCTTGAGAGCCATCAGGAGTGACAATGGCATAGAATTCAAAAACTCATCTTTTGTCACTTTCTATTCTGAGAGAGGTCTAGAGTACTAGTTCTCTTATCCTAGAATCCCATAGCAGAATGGAGTTGTAGAAAAGAAGAATATGACCCTTGCAGAGATGGCTAGGACCATGCTAGTGAGCATAAGCGATTTCCATTGTTTGCTATGTGACCAATAGTATGTTCTTGAGATCTTCTGAAGGCAAGACTTCCTTTGAGTTAAGGTTCGGTCATAGGCCTAGCGTCCCTCATTTCAAGATATTTAGTTGCAAGTGTTTTATTCTTAAACATGCTAACCTAGATAAATTTGAATTTGGATGTTATGATGGTATTTTTCTTGTATATCCTACTCATCCTTATGACTTTTGTGTATTTAATTTGAATACTAACAAAATTATTGAGACTTGTAAAGTCACTTTTGATAAGGCTAGTCCTAATACAAGACTTCACAGTGTAGGTACACAGGTACATGGAGATAAGGAGAGCATCTTCATCGACGATGACCCTGACTTGAGGATGAGGACCCAATTCCTCTTCTAGCCACTCCTAAGTTGGTTGGAGAGCCTACTTTCACTATTCCAGCTTTAGTAGAGCAGCCTCCTCTCATCTTTACCAGCGCTTTGAGTGGTTTTGCTCCTACCTCCACAACCCATGAGATAGAGGCCATGTCTGCACCAGGACATCTGCCTCATATTCAACGATGACACCCTCATGAGTAGATGATTGGGGATCTCTAAGAGTGTGTTACTCACTCTAGATTTATCTCTCCTAATTCCTACGTACATTTTACTTTCGTTTTGTCTTTTGAGCCCCGAGATGTCATGTTTTATTTGATTCCTTTTGGGGTCAATATCATGCATGAAGAGGTTAAAATTTTTTGAAAGAAACCAAGTCTGAATCTTAGTTGAACCTCCTCCTAATCATAATATAATGGTATACAATTGGTTTTTAAAAATAAGCAAAGTGAGGATGAGTTAGTAGTTCACAACAAGGCTAGACTTGTAGCTCAAGGCTTTTCCTAGGTAAAGGGATTAGATTTTGAAGAGACCTTTGCACCTATAGCTAGATTAGAAGCCATTTGTATTCTGTTAGCATTGCTGCATCTGAGGGTTTTAAGCTATTTCAAATGGATGTCAAGAATATTTTTTTGAATAGTTTCATAAAAGAAGGGGTCTATAGCAAGCAACGTCCTAGCTTTAAAAATTCCAAGTTCTCAAACCATATGTGTAAGCTTTTCAAAGCCTTGTATGGATTGAAGCAAGCTCCTAGAGTTTGGTATGATATGCTTAAGAGTTTCCTACTTAAAAATGATTTCGGTAGATAAAATCTTATTTACTCTCAGGCATGGCGGTGACTTGTTACTTGTTCATATTTATGTGGATGACATTATTTTTTATAGCTCTTTTCATGCTTTGGTGTCTAGATTTTTAGATTCTATGAGCAGGTAATTCGAGATGAGTATGATGGGTGAGCTAGCTTTCTTCCTTGGATTTTAAGTCAAGCATTTGAAGGAATTTTCATTTATCAAAGCAAGTACGTAAATGACCTTCTTCGGTGCTTTAAGAAGGGAAGCAGTAAGCTAATATCTACTCTAATTGCCACTTCTACCATGCTGGACCCTGATGAGGATGACAAGCTCATAGACTAGGAGTACCGCAACATGATTAGCTCACTCCTCTACCTCGTGTCATCGAGGCCGGACATACAATTTTTGTATGTTTATGCACTTGATTTTAGGCTTTTCCTTGTGCCTGACATTGTCAAGCAGTACGCCTCATCTTTAGATACCTTCATAACACTTTTAACTTTGAAGAATAGTAAGGTTGCATGTTGTTCCCAAGACGATAGTTTCAGATAGAGACACCAAGTTTGTATCAAAGTTTTGGGAGAGCTTGCAAGGCGCTCTAGGCACGACACTCCAGTTTAGTACTGCTTTCCATTCGCAGATGGATAGACAGTCCGAATGCACCATTCAGACACTGGAGAATATGTTGAGGTCATGTGTTCTGTCCTAGAAGGTTAGCTGGGAGGATCATTTGGCACTCGCAGAGTTTGCCTATAACAACAGGTACCACTGCAGTGTTTGGACAGCCCCATTTGAGGTTTTGTATGGACGGAAGTATAGATAATCGCTCTGTTAGGATGCCAAGGCCGAGAAGGATGTACTAGGTCTGGATTGGGTCTACCAAACATGGAATGAGTGGCAGAGATAAGACAAAATCTGCTAGCTTCCTAGAGTAGGTAGAAGAGCTACGCAGATGTCAGGAGGCAAGAACTAGAGTTCGAAGTGGGGAACGAAGTGCTCCTGAGAGTATCTCCCACTAAAGACTTCGTGCAATTTGGTACCAAAGGGAAGCTTAGCACGACGTATATTGAGCCATTTCCAATTCTGGCACAGATTGGAAAGTTGGCATATTGTTTGGACCTCTCTGAGTCCATGTGAGGAGTGTATAATGTGTTCCATGTTTCTATATTAAGAAGGTACCTGCGAGATTCAGACCATGAGATTGTGTTAGAACCAGTGACCATTAAGCAAGACCTCACTTTCGAGTCTCGTCCAATTCGGATTCTAGAGAAATCGAGAAGGTGTTGAGACATAGAGCGATAAAATTTTGAACGTTTCCATCCAAGCGAGAAGCGACATGAGAGTTAGAGTCTCGCATGCACAAGAAGTAACCAGAGAACAGACATCACTACTTTTGTGTATCTCTCCGTTCGCGTGCATTCACGGTCTTGGTCGCCAAGCCCCAGGCACGTCCTGATGTCTCGTCACGCAAAACGTGAAATTGGTTGCGTGCTTTAATTGATTTGCGCATGCGCACGCATTTGCTCTATGACCGAGCGTGCGTCCAACATCCCGGAGTGGAGTCGGGGGGTGGGGTTCAGTCTTGGCGGTCGTGTCCGGCGGCGTGGCGCCCAGCAGGCGGCGCCGCCTCCTGGTCGGTGTACCTCAGCCACAAATCGTATGCTTGATGAGGGCTTCGATTGTAAATTCAGTCAGTAAATATATGTTTTTCAATTTCACTGTTAAATCAATCTGAGAATGCTCCAAAAAATTAGAATACTTGTGGTAGGAAACATGTTCGACAGGAGGAACCAACTTGTTAGATCAGACCTGAGGACTTTCCCTGCAACATGTTCACATCTAGATTAGCTTAATTTACTACTTTGCCTATTTATGCTTTTACCAGATTTTACTTATCTGCTCTTATCAACAATCATGTTAAAATAATATTTGTCTTGGTATTGTGTAGTTAATGACATCACATTATCAAAATTCTGGGAGCTATGGATGCCTTGTGTCAACAAGAGGCTGATAATCTTACTGTATCAACCCATGAGCTTTAATATCTAGACTCAATACCGTGCTTGATGTGGATTTGCATCAAAGCAATACTGATTGTGCATGCAGGATTAACACGAAGGAGAGAGAAAAGTAGATAACCATCACGTGAAAGAAGTTTTTATTGCTTTGCTTGTTGATCTGGTGACGGTTTTCCTTTCAATCTTTAATTGTCCAGCAGCAACACTTTGATAACTGACGGTAGACTTTTTATTATTACTACTACAGTGATTTGCTAAAGTAACAAAAAAATTTCCCTATTTTTGGTATTCTTGCTGTGATTAGCAGGTTGAAAAATTAGAAGACGGTAAATTTTGAGAAAAGCTTCCAGTGCGCACTGCAATCATTTATCCTCCTCTGATTGCCATCGACAATCCTACAAGTGGTATCAGAGTAGGTTGTAATGTCATCAGATCATGATCACTTTTCAGGTAAGCCACTGTTTCTTGATGGATCAGATTATCTCCATTGGAAAACACACAGAGGTCTTTCTTCGAGCATAAGGTAATTTTATCTGGCAAAAAGTTGAAAATACATATGAAGTGCCTTCTGTTGTTACAATTAAAAATTCCTCTGATGTTGAAGCTAATTCTAAGGCTAGAAATATCCTCTTGCAATGTTTAAGTAGAAATGAATTTGTTAGAATTGCTCACCTTAAATCCGCAAATAAAATTTGGACCACTCTAGTGGATTATCATGAAGGATCTAAATCTGTCAAAGGTGTGTCAGAATCAATTCAAAAGGAGTATACTAAATTTGAGATGAAACCTGGAGAATCAGTAGATGCTCTTTTTGATCGCTTCAATAAAATTGTTAGTGATTTGCAATCTGTAGATGTCACATATTCTGATTCTAACAATGTCCATCAAATTTTAAATGCTTTGGATATGTCTGTTTGGAATGTGTTAGTCACTACTATTAATCATTCTGTTAATATGGAAACACTCACTTTGAATGATATTTATTCCAAAATGAAAACACATAAGATTGATATTTTGGCCAAGATAAACACGACTAATTATTTTGACTTAGTGACTAATCAAGTTGACAGTTCTTCTATTGTTTCTCTATTTCAGATGAATAATTAGAGGACATTCCAAAATAGCAGCTTGTACTTCTCTCCAACAGGATGATCAAGGCAACTAACAACATCAGATTAAGACGAAAAGGAGCTCCAATCAGATGCTATAAATATGGTGAGCTAAACCACATTAAGATGAATTGCCCCAAACTCAGGAGTAAGGAGATTAAGGATGACAAGACTCCAACTCGTCGCTCTCAATTCAAGATTGACCCAAGCAAGAAGCACAATTATCGTAGGCGGTCAACAAAGTACTTTCAACACATGAGGATATTGATTTGAGTGATGTTGATTCAATAAGAGACAATGAGGACAATGGTAAGAAGGCAAAGGAGGTGGACTTCACATGAATGTGTTTTATGATAAACAGTGAGGAGCTTGACAATGATGATCTCTACAGTGATCTTGATGAGGTAAAACCTTCTTATACAGATTTATCTCGTGTTGTGCTTAGATTGACAAATGAGCTTAAGAAGTGTAAAAAGAAAATTAAAAATTATGATTTGGTTGTTGAGAGCTTAAATTCTAAAATCAATAAACTTAGAGCATCTATTCCTGATGATGAATCTTGTAAGTCTTGCCAAGTTTTACATACTGAGTTGAAGTCTGGTAGAATAATTAATGCATCAAACCTGGTTCAACTTAGTGATGTAACTACTAAACTTGATGAGTTAAGATTGGTACATGACTCATGTGATGAAAAGTTAAAACTTACAAATAATGAAATTGAAAAGCTCAAGTCTAATTATTTTACACATTTTGAGTCAAGTATTTCAAATGCTCAATCTAAAACTTGCTCTAAATGTGAATTGCTAGAAACTAGACTTAATTCATTTTAGAAAATAATTCAATAGATACTTTATCATGAGATATCTTCTTGCTCTAACTATCCTAAGCTTAACACGAAAATAGAAGCATTAACTAGACAACTTAATGATTTTGCCGAAAAAGAAAGATTGGCTCAGTCTAGTGCTTCTAAAAATCTTATGAATGAACTTGTTAAATGCACAACTTGTCTCACTCTAGCTAAAGAGAATAAGTACCTCAAAGACATTTTAGAGATATTTTCTTTTGGCAAGAAAAATCTGAATATGATTCGAGACAAGTCAAAAACAAGTGTGAAGAATCGTGCTCTAGGATTTAATTTTGTTGAGCATGCCAAGAATAATCCTTCTAAACTTATTAAGCTTCTTCAACCTAAAAAATTGAAGTAAAACTTGAACCAAAACAAACTATGTTTAAATTTGCTGATTTTGTACAAAAATCATCGAATAATCCCATAGGTGCTAGATCTTCATCTCAAAAGAATTCTGGTTATGTTAAATTTCATTGCACTTACTATGAAAGAGTTAGACACCTGCATGAATTTTGTTTTAGACGTGCTAAGAAAGAGAAGAAGAAAAGATTGAATGCTTTAAGACAAAAATGTGCAACCTTTTTTGTTCCTAGAACAAATATGAAAGCTATATTTTTGGAGAACTTTTATGATGGCTTTAAATCCGCTTCACATGCTAGATTGGGATTTAATTCAAATAATTCATGTTCTTTTTGGCATTCTGATCAGCCACATGCACATGATTTTGGTTCTAGCTTTGTTGCTCATGTTCGTCGTGTGTCTCAATATTGGGTTCCTAAATCTTATTTCACTAACACTAGTACTGTGACACCGATGTTTCCTATAATATAGGTACAACTGATGAGGAAGGGGATCGCATGGCTAGTGGATTTAGGTTGTTCCAAGCATATGGCTGGTGATTCAAGATGGTTCTCCTCCCTCACTAAGGCATCCAGTGATGAGTTAATTACTTTTGAGGATGCTTCAACAGGTATTGTGATGGCTAAAGGTACAATACGCGTTAATGATAAATTCATTCTCAAGGATGTTACTTTGGTAAGTAAATTGAAGTATAATTTGCTTTCAGTTTCATAGTTGATAGACGTTAACCTTGAGGTGAGCTTTTACAAACATGCTTGTAGGGTTTTAGATGCTTCTAGGGATCTTGTATTCAATATATCTCGATTGGGGAAAGTCTTTAGAGCTGATTTTGATCATACATTTTTCACTTGATGTTAGATGTTTGGTAGCTTCTGAATATAGAGATCTTTTTTCACCACCGTAAATTAGGACACATTGGTTTTGATCACCTTACACGGATTAGTGGAATTGATCTCATTAGGGGGTTACCTAAGCTAAAGGGTGATAAAAATTTGGTTTTTCCTCTTGTAAACATGGTAAGATGATAGCTGCTCCACACCACCTCTTTTTACGATCATCACAGATGGCTCTGGTCAATTATTACACATAGATATTGTAGGTCCTTCTAGGGTTCAATCTGTTGGAGGTAAATGGTATATACATGTAATTGTTGATGATTACTCCAGATGTTCTTGGGTTTATTTTATGGTGTCTAAGGATGAGGCTTTTGGTTGTTTTAAGGATTTATTTCTTAGACTCAATAATGAATTGCCAGGTGCTATAAAAGCTATAAGGAGTGATAATGGTACTGAATTTAAGAATTCATCATTTGCTTCTTTTTGCTCTGAAAAAGGTTTAAACATCAATTTTCTTCCCCTCGTGTCCCACAGCAAAATGGGGCTGTATAGAGGAAAAATAGGACCTTAGTTGAGATGACTAAAACTATGCTTGATGAATATGCTACTCCTAGGAAGTATTGGGCTGAGGCTATTTCCACTACATGTCATGTTTCTAATAAAGTATTTTTGAGAGCCTCATTGCACAAGACTTCTTATGAGTTAATATTTGGGTTTAGGCCTAGTGTTTCTCACTTCAGAATATTTGGATGTAAATGCTTTATTCTTAAACATGGTAATCTTGATAAATTTGAATCTAGATCTTCATATGGCATTTTTCTTGGTTATCCTGCTCACTCTCGTGGTTATCATGTACTCAACTTAGAGACTAACAAAATTGTTGAGACATGCGAGGTTACTTTTGATGAGGCTAGTCCTGGTACTAGACCCGACATTTCAGGTACACAGGTTCAGGGAGAGTTAGAAGGCATATTTATTGATGATGAGGAAGATCTTGACTTTGGTGATGTCTTTCATCCTATGCCACCACCTGCACCAGCTGAGGATCTTGCAACTTCAACTTCAACTTCAACTGAAGACACCGCTATCTCTGGTGAGCCACCATCAACTGATGGATCACATGCAGAAGAGGTTGATAATGTTTGCGCTACTTTAGAACCCTCTGCACCATTGCATATTCAACAGCGCCATCCCCCAGAACTGATGATTGGTGACATCCAATAAAGGGTAACACGTTCCAGGTTTACTTCTCCTGACTCACATGCTTATTCTTCTTTTGTTGCCTTTTTTGAGCCCAATGATGTAAGTCACATTTTATTTGATGAGTCTTGAATCAATGCCATGCATAAAGAATTAGAAAATTTTGAGCATAATAAAGTTGGGACCTCAGTTGAACCTCTTCATGGACATAATGTGATTGGAGCTAAATGGGTTTTTAAAAATAAACAAAGTGAGGATGGTGTTGTGGTTAGAAATAAGGCTAGACTGGTTGCTCAGGGGTTTTCTCAGGTGGAAGGTCTTGATTTTGGTGAAACTTTTGCTCCTATTGCCATATTAGAAGCTATTAGAATTATCTTAGTTCTTACTACATCTAAAGGTTTTAAGTTGTATCAAATGGATGTTAAGAGTGCTTTTATTAATGCTTTTATTGAGGAGGAAGTTTATGTTAAGTAACCACCTGGTTTTGAAAATCCTAAATTTCCTAATCATATCTACAAATTGTCTAAAGCATTGTATGGCTTGAAACAAGCTCCTAGAGCATGGTATGAAAGACTCAAGTCATACTTGTTAAAGAATAATTTTCAAATGGGCAAGGTAGACAAAACTCTTTTCACACTTAGGCATGGCAATGATCTATTACTTGTTCAAATTTATGTGGATGATATCATTTTTGGTGGCTCCTCTCATGCTTTGGTTTCCAAGTTTTCAGATACTATGAGCATGGAGTTTGAGATGAGTATGATGGGGGAGTTAACTTACTTCTTGGGTTTACAAGTAAAACAGACTAAGCAGGGCACATTTATTTATCAAACCAAGTACACAAAGGATCTGCTTAGGCGTTTTGACATGGGAACTTGTAAACCTATTTATGCACGAATGGCATCTACAACTATTCTTGATCCATATGAAGAAGGTGAAGCAGTGGACCAGAAAGAATACACAAGTATGATTGGGTCCCTACTTTACCTTACTGCTTCGAGGCCAGACATACATTTTGCAGTGTGTTTGTGCGCTCGATTTCAAACGTCACCATGTGCATCCCATCGTCAAGCTATGAAAAGAATTTTTAGGTACCTCCAATCAACTTTAGAATTTGAACTCTTGTATTCTTCTTCATCTTGTCTTACCCTGCGTGCATATGCAGATAGTGATTTTACGGGTTGTCGGATTGATAGAAAGAGTACCTTTGGTACATGTCACCTTTTAGGCACATCATTAGTTTCTTGGTCTTCTAGAAAACAATCATTTGTTGCACAATCCACTGCTGAAGCTGAATATGTAACTACTGCTGCTAGTTGTTCTTAAAGTTTATGGACTTTGCTACACTCAGAGATAATAGGTTACAATTGAGTAGTGTTCCACTGTATTGTGATAACACTAGTGCTATTAATATCGCTAAAAACCCTATGCAACATTCTAGGACTAAACATATTGATATTCGATTTCACTTTCTAAGAGACCATGTGGAAAAGGGTGATGTTGTTCTACACTTTGTTGAGTCTGATTTTCAGACTGCTGATATTCTTACTAAGCCACTTAATACTTCTCGTTTTGTTCATTTGTGGAGTGAGTTGGGGTATGTCATCCAATGAGATTATTCTGAGGGGAGCTTGTTGTTTAAAAATTTTAGAAGCTTTATTTATTATACTTATCAAATAAATCAACAAATCCAAGCCATTGAGATTAAATAAATTGTAGAGCTCTCTTTATCATATTTACTCATATACTGTGTAGCTTTGATCATAACTGGTTATAATTAATTTGCTATATTTGAACTAAAATATGATATGGCAGAATACTTTAACTAAATTAATTATAGATAGTACTTTACAATGTTCATCGAAAATGATTAGCTTGACTGTGAGTCTTATTTTAAATCTTGACTATGAGGCTCGTATGTTTCATATTGCGATCTTTTTACGATCACTCAATTTGGCATGTTATAAAAAAAGAGAAAGAGACAATTGAAGAGATGTATACTTCAAGCATGCCATGTACAGAAAAAGAAAAAGGCACAAAAAGTGCACAAATAAAAAGAAATATGCTTCATGTATGCTACCATCTAAAACAAGTATGTTACAAGCATTTCATTATGAAAAGAAGTATACTACAAGCATGCCACATACCTATGAATTGAGTGTGGAGTAACAGGTTGTTACATGAGACTGCTAGCTCGTCTGGATTTAAACTTTACTTCATTTTTAGGCTCTGACTTTTCATTGTGATACCTCATTGTGCTCTTTATAATTAGTTTGGTCATTGTTGAAATGCATGTTATTAATGTAAGTTGTTTAATCACGCTCAAGACTGGTTTTGACATTGCTATATGATATATAACTTTATATGATCTAGATAGCTCTACTCAACAATATGGTTTGGTTAAATTATTAAATCAATGCATAGTGACTTGAATAATTACAAAGCTTCTTGATTTTTACTCTCATTGCTTATTCTTAGAATTATTCCTTCTTTGAAATTTCTTGATAATTACATTGCCAAAGGGGAGAAATTAGAGAGAATGGAGAAATATTTGAGAAATTTGCTAAAATTGATTCTCTTGTGTTGACGGGAGAGTTTTTGAAGAGATTTGAGATTGTGGCTTAAAATACTTTTTCGGCTTTTGTTTTTCACTTATATATGTTTGAAGCTAATTCATCATGCAATATTGCGGCGTTGTCAATGTATTCATCAAGTGAGAGATTGTTAGACCATGTGGCTAGGTCTAGAATATTTTAGTGATGAATAATTGACAATGGTAAATTTGTGATGAATAATTGATGATGTTGCTTACTATTACTTGAGGTGTGTGGCATATGTGTGGACTGATGTTGGTCAAGTTGGGATGAACTTGTGCCATAAAAATGTGCTTTGGTCTTTGCATGTGCAGGTTGAGCATAGAGGCGATCATGGTCGGTGACGAGGTGGACTGGGGCTAGGGTGGGAGATCCGAGGTTTAGACAGTCAAGGAGGTCATGAGATGGTTAGGCTCATGCTTGGGGCGTATGGAGATCAGAGATGGATGATACATGTTGGAGCTACGGAGGTGCGGTCTGGAGGCTATGACACATGATGGATAATGCGTGGAGAAGCTACGGGAAGTGCAGTTCTAGAGGCTTCGACACGTGACGAGTTGAAAAGTTGAAATTTTGGAAAAACCCCTATTAGGAAGGGTTTCGGGTCCCTTTACTGTTAGAATTGGATTAGAACTCGTGGGCTTAGGCTTAGGCCAAGTTTTGGGCCCTAGACTATAAATAGAGATGGGGTTAAGGACTAACCCCATGGCTTTTGCATATACTAATTTTGTGCTAGGGTTTTAAGGAGTGTCAGGAGGACACTTGTAGCTACCATAATTCAGAAATAAAGTTTAGATCTATTTCGAAAAGAATTCCGACGGCTCACGGGTGTTCGTCCTCGGCCTCGGGAGGGGCGTTCCACGACGTTGTTCCTCACGCAACAGGACGACAAGATTTTTTGGGCGAAGCGCGTGGAACCGTAACTCGGCGTCGACTTCATTGCCTCGGGTGGAGCACCCTACGACATCACTACTTGTGTGTATCTCTCCTTTTGTGCGCGTTCACGGTCTTGGTCACCGAGCCCCAGGGCATGTCCTGACGTCTCGTCACGCAAAACGTGAAATTGGTTGCGTGCTTTAATTGATTTGCGCATGCATACCTTCCCTTGCCCATGCTCCCCCTCACCTCCCTCTCGAATGCGTCGCCGCTCCCCTCCCCTCCACCTGCCTCCTTCTCTGGCGTCGGCCGTTGCTCTCCTCTCTCTCTCTCTTCTCTACACCCACCGCCTCCCCTCTCCCACCACCGCAGCGCCTCCTCCTCCTCCTACCCCTCATCCACCATCGCCTTTCTCCCTTCCCCGCCGTCTCCACCCTGCCCAACTTAAAATTCATTGTGCTGCTGCCTCGCCATACCGCCCTCCAGCGCCGCCCACTGCCCTCTACTGCCACCTGATGCTCTCCACCGCCACCCACCTCCGGGTCACCGTCTCCCTCTACATCCCGGGGGGCCACGGTGAACCCGTCCAGGAAAGGCGGCAGCGGTGCCCCCCTCGTCAGACAAACTATCTGTTGAATCCAACAAAACGGTATACCGTTTTCTGGATTCTCTTAATTATTGCAATATTATGCTCTCTCCAAAAATACAATATAGGCAAGATGAGAATCATTCATTGGCTTTAATCAAACATCGCACACAGCACAGCACAAAATAGAACAAGATAAACATCACAAGCAGACATGGCAGAACACAAAATTGATATAAGGGTAATCCAGCACGTAGCTGGTAGTGAACCTCTTCTAAAAAGAAGATGAAGATAAAGAACAAAGAAAAGATATGGGGAAAGGAAAGGGGTGCTATGAACCTTTGTGAAATATTTGTACACAAGGATATCGATCGCACTATGGATATGCCCCATAACTTCAGAATTTATATATAAACACACTTGCTATGAAACATCATCACAAGCATCTCATAGGTCACAATCTACTACTTTGAAATATGTATATTCCTACAGTCCTACCTAAAATGAATTTACATCAATAAGCTGTCTGGCACTGCACAAAAAGTGGCAACAGGAATTATGCACTACGAGGAAAAGCTCTTGCTGCAGGTAAATGAGGTAAAAATCACGTATCTACTCACTCATCCTCAAAAGCCGCCAATCTTACCAGCTGCAGGTTTGTTCTGCTTCATTTTGGCAATACTAACAAGATCACCAAAGAGTGAGTCTTCAGGTTTGCTTGGTTTATTTGGCTGCTGCAAGGAAAGGACGCCATTGTCCCATTCGAACTGCCGTCTTGAACTGAAAGACCATGCATTCTCTGGGAAAGCTCATTTGCACTGGTATGCGCGTAGGCAGCATTTGGCATAATGTAGCCTCCAGAAGGCTGCCCATATCCATAGCCGGCCATCTGAACGGCATACAACTGTTGATGGCTCATTCCGTAAAATCCTCCACCAGCCATTTGTTGGGAATACATGCCCATTCCTTGGTTGATTTGCATTGAAGGATAAATACCCCCGAATTGCATGTTCAGCACAGGCTGTGGTTGCAGAGCCCCAAGATGCGCGCCAAGCGCTGGTTGCAACTGCATTCCTCCTGGTTGTCCCCTCGGCATTGGTTGTGGCGACATAAATCCTTGACCAAGCTGACCAACTTGTGTTGGTTGTGGTTGCATGCCCATATGTTGTCCTGGTTGCAATGCCATCGCACCAAGTTGGCTGGCTTGGGGTTGGTTACCCATGGACTGCTGAATTTCCCAGGGTGGCGGTGGGAGGTCTCCATTTTGATCCCCTGCACCTGTTAACAAAGAGGTTGTCAAACGCTTCTAAAATGGAAACGACGTGCGCAGACTTTGTGGACCAAGCTGAAGAGCTAAATATTCGACAAAGCATTAGCCCCACAAGTGGCAGGATATTTCAGAGGTTAGGACAAGGTTCATAGGTAACACTAGTGTAGTCTAGGCACATACAAAACTACCTCTACAAGAAGACAGTGTTCCTGTTTAATGTGAAAAATGTTACACCTATCTTGTGCTTTACTGATAGGCACTATTTACAGATATAAAGTCCATTAATAAGGATGCAGTGCGTTTTCCCCTCAAATTCAGATTAATAGACACAGGGTACTATTATAGACCTAGTAAGCACTGGAAAGTACTGTAGTACCATAATTTAGTGTGTGCTGTTGGGGATTCATTCCGTAAGAAGGCTGTCCATTCCATGAACCTGTAGAGTTCAACTGAGATTGTTGATCATAAGGTACGATGGCATTGAATGCAGCCCCATTTGAATAAGAAGCGGGATGCTGAGGCACGATAGGTTGCGCTGGAGCAGGATATGCTTGAGATGCAGGGAAAGCAGAATTTGGAGTCAATGAATTAAAGGAGTTTCTAAGGTTATGGTTGCTACTGTTTGCAGTGGCACTATTTTGATCAAACATGTCTGCAAGGGCTAAGACATTCTGGTCTGAAGCTGAATATTCGCTGACAGGAACAAGCGCCAGGGAATTTGCAGGTTCAGGTTTGATGTAATCATCTCCACTAAGGAGGTCAATACTTGGAGCTGGTGCTGCAGGAGTTTTTGGACTGCTGGATGATGGAGGCGCAGGAAGTGCTAATTGCTCAAAGGGGGACTGGTTGCTAGCACTTGTACTTGCTGTAGACCTGAAATATAACCAAAGAAAAGATTAAAAAAAAGTTAGGGAGAACAGGTAGTTCTGTTGTGGTGGTGGTTAACTGTCTGTAGGTGAGAAGTTAAACTATCAAAATAATTTCACATTCAGTTCCAACGTCCAAGAGTCCCTCCTCTTACGGGTGTATAACATATTTTGAGTAGAGTATTTTGGAATACTTTGAACAAAATGCTTGACATAATGTGTCAACCTTTGAACTGGTTCTTTCGTATTCTCTGGCTTTGCTAGCGGAGAACTGTCAATCTGGGCCTGGAGAGACTTTGGCTTTTCTACCCGAACTGCTATGCCTGCAGCAATAGCATCGTGTTTTCCTAAAACACGCTGTAAATCATCATTCAAAGAAAGACCCTGGTTGAGAAACTCCTCATCCCTGTAACAATTCAGTTTATGAAATAAGAAGCCTTCTACTGATACAAAGCAAATAGATAACAAATCCTGGACTAACAGAAGCTAAGTCACCATTCCAGGTTCAAGAAAAAAAGTTCCAATAGAAAAGTAAGTGCCAACAGGTTATTCCCAGTCAATAATGCATACCAAGAAACCAGCTATGGTAACATGCTAACAAGTCAAATGACGAATTTATATTGAACACATGACATCAGTATGAATGACTACCCAGTGTCTTAGAAATGGTGTTTGAAACAGAAGCCAATCCAATGACTGGCTCTCTCTCCCCTTATTGTGCCTACAATAAAGCCTGGTCAGAACAAGCTCCCAATAAGCGAAGCATCCCCAGCAAATGCATCCTTACTTATACTAACTGCTACCAATGCTGAGGCAGGCACAGCCGCACAGGTGTACTCTCGTACTTCCAAATCGCCACGCTGGCAAGTTGCCAGTGAGTCCTGCACCCTCCCCCTTAAAATCCTCCTCCCTGATCCAGCATTGGTCCACCATTGTCTCGGTTGAACAAATCTGCACAGCTTTATTGTAAGCTACTGCCTATGTCATCATTGCCATCTGCATCGTCCACTAGGACCACCACTATTGAGTCAATGTCACGCTTTGAGCCAAATATGATATCCCATGGCCTAGCACAACTCAAGATCTTATCTCCTACTGACACTCCATGACTCCAAATCCTAAACAATCTCCTGAAGGACCTCTTCACAAAGATCTGAAGGATTGTTGTGCCAAAAATATCCTAACAGCTATTTTTTTTTCAGAAATTGCCGAAAGATCTCACCTAGGTGAGTTTTGATGATTTTTTTGGAATCGGATTTACATTTTTAAGTGCATAGTTTAAGACATTTTCAAAAAATAAGTAATAAAAATAAATTCAAAATAGGCAAAATCTTTCAAAACATGATCATTTAATGCCTAAGACTGTCAGTTCTTGATCATTTTAGCATAGACAGGCTTGCAATTTGATATACATATGAATACGATCATTTCAAAACTAATCTAGAGGTAACATCAGCTGCAAGATGGAAACAAAAATAACTAATAAGAACCAGCTTCTTAGACTAGTAAATTGTGCATTTAAACATGTAAACCGCTATACTTATGTAGACATTTTTAGCACAACATAAAATTAATGACCTATAAAATATGCACTCTACTGCGATAATAGTTTACTAATAGCATTTGAGATTATCATCAAGACGTAAACAGACTCAAATATTAGTACTATAGTGCATTAGAACTAGTAGTTCTTCAAATATGGCATAAACACATGACAAAAGTAATTTGGGCCTTCAAGTTGCACAATTGCAATAAAAGATTTGGGCTCATTTACACCCAGAGACAGAAATATCAATTGTTGGCACCATATCGTGTGCAGCATTACAGTATCTATTAGAACTAAATATGATCAATTACCATAATACACCAAATCTGATTTTTTTTAAGAAGCCAGATTGCCTTGGAACTGGCAAGAGACATCCAAGAAACTTACGAGGTACTGTTGACAAGCTGTACCACTCTCTGCTTGTAAGAACGGCATTGATCCACAAGGTCAACAATGACTTCCTGCCTAAGTACCTGCATATTCAGTATAACATAGAAATCTTGACTTGCGAGTATGTTGATTTGAATTGAACAGGTTTAGAGCTGATGAAGATGGTCCCCAGTTGTTTTTGATTAGATTATGCCATTAATGATGTTATCTTGAATTATCTAATCCCCCAAATAAACTTGATTGATTTGGTCTACTCTCTGCTTGTAAGAACGGCATTGATCCACAAGGTCAACAATGACTTCCTGCCTAAGTACCTGCATATTCAGTATAACATAGAAATCTTGACTTGCGAGTATGTTGATTTGAATTGAACAGGTTTAGAGCTGATGAAGATGGTCCCCAGTTGTTTTTGATTAGATTATGCCATTAATGATGTTATCTTGAATTATCTAATCCCCCAAATAAACTTGATTGATTTGGTCTAATAGTAACTTTATTGGAGTAAAATGGTAATTTTCAGAGGATAAAATAGTTCCAATGCATCAGGAAAGTACCTCTCTGTTACCAGGATCTAAAGCATTCAACATCTCTGAAAGAACGTCCATGATACCACGTGCATTCTGAATTTCTGTCAGGCTGGTGAAAAAACAATGATCATTTCCAAATTTGTATAAAAAAACAGAGGTTTCAAGTTCCAAATAAGTTAACCAACGACAATATAAGGTACGCAAACTTTGTACTTCCAAAACAGGAAAGGAAATAGAAAGCAATCACTTCAGTACAGAACCATATAAAAGACAATCAAATCCATCCACCAGAAAGAAAGCAGATACTTTGCATCATGTTTTAAATTTGTTCTTAGCTACTTCAATTCAGTAGTTAAACATGTCCATCATATAATAAAAGTTTAATAAGTAGTAGACCTTAATGCAGGCAATAAAAGTTTAATAAGTAGTAGACCTTAATGCAGGCAATAAAAGTTTAATAAGTAGTAGACCTTAATGCAGGCAAATCCGGCACTGACGATTCAGGTGCCTCTTGCTGAGCATTGTGTAAAGAGGGAGGATAGTTTTGCAGAGGCTGAGTCTGTGGAGGAGTCAATATTGGCACAGAACCATTTGATCTTTGAGGAAATACGGCTCCAGCACGCTAGCATATGAATGGAGATAGGAGAAACAATATTGTATTAGTTCATGAAAGTTTGATATTCAACACGTAATATTAATTTGGAAACAACATAACCACATTTTTGCATGCTCAACAATTGTAAGCTTAAAAAATCAAAGATAAACGTCACTTATTTCTGTTATTGTCTTGTTGGAAGATGATAACCTTTGGGGAAAAAATGAGCTTGTAAAAATCTAATATGATTAAAAGATCACAATATATGTAATATGTGTGGAATAATACCAAGAGCTCCTGGTATGCTGCGTAGTATTGTGGATATCTTGCACGTGCACCGCCGAAAACTTCTTGCCAAGTGTCTATCAGCGTGAGTATCTTCTCTTTTACGTGATAATCATGCTAAAAACTCCAAAAAAAGAGAAATTATATTAAGACCTATTATTGGCAATCAGTAAATTTTAATGTTTAAACTGTGCATGCATACCCTTTTCTTAACTATCTTCACCATTTCATGAAGTATGTCTCTCTCAGCAACATGCATATGGACAATGTCCCCACAATTTTTAATCATAGTCTCCAGCAACTGAAATAAGTAGAGCAACGTAGTAGTTCAGTAAAGGATTACTTAAATGTGGTTACCCATTGAATGCATGGCCTAGGTTAGACCATTCCAACTGCAGAACACCGCAAAATTTATCTTTTGTCCTTCCACTACTACACCATAAAGTATAACATGACAGTTTAGAAACAGTACATTAAAAATTGCAGGCATTATCAGGTCTCAAAAAATACAAGAAAATAAGGCATAAAACAACTTCATCACAGACAAATCTGCCAACTATGCCTTTTCCTGCTATAATCCTTACTATGTCAATATGTCATACATCTCTATTGGCTGCATTTCTCAGTCTACTTTTCAACCAAAGCATACTCATTATTCACTCCTAATCTTGCAATAATCGACCTAAGCCTCCTGACTATGTCGGTGTGCCCTTAATCTTCCTTAATCTAGTGCCAAATACCACATTGCTACATAGAAATGTGTCCATGGATTAAGCTGGAAAGACCATCAGGCAGCATTCAGAGCCAACACTTATAACACACAGCTCATCATAGCTATCAAGTCACAAACAACTCAGTTCTATCCATGGGCAAGTAGTACTTCAATAAAATGTGAATAAGTGATAAGTAATATCATATCAGTGGGTATGTTAGATCAAAGAGGACAAATCAACAGAAGCAATCACAAAGTTCCTAACAACAAACTAACAGTTGATGAATCAGATTCATACACCATGAAGGGTTTTTAAATCATACTTACCGTGAGAGCAAGAAGCTGGACCTTTGGGTTCTTGTGTGCAATGCGTTTCTTGAGAGACTTCACAACATCTTTTGCTTGCCTATGAATATAACAACATGAAGAAATTTACCACAAAGAGATAACAGAAACATCAAAGGTACTTTGTAAGAATGCTGAGCTGACCAAAAGTACAATAATGCGGCTCCAATTACACGGAAGTTTTGAATGTCATATATTTCATTGACTATTACTTAGTAAAACAGATACAATGAGATCAAATTCTATTAGCAGTTATAATGTGATGATTTTTTTACTCAAATAACAGAAAGTAATGTTAGAATCAAACACAAACTTCAGCAATACAATGTGGCATTGAACATAACACGCGAGTGCAAGACTAGCTCAGAAGACACAAAATTAACACAACCTCATAAGCTATGCCAGTAACACTGAATTTTGAATAATATAAAGCAAATTAGCATCAAGCAGGAACTGAGACCTGGGAAGTAAGTATGACCAAGATTAATAGTGACGCAATCCCACAATCGCAAGGAATTTCTTAAGATGTGCCACTCCATGGATCAGTGAAATGGAATACTGGCACGTCCTGAAACTCGACATAGGGCAATGACCAAGGTTTTAAATAGAGGGTAGCAGAAGCATAGCAGTGGACTATTTTTATAGCTGACAGCGTATATCGGAGATATAGCAGGCGCTACATGCTGAGCTATAAAACACTAAAAATATCAAATCCCACAGGTCTATATCCAGGATAACATTAAAATCATAAAAGCCATGTTTTGTTGATTAATCTTCATCCTATAATGAAGAAAATGGAAAATCAATGTCCCATTTATTCCTTCTTTTCTATTCATATAGAGAATCTATGCTTGTTGCTTGGCTTCTCGTCATACTTTGATAAAACATGATCGCCTCGTTTGGTACATCATACAAGGAAATAGATCAAGGATAAGGCTTACCTTGTTTGAGCTATTAGTTGTGCATGGGTCCTTCCCTCCTCTTCTAACGAGAGAGAAATTTTCAATAGGTAGAGGAAGAGATAAAATATTATTAACTAGCAAAGCTGGGGATTGTGGAAAATGGAAGGTTAATTAATTGGATTGGATGGGGATATGGAAGCCATTCAATGGAAAGGCCGGTATTAGTAAAACTTAGCAAATCAAGAGGTGCATCCCTATATCAAAGGTAGTTTGAACGTTCTTGGCAGTAGCACTGATATATGTTGTAGCGGATATCATGTGTATCGGTCCGATATATCGGCGATATTGCACCAAACCGCAATAATAACCGATATGTAGCGATCGGGGTACCTTGACCGCTATAGTGGGGCTATAGCGGCGCTATAGTGCGATATTTAAAACAATGGCAATGACATATACACAAAATCACAGTCACAACATCAGAATAGAACTACGGATAAATGCATAGCCCAAGTTCCAAGAAGCCAAAAAAATCAAATGAAATATTCATAATAAACAAGTCGGTTTGGCAATTTTTATCACTACTAAAACAAAGCAAGCCTGTCAACCACAAAATTAAATAGCAACATTGGCAAAGACTGAAGTTTTTAATAGAAATTCTAACAGAAGCCCAATGCAACAATTCTGATCAAGTGCTCCATCTGAGCACCACAAGTTCAAATGCTTACTTATAATCAAATGATTTGATAATCTTTAAAACACAAGTTTGAGAATTCTTAAATTAAAATAAACTTGTGAATTGCAATATTAAATAGCACGTAACACTGGCCGGTCTAGCCCGCCCCTAAAAAAAAGACCGCAGAACCAACAACTTCGGTCAAGCGTTCCACAAAAAAAAACGTTGATCAAGCGTTCCAAAAGAAACTTTTATCAAGCACTACATCCGAACATCTCAAGTCCGCATGTTCAGACGAAAGTAGCACGACAATATATGAAAGCTTCAAGAGTAAGAAATACAGTCGCATGCATCAAATCCTTCACAAATTCCACAGGCAATTAACCCCACAAGAACCACAGGGAATTGATCGATTGTAGAAGACACATCAACTGCAAAAAATTTACTGATAAAAAAACAAGGCTAGCACAAGCATGAAGCCATTCAGAACCCAACACTCCCAAGGTCAAAGCTCTCACTAGCTCAAATCACCGAGTCCTAACCCAAAACCGCATAATTCAAAACGAGAGCCACCCAGAACATCGATTCATCGGCCCAGAATTCAAATGAATCCATGCAAATCATAGAATTTGATTGCGATACACAATGCTTTTCAGTACCTAAGCTAACAGAAAATTGGCTAGAGGCACAGAAAAGAAAATTGAGCATGGTACTCCATACAAATGGAACCTTTAGCAGAATTAACAGAGCAATATGACACCTCCCAACCAATACAACAGTAAAATTACTTGACACTAGAACCGCATGAAAAATACCAAAAACAAGGATAGAGAGATAATCTTTGTGTGTCCTCACCCCGGGTCGCGGTTGAGGATGTCGCAGATCTCTAGGTTCATGGCCCAGTCGGGGCCGATGAGCATGTCGCTCGTCGCGCGGTCGACCAGCACCGACGGCATCTCCACGCCCTCCGAAACCAACCAACCCAACCCTCTAACCGAACCCGGAGCCGCCGCCGACCAACCCAAGAAAGCGAGAAATCCTAAAGCCGATGCCTTCTTGGCCACAAAAATCCCTCCTTTCTCTTCCGTTCTTGGCCGGCCTCCGGCAGGAAGGGAAAAAAGCCAAGAGAAATGGTAGTTTTTTTCGGGGTGCGTGTGTGTGGATTCGGTGGCGGAGGAGCGAAGGTCGTCGAAGGATTCGCGCTTCTGGATGGCGTCGTTCGAGGCGGCGAGCACGATGAAATTCGATAATTCTGACGCTGCTCGTCGTTCGTTTCTGCTTGTTTTGTTTGGTTGGTTTCCTTCGTCTCGTCTCGTCCCCTTCGCCCCCTCCTTTCCTTCCTCGATTCCTCTGTCTCTTTCTTGTTTTTTTTTCTTTTCTGTGTTTTTTTCCTTTAACTGCCCAGGAAAGGTATTTTAATTTGGACCAATCATGCAACTATTATAGTGCCAAAATTTCGTTGATGCCTAAATTGTGTAAGTTATCTTTGTTGGTGATGCAGGGTGGAGAGAGACTTGATGAAAGTTTAACAGTCGTCGGGATGAATCCACCCTTTTTATATAGGAAATTTGCATGATTTAGTAAACTCAAAATTTTAAACATGTTTGAAACACAGGAATTTTTAAATTATTAATTGTTTACTATACAATTCTTGTGAAAATTACTATTTATAAAAGGGGTCTGAAGCTTCCCCCCAAAAAAAAATATAATGTGCGGTCTTACTCGAAGGACCTTTTGTTTTTGTGCAACCGAACAATTGATGAAATAAATAAATTTTAGGCATCTAATTTGATTAAATCCTCCCTTACAAAGTTAAGGAGAAGATAGTCTAAATGGAGCTCTTTTCTTGGGTTAAAACTCTCAGCGCTAGCATAGGAACCTATGCTAACACTTGGCAAAACAGGCATCTGACAATATGCTTGTGGAAATTAGCCTTAAGCAAAATGTACACCGAAATTGAGAATTTTGATACATGAATTGGAAAACAAACGAGAAATTGCAACAAACAAAAAGACAGATAGTGGAAATTATTCTCGAGCGAGAAACATATCCATCAATCAACCAAATGGCTTGTCCCGGATCGAAAAGTATATGTGGGTCCCCTGTTCCACGTTGACCACTGATTTATTTGCTGACCCAGTAATCCACTTCGCTGGCCAGCTAAACCAATGGACGCCATGAGAGGTCCTTCTGACACACGATGATAAGCAAAAGTCAATAAGTAATCAGGGCAGGCAATTTCAAAGGGTGTGCGTACATGCATGGCGGTGACGAGGACGGGCAAGCGACCCTAATCCACACGGTGACCGAACGACCGGAATATTTTGCTAGAATTAGCAGCAAGTGGGCCCCGAGGCCGACCGCGATGACTAGGATCCACTATAATGGAGTCCAGCCAGCAACTTCACTAATTGGCAGCACAACTGCTAGCTCCTGGCCGTTAGCCACTCGATCACTGTTTACTTTTTTTTTCCAAGGTACCAACCAAACAGTATAGATGGTAATAGAGAGTTAAATGAGGGGCTCTCCTTATGGCCTGAATGGCTTTATATATTCATATAGGGAGTATTTTACAATTATATCCTTACACTCAAGTACCCCTCTCAAGGGCATATACGGTATTACACATGTCCTACTTTGGGCTTTATGACCTTCTAACAGGTCTGTTGGGTTTAGGTGGGGGCCACCCCTACAACAGGAGCCTCTCATGGTGAAAGGCTTCACAGGCCGAAGCCATGTTGTTGGGCTATTTGGCACTCTCCGTCCCTGCGGCCTGTGAGCTTGTATGATGTCAGAGAAAACTGGACATTGCTGGTGCGACGTTTCCTAGTGGCATGGGCGTGGAGTCGAAAGTGTCGCCGAAGGCGTCTACTTGTCACGGGGCGTGCGCTTGCAGCGGAGCTGGCCCACAGGGGCGAGGTCGAATCTTCGGCGGACCTCGCTCCACGGAGATGTGGGTGAAGCAGGTTGCGAAGCCGGCCCGCGGGGGCGAGGTTGAATCTTCGGTGGACCTCGCTCCACGGAGATGTGGGTGAAGCGGGTTGCGGAGCCACCCTTCGTACATGAGGCTGAACCGGAGGGCTGACTGGGCTTGCGGGCATGCGGCCAAATTGTACGCCGGGGTTGTCGTCCAGATCTGAAGCCGGGGTGGACTCCGTAATCGCCGTGGAGAGTCGAAGCTGCGGTGCGGTCGGATGGCTCATGGCCCCGCGACAGCGCTTTAATTGCGCCTGGCATGCGACGTAATCTACCCGACGTGACGATACGTGAACGGCGCGGCTTGCGCTGTCAGCGGCCAAGCGCTTTTTCTTGGTGTGACAGGGCGTGTGGCTGCACGTGATTGGCGTGTCGTGCGATGCCGAACGGCTGCAGGACCGCGGCCTCACTCCCCTTCCCGAGGTTTGCCTGGATGTCGCGGTCTCGCGTCGACTTTGTCGGGGTTTGCCTGGATGCCGCGTCCAGACACGAGGAATCCTAGGAGCTTCCACGCTTGTACGCCGAAGACGCACTTGTCCGGGTTGAGCTTGATGCCCGCCCGCCTGAGGTTATCGAAGGTCTCTTGGAGATCCTGACCATGGGAGGCGAGCTGCCTGGTTTTGACGACCACATCGTCGACGTAGGCCTCGATGTTCCTTTCAAGCTGGGAGGCCAACGCCAACGCGACGAGACGAGTGAACATCGCCCCCGCATTCTTCAAGCCGAAAGGCATCCTGACGAAACAGTACGTCCCTACCGGCGTGATGAAGCTGGTTTTGTCCTCGTAGTCCTTACCCATACGGATCTGGTGGTAGCTAGAGTATGTGTCTAGGAATCTCATGAGCTCACACCCTGCAGTGGCGTCCGCCAGTTGGTCTATGCGTGGTAAAGGGTAGTCATCCTTCGGACATGCCTTGTTAAGGGCGGTGAAGTCAATGCACATGCGCCAGGCGCCGCTAGCCTTCTTGACGAGCACTGGATTGGCGAGCAAGTTCGGGTGGTACCTCCGCCTTCGTCGCACTCTGCCGGTCAGCTGACATGCGCCGGAGCCTCTGCTTGACCGGCTTAGCGTCGGGGCAGGCTGCCAACTTGTGTTCGATTAGGGCACAGTCCACGCCCTTGATGTCTTCCGGGGACCACGCGAAGACGTCCGTGTTATCCCGAAGTACCCGAAGCAGGTCTTGTTCGACTTCGGGAGGGAGGCCTTCGCCGATGGAGACACAATGTCCGTCAGCATGCAGGGGCACCTTCTTGACCTCGCCCTTCGGCCGAGGCTTGGGCGTCCAACCCGGGGCGGAGGGCGCGTCCGCCTTCGGATTGGTGGTAAGAGCGTGCACCTTGCTGTGCGGGCGTCGAGCACCGAGCTGTATGCGCCGAGCGAGGTCCTGGTCACTGAGGATGGTGATGATGCCTTGCGGGCTCGGGAGCTTCATACATAAGAGGCCAGGGTGCGGAACCGCCCCGAGGGAATTGAGGGCTGGGCGCCCCAATATGGCGTTATACGAATACGGGATGTCGACGACGTCGAAGGTGACGTCGTCGTTCCTCGCATTGTCGCCCTGGCCCAAAGAGACTTGCAGGCTTACCTGGCCCAGGGCACTCAGCGGTTGTCCCCCGATGCCCTGCAATGGGGCTCCCGAAGGCCCCAAGAGAGTCCGGGGGATCCCCATCTGGTCAAAAGCCACCGCGAACAAAATGTTCGACCAGGATGCATCGGACATCGCACCCCGCGATGGTGGTCTGGATGACCAGGCGATCTTGATGTGGAAACTCCACACTCTCGACGTCGGCTGGCTTGAAGGTGATATCGCGTTGCGCCCACCCGGGCGGTGCTTGCGCCGAGGAGATCTCCAGTGAAGAGCCCCCGGAGATAACGTTTATGGTTCGACTACGGGCCCTCCGGCTTGAATTGCAGGGCCCTCACGGGTTGTTGTACATGAGCTATGACGGGGCCGCCCCGTGGTTTGGTCCTTGCCGGCGCTTTGACGCAGCGCCGCGATGGTGGGGCATGCTCGCATGAAATGGTCACCACAGCTATGCACCTTGCACCACATGCCGTAGTTCCAGTTCTCTTGTTCTACGCGGGGTCTATCGTCGCGGCCCCGGCCGCATCCTCGCCCCCGCCCTCTGCGATCCCGTCCACGAAAGGCGGGGCGACGTCCTCGGAGCCGTCTTCGATGTCGAGGACGTAGCGGGCCCTTTGAGATCTACGCTGATTACGCTTGGGCTTGGGCTTGGGCTTGGGCTTGTTACTCGAGTCTTGCCTGCTCTTGGCGTCCATTGAAGACTCTTGCTTGCGTTTGCAGCTGGGAGAGTCCTCCCTCTTCGATGAGCCTTCGTGCTTCAACGGGTCCTCCGGTTGACTGGTGTCAGGGTCGTCGTCTTTGCACCGGCGAGCGTCCTCCTCTGCCCTCGCGTACTCCATTTTGTCGAAGAATTTTGCGACTGTTTTGATTAGCTTGCGCGCGTTGTACTCAGCCAATGGCCCCGGACGGAGGCCTTGTATTGCTGCGTTGATAATAGTCATGTCGTTGACATTCTTGACTTGGCAGCGGATCTTGGCAAAGTGCTTGAAGTACTCCCGAAGCTTCTCTGCGAATTTTTGCTTGACAGCGAAGAGCTGATCCGCATCGACGCGGTCGATGTAGTTCCCCTGGAAGTTATTGTAGAGGCGATCGCGGATCTGCTCCCATGCATAGATGGAGTTTGGCTCTATGGTGAAAAACCAAGAGAGCGCTACTCCCTGCAACGCGAGGGGGAGAGCCTTTGCTTTGGTGGTGTCGTCCTCGCCTGCAGCTTCGATGGCAATCTCGTACATGTGCAGGAACTCCCGAGGGTCCGTGTTGCCCTTGTACGGCTCAACAGCGTTGGAGAACTTGAAGCCATCCAGCCATGTCGATTGCTACAGGCCTGCGAAGAGGGGTGACTCCGAATCCACATCTTTGAAGGGAACGCGGCGGTAGGGGCATCGCGTCTATCCGCTCGCCCTGGCGTGGACTTCGACGCTACCACCATAGGGACTTGTTGGCTCTGAGCCTCTTGTATATCCCGCACAGCTTCGCGGAGGTCTTGCAACTCCCGCTGGAACATGCCGATGGACTCAGTAGAGCACTCTTCAGCGTTATTGTGGTCACAGCGGTTGTCACGATGGGTTGCACGTCGGGTTGGCGCGACCACGCTTCTTGAAAGTCGCTTTCGGCCGCCCAAGACGGTGGACTCGGTCGAAGGCAAGGCCGACGTTGTCGCCAGGGCCACCTGGCGCTCCGCGTCGGAGGTAGGAGCGGTGGTCGTGTCGGCGCGGACGCTGCCGTTACCACTCCCGACAACCCGATCGGTGCTGCTGGTGCGGACCGTCGTGCCAGCGGTGGGGCCGGCCGCCGCGCCACGTGTGTCGACATTAGCAGCCACAGTGCTGGCGGTGATGTCTGCACCCACGACCGCCGACACCGAGGCCCTAGTGTCGACGTGCACCTCCGACGGACTCCTCTTTTTCTTCTCCGCTGCCGATGACGAAGCCTTCTTTGGTGCCATCCTTCTTCAGATCTTAGAGCTTGCTCTTGTCTTCCCTACGGACGGCGCCAACTGCTGTGGCTACAGACCAAACAGTATAGATGGTAGTGGAGAGTTAGGTTAGCAATGCTTGGACTCTCCCCATGGCTTGGGTGGCTTTATATATTCATATGGGGAATATTTTACAATTATATCTTTACACCCAGGTATCCTTCTCAAGGGCATATATGACATTATACATGTCCCACTTTGAGCTTTATGACCTTCTAATAGGTCTGCTGGGCTTAGGTGGGGGCCACCCCTACAACAGCTATGGAGCCATTCTTTTAGGCTACGGATTATATCTTTTAGTTATGATTTATTAATTTAATAAATAATAATGGTTGGAAAAAACGAAGACAAAAATCGGCTAAAATTTTGAAAAGGACAGAGCTTATATACGCAAAGCTAGGCCTGTAGTAATGCTGCAAGGTTGCTGTTGACCGGTGTGTGTGTTGGTCCTTGCTGTCGACTTGAGGCAAGCTTTGGAAGCCTCCGCTTCAATCATGCGGCAGGAGGAGCAGAGAATAGGAATGGAATATAGTTCTTGTGTGTGCCATTATTCGTTTATTCTCCTTTTTGTGCTTCTTTTTTTTTCCTCTGGGAAAAAGGTGGCACGTGCAAGTACACCGACAAGAAAAAATTGTAAAAGAAGGTTCTTTGTTTTCTTTTCTTTTGTGTATGCGAAGTTGAAGAGTGCAAGGTGTTAAGCATGGGTGAGCAATCCAAGGACAAGTTCCTCGATGAACTGACGGACAAGCTAGCATGGGGACAAACAAATAATCCAATCAAGCTATGTACGAGTACAATCACCCCTCTTCCCATTGAATAACAACCTATTACGCGCGGGGATGCGCGCGCGGATTCGCGCCCACGTCGCCCCGCGCCATGCTCTGGCCGCCACGTGGCGCGAGGTTTTGATACTGATGCAGTGAGGTTTTTGCAAAAATTCCGTATTTTTCGAAATTACGTACAGGTCCTTTGTTCTCACGAAAAGGTCCCTGTCAGTTTTTTTTAGCCCCTCCACTTAGCAGGATGCCCCCGCGGTTTTTGAAATTGCACACGGGTCCCCGTTTATTTACGTACAGGTCCTTATTTTTTACGAACAAGCCCTTTACCTTTTTTAAAAATGCGTATTTTTTCCTACGAATTTTTTTTAGCACTCCTCACAAATTATCGCCTCTTTTATTTTGGTACCTACGGTGGTTGGCGCGGCGTAGCGCCGCGCCTATGAGGCTAGTTTCATACACGTTCAGGGAGAGTGTGAATTGGTGACATATTTGCCCCTGTGGCTGCACAATGCTGAAATTGGCCCTCCTTGCAAAATTACATATAGGACTATTTTTTTTTGTTGCGGTTTATGGCTTTTGGTAGAAATTTTTTAATTTTGGCTGTTTGCGATAGAGATTACGGAGAGAGAGATACTCGCTTGCTATTTTAGTTGATACAGATGTTAGGCTTTTAATATGTACTACAATTAATTTGTAGATCCCGTTTTAGAAAATACTATATTTAAAAGTTAGGTACTATAATAAAAGCCAAAAATCACTTTTACAAACCGTAAAGAACAACTCCATATTTAGGGCTTGTTCTTTTCAGCTTCTAAAAGCCGCTTTTTGGCTTTTCTACAGTAACTAACTTTTAAACAAATTATTTTTTTAAGATAGAGTCTACTAGTTAATTATAGTATACTAGCTGAATGCATGTTCGTTGCTACGGATTTTAAAAAATTTTAGAATATATTTGTATGCATGTTCTAAAAATTTTTACCACTGGTTAGTTTCAGAACATATAGTATGATAAATTTTTAAAATCCGTAACAACGAGCATTCAGCTAATACAAGATTAAGCTCTGGATGAAAAATACAGCATGTACTCTACAATGCAGTCTAGATGAAATCCACCTTGACCACTAAATCATGGAAAGAAAGATATTTTGATAGGAAAGTGGAAAGATTCGGTGCATGTCTTTTGGGGCCACATGTCAGTACTGCCTTTTATGAGAAGAGGTGGGAGAGGTCGGATCAACCACCAACTCCTTCTTTTATAATAGTAAAGATATTGTACCGACTTCATTTATATCGGCAAAAATCGCACGTAAATTTATATTACTCTATAATATCTCGTACGAATAGCTCAAAAGCTAAAAGACCGCGGGCCTTGTAGCGCGCCAGCCTCCTGACGCGTCCGCCCAGCTGGCGAGCCACCCTGGCGCGGCCGTGCACACAGGACTTGGCGGGTGGCACACGCGTGCGAGCTGGGAAGCCGGCCTTAGCGCACGGGCGCGTAGCAGCTTCGCACGGCAGACGGCGCGCTACCTTCCTTCGCGCGGCACGGGGCCGCGCCAGGGCGCTTCGTGCAGTACGAAGCCGCACCAGGCTCCCCGCGCGATGGGGGCCGCGCCACCGCGTGATTGCGCGCTGGGGAACCGCACCACCCAGCTGACCGGTGGCGCGACGCGCGCTTGCACGATCGGGGCACACGGGAGGCGGCCAGCTATGGCATTTCACGCGCTGGGGGGCACTTCGGGAATTCGCTCGCCACGTGAAGCCAAAAACGGCCAAAGCTCGGAGAGTGTATCCGTTAACATTTCGAGTGCTCCCAATATATTTGACGCTACCTATGCTCAATTATTCGTAAAATGGTTCAAATAGTTATGAAAAAGTTTGAAAAAATTACATAGATAGGGTATGGCATGATCTACCATCTCACAAAATTTCAAATCTAAATTCAATAAGAAATAAAAATGACAAATTTTAGTGAATAGTAGCTTTATCTTTTTTGGATTTTCTTTTCGACAGATTTTATCTTTTTGTTTCTCAAGCAATGGAAGCACGAATAACATCAAAATGTTGGGAGCTGCTGAAATGTTGCCAGTGTATCCACTGCATCCCCCATTCTAGCGCTCTCCTTGCAACCGGTCTTTGTGAATCGCCCCATGAAATCGTAAGGCCCAAATGGAGGTGAGGGGCAGTCGCCAGTGTGTTTTTGGCACGTATGTATTGTTTGTATCTATAATTATAAAATAGCAATATGTATATTGTATTTATAAAAATAACGTTTTTGTCGTTCGGTGATCGGGCGGCTACACCGTAAAGTTGACGCGTGGACGTGCCACCGGCAGCAGGCAGTCTGTCACTCCACGATCAGATGGCAGGCAGCCTGTAGCCCCACCACCAGACGGTAGCGGCTTGCCGACCCTGGGCAAACGGTAGGTAATTAAGCCTATTTAATTACCTAACTTAATTTTTTTGTGTACTATTTATTTTAATTTTAAAATATAGCAAATAAGCTTAAAAATTACAAAAATATATGTTTAGCCTCTTGACACAACATACTTGACTGTGTAATGTTTTGGCAATTTTATCCACTGTGAATGTTGCACGAAAAATTATACGATTACTAGGTATATTTGAAGTTTTAAATACAGTAAATGAGCTCAACAAATTACAAAATTTTATGTGTAACCTCTCACAACAACGTACTTGACTGTATAATTTTTTTGACAATTTTATCCACCACAAATGTTGCTCAAAAATTCGTAAAATTACTATATGATTAGCAGATGCGACAGAGGTAGGTCATTTCATTATCTTTGCCTTGTTTAGTCCGTATTTTAGTTTTCTTTGCTTTGTTTAATCCGCATGTGAACAAAGCGCAGTGGGCTGTAGACATTTGGCTCATATGAAAATCGAGCACTTGTGAATAAAACAGACCACTGAAAGTGTCACTTGCGTTGCGTTTGTCTCTCCACGCGCAATTCACTCTCGCCATTATCGACGCGTCGTTAGCGCAGCGCTTTGCTATCGCTCTCGCTATAAATTTCAAGCTACACGCACTCATATTCTGGCAGTCTCTTCGCTGACACTTCTCGCCTCGCAATTTCTTCGCTCACACTCCTCGTCTTCACTCTTCATTCACTTTCTTCATAACCGATTAAATATTGTTTAGTGCCGTTATTAGTAGTTATATTAGCAGGTAACTTTTTGTCGTATGAATTGTCTTTGTTAAATATATAGTAATTAGTTGCAGTTATTTAGGTGTAATTAATTTAGTCCTAATTATTTAGGCATAATTAATTTATTTTAATATTAATTAATTTTCTGTTAGCAAGTATATGTTGTTTAATTGTATATTTTTATAAGCTTTTATGTTGACTGCATTAGACATTAAAATTGTAACTACTAAGTGTAGCAATTAAAACTGTGATGCTAGAGGAATGATTATATTAGAAATATAAAAAAGAATCTCTAGCAAACTTCCTGTTGCATCACGCATGTTGCATACTATTATACTGAGTAGTGCTACTCCTAGCTCGTATAATATAAAAAAGTTGGGTTTATTATCACATTACCTTCGAACTTTTTTTATGGACACAAGCATCACCCCATGCTTATACTAAGCCAGTGGAGGGTACGACGTGACAGAAGCCTATATATGTATATATCATATCTTAAGCCGCACTATTGCTCATTAACTTAAGAACTTAATTTGCTTGCTTTTGATCACAAGACAACTAAGGTAGAGAAAAGTAAAAAGCCAGATATATAATAAACAAAACTATACTGACAAACAATTATGATAAGTAGCATCAAGGCCTAGATGTTTTTCTTGATCAGATTATGAGCATGTGTTCATATGCACTATTTATTTGGACCAGCATGCATTTGCAATGTTCATTTTAGTCCTAAATATACATTATTTTATACTATTTAATCCATCACAAATTTTAATTTATAGTATTTTACTGTTATTATTAATCTTCGCACTAATATTTGGTCTATTCTATTTGTTAGAAGTTATGGCTTTACCGGAACTTCTCGAACAGTTCTACGATAAGAACCACCGGTACCACTCATGGATGATGGGTGACACGGCTAGCCCTTCGCCACTGAAGCTACGGGGTAGGAGGGATTCGTGGGAGCTAGACGAGCGCTACGTCCCAATCCTACAGGCCACGAACTTGTTGCCCTTTGCGAGGTTTGTCTCCATCGGATGCAAGTTCACCATCGATAGTAGCCTACTCGCGGCACTCGCGGACAGGTGGAGGCCCGAGACACACATATTCCACTTTTGGTGTGGCGCGATGACGGTTACTCTGCAGGACGTCTCGTTCTTGACCGTCTCCCTCTCCGAGATGACGCATTTATTCCAGGGAGCGGTACACAGTGTCAGGGTTTGCAGCATACGCATGACAGAGTCATTGTTCACACCATACTCAAGGTTTGGAGACTTCAGTGGGCAAAGCTCCTTCGGCTTCGCTGCCACATCATACGGTCAATGCAAGAGTTCCTCTGCACCACGAGGGGGATTTCTAGAGTCCTTTGTTCATGACATTATTCTTGGCGACTGCGATTCAAAGATGTCTCGCCTAGAGGATATCGATGCTACCGGACCCAACTCTTGTACTTGACCTACTAGACCACCGCCCCATCGAACAAACGGGACAGTCTCCATACCTCATCCGAACCGAGACACAAGCTTCGGACCGCTGACGTACCAGACGTGACATGCTCTTACTCAACGGAAGACAAGGCCACGCACAGGGAGCAGACGCAGCGAGGAGATAGCAGTGGTTAAGATGGATGAGCAATATCGCATCCCGTGCGATGCATTTTTTAACTATTACATGTACTTCTATAAATATTTGTAATGTATAAAATTCTTGAAAAATAAACAATTACTATGATTATGTCAGGATGATGCACATAAGATACTCTCTCCAGTTACAAATTCACAAATATATGTCGCTTTGGACATTTATACGATATCCAAAACACAATATTTAATTTATATTATAATATATTTATAAAATCTAATGAAATTATAATGTTATAAAAGTATTTTTTTTGAGATAATTCTATATATATGATGTTCATGCATCTAATCTAAATATTTAAAATAATATGAATAGTCAAAATTTTAATGTTTAACTGCGCGTGACCTAGAACAAAATGAATCTGTAATCGTAGGGAGTAAAAAAAAGAATGAAAGGAGTATGACACAAGGAGGCTAGGGATCAAGGTTGCAAAACCCATTTGTAAGGAAAAAAACTGTTTCCTAGGTGGTTAATGAAAAACACTAACATTTTTAGGATATATATAATGGTACAGACAGCTGCTGTCTATAGTATCAATCCATGTTATCTGTAGATAACACTAAAGACATATTCTATAATAAGTTGTATGTAAGCTGTCTATAATGTATTATCTGTAAAATATAGACAACATTGATACAATGGTACGTAAGCTATTTATAATAGGTTGTTTTCTCGCATTTCGACCGTCTATAGAATTACAGTCGACCTCCTTCTCTCTCCTCTTTCTCTTTTACCCAACTCATTAAAATTTCTATGTGGCACCTCTTATAGACCACTTATGCCAACTTATTGTACATGTCCTTAACTTGATTTTCTTTTTTTAAGCTCTTTTACATAAAAAAATTCTTTTTTGTTTCAAAATTTGAATTTGGATTTAATATCAGGATGCTGTTTTAGACATGAACAAACCCATTAGATAAAAACTGCCTAGACGTGTTTTCGGCAGTTTCTTCAACCAACTTTTCGAAAAGCCACATCTACCATTCAATTTCCTCTTGGTACGATTTATTACTATCCCTGTTTGATTACTGTTGTAGGGGTGGCTGAATCTCTTGTGACTGGGTCTTGCAACTGGCCTAATATTTTAGAACCAATGATATAGAGGAATATACTTATGTACCTCTACCTTTTGTAATTATTAAGGGATAGGATAGAAATTTCTCATCCTATCCACTCATATATATAAACCCTTAAGAGAGGCATGAGGCAGATCCACTCATGTTCTTTAGCAATTACAAGTAAGTTTTGGTGTTAAAGACCTCGGTGAAGTACATTTACTTCTTAGGCATTGAAGTAAACGAGAGGACTGATGGTGTTGTGTTGACTCAAACGAAATACATCGGTGACTTGTTATAGAAGGCGAACATGAAGGATTGCAAACCTGTGAACACACCAATGCCGGCCTCAGAAAAATTGTCTTAAGAATGAAGGGAAGATTTTACCTCGAGTCGAGCCAACAAAATATCGAAGCCTAGTAGGAGCATTACAGTACTTTGACACTGACACGTCCGAACATTTCTTTTGCCGTGAACAAGGTGTGCCAATTCATGAGTTCTCCCGTAGACCTACATCTCATAGTTGTGAAGCATATATTGAGGTACTTGAAACATGCTTCCTCAATTGGTCTCTCAATTCGCAATTCTGCCTCGACACTAGTTAGCACCTTCTCGGATGCTAACTGGGCAGGATGCCCTGATAACCAAAGATCGACTAGAGGATTTGTAGTATTTCTCGATTCAAACCTCATATCTTGGAGTTCAAGAAAACAGGCCATTGTTTCTTGATCGAGTGTAGAGTCTGAGTACAATGGCTAAGATAGTGTGGGTTCAATCCATGCTTGGTGAGCTTGGTGTATTTGAGTCAAGAGCACCTTGTTTATGGTGTGATAATTTGGGGGGCCATTTACCTGTGGGCGAATCCGATCTTTCATGCTAGAACAAAATATATTGAAGTTGGCTTCCACTTTGTTTGAGAATGAGTGACTTCAAAGGCATTGGAGATATGGTTTAGGGCTTGTTCTTTTTGGCTGCGGCTTATGGTTTTTGGCTGAAATTTTTGAATTTTGGCTGTTTACGGTACAGATTATGGAGAGATCGATACTCACTTGCGATTTTGGTTGGTACAGATGTTAAGCTTTTAACGTGTACTACGTTTAACTTGTAGACTCCGTCTTAAGAACATACTTCGTTTAAAAGTTAGGCACTGTAGCGGCTGTCAAAAGCCGGTCGACTTGTGCCCTGCCAAACAACCCTTTATTTCTTCGCAAGATCAGCTAGCTGGTGCATTCACAAAGCCTTTGCTAGTGCGACTTCTTTCGGAAGCAAGATGCAATCTCAACCTATATGTTGTGATTGAGGGAGGGTGTTAAAAGGAAAGTGTGTATATGATTTCAGTCACTGATGTAATCTTCACCTTCCTTTTCTTTGAGACCGTGTTTGTTGCTATCCTACCAAACATACTCACATGTAATCTTTGCTTTCCATTCTTTGGTTGTACCGACTATTCACAATCCAGCAAGACCGGTTGTTGTATAAATAGCCAAGGCAAAGGCAATCCCCAATTATGGGATCCAAATACTTCTCTCTACTCTTACAAAAAAATTTTGAATGGGTAGGAGCACTGCCTTATATTAAAAGCTATGAAAGAAAAATATGTATAGGTTGAGGATAGCCAGTCTAGAGTAGACCACACCCAGAAGAAAAGATTAATGTGTTACAGTTAAAGGTAAGAGCTCCGCTAACCTCTTTGCCTTGCTAGGATCCAGGATTGAGACTCTTTCTTTATTTTGGCAAGTAGTGAAGTGAGGGAGGACTCTACTGAATGGAAGATGTGAGAATTCCACTCTTTCCAGATTTCCCAAGTAACAAGCATCATTAGTGAAGCTAGAGGTTTGCGAGACACATTTGGCTTGAGAACAGCGGATTCCCACTAGTGGCAGATGGAAGCGGCAGTGTGCCAAGCAGATGGGTCTATAGAGTCTGAAGTAATCCAGTGGGCGACGAGGGTCCATATTCATTTTGTGTAGCGCCATTTGGCGAAGAGATGGATGGATGTTTCCAGGGAATTCCTGCAAATGGGGGCAAACCGATTGGTTTGGCCATTCTCTTAAGGAGAGGCAGTCAGCAGTGCACAACCTATTTTGCAGAGCTAACCATGCGAATATTTTACATTTTTAGCAGGCCCAAGTCTTCCATACTAGGGGTTCATGGAGATGTTTATTATGCCAAAGAATTGTGCTTTGTAAGCTGAGGTTGCGTCGTAGTTTCCATGCGAAGTAAGCTTCCAAGTTTATTGTCCAACACCCCTTCCTGGAGATTCATGGGAGATATGAGTTCCTAGAGGGCAATGAGCTCTTGAATTTGCTGTGCAGTTGGGCCTATGAACCAATTGAGGTCTTGTAGCCATTTGTTTCCAGTTAGGGCCGTGTGTAGGGATCGATTCTTTCTTCTAGATGCGGCAAAAATGCTTGGGGCAATATCATGTAGACGTCTCCCATGGGCCAAAGTCGAGTTCCAAAAGCTCGCTATTTTGCTGTCACTTATTGTAATGGAGATGGCTATCGTAAATAGGAGGCTGTCGTGCTCAACGCATGGGGTTTGCGTACCTTTCCAAGGCTTATTTGTGGCTGCCCACTCATACCATAGCCATCTGATACGCAGGGCGCATGCAAAACACTGGAGGTCAAGGAGGCCGAGCCCCCTAGATATGTGGGTTTGCACACCTTGTCCCAACTGACTTTGCATTTACCTCCGATCATTTGAACTGAGCTAGCCCAAAGGAATTGTCTCGTCCGTTTGTTTAAGAATTGGAGCACTCCGGCTAGTGGTTTGATGACCGTGAGGTAGGTTGCCTAGGCATTTAGAACTAATTTAGCCAAAATTTTCCTTCTGGCGAGTGTCAACAATTTACCACGCCAACTCGCGAGGCGGCTAGACACTTTGTCTTACAGCCTTTGGAAGTGCAGGTGATGTAGACTTCTGAGTGCAAGAGGTTGGCCTAAGTATTCCAAAGGGAAGTTGGTTAGAATGGCAGGTAAGTCATGAAGCATGTCCTATAAATTGGTCCCTTCACAGTGTATCAGTGCCACCCGACTTTTTTGTAAGTTTGTATGGAGAGTTGTAGCTTCACCAAATTTCTTAAGAATATAGACCAGGGTGTTTACATATGCCTGAGAGGTGTGTAAGAAAATGGTCGTGTCATCCGCATAGAGGGAGGTTCATAAGGTTGCAGCCTGTCCACGCAAGGGTTGGAGAAGACTTCGATCCGTTGCTATGTTGAGGATGTTTTGGTTGGGGTCTATTGCTATTATAAAGAGGAAGGGGAAAGAGGGTTGCCCTGCTGAAGAACTTTGCAGTGTTAAATAGTGTTTTCGGGAACACCATTTAGAAGAACTCTAGAGGTTGTGGTAGGGAGGAGGCAAGAGATCTACTCTGACCAACGAGAAGGGAACCCCTTGACTACTAGCAGTTGTAGCAGGTAGTCCCAACGTACAAAGTCGAAAGATTTGGCAATATCTAGCTTGAGGAGAAGGGTTGGCATTTTAATTCGGTGAAAGTTCCTTGCCAGAATCCAGACACAAAGAAAATTTTCTTGAATGTATGTTCCTTTAATGAAAGCATTTTGACTTGGTGAGACTAGGTTATTCATGAAGGGGGTAAGGCGCAAGGTCAAGGTTTTGGTAATGATCTTCGAAATACTGTGTATGAGACTGATTAGTCTAAAATCTGCCATGGATTGGGCTCCATCTTTTTTGGGGCATTGAAAGTAGGATGTTCTAATGTTGTAAAAGCTCTGAAAGATGACCATGAGATCCTCTTTTATGATGTCCCAGCATACATGCTCGAAGTTCCTGTTGAAGCCATCTGGGCCCGGTGCTTTGTCCTTTGGTAGCTGAAGGATGGCAGTGTGCACCTCAAGTTCGGTGAAAGGTGTCGCTCTAGGTCTTGTAGGTCCATGCGTGGTAGTTGTAGAATTTCCCATCTGAAGGTGGTAGGTATGTGCGAGTTGTGTCTGAGAATGCAAGAGAAGTGGTCGAAGAGCATATCGGTTTTTTCTTCATGCAAGTTTTCCCAGCCTTGTCCCCTCATGAGGCATTGGATAAAGTTCCTTCGCCTACGGGAGTTGATTTTGATGTGAAAAAATTTTGTGTTGGCATTGCCCTCTCGTAGCCAGTTGATGCGCGATGCTTTCTTAACCCGAGATTTTTGAATTACAGGCAGATCCATCACTTTCTTCTTTAGACCAACTCGGAGTTTGGCCTCTTCTGCAATCAAGGCTCAATTTTCCTGAGCGATGTCAAGGTGCAGGATGAATTCTTTTGCCATGTGCAGTTGCAACTTCACATTCGGAAGCAATATATTGCTCTAGGCCCTTAGCCGGGTCGCTGTGGTTTTCAATTTCCTGTTGAAGGTAGCGATCAGGTCGCTACCTGGCATGGGCTCCACCCAAGCATCCTGGACTACCTGCTGGAAGGTCGGCAGTCGGGTCCAAAAATTTCAAAGGGAAAGACTTTAGGTTGGCATGGTCCACCAAAGTTTGAGAGAAGGAGGGGGTAATGATCTGATAGAGAAGCGAATAAGGCCTAGAGGGCATGGTTGTTGAAGGTGGTGTTCCAGGCAGAATTGCAAAAACACCTATCTAGTTTGACAAGTGTGGGATTGCTTCTTTCATTGCTCCAGGTGTATTTACGGTTTTGAAGGTGTAACTCTTGCAACTCACAGGTGTTGATTAAGGTTCGAATTATTTTTATCACTGGCCATGTAAATCAAGTTGAAATCACTCGAAAGGAGCCATTTGGCGGCCGGTGGTGGGCGAACTTGCATGAATTCCATAAGGAATCTCTCCTTGTCCCTGTTAAGTGTTAGTCCATACGCCGAGGTGAGGACAAAAGCAGTCTCACGATCCCATATCGTGACGTCAATCGTGAGGCCAAATTCATGGCAATGAGGGTTGGAGATATAGACTATATCACTGTTCCACAGAATAATACCTCCTCTGGTGTTCTCTGCCAGGAGGGTGGCGAAGCCGTCTAGTTTACTTCCTCTAATGGACTTGGCTAGAGCTAGGTCGACCGTACTTAACATTGACTCCTGGAGACAAGCTATGTGGCAGGGGTTTGCCTCAAGCGTGGCCTGAACGGTTGCTCTGTGTTTAGGGGAGTTGAGACCCCTTACATTCCAGCATATAATGGAAAGATTGGGTACGAACATTTGGAGAGGGAGGCTCTTGTAGGTGGGTGCAAGAAGAGAGTGTCCGGGGGAAAATGACGCCTTCGAGGCCAAAGAGACTGACCGACCGCGGCACCCCACAGCTGTCTCCTCTTTTGGTTAACTCGCTACTAACAGGTTGGAAGAGAGAGAAAAGGCGAAGCGAGAAGGAAGGGGCGGCTTGCTGCGAAAAAGGGGAGCATCCCCATTTCGTCTCCTGCTGAAGGTCATCGCTGCACAGGTGAGGGCACCCACGGTGACTGGGGCAGTGGCCTTTGGGCCGGCAGTTTCTGCGTAGAACGGGGTCACATGGGCTTCGGCGAAAAAAGTGATGCTGTGACGGTCTGTAGGGTATGCCTAGGAGCAGATGCCGGTGAACGCGGAGGAACCTCAAAAGAAGTTGCGCATGGAGGGGGAATTGGAAGGGGGTGATGCGCTGACTCAAACTGTAGACAATAAGCAAAGCACTGATACATCGCAAGACAAGCTAGTCCGACCAATACATAGTGTTGTGAACTAAAGCTGTGAAGCCCGACCTCTCTTACTGCATCGGCTGACTTCATCGGTTACTGCATGGAGGAGAACGAAGGGGACAAACCGCTGCCAAAGGTGGGAGGAAAGAAGGGAAATTGGGCTGGGCTGAAATCCAACAGGCTGGAAAGTAAGGGATTTGGCCTGGGCTGATGGGGGCAGGATATCTCTTAAGTTTAACGCAACGGATGGCACATTTTGTTATATAATCTGCACCTCTAAGTACTCATCCAAAGGCTGAAAATAATAGGGACGATGTGGCTGTCCGTGGAGGGGCTCTGGCGTCCCACTTGGATAGCCAATCAATCAAGTACATGCTCTAGATTTATGTGCTGCTGCGCTTGATTGAGTTGTACCCAGGCATAGGGGTGCAAACGGAGCGGATAATTTTCGTTCGTCCGACCGACCGAAGGTATGTGGAACGGATACGGAAGGGATAGATGGCTATCCGGCACTATCCGTATTTGATTCCGACTCCGAGGAAAAAATATGGAATATGATACGGGATAAGTGATATCCATCCGTATATATCCGTATATCAAATGATATGAGAAAGTCTGTTGTGACTTCATCTAGGAACAAAATAACATATAGGCGGATTGTCACATCTAAACAAGCGAGAGTACTGAGTGTTCTTCCTTCAACATTTCAGTAATTAGTCTCTATATTCGCCCTAATTGTATTGTACTGTCTAATGTCCTGTGCAAAGAAGCGGATAGTTTCCGTCTGACCGACCGTCCGAAAGATTATAGAACGGATACGGAATGAAGAAATAGATATCCGACATTATCCGTATCCGACTCTGACCCCGAGAAAAAAATATGAAATAAGATACAGGATAAGCGATATCCGTCCGTATCCGTTCCGATTGCATCCCTATCCAGGCAACTAATTATGTCCCGATTTGAACGGAATTAAATTGTTCTATGTGAAGTTACTACGAAATCTGTGGAACTTGTGTTTCAAACGTGCCCTCAGCCCCTCTGAATCACTACTATCTCTGTTTAACTTTAAAGAAAGAAAAAAAAATCTACTTTATAACCCTTAACTATGGTCTGAGTCATCTTCCCGTGGAGGCTTCGCTTCATTCATATCCCCACCAAAGTCAGTACAACATGATTTGGCCACATCTTTGATTCGTGTTGTAGTAATTACTCTACTTTGGTTCTCACTGATAGGTAAAAGGCAGATTTCGAATCTACCCATGCTGATATGCTCCAGATATCATCAATAATGACGAAGTACCTATATGCATTTGTTTGAGAATTGCATTAGTAAGGCTACCTATATGCATTTGTTTGAGAATTTCATTAGTAAGGCTGCCATAATTTGTCATTGCTAGCTTGTACCTATATGGAAAATGTAGAGCATATTTTCGCTAAGCATAAACTTGATAAAGGCGTTAAGACTGAGAATGCTGCGAGACAAAAAAAAATGACCAGGTGAATATTTTTACTATGCTCCTCATTGTTACTTTGTAAAGGTGGAATGCTTTATGTGGGTAACTGCGAATAAATGCACAACAGAGAGTAAAAAAAAAGTGGCAGAATAGGTTTTCCCTAATGTGTAATACAGCTTACAGTGGCTAATAAAAAGTTGAACTTTACGGGTTTTTTTTTAAAAAAACTTATGATCCGTACAGGTTCTTCAACAGTAAAAATACTATTATTACTTAGAAGGCAACATATATACACGGTGTACTCATGCAATAGTCTTCTGATTTGGACACCAAATCAATATGAAAAATTCCCCAAAAAAGTTATGATGTACTCTGCAGTGCTGTAGTACCCCTTAATTTTCCAATTTCAAATTTAAAAATATAGAATGTGTACCGATCGATTCACACTAATATAGGCAATCAGAGGGGGTGAATGATTGCAGAAGCTAAAAATAAATTTTAATACTCCCCTCTTAACATAAAACCTATTTAAGCCTTGTTTAAAATTCTGGACAGAGCACTGTATCTTTACTAAAATTGATCTCAATAAAAAACCGTAACTCCGATTAACCTCAAACTTTGTCAGAATGAACTAGAGAAAGTTATTGAACTAACCCAACTGGAATTACGTCAATCAGAGGTCTAGAACTTGAGATATAAAATAAATAAGATTGCTGATGCAGATAGTGACGAAAAAAAATTAAGCTCTAATTATGCAACTAAGCAAAATCCGTAAGGAATTAATCAACCAAACTTTCCGGATCACAAACTTGATGTCCTAACTATGATTTTTTTATGCATGCATAAATCACAAGATTAAAAACTTAATGCAAGAAAAACAAAAACAGAAACCTAATTAACCTCCCTAATCACCTAGCACTAATCATATTTTCCTCTCTCCTCAAAAATCACGGCTGCCCACAACCATGAGGCTCAATGCATGCATGCAAAATTTTGTTTGCTCGATATGACACAGCACCGCTCACCTGCGCTCGGCCGTTTTTTTTTTTTAAATCTACTCGGCCAGCAGCGACGAAAGCACACGCGAGACCGAGCGGAGATTTGCTGCGTGAATCTCAGCCGCTGCTCCAAATCTCGCCAGTGGAAAAAGAAATCTCGTCTGCCGCTCAATACGAGTCACGCCTTCGGCCAGCATGCACAATCAAGAGTACTAGAGACTTCATGCAAAGCATGCAGCCGCCGACATCCTCTATCAAAAGGTCACCACCAGCATGCATCAAATATCGTCTCGTGTCCAGCATGCAGTCGCCACAAATTTTTCTTCCTTGCCAACAACCAGCCGCCGCACACGCATATCTATTTATACCCCCTTTTTTTTCCTACTCAAAACCCTAATACAACTTGTCTAACTGGATTTATTCCTTTTTACCTCAACTAGGCTTTTGGCCCACTAATTTTCAAGTGACCCAAAACCCTTTCTGACACGGGTTTTCACGCTTCCAATTTTTCAACTCATCACGTGTCAAAGCCTCTAAAACCGCACCTCCTGTATCTTCTCCACGCATCATCCACCTTTAATCTCCATATACTCTAGCGTGAGCCCGACCACCTCGTGACATCCTCGACCGCCTAAACCTCAGATTTCCCCCTCCTAGTTCTGGTCTTCCTCGTCATCGATCATGACCGTCTCCACACCCAACCTGCACATACAAAGACCAAAGAATATTCTTCCGTCACAAGTTCTCACCAACTTGACCAACATTAATCCTCTCACACACGCACACGCCTCAAATAACAATACTAAGCAATGTTATCAATTATTTATCATCATAAAAATCCTAGACCGAGCCATATAGTCTAACAGAATGACTTTGAACTTAAAATTTTATACATTGCTAAGCAAATTGACAAGTACATCTAGAACATTTTTTGGAACTTTTTTATGTTAATTTGGTGCCTAAAAAACAATTGCATGAGTGCACAATAAAGAGTGATTGCATATATGTTGCCTAGTTAGAATATGTAGCTTGTTAGAATATGTAGGCCTCGCTCGGTTGGGCTGAAAAATAGTGGTTTGTTGCTGAAATTGCACTGTAGCTGGTTGAAATTACACTATAGCTGAAGATGGCTTATTTGGCATAATTAAATTTAAAAAATTTAAAAATAAAAAATATGTTAACTCATCACAGACAACGCAAACGAATACGGGAAAAAAGAACCGGCAAAAAAGCTCGAAAAAAAGCCAAAAGTTCATAAAAAGATGAAATTTATGAATAGTAAAAAATAAGTCAAAAGCTCGACCCGAAATAAGTGGGCGGTAATCCCCACAGTTGAAAAAATTGATCATATACCCTCCATTTAGATGGAAATTGAGGATTTACCCTCCTGGCCCACGAGTCAGTGACTTATGATGACCCTACATGTCATTGAGATGTGGAGGGTAAATCCTCAATTTCCCAACTAAAGGGAGGGTATATGATCCAATCTCCCCCCACAGTTTGGTCAAGCACGGAGATTAAGGATATCATGAAACCAAGAAAAATAGTAGAGGGAAATTACCATGGTATCCATGATGTTAATGTCTTGGGAATAAAAGAGAGAATAGTTAGTGTGAACATCTACTCATAATGTTGAAGGGAGATGGAAAATAAATGCGAGCAAGAGAGAAAATGTCAGTATTTGTTTATGCACCTCTTATATTTTGAAACAGGATTGCAAATATTATAGGCCTTACATTTTGATTTTGAAATGGAGGGAGTATAATCAAGATATTTATTAATACTCCATTCGTTCTTTTTACTTGTCATTTTGGACACTAATATGGTCTGTAATAAACATGTTTCACTATTAATTTTTATTATATGTTATCAAATACCTCCCATAAATTAGTTGGAGTTTGATTTAACTCCCCCCCCCCCCTAAAACACATAGTACTTTCATCACATATACCTCTCCTGCCATGGTGCCCCCTTCCCGCTGACTTGACATTTTCTTGTTGATGTGGACTCTTTGATTTTGGTTGGAGATGTTCTAGCATGGCCCATGTGGTTATGTTGTGCAGCTCATGATCAGGATTGGTGGAAAACAAAGCCTTCATGTTCCTGCCCCTTTTTGAGATGAGTCAAATCGAGACAAGGGAATGTGATATACAAGGGCTGAACTGGTTGGAAAATATGGTGTGCGTCCAATTAACCACGCTGCACCTAGTCCATAGTCGAAGTGGCATGCCACAGAGTCAACATCAACAAAAAAACAACCAAGTCAATAGGAATGGGGTGTCGGGGGATATGTGGAGGGCATGTGCCACAAAAGTACTTGTAGGGTAAATCAAACTTCAACTAACTTTTTGGAGAACTTCTAAGGGTTATTTGCAAGTCTCTCAAAGTACTTCTGGTGAGAAATCTACTAATATTATTTTTATATAGCAAATCATATATTTTTACATATATTAATTTTCAAACTTTTATAGTGTTAATCGTACGTAGGACAATAAGTAAAAAGAATGGAAAGAGTACATATTAACATGTGCTATTTTTTATTAGTACTACTTCGTAAGAACTATATTTTAAATGGGCTTACTACTCATCAGTTGCCTTTCTCAGCCCTTGGATGATGATCCAACCACTTCCATCACTCCTCTCACGTCTTACATAAACCCATCCCCTCACCCCTAAGACAGAGTGAAACAATGATAATAACCTAGAGAAAATAGTAAATTTAAATGTGGTGAACCACTACAAAATACAAAAAATATATAACCTAGACAAAATAAAGTAAACCTAGGTGAACCCCTACAAATATAGAAACAAATAGAAGTAAAATTGCACATCACTTAGCAATGCAATTTTAGGTTCAATAGCATGTCATTTTAGATGACTGAAAGATAAGAAAATTTCAGGCAACTAAGAATCAGAAAAACAATATCTTAAAGTATATATTTACATTATTCTCTGGTTTATATTTACCTATTGTAATTTTGAAACTTTCAATAAAATTTGGAATGTACACTGAATCAGCCCTTTGTCATCCAAATTAGCACCATAACCTTGCTACTCCCTCCAGTTCAAGAACTTTTGAAATTTTAGCTATTGATATATTTTTTAAATATTTAGATTAGATGGATGAAAATCATATGTGTAGATTCATTTCAAGAAAAACTTTCATAGTATTACAATTTTATTAGGTTTTTATAAATATATTATATTAGAAATTAGTGGTGAAAGTTGCATTTTGGAGACCGTGTCAATGTCCAAAATAATATGTTTTTTGTGAATTGGAGGGAGTACATTTCGTGGTGACCACTTTGAACCAAATGATTTTGTTGGTTCAAAAGAGAACAGAGCAAATTTTTTCTTATTTATGATCCAATGTTTTGTAAAAATACTTGTTCGTATTCATAATGGTTTTCATTGATTTTTCATACAATGATAGGTGATAAGAAAAGTATTAGCTATAAAGTTGTGTTTTTTGTTTGATGTTTAACTACATGCTTGGCCTATACTTATCATTTAAACTAAACAATTATAAGAATCACATCCTACAAATTTGTAAATTACTTTCCATATATATGTTGACATTATATTTGTATAGCAAATACAAGAGATCGGGGTTACCTCTTGTCTTTTAAGTTTTCCCTCAGTGTGAGTATCAACTGCTCCATCTCCCACTATTCTGACCTATCATACTTGTTAATTTGAAGAGTATATCTCTAAGAAGCTTCTTGATATCAGGAGTATGAGATACGGAGACCGAAACCCGACAATCAAATGATTCTTCGATCTTGTGGTACACCTCCATAGCTAGAGTAGTTGTTTCACCAAGCCCGTGGATAGACTTTATGGATGATCTCAACAGATCGATTACGGATAGCTTCCCCATGGGATTTCAAATTGGGAATTGATAGGGTGAGGAAGCCCAATCCTAACTTCTTCGATCGTACGCTTCCATCCAGCCTCCATCTTTGATTCAATGAACACCTGCATGCCTACTAATCCACCCAATAGAGACTTCCACTAATCTTATCCTCATTCAACAACACCCTCTAGCAACTATTCATTTCTCTCACTCTCCACGCATACCTCAAGCTTGAGTTCTGGCCAAGTTGCCGCACGCCAGTCCACCAATCGGTGCTATACCTCCACCCACCATGCTTTCTCTAGACGTATCCTCGATGAGCTCCCCCTATTCTGGGTCAGCCAAGCTTAGCCACCGCTAGGTGCGGCCACTATGAGCTCCGTAGGGGTGAAGGGGCCAGACGAGCTCTGCCATCGCCTCATGCCAAATGAGTGCCCCATCATCGAGTGTAACATCTACAAGTGTTGCTGCTTTTGGTTGATGGAAAAGAAAAGGCTAGTCCCTAGAGTATTACATTAGATCATTCACAATGCTGCAGTAGGTATTTCAAGATGTTGCAGCTATTTGTTTTGATTGTTACAACAACAAAAAAAATGAAATTTTGTTTTTTCTAGGGGTTGCTATCGTCCAACCATCCGACACGGAAGCTTTATTCCCACAGCCACTCCCACCATACCTTATCTATCCACATCACCGACCAAACATAAACCACTCATTTTGACCTCTCTCTCTCACACATGCATCCAACTCTATGCACTTCTTCCCCTCTGCTACTCTCCCTCATAGATCTCTCACTAGACGTCACTATCACCAACCTCACGGATCTTTCTTCCTTGTGGACACGATGCACGACAACAACCTTCTACCTGTGAGCCTTGCCATGACAAGCAAAGCCCTGTTACAATAGGACCCTCGCTAGTGCCACTTTAACCTCCTTCGGTAAGCTCTGCTACTCACCACCGTCCATGCCCTTCCTTCTTTGGTAGGGTTATTATGGGTGTTTTCTCAAATTGTTGTGGCTCGCTTCCACCATTGTTGGATGAAGTATTTTTTGTGTTGCAATGTGTTTTCTCGGATCTAGTAGCAAAATGTAATTTTCTTGTAGTTTAGGTAATTTGTTGTACTATAATATTTTTTTGGTTGCAATGGGGTAATTATTTTGATGCACATTTTTGTTGAAAATGGCATGTTGCAACAAGTTATATGTAATGTTGCAAAAGGTATTTTCAAGTGTTAAATATGCATCTTCAAACTGTTGCAGGGATGCAACTCCTATCGACATGGACACACCAAGGATTGGCCACCATTGCTTCCTGCTTTAAGCTTATGAGTCGTGTCATCACCACTAGCCATGCAACAATGCCCCATGAGTGAGCGCGAGGAAGAAAGCAAGGGTAGACGTGGTGTGTTTTTGCTGGGAGGAATTGAGCGGTAGAAGTTACTTGTAGATAAATCCTATGGTAAAACACATTGTACGAAGCTCGCGCTCGAATCGAACATCCGGACACTAGTCACTCCTTGCAGATTGGGAATTCCATCGGGCAATGGCAGATTTATAAAGGGTTGCACAAGTTTCTACAACTGAACAATAGCTGCGAGTAGTTTTTCAATGCTATTCTCTCTCACATCTAGTATCTCTAGATGCTGCATGTAGCCAACTTGCTCCGGGAACTCCCTAATTGCTGTACCAGTGATTCTCATGTACTTCAATTATGAGAAACTTCGAATACATATGTACCACAGTAACTCTCAAAATCTTCAACTAGTTTGACACGGAAAGGAGGCAATGTTGAACTTTTACATTTCAAAACGAACTATAAAATACCGAAATCACAATAGACTCTTGGAGTACTATGTTCGGCAGCACCTGAACCACATTCACTGCATGAGCATTCCTTGCCTAGTCAAAACCATCGGACAATACACTAGGCCCTCAGTGGTATCCTTATGTCGGACCCTGGTTAGCAAACCCAGATCCTCGTGATTCTACCACACTATTCCCTGGATCAGTCGATAGTGCTCATAGATATATTACTGTATATCAAAAATATATCATGTGAAAGCGTAAATAATACAATAATAACTTACTCATGGGCTGATCAGGCCGAAATCAATAAAATGCAGTAGCGGAAACTTCACATAGGTAGGACCCTCAGGACCTGCCCGCAGGTAGCCAACTAAGGTTCACGACCTAGTTCTTGGCCTCATCGACTTCCAACTCTGTCGACTCCTCGAACGCATAGCCGTACTTGACCTTTTTTCCTTTCTGACTAACTAATGGTAATTAAGCAAGAGTAAGTATAACGGTACTCAGCAAGCCACCACACATGATGCAATAATAGTAGATGCAAAGCTGTCAAGGGAGGCTTAAGGGTTTTTTAGTTTCTAAAAGCATTGTTTTGAAAAGTATAATAAGTAGAAAAATTCGTAAGATGTAGCAATTTTAACTAAAATAGACTTTATAAAGTTGATTGTGAGAATGCAATAATAATAGTAGTGCAGGTTACATCCACCTTTTATGGTGCATGGCTACCTTCACCAAATACTAGTTTTCACCAATGGAGTACATTCTTCTCTAGGAAAAGCCAAAGTCGGGGTTACCTCTACCCGATGAGTTTTCATCCCACCCATAAAGGTTTTTGAAATAGAACTAACTCGAGAAAGTTTTCATGTCCGCCCTTGACTATAGGCACGGCTGCACGAACAATTTATACTCTATAAAGAGTGTACATCTTTACCCACAAGAGACAATTAACCTGATGAGCCCACATGATTCCTTAGTCATGTAGGATCGAGAGATCGTCACGAGGCCTTTACAATACCTCGCCCCCTAGCATCTCACCCATATGAGCTTATCCCTTACAAAGGTCTCATAAGTTGTGCAGGATGTTCCACCATATACTAGCATAGTTGGACTCCACTCTTCACATATGCTAGCCTTGGCAACATCATCTTTACTTGGTGTCCCATTCAAATTAGATTTTTATTATCCTCTTGCAACGGTCTTCCATGAGATTACTAAAGGGTCTAGTAAATTATTTAGCCATACTTACAATTTGCCAGCTCGTGGTTGTACTGTTTTATACAAAGAGGTCATCACAGGATTAAGTCCTTAATTTGTCTAGGCACTTCACACCACAAACTATAATTTCTCGTGCGACATCAGCACCAACCTCTCTTACTATCCGCCTAGAGAGGTATAGCATATTTTTAGAGTTTTTGGGAAGTATAAATCTAGTTGTCACAAATTATCAGTCACTTACATCTCGTAACTGTTCCAAAATAGGTTTTTATGTTTAAAGATTAATGATCAGGGTAAATTAGTGCCCTGGACTTGACAACACTAGCATGGCATTTAATATAACTTATAACTAGTAAAGTTATCATTAACATCTAGGGTGACAAGGATCATGTATTTCAAGTGTCAAGGAATGGCGTATTAAAATTAATACAACATCAAGTGGGTATGTAGCTACCTTAAGCTTTGATATACATTTGCATAGTAAATTAGACATGCAATTTGATATTTGAAAGGAATATATTTTTTTGGCTAAACTATAGGATCAATATGATCAAAGTGATGACTTGCCTTGCTTGGTTTACTACTGTATTGATCTAGTTCAAAGCTTGTTAAGTCGGTAGTCTCAAATCTTTGGGTTTTCATCTTTTACTTGATTCTTGATCCTGCTCAAATTTATCATTTCTTCAAGATTTTAGATTCTAATATGTGGCAAACAAACGAAAGACCAAATAAATCTAAATAACTTCAAAAGGTCAAATATATTTAATTGTGCTTGATTAAATTCGGCTCTGATAGAGGATCTGAGAGAGGATTTAGTGAGTGTGAAATTGGCACTGAGCTAAAAGAATTGGGCACGAGAAGGAAGTGGCTGAGCAACTTTACCATAAAGGGAAAATTGGGATAAGGAAGGATCAAAGGTAAAGGAGTACCCACAGGAATATTCTGCTTTGGAAAAGAAGGTGACCAGCCATAGCTAATTAGGAAATGCTAAGGCTTGATCTTTTACTTGATAATTTTTTTTATTGATTTATATTTATCAAGGAAGTTCCACAAGTTAGGGTAGACAAACGGATAGATATGAGAGATTTCCCAGGGCGCTGGGTATTATTTGCCGAGCGTTGAACTGAGTGATCTTAGAGGTATGGTTTCACGTGTAATGGGTACATCCTTTAGTAGGTTAAATCTCGATATTTCTAGATGAGGTATTATCTGAGATTGCAACTACTGAATAATTGAACCATTAATTTAATAATTCAATTAAGGTATAGAATTGGTCCTTTAATCACTTATTATCATGCACAAAGTTGATTAGTTGGCTTATTAACAAATTTGTTAATAAAGATTAATGATAAGGATTCATAGGGAGTATGGGTTATGAGATAAAGCTATTTCTTGCTTTAGTAGTTATTCTCGATTATAATAGGCAAATTTAAATCCTGAGATAATGATTAGATGATTATTAATTAGGCAAGATTAAATGTGCTTAAATCTTTTTATTAAGCCTCATAATTAAATCTTTTAGTTGTGATATTCTTTTTATTGAAGTTATGATAATTACTAGTATTTTACAATAATTGCTTTTAAATAGGGAAATAATTCATGGCATGATCTTCCTTTGGTAATCTTACAAGAGGACTATTAATCTTGATTGGCATATAATTAACCAAAGTTTAGTTTTTAAATTGCATGAACCCTTGTTATAATTTTATAATTAAATTCTCATTCTCATTATTATCCACAAATCACATTTTATTTCATTGCCTTTTGAATAATTCTTAAACATGGAAATTACCAATTAGCCATGTACTAGAAGAACACATGGCACACATGGACTAGATACCAAAACACTTAGTTGGGCTCACCTGTCATGGGAGAGAGGGACAGAGCTAGGGCAATAAATAGAGGGGAAGGGGGTGTTCGGCTGGAGTAGGGCCGAAACAGGAGAGGCGTATGGTGTGCGGTGGGCGACGGCATCGCCGACAGGCAGTGGCTGGAGGAGGTGTGGCGACGGTTGAAATGGAAAGCCCTCAAGGCGAGGACACCCCCGAAGGTGGTGGCTCCAACTGGGATGCATTGTGATGGGCTAGCTGCAGCCCACGATGGCCGGGGCGCAAGGGCTACGGGGCATGGGCATTAAGGAGGTGCGAGCAAGCTTATCCAGTGGTCTAAGAAAGTAGGGAGGCACCCGAGTGAGCCGGCGACGAGCACCTAGGGCGGTGGTGGGTGGCTCACATGGAGGGGTCACACCGATGGGGGAGAGCATCGGCTGACCATTGGGGAAGCTTTGGGGTGACAAGGTGCTGCTCCCACAGCGAGGAATTGGGGGGAGGTTGGTCGAGGAGGAGTTGGCAGCATAAATGGCGGCATTGGCTTGTCTCAAGGAGAATGACCGCTGTGGCAGGTTCCAGCGATGGTACTACAATTAAATGGAGGGGGTGGTGAAAGATGTCTAGAGACACACTGTGACATGGACGGCTCATGAAATTCTTGCCGGAGGCGGCCGGATGGGCGGTGGCCAAGCGCGGGCTTGGCTCATGCTGAGCTCAGCCAGGGGAAAAAGAAGAGGGCAAGGTGAGAGGGGCAGGGTGAGCTCGAGCCTTCTTATACGTGGGGAGGGTGGTTGGCCACTGGGCGCAATGAAGGCGCGTGCGCGGAGGAGTAATGCTGACGATGGAGCAACACACGCGGGAGTGGAGAAGTAATGCCGAGCAGTGGCATTGATCGCGCGCAGCAGGGCTAGCGGAGGGTACAGCTAGGGGAGGATCTAGGCGACGATACTACGTGCTAGCCTGGACGTGACAGGGAAAATACGGGGCCAGAGTTGGGTTGTTGTGGTGTGGCACGCACAGGCTGGGCCAACCGTGAACGGTGCCAGGAACAAAGGGGAGAAGAAAGAAAGAAGGAGAGGGAGGAAGAGAGAGCCAGCTAGGCTAGTAGGGCCGTGAGGAAGAAAATGGCCAGAAGGAGAAATGGGTGGAGGGCCCAAGAATTTGTGAAGAATTCCGAGTTTTGAATTCAAGACTTAGATTTGTGATTAGGTTTTGCATTTGAAACCTTGGTTCAAATTTTGGATTCAAAATTTGAATTTCAAGATTTGCCGAGCTCCGAGAGATAATTCTTGAACTTCAGAATTTGAATTTTCAGATACCAAAACTAGATGGGAAGGATTTTAATATTAACTTTGATTCAAGTTTTTATTCTTGGTTTTGAATTTTCATAGACTCGATTTCTTGATCAAGATTTTGATTGTTTATTATTATTATTCAAGTTTTTAGTAAGGAACTAAATCAAGAAATTCGAATAACACCGAAAATTTTGAGTTACACTGAAAAAGCAATGAAAAATATTTTATAATTTTTACAATTACACTAGTTCTCTTTTTGGGATGTTACATCTCACCAGCTCACCATGAAGTATCGCAAGCATCAGCTCCTCACATTCACATTCTTTCAGTTGAACTAGGCACGAGAAAAAAAAGAAGGAAAATGGAGGAGCGATATCGAAATTAACTTGACAGGATTGTTGTACAGTAGTTGCGAATTTGATGTTGTTACCATGGTAGCCATGAAATCCTTATGTCGCAAACTCAGCTTTTGACTTTCCACTCTCGTCAGCTTTCTAACCGTGTACTAAAAATATGTAGTACACTGAAACAAAAATAAATTAGAAGGCATGATTACTGCGCTCTCCTTTTCTTCTTTACGAGATTCATCAGTGCAACAATATATTGACATGTTACCCTTGCCTTCTTATAGTCTAGAAACAGAGTACTGGCTACAGGATTTAAAATCCGAAATAACTAGGGTTTCACAAGTCACAAATACATATGCCATGAAGGTTGCAATGTTTCTCTATAAACATCGCTGTCATGAACTACAGGGAATTTGAAGCTAAACTGGTAAATATGAATTCGTGTAAAGTACAAACTCATGAGCTCTTTTAAAGCGCACCGTGTAACCTGTTTATTTTGGAAACAAATTATCATCATATGAACTCCAGTATGGGACGGTTGGGATGGATGCTTGTGGCACCTCTGATCTCATGCTCCAGGGCTTCCTCAGAAGAACCTTCGTCACAAATGGTGTAACACAGACGAATCGATATATGTTTGAGGCTTGAAAGATGGTGCAACCCCTGAACTAGGCCGCCAGGCTGGTACTGCTCCCTATGCGTCAACTTTAGTCTCATCCTTCGGAGCTTTGGCATGGCCCCAGGCTCAAACATCAAGCACCTGTCTCCGCAGAAATTCAACTCCACCAAACGCTGGAATCCTTGGCTGACGATGACATGCCCTTGGCGGACGCCATAACCTCGTGACAGCGTCAGAGAGAGAAGAGCGGGTAGACTTGAGAGAATCTTGACACCTTCCTCTCCCAACTCACCAACATGATTAATACTGAGACAGGTGAGGTTGGCGAGCGAGCCGATTTGACTTGGTATGTTAGGGAACGCGAAATTAGGAATAGCTTCAAGGACGAGCCTCTGGAGCGGCGGAGAGGAGCCACGAGAAAACACCCACGAATCTATGAAATCAGAGCTCTCAAAGCTCCGAACGTGTAGCGATTGGAGGCTGTGCGCGACCAGTTTGAAGAGAGACGAGATGAATACTTCCTCATGACCTTCCAGGTCGCAATCTTCTTCAGAACGGCCCCAATCAACTTCAAGTGTCCTCAGTTTGGTCAGCTCGCCGAGCCCTTGCATAGAACTTACAGATGCTTTATAGATACCGAGCACCGATAGTTCTTCCAGGGCTCGCAGATTCCCAATTCCGTCGGGCAGTCGCACATATGTATGGACAAACAGTCGCACTAGCTTCTGTAGCTGAACAATAGTTGCTGGCAGTTTATGAATACAACTTGCTCCCACATCTAGTATCTCCAGATACTGCAGGTTGCCGATTTGTTCCGGGAGCTTGCTGATAGACGTACCAGTGAGAAGCGAACCAGTGATTCTCAAGTGCTTCAATAGAGAGAAACTTCCAATATGTTCAAGGTGGCAGTTCTTCAAATTAGTATCTTCTATATTCAACACTCGCAGGACTTGACAATTCAAAAGCTGAGGCACTGGAATACTATGATGTGATCGCAGGTGACTTCTGGAACTATCAACCATCTGATGGAGACTACAAGATCCATACATATGAAGTGATCGCAGATGATCCAAGTTCATTGCTTTTGGCATCTCTGATTCTGAAGCCACAGAATAGTTTGGCTGGAGGGATAACCGGCGAATCTTGTTTGTTGAATTTCCACAAAAATCATTACCATTGGATATATTAGCAAAATTCTCTTCGATAGCCTGAGATATAATAAAGTCATGTATGATATCATGAACTCTGCAGGATTTCACTGTTATGCCATCTTCCTCAGTCTTTGTTAGTTGGATCATGCTTCTGTTGATAAGCACATTTAAGTAGCCTTCTCCTAGCTGCTCCATACTTTCTCTGTTTTGCCCAGGAATCAATCCTTCTGCTACCCATCTCCATATCAGACGTCTGCCATCAATAGAATAATCCTCCGGAAAGACACTTAGATATAACAAACAATCCTTCAGTTGGTGTGGAAGGTCAAAGTAACTGAGGAGCAATATCCTTTTCATTTTGTCAAACGGTGAATCTTTCTCAACTGCTGAAGAAATAGAGCTCCATATTTTCATCCACACTTCCACTCTTTGACTTTTGCTAGCTAGTAAACTAGCTATACTGAGTATGGCCAATGGCAAACCACCACATTTCCTCATAATTTCATTGGCTACTTCTGTCAATTCTTGGGGACAGTCTTCACTAGAACCAAAGATTCTTCGAAAGAATAGTCTTCGAGAGTCGCCTTCATCTAGAGGCTTTGCTTCGTACATATGCCCAACAATACCAGTGCAACATGAATCTGCCACACTTTTAATACGTGTTGTAGTAATTATTCTACTTCGATTGTTATTGACAGGAAAGGCGGATTTCAGATGCTCCCATGCTTCTATGCTCCAAATATCATCAACAATGACGAAGTACCTACATGCATTTGTTCCAGGATTGCATCAGTAAGCATAATTTGTCATTGCTTATCCTGTAGCAGTTAGTACTGCAAAACTGTGGAGCATATTTTCACTAGGCACAAAATTAATAAGGTGATGATAAGCCTGAGAATGCTGCGAGACAAAATTACCTGGTGCATATTATTGCTTTCTAAATGTCGAATACTTCTTGTGGATATCTGACTACTACAAAAAGCCTAATACTATACGCCAAATCACAGACGGTTTGACAAAAACGTCTGTGACCAACACTAACACAGACGGTTTTAATTTGGACACCGTCTGTGTTGATAGCGTCGGAGAAAACAAGTATCACAGACGGTTCTTATCGATGAACCATCTGTGATATTCCAGTATCACAGATGATTTTAATTAAAAACCGTCTGTGATATGTTTCCCGCCTTGCAATTCTCTAAAATTTCATAATTTCCCGCCTGAGTCCGAGTAGGATTTAGTTTTGAGACACCTTCAGTAAAACGGGCATAACTTTTGCATACGGTGTCCGTTTTCGACGTTCTTGTACTCGTTGGAAAGCTAACGACGAGCCCGATCCAAAAATAACGACCGGATTGTGCCAGTCTCCCTCCAAGACCCCAAAAATCGGTCATCTTTGGACCTAAACCTGCGTCGCAAGTTTTTGGTGTCTGTTTTGCCCTTTTCTTGGTCTTCCTTCGAATTTGGATTTTGTTTCAACCGCAGTTGTAGATCTCATAGAAACCTTTCAAATGAGTATATATAAGCCATATAAAACTTTGCTATTTTATCATTTCAGACTAGTTGTTTATATTGCATCGGTATATAAAATTGTGTGCTATAATTCTATGACGGTTCTAGCTATAGAACCGTCTGTGATAATCTGACCGCTGGGCCCGTCGATCCTCCTTAACCCAATTCTAGCCAATAGAAATCTAGCAATCCTCATCCCACGGATCGTAGCTCCGCCTCTTCGTCCCCTATAAATAATTCCATTGACCCCACTGTTCTCCTCCATGCCGTGTTCTCCTCCTCTCGTGATATTCTCTTCCTCTTTGTTGTTCTCCTCCTCTTGCTTTCTCCTCCTCGTGATATTCTCTTCCTCTTTGTTGTTCTCCTCCTCTTTGTTGTTCTCCTCCTCCTCTTCCTCCTCCTCCTCCTCCTTGACTCATACCATAATAGCCCCACGAAAGATGATGCACAAGGCGGTGCTCAATCAACACCGACGATGGTGGGCATCAAAGACATCCACTGTCTTGTTGCATCGAGGCGAGAAGGCCTAGGCATAGAGGATCTTTGCTTTTCTCTGTTCTTGTTGTGTTAGCTAGATGGGTAACCTATTTGTTGTTTTGGGATATTGTAATAGTAGGTTCTAATCTTAATAAAAATAAAATGTGTATTGTGTTTCATACTATATTTGCTTGTTTTCATTTCAATTAATTGATTTGCGAAATGGATGTTTTATGTTTGTGAAATGAATTGAGATGTGAATTGGATGTATACATGTGCATGTTGATCTCGCTTGTTTCAGAGCATGGCTAGCATTTCCTAAGACTAGCCAATAAACAAAAATAGATTTAGGGTAGAAAAGAATAGCACGACGGTTTTAACTAAAAGCATGCGTGATATATCAATATCACGACGGTTTTCACTAAAACCGTCAGTGATAGTCGATAATCACGAGCGCTTTTAGTTAAAAACCGTATGTGATTATCACCTATCACAGACGGTTTTTACTTATAAACCGTCCGTGATTATCGCCTATCACGCACGGTTTTAGTGAAAACCGTCGTGATATTTACACTACGACGGTTCGAAACCGCTCGTGATAACCTTCGATTATCATCGACCCATAAATTGCACGGTTCGAAAAATCGCCGTGATGATGTTTTGAACCGTCTGTAATAGGGTTTTCTGTAGTAGTGTCTGTGAATAAATGCACAGGAGTAAAATAAATAGTGGCAGAACAGGTTTTCCGTAATGTGTACTATAACTTACAGTGTGAAATAAAAAGATGAATATTATGGTTTTAACATAAACAACTTATGCTTCGCACAGGTTCTTCAACATTAAAAATATTATAATTACTTAGAATATGTAGTCGGATAGAATGTTTAAACCCGCACAGGATAATGACACGTTACTACTCCCTCCATACCTATTTATAAGATCCATTTCTACTTATAAGACGTATGTGGTCAAGCATGGAGATTAATGAGGTCGTGAAACCAACAAAAATAGTAAGGGGAAATAACCATTGTACCCATCATGTTAATGTCTCTGAACAAGAGAGAAAAGTTAGCGTGGACATCACCTACTCATAAATGTTCAAGTGAGTGGAAAATAAATGAGAGCAAAAGAGAGAAAGATCATTAAAGCAATATACACACCTTATATTTGGTAACAAAATTGCAAAAAATATAGGCTTTATATTTTGAAACGGATAGAGTAGTATAAATCAAGATATTTATTAACTACTCCCTTCATTCTTTTTTACTTGTTATTTTTGACAATGACACAGTCTCCGATACATGTGTTTCATTATTACTTTTTCTAGTTATGTGTTTGCAAAAAATATTAAAAATATAATGATATTGAAATGCTTTCTGTGACATCTACTAATATCATTTTTATGTGACAGATCTAAATATTTTTGTATATTAGTTTTCAAAATTTCAAAATGTTAATTGTACGTATTTAGGACGATAAGTAAAAGAACTACAGAAGTAACAAGTTACAGTGCGCTATTGCTATTATTACTACGTAACAACTATATCTTAAAATAGGTACTTACATTATTCCCCATTTTATATTTCGGATAGCTGCATTGACCCCCTACCATGAACATTTTGTTTTGGAACATTTCAGTAAGTTTGAAACGTACTAAATCTTGCTACATTAGCAGCATCGCCAAGGTAAGTGGGTAACAAAAGCATAAATTTATGGTAACAAAGTTAGTTTCTATAGATCCTATCCACGTCGCCATCTTCTACAACTTTCAGCCACATCTATCTACTCCGATGACTTGTGCAACGTGGATGTTGCCGTGGCAGGATCTATTAATTAGACTGTTTTTATTTGAAGATCATTTGGCACATATATACGAAGTCACACGAGTTTACGTGCTATGAATTTGCATTATTCTAATTTGGGTATTTGAACAAGAAATCAGGGTTACCTCTTGTCTTTCAATTTTTCCCTCAGCGTGTGTATCAGCTGCTCCATCTCCCAGTTTTCAGACTTTTCATACTCTTTCTTGTTGATTTGGAAGAGTATATCTCTAAGAAGCTTCTTGATATGAGGAGTTCTAGATACAGAGACCGAAGCCCGATAATGAAATGATTCATCAATTTTGTGATACACCTCCATAGCTAGAGTAGTCTTGCCCAGCCCTCCGACTCCGAAGATGGACACTACCTTCAGTTGTTTCTCATCATCTTTTAGCCACCCAATAATCTCCTCCCGAGGGCCATCAATGCCCACAAGGTTTCTGGCCTCCTCGTAGAGTGCAGGTGCTCGAGGGTCCAATGGCACAGGTTGGGGTGATGTGATTAGTTGATCAATATTGTACCGCTTGCGCCGCTCGCACTCCTCGACAACACGGGCCTTGAGTTCTTGGATCTCCTTTGCGATCCAACGGTCCCCCCACAGAGTCTTCACCATACGTACAAACTTGCTTACAAAGTAAGCCTTGGCATCGCCAAGGCTATGACGATGCACGAAGCGGTCGATGCAATCCTCAATATCATACGACAGCTCGCGCACCTTGTTTCTCCATTCCTTCGTTTGCTCGTCGATCTGCTCCTCCATGCCCGCAAGCCTCTCCAGTGCCGCATCCATGGTGCTCAACTCACGTCTCAGGAATTCAATCCCACCCTTGACGCTTTTGACTAGCTTGTACTCATCACCGAGCAAGCCTGTCAGCTTGTCGATGACGGGACTCATGAGACTTTTTGAGGCGCTCACCATCGCTCCAGCTATCTTGAGCTCTCTCAAATGATCTTGTGGTGTTGGTGGTGTGTGAGAACCGAATGGCGTTTCCACCTCTCTTTATGGAGTATGAGATCGATCTGCCATAACTGAACACCATCAAGACTTCACTGGAACGCTGTCGGTAGCCTAGCCTCACTGGAACGCTGTCGGTAGTCTTTGTCAGGGCATCTCCATTAGTACACCTTAGCTGTCTCTAATGATAACATGGAAGAGAGAGGTAGCAGTCGTCTCGTCCGTTCACAAAGCGGCGTAGCGTGTGGGACAACAAGGTTGCGACGACGCTTGGAACCGTTAGAGTCAGGTCGTCTGTTGTTCACGCGTTTTGTGATCAAATACGGGCGCCGGCCGAAGTAAAGCGCGGGAGAGTTTCGTTCGCCCACCAGTTCTTCTGCGTGGGAGTGATTTCTTCCACGCGCTAGCTAGCTAGTTATCCTCACCGCTGGTCGAGATTTCTTGAGGCCTTCTTCCTCTTCGGTTCTCAGAACCGACAAGGGAGGGGAAAGCTTGGATATTGCGGAGAAATTTTGTGGAGTTTTGAAATAGGTTAAAGCTGTGATCTTGGCGAGGAATTTTGAGTTGTGAGGGAGGAGAAAGCGAGCTTCTTGGGGATGAATTCTGGGCAGTAAGGGAGAGGAGAGGTTCGCGATGCGGCGGTGGTTGGCGCGGCCGGCGGAGAGTTCGTTACTCGGATAAAGGCAATACTCCTGTTTCCTAGATAATAATCGGATGTCGCTTTCATTTCGTGTTCAATGTAAAGCACTCCTTGTATCCAATACGACCATAGGAATATATTCTATTCGAAAAAGCCAGCAAGTAGAATTACTTGTGTACTGTGGCAAACCCATATGCTAAAGCTATGCTCTTGTAAAGTTTCTCCTTTTTGTATTTTCTAAAGCCTGACGCTAGTCGATCTAGGTGAATATCAGTATCTGCTTTATCATGTTCCTTAAAACTTTTCAAGTAGTTCAACACAAACTTTTCATGTTTGGCGCGGCCGGCGGAGAGTTTGTTACTCGGACTAAACCAATAGTCCAAGGTTAACAAATAGACTTTTTCCTTATTTATAAGTGTAGGAGAGAACATGTGATGAATGAGGCCAAACAGATAGAAAGTTGGAGCCTACACAACCATGCAAAACTGAAACTCTAGGAAGTCACAAAAGCGCAAGTCCTGAAAATAAAATTACATTGAGGATCTCTTTGAAACGTACACTGCTACAAACAGTCCTATCATAGATGATTCCTGAACTGTCTGTATTTATATATCAGTGATAATATGTGGTTATCACAAACGGTTTTTTTATAAAAACCGTCTAGGAAGTCACAAAAGCGCAAGTCCTGAAAATAAAATTACATTGAGGATCTCTTTGAAACGTACACTGCTACAAACAGTTCTATCATAGACGGTTCCTGAACTGTCTGTATTTATATGTCAATGATAATATGTGGTTATCACAAATGGTTTTTTATAAAAATCGTCTGTGATAGTCTACTATCACAGACGGTTTTTATAAAAAAAATCATCTGTGATATTCGACTATCACAGACAGTTTTTATCGTCTGTGATATTGTGTATATCACAGACGGTTCAGTGTTCCGAACAGTCTGTGATGTACACAATATCACAGACGGTTAATAACAAAGACCGTCCGTGATACTCGACTATCATAGACTGTGATATACAGAATATCACAGACGGTTCCGTATGAAACGTCTTTGATGTACCCGTCCAGTATAGCCTCTTTTGTAGTAGTGGTAGGAATAGGAACAATGTAGAATTAAAATGTTGTGATTTCTTAAATCCCGCTGAAAATAAAACCATAGGAATTGTTTAAAAGATGTGTTTGATGCCTCACAGGAAAAATACAGGAATTTTGGGATTAAATATTATTTGATTAGCACGAGCGAGTGGAGAGAGGAAGAGAGAAGGTGCATTAGAACACTTAAAGGAATTGGTAACATGAGGTTAGATCTCATGCTAGAATTTCTAAAAAATGTATAGTAACTTTTCCTATCCTATGAAATTATTTTAAAGCAATCATACAAACCAAACACCTCTCATAGGAATTTTTCTTTAAATTGAATTCCTCCAAATTGTCTTTTGAAATTCCTTTGAATCAAAGAGGCCCTGAATAGTTTATTGCTAAAGACCTAACAAAGTTAATGAAGCTAAACAAAAAACAAGGAACCCAAATATGATTAAAATGTTCATATGAGTCATTCAGTTGCCTTGCTTCTAAAAATTATGATTAATCTTGCAAAACTAAATAATCCATGTTTGCTTCCATTTCATGTCAAAATTTTTGAAGGAAAAAATTTTAACAATACGTAAGAATTTAGCCCTAACTGACTATCTATATATCTTGGTTGCGTGAATTTGATACAATAATTGATTCCATTGCTTGTGCACTAATTTTCTTATATGTTTGAAATCCAACTAACATTTTAACAAAACATGTAAAGCTATAACCCCAAAGGACATCACTGAACTGCTCCTCCTCCATATACAAAAAAAGGTGCAATTGATACACACACACAAAAGAAGATAAAATCAACAAATCTTAGTGACATAAAAATTTTAGTGATATTAAAAAACTTTCAATAGTGCAAAGTAGCTTCTGAAACCTGGAATCTGCAAGAATATATGTTGCAAATAATGTACAGAAAAAAATACAGATGTGAGATATTAATTTTTACGAGAAAAACTACGGGCACTCGAAGACAAATCACTATAATGAGGAGAGATTACAATAGAGCGCTTCATCCATCTATGTACTACTGGGGTACATATATAGGATGAGAGAAAAGAGTCATACACAGAGAGAAAAATAAATTATAGTCAATTGCTACAGATTAACACCACGTCTGATACAACCTGCGCATGATCCAAACACCTGTTATGCCACGTCTAACATGAGGCGACAAAGTGTTCTATATGTACATGGTACGAATTTGGATCAACTTCAACAATGTCCACGTTGATCCGAATTTCCTCTAGTAGTCGAAGAATGCAATAAACTCCACTAATAAAATCAGCGTGTACACCTTGTGTACCAAAAGTCCAAAGGATTAATGAATAATACCATCTAAGTCTAAGTAAAACTCAAACTTAGTAGCAGGAACTAGCTTTATCAACATATTAGCTGGATTATCATAAGTACTTATCTTACTGACTTTAATATCACCTTAAATAATGACACCTCGAATGTAATGATACCTAATATAAATGTGCTTTGTTCTCTTATTGCATATTTTATCCTTTATAAGGAAAATAGCATTCTGACTACCACAAAATATTATAGTACAAGATGTACTTCCATAAAACTCAGTAAATAAACCTCTTGGCTAAACGACTTCTTTGCAAGCTTCAGAATTAACCATATACTCAATTTCTGTAGTAGGCAAGGCAATGGTAATTTGCAAACTTGCTTTTCAGCTAATGGCACACCCTCCACAGTGAACATATAACCAATGAGAGATCTTCTTTTATCCTAATCTCCAGCAAAATCAGAATCCACATAACTAACAAGTCCATATCTAGTCTTCTCAAACTATAAACACGCATTAGATGTGTCCCATAAATATCTGAAAAATCCATTGAACTGTTTTCCAATGCTCTTTTTCAGGATTAGCCATGTATCTACTAACCACCCTGGCATAAATAAGCGAACCAACTGCACTCGCATATGGAACTTTAGACATATACTCAACTTCATCATTTGATTGTAGACATGACACTGAAGAAAATATGTAATGTGCAATTAAGAGAGTGCTCATAGGTTTGGCCTTATGCATATTGAAACGACGAATAATTTTATCAATATACCCTTTTTGACTTAGGTATAATTTGCCAAACTGTCTATCTATGATGATTTACATACCACGAATCTTCTTTGCTGCATTGAGATCTTTCGTCTTAAATTCACTTCTTAATTATGCCTTCAACTTTGAAATTTTACATTGTCTTTTGCAACAACCAACATATCATCCACATATAGGAGCAAATAAATAGCTAAACTATTAACAGTCTTCAAATAAACATAGCTATTATAATCAGATCTTGTAAAATCCTAAGATATCATAAATGAATCAAATCTCTTATACCTTGTCTATGTGACTGCTTCAAACCATAAAGTGATTTCTTCAATTTGCAAACAAAATTCTCCTTTCTCGAACATCAAAACCTTCTGGTTGCTCCATAGAAATGTCTTCTTCCAACCCCCCATGTAAGAACGTAGTTTTCACATCCAATTATTTAAGTTTATAATCATGCATAGCCACAAATACTGAGTAAAGTGCGAATAGAACTATGCTTCACAATAGGGAAAAGGATATATATGAAATCAATACCTGAAATTTGGCTGTATTCTTTATCAACTAGCCTTACTTTGTACCTGTCCTCTTCGGTTGGTGAAACACCTTCTTTATTCCTGAAAATCTATTTGCAGTGAATAGGCTTCTTCTCAATTGGCAACTTGACCAGCTCCCAAGTGCGATTCTTGTTAAGAGACTCCATCTCATCATGCATGGTAGTCATACACCTTTCTGAATTGCCAGAAGAGATAGCCTTTGAATGAGATAAAGGTTCTGCAGTACCTTTAATTTTCTCTGTCATATTTAAACAATAAGCCACAACATTAGCTTCTTCAATTAATCTCTTAGGAGGTTGAATGTTCCTCCTTTCTCTATCAGCTGCAATGGAACGTTGTGTTGGTAACGCAACAATAGGAACTTCTGAAATATTTTTCTTGTTGACTTCTGGTGTAGATTTTGAATCAATAACATGCTCCACCTATACACTTGATTGTTTCTCAATAGAAATATCAATAGCTAGTTTATTATGCAACATAGCAGATTTATCAAACGTAACACTTCTGCTAATAACCACCTTTCTAATTTTAAGACTCCATAATTTATATCCTTTCCTACCAATTTTATACCAAGAAAAATATACTTAACTACTCTAGGCCCTAATTTACCGTTGTTAATATGAGCATAAGCAGGACAACTAAATATTCTCAAGTTTGAATAATCTACTAGAGAGTCAGACCATACCTCAACTGGAGTCTTCTTATCAATAGCTAAATTTGGTGACCGATTAATCAAATAAGAAGCAGTGGAAGTGGATTTATCCCAATAACTCTTAGATAATCCAAAGTTTGACAACATGCAATGTACCTTCTCCATAATGATTCTATTCATGCGTTCGGTCACACCATTTTGTTGAGGAGTGCTTGGAATGGTATAATGTCTCATAATACCTTCTTATCTGTATAAAGCTTCAATCTTTAGAACAGAACTCCAAACCATTGTCACACAACATCTTGACATACTTGCCAGTTTATTTTCTAATCATAATCTTCCACTTATTGAATGTCTTGAATATATCTGATTTGTGTTTGACAAAATATGCACAAACTCTTCTTGATTAATCACTAATTCTGGTCAACATGTAGCTTGCACCTCCAAGTGACGGAACACGGGATTCTCCTAATAAATCAAAGTGAATATAATCCAATATGTCTTTCGTAGAGTGAGTCGCAGTGCTGAATTTCACTCTCTTTTGCTTGCCGAAGACACAATATTAACAAAACTTCAATTTGTTCATGGCCATTAAGAAATCCTCTTTTGCATAATTCCATCATTCCAACTTCACTCATATAACCCAAACGTACATGCCAAAGATTAGTAATATCAGAATCAGATGATTTATTTGAGACAACAGTAGCACTACCTAAAATCATAGTGCATCACGGATGATATAAGTTGGCAGCCTTCATATTACCCTTCATCACAATAAGAGAACCTTTGGTGACATTCAGAACTCTACATCCACTTGAATACTTATACCCTTTAGCATCAAAAGTACTGAACGAGATAAGATTTCTCTTTAAATTCGAAATAGGACGATCATCTGACAAAGTTATGATGGTGCCATCAAACATCTTGATCTGGATAGAGCTAATGTCTACAACTTTGCATGGTGTATTATTACTCATCAACACAGATCCACATGGCATAGCTTCATACGTAATGAACCACTCGCGGTTCGAGATCGTATAGAAAGTACAAGCTGAATCGAAAATCCGTTCATCATCGGTTTTGGAGTCACCGGCTAAGGCAACGAGAACATCTCCATCAGTGCCTTCTTTGGTGACAACAGTGGCTCTAGGTTCATCTCCTTGTTGGTCCTTCCTGAAATTGTTACTTCTTTCCTTCTTGTTCTGCAGCTTCTAGTATTCGGATATATCATGACCATTCTTCTTACAATACTTGCATAACTTTCTGTTCCTGAATTTAGATCTGCCTCTGTGTCAGCTTTTGCTTATGCCTGAACCCTTCTCATATTGCCTGCCACATACAGACAAACCTTCTGCATGCATTTCTTTTTTTAGCATACAACGTTTCATTAATTTTACTTAGAGTACGAACTGGGCAGATAACATAGCAAAATAAGACACAAATCTTCATCATCATATTTTACCTCTATAGACTCGAGAACTGTAATAACTTTCAATAATGAGGCCGCCTCTACCATTTTATAGGAATAAATCTTCTGCTTCAGATGCATCTTACTGGTTAGATCATTGGTCATGCAAATCTGCTCCAGCTTCAGCCATAATGCGGCAATGGATGTCTCCTTCAAAACCTCCTATAGAATATTATTTGATTGATAAAGATGAATTTAAGATAATGCCTTACGATCTTTATGTTGCTTCTCATCAGTGGACAATGTCACCGGTGTCTTGTTGATCTCTAAAAGTACATCATCTAGATCAAGCTATGATAAAATAGCTCATGTTTTAAGTTGACATAGATCCAACAGTAGCAGATCATACTTTAGAGTCGTCATGCGGAAAAATTCAAATTTTGTTGGTGCCAATTTGTATGTACCTAACAAAATTCTCACAATTGAAAACTCCTGGGACACTCTCGGGTACGTGTAGCAATTTCTGTCGAAAAATTTACCCAACAACAGGTCAAGCGATGCTGGTCCACTGCGTGCGTGATTACGTGCCGCTTTATCTTCTCTCTCCTGTCCTTGCTGCTTGGTCCGCCTGCTGCCTGCACCGTTTGGACCCCCACGGACGAACACGAGCAACACGGTCTGAATTGAAGCGACCGAGGCAAGGACGCGCGAGACACGCTGTCTCCCTTTACTAGATACCTCGTGACACGAGGACGTGTCCTGCAAAAATTCAACCAGAAACATGATTTACGTTAGGAGATAAAAAAGACAAACTTTACTAAACAGTAATTATCTTTTTCTTTTTTCTTTTTTGATTTTCTTGTGAGTTTTTAATTTGGATTTCATACCATGAAACGATTTTATTTCTAGTCTACTTTAATTTATTTAGGACAAAAGGTTTTATTATTATTGTTGATTTCCTTGTGAGCTGAATTTGCCTTTTTTTATATCTCTACGTGTAGATCAAATTTAGATTTAAAATTTAGTGGTATGATAGATAGATTTTAATGCTATAATTTTTTACATTTTCATGATCATTTGCATCGAGTTTAAAGGAGGTAATGTTATAGTACCGTAAGGGTAGGTAGCACCGGATACTTCCTTGACCTTTCGATTACGTGCCGCTTTATCTTCTCTCTACTGTCCTTGCTGCTTGGTCCGCCTGCTGCCTGCACCGTTTGGACCCACGGACGAACACGAGCAACACGCTCTGAATTGAAGCGACCGAGGCAAGGACGCACGACTGTCCTCTTCTCGATCGTCGTGCGACGGCTTCGGCGAAGGCGCCGAGACGACATGGATTTTTTCCCGATCAGATGCGGCGACGTCGCTCCGATTCTCAGCAATTTTTTTTCAATCTCTGGAATCCTATTCTCCTACGCTATACCATTTATTACAAATAATACATAAAAAATAGAGATAAGAGATATGAATTTTGACGAGAAAAATTCTTACGAAAAAAATCACAAACACTCAAAAACATATCACTATAATAAATAGAGATTAGAATAGAGCGCTTCATCTTTCCTATGAATTACTGGTGTACATATATTGGGCAAAGAAAAATAGTTCTACACGGAGAGGAAATCGAATAATAGTCGATTACTACATATTGACACCATGTCTGTATAACCTGCGTATGGCCCAGACACCTGTTATAACACGTCTGTCATGAGGCGACGAAGTGTCCTACACAGACATAGTACGAATTCGGATTAACTTCAACAATATCATTGGAAAAAAAGCTGCAAAAAAGGATCATGCTTCCGAAGAGAATAAATAACTTCAACACAATTTCTCTCTTTGTTTCATCTACATATTCATTAACAAGATCCATTGCGGTGACCAACAACTTCAACAAGCAGGTGGTAATCTATAATTTACGTGTAATGTATAAGGACAGTTAAAGTAGCATAATATGTGCTAAATGATATTGTTTCCCTTGAGAGCTCATCTGAAGGCAAGGGAATGCTTGAAAAACCATATAAAATTCTCTTTCCTAACGGTATGAAACCATACAAACTGTTAGAATGGTTTCAGAGTTACATGTAAACTTAACTTTTAGTATATATACTATTACCCAATGTTCAAGTAGACGTTAGGCGGGCGACAAGCAGGGGCCTAGTGCCTAGGCCGCCTAAGCGGGGACAAGGCAAAGCCTAGTTGGCCGACTTTGGTATGGTGCCCTGCGGGCGATATCAAGACATATGTGATACTTGAAGGAAGAATATTGTTACCTAGAGTAACTTGTAATGCTGTAAATTCGATAGATGATATTGAAACTTCATCACTTGATGTACATTCTTTATGTAAATACTTCATGTAATTGTAAACCTACATATTAAGAATTACACAATACAAGAGATTTTTGGTATGTAGATAATACGATACAACTATTGTTCTTCAGACTTCTATGTAAGTATAAAAGAATGAAAGAAATAAGAAAGGACTGCAAGACAATAAGATATAGTTACATAGATAAAATACAGATGGATCAAAACCATCATCACAGATGGTTCCTAAACCGTCTAGGTTTGTGTCAGTGATAATAGGTGGTAATCACAGATGGCTCCCATACCGTTTGTGATAACTTACAATACAGACGGTTTTTAATAAAAACCCTATGTGATATCGTTCATGTCATAGATGGATCAGTGTTTGAAACTGTCTGGAATATATATCATAAACAGTTTGGAACACCGAACCGTCTGTGATAGCTATTTCAACAGCTGTGATAGCAAAAGTAGAATCCACATACGTTGCTTTGTAGTTGCTGGTGGTGCTGTAAAAATAGAATTATATACATAGGTATTGTCAATTCTAGAGGTATTATAACAAAGTGTGATATAGAATTGTTGTATTATAGCGGGTACCGGAAATCGCATCCTATATCGCAGCGTGTCACTGGATTCCTTGTGTCTCCCTTCTGGCACAACATAAGCGGTAAATGACCTACGTGATTCGAAAAAAGTTAGTCTCGGCCATTGCAAACGAAGGAAAGATTACAATAGAGTTATGTGTGGAGGAAATGAGTTTACCTGTCAATTACTTCTTGCACACGACTGAAGTCGTGGTTGCTTCTAAGTAGGGAATCAAGGTATATTATCTTACTCCACTTTAGTACAATCACAATCAAAATCAAGTAAGACCTAGTCATGTGTGTCGCCATAGTGATTAATCCTAAGTTCATGTTGCATATGAAGTACAAATGAAACTTGTGTGGCAACTAGTGAAGCATTTGCCCTTGATTGAAGGGTACCATGATGTACTCCTTGTCACTGTGAGCAATCAATCCCCTTGTTATGTAATATTGGACGAAAAATGCATTTTCTTTGATGGATTACTCAGAGACCAAGTGTGGGTCGAGGAAACCCACCAGTTGTCACCGTCGTCGGACTTGTTGGATCATATATCTATACATAAGGAAAGAGTAATGACATTTATCGGTATGACATGAATGTAGAACTTCATTGTACATTACACTTACAATGTCCACCATCGTAGAAGTGAGTCATTAAGTTTGTCAAGGTTGAATAGTAAGAATAAGTCTTCGAATGTCACGATGAAGTAGCCTGAGTTGTGGAGGAAATACGCCTCCGTGTAACTCACAGTGAATCCACTATGCTGGTTTGGCTTCATGTTGGATCTCTGTATGTACCAGGTCTGCAATGTATTGCAAACCAGACCAAGCCGAGGAAATTGTGACTCAGGGACCAACGACACTCCGAGAATGAACTTCCATGGCTCAGGACGCGCTTTAATTTTCTTCGGTTGAGTCTTGATGCCTCGCTTATGATACGTTTTTGGCGGCGTCTCCACAGGAGCCGAAGCAACAGGCTTTAGAACCGGAGCTGGAGGTGGAGCCACCGGAGCCGATGTGACAGGTCTAGGGCAATGTCCCTCTTGGGCCATTGGATGTGGAGATCGTGGCACGGACAAGTCGAGAGCGATGTCCTTCTTGGACCACTGGATGAATGTGTGGACGGCATCCCCTAATGTCATAATCTCTTCGTATGGGGTTTCTTAAGAGGGACGGTCTTAAAACATCATTAATCATGTCTACTTGAACCTTCATGAAATCGGTCTCTACTTGTATACCGTGCACCAGCGTCCCTGACAGCCATCGATACGCCATCCCCTGCCCAGCATCAATGGGAATGGAGCCAACAAGCCTGACTATGAGGATGCAAGACGTGTGCTCCTACATAATGATACAAGATGAACTAAGACATCCACCAGAGAGATCTATGTAACATTCTAAAGAGGTACATTATCTAGATGTCGTCGATAGGTAAGTGGGTGTCACTATGTTCAGTAATTGGCGTAGACGCATAGCTACTTTGACGTTGAGGGGGACTAGGTACCGCATTAACGGGGGTGAGTTGCGATTGGTTGCGGATTTGTCTCAGTTCTTCCTCAATAAATATATCTCTCCTCAAAGTAAGGCAGTCTGCTGTTGAAATGAGGCAGATAGCTGTTCCTCAAGTTGTGCATGAAGCTCCTATTTTATTTCTTCATTGCTATAGGTTTTGAATCTCTTCCTACTCATACACTCTAAGACTTTATGCCTATCAACACCTTTACTCCACAGTGCTTAAACCCTAGGATTTACTATTTAAGAGGCTAATTGCATTTGCAAGAAAAGAGGTGGCCATCACATCAGTCATAGCCATCCACTATATCCAGAACACCATCTCCACCATAGTTTATCCTCTATTCATCTATCATTGTAATAATTCATTCATTGGTGTACCTTAAACTTCGGCAACATCTTTTATAATACACATTTGTTATTTTCAAACTTTTGTTATTATGTACTTCATTATTCATCCCCGATGCTCCACAGGTCGGCACAAGGAAAGATAGCAATAGGTGTTAAGCGGAAGAATGACTAGCAAAGTCATCGACGTGTTGTAGTACATATGTGAGTGTAACAATTGATTCTCCTATACGACGTTTGTCCGAGGGAGATGTATATAGAGTGTGCCATCTACGTGAACATATGGCTATCACAATTGTTTTAATTTATTAGATCATTATTATTATTATCATCCTTGAGATTTACTAATGTCACAGGTGGAATGGTGGGAGTGCCTGCCTCAACTCATTCATCGATTTTGGATTAGATGGTTGAGATGGAGTTTGTCCATATGTTCACAAATTACCTCCTGTACAAAAGATATGTTGACATTTGCTCTAGGCACGACCATACGTGGGATCATCATAGACGGTTTGTATACCTCATCAGAGATGATTTATGAACCGTTTGACCTTTTGTGTTAGTGATAACAGTGGTTATTATAGATTGTTCTCAAACCGTCTGTGATAACTCATAACATGGATGGTTTTTAAAAAATAACCGTATGTAATATCCGACATATCACAGACGGCTAATACAAAAAAACATCTATGATGGTCTACATATCACACATGGTTCCACTTTGGTGCAATGACTATAAGGATTCAATGCCACCTACTCTTGTATGTCGCCATAGTCATTCAATCTAAATTTGTATTGTGTATAAAGTACAAATGAAACTTGTATAACAATTAGTGAAGCACTTATCTATGGTTGTAGGGCACTAGTATGTACTCCTTGTTGCCCTGAGCAAGCAAGCCCATCGTTATGCAATTGTTGATATATGATGCATCTTGGGTGATGCATTGCTTAGGGATCAAATGTGGGTCGAGGAAACCCACCGGTTCTCACGATCGCTAGGCTTCTTGCATCACGTATCTATACATAAGCAATGAGTATGATATTTATTGGTATTACATGAATGTACAACTTGATTGTACACACTTGCAGTGTTCAGCATCATAGAAGTAAGGTGTCGAGGGTGTCGAGGTTGAATAATTCATATAAGTCATCAAAGTCTATGATGAAGAAGCCCAGCCCTTGGAGAAAATGCCTATTTGTGTATTTCACAGTGAATCTAGTAGGCTGGTTTGTCCTCCACTCATTGGTCCTCCACATGTACCAGACATGCAAACTCCCACAACCCATTCCACGGCGGGGTAATAGTGTGTCAGGGACCAATGGCATTCCGAGGGAGAACTTCTAGGGTTAGTGAGGCACCTTAATATTATTCGATTTAGCCTTAGCGCCTCATCTGTGATAAGTATTCTCAGGAGACAACTCAACATGCTTTTCTTGTTTCTTTGGCATCATCTCTATAGGAGCCGATACAACGACCTTCTAAAGTGGAGGTTGAGCTGGAGTTATCAAGAGTTCTGTTGGAGGGTATGGTCATGTGGAGATCGTGGCATTGCAAGGTTCAGGTCGATGTCCCTCTTGGGCCATTGGACAAAAGTGTGCATGACACCCCCTAGTATTATGATGTCTTCGTTTAGGGGGTTCTCCAGCGGGACAACCATGAAAGGGTCATGTACCATGTCCACTGGATCTTGGCGTAACCCTGTGACAACTGGGCATTGTGCATAACGTCGATACAGTGGTGAACTTCTAAGTGGTCCCAATAAGGTAAGCCCCAAAAAATTGATCCCTACTTCCAGATATTCTTCTGATAGGTCCTCAATTTATGTCCCTTTTCTAGCACAATATTGATATCCTTAACCATATCATAGACTTCTTTCCCTCTAAAAGGCCTTGGAGCTGAACTGTCTTCCTTCTTTCCACTGAATTGTTTCTTCATCTTACTGTATGGGCGATACTTGGGAAGGAACCTACGTTGATGCACATACATAGTTTTGCGTAAGTTATTCAGCCACACACTCTCGGTATCATCTAAGCAGTGAGGATAGACTTTGGCTCCTTTTACACTCAAGCCCGATAGGTTACCAAGGCAAAAAAACCATTGATGATGCAGAACAACATGGTGCGTAGAGTAAAGTTCTCTCATTTGTCTACATCCTATACCTTCACCCCTTCCTTTCGCAGTGTTATAAGATCTTTCAGCAATGGTACTAGGTACACATTAATATCATTTTCATGTTACTTCGGTCCTTGGATAAGTAGTGAATCAAAATGTACTTTTTGCTTCATACACAACCAAGGAGAAGTATTGTATATACATAGATTCATAGGCCAAGTGTGATGTCGACTACTCATATTACCGAAAGAATTCATTCCATCTGTACTAAACTCAAACTTTATATTTCTCAGTTTCACACTAAAGTCTACAAACATCTTATCAAAGTTCTTCCACTAGGCAGAATCAGTAGGTGTCTTAGCTTTTCATCTTTCTTACGCTCCTCCGAGTGCCAATACAACAATGTTGATCCTTTTGGTTCATAAATAAAAACTTCAAATGGGGAATTACAAGCAGATACCATATCACCTTAGCAAGAGGTTCTTGATTCACCTTGATGCACTCACCATCAATGTAGTGAATCTTATGCTTGTATTGGGATGCTTTGCATACCAAACATACATGCATATTTGAATATTATTTATGGTACAGGAACCTATTTATGCATATTTGAATACCATGCTTTGCATACCAGACATACATGCATCTTTTGGATATGCATATATTCTCTTTTACTTCTATTCCTAAGGGACAGAGAACCTTCTTGACTTGCTACATGGTTTTGGACAACAAGTTTCCCTCTGGAAACATATCTGCTAAGAGACCTAACAATGCCATCAAACTCTTGTTGGACCAACCATTGTTTGCCTTCAACTTCAGCAGTTTAAGCATGGATGACAATCTTGAGGCAAACGCAAAGGCAAGGAACATCATCATTCAGGGATTGAGCAGAAGCGAATTTGATCGCATCTCTCACCTGTCGTCCGCCTTCGATATTTGGACGACCCTCGATGCTTACCATGAGGGCACCACCCAAATAAAGACGGTGCGACAGGACCAGTTCAAGCGTGAATACAGCAAATTCAAAATGCTTGCTGGTGAGTCTCTCGACGAGTGCTTTTCGCGTTTTCACAAGATTTTGAGCAACCTCCGAGCGGTCGGTCTCACATACCCCGACTCGGATAACGCTCGACAAATGCTTTCTGCACTCGATCTTCGCGGTTGGGAGATGAAAGTGACTACCATCAAGGATACCACGGACCTCTCAACCCTGACTCTTGATGCGCTTTACTCGCGCCTCAAGACTCACAAGATTGATGTAGTCTCTCGTCGGTCGAAGTCGCAATCGATGACATTGGTCACCGATCCCATTTCTTCTTGTCCTTCTTCTGATTCGATTTCGGTTTCTCCCTTGCTGCTCTATGTGACGTAACTGATGATCAGTTAGAGCAGCTCGTGCATGATCAGTTGGCTCTTCTTGCTCGAAAATTTTCGCATGCCTACAAGAGAAGGAGGGACGAAAAGAGAAGAGGACCCGTGATTTGCTTCGAGTGTGGTGGCTCCAACCACATTCGAGCAAACTACCCCAAGCTGGAGAAGGGCAAAAATGACTACGACGGTTCGGGAAAGATCGATTACACCGACAAGAACTGCAACAAGAAGCCTCCAGCTCAGACGCAAGGTAAGAAGAAGTTCCGCGACTTTGGGAATGCTAAGAAGCTCTTCCACCGCGTCCTCGCCGCCTTCGACGACCTCGACCTCAGCAAGGTGGAGGGATGGAGCGACGACGACGGGACGGGTGACCAAGACCCCAAACATGGTGACGACTTCTCCGGCATATGCTTCATGGCCCTCGAGGGCGAGATCAGCGACAGCGAGCTCTACTCTGACTCCGATGAGGTTCGCCGGGCAGGGAAGGGAAATGTTTGGCTTGTAGACTCCGGGTGTTCACGACACATGACCGGAGATTCCCATTGGTTTTCTTCCCTTGCCCGTGCTCCAGGTGTTCACGACACATGACCGGACGGCTTCGGCAGCCCGCTCAACGCTGGATCCCCGGCACGGGGCGGAGACTATACCAAGCAATGAGGCTCCATCCAACAATATAGAAGTTCACAGGCCGTGGGGACTGAGGGGGCCAAATGGCTCGGCAACATGGCTTCGGCCTGTGAAGCCCTTCACCATGAGAGGCTCCTGTTGTAGGGGTGGCCCCCACCTAAGCCTAGCTGGCCTATTAGGAGGTTGCAAAGCCCAAAGATGGAGCATGTACAATGACATAAATGCCCTTAGGAAGGATATTTAAGTGTAAGGGTACTGTTGTAAAACACTCCCCGTGTGACTATATATATACACAGTCCAGGCCATGGAGAAACCCTAAGCATTGCTCACCTAACTCTTCACTACCATATCTCTCTCTGTGTGTTTGGTCTGTAACCACAACAGTGCTCAACTCACGTATCAGGAATTCAATCCCACCCTTGACGCTTTTGACCAACTTTTACTCATCACCGAGCAAGCCTGTCAGCTTGCCGATGACGGGACTCATGAGACGTGGCATCCCAATAGTCAAGCTTATATCTAGGGAGGAGGAAGAAGAGGCATTAGAGTATGAAAAGTGGGACCCAAGTTTTAAATATATTATTTACTTTTTAATTTGTTCTTGCTAATTAAGATACCATGTTAACGTAATCTTACCTACTATGATGCCACGTCAGCTAAAATAAGTGTTATGGTCATCAATGTAGTGCAGACCACTCATGATAGTTCAAGGATGCAAAGTGGACGGTTTTAAAATTGAAGATTGTTTTTTAGACTAAGCCAATAGTTCAAGGTTAAAAAATAGACTTTTTCATTATTTATAAGTACAGGAGAGAAGATATGATGAATGAGGCCAAACAAATAAAAACATCAATAAGTTTTCGTACAAACTTTATATCATTGAATGTTTTTTTCACATAGAAAGTTGGAACCTACACGACCATGCAAAACTGAAACGCTAGGAAGTCACAGAAGACCAACTGAAACGTTGATATGTTAAATCCTGCAGAAAATAAAACCATAGGAGTTGTTCAAAAGATGTTTTTGATGCCTCACAGAAAAAATACAAAAATTTTGAGATTAAATATTAATTAATTAACGCAAGAGTGGAAAGAGCAAGAGAGAAGGTGCATTGGAACTCTCAAAAGGAATTGGTAACATGAGGTTAGATCTCATGCTAGAATTCCTCTAAAATTTATCGCAATTTTTCCTATCCTATGAAATTCTTTTAAAGCAATCATACAAACCAAACACCTCTCAAAGGATTTTTCCCTTTAGATTGAATTCCTCCAATTTTCCTTTTGAAATTCCTTTGAATCAAAGAGGCCCTGAATAGTTCCATAAAGACCTAACAAAGTTAATGAAGCTAAATAAAAACAATGAACCCAGATATGATTAAAATTTTTGTATGAGTCATTCAGCTCCCTTGCTTTTAAAAATTATGCTTAATCTTGCAAAACTAAATAATCCTGGTTGCTTCCATTTCATGCCAAAATTTCTGAAGGAAAAAATTTAGGGGATGTTTGGTTGCTAGCCACACTTTGCCAACAAAAATTACCACACTTGCTTAAGTTGAGGTGCTCAAATTCTTTGCCACACCTTAGCAAGCCTAAGGGAATCTTGCCACACTTTTTTAAGTCATTGACGTGTGGGACCTAGCAAAATCTTGCCATAACTGTGGCTACAACCAAACAGCTGTCTGAGTTGGTCAAACTTGCCTAACCTTAGGCGTGGTAAACTGCGGCTGGCAACCAAACACCCCCTTAACAATACGTAAGGATTTAGCCCTAACTGACTATCTACATATCTTGGTTGCGTGAATTTGATACAATAAATGCTTCTATTGCTTGTGCGCTAATTTTCTTATATGTTTGAAATCCAACTAACATTTTAACAAAACATGTAAAGCTATAATCCTAAAAGGACATCACTGAACTGCTTCTCCTCCATATCTTTACTATTCTAAAAGAAGGAGTTAGTGGTTGGTGCGGCCTCTCCCACCCTTCCCACCTCTCTTGACAAAAAAAGATATTTTGTTTGACGTGTGGGCCCACCCACCCTCCCACGCCTGCGCCCCCGCCTCCCCCACCCCACGAACCTGCACTCCTCCCCGATTTCTCCTCGCCTCCTCCTCCCTCCTCCGCCTCCTCCCCCCCCCCGCCTCCGCCTCCTCCTCCTCCCCCCCCCGCCGCCTCCTCCTCCCCACCCGCCTCCTCCCCACCCCGCTCCTCCACTCCGCCGCGCCTCCTCCTTCCCCGCCTCCGATCCACCTCGCCTCCTCCTTCCCACCTCATGCCGCCTCCTCCTCCCCGCTCATCCGATCCGCCCGCCTCCTCCTCCCCCCCCCACCTGCCTCCTCCTCCTCCCCCTGCTCCTCCCCTTCCCCTACGCAACCGCCCCCAGAAAAACCTCCTCTCCGCCGCAACGCCACCCTGCCTCCTCTTCGCCGCCCCCTCCCTCGGCGCCGCCGCCCCACCAAACCTCAGATCTAGAGGGGGCACGGATCTCTCTCCGCCTCGGGCAAGTTTGTCTTCTTGCTGGGACCCGCCCACCAACCGGTGTCCTCTGCGGTGTGCCCCCGACGTCGACGTCGAGGTCTACCGTGGCAGCCCCGAGCCCCAAGATTCCTGGCTGTAGCACATAATTTTTAATGTTTAGATGAAATTATGAAAGTCCGTTCCATTTTTTGGCTGGAGATGGGGCTCCATCGGGGCTACGACGGCTACATTGATGTTGGTTTCGCCAATCTTTCATTTAGATTGCCCTTTCTGTTCTTTCTGTTTGCTTATCATTTTTGTATCCTTTTCAGGCTAAGTTTTGTAGCCGTTGTGCTTTGTTTTGGTTGGCGTCGTGCTACCTGCTATGTGTGTTTCTAGGCGTAAGGCAAGGTTTGGTTATAGGCATGCCGGTTGCGTGTGCTGTAGCCACTGGGGAGCTATTCAGCGATGCTCTTATTTCAAGTCACTTAATACGTTGCTGGTTATGTGGAGGCTTTGCTCTATGGTTTTTCTAGCTATACCGCCTTCCCAATAGTGGAATAAGCATCTTGGTAAGAGGGCAGTCAGGGCACTGATTGTTCCTTCTAGGTATGTCCTTCATCTAGAACCAAAGTCATTTGTGTGAATGCAGGAAGCTAATTTTTTTATTTGGCCTTGCATTTTTCAGTTAGAATATTCCATACAGGCATTGGAGAGTCATGTATTTTCACTACCTTGTAGATGTTTACTATGCAGCTACAGAAGTTTGTCGATCTTTTATCTTGAGAGAAATATTGTTTCAGATAAGATGATAATTTCAGTAGTTTCTACATTGTTGATTGCTCGGATCTAGATATGGGTCATGTGGTTAGCTTTCATATTTCCCTTTTCTTTAGGGATAATAGATCCACATCTAGGATTAATTAAGGTTTAAGATATTATAATATGTATTACTCCATTACTTGTCAGGTATTACCTAGCACATTGTTTATTATTTAGTTGCAAGTCATTGATTGCCCTCCCTGTGCAACTGCCTAAGCTGAACCTTGGGCTCTTTTTCATCTAACAATAATTTATATGTTAATGTGTGTTAGTGCCTTTGCTGGCTATAAAGGTAAAAGGCAATGTTTTACCTATCCTACAGGAAATTACAATGTATTTAGGCGTGAAAAGTTCAGGCATACCAATGCTATGTGTAGTATTTCATCTTCCACAATTCCATTTTGAATGTGTTTTTTATCTTCTTACTACATCATATAGGGATTAATAACTAGCTCTTTCCTCCTGAAGGCTCATAGATTGCATGTCAAAAATGAATTATCATTTGGGATATCCCAGTGTCTTTGTAGTTTGTGTTAAGTTTTGCGAAGGGAGTTTTCTCAAATGAAATGCTTGGTGAAATAATATCGTACTTTTAAAGAAATATTGTATGAAATACATTTTGTTTGAGAGTTGTATAGTTCTAACTAGCTTCTTTATGCTTGTATCTCACCACACACAACTATCATACTAAAGTATTCCCCAATCCTTAGTCCTGAAATATATATTTTCTTTTGGATTTACTTATTCAAATTTTAGAACATATTTGTATGCATGTTCTAAAAAATGTTACCACCCGTTAGTTTCAGAACATATAATATGATAAAAATTTTAAAATTCGTAGTAACGCACGGGCATTCAGTTTTGTTAGATGGAAAAATGTATGGCCAAACAAATACCTTACTTTCGCGTTTCTTAATTTTATGATCAAATGCAGTAACGTACTTTCGCGTCTCTTTATTTTTGATCAACTAGCTGAATGCCCGTGCGTTGCTACGGATTTTAAAAAAATTTAGAACATATTTGTATGTATGTTCTAAAAAATTTTATCATCTGTTGTCAAAACATATAGTATGATCAAATTTTAAAATCCGTAGCAACACACGGGCATTCATCTAGTACAAAAAAAAAGGTGCAAGTGACACACACACACACAAAAGAACAAAAAAGAGCAAATCTTAGTGACATTGAAAATTTAGTGATGTTAAAAAACTTTCAACAGCACAAAGCAGCTTCCAGAACCTGGAATCTGCAAGAATATCATTGGAAGAAAAGCTGAGAAAAAAGGGGTCATGCTTTTGAAGAGAAAAAATAACTTCAACACAACCTCTCTTTGTTTCATCTGCGGATTCATTAACAAGTACATTGCGGTGACCAACAACTTCAACAAGCAGGTGGTAATCTATAATTTACATGTAATTTATAATGACCTAAAAAGTAGCATAATATGTGCTAAATGATATTGTTTCCATTTAGGGCTCACCTGAAGGCAAAACATACAAAACTTTCTAACAGTATGAAACAATACAAATCTGTTAGAATGGTTTCAGAGTTACATGTAAACTGAACTTTTAGTATATACCTACTATTAGCATAGGTGATGTTAAAAAACTGCTAAAATAGTTTCACTGATATGCACAATTGGATGGACTGACGAAACTGATTCACAAAAGGCGGATACTTGTAAATTGATTTGACAAATCAGAAGGCCAGAGGCGTGATGAAATTTGGGGGAACGGTGTCTCCTCGGTGTATCGTGTGGTTGCAGTGGTAATATCACCACACACTAATGCAAGGTCACCGCACCCCTTTCATACCAGCAACCAAACATCGTCTATGTATAACCTGTCTAATGTAAAACAACCAATCAAACATCTCCCTCTTGTATCCCCCACAGCATGTTTCATTGCGCCAGGCTCCCTGATGCAAGCCAGGCTGCTACCAAACACGCCCCAAATGATTCGATTAATCCTAGAAGCCTTCTCAACTACTTAATCACTTTGTTCATCTGCTGTAATACTTATCCGGTCATTGCATCTCTGTTGAAACCCAGCGGTTGGAAGCCCCCGTGCGGCGGTTCTTCTTGGACCGCAATGAGATTGCGATCTGTGTGATAGTCTTGAGAGAATATTTTCAAGTGGACAATGTGTTCGCAACTTAAAGCTCCCGTTAAGATATTTGGTGATTTACATGGTCAATTTGGTGACCTTATGCGATTGTTTGATGAGTACGGTGCCCCTTCAACGGCAGAAGACATTGCGTAAGTTCTTGCTTTTGAGAAAACGATAACGACACATTTCTTAAATTTTGGTAACAATTATGGTGGGTTTTCGATATGCCAAAACTGCACGACAAATTGTGATCATTTCTTATGCCAAACTAACAAGAGAAGTTGTTATGCCCAGAAGTGGATTAGAAACCCAGTGACATGTATCTGTTCATTATTTGTATACATGTACTTATCTATTCTGTTATTCTTCGTGGTTCATTATATTTGTCTAACGATGAGAGAGAATCAAGTACCAAGCAAGTTGCTACATGCCTATATCAATAATTAAGGTATTCTCGGTTTCTCAATTCCTTATAAGAATTCATTAATTTCTTATTTTTATCTTTATTATATATATATTTATATTATATATATATATATATATATATATATATATATATATATATATATATATATATATATATACACACACACACACGTATCGCCGTATCGGCATTTTTAGGAAAATGGCGAATCGCGGTATCGCCGTATCGCGTATCCGTATCCGTATCGAGGTATCTGGGTAACATAGCCTAGAAGTAGACCAAGCTTTGAACTGCATATACTTCAGATCAGTAACAACTCTTGATATATATACTTGAAAAGGGTAATTGTATGGAAACAAAGTCAAGGAAGATCAAGATCTAGCTTGGATTACACCGAACAGTAATCTATTCCTATGCATATAAAACATGTTTGGATTGGAGAAGCAAAGAAAACTGTAGCTGCAATCCTGGCTCCGCCCCTGCCTGTGGCTCGACATGATCGAAAGCAAATCGTGAAATTGGGAATTGGGGATTTAGGATAGGGGCTCCTAGCGCTTCTTCTCTCTTGGGGAGGGAGAGGAGTGTCGTCGACAAGTATTCGATGCGAGTTAGAGATCGACACAAGGCTCGGGGAATGTAGTTGGAGGCGAGTCGCTGCCGGCTGGGGGCAATTGCAAATATTCGAATGGTGACAGATGCTTAATATACCGGGGGCTGCGTGGGCTGGGCTGGAGAGCGTGGGTGTCATTTGACCCTAGCCTACACATTGTGGGCTGGACTTGCGTTTTTTTATTCCCATGTAACTATGCCATCTATTGCAATTCAAATGCTATAATTGTCAATCACTACATTAAACAAGGAAACAAATCATATTTTGGTATGTGTCGTTAAATGCTAGCATGGCTGCTAATAAGGTAAATATTTATTGATGGTAATCTTGCCTAGTATATTGTACCGTGAAAGGTTATTTTGTTATTTTAACATCGTACCGACATAGTTTGTACATTCTCATGAAATATTTTAAATTCAAACTATAATAAAACATTAAATCATGCCATTAAAGTTTCGAATTTGATATTAAAATTGCAATGTTCCTACTATAAAGAAAATATATCTAGTTTTTGCAAGTTCAATTTAAATAGAGTTTTACATGTTAAATTGAAATACTAAGTAACTTTCTTATTTTCGAATCTGATATTAAAATAGTATGTTTGAAAAATACCAAATACCACACGCGAGTAGTCGTAGGAGTGAATGTAACTACTGGTACCGGCCGGGGTACTGATGCTAAAAGGGGTCGGGATGTGTATGTCATTAATTCTTGAGCAAAATTATTGGAGCCATTTAAGATGTTTCTTGTTTTGCTGTGATTGGCTATAGAAGGTTAACCTTCTTTTTACCAAAACCACCCTTGAAAAATCAATGGCTAGGATTCACTACTCCTGTTGCCTAAGTGGTAAGCGGCGCACCATAAAAGGAGCTCGCATCCAACAATCAGCCAATCACATCTGTAAACTTTTTATTTATTCGAGGATACAATAGCAAGCACGAAGGGGAGGTCCAACATGGATCAGGCTACCCTTATTTTATATGTCGATTGCAGCCAAACCGTAGAATACTAGTACAGTAGTACTTAATAAGTGCCCATGAGAATTTCTTATCCGAGGAAGCTTAGGCGGTTCGTGGCGGCTTGTAGTCGACGAGATACGGCATGGAAGTGAGCCCGTTCTCCACAAGCGGCTTCACCTCTTCCCACACCCCTTCCTTCGTGGCCATCTCCTCGATCACGCTGCTAATGTCCTCCTTGACATCGTACCTCATGGAGCTGATGAGCTCCTCCGTCGTCGGGCCCAGGTCGGCCGAGGCGATCTCGAAGGCACCATCGCCGCCGGTGCTGACTACGCGCACTATGGTCGGGCCACCAAATAGGTTGTGCTTGCAAGACAAGACCTCCTGGTACGCGCCGGACATGAGCACGGCCACGTAGTAGCCGCCGACCTCGGGGTCCAGTGGGTGCAGCGGCAGCGTCTCGCCGTTGCCTATGAACTTGTCGATCTTCCCGTCACTGTCGCAGGTGACGTCGACGAGCGTGCCCATGAGAGTCGGCTTCTCGTCGAGCCGGCTCACCGGCATCATCGGGAACCGTTGCTGGACAATCAAGTAGTCGGGCGTTAGCGAGAAGACGGAGAGGTTCATGTGGTAGCTGTAGATGGTGCTGGCGTCGCCGGTGACCCTCTTGGACAGCTTCTTGGCGAGCTTGTACGTCTCGATGCCGTGCTTCTTGAGGTCTGCGGCGTGCGAGTACAAGCCCGCGGTGTCGCGCTTCAATGCTCTCGGCTGCTTCGAAGAGAGGTCCTGGATCTTGCTCAGCAGCTGCTCTGTGGTGTCCTCGTCATTCGGCTCTGGGATCGCTGAGAGCGCGTCGAAGATAATCATCGAGTGGTGTGACACCATGGCGCGGCCGCTCTCGGTGCACAGCACAGGTTTGGGAACACCGTTGTACTCGCACTTGAGCTTCACCGCCTGCACAATTGTGGACGCGTACTCCTCCAGCCCGTACGCCACGGACATGTCGGAACTGCCCGACCGGGTCCCGTCGTAGTCGACTCCCAGCCCACCACCGCAGTCCAGCGTGGTCATCTCTGCGCCATACTCGCTCACCAGGGTGCAGTAGATGTCACATGCCTCGTTCACCGCATTGTGCACTATCTCCGTCGTCGGGATCATGGAGCCGACGTGGAAGTGCAGCAGCTTGAGCCAGTGCAGCTTGTTCATGGCCTTGAGCTTCTCGGCCACCTCGTAGATCTTCTCTGCAGGCAACCCGAACTTGCCGTGCTTGCCGGCCGTCGACCCGAAGTGGCCTGGTATCTTGGTGAGCAGCTTGGCGCGCACGCCGATGACCGGCTCAGCATCCAGCTTGAGCTTGCTGCTCAGCTCAATGATGATGTCCAGCTCCTCCTCCATCTCCAGCACGATGATGGCGTTCAGGCCCATGGCGCGCGCCGAAAGCGCGAGCGCAATGTAGTCCGCATCCTTGTAGCCGTTGCACACGAGGTAGGCTCCAGGCTTGGCTTTGGTGAGGCAGCTCATTGCAATCAGCAATTCAGGCTTGGAGCCAGCCTCGAGCCCATAGCTGTCACCGTGGCCGAAGTTAACCAGGTCCTGGACGACGGCCTTGCTCTGGTTCACCTTCACCGGGAACACGCCCTGGTACTGGGGATGTTCGTAGCCGGTGTGCTTGATGGCGTTGGCGAATGCGGCATGGAGCGACTGGAGACGGTGCCTCAGAACGTCAGGGAAGCGGAGGACCATGGGAAACTGGACCTTCTTTTTGTCAGTGGTCGTGCTGGCCACGGCTTTTTCGATGACGGAGAGCACGTCGATCTCCTGCCCTGGCATCGTCTCGCGGCCGTGGATCTTGACGCAGAGGTGGCCGTCCTTGTTCACGGTGAAGTAGGGATCACCCCAGCCGAGGATGTTGTAGACTTCACCGTAGTTCTTGGCCATGATGGATGACAAGCTCGTCTGTCCCAATTTCTTCGTATATGCAACCAAAAAAATGCGAGGGTGGGTGAATTTTTTTACATGTTTTTACGACTAATGATGTGTTTCAATTAGTCCTCCATTCTTTTTATGCGTGGGCGGGTAAAAACATATTGATGATGAAGTTTTACAAAGTTTAACCACAGTACTCTAAAACGTTATTGCAAAAAGATCGAGCTTTTTACGGTACCTTAAAATGAATATGAGTCATTCAATCTTTACAATCCAATAGTTCAAATTAGTTAAGATTATACTACCACTCACACTACTACTAGTAGTAGAATCTTTAAAATGTAAAATTATAAACGGACGAGGCCATTGCACATGCCCTCACGTAGCGGTCATGGACAGACTGTCTCCAACTCACGACCGACGACATGCTCCCCAATGTCAGCATCAGCGGCAAAGCTAGCCTTCTGGCACGCCCCCAGATACCCAACGCCCAAGAACTAGATGGCTTCACCACACCTGTACGTACGTATAGTGATTGCTTATGATGAGTACGTAAACATATCACATCACAAGAGACACCGTAGGCCTCTTTAGACCATGGCATCAGAGACTAATTGGAAGGAGACGATGGAGAGCGCAGGGTTTGAGGGCGTGAAGCTGAGCTCAAGGACGGTGAGCCAGGCGAAGCTGCTGCACAAGATGAAGAGCGGGTGCGACGGCAACGACGGCGGGTTCCGGGTTATCGAGGGCGACGATGGCCATGCCATGTCACTGGGGTGGCGAGACGTGGCTCACCAAAGACGTCGACAAGCAGTACATGAACTAGATTACTGCTGACAACCTAGCCAAAAACACATATCAAAATCAAGAGTTTAATTCTTTCTCAAGTTGAAAAACAAAAATCTATAATACCTTCACAAATCAATGGTCAGATTTTATTTCTACTATCACATTTCTACTACTATACTAGTATAATATATTGTAAAAGAGTCCGAAAGAACAGAGGAGGAAAACGCTACCAGCCGTTGTTTCTTTATAAGAGGAATGTAGTGCCCTTATTAACTAGTACCCAGACTAGAAATTACAAGGAATGCAAAGAGAATAAGCCACAAACTACTAGAATAGTTTAATCTCGAGAAATATATATATATATATATATATATATATATATATATATATATATATATATCCAGAGATTAAACTAAATCCTAGCCATCCACATGGATACCGACTGAAAATAAGTCCCCCAAACAAAGCCTTAGGGAATTTCACACCGTGAATTCTACATCGTGAGTTCGTGACAATGGAATCTTCCTTTCACATTTTTGCAGGCTTGTAGGATACCAACCAGTCGTAATTAACATAGACATTGGCTTTAAGCTCGAAATTCACATATATCCATTATATTACTGGTAGCTAAAATAACTAATCGTTCGAATGTCGTGCGCTATTGCACAGGCTATTTAACTAGCTAGTTATCAAAATTTCGCACCGCCATCTTTCTATGACTACACGAACGCTCTTGTGTAGCTGATAGTGATACACAGGAAATGCTCTCCCTTAAACCCATGGGCAGATTTAATTTCCTCAGTGCATGGAGGTTCAGTTGAATCCCTGATTTCTGGAAACTATGTTACTGCTAGTATTAGTTAAGCCAATTTACAACTCATTATATATTTGTAACGGTAAATAAATATCGAGCTATTTCATCTTGTGCTCTAATCACGTCTAAAAGTTCTTGGTCCGCCAATCAAATCCCTATCAGACCAATTATCCCTTAATACATGCAAGTTGAAAGCCAATAGCAATTAATGATCGTGTTACCACATCAATGGTGCCAGAGAAGAAAGTACTCAATGAAGAAGAAATCATATAGCAGAACCATACCAGCAGAAGATGCCGGAGAGAAAGATACGATTAGATTGTAGTGGTTTGTGTTGTGTGGATCGTAGAGTGCAGCTTTCCTCCGTTATATACAGGTCTGCCAAGAATAAAATGACATTTTTGCCCATCGTAGATGATTAGATATGCTCCCCCGCGCATCTCAAAATTTTTTTTGCTCCCCATCATGCTTTGGAAGAAACAGACAGATCGCTAATAATTATAGATAAGACCACGTAGTCGATATGTAGATCTGCATAAATTAATACAAAGTAAATTACACAGACCACATTTATTACGATAGTTGAGATCACTTAGAGCCCGCTTATTTAGGCTGAAAAATATAGTTTATAACATAAATTGTATTATATTTAGCTAAAATTATACTATAGTTGATAGTGACTTATTTAGCGTAATTAAGATTAAAAAAATAAAAAACGAGTTAGCCCATCATAAACAATACAAACAAATATGAAAAAAAAGAACTGGTAAAAAAGCTCAAAAAAACAAAAAAAAACCAGAAAAAGATGAAATTTAGGAATAGTAAAAAATAAACCAGAAGCTGAAGCTGAAATGAGCAGGGCCAGTCGATCTATAGATCTACATAAATTAATACATAGTAAACTACACATACCACAATTAGTTGTTATAAAAGGCACAGCACAGCTAGAAGATCAAAAGAATGAATACACGGATTTAACGTGAAAAATTTTTACGAGAAAACCACGGACGCACGAAGGTAAAATTTGCTATATGAGAAGTTATTACAATAAATCTCTTCTTCTACCTATAGACTACGGAATCAGAGTTTCGAACAGAGAAGGAAATCGAATCAGAGTTGGATGCGCCAGTCATTACCATGCTGACATAGCTTAGCGCATGCACCGCTCGATGCCACGTGTGGTGCAGTGTCCGGCATAGACACAACAAAGAATTTGGATCACACTTTAACAATTTTCATCTTGAAACGAATTCGCTTCTGTAGTCGAAAACCAAATCTCCTCAAAGTAAGTCTTCATCACCAGACCTTATGTATCGAAAGTCCATCGAACTAATCTTCAACAAGAAAGACTGGAATAATCTTATACAAACGCTTCTTACGAAGCAAAATTGAGCAAACCACCAACAGAACTAAACACACGACTATCAACAAAACAGACGAATAGATATGGGTCTTCAATAGTTTCTAACCCCACTAAAGTTTGATTATGCAAATGACCTTCTAAAATAAGTCTGATTATGCATGTGTCAGGTGATACGGGCTATGGTGTTGGTGAACCTAGTATTGGAATAGTTGCCGAGGTAAAGTGTGGGTTAACGTTCGGTATAGAGCCAAGTGGTGGAATGGAGTCGAGGCGAGTCGAAACCGTTGAGTTGGAGTTTAATCTTGGTATACTGTTGTATACATGTGGCAGTACGAGGCCTTTAAAATTTTCTGTAGCTTTTTTCGAGTGCATGTAGCAATTTTCGCCCGGAAAGAAATAAACAATTAATCTGTTTGGCTGACAGCTCGCGTGATTCCTTTGCTCGTTTCGGGTTCGAAGAACGAAGCTGCCCCGCTCAAGTGGGTTTTTTCACTGTGCGGTACTGTTTGAAGATTTTTTTTATTATAGCTGTGAGTAGTTTTTTTTAGTGTAATCAAAATTTAAAAATTTTAAAACTAGTAAAAAGTAGATTATTCCAACACAGATAATACAAATAAATATAAAAAGAAAATAAAAAACCAGAAAAAACAAAACTAAAAAACTAAAAGCAAAAAATCAAAAGCTGAACCCAAACGAACGGACCGTCGCGCGTTAAAACCATCGCACAGTAATCGAGGCCCTCAGTGGTATCCTCACCACCTCTTGTGAGCTTTCTTGTCAGACTTTCCACTCTTGTGAGCTTTCTAACCGTGTACCGAAAATATGTAATACACTGAAACAAAAAATAAATTAGAAGGCACGATTACTACGCCCTCCTTTTCTTCTTTTACGAGATTCATCAGTGCAACTATATATTGACATGTTGCCCTTGCCTTCTTATAGTCTAGAAACAGAGCACTGGCTACAGGGTTTAAAATCCGACAGAAGTACGGTTTCATAAGCCACAACTACAGGCCTATTTTTTAAGGAAGTGTTCCAAAGAGATTAAGGCCCCGTTCAATATGGCTTAAGCTTATTTTTACACTATTCATAATTTTATCTTTTTCTGAATTTTTGATTTTTTTGAGCTTTTTTGTCGGTGCTTTTTTTCTCGTATTCGTTTGCGTTGTCTGTGATGGGCTAACACATTTTTTATATTTTTCAATTTTTTTAAATTTAATTATGTTAAATAAGCATCTCTCAACTACAGTGTTTTTTTCAGTCAGCTACAGTATTTTCAGCCATAAGGTTTCAGCTTTTCAGCCGAATCAATCACCACCTACGTGCGCATGTGAAAACGAAGGACGCGCGCATGTCAGACACCAGCCCAACCGCACAGGGCCAACACGCACCGCTTGATGATGTGCATCGTGTTTTTTTTTTTTTTGTTTGAGGCCCTCGTGACACATGGGCAGATGAACTAGGTTTGCTAGCGAGCAGCTTTGTTTGGCATCAGCCCTGAGATCGATGCAACACCGACGAACGTACCGCCTGACGATGTGCATCGTGTTTTTTGTTTCTGGCCCACGTGATACATGGACGGATTGAACTGTGTTGGCTAGGGAGCAGCTTTATTTGGCATCAGCCCTGAGATCGATGCACATCTCGTGTGTTGAATTCTTTATTCTTTAAACATTGTGAATTTAGTTCCTATGTACCTGTCGCTCTCACCGTTTTAAATATAAGGCATAATTCTTAGTGGTATAAGCATTAATAATGTCATAAAATCAACAGGAAGAGAGAAAAAAATGGCCATACAATGTCATGCTTAGAAGCATCAAATGAAAATAGCACTGCTACAGATAGTCTTATCACAGACGATTTGAAACTGTCATCACAGACGGTTCCTGAACCATCAGTGTTTATCTGTCAGTGATAATAGGTGGTTATCACAGACGGCTCGTGTATATCACAGACGGTTTGGAATAAAAAACCGTCTGTGATATTCGCAATATCACGAGCGATGTTCAGATATAACCGTCTGTGATATGAATTATATCACAGACGGTTTTTTATACAAACCGTCTGTGATATACACAATATCACAGACGGTGTTTCTATACAACCGTCTGTGATATAATTCATATCACAGACGGTTATATACAAACACTGTCTGTGATATTGTGTATATCACAGACGGCGTTTGTATACAACCATCTGTGATATGAATTTTATCACAGACGGTTCTAAATAAAAACTGTCTGTGATATTGTGTATATCACAGACGGCTAATACAAAGGCCGTCTTTGAAACAGTCTGTGATATATATCACAGACGGTTTGTAACAACGAACCGTTTGTGATAGCTGTTGCAATAACCGTTTTATTTGATATTTTTTGGCTAGCCTCAGGATATGCTAGCCATGCCCTCTGAAAGCAAGCAAGCAGATTACAGATAAATGACAGATAAGCACAAATCGTTACATATATAGAATGAAAATCGTTACACAGATCTTACAAATGAATGTGACAGGCGGCCAGAACACATCACATACTACAGATCTTACAAATGAATACAATGTTTCAACATCTAATTATCACCATTGCCGGGGTAGAACTCTCCAGCCTTATTTATGACCTCTGCTACTAAGAATTCAGAGAGGGTTCCACGAATTTCGACGAGATTGTCAAGATCATATGCACTTTTGTCGAAATCCACCCGCTGTCGCTAGGAGCAATGTTAAGTCATTAATTAGCATGTGTTACATATATATAATTAGAAAATAATAATTATTGTAAGGACACGGTACCTCGGATCATTGATCTTAGTATCCATGATTTCCTTCATGTGGCGGCAAACGTAGAATCCACATACGTTGCCTTGTAGCTGCTGGTGGCACTGCAAAAATAGAATTACATACCTGCATGGTTATTTCTAGAGACATTATAACAAAGTGTGATATAGGATTTTTGTGTTGTAGCGGGTACCGAAAATCGCGTGTTATGTCGCAGCGTGTCACTGGATTTCTTGTGTTTTCCTCCTAGGGCAACATAAGCGGTAAACGACCTACGTGATTCAAAAAAGTTAGCCCCGGCCGTTGCAAACGAAGGAAATATTACAATAGAGTTATGTATGAAGGAAATGAGTTTACTCATTAAGTACTTCTTGCACACGATCAAGTCGTGGTTGCTCTTAAGTAGGGAATCAAGGTATATTACCTTGCTCCACTTTGGTACAATCATAATCAAAATCCAGTGATGCCTAATCATGTGTGTCGTCATAGTGATTAATCCTATGTTCATGCTACATGTAAAGTAAAAATGAAACATGTGTGGCAACTAGTGAAGCACTTACCCTTGGTTGAAGGGTACCATGACATACTCCTTGTCGATGTGAGCAATCAATCCCCTCGTTATGTAACCTTCCACGAAGGAGGCATTTTCATTGATAGATTGCTCGGAGACCAAGTGAGGGTCAAGGAAACCCACTGGTTGTCGCGATCGCTTTACTTGTTGGATCATGTATCTATACATAAGGAAAGAGTAATGACATTTATCGGTATAACGTGAATGTAGAACTTCATTGTATAGTACACTTACAATGTCCAGCATCGTAGAAGTGAGGCGTCGAGTTCGTCGAGATTGAATAGTAAGAATAAGTCTTGAATGTCACGACGATGTAGCCCGAGTCGTGGAGGAAATGCGCCCAGTATATCTCAGAGTGAATGCACTCTGCCGGTTTGGCTTCATGTTGGACTTCATCATGTACCAGCTATGCAATGTATTGCAAACCAAACCAAGCCGGGGTAATTGTGACTCGGGGACCAACGACACTCCTAGAATGAACTTCCATGGCCCGGACGCGCCTTAATTTTCTTGGCTTGGGTCTTACAACCTCGCTTATGATACGTTTTGGTGGCGTCTCGCGGGAGCCGATGCAACGAGCTTTGGAACCGGAGCGGAGGTGGAGTCACTGGAGCCGATGTGATAGGTCCATGGCGATGTCCTCTTGGGCCATCGGATGTGGAGATCGTGGCACGAACAAGTCGAGGCGATGTCTCTCTTGGCCATCGAACGAATGTGTGGACGGCATCCACTAATGTCTTAATCTCTTCGTTTGGGGGCTTCAAGAGGAACGGTCTTAAAACATCGATAATCATGTCCACCGAACCTTTCTAAAACCGTTCTCTATTTGTACACCGTGCACCAACATCCCGATAGCAATGGATGTGCCATCCTCGTCCGTGGTCAACGGAATAGAGCCTACAAGCCCTACTGAGGGTGCAAGGCATGGGCTCCTACATAATGACACAAGATGAGTTAAGGCGTCTACTAGAGATCTATGTAGCATTCTAAAGAGGTACAATACATGAATATCATCGATAGGTAAATGGGCGTCGCTATGTTCAAGATTTGGTGTGGGCGCACGCCTACTACGACGTTGAGGGGACCGGGTATCGCAGAGTAGGGATGGGTTGCGATTGGTTGCGAACTTGTCTCGCTTCTTCCCTCAATGAATCTATCTCTCCTCGGTGAGGCGATCCGCTCTTGAAGTGAGGCGATAGTTGTTCCTCAAGTTGAGCACGAAGCTCATGTTTCATTTGTTCATTGCAGATGCCTTGGATCTCTTCCTACTCCTATATGTCTCGAGTAATCTGGAAATCCGTGCCTCCAAGATATGTAAACCCCAAGCCTCGTGTGTGCGACTGGTGCTCCTTGTTTCCCAAGGCTGTGATAGTAAATCTCTCCCTGTATTCTTGAAAGGAGCCACGAGAAGATTCGTAGTCAATGATTGCCGCAAGAGACAATTAATCATGTTATTTTTGAACCCATGAAGCTCAAGATGTGTTAACAACTATTTAGTTTAACATAATCTTACCAGGCATTGGGACACTTCCTCATCTGCGGGATTTTTGAAAGAGACACCCGAATATGTGGTTGATGACCTCGCTCTTAACCGCCTCGTATTACCGGGATCTCGAGCAATTTGTAATTTCCTCCCATAGCGATTCTTGTGATCCTTTGCCAAATCTTTCCACTTGCTATGGTGATAGGGACCCGTTGCCTTCCAATTTTCCGCGGTAGTCCGAAATGATGCTCTGCTTCTGCGGTTGCGAGGGACTAACCGGAGAGAGACCTCCGTGATTGTCATTCGCCCTCGGCCTTTTCGATACTCCTCGGCCACGCTTAGTTATTCCAATCTTGGGAGCGTGAGACCCAGATGACGACGACGACTGTGTGGACACCATCTCTCTTCTAAGAAAAAGCTATTGCGGTATAAGCATATTTTCTATTTTAATTCCAATAATTATGATAATAGTAATCACCCAAACATGGCATATGAATGACTTAAACAACATATTGATATAAGAATCAATTAAGTCATTGCAAAGAATGTATGTACTCAACATGAACATCATATATGACATATTTAACATTAGCATGGCATTCATAACATTAATGTATTTACATGCTAATCCTTTTGTAAACTTAACATATATGATCAACACATGTATAGAAACAGATTTAAAGAAGGAACATGACTACAATCGATTTCAAGAACATAACATGTTGACAATGATTTTAATTTGCTCTCAGATATAGTGTTGCAACAAAACTTTATTATTGAGCTCTAGAATCAAATTAATGTAGAAAACCTATCAACCCACTGTCGGGAGAGGGAGCGGCGTCGGGAGAGGGAGCGGCGTCGGGAGGGAGCGGCATCGGGAGGGAGCGGCGTCGGGAGGAGCGGCATCCGGGAGGGAGCGGCGTCGGAGAGGGAGCGGCGTCGGAGAGGCGGCATCGGGTCGGGCGGAGTCGGGAGAGGGAGCGGAGTTGGAGAGGCGGCGTCGGGTCGGGCGGAGTCGGAGAGGGAGCGGAGTCGGAGAGGGCGCGTCGGGTCGGGCGGCGTCGGGAGGAGAGCGGCGTCGCAGGAGCAAAACCTAGCTAGCGAGGCGATGGAGAGTGCGTTAGCGCGACTAGAACTAGTCGCTCGGTATTTAAAGGAAAACTATCACGAGCGGTTCTATAAATGGAACCGTCAGTGATATCAATATCGACGGTTCTATAAATGAAACCGTCGTGATAATAAACTATCACGCACGGTTATATTTATAGAACCGTCGTGATATTAATATCACGACGGTTCCATTTATATAACCGCCGTGATAGTGTACTAACACTTAGTTCCTATAGTATGTGCCTGTACATTGTACGCTACAATGGAATCTGATTACATTTAGGAAAAACGCAAGCATAATCATAAATAGAGGAATTTCTAGTTCTTGAGTCATTTTACAACTACAATGGAATATATATAGTTACATGTATTACACTTGGCTATTTCATTTTAAATAAAGCCCTTCACGATGATCGACACGTATATAGCTTGCTTCATCTCCTTGTTCTTCCTCGAGCTCGACATCGCTCTCGAATGGAGGTAAATCATCAAATTGATTGTACTCTTCCTCATACACAACATTCTCAACTCCGACAATCCTTCTTTTTCCCGAAGAACTACATGGCGCTTCTTATTTGCCGGGTCGGTTACATAAAATACTTGAACAACTCGCCTCATGAGTACAAATGGTTCGTCTTTGTATCCTACATTCGAGATCCACGGTAGTGACGCCCGTGCTTGTCGACCTTTACACCCGTGGGAGTTGGACCCAACGACACGAAATAGAGGAATCTTGAATATTACGTAGTCAAGCTCCCAAATCTCCTCTACAAGCCCGTAGTACGAGCTTGGGCGGTGATCGACATGCGCATCATAGGCATCTATGCGGACACCGAGTTCTCGACCGTGCTCTTTCTATCCCGATCCGTTGTATAAAATGTATAGCCATTAATGTCGTATCCTTGCCATTTCACAATTGTAAATTTTGGCCCTTTGCCAACCATTGTAGTGTTTCACTTGACGACCTCCTAGTCAATTGCGCCTTCAACCATTCGTTGAACGACGGTTGTGTTGAACTTCCAAACTTCGATCGCATTCTCTTGACGTAGCATGTCCTTGTGCTCTTCAATATATGGGGTCACTTGGTCATGTGTTGTAAAACCGTGAAATGGGCTTGAGCATACGTATTTTGATCCGGAGTTATTGCTTTCCTTCCGATAGTCCCGATACCCTCTAGCCTCCCCTCGTGACGAGATAGAGGTACACCTATCGGCTCGATCCGAGCCATGTAGTCAATGCAAATTCAATGACCTCTTCGTTGTATAACCTCGATGATGCTACCCTCCGGTCGAGATCGATTGCGTACATAGGACTTGAGAATTCCCATGTACCTCTCGAAGGGTACATATGACGAGAAACACGGGGCGCATATTTTATCTCTTTCACAAGGTGGACAATGAGATGGACCATGATATCAAAAATGATGGAGGAAATACATCTCTAAATGACAAAGAGTTGTCACCACCTCGGTTTGCAGAGCATCTAGTCCATCGGGATCAATGACCTTCTGAGCAATTGCGTTAAAGAAATAACATAGCCTTATGATTGTCACTCGAACCTTGTTCGCAAAATACTTCTAATTGCAACAGTAGCATTTGTGTCATTAGCACATGACGATCGTGAGACTTCATGCCAATTAATTTCAAATGTTCCATGGAAACAAGTTTCTTCATCTTTGGTGGAGTGACCGGATGGAACTTTCACACCACGTAAGGACCTGCACAGTTCGGTTCTCTCGGACTTAGATAGAGTGTAGCAAGTCGGGGAAGGTACGTCCGGCCTTTAGCAGTCTCAATCGGTGCTAACTCGGTCCTGATGTTCATAGCGACCAAGTCACGCCTTGCGTTAACACCATCCTTTGTTTTATCGAGAATATTCAAGAAAGACCAATCAAACTATCACATACATTCTTCTCTACGTGCATAACATCGATGCAATTGCGAACTTCTAAGTGCTCCCAATAAGGCAAGTCCTAAAATATCGACCTCTTTTCCATATGTTCTTCCTCAATTTACGTCCTTTCCAAGCACAACATTTATATCCTTGACCCTATCATACACCTCTTTCCCACGAAGGTCTTGGTCTTGAGTCATCCTCTTTTTCCATCAAATTATTTCTTCATCTTGCGGTATGGGTGATACTTTGGAAGGAACCTACGGTGACGCATGTACCGCTTTACGAGAGTTGTTCAACCACATACTCTCGGTATAATCTAGCAGATGGACACGCTTTGGCTCCTTTGTACTCAACCCCGACAAAGTTACCAAGGCGGGAAAATCATTAATGGTGCGAGAACAACATGGCGCGTAAAGTGAAGTTCTCTCGTTTGTCCGCATCCCATACATGTACACCTTCGTTCCACAAGATTGTAAGATCTTCCACCAATGGTGCTAGGAACACATCAATATCATTGCCGTGTTGCTTGCCCTTGGATAAGTAGTGACATCAAAATATACTTCCGCTTCATACGGCCAAGGAGGAAGGTTGTACATGCACGAGTCACGGGCGGTGCTATGTCGCTCATGTTACCAAAAGGATTCATTCCATCGTACTCAACCCAAACCTTATATTTCTCGGTTCCACACCGAAATCTACAAACATCCTATCGACGTTCCTCCACCGCGTAATCAGCAACATGTCTTATCATTCCGTCTTTCTTACGCCGCTCCCGGTGCCAACGCATCAATCTTGCATCCTTGCGGTTTGCAAATAAGCGCTCAAGCGGGGGATTACAGGAAGATACCACAACACCTTAGCAGGAGGTCCTTGCTTCACCTCAATGCACACCGGACAAATATGTAAGCTAGCATACTCTTTACGGTACAGGATACAATCATTCGGACATGCATGTATTCTTTCTACTTCCATTCCTAATGGACAAAGAATCTTCTTGGCTTGGTAGGTGGTTCTTGGCAACACATTTCCAATTGGAAGCATGTCCGCTAGGAGACCTAACAATGCCGTGAAACTCTTGTCGGACCAACCATTGCTTGCCTTCAATTTCAGCGGTTCTAGAACCGATGACAACCTCGTATTGCGACTGCGACCGAGAATAAAGGTTTCTCCGAGTCCTCCATCAAGCCCTCGAATTTACCAAACTCTCTCACTATAGATCCCTTCGCATCACGTAACATCGATCCGATTGTCATCCCGTGACTTATCCTCATGATCGAAAAAACGGTCCACAAATGGCATATCGTTGTTGTCTCCCTCAACTATATCATTACTACTTTCTTGTGTACTCTTCTCTTCACCGTGACTAGTCCAACATTTGTACCCTTTCGAAACCCCTTGAATCAAGTGAGCTTCAATCTGCTACCGAGTTGTTAAACATCTTGAGATTATCACAATCAATGCATGGACGGTACATATATGCTATCCTTCTTCAACATATCCATTTCATTAGCTCTTCTAAATGCAGACACGCCATTGATGTACTCTTCACTCACACGGTTCTCAATGTACATCCGGTTTGGTCCATCTACGCTACACAAGTAACAAATTAAAGAATGTTAGCCAAGACGTACTTACCCATTCGAAATCGAGCAAACTAACAACATCTTTCTAAACCTAGCTAGCTAGATTTAAGCTAAACAAAACCTCGATATATATATCATCTTCAATTACAAAAACATGCATGCTTATAAGTTATTAAACAAAACCTCGATATATATATCATCTTCAATTACAAAAACATGCATGCCCCCGCTCTCGCCGCGCCTGAGGTCGAGCTATTTCTGTTATATCCGTCGCTGACATGTGGGTCCCACTGCCAACGATCGCACCAACGCTGACCACCGGCGGCGGGCCCCGCATGTCGAGAGCGATGAAGGGGGGGCGTGAGCCGATCTGCTCAGTCTTGATGTGTACCACAGACGGTTCATATTTCCAACCGTCGTGATAGTTCACTCTATATTTCCTCACGCGCCTCCCCGAGATATCTCAAAGGGTATTATTACCCTTATAGGGTAAGCAACACCGAGTGAACCCCACGGCTATCGTGCGATCTCTTTCCCCTGTTCCCTCGGCTGCGTTCGAGCCCGGCTCACGCGATTCAAGTCGAGCTATTTCTATTAATTAAAATCGACATGTGGGTCCCACTGTCACGATCGCACAAACGCGCGACCGTGACGGCGGGCCCGCTTGTCGAGAGCAGTGGGAGGGCGTGATCGAGCCGATCTTGTCTAGGTGAAACTCCACAGACGGTTCTTAAAACGAACCGTCTCAGTTGTCTTGTATCACAGACGGTTCTTACTTACGAACCGTCTGTGTTAATGCGGAGTCCGAACGTATCTCTTGTGTTTCCTTTAATGTATCTCGATCGTTATCTGAAGCGTTTATATCATTAATGTTTGGTATACGAACCGTCGTGCTAAAGGTTAAATATACGCGCTAATCCGGTTCTTCTACGTGCGTGCGCATCGTCCTCTAGCTACTCATCTTCTTCTAGAATTCTCAACGTACGTACAATATGTATTCTAGTATTGCTCTTCTCATCTCCTTCCTCTCATCTATCCATCATGAGTTGTTCGGCCGTAATCTTACACAGGCGGACAATAATCCACGTCTAGAGCAGCTCCTCCGCTCACGCCCTCCTCTCCTCCCTCGACTCCCTTCCATCCGTCACCGGACCTCATCATCCGCCGACGGAGGTGTTTTCTGCCGCTCGAAAGGGAAACCGCCTTAACCTCGTTCTTCTCTACAATGTGCACAAAGCGGAGGAAGCATTTGTGGCAATGGAGAGATTGATGGATAACATTGCCGCTCAGCGAAACGGCAGATTCTGAGGAATCTTATCATGCTATCCTCTACGAGCTTATGACGTACACTACTGATCATTTGCCAATGCTGGAGGAGGAAGTGTTGAGGACAAGGACAATCTTAACGGCGTTCGAGAACTCAGTGAGCGCCCTCCATGTCCAGAGGTCGAAGAAGAAGCGCTGAAGCCCGTAAGATTAGAATCGCAATCTCTTTATCTCTGCGACTTTTGTAATAAATTTGCCTCGAATTGAAATTAATAAATTTGCCTTTTATTTGTGATCCCTGTCTGCATTTAATTTGATTGGTTGTTATTATGACAGACGGTTTTATTACAAACCGTCTGTGATAATTCCAAATTATCATGTATGGTTTGTAATCTGAGCCGTCGTGTAACTAAAAATATCACGAGCGGTTCATCGGTAACAACCGTCTGATACTCTTCTTCTCCGACGCCGCCTACGGACGGTGTCCAAATTTTTGTTACACGCCTTTGAAAACAAGCAAATGCACACGGAAACACAACAACACACATTCGGATCTATTACAGGATAACAAGCTAACGAACCCTTCATGACACGACGGTGTCACGAAAAAGACACACTTACGACACTTACGGCGGCAAGAGTGTGTTGTCCAATGCCGACGCCGCCGTGCGCGACGGAGGCGCTAGCTCACGGCGGAGGGAGAAGCAAAATTTTTGTTACAGGATAACAAGCTAACGAACCCTTCATGGCACGGCGGTAAGGTGAACAAGACACACTTACGACACTTACGGAAGAGTGTGTTGTCCGACCTCCGCCGTCTTGCATGACGAGGCGCTAGCTCACAGCGGAGGGAGATGCATGAAGGAAAGCTAGCTAGTGAATGAACTCACCCGTGACTAGTACCGTGGAATTGTAGATGGGAGTTATTAATAAGGCGGCGGTGGGAGGAACCGCCCGGTGCCCGCTCATTCGATGTGGAGAGAATGGACGGTGAGATCGAAATCCGGTATACACCAATTATCGGTTATCGATCGACACCACGGACGGTTATTAAAATTAACCATCTCGTGTTGTCTCGCTTATCACGAGCGGTTCGCTTTAAGAACCGTCAGGAATTTCCTGACGGTTCTTAAACGAACCGTCAGGTTGTCTAGATTTTCACGACGGTTTCTAATATAAACCGTCAGGAAAATATCACAGACGGTTTCTATTATAAACCGTCTGTGATGATTTAAGCACAGACGGTTCCGTATGAACCGTCTGTGATGTAGCCGTCCAGTTTAGCCCCTTTTGTAGTAGTGTAGGATTGAGAATTATTTGTGAGGGTATTATTTATAGGAAAAAAAGTCCATTTCTCAGTCTAAACTATTGCCTAAATCCGAAAGACAACCTCTAGTTTCACAACCATCAACTTTGCATCTCTGAACTATTAAAACCGTTCACTTTTCATCTCTAGTCTTGTTTCTTGAGCGATTTTCGACATGTTGATAACCATATCATTGATGTTGGTTGATGTGGCATCCTAGTGGTCAAGCTTATGTCGAGGGAGGAGGAAGAGGTATTAGGGTATAAAAAGTGGGCTCCAAGTTTTAAATATACTATTTACTTTTTAATTTGTTCTTGCTAATTAGGATGCCATATTAACATAAGCTTGCCTATTAGGATGCCAGTAAGCCAATATGAGTGATATGATCACTAACGTAGCGAAAACCGCTAATGAAAACAGTCTAGCGGTGAAAAAGTGAGCAGTCTTAATAGTTTGAGATGCAAAGTGGATGGTTTTGAAAATGAAGGTTGTTTTCGGACTAAGCCAATAGTTCAAGGTTAACAAATAGATTGTTTCCTTGTTTATAAGTGTTTGAGAGAACATGTGATGAATGAGGCCAAACAAATAAAAACATCAATAAATTTTCATATAAACTTTATATCATTGAATGTTGCTTTCAGGAACAATGCAGAATTAAAATGTTGTGATTTCTTAAATCCCATAGAAAATAAAACCATAGGAATTATTCAAAAGATGTGTTTGATGCCTCACAGGAAAAATACAGAAATTTTGAGATTAAACATTAATTGATTAGCACAAGAGAGAGTGGAGAGAGGAAGAAAGAAGGTGCATTAGAACTCTCAAAGGAATTGGTAACATGAGGTTAGAGCTCATGCTAGAATTCCTCAAAAATTTATAATAATTTTCCTATCCTATAAAATTCTTTTAAAGCAATCATACAAAACAAACACCTCTCATAGAAATTTTTTCCTTTAAATTGAATTCCTCCAAATTGTCTTTTGAAATTCCTTTGAATCAAAGAGGCCCTGAATAGTTTCATACTGAAGACCTAACAAAGTTAATGAAGCTAAACAAAAAACAAGGAACCCAGATATGATTAAAATGTTCATATGAGTCATTCAGTTGGCTTGCTTCTAAAAATTATGCTTAATCTTGCAAAAGTAAATAATCCCTGGTTGCTTCCATTTCATGCCAAAATTTCTGAAGGAAAAAAATTAACAATACGTAAGGATTTAGCCCTAACTGACTATCTATATATCTTCGTTGGGTGAATTTGATACAATAACTGCTTCCATTGCTTGCGTGCTAATTTTCTTATATGTTTGAAATCCAACTAACATTTTAACAAAATATGTAAAGCTATAACCCCAAAGGACATCACTGAACGTAACTGCTGCTCCTCCATATACAAAAAAACGTGCAATTGATACACACACACACACAGAACATAAAATAGCAAATCTTAGTGACATAAAAAATTTAGTGATATTAAAAAACTTTCAATAGCGCAAAGCAGCTTCCGTAACCTAGAATCTGCAAGAATATCTGTTGCAAATAATGCACAGAAAAAATAGAGATAGGAGATACGAAGTTTTACGGGAAAAAACTACAGGCACTCAAAGGCAAATCACTATAATGATAATATATTACAATAGAGCGTTTCATCCATCCTATGTACTACTAGGGTACATATATAGGACGAGAGAAAAGAGTCTCACACAGAGAGTAAACTAAATTAGAGTCGATTACTACAGATTAACACCACGTCTAATATAACCTGCTGATGGTCCAAACACCTGTCATGCCACGTCTAGCATGAGGCGACAAAGTGCCCTACTGTAACATCCCAAAATTTTCTTTCTTTAAAATTTTAATTTCAAATTAATTATTTTAAAGTATTTGAATTCTATTTGGATTTTTCTGTATTTTTCTAGATTTTAAAAATCAATTTTAAATATAAAAGTATTTTTGTAAAATTAAAAGACCAAGTTTAAGTTAGAAATATTTTTAGTAAGTCTAAATCATTTTTATAGAAGTTTTGAGAATTTTTAGAATTAAAAATCAATTTTAAAAAGCCAAAAAGGTATTTTATAAAATTTTGAAAGGCCAAAATTGAATTAAAAATATTTTACTAAGTCTAAAATAGCTTCAGGATTGTTCTATGAATTTTTTGGAATTTTTAAAATTTATTTACTATTTTTCTAAGCATTTATAAAGTTTCTTGTATTTTCTGAAAAATTAATCCGAGAATTAAATACGGATTAATCTCAGGCTGACATGTGTCCAGCCTGGATTCAATCCAATCTATTCCTTGATCTAATCTTAGCCATCCATAGCCACTTAAACATCGGCGGCCAAGATCGCCCCATCCCTGCCACGTGTCCTCCATTCGACCGCTCGTCCCTTCCTCTCCTCTCCTCTCTCACCGACAGGTGGGCCCCACCTGTCATGAGCTTCTTCTTCCTCCCTTCGCCTCCTTCCTCTCTCTCCACCGTCGCCATTAACGCCTTCGCCGCTTCGCCTTCCGGCCGCCCGCCTCCCGGGACGCCGGCCGGCTCCCCACCACGCCGCAACTCACCGCCTTTATTGCGCCCGCCATACTCACACCGTAGAGTCGGTTCGCCTCCCGTGTTTTTCGGCCGAGCCGAGCCGCCTCCTTCCCCATATAAAGTCCGGGCACTCCATCGGCATCCTCTTTCCCGTCGCCGCCTCTTCCCTCCTCGGTAGAGCCCCAAACCCGCCGAGCGCCGCCGCCACCGCTCCTTTTTCCGCCGCCTCCTGTTCTCCGGCCACCCCGAGCCCGGCTCCGGTAGGAACCGACCGCCGCCTCCTCTACTCCCCGCCCCTCGGCTGGCTGCTGCGCGCCTGCCCCGGCGAGCTCGCCTCCCGTCGCCACCACTGCCGGCCGGCCATGTCAACGCCTCCTAGGCCGCCGCGTGGCGCCACATGGCCGTCGGCGTGCGCCACGTCGGCCGGGGCACCACCTGGACTCGGTCCACGGTGACCGCCAAAAATAATCCAGCCGAAAAAGAAATTCTCTTGCTGACGTCATAATTAGGGTTTTTCAGTTCAAAAATAATTCCAGAAATCTAATTTATTCTTTTTCTCTTATCTCAAACTTCCGAGAGCTCGTTCTCTTTCGTTTTAACTCCGATTGAGCCCATTCAAAATTTAAAATTCTTCAAAAATTCCAACCTATCCATTTCTGTAATCATTTTAAATATTTGAAATTTATTTAGTATTTTAAAATTTAAATTTCAAATTTTAATACCTAGTTCAATTTCAAAGCCTCAGTTCCATTCCAAATTTTCTGTGCACTTCCAAAATTCAAATTCAAACCTTGTAAATTCTCCATAAAATCCATTCTATTTTCCTGGTCCAAATATTTTCCAGCAATTTCTTTTCCCAACTAATCTCCCATATAATCTTTCTCCCTCGTGTGATCCCAGAATCCGTTGAATCTTTCTCCTAAATTCGTATAAAATTATAAACTTCCTTCCAGTATATATTTTATTTGTATTTATTTATTCGTTTATTTTGTCGTTTTGCACGTAGAACCCGACGTCACCGAAGAAGTTTCCGATCCGCGGCAAGAAGGTCCAGACAGCGTGTAAGAAGGCAAGTCTCCTTTGAACATTTTGTACCTATGTTTGAGAAATGCTTTTTATTATTTTAAAATTAATTGCATTGCTATTTACATAAAACAATAATTTCTGTCTTAAGGAATTAGTTAATCCAACTTTGTTATGCCCTCATTGAATTTGAATGCCATGTACCCTTGTAACTTTAGTTTTCCTTTGTCTCAGTAATGAGAATATTACTATTCTTTGCTAACTATAGAACGGTAGTAAATGCTTAGTCGAGCTATGAGAGACCATGTGAGGGTCATCCCATTGTGAGTGATGAGTAATTGACATCGTTTCTCAAAAGTCGAGTTTGAGTCGGTTTGTTCGGACCCAGACGTTGCATGGTGCAACGGGCTCGGTCGGACTTTGGTCAAACTTAGTCGTATGGGTTAGGATGTATATTCTGATATTGCGACAGGTTTGATTGTGTTTATGCTATTTGCGCGTTCATGTATCGAGCGGTGCTATGAGACGTGTTTTCTTGTCTGTGTCCGCAGACAATGAGGCGAGTCGTGGCGAGACACGGTGGACCGGACTAGGCGCAGGTGGCGCTGAGGTCAGAACGGTCATGAGGTGTCGAAGACGACGTGGACTCGACGGTGTTGCGGAGCGTGCGAGGCAAGGAGCGCGAAGCTTCCGGAAGGTGCGAAAGGCGGCGGGAATTTCGCAAGGCCGCACAAGCGGAGACGGCTCGTTAGGTTTAGCCGCGTAACGGGTTGGAGACCCGTTAGCCAAGGGCTATAAATAGAGGTAAGGCTGCATACCCTTAGGACACTTGTGAGCTTATTCATATCTTTGTGTGTGTTGTGTTCCTCCCAAGAAGCATGTGAGGCTCTTGGTGTTTTTGAGGATTGAGAAGGAGAGGATGGATTGAGAGTCTTGTAATCATTTTGTTCTAATGTTCATGCGTATCGGGACTCCTTGTAATTTTTGTTGGAATGAAATCTGAAGTTTTCTTATGATTTGTTCTTAGTTCTTGCTCTCTTTGTGATTTCTTTTTTGTCTCAAGCACTTGATCATTTCTCTGCTTCCTTCAGACCTTTCTCCATTTCTGCTTTCATTCCCGGTGCCAAATGATCTTTTATTCTCACGCTCTTGGTTTTCGGCCGCCTCCTTAGAGTTTTCTTCTTCCGCCCATTTCCTGGTTTCGCAACAGAAGGAGGTGGTTGTTTGTTTTCGTGCGTCGACAAAGAAAGAGGTGCTTGCTATTTTTTCACCGCCGAACCGATTTTTCTCTCTCGCCAAACTATTGCTTCACCGCCAAGACCGGTTTTTCCTCTCGTGCCGAATCGCTTTGGGTGTTCACTAGCCGAACAAATAGCACAACTAGCGCTCATCTATCTCGTTGGTTTAATGATTTTCCGAGTTCTTCTTGTTGAATCATCTCAATCCCGCTTCTTAGGCAAGATTTTTGGATAGCGACCCTTGTCGTTACCCGACTGTTTTTTTACTTTGTTTCTTCCTTTAGCTTTCCTTTTACTCGCCTTCGCTTTTCTTTTGGCATCAAGTTTCGCTTTAGTCTTTAGGCGCAGATTTTGCTTTTCTTTTCGATTGTCTTTCTTTGTTTTTCCATCTGCGGTCCATTATTTTCTGCTTGAGCTTTTTCTCCCAGCAGGAACTCTCGGCGGTTAGTTTTACCGCATCTCTCCCACCGGGTTGGGCTAGCGGCAGCCTGTGAATGCACCAAGATTTCATCGCTCTTTCTTTGATCTGCAGTGAATCGACCAAGTGCTTTTTCTTTCCTTTCACGATCTTTGATAATTTTGCATGCGATCAAACGACAAGATTTTCAGCTGAAATTTTCTGATTACTCTCGATTTACGCTGAATTTTTTAGTATTACATGCGTTCCAGTTTTCAGCAGATTTAATTTTCCAAATTCGCGGGGGCGATTTTAGAATAGAACGACATTCACCCCCCCTCTGTCGCTATTTCGGTCCTACAAGCTACTCAACCTTTGTAACCTTGGGGTGGAAATTATTTTTCATTGATCTAATCTTGTTATTCAGAAAGTTGTGGCAATTGGTGTTGCCACTGTTCTTTTGAAATAAAACAAAATGTGCAAATTGTTTAGACCAGAGCGGATGGTTGGATTGGTTGGTGCAGATTTAGCACATGATTTTGTAAAGTGTATGTTCCGCCCTAGTCAATTAAGGACCGACGCTTGTGTTTGTCCAAACTGAGCACTACCGTACAACCACAAGTCTATATGGGTACGACCTAGCTGATTAACTTACGATAATCTAGTTTGGGTGCCACCAGTGGAAAGTGGGTGCCAAGAATTTACTGGTTATCCACAGTGAGGGACAGGGATTTACTGTACTCATATGGCGCAAGAGGGGGCTTCTGACTGTGGTGGATTTAACCCTTCAACGATGAAACCTCAGCGGGTGGTGTCTAGCTAGATTAGAGTAAGGTAAAAGCTTTGTGATATTTTATTTAGGTCTCATGCCTAAGGAAGCATGTTGGCTATTAAGGTAACTTATCTCTTGTGGGTAAAGTTGCACAACCTCTGTAGAGTGTTAAACTATTCGAATAGCCATGTTCACGGTCAAGGGCGGGCAAAGAATGCATTCACATGGTAGATCTAGGATTTTGATTTTAAAGTAAAAATTTTGGGAACCCGAGAGTGGATGGAACTCCCGGAGTTGTCCTGGCGGATGGAGCCAGTGTGGGTGGATGGAACCCGTAGTCTTGAACCTTGGCGGTTAGAGCCGGTTAACTAGTGTTGGCGGATATAGCCTTCACTATATTATTCTTCGTAATTTATGTTAGAACAATTACTTTATTAAATTAAAGCCTTTGAAAATATTTAATGGTGTTGGAAATAAAATATTGCTTGGTGCAAAAGAACCATATAACCCTCCTTTGTTAAGCCTTACATCTACTGTATTTTCCCAAGACTTACGGAGTACTTTATGTACTCACATGCTGCACTCAAAATAAATCTCAGAGGAATATAAAGCTCAAGAGAGAGATTACGACTACTTCGCGTGTGGATTCGACGAAGACTTTCCGGAGTACTAGGTTGCGCTTCCTAGTCAATTGCATGTGGCGTATTGATGGGTCTTCATCCGAGTTTCTTTTGCTTCCGTTGTGTTTTGTGTGGTTGTGAGGTCTTGAAACCTCAGTTGTAATAAAGAGACCTTTTGGTCTGTACTCTCTATTATTGTAATAAAGTGTGGTTGGTTATGTATTCATCACTGTTTGACTGTGTGCACTAGCTTTGATCTGGGACTAGTGCTGTAATACACAGAGGGTCTGGATTCGGAAATCCGGGGTCCCGACACCTACATGGACACGGTATGAATTCGGATCAACTTCAACAATCTCCACGTTGAGTGGAATTTCCTCTAGTAGTCGAAGAATGCGATAAACTCTAATAAAATTAGCATGTACACCTTGTGTACCGAAAGTCCAAAGGACTAACGAGTAATACAAACTAAGTCTAAGCAAAACTCAAACTTAATAGCAGTAAGTGGCTTTGTCAACATATCAGCTAGATTATCATGAGTATTTATCTTACTGACTTTAATATCACCTTAAGTATTGACACATCGAATGTAATGATACCTAATATAAATGTGCTTTGTTCTCTCATGGAACAATATATCTTTCGTAAGGAAAATAGCACTCTGACTATCACAAAATATTGTAGTGCAAGATTTACTTCCACAAAACTTAGTAAATAAACCTCTTAGCCAAACGACTTTTTTGCAAGCTTCAGAAATAACCATATACTCAGCTTTCGTAGTAGACAAGGCAATGGTAGCTTGTAAACTTGCTTTTCAGCTAACATCTCACCCTCCACAGTGAACAAATAACTAGTGAGAGATCCTTTATCCAAATCTTCAGCAAAATCAGAATCCACATAACTAACAAGTCCATCTCTATTCTTCCCAAACTATAAACAAGCATTAGATGTGTTCCAAATATCTGAAAAACCCATTGAACTGCTTTCCATTGCTCTTTTCTAGGATTAGCCATATATCTACTAATCACCCTGGCATACATAAGCGAACCAAATGCATTTGCATATGGAACTTTAGACATGTACTCAACTTCATCATTTGATTGTGGACATGACGCTGAAGAAAGTCTGAAATGTGCAGTTAAGAGAGTACTCACAGGTTTATTCTTATGCATGTTGAAACGACGAAGAATTTTATCAATATACCCTTTTTGACTTAGGTATAATTTGCCGAACTATCTGTCTCTGATTATTTCCATACCAAGGATCTTTTTTGTTGCATTGAGACCTTTCATCTTAAATTCACTTCTTAATTGTGCCTTCAACTTTGAAATTTTAGCCTTGTCTTTTGTAGCAATCAACATATCATCAACATGTAGGAGCAAATAAATAGCTGAACCAATAACAACCTTCAAATAAACATAGCTATCATAATTAGATTTTTTAAAATCCTAAGATATCATAAATGAATCAAATCTCTTATACCATTGTCTATGTGACTACTTCAAATCATAAAGAGATTTCTTCAATTTGCAAACAAAATTATCCTTTCTCGGAATGACAAAACCTTCTTGTTGCTCCATACAAATGTCTTCTTCCAACTCCCCATATAACAACGCAGTTTTCACATCCAATTATTTAAGTTTATAATCATGCATAGCCATAATACTGAGTTAAGTGCGAATGGAACTATGCTTCACAACAGGGAAAAAGATATCTATGAAATCAATACCTGAAATTTGGCTGTATCCTTTAGTAACTAGCCTTACTTTGTACCTAACCTCTTTGGTTGGTGAAACACCTTCTTTATTCTTGAAGATCCATTTGCAGTGAATAGGCTTCTTCTTAATTGGCAACTTAACTAGCTCTCAAGTGTCATTCTTATCAAGAGATTTCCTCTCATCATGCATGGCGTCATACACATTTCTGAATCACCAGAAAAGATAGCCTTAGAATAAGATAAAGGTTCTGCAATACCTTTAATTTTCTCTGCCATATTTAAACAATAAGCCACAACATTAGCTTGTTCAATCAATCTCTTAGGAGATTGAATGTTCCTCCTTTCTCTATCAGCTACAATGGAACATTGTGTTGGTAGCGCAACAATAGGAACTTCTGAAATATTTTTCTTGTTCTGGTGTAGATTTTGAATCAATAACATGCTCCACCTATACGCTTGATTGTTTCTCAACGGAAACATCAATAGCCGGTTTATTATGCAACATAGCAGATTTATCAAAAGTAGCACTTTTGCTAATAACCACACTTCTAGTTTTAGGATCCCACAATTTATATCCTTTCATACTAGTTTTATAACCAAGGAAAATGCACTTAACTGCTCTAGGCTCTAATTTACCATTGTTAATATGAGCATAAGCAGGACAACCAAATATTCTCAAGTTTGAACAATCTGCTAGAGAGCCAGACCATATCTCAATTGGAGTCTTCTTATCAATAGCTAAATTGGGTGACCAATTAATCAAATAAGAAGTAGTGGAAGTGGTTTTAGCTCAATAACTCTTAGATAATCCAAAGTTTGACAACATGCAACATACCTTCTATGTGATTGTTCTGTTCATGTGTTCGGCCATACCATTTTGTTGAGGAGTGCTTGGGACGGTATAATGTCTCATAATAACAGAACTCCAAACCATTGTCACACAGCTTCTTGACATCCTTGCCAGTTTATTTTTCAATTATAATCTTCCACTTCTTGTGTCTTGAATACATCTGATTTGTGTTTGACGAAATATGCATAAACTCTTCTTGAGTAATCATCAATGCTGGTCAACATGTAGATTGCACCTTCAAGTGACGGAACACGGGATTCTCCTCACAAATCAAAGTGAATATAATCCAATATGTCTTTTGTAGAGTGAGTCGCAGTACTAAATTTTACTCTCTTTTGCTTGTCGAACACACAATATTCATAAAACTTCAATTTGTCGATGCTTTGACCATTAAGAAATCCTCTTTTGCATATATCCATCATTCCAGCTCCACTCATATGACCCAAACGCATATGCTAAAGATTAGTAGCATCAGAATCAGATGATTTATTTGAGGTAATAATAGCACTACCTAAAATTATAGTGCGTCGCAGATGATATAAGTTGGCAACCTTCATATTACCCTTCATCACAACAAGAGAACCTTTGGTGACCTTCAGAACTCTACCTCCACTTGAATACTTATACCTTTTAGTATCAAGGTACTAACGAGATATGATTTCTCTTCAAATTCAAAATATGATGAACATCCGATAGTTATGATGGCGCCATCAAACATCTTGATCTGGATGATCTGGGTAGAGCCAATGCCTGTAACTTTGCATGTGTATTATTACTCATCAACACATATCCACATGGCGTAGCTTCATAGGTAACGAATCACTCATAAACTTGAACTTTCACCAGCATAAGTTTCATCTTTTCTTTAGCATACAATGCTTCATAAACTTCACTTAAAGTAAGAGTATCTTAGCTATATAGAATAGTACATATGAAAGTAGAGTACAAACTGGGTAGAGAACATAGCAGAATAAAATCCAAATCTTCACAATCATATTTTACTTCATAGACTTGAGGTTGTAATAACTTTCACTACTACAAAAGAGTCTATACTGGACGGCTACATCATAGACGATTCATACGGAACGATCTATGCTTAAACTATCACAGACGGTTTATAGTAGCAACCGTCTGTGATATTTTTACAGACGGTTATTAACACAAATCGTCTGTGATGTCTCAATTATCACAGACGGTTCGTGTTAAGAACCGTCTATGAAGTCAATTACTTCTTAGTGATCAGAGGTTAATACTCAATTGCTTGTTAGTGATCGAGGTTAGTATTCCATTGCTTTTAATAACTTATATGCATGATTTTTGTAATTGAAAGAGATGATAGATAAGTTTTATTTAGATCTAGCTAGCTAGGTTTAGAAAGATAAAATTGAAGGCAAGCAATTGTTTGTCTGACAAGAGTGTTTCACGCCATTGATAGGTCTCCTAGCGGACATACTTCCAAAGGAAAATGTGTTGCCCAGAAAAGTGATTCCCAGATTTTAGTCTTCAGGGCTTCATATGCTTCTTCTTCAACTTTTGGAGTTGGAGGATCATCAGCTGTTGAGTTCTCGAATGCCATGAATATTATCCTTGCTCTCTGCACTTCCTCCTCGAGACTGAGCAAATCATTAGCATGATCCATAATCTCATAGAGGATTCCATGATAAGCTTCCTCAGAATCGTCTGCTTTTGCTTGATCGGCAATGTTATCCATATGTCTCTCCACGGCCGCAAGAGCTTCTTCCGCTTTGTGCACATTGCAGAGAAGAACGAGGCTGATGGCGGTTTCCCTTTGCTGAGTGGCAACAAGACACCTCCGTTGATGGCGGATGATTAGGTCCAGCTGACGGATTATGGAAGTGAGTCGAGGAAGGAGATCAATAGTGCGTGAGCGGAGGAGCTGCTCCACACGTAAATTGTTGGCCGCTTGTGTAAGGTTACGGCCGAACAACTCATGATGTGTAGATGAGGAAGAGATCAAAAGAATATTAGATGCCATTATTGATAAATCTGGCAAACAAGATGAGAGCGAGGTCAGTTTAGAAGAGCTAGATTAGAGCTCGCATATTTAAGCGTTATCACAGACGATTTGTATAACGAACCGTCTCTGATATTAATATCAGAGACGCTTCACATAATGAACCATCTCTGATATTAATATCACCGATCCGTGGCACATCTCCTAGGATTTCGATCTTACCCGTCCACTCTCTCCACATCGATCTCCGAGGACTTCGATCTCACCCGTCCACTCTCTCTGCATCGATAAGGGAGACATCACAGACGGTTCATGTTAAGAACCATCTGTGAAAGTTGCGAACACCACAGACAGTTCATATAACAAACCGTCTGTGATATTGCGGACATCACAGACGGTTTATATTAATAACCGTCTGTGATACTGCGGACATCACTGACGGTTCATATTAATAATCGTCTGTGATAATTCAAAGATGGTTATTAATACAAATTGTCTGAGATTTATTGATATCACATACCATTTGTGGTGGAATCGTATGTATCCTGTACTGTAAAGAGTATGCTAGTTTTCATGTTTGTCCGATGTGCAAAGCATCTCGATACAAGCGTAAAAATGACTTCAATGATGGGAAGAGCATCGAGTTGAAGCAAGGACCTCCTGCTAAGGTGTTGTGGTATCTTCCGTAATTCCCCGTTTGAAGCGTTTATTTGCAAACTGCAAGGATGCAAGATTGATATGTTGGCACTGCGAGCAGCGTAAGAAAGACGGAATGATAAGACACATTGCTGATTCTGCCCAGTGGAGGAACATCGGTTTGCGTTGAGTTCAGATAGAATGAATCCTTTTGGTAACATGGCAACCAACATAGCACCTGGCCCGTGACTCTGTGCATGTATAACATTCCTCCTTTGTTGGGTATGAAGTGGAAGTATATTTTGATGTCACTAGTTATCGAAGGGCCGAAGCAACCTGGGAACTATATTGATGTGTACCTAGCACCATTGGTGGAAGATCTTGCAATACTGTGGAATGAAGGGGTACATTTATGGGATGTGGACAAACGAGAGAACTTCACTCTACACGTCATGTTGTTCTGCACCATTAATGATTTTCCTGCCCTTGGTAACCTGTCTGGGTTGAGTACAAAAGGAGCCAAAGCCTGTCCACACTGCTTAGATTATACCGAGAATGTGTGGTTGAACAACTCGCGCAAAACTGTGTACACATGTCACCGTAGGTTTCTTCCAAAGTATCACCTATACCGCAAGATGAAGAAATAATTTGACGGAAAGAAAGATGATGACTTAGTACCAAGGCCTTTTAGCGGGAAAGAGGTGTATGATATGGTCAAAGATATCGACGTTGTTCTTGAAAATGGACGTAAATTGAGAACCTGTCGGAAGAACATGTGGAAGAAGAGGTCAATATTTTGGAACTTGCCTTATTAGGAGCACTTAGAAGTTCGCAATTGCATCGATGTCATGCACGTAGAGAATAATGTATGTGATAGTTTGATTGGTCTCTTACTGAACATTGCTGATAAAACAAACGACGGTGTCAACGTAAGGCGTGACTTGGTCGCTATGAGTATCAGAACCGAGTTAGCACCGATTGAGACCGATAAAGGTCGGACGTACCTTCCTCCAACTTGCTACACTCTGTCTAAGTTCGAGAGAACTCACTGTGCCAGTCCTTACATGGTGTGAAAGTTCCATCCGATCACTCCACCAGCATGAAGAAACTTGTTTCTGTGGAATATTTGAAATTAATTGGCATGAAGTATCATGTCTGCCATGTGCTAATGACACAAATGCTACTTATTGCAATTAGAAGTATTTTGCCGAACAAGGTTCGAGTGACAATCATAAGGCTATGTTATTTCTTTAACGCAATTGCTCAGAAGGTCATTGATCCCGATGGACTAGATGCTCTGCAGACCGAGGTGGTGACAACTCTATGTCATCTAGAGATGTATTTCTCTCCATCATTTTTTGATATCATGGTCCATCTCATTGTCCACCTTGTGAAAGAAATAAAGATATGCGGCCGTGTTTCTCGCCGTGTAGCTCGAGGTACATGGAATTCTCAAGTCCTATGAGCAATCGATCTCGAGCATCATCGAAGGTTATACAATAGGAGAGGTCATTGAATTCTGCATCGGCTACATGGCTCAGGTCGAGCCGATAGATGTACCTCTATCTCATCACGAGGGGAGGCTAGAGGGTATCAGGACTATCGGAAGGAAAGCAATAACTCCGTATCAAAATACGTATGCTCAAGCCTATTTCACGGTTTTATAGCACATGACTGAAGTGATTCCATATATTGAAGAGTACAAGGACATGCTACGCCAAGAGAATGTAGGCCGGTCAGAAGTTTGGATCACAAGACAACACAATCGTCAGTTCAAAGAATGGTTGAAGGTGCAGGAGGTCGTCAAGTGAAACACTACAATGGTTGGAAAAAGGGCTAAAATTTACAATTGTGACATGGCAAGGATATGACAATAATGGCTACACTTTTATACAACAGATCAACATAGAAAGAGCACAGTGCAGAACTCAGGTATCCGCATAGATGCCTATGATGCGCACGTTAGTACCGCTGGTCGAAGCTCGTACTACGGGCTTGTAGAGGAGATTTGGAAGCTTAACTACATAATTTTTAAGATTCCTCTATTTCGATGCCGTTGGTCCAACTCCCACGGGGTGTGACGGTCGACAAGTATGGCGTCACTACCGTGGACCTCAAATGTGTAGGATATGAATACAAACCATTCATTCTCACGAGGCAAGTTGTTCAAGTATTTTATGTAACCGACCCCGCAAATAAGAAGCGCCATGTAGTTCTTCAGGGAAAAAGAAGGATTGTCGGAGTTGAGAATGTTGTGGATGAGGAAGAGTACAATCAATTTGATGAGTTGCCTCCATTCAGAGACGACATCAGGCTTGAGGAAGAATAAGGCGATGAAGCAAGCTATATGTGTCGATCATCAGGAAGGGCTTTATTTAAAAGGAAATACCCAAGTGTAATAAATGATACCACAAAGCCAGCACCAATTTGGAAATTGTTGCAATGTAATCATACTTAGGGAACTCGACATGTAATTATGGAACTATATTCCATTGTAATTGTAAATGACTCGGGAACTAAGAAATAGTTATATTTATGATTATGCTTATTGCATGACCGGGTGCATGATTTCTAGATGCAGCGAACTATCACAGGCGGTTTATCGGAAGAAATTATCTATGATGATTCACAGATGGTCTGTGATATAAATAGAACCGTCTGTGACTTGTCGACATATCATAGACGGTTCTTTTATGGAACCGTCTTTGATAGTTTCCCTATATATTGGTTCTGCTCGTAGAGTCCGCTCACTCACTCTCTCCGTCTCCATCGCCACTAGTAGGTTTTATTAGATCATTGCTGCTGCGCCGCCACCACTCCCTCCCGACGCCGCTCCCTCTTGACGCCGGCCGCCTCTCCCTCACGACGCCGCCTCCCTCCCGTCGTCGCTCGCCACTCCTCCCGACACCGCCCGCCATCGCTCCTCCCGACGCAGCCGCCACTCCCTCCCGTCGCCGGTCGCCACTCCCTCCCGACGCCGGCCTCCACTCCCTCCCGGCCGCCGCCTCAACCTCACGCCGCCGCTCCTTCCCGATACCGTTCGCCTCTGTCTCAATAGTTCGCTAATTTGTTTTGTTATCTTCAGTCATTTCTCAATCTTGCGGTCTGTCTCAATCGATGGCTAAATTGTTTTATAACCTTTAGTACTTTATGATATATGCTTCACTTGTTAGCTACAAGATCTAATACTAAAATTGAATATTCAAGCTTGAGCTCCAAATTTTTACTAATACTGTCATTTCTCAATCTTGTGGTCCGTCTCAATAGATGGCTAAATTGTTTTATGACCTTTAGTACTTTATGATATATGCTTCACTTGTTAGCTACAAGATCTAATACTAAAATTGAATATTCAAGCTCGAGCTCTAAATTTTTACTATTACTGTCATTTGTCAATCATGTGGTCTGTCTCCATAGTTGGCTACATTGTTAGCTATAAGATCTATTTGGAATGGCATGTTACTGTTTCAAAGGGACCTTGTAGTAATAATAGATGCCACATAGACCTTCAAAGTGCATGAAGCAAGTGACACACTCTAGTGTATCTGGTTCAATGAACTTGATACACTAGTTTTATGTCAGTTGCTTTATAGAACTTTGTTTAGGCCCATAACTCACTGTAGTTAGTTTTTTCTTAGAAGAGAGATATCATGTGGTCTGTCTTCATAGTTGGCTACATGGTTAGCTACAAGATCTATTTGGAATGTCATGTTATTGTTCCAAAGGGATCTTGTGGTAATAATATATGCCACATAGACCTTCAAAGGGCATGAAGCAAGTGACACACTCCAGCGTATCTGGTTCAAAGAACTTGATACACTGGTTTGTGTCAGTTGCTTTATAAACTTTGTTTAGGCCCATAACTCATTGTAGTTAGTTTTTTCTTAGAAGAGAGATGGCGTCCACATAGTCGTCGTCATCGTCATCTGAGTCTCACGCACCCAAGATTGGGATAACTAAGCATAGCCGAGGAGTATCCAAAAGGCCAGAGGGCCGAATGACCATCACGATGGTCTCTCCGGATGGGGTCCCTCTGCAACCGAAGAAAGCAGTGGCATCATTTCGGAGTACCTGTGGGATAATTGGAAAGCAACGGGTCCCCATCACCATAGCAAGCTAGAAAGATTTCGCAAAGGATCAGAAAGATCAACTATGTGAGGAAATTACAAATTCGTTCAATATCCCAACAGAAGTACAGGGACTCGTGCAACGACAGGTGCTCCTCACAATGGAAAAAGCATGGAAGAATTTTAAGAGTACTCTTGTCATGCAGTATGTGGCCAAGGATCTCATGCCCTTCACGAGGTATCCTTTCATGTCGCCGGAAACATAGGAGGCCTTTATGCAGATGAAGACAATGACCGAATTTGAACAATAAAGTGTGGCGCACAAGGCTCTCCAGTCACAAAACACTCACCCTCACAGACTCGGCACCGCTGGGTACGCAGGTAAAATCCTGCGGTAGAGGATGCATGACGAGGTAGCAATCCGATCGAAGGCCTCCCCGCCATTTGCCGGGATCGCAAACGAGCGCGCTCGAAACTGGTTAAGAGCGAGGTCATCAACCCCACAGACGAGGAAGTGTCCCAATGCCTGGTAAGATATGTTAAACTACACAGTTGTTAATACCTATTGAACTTCATGGGTTCAAAAATAACATGATTGCCTCTTGTAGCAATCATTGACTATCGAATCTTCTCGAGGCTCCTTTCAAGAATACATGGAGAGAAATGTACTATCACAGGCCTTGGAAAACAAGGAGCACCTAGGTCGCGCACGAGGCTTGGGGTTTACATATCTTGGAGGCACAGATTTCCAAATGACTCCGACACATATATGAGTAGGAAGAGATACAAGGTCTACCTCAACGAACAAATCAAACAGAAACTTCGTGCTCAACTTCAGGAACAACTATCTGCCTCACTTCAAGAGCATGACTACCTCAATTCGACGAGAGATAGATTCATTGAGGGAAGAACTGAGATAAGTCCGCAACCAATCGCAACTTACCCCTGATACTACGGTACCCAGTCCCCCTCAACGCCGCAGTAGCTGCGCGTCCACACCAATTACTAAGCATAGCGACGTCCACTTACCTATCGACAAAATCCAGGTAATGTACCTCTTTAGAATGCTACATAGATCTCTCTGGTGGACACCTTAGCTTATCTTGTATCGTTATGTAGAAGCCCACGCCTTACATCCTCAGTCGGGCTTGTTAGCTCTATTCCCGTTGGCGCTGGGCGGGGATGGCATATCCATGGCTGCCAGGGACGCTGGTGCACAGTATACAAGTAGAGACCAGTTTCATAAAGATTTAGGTGGACATGATTAATGATATTTTTAAGACCGTCCCTCTTGAGAAGCCCTAAACGAAGATATTACAACATTAGGAGATGTCGTCCACATATTCATCCAGTGGACCAAGAGGGACATCGCCCTTGACTCGTCTCGTGCCACGATCTCCACATCCAGTGGCCCAAGAGGGACATCGCCCTGGACATGTCACATCGGCTCCGGTGGCTCCACCTCCAGCTCTGATTTTGAAGCTTGTTGCATTGGCTCCCGTGACGACGCCGTCGAAAACGTATCATAAGCAAGGCTCTAAGACTCAAGCGAAGAAAATTCAGACGCGTCCCGAGCCATGGAAGTTCATTCTAGGAATATCGTTGGTCCCCAAGTCATAATTACTCTGCCTTGGTCTGGTTTGCAATACATTGCATGCCTGGTAGATGCAGAGGTCCAACATGAAGCCAAACCGACAGAGTGGATTCACTATGAAATATATGGAGGTGCATTTACACCACGACTTAGGCTACTTAGTCGTGACATTCGAAGACTTATTCTTACTATTCAATCTCGATGAACTCGATGCCTCACTTCTATGATGCTGGACACTGTAAGTATACTGTACAATGAAGTTCTACATTCACGTCATACCGATAAATGTCATTTCTCTTTCCTTATGTATAGATACATGATCCAACAAGTCCGGCAACGGCGACAACCGATGGGTTTCCTCGACCCACACATGGTCTCGGAGCAATATATCAACGGAAATGCATCCTTTGTGCAAGAGTACATTACGAGGGGATTGATTGCTCACAGCGACAAGGAGTACATCATGGTACCCTTCAACCAAGGGTAAGTGCTTCACTAGTTGCCACACAAGTTTCATTTGTACTTTATATACAACATGAATTTAGTATTAATCACTATGGCAACACACATGACTAGGTCTCACTAGATTTTGATTGTGATTGTACCAAAGTGGATCAAGGTAATATACTTTGATTCCCTACTTTGGGGCAACCACGACTTTAGTCATGTGCAAGAAGTAATTAACAAGTAAACTTATTTTCTCCATACAAAAATCTATTGTAATCTTTCATTCGTTTGCAATGGCCGAGGCTAACTTTTTTGGAATCACGTAGGTCGTTTGCCGCATATGTTGCCCTAGGAGGGAGACATAACGAATCCAGTAACACGCTGCGACATAGCACACAATTTTCAGTACCCGCTACAACACAACAATCCTATATCACAGTTTGTTATAATACCTCTATAATTGACAATACCTATGTATGTAATTCTATATATTTTGCAGTACCACCAGCAGCTACAGGGCAACATATATAGATTCTACGTTCTCGTATATGAAGAAAATCACGGACACTAAGATGAATGATCCAGAGGTTTGTCAACTTTCTAATAATTATTATTTTCTGATTATATATATGTATATATATACACACACATGCTAATTTATGACTTAACATTGCTCCTAACGACAGCGGGTGGACTTCGACGAAAGTGCATATGATCTTGACAAACTCATCGAAATTCGTGGAAACCTCTCCTAATTCTTGCTAGCAGAGGTCATAAAGAAGAATGAAGATTCCATCCCATCAATGGTGATAATTAGATGTTAAAACATTGGATTTTCAATTGTAATCACTCAATTGTGCTTAATCAAACAATTCATTCAATTTAATTCATTTGTGAGATCTGTGTAACGATTGTCATGCTATATATGTGATCTGCTTATGTTGTTTCATTCATCTGTGTGATTTATGTAATGATTGTCTTGTACTATATATACGGGATCTTGCTTGTTTTTAGAGGGTATAGCTAGCATATCCTGAGGCTAGCCGAAAAAGGGCAAATAAAATCGCTGTTAAAATAGCTATCACAGACGGTTTCAAACACTTAACCGTCTGTGATACTGGACTATCGCAGATGGTTTTTGTTAGTAACCGTCATGACATAGTTCATCTCATAGACGGTTCGGTATTCCGAACCGTCTGTGAGATGAACCATATCACAGACGGTTACTAACAAAAACCATCTGTGATAGTCTAATATCACAGACGATTTTTGTTATTAACCGTCTGTATTGTAAGTTATCACAGACGGCTTGGAAGTCGTCTGTGATAACCACCTATTATCACTGACACATAAACACAGGCAGTTCAGGAATCGTCTGTGATGACGATTCCGAACCGTGTGTGATGACCTTTTCTGTAATAGTGTTTCTTGAAAACTATCAGATGGTTCAACAATGAGACTGCCTTCACCATCTTATGGGAATAAAGTTTCTGTTTTATATACATCTTGTTGGTTAGATCCTTGGTCATGCAAATCCGCTCTAACTTCAGCCATAATGCGGACGGATGTCTCTTTTAAAACCTCCTATAGAATATTATTTGATAGATAAAGATAAATTAGAGATAAACCTTTACGATATTTATGTTGCTTCTTGTCAGTGGATAATGTCGTTGTTATCTTGTTGATCTCTAAAAGTGCATCATCTAGATCAAGTTATGATAAAATAGCTCATATCTTTACTTACTATAGAGAAACCTCATGTCGTGATTCAACAGTGGAAGATCATACTTTAGAGTCGTCATGCGGAAAAATTTAAATTTTGCTGGTACCAATCTGTGTGTACCTAGCAAAATTCTCGCAATTGAAAACTCCTGGTACACTCCCGGGTACGTGTAGCAATTTCCGTCGAAAACCCAATTGTTGGTCATGCGATGCTGGACCTCTTCGTGTTGGTCATGCGATGCTGGACCTCTGCGTGCGTGATTTTTTTCTTCTTTCTCAGATTCCGGCCGCTTTATCTTCTCTCTCCTGTGCTTGCTGCTTGTTCCGCCTGCTGCCTGGACCGTTTGGACCCCCACGGACGAACACGAGCAACACCCTCTGAATTGGAAGCGACCGAGGCAAGGACGCGCGAGACACGCTCTCTCTTCTCGAACGCCGTGCGACGGCTTCGGCGAAAACGCCGAGACGACATGGATTCCCCCGCCCGATCAGATGCGGCGACGGTGCTCCGATTCTCTGCAATTTTTTTTGCAATCTCCGGAACTTATTCTCTACGCTCTAATACCATTTATTATAAATAATACATAACAAAATAAAGATGACAGACATAAATTTTTACGAGAAAAAATCTTACGGAAAAAACATAGTTGTTCAAAGGCAAATCACTGTAATGAGAAGATATTATAATATAGCGCTTCATTCTTGCTATGGACTACTGGTGTACATATATAAAGTGAGGGAAAATAGTTCTACACAGAGAGGAAATCGAATTAGAGTCGATTACTATATATTGACACCACGTATACGATGGCGGACCGAGGATTTTAGGATGGGTGTTCGGACTTGAGCCGAGTTATTGGATTCGTTAACACTAATATGCCGATACCGCGACATGCCATTTCTCTCAAAACACCGATACGTATATATAAACATAATAAAAAAATATAGAAATTAATGATTTCTTATGAGGAAATGGGCGACATAAGGTGAGCATAATGGCATGAATTAAATAGCAAATTATAGAGATTAATGACAGCTGCATACCTTGTTAATCCTATCTTTTTACTCTTTTCTCCATCACAAGAATCTCCCACTAAGAGAAGTTTAGATCTCTATCTTTCTATCCACAAGTTTCACACTTTCATCTCTTACAACAGTGAAGAAGCTTCCTGGCCGCATGTTCAACTGTACAATCATATGAGAGCAAGTTTAATACTTAAAACACATCCACATGAGGAAAATAGGCATGCAACAAAAATGCGGAAGGCAAGCAAAATGGGAAAAATCTAAAATTTACGGTGCCCGGAGGTGGCGGAGGTGGCGAGATGCGGTCGGCGGAGGCTGCCGGGCGGGCGGAGCCGGAGGCGGAGGGCGCGGGCGCGAGCGAGAGAACCCGAGGCCGGGCCGGGCCGGGCGATAACGCCCGAGCGGAGCGGGCGGAGAAGCGGGCCGGCCGGCCGGATGTGCGAGCGATCCGGGATCGCGGCAGCGTCCGGCAGCGGGGCGGCGTCCGGCGGAGCGAGGGTGGAGGGCGGGCCCGGAGCGGCGGAGGAGGAGACGCGGATGGCGGACCGCCGAGCAAGGGCCGGCGGGGCCGGAGCTGCCGGAGCGGAGGAGGAGCCGCGAGCCCGGGCGGGGCCGGATCCGCCGGGCGGAGCGGAGCGGAGCGGCGGGCGAGCCGCGCGAGCCCGGAGCGGCCGGATTGGGGAATGGGGTCGGCGGTCGGGAAATTTGGAAATGGGGCGGGGAGGCGGTCGGGAAATGGGGTCGGCGCGCCTCGGGAAATGGGGCGGCGGGGGCATGGGCACAACTTCACGCGGACACGCTGAGTCATGACGCCAAGCGCGTGGTCGTAGAAAATTGTAAAATTATGACCCAAATAGTTAAATTGACCCAAATATATATATATATATATATATATATACATATACATATGTAATATACCTTATATATACTAGATTTTTTGTCAAAAATTTTGGGTGTTCAGCTGAACACCCATGAACCATGGTAGATCCGCCCCTGCACGTATGTATAACCTGCGCATGGCCCAGACACCTGTCATACCACGTCTGTCATGAGGCGACTAAGTGTCCTACACAGACACAGTACGAATTCGGATTAACTTCAACAATATCATTGGAAGAAAAGCTGCAAAAAAGGATCATGCTTCCGAAGAGAATAAATAACTTCAACATAATTTCTCTCTTTGTGTCATCTACATATTCACTAACAAGATCCATTGCGGTGACCAACAACTTCAACAAGCAGATGGTAATCTATAATTTACATGGTAATGTAACAGCTTCAACAAGCAGGTGGTAATCTATAATTTACATGTAATGTATAATGACTGTTAAAGTAGCATAATATGTGCTAAATGATATTATTTCCCATTAGGGCTCATCTCAAGGCAAGGGAATGCCTGAAAAACCATATAAAACTCTCTTTCCTAACGGTATGAAACTATACAAAACTTCATAAATAACCATGTACTCAGCTTCCGTAGTAGACAAGGTAATGGTAGCTTATAAACTTGCTTTTCAGCTAACGGCAAACTCTCTACAGTGAACAAATAACAAGTGAGAGATCTTCTTTTATCCAAATCTCCGGCAAAATCAGAATCCACATAACTAACAAGTTCATCTCTATTCTTCCCAAACTATAAACAAGCATTAGATGTGTTCCGTAAATATCTAAAAAATCCATTGAACTGCTTTCCATTGCTCTTTTCTAGGATTAGTCATATATCTACTAATCACCCTGGCATACATAAGCGAACCGAATGCACTCGCATATGGAACTTTAGACATATACCCAACTTCATCATTTGATTGCGGACATGACGCTGAAGAAAGTCTGAAATGTGCAGTTAAGAGAGTACTCACAGGTTTGGTCTTATGCATGTTGAAACGACGACAAATTTTATCAATATATCTTTTTTTGACTTAGGTATAATTTGCCAAACTGTCTATCTCTGATGATTTCTATACTAAGAATCTTCTTTGCTACATTGAGATCTTTCATCTTAAATTCACTTCTTAATTGTGCCTTCAACTTTGAAATTTTAGCCCTGTCTTTTGCAGCAATCAACATATCATCAATATATAGGAGCAAATAAATAATTGAACCATTAACAGTCTTTAAATAAACATAGTTATCATAATCAGATCTTTTAAAATCCAAAAATATCATAAATAAATCAAATCTCTTATACCATTGTCTATGTGACTGCTTCAAACCATAAAGAGATTTTTTTCAATTTGCAAATAAAATTTTCCTTCCTCGGAACGACAAAACCTTCTGATTGCTCCATACAAATGTCTTTCTTCCAACTCCCCATGTGAGAACACAGTTTGACATCCAATTATTTAAGTTTATAATCATGCATAGCCATAATACTGAGTAAAGTGTGAATAGAATTATGCTTCACAACAGGGAAAAAGTCATCTATGAAATCAATACCTGAAATTTAGTTGCATCCTTAAGCAACTAGCCTTACTTTTACTTGACATCTTCGGTTGGTGAAACACCTTTATTTTTGAAGATCCATTTACATCGAATATGCTTCTTCTCAATTGGCAACCTGACTAGCTCCCAAGTGTCATTCTTGTCAAGAGATTCCATCCCATCATGTATGGCAGTCATACACCTTTTTGAATCACCAGAAGAGATAGCCTTTGAAAAAGATAAACGTTCTGCAATACCTTTAATTTTCTCCGCCATATTTAAACAATAAGCCACAACATTAGCTTCTTCAATCAATCTCTTAGGAGGCCGAATGTTCCTCATTTCTCTGTCAACTGCAATAGAACATTGTGTTGGTAGTGCAACAATAGGAACTTCTGAAATATTTTTCTTCTTGACTTCTGATGTAGATTTTGAATCAATAACATGCTCCACCTGTATGCTTGATTGTTTCTCAATGGAAACATCAATAGCTGGTTTATTATGCAACATAGCAGATTCATCAAAAATAACACTTTTGTTAATAACCACCTTTCTAGTTTTAGGATTCCACAATTTATATCCTTTCATAACAGTTTATAACCAAGAAAAATGCACTTAACTGCTCTAGGCTCTAATTTACCGTTGTTAATATGAACATAAGCAGGACAATCAAATATTTTCAAGTTTAAAATTTGCTAGAGAGTCAGACCATACTTCAATTGGACTCTTCTTATCAATAACCAAATTGGGTGACTAATTAATTAAATAAGAAGCAGTAAAAGCAGCTTTAGCTCAATAACTCTTAGATAATCCTGAGTTTGGTAATATGTAACGTACATTCTCCATGATAGTTCTGTTCATGTGTTCGATCACACCATTTTGTTGAGAGGTGCCTAGAACGGTATAATATCTTACAATACCTTCTGATCTATATAAAGATTCAATCTCCAAAACAAAACTTCAAACCATTGTCACGCAGCTTCTTGATATATTTGCTAGTTTATTTTTCAATCATAATCTTTTATTTTTGAATGTTTTAAATATATTTTATTTATATTTAACAAAATATGTATAAATTTTTCTTGAGTAATCATCAATACTGATCAAAGTAAGTATAGTGCAATATGTTTTTCCTGTGCGATGCTGGACCTCTGCGTGCGTGATTTTTTTCTTCTTTCTCAGATTCCGTGCCGCTTTATCTTCTCTCTCCTGTGCTTGCTGCTTGTTCCGCCTGCTGCCTGGACCGTTTGGACCCCCACGGACGAACACGAGCAACACCCTCTGAATTGGAAGCGACCGAGGCAAGGACGCGCGAGACGCGCTCTCTCTTCTCGATCGCCGTGCGACGGCTTCGGCGAAAGCGCCGAGACGACATGTAGGGGTGAAAATGGGTCGGGTTAATCCCGACCGATCCGCACCGAATCCGATTGGTACCGAATCCGATTGGTACCGAATTCGGAGAAAAAATATGGGTTAGGATATGGTAACAGCAATATCCGTCCGAATCCGATATCCGTCCGAATCCGATCGTCTTCAAGTTTGATTTCGAGTTAGTGCTACTATTTGACGTTTCATTTTCTTTTGCAATGGTAAAATAAAATCTTCCACATCGCTATTAAGTAGTAACATCAAGTTCTTGACAAGATCGTCCTCCTACTCCATTTGTTGTCTTGCATGCATTCCTTACAAACAAGTAGGGGTGCAAGCGGCTCGGGTTAATCCCGACCGATCCAACCGAATCCGATTGGTACCGAATCCGATTAGTACCGAATCCGGAGAAAAAAATATGGGTTAGGATATGGTAACAACAATATCCGACCGAATCCGACCCGTTTTCACCCCTAACGACATGGATGTTTCCCCCGATCAGATGCGGCGATGTCGCTCCGATTCTCTGCATTTTTTTTCAATCTCTGGAATCATATTCTCCTGATACTACTTATTACAAATAATACATAAAAAATAGAGATGAGAGATATAAATTTTTGTGAGAAAAATCCTTACAAGAAAAAATCATGAACGCTCGAAGACAAATTATTATAATGAGAAGATATTACAATAGAGCGTTTCATCCTTCTATGGACCACTGGCGTACATATATAGGACGAGGAAAAATAATCTTACACGAGAGGAAACCGAATCAGAGTCGATTACTACATATTAACACCACGTCTGTACAACCTACGTATGACCTAGACACATGTCATACCACGTTTGGCATAAGACGACGAAGTATCCTATACAAATACAAAACGAATTCGGATTAACTTCAACAATATCATTGCAAAACAAAAGCTGCAAAAAAGGATCATGCTTCTGAAGAGAATAAACAACTTCAACACAATTTCTCTCTTTGTTTCATCTACATATTCATTAACAAGATCCATTGCGGTGACCAACAACTTCAACAAGTAGGTGGTAATCTATAATTTACGTGTAACGTATAATGACTGTTAAAGTAGCATAATATGTGCTAAATGATATTGTTTCCCTTCAGGCCTCATTTGAAGACAAGGGAATGCTTGAAAAACCATATAAAACTCTCTTTTCTAACGGTATGAAACCATACAAAACTGTTAGAATGGTTTCAGAGGTACATGTAAACTGAACTTTTAGTATACCTACTATTAACTAATGTTCAAGTAGACGCTAGACAGGCGGTAAGCAGGGGCCTAACGCCTAGGCCGCCTAAGCGAGACTAGACAGGGCCTAGGCAGTCGATTTTGGCATGGTGCGCTACGGGCGATATCAAGACATATGCGATATTTGGAGGAAAAATATTGTTATCTAGAATAACTTGTAATGTTGTAAATTCGATAGATGATATGGACACTTCATCACTTGATGTAAATGCTTCATGTAATTGTAAACCTACATATTAAGAATTATACCATACATGAGATTCTTGGTATGTAGATAATACGATACAACTATTGTTCTTTAGACTTCTATGTAAATATAAAAGAATTAAAGAAATAAGAAATGACTGCAAGACAATAAGACATAGTCGCATAGATAAAATAAAAATATAAAATAAGTTCACAACATATCACACCAAAAGTTCTCAACCACATAAAGCAAATTTCTCACAAGTGATAAGTCACAAGTAAGATAGTAAGATAGTAAAATAGTTCTTAAAGAAACTTCAACAAGGTAGCAAGCATATATCAATTTTAATCGTCTTGACCGTAATCGTTTGTTGGAATCACTTCATCTTGATCGGATTCGAACTCAACCGTGTCAACTAAACACCGTACTACTACTACACTCACTCATACGATAAACCGATTAACCAAGAGGAACTAGTACTACTAGTCTAGTACTTAGTAACCAGCAGCACTAAGCAAGCAAAAGCAATCTAACTAAATAAAAGTCTGGCCGACAAGCCGAGTAGCTAAGAGCCAAGCCTGAGGTCGACCACCGATAGCTCCTTCTCGGCTTCTCGCCATCTCTGCTTCTCCCCACATGAAGCGACACAGCCTCGCCATTTCCTGCTCTCCACCGGTGCGGCGGCACCTTGGCCTTCTCCGTCGGTCCGCCTTCGCCTTCTCCAGATCTCCCTATGCCGAGCGGGGAGGTGTGGCCCTGTGCCGAATGGAGCGGAGCCGCGGAGGGGAGCGTCGGAGCGGCGGCGGGGAAACATGTCTAGAGAAAACGAGGCAGGCGGAGAAGACAACGAAGGGGAGGGGAGATGGAACACACTTGTGCGGCTGTGCGATGTGAGATCTGACGATTCAGCTGCGGCGGAATCTGGCGAATCAGCGGCGGTGGAATCTAGCGAGCCCGTGCGCTAGCGAAGAAACCCTCTATGTGACTCCCCGACTCGAGTCCAAGTCCAAACTGGTTACTGGTATGTGTCCTAAACTCTAACTGGTCTTTTCCCCCTCCTCTCTTATACCCCCATTGTTCTCCACCTAGAGTGCCTAGGTTGCCGACACGCCCGACTTGCCATCGTGTGGCTGCTACGCTAAGGCCACCTTACGCCGCCTTTGACCACCTTAGACTGCCTCGCCACCTAGCTGCCCATACATCTGACTTGCGCCCAAGGCTCGACAAACCCCGCCGCCCAGCGCCTACACGGCACCGGGCGGCCACCTAGACTGTCTTTTAGATCCATACTATTAGCATTGGTGAAGTTATAAAACTGTTAAAATAGTTTCGCTGATATGCACAATTGGATGGACTGATCACAAAACTGATTCACAAAAGGCGGATACTTGTAAACTGATTTGACAAATCAAAACACAGCATTATTGACCTCTCCACATCCCTGACAATGGATTCAAGCATACGGTTAATGGCTGGCGCTAGGAAAATGCTTGTACTTCGAAAAAGGCTTGATAAACAACCATGTCTACTAAAGACACGAATGACACGAGTCTACATTGGGCATCAAAACTAGTTTGTGAAATGAGAGATTTCTCACCATGTGATGCAAGGAAGCACCGAGGGCGTGTTTTGAAGGAGTTAACATTATAGCACCATAAAGGTCCGTACGTAGCACATTATCCTCTCGGGTACTTTGTTAGCTGCCATCGTCGAGTATACTAAACATGCCCCAAATGATTCGATTAATCCTAGAAGTAGACCAAACTTTGAACTGCATATACTTTCAGATCAGTAACAACTCTTGATATATACTTGAAAAGGGGAATTGTAAGGAAACAAAGTCAAGGAAGATCAAGAGCTAGCTTGGATTACACCAAACAGTAATCTCTTCCTATGCATATAAAACATGTTTGGATCAGCGAAGCAAAGAAAACTATAGCTGCATGTATACGAAATTTGGACTGCATTTCTGAACTAAGTTTCTCTAAGCAAACGGCGAAGCACCCCTTTAAACTTTTAACCAGGCAATACTGTAGTTGTTATTACAAGAAATTTAGGCATCAAGTTTGCATTAGAGAAGCAAACAAAACTACAGCTGCAAGTAGACAAAATTTGGACTGAATTTCTGAACTAAGTTTGTCTAAACAAACAAATCACCCTTTAATTTTGTTAACCAAACAAAATTGTAGTTCTTATTACAAGAATTTAAGCAGCAAGTGCGATAAAGCCACTTTTCTGCTAAACTGAAGTAGAATAATTTTCTAATCACACAAGACCATCTTTCATTGGTGCGCCTTCGCTGCTTAAAATTCAAATCTGGAATGTATGTTAATTCAAATTAAAATATAAAATAATTGAAAATTATGGATTAATATTAAGTTCAGAATAAAAATAAATCTGATTTAAATTGTGTCGGGATCGAAAAGAAATTGCTATTACATCTAAATTCAGCAAGCTTATTATTATTTTTTTGGCGAGGACAGCAACCTCATTACTTACCAAGCTAGCACGTGTGAGATGTTGTATGCATAGTACTGATGAGGCGCCATGACGTGACTTGGGCGGAGCATTCAGAGAACATATCGTGCCACGTACCTTTATGGTGATACAAATGTTATTCAGAGCAAACATTCATAGTCAAACACCTCGCATGTGAGTCACGGAGTCTGGCAGCTTGTAGTTTGCGAGTGTCGGTACAGACAAAAAAATAATTATATATAATTTTAATTGATATAGTTAAATTTAATATATTTTTTATTATAATTAATTTTTAGATTTTATCTAAAAACATACTGTTTTCAAAAAATTTACTTAGCCACAGTACGTGACCATATGCTATAAGCGTTATCCAACCCGTCCTTGTTTCAGCATCGGTGAGATTTGCAAAACTGCAGCATAGTACGAGGAAAATTTAATTATTTGTCACTCTTATGAGTAGAGTGGCAACAGATTTGCCACCTTGACCTGTTGTCAGTGATTTAGACGGATCTATATGTAAGTGACAGAGTTAATTGACCAATTTTAATAGTAGGAAAAAATTGAAATCCCCTAGTACTGATGAGGTGCCATGACGTGACTTGGGTGGAGCGTTCAGAGAAAACATGCTACCGACCTGTTATCCTCATTAAAATATAACGTAATAGTTATAAAAAATACTTAAATTTTGGTCAGATTACCTCGTGACACGAGGACGTGTCCTACAAAAATTCAACTAAAACATGACTTACGTTAGGAGATACAAAAAGACAAATTTTACTAAACAATAATTATCTTTTTGTTTTTTGTTTTTTGATTTCCTTGTGAGCTGAATTTGCCTTTTTTTATATCTCTACGTGTAGATCAAATTTAGATTTAAAATTTAGTGGTATGATAGATAGATTTTGTGTCAATGCTATAATTTTTTTTTACATTTTCATGATCATTTGCACCGAGTTTAAACGAGGTAATGTTATAGCACCGTAAGGGTTGTTAGCACCGGATACTTCCTTGACCATTGGGGGTACTTTGGAGAAGATGGTTGGGGTTTTTGGGCTTGTTGCCTGTGGCTTTTGATTTTTAATACAGTAATTAGTCTTTAAACAGTGCATCTTTTAAAACGAGTCTACAAGTTAATTGTAGTATGCACTGCACCGACTTTAGCTATACTAGCAAAAATTGCATACGAATCTCTCTCTTTATACTCTCTCTTGTGAATAGATATAATTCAAAAGTCATAAGCCAAAAAACATAAGTCACAGTCAAAAAGAACCCACCCATTGATATCTTGTACTACTTACTCTTACTGTGCTATAATGTCACCCTTCTCAAAATATGGCACAAATAGTTACAAAAAAAACCTAAAAAAGTTGTTTAGATATGTCATGATATGAGCAAGTGTCCTACAAAAATTAACTGAAAATATGGCTTACATGAGCGGAAAAAGACAAATTTCAGTGAACAGTAACTTTATATTTTCCCCTTTTTCCTTTTCTTATTTCCTTTTGAGCTGAATTTGACTTTTTTATTTCTCTACATATAGATCGAATTTAGATTTGAAATTTGGTGGTAAGATGCATTGATTTTGTGTCAATGCTAACATTTTCTTTGAATTTTTAAATGATTATTTGCACTGTGTTTTGAAGAAGGTAACATTATAGCACCATAAGGTTACGTAGCACATATCCTCTCGGGTACTTTGGTAGCTGCCATCGTGGATGCACATGCATTACCGACATCACTCCACAGTTCTAGTATACTACTACTATGCTGGTAACAAAGGGGCCAATCAATCACTGAGTTTGGTGGCCGTCTTCAATGTACATCGCATTGTTCAGAATTTTAGTGTAAGGGGCTGTTTATATTAGTTTCTATTTTTGATCTTTATTTGAAGAAGCAGAAATCAATATGAATAATTAGCTTTTTAAAGTGACTTTCTCACTTCTCTCGCTCTCGTCTCGCTACGGGCATAAGGAAGGGGGTCACAGACGTATCACATACCCCACTCTTCTCGCTCTTGTCTCACGTACGTATCTCTCTCTCACTTTTCTCACCACCCACTTCCTTATTCTTAAAGCCACTTCTTTTAGTCACTACGATTTATTTTCAGTAAAAACCATCAACAACAGCCAATATAATAGTGAATGGCCTAGGGTAGGTACTAGCACAAGGAGGCCATATTTAGTGCTTCTGAACTTAGTGTCTATCAACACGATAATGATAGCCTACACTCTAAGACTTGATGCCTATCAACACCTTGACTCCACAGTGCCCAAACCCTAGAATTTACTATTTAATAGGCTGACTACATTTACAAGAGAAAGGGGATAGCCACCACATCAATCATAGCCATCCACTATATCCAGAACACCATCTCCACCATAGTTTATCCTCTATTCATCTATCATTGTAATAATTCATTCATTGGTGTACCCTAAACTTTGGCAACATCTTTTATAATACACATTTGTTATTTTCAAACTTTTGTTATTATGTATTTCATTATTCATCCCCAATGCTCCACAGGTTAGCACAAGGAAAGATAGCAACATGTGGTAAGCAGAAGAATGACTGGCAAAGTCATTGATGTGTTGTAGTACATATGTGAGCGGGACAATTGATTCTCCTATACGACGTTTGTCCGAGGGGGATGTATATAGAGTGTGCCATCTACATAAACATATGGCTACCACAATTGCTTTACTTTATTAGATCATTATTGTTATCATCCCCAAGATTTGCTAACGTTGCAGGTGGAATGGTGGGAGCACCTGCCTCAACACATTCATTGATTTTGGATTAGATGGTTGAGATGGAGTTTGTCCATATGTTCACAAATTACCTCCTGTACAAAAGATATGTTGCCATTTGCTCTAGGCATGACCATACGTGGGATCATCATAGACGGTTCGTATCCCTCATCAGAGATGATTTATGAACCATCTGACTTATTATGTCAGTGATAATAGGTGGTTATTACAGAGAGTTCTCAAACCGTCTGTGATAAGGCACAACATAGATGGTTTTTAAAAAATAACCGTCTTTGATATCCAACATATCACAGACAGCTAATACAAAGAAACATCTATGATGGTCTATGTATCACAGATGGTTCCACTTTGCTGCAAGACTATAAGGATTCAGTGCCACCTACTCATGTATGTCGCCATAGTCATTAAACCTAAATTCGTGTTGCATATAAAGTACAAATGAAATTTGTATAACAATTAGTAAAGCACTTACCTATGGTTGGGCACTAGTATGCACTCCTTGTTGCCCTGAGCAAGCAATTCCGTCATTATGTAATTCTTGACATGGGATGCATCTTGGGTGATGCATTGCGTAGAGATCAAATGTGGGTCGAGGAAACCCACCGGTTCTCACAATCGCTAGGTTTCTTGCATTATGTATCTATACATGAGCAATGAGTTATGATATTTATTGGTATCACGTGAATGTAAAATTTGATTGTACACACTTACAGTGTTCAGCATCATAGAATTAAGGCGTCGAGGGCGTCGAGGTTGAATAGTTCGTATAAGCCATCAAAGCCTATGATAAAGAAGCCCGACTCGTGGATAAAATGCTTCTCTGTGTATTTGACAACGAATCTAGTAGGCTGGTTTGTCCTCCACTCGTTGGTTCTCGGCATGTACTAGACATGCAAACTCTCGCAGCTCATTCCAAAGTGGGGTAATAGTGTGTTAGGGACCAACTGCATTCTGAGGGAGAACTTCCAGGGCTTGCGAGGTGCCGTAATGTTCTTCAATTTGGCCTTAGTGCCTCATCTGTGATAAGTATTCCCGAGAGACAACTCGACATGCTTTTCTTATTTCTTTGGCATCGTCTCTACAGGGGCCGATATTGCGGCCTTCTAAAGGGAGGTTGAGTTGGAGTCACTAAGGGTTCTATTGGAGTGGCATGGTCATGTAGAGATCATGGCACTACAGGGTCCAGGACGATGTCCCTCTTGGGCCACTGGACAAAAGTGTGCATGGCATCCCCTAGTGTTATGATGTCTTCGTTTAGGAGCTTCTCTAACGGGACAACCATGAAAGGGTCATGTACCATGTCCAGCTGGACCTTGGTGTAACCCTGTGCTAGCTGGACACTATGCATAATGTCGATATAGTGGCAAACTTCTAAGTACTCCCAATAAGGCAAATCCCAAAAAATTGATCTCTTCTTCCAAATGTTCTTCTGATATGTCCTCAATTTACGTCCATTTTCAACCACAACGTCGATATTCTTAACCATATCATATACCTCTTTCTTTCTGAAAAGCTTGGAGCTAAATTGTCCTCCTTCTTTCTGTCAAATTGTTTTTTCATCTTGCGGTATAGGTGATACTTGGGAAGGAACCTACGTTAATGTACGTACATAGTTTTGCACGAGTTATTCAGCCACACACTCTTTGTATCATCTAAGCAGTGAGGATAGGCTTTGGCTCCTTTTGCACTCAAGCACGATAGGTTACCAAGGACAGAAAATCATTGATGGTGTAGAACAACATGACGCGTAGAGTAAAGTTCTGTGATTTATCCGCATCCTATACCTTCACCCCTTTCTTTCATAGTGTTACAAGTCTTTTAGCAATAGTGATAGGTACATATCAATATTATTCCCATGTTACTTCGGATCTTGGATAAATAGTGACATCCAAATATACTTTCGCTTCATACACAACCAAAGATAAAGATTGTATATACATAGATTTATGGGCCAAGTGCGATGTCAGCTGCCTATATTACCAAACGAATTCACTCCATTTGTACTAAACCCAAACTTTATATTTCTCGGTTCCGCACTGAAGTCTACAAATATCCTATCGAAATTCTTGCACTAGGTAGAATCAGCGGGTGTTTTAGTTTTCATCTTTATTATGCTCCTCTGATTGCCAATACAGTAATGTTGATCCTTTCGGTTCATAAATAAATGTTTCAAATGGGGAATTACAAGCAGATAGCACAACACCTTAGTAGGAGGTTGTTGATTCATCTCGATGCCCTCACCATCAATGGAGTGAATCTTATGCTTGTATCGGGATGCTTTGTAACGGACATGCATACATATTTGCATACTTTTTATGGTATATGATACAATCTTTTGGATATGCATATATTCTTTTTACTTCTATTCCTAAGGGATAGAGAACCTTCTTGGTTTGGTACATGGTTTTGGACAACATGTTTCCCTTCGGAAGCATGTTTGCTAAGAGATCTAACAACGCCGTCAAACTCTTATTGGACCAACCATTGCTTACCTTTAACTTCAGCAGTTTAAACATGGATGACAACCTTGTGTATTTTGGTTTGTAGCCGGTGAACAATGGTTTCTCTGAGCCTTCCATCAAGCCCTTAAATTTACCAAATTCTCTCACTATAGTTTCCTTCTGTATCGTGCAACATCTGATCCAGATTATCATCATGCAACCTATCCTCATCGAAAGAACAATCGACATCCGGTATATCATTGTATCCCTCGACGATGTTATTATCTTCCTGTATAATCTGCTCTTCACCATAACTGCTTCAATATGTATACCCTTTTTTGAAATCCCTTCGAATTAAGTGTGCTTTTATCGCACTAAATTGGTAAACATCATAAGATTTTCCCAATCGATGCATGGACAGTACATAAATTTTCTCTTCAACATATCTTCCTTGGAATCTTTTCTAAAAGCAAACACGACATCAATGTGATCTTCACTCACATGGTTATCAACATACATCTAGTTTCGGTCCATCTATGCTACGCATATAACAAATTAATGCTAAATTAGATTAATGCTCTTCTAGGTAGTCATTACATGTACGTGCACTCTTACACATAATTGTCATTCACCATAATTTGTCCAGCTAAAGTAGCTAGCTATGATTTATAAACCAAGCCAACAAGAATTAAAGTAGATAGGAGTGAGATCCACTCTTAAATTGGAGCACAAACTAGCAAGCTAGTTCTCTCTTTTCTTGCAACTAAAAAGTGCACAGATTTAGCTAGAATATAATGCATTCCATTATATATAGTACTAATTAATAACCTTAGATCACACAAGCACCATTCCAAATCTCTGGTTTCCTTTCACCAAATTACCTCAAAGTAGCCACCTAACAGACAGATATGTTGAGACGAGGGTATTTAATAACGAAATGAATATCATAGACACTTCCATTCACAACCTAGTTTGTGATACAAAAACCGTCAGCGATACATCACAGACGGCTTTTCACAAAAACTGTCTATGATATATCACTGACGGCTTTTCACAAAAATCATCTGTGATAATTCCGTACATCATAAACGATTTTTATTATAAATTGTCTGTAATGTAACACATATGGCTTGTGTAAAAAAATTGTCTTTGATAAATAAGTCATCACTGATGGTTCTTACCATCGGTTGCAATATAGTCGGTCACGCTAGTAAAACCGTCTGATATAACTACGTTGTAGCTTAACATTGATGAATTCTGTAAAACCATCTATGATGAGACGTCCAGTATAATCTTCTATGTGATAGTGAGGGAAAACAAAGTGTAGGATCGGTGGCTGGGGATCAGGGGGTTTTGCCTTTTCTGTGCCTCAAGCTCGAGACATGTAGCATAATACCTGGTATTTTAGGGGGTCACTAATTACCTGATAATAAATTTAATCTCTAGTTTAATGCTCAAGTAAGAAAAAGAAGTGTTTGAAATAGTAACATCATAAAACAAATTCTATTCATAGAATTCTTTCGGCAGATAGAAATTGCAGAATTGGATTCGGTACGGTATTGGTTTGTTTGTAAGCTAGGCTCACAAAGCGAAAGAATGTTCGTAAGTTAAGTTCACTACTACAGAAAACCGTATTACAGACAGTTCAGAAACGTCATCATAGACGGTTTTGTGAGCCGTCTGAATTTATGGGTCAGCGATGATACGAGGTCATCATAGACAGCTTTCGAACCGTCTGTGGTGCAAATATCATAGACGATTTATAACTAAAAACCATCTGTGATAGTTATGCCATTTTCAAAAGGAGGTAACTCGTCAAATTGATTGTATTTGTCCTCGTCCACTACATTCTCTACTCCGACAATTCTCCTTTTTCCATGAAGAACTACATGACGCCTCTTATTTGCCGGATCGGTTATATAGAAAGCTTGAACAACTTGGTTAGCGAGTATGAATGGTTTGTCTTTGTATCCGAAATGTTGGAGGTCCACGGTAGTGACACCGTACTTGTCAACCTTCACCTGTGGGAGATACACCCAATGACACTGAAATAAGGGGATCTTGAAAACCACGTAGTCGAGCTCCCAAGTCTCTTCTATGAATTCATAGTACGAGTTTCTCAACCCATCGGTACTGAGCGCATCTATGCGGATACCGCTGTTCTGGTTAGTGCTCTTTATATCCTGAGCATGTGTACAGAATGTGTACCAATTTATGTCATATCATTACCATGTTCAACTGTAAATGTTGGCCCTTTTGCCAACCATGTCAGTATCTCACTTGGCGATCTCGTAATGATTTGCTCCTTCAACCATTGGTTGAACTGATTGTTGTGTTGCCTCATGGTCCAAGCATCCGACCGCTCAATTACATTGTCAAGCACATCCTTGTCTTTGGTCGACATAAGGTGCCACTTCAGTCATGTGTTGCAAGATCGTGAAATGGGCTTAAGCATACGCGGCCATATCTGGAGTGCTTGCTTTCCTTCCGATAGTTCCGATACCCTTGAACATCCCCTCATGACGAGATTGAGGCACACCTATCGGTTGAATCTGAGTCATATAATCGACACAAAACCCATGAACCTCTCAAATGGGTACATGCTACGTAGGAATACGGGCCCACATATTTTTATCTCCCACACAACGTGAACAATGAGATGGACCATGATATCTCCCACCTCGTCTTGCAGAGCATCTAGTCCTTCAGGATCGATGACTTTCTGAGCAATTGTGTTAAAGAAATAACATAGCCTCATGATTGTCTCTCAAACTTTGATCGGCAAAATATTTCTAATTGCAATAGGGAGCATCTGTGTCATCAGCACATGACAATCATAAAACTTTATGCCATTTAACTTCAAATCTTACATCAAAACAAGTTTCTTCATGTTGCTGGAGTAACCAGACGGAACTTTGACACCATGCAAGCACTGGCACAGTTCTGTTTTCTCGGCCTTGGACAGACTGTAACACGTAGGGGGAATGTACGTTCTTCCGTTATCTATTTTTGTCGGTGCTAACTCTGGCCTGATGTCCATATCAGCCAAGTCAAGTCGTGCGTTGACGCTGTCCTTTGTTTTATCACGAATGTTTAGTAAGAGATCAATCAAGTTGTCATACACATTCTTTTTTACGTGCATGACGCCGATGCAGTGTCGAACATCTAGGTACTCCCAATAAGGTAAGTCCCAAAATATTGATCTCTTCTTCCAGAAGTTCTTCTCATGAGCCCTCAATTTACGTCTCTTTTCGAGGACAACATCTAAATCCTTAACCATATTATAAACCACTTTTCCGCTTAAATGCCTTGGAGCTGAACCGTCCTCCTTCTCTCCGTCAAATTGTTTCTTCATCTTGCGGTATGGGTGAGACCTCCGAAGGAACCGACGGTGACGCATGTACATGGTTTTGCGTGAGTGTTTCAGCCACACACTCTCGGTACCATCTAAATAGTGAGTACAATCTTTGACACCTTTTGTATTCTGGCCCGACAAGTTACCAAGGGCAGGATAATCATTTATGGTGCAAAACAAGAAGGAGCGCAAAATAAAATTCTCTCTATTGTATGCATCCCATATATGTACCCCTTCGTTACACAGTACTTTTAGATTTTCCACCAACGGTACTAGGTACACGTCAATATCATTCCTAGGTTGCTTTGGCCCTTGGATAAGTATCGACAACAAAATATACTTTCGCTTCATACACAACCAAGGAGGAATGATAATCTTCTATGTGATAGTGAGGAAAACAAAGTGTAGGATCGGTGGCTGGGGATCAAGGGGTTTTGCCTTTTCTGTGCCTCAAGCTCGAGACATGTAGCATAATACCTGGTAATTTAGGGGGTCACTAATTACCTGATAATAAATTTAATCTCTAGTTTAATGCTCAAGTAAGAAAAGAAGTGTTTGAAATAGTAACATCATAAAACAAATTCTATTCATAGAATTCTTTCGGCAGATAGAAATTGCAGAATTGGATTCGGTACGGTATTGGTTTGTTTGTAAGCTAGGCTCACAAAGCGAAAGAATGTTCGTAAGTTAAGTTCACTACTACAGAAAACCGTATTACAGACAGTTCAGAAACGTTATCATAGACGGTTTTGTGAGCCGTCTGAATTTATGGGTCAGCGATGATACGAGGTCATCATAGACAGCTTTTGAACCGTCTGTGGTGCAAATATCACAGACGATTTATAACTAAAAACCATCTGTGATAGTTATGCCATTTTCAAAAGGAGGTAACTCATCAAATTGATTGTATTTGTCCTCGTCCACTACATTCTCTACTCCGACAATTCTCCTTTTTCCATGAAGAACTACATGACGCCTCTTATTTGCCGGATCGGTTATATAGAAAGCTTGAACAACTTGGTTAGCGAGTATGAATGGTTCGTCTTTGTATCCGAAATGTTGCAGGTCCACGGTAGTGACACCGTACTTGTCAACCTTCACCTGTGGGAGATACACCCAACGACACTGAAATAAGGGGATCTTAAAAACCACGTAGTCGAGCTCCCAAGTCTCTTCTATGAATTCATAGTACGAGTTTCTCAACCCATCGGTACTGAGCGCATCTATGCGGATACCGCTGTTCTGGTTAGTGCTCTTTATATCCTGAGCCTGTGTATAGAATGTGTACCAATTTATGTCATATCATTACCATGTTACAACTGTAAATGTTGGCCCTTTTGCCAACCATGTCAGCATCTCACTTGGCGATCTCGTAATGATTTGCTCCTTCAACCATTGGTTGAACCGATTGTTGTGTTGCCTCATGATCCAAGCATCCGACCGATCCGAATTCTGTTGCCGAAGCACATCCTTGTGCTGGTCGACATAAGGTGCCACTTCAGTCATGTGTTGCAAGATCGTTAAATGGGCTTAAGCATACGCGGCCATATCTGGACTGCTTGCTTTCCTTCCGATAGTTCCGATACCCTTGAACGTCCCCTCATGACGAGATTGAGGCACACCTATCGGTTGAATCTGAGCCATATAATCGACACAAAACTCAATGACATCTTCACTTGCATAAGCTTCGACGATGCTGCCCTCCGGCCGAGATCGATTCCATACATAGGACTTGAGAATTCCCATGAACCTCTCAAATGGGTATATGCTACGTAGGAATATGGGCCCACACATTTTTATCTCCCACACAACGTGAACGATGAGATGGACCATGATATCTCCCACCTCGTCTTGCAGAGCATCTAGTCCTTCGGGATCGATGACTTTCTGAGCAATTGTGTTAAAGAAATAACATAGCCTCATGATTGTCTCTCAAACTTTGATCGGCAAAATATTTCTAATTGCAACAGGGAGCATCTGTGTCATCAGTACATGACAATCATAAAACTTTATGCCATTTAACTTCAAATCTTACATCAAAATAAGTTTCTTCATGTTGCTGGAGTAACCAGACGGAACTTTGACACCATGCAAGCATCGGCACGATTGCTTTTCTCGGCCTTGGACAGACTGTAACACGTAGGGGGAATGTACGTTCTTCCATTATCTATTTTTGTCGGTGCTAACTCTGGCCTGATGTCCATATCAGCCAAGTCAAGCCGTGCGTTGACGCTGTCCTTTGTTTTATCACGAATGTTCAAGAAGAGATCAATCAAGTCATCATACACATTCTTTTCTACGTGCATGACGCCGATGCAGTGTCGAACATCTAGGTACTCCCAATAAGGTAAGTCCCAAAATATTGATCTCTTCTTCCGAAGTTCTTCTCATGAGCCCTCAATTTACGTCTCTTATAAGTATCGACAACAAAATATACTTCGCTTCATACACAACCAAGGAGGAATGTTATAGATGCAGAGAGTCACGGGCCAAGTGCTATGTCATTTGCTCATGCTACGGAAAGGATTCATTCCATCCGTACTCGGTCAAACCTTATATTCCTTGGTTACTGCATCAAGTCTCGCAAAACTCCTATCGATGTTTCTCCACTGGGCGGAATCAGCAAGGTGTCTTAGCATTCCATCCTTCTTGCCCTCCTCCGAGTGCCAACGCAGCAGTTTTACCACCTTTGGATTTGCAAAAAACCGTTTCAAATGGGGAATTATAGAAAAATACCATGCCACCTTAGCAGGAGGTCCTTTCTTCACCTCTGTTCCCTCGCCGTCATCTGATTGATTGTTACGTTTGTATCGAGATGCATTGCACATCGGACATACATGCATGTTTGTATACTCTTTATGGTAGAGGATACAGTCGTTTGGACATGCATGTATTCTTTCTACTTCCATTCCCAATGGACAAGAACCTTCTTGGCTTTATACGTGGTTTTAAGCAACTCATTTCCCTCCAGAAGCATGTCCGCTAAAAGACCTAGCAGCGCCGTGAAACTCTTGTCAGACCAACCGTTGCTTGCCTTCAATTTTAACAGCTCAAGCACACCGACAACCTCGAGTAACCTCGAGTACTTTGACTTGCCTCAAAATTTAACACGTGAACAAAGGTTTCTCAAAATTTTGGCGAACCTCCTTTGTTTAGTTCTCCATCAAGCCTCAAAATTTAACATACCGTGACCAAGACTTCAATATATCGGCATGATGCATATATGTGAATGTCCCAATAAATAAAAAACTTGCATTCACCTTATCCATGCATCATAACTTCTCATAAACAACTTCAATTGCAGCATGATGCATATATGTGAATGTCTTAATGAATAAAACTTGCATTCACCATATCCATGCATCATAAATTCTCATAAAACAACTTCAATTGCAAAATACCATAATCAGTACCAACATGTCATTATCACAATCAAGATCGCATACACTCATAGTACCGATCAAACATCCACAAACCAGCATTCATCAACAATCACACTATAAAATTTCAACCATCATTATACTTGCCTTAACCACGCAAACGGAGGATGAGTAGAAGGTGCAGCCCGGAACCCGTCCTCCTCCTGAACATTAATATAATATTTTCTAAGACAACAGAGATGGGTCTATGGATAAAATAAAACACCCTTAAACTAACCCAACATATTTAACTTGACCCCAACTCAACTCTTCTCTCGCCAAGCCACGCTTTCTGAGACAGCCACCTTGAAAATTCTTAACTTTTGATACAAAAGTCCAATGAGGCGTTCTCAGATTCTCTCGAAGATAATTAAATTATCTAACTAAACCTATTTGGGAGCCTTCCAGATTCGGCCATCTTCTACCCGATCCAACCAGTTTTCCTCAATCTGTATTTGTCTCTGGACAGCGAACTAAAAACGCCTTAACTTCCACCCCGAAAGTCGGAATTTGGACTTCTTGACCGTTCTGGAAAGCTAACAAAATTATCTACAACTTTCCTTATATGAAGATCCTCTGATTCTCCCGTTTACTAATTTCTAAAATCGATCTACCGAAATCCCGTCGGAAAATCCTCCGAGATGCAGAACAGTCAACTTAGAAAATCATAACTTTTACTATACAAATCGGAATGACGCGTTCTAGGACTTCATGGAAAGATAATTTCGTTGTCTACAATTCTCTAGGAGGGTCGATATCTGAATCCCCACTTTCACCTCTATCATTATAGTTCTCTGGCAGCCGAAAACCTCTACATCAATGGGGAAGCATCGATCCCACCGGCCAAGGCTTGTCATCGATATTTTATTCTTTTCTTTAAGGTCAATCTATCCGATAGACTTTTGAGATATTACACATACTCTCTATCATTATAGAACAACAATCGACATCATCCGAACAACAATCGACATCATCCGCATATCATTCACTTCACCGGCGATGTCATCCGACGACATATCATTGATTTCGCCATGACTGGTCCAACATATATAACCCTTTTTGAAACCCCTCCGAATCAAGTGCGCTTCAATATGCTCTTAGTCCTTAAATATCTTTAAATTCTCGTAATCAGTGCATGGACAGTACATATATTTCACCCCCTTGTTCAACATATCCTTCTCAGCAGCTCTTGTAAAAGCAGACACGCCATTAATGTACCCTTCACTCACACGGTTCGTGGCATACATCTTAGCTTCGGTCCTATATTATGCATATATATAACAACTTAATATTATAAACACAACAGCTATTTTTCCAGCGATCGTTGAAGGTATATAACCAACAATTTTGACAAATTTGGCCTCCCAAATGACGGAAATTGATCATGTATGGTCAAGTAGATGCAAACCATCTTCAATAACACTCACCAAAACTTAGATCTAAATTGTAATGCAAAGAAAAATAAATTTCATTACTAACCATATCTAGGGCAACCAGGAACGTATGAATCTTCAAAGCTCTAGGTGCAGCACCGGCTAAAATCCACCAAATTAACTGGCCTGAAATCCTTGCCTCCTCTAGGTGTAGCACCAACTAGATCTGGATCGAAATGAGACAAATGCGGTTCTGAGCGGTGCAATAAATATATTACAGGATTATCACATACGATTTTTAATAAAAAAACTGTTTGTGATATTTCAGTAACACAGACGGTTCTTTGGTAAGAACCGTCTGTGATACTCCTTTTTTCCGACGCCAAAAACACATACGGTCTTCAAATTAAAACCATCTATGATAGTATCCATCACAGACGGTTTGACGAAACCATATGTGATTTGGCGTCTACTAATACTATTTCTGTAGTAGTGGTTAGTCAATTCACATCCAACATGGTTTATTTTATTACTTGGTAGGGCTTATAAAATGATCCGTTGATTGCTCTAGTAAGTTAACGAGTAATTATGCCTCTTTTGATTTAATTAGGATCCCCTGTATCTTCAATATAAGAAACATGATACCTTCATTATTCTAATTAACTAGTAAAGCTAAAATGAAAGGAGGAGATTATACTCCTTCTAATCACAAATACACGCCGTTTGGACATCGATACGGTCATCAAAATATAACTTTGACTAGTAGTTCATATTTAATATATTTATAAAACACAAGAAAATTATTGTACTATAAAAGTATTTTCTGACACACATATATATGATTTTCATATATTTAATCTAAATATTTTAAAAGTTATTAATAATTAAAGTTTTCAAAGTTTAATTACACGTATTTCCAAATGATTCGTAGATATAACCGGAGGGAGTAAATAACGTTGGGTCTAAATAACGTTGGGTCTTGGTCTATTAATCTCACCATATAATCATATATTTTAGCTCATGTGATCCTAACTGCACCGACTAGTGCACGCACAATGCATACATATTAACATATGGCATTAGCTAATTGTACCATTAGCTAATTCTGTTTGTCGTGTATGTTGAGAAATAATAATCATCAAGATAATCCACTCAACCAATTAACAGAAAATCAATAGAGAATAATTGAAAGAAGACACCAAAGAGATGAAGTTTGTATTAATCTCAAGATATCCTTGTACATAGACTTACTTATTTATAGTCAAAACCCCTCAAGGATAGTTTTGGTATTTGCCTACCGATATAACCTTCTAGGATTCGTAACAGTCCCTCATGGGCGAATACCATGATATGCACATGCCTTATTAAAAACTCATCCCAAAAATTAGTGGAAAAACGGATAGAGAAAAGAGTACATGGCATCCGTCTCTCATGTCGCACTTGTTGCCTCATTAAAAATCTTCACATGAGAAAACTTTAGGAAAACTCACAAAGGAAAAAATAGTACAACATAAGAATTTCATTAAAAATCTTCACATGAGAAAACTTTAGGAATACTCACAAAGGAAAAAATAGTACAACATAAGAATTTCATGATCATATAAGTCTTCTAGTTTTAAACAAGAGCTATGGTTCAGGGATTTACTCCCCTAAACCTTGTAATTTTCTAAGTTGCCTCATCCTTATGCTTCGCACGCACTTCTAGATCTGCCAAATTATCACAAGATCTAGCTTTCAATACCTTTACCTCTCCATTCTTTTGGAGTTCATGAGGATAAAAGAATTTATAAACAATATACTTCGTGATACTACTTTTAACGTAGCCTATTTGCATATGTGCTACACAAGCTGCGTTATCGTCATAGATAATAATGGGGGTCATTAATAGTGTTCATACCACATGACTTCTTGATGTGGCTAGTCATTCGCCTGAGCCAAACATATTCTCGTGAGGCTTCATACACCGCTATTATTTTAGAGTGGTTAGTAGACATAGCTACGAAGGACTACTTAAATGACCGCCTAGAAAGCTATACCACCACAAAGAAATACAAATTCTATCTGAGAGTTTACATTATGGGGATCAGACAGATATCCTATATCTGTATATCCAACCATATTTAATTCTTGATTCTTTGGGAAAAATAATCTATGATCTTGTGTACCTTGAAGATACCTAAGGAGAGTTTTAACGCCAGCCCAATATCTTTATGTTGGAGTTGCGTTGCATTTGGCTAGCAAGTTGACTACGAAGGCAATGTCTAGCCTTGTACAATTAGCAAGATACATTAGTGCTCCCATGGCACTTAAATATGGAACATTTGGTCCAAGAACTTTCTCATTTTCTATTCTTGATGTAAAATGATCTTTGTCCTATTCTAGGGATCGAACTACCATTAGGGTTCATAATGGTTGTGACTTATCCATATTAAATTTCTCTAACACATTCTTGGTATAAAAGGATTGATGTACTAAAATCCCTCCAGGGAGGTGCTCCAACTACAGGCTTAAGCAAAATTTAGTTCGACCCAAATCCTTTATTTTAAACTCCTTAACAAGATAGGAACTTGCTTCCTTTATGTCATTTATCGTTTCGATGATATTCAGGTCATTAACATAGACCGAGATAATACAAAATCTATTCTACAATTTCTTTATAAACATAGGGATAATCCTCATTATTGGTGTACCCTCTTTTCAGGAGGAACTCACTAATCCGGTTGTAACATATTCTTCCAAGCTGTTTTAATCTGTACAACGACCTTTTCAAGTTGACGCTATACATGTTTCGATTTAATTTATTTGTATTCAGAATTTTTACTTCTAGGACTTTCATATAAATCTCCAAGTCCAGTGTCCCATATAAATACGTTGTCGCTACATCCATTAACTGTATACTTAAATTCATACCTGCTATCATTGATATTAAAATATCGAAATGTTATTCTACCCATGGCAGGAGAATAAGTTTCATCATAATCAATGCCGAGTCTCCATGTGAACCCCTGTGCTATAAGTCTAGCTTTATATCTCACCATCGGATTATTTTCATTTCTCTTCTGAATGAAAACCCATTTGAATCCTACAGGGAACACTTTAGGCGGTGTTCGGACAACTGTGCCAAACATTTTTGTTTTATTTAGCGAGAGTAATTCTACCTCAATTGCTTCCTTCCATTTAAAACCAAAATAGGCAAAAAAAAAGGGTAAAGACACGTGAAGAGTTAGCTGGTTTTGGAGGCGACAGTGAGCCGTGGGGGTCAGCGGCCACGGAGGCGGCCAGGCACGATCGCCGGTGTGGCCTGCAGCGGGACGAAAGCAGAATGTGTCGGGAGGTTTGTATACGAGGACCTTCCTAACCGGTAGGGATGGAAACGGATCGGATACGATCGAATAGTCTCAAATACAAATACGAATCCATATTTTAAAAACGAATACGAATTCAAATATTCTCAAATACGGATACGAATATTCTCGAATACGAATATGGATATTTTCGAATACGGATTTTCTCGGATACGAATATCGGATAAAACATATTCCTAGCGGTTTTGCTGATTTTTTACCGATTTTTGACTGGTTTTAAACCGCATAAATTCAAATTTTGAATCACGAAATTTGTACGAATTTTTCATTGGTTCTAGAAATGGATCGAATACGAATCGAATATTCTCGAATACAAATGCGAATATGATTATTCTCGAATATGAATACGAACATTTTCGAATACGGATTTTCCTTACCACATTCGCATTTTCTCGAATTCGAATATCAGATAAAACGAATTGTCAGTTACCGTTTTTCACCCCTACTAATCGGTGAGCAAGTGGTGGGCGCGGCGCGACGGATGCTCAGCTCAAGGCCGCGTGGCACTGGTGGGCCCCAGTCCCAGCCGAATTCGGCCAGGTGCTGGTCCCGGACCCGAACGTATCGGAAATCCATAACACGATCGGGATTAGGGATGCAAACGGATCGAATACGGACGGATAATGTCTCTACCATATTTGTTTTCATATTTTTTTCGGATGCGGATACGAATGCGGATACCTCGGATATGAATACAAATATGAATAATATCGAATACAGATACAGAGCGAATACGAATCGAAACGAATACGGTCACGAATATTTATCGGAACATGAAAAACCCCTTAAACTATACATCCAAAATCAATGAAAACACATAAATAATTTATCTTGTCAAAACATCATGAAATCTAAACAAACATAAGTATTTTTATCTACAATAGTCATACCGTTTTACAGATTTTAAATCTTCAAGTGGTAGTTAATTTTTTGTAAAGTCCTAAATAATTCTTAATGGATTTCTACCATTTACATGTGACTAATAAATTAATTAAGTATTTAAATTTGCATCAAAATAATTTAAACAGGAGTACATCAATTTAATCGATACAAATTTTAATCCACCGACAATATTAAATTTATTTTTTAATAAATATAAATATTTGCTAGTGGTGTTTGTAATTTAATATGACTAAGGAACCTAATGTCTAATGGTTTGTACTCTATATGATGATGAGTGATCTCCCAAGTCCCATTAGTCATGATAGATTCCATCTTGCTACGAACTATCTCTTTCCAATACTCTGCATTAGAAGATCCATAAGCCTTTGAAAGAGTTTTTGGCACATCAACCATGAGGTATACAATAAAATCATAACTAAAGGTTTTCTCAACCCTTTGTCACTTGCTCCTGCAAGGAGCCTCTATGACTAGATTGTTATTCTCCTCAGGGATATCATATATTGGTTCAGAAATGATGAGAAGTTTACAAGTTTGATTATTCTCGCTTTCAATAATTTCAGTTCGTGAAGTATTGCCTGCAGTTCTCATAGGAAAAATATTTTCAAACAATGAACCATATCTAGACTCCATTACTGTGTTAGCAATAATCTTGGGAGTTTCTGATTTAACTACTAAAAAATCTATAAACCGCGCTATTATGAGTATATTCTAGAAAAATGCAATTGGCTATTTTAGCTCTAAGTTTTCTCTTTTTCTGCAATGGTATATTGACCTTTCCCAAACACCCCAAGTTCACAGAAAATTGACATTAGGTTTTCTCCCCTTCCATCCCTCATATGGAGTAATTTTACTCTTTTTAGTGATTATTCTTTTTAGGACAAAAGTTGTTGTCAATATAGCTTCCCCCCACCATGCTTTAGGCATACGACATTTTCTAACATGGAATTAACTAAGTCTGTTAGTGTCTGATTTTTCCTCTCAGCTACCCTGTTTGATTGGAATGAATATGGTGGTGTAAATTCATGGACTATTCTATACCCAGAACAGAATTGGAAAAATTCATAATAGATGTACTCTCCTCTATGATCAGACTTCAATCTTGTCTATTTTCTTCTCTAGTTGGTTCTCAAATTTATAGGTCTCAAAGTAGTTTAAAGTTTCATCCTTAGTTTTTAGCAAATATATATAGCAGTAGAGTTTTACATCATCAATAAAAGTTAGAAAAATATCTTTTGCATCCTTTTATCAACAATCCATTCATTTCACACAAATATAAATTAACAAGATCTAATGGTGCTAAGTTCTTTTTGTTCTATACTTCCTTAAAGGGTTTTCGATGTTGCTTTGCTTGCACACATAACTGACACTATGATCCCTTAACAGTTTCATATTTTGGAATGAAATATAATCCAAACGTTCTAGCAATACTATCAAAACCAATATGATAGAATCGAGAATGTCAAATATTTACCTCATATTTATTTTATCCAGTTGCAACATTTAGATTATAACAAGACTCTAAACTACTTAGGCTTAACAAGCCTCTGCTCTCATAGCCTTTGAGCACAAAAGTTTCTGAATTCAGACATAACAATTTTATTTGACTCAAAGATTGGCTTATAGCCATCCTTACAATGGAGAGAACAACTAATTATGTTTTTGTTTATTGTAGGAGCATGATGTATATTCTTTAAGTGGATAATCTTCTCTGAAGTAAGCTTCAGATCCACCATACGAACACCAAGAACAGAAGTATACGACCTATTTCTCATTAGGACGGAGAAAGCCCCTACTACTTGGTAACAAGAAATCAAAGAAATATCACAACATACGTCAACATTAGCACCAGTATCAACCCACCAATCAGTGGATTAACATGTTGAAAAGACAACAGGAGAATTATCATACCCTCCTGAAGTTGACGCCTCACCTATGATCATGTTGACAATCTTCTTTTTTGGTTATTCACCATCTTTGCTCTTGCTGAAGCAGCAATCTTTCGCCATATGACCATCTTTTCTGCGCACAAAGAAAATGATGTCCCTCAAATCCTTTTTCTCAGTTTTGTTCTTTTTAAAGCTAGATATCTTGTTTGGTTTGTTGGATTTGTACTTTGTTGCAGCAGTGCATCTTTCGCTCTTACCTTTTCTTCCACATCAAAGGTAGCAATGAAGTCCTCAACAAAAATATCTTCCCTCTTGTGTTCCAAGCTAGTGGCAAAATTCCACCAAAAAATAGGAAGTTTGGCAACAATACCTTCAACCATAAACATAGGAGGCAGTACACAGTCCAAATGAGCAATCTCACCAACCAGAAGCTGAAAGTCTGGGCTTGTCCAACTATCGACTTAAAACTCATCCATGCTAAACTCAAAGAATTACTTACACATGTATATCCAGTGACCAGCTTCTGCCTTTGCATATTTATGCTCTAGTACATCCCACAACTTTATAGTGGACTTAAAGTCTATGTACACATCATAGAGTAGATCTGCTAGAATGGTCAGAATACAGCCAAGAGTGTTCATATTTTCATATTGCATAAACTGGTCAACCATAAATGGATACTACAGATGGATAATCCACCACAACTGCAAAGATATGAGCCAAAACTTGGTTCGAGACTGCCATCTACAAAAGTTGAAACTAAAAAAACCTCTCAGGTTTTATAGCATCAGAAGCACTATCCATTGCTATATTGCAAAAAAAAGTTCACAATAAGATTTCTAAAATGTTGAAAATATGGACAATATTTTGAATCCAAGTTTTACTAGGAGGCAAATACAGTAAAAGACTAGTGATACAACAAACGAATCTAATAGCAAGCTACTCCTTGTACTTCAGAAATATATATAGAAATAGAATTTAAGCAAGTCGATCAGTCACACGAACAACTTACTGTTAGGCTTGATAAAGAACATGAAGCAGTGTAGAACGTAGAAGTAGTAGAGCAGGAGCGGTCACGCAGATGCTACCCAGAAACCTTATTGTCGCCCCGTGTAGCCCGTGTAGGTACTCTCTGTGGCAATGGCTCGGAGATAGTTGCTCTCCCTCCATCTCGGTGCACGTCAAAAAGAAAGGCCAATGAGGTTCGGTTGCTCAACACTCAATATAAATTCACCAGAGAGGAAGAAGATAATATGAGAAAGAAATGAAGGAGTTCAGTCTGCCAAGCCTGAATATCTCTAGGTCTTTTATAGATGTGTGAATTACTCTCCAGTAACTGACGCTATTAAACTGAAATAATGCACTGGTAACTACTTATATTCAAAGCAAATGATGATAATTAAGTAGTCTCATGACCTGTTGAACGGAGAGAGATGATGCATGGTTTAGCAAAAATAAGGTGGACTTGGTCTGTCAAGTGGCGCGCCACATCACAACAGAGTTGTGCGTCGCAAGTTACATGATTTTCCACATGAAAATAAGTGAATACACGCACGTGTGCACGTGCACACGTGTGTGTTTACCCAAAACCCTCCTCATACCATCTTCATTCATATGTCATATAATTCAAGAAGTAACAATAACTCTACTTATAAATTGGTCTCCTTCATATTATGTTAATAATATAATACTAAATCATGCACACTTTAGAATTAAAGAAAATAGTTTCCACTCACATGAGCGTATTTCTAACCGTTGTTGCCGCCGCCCCTGGACTGGATCACGCTCCACAACGAGTTATGGGGATAGTTGATAGGGAGATTTAATGATTTGTTCTATTTTTCTTTGTCATTTGATAAAATATTTCGTGATGTCTCACTGATATATAGGGTCAAGATCCGCATATCAGTGAGATATCACTTGCCATTTCAATAAAACATGGAGCAAATCATCAATTCATCCCATACATGCATGCCTGCACAAATGCTGAGCATGGTGCGGCCGTTTGGTGCTGTAATGAAGAGGAGGACATTGGACAGGTGGAAGAGGGGATGCGGGTGTGCGATTTGGTGCTGTGCAGTGCTACTCAGATCGGCTAGAAGAAGAGAGTTAACAGAGAGAAGGGTGAAGCCAAGGCACTGATGGGGAAGAGAGAAGAGGAATAAGAGAAGACATGGGCTGTTAGGTAGGCCTTACTATCTTTTCCTTTTATTTACGAGTTCATTATTCATGCGTTGCTATGAGCTAAAAAATATATATTACCCTATATATGTTGAGCCACCTACGTCGTGCCCTCGGCTCTGCCACGACATCCAGCCGAGATCTATTGCGGCACTTTGAGCCACCAGCACCCTCAGGTCCACTGTGCTGCTCAGATAGGATTCGCCCTAACCCGCATTGCACCTCTACTTTTGTGCCTTCGGATCCGCCAAGACACCCAACCGAGCTCTGCCATGGCAGATGTCACGCCTCCGTCGTCTATGTCGTGGTTGAATCAACTAATCTGTAAAAGCTCAATCAGTCACAGCTGACAATGATAGATCTCACTGAACAACCAAACTTGTATGCGGATGGAAGCAAAGTCGAATGAATAATTGAATAAATGTTCACTAGCCCCACTCAACCAGCCTCACAAAAAAGTGATCAGCCTTGAACAATGAGAAGTGAACCAAGAAATATGAAAATATAACTGTACATATGCAAGGATTCAAGTTATGAAAATAAATCTCACCAAAACCATAGCATAATCAAACAATCACACCATACTAAACACCAAATTAAGGCTCTAGTACCAATTCATGGTGCTATGTCTACAGTCTACAGGGGAGACGGGAAAATGCAATCATGTAAAACCATTCTGCCAATAGAATGAAATTAGGGAAATATGATATTTCCATATGTGGATTTGGGAAGTAACCGCTACCAAGAAACATATCAAAATGCAAAGGAGCTTTCAATCGTCTTGAGATCCTGCAACGTCTCACTACAAGATTGGCTCCACCTAGAGGAGGTCAGATATTAATCTCCGAGCATGCAACACAATGACTCTGATGCCATGATATACACAGGACCACCAAGGCAGCAAAATTAAAAAAAGAAACACAAATGAATTGACTCCGTGATGCCAATGCCAGCAACTCAAAAACCAAGAAGAAGATCATGGCGCGGCTAGGGCTCACAAATGGGCATGCCAGTGAACACCAGGACATGGTCCGAGCTTGCGGCTGCCGGCGGCGATGGTGGGGGACTTCTTGGCTGGGCAATCGGTTGGTCCCACCGGCGAGTGAAAGCCGACGGCCGGTGACCGCTCACACACAAACCATTGGAAGGCCAGTTGGCTCACTCATGATCATGTTCGCCACCTCACACTCAAGGCACGAAGAGGGCCACGTGGACCGATTCCGTCGACAGAAGGCGCTTCAAGTTGGTCTTCAGTGGCAGTGTCATGTTAGTGTCGACTGCAGCCGCAGCTACCTTCTTCTTGTGGCGGGTACAACCGCTACGGCTCTTGCGGTGGGTTACGCGGAGGATTGAGAGGATGGCAGTGGCGCTACCGTGTGAGTTCGGTCCCCTCGTCGAGAGGCATGTGTCTGCACAAGTGATGCCTAGATCTGGTGCGGTGTGATGTCGTTGTGGTTGGTGACGATCGCCTGTTGAATGTGGACACCAAGCGATAGCTTCACAATGACCATGCCAAGGTCGACGCTCTGTTCTGGTCGCCGTCGATGAAGATAACCAAACACGTCGGCGTTGATTCACTTTTTTGACAAAGGGGTTGGGGAGGATGGAGGGAGCACTCACAACATTCAACAAAGGGAAACGAGTGCGAGGGCATGTGGAGAACGGACCACCACCACCAATAACTTCCTCTAGATGGAATTGTAGGTGACTATCTCTACTTTAGGGGTACTTTTCTATAGAGAGACGATGACCATCAACTCATATTTTTATAATAGTAATGATTAGCAGTGTAATATCCCAAATTCTAGGGCATGCAAAAATGAGAAATTTTTAAACTTTTTGAATGCATTTTATTTCCTTGGCTCTTTATTAGAGTTTCTTTGAAAAATTTTGATTTTCAAAAATCAAAAGTGCATGTAATGCAAATAAAAAATTGAGACCAAGTTATAATAACTAAATTAAAATTTTGTATGAGAAGATGTATGGTGGAAATCATTTCAAAAACTCATAAATATAATCATGGCACTAGAAATAAACATTTTAGTAATTTTTGAACATGATCTAAGAATTTAATTAAATTAGAAATCGTCTTTATATGGGACAGTAGCATTCCAAGAATTTTTGAGAAAAATTTAGAGAATATAAAATTCTGAAACATTTTTACAATAATCTTCACTATGTCAGGAGACTCCATAAAAATGTTTGTAATTTTTGAAGCTCGTTTGCTAGGTTTAAAAATTCCTCAAATCCGTCAGCCGAGCGAAACCACTTTCTTCACTTAACCTATTGTGTCTTCCTAGTTGTGAAATCGTATTTCATTGTTTTACGCCTTCTCTATGTCACTTAAGAGTCTCGATGCTGATGAGTGGGACTAGACCCTACTAGTCAAGCTGCCTCTCTTCACTCGCTGACACGCCAGGCCCGCTGGCAGGGTTCATCTTCCACCTCCACTAGCCCGCGCTAGCTCCGCCATGGCCGCACTGCACCCTGTTTCTGACGCCACGCCCCCATTCTTCTCTGCTACTGCCAATCCTACCTACCTGTTGCCTCAATGCAATGCAACTCTTCCCCCTTGTCTTCTTTCGCGCCTCTGTAACACCCCAAGACCCACATTACCCTGGGATGCTACTAAAACCACTCCACAACTAGCCAATTTACAAGATAAATTAAATTGGCAACAATTACTAATCAAGATAATATAAGCGGAAGCATAAACAACTAAGGAATAACAGAATAGTGATAACAATTCATTATTCATAATCCACTTCAACATAATAACCAAAGGAATAGAACCGAATTTAACATTTTTAAGATGAAACAATCATCAACAAGATAGCTAAGCAAAGACTAGAATCCTTTCAACTTTATTTTAGAATTAAAATATTATCTAAGTGCATCAGTGTGGTGCCGCTCTACCCTTCTCATGCATGCTCAAAGTCCACCTGTAGGGAGGGGGAAACATGGGTGAGATAAAATCTCAGCAAGTAAACTGTTTAACAGGCTATTCAAACTACAAACAGTTATACCTCATCATTTATAATTACATACAACCACAACCACAATTCATGTCCACAATTATTAATCACCACAAACTTCCATGGATCGAACCTCTTCAATTTCAGATTTAATTGGCATATGAATGCAGTCATTTTATCCACAATTAAATACAAATGAAACGTTTAATCTTCCACAAACCACAATAGATTAACCATCAACATTTAATCTTCCATAATTAACAATGTTTATATCCTCAACCTCAAATCACCATCAATGACGGTAAGCATTAACAAATAAATCTTGTTTGACTACTTTAAAACATCAACCCCTATCACCACTAAAGACAATAAAACATATATATGTTGTACTTCAATACTATATTATTTCTCACATCCACAACTACTATCAACAATTACCACAAGAGAAAAGTATCTCATACCACAAGCACAACCCTTACCATACACAAGGGACGAATCCCATTCCACGACCCCATCCACGATCCTCATACCACAAGTAGCTCACATGAGCCAATTCCACATTACAACTATGTAGTTGAATAATCCACAAAATAACTTCACCACAATAAAATTGCATATGTATGCAAATGATCTTTCCACAATGCAATGCATATGAATGCTTTCATGATATGCTCCACATCACTCTTTCCCCGCGGGATGGGTGGTGCATCGTATTACGGCAATATACGATGCTTCCAGCGGGATAAGAGGTGCATCGTATGATGGCAATATACGATATTGTACCGGTACGGTCGCGGCTAGGTGCGACGACATCCACATATGCAAATGACATGATATGACATGAATGATATGATAATCATAAATCACATTAGTCCATCCTCAAGGAGCATTATCATGCTCACAACATATCCACATCCACCACATATTAACTTCATGTTCAACAATACCACATTAAGTAAGAATTCCACATGTCTACTAGCAGAATGTCATCATATCAAATGATCAATACTTGCTACCATCTCCACAATTAAAATATCATGCAATCATGATATAATGTATCAAATTACGATAATAATATAAATTGCAAATAGAAAGAATAACAAGTTAAACGGTAGCAACCACCGCTACGTTTACTTGCCTCAACCGACGAAGCGAAGCAAATCAAGAGCACTCAGGGACAAGACCACCTGTTCAAAAGGTAACTCTCAGCACACATCTACAGCATACAAACACGACTAAAATAATTAAAGACGTCGCTAGAACCCCGAACCCGGACAAACTCTTCTCCGCTCAACAATTCAGCAAACTACCCTCTACACCATCGCTGCTTAACATTTTCGTATCTTTAAAAATGTCCATCCAATTTCAGCAAATTATACCTCTCTGGATTCATCACTTAAAATCCTACATTTTTCATGTAGAACACATATTTTTATTTTGATCACAGCTAGGTGTAATTTAATGCCCAAAATAGAGGAATATCTCTGTTCTGGCTGACTGGACAACAGCATTCAAACGCGTCCCGACAACAGTACAGGGGTCTAACAATTCTGAATTTTCTACAGAAGCTAGATTACCAGATTATCTAAAACTTTCTCAATTACGGCCATGATCATAAAAATCATTTACTATCTCAAATTCACAGATTAATATCAGTCTATCCAATTCTGCTCGCCTGACGAACAGCGGAATTCCCGACCATGTAACTCCCAGATCCCACGGCCAAACATTCCGAAAAAAATACAGGAGATGTGTCTGGAAGTTCTCTACAACTTTCCTTTTGGGAGGGTCCGCAGGAAATATCATTTACTAGGTCTAAACCGCGCGAACAGACGCGCTGCGCCAATCAATCTACAGGCAGACAACAGGTAATCTCTAATTGGGCAATTAATCTATTAACTACCTTCAAAATCCGTGTCAAGAACCCTAATTATTCTAAAAAACAGAGGGTTTGGGATGGAAAAAATTACCTAGATGGTGGATCACCCCTTTTTTCCTCTTTTTCTTCTCCTTCCTTCTTCTCCTTCCTTCTCCTTTCTTCTCCCTCCAATGGCAGCAGCACTTGAGGGCACCAATTCTGGATGGGGGCGGCCACAAGGGGGAGAAAGGGGGAAGGGAGGCTAGGGTTAAAGGAGAAAGAGGGGAGGGTGCGGCTTGGGGCGCCACCCCTTGGGCCATGGCCTGGGCGGTCGGCCCACTCCCCAGGCAGCCCACTTTGAATTTTTAATTTAATTTTTAATATATTTTATTCATTTTTCAATGTTCTACAATTTTTATTTTTGCCTTCCCACGATTTGCCGAAAACCCGGCGACTCCGCGATTGTTTTAAAAACTTACGCCGTAACGACGTTCGGGATATTACAGCCTCGCATTTCACAGCGAGAAATCGAGCCACGCTGTTCTGTTGCTTTCATGAGAACTCACGCTTTGCCCTCAACCATTCCGTACCTACAATGCCCCCAACCATGCCTTTGCTCTTCAGCCCATCCCCTCGGTCTCTTGCGCGTGTTTCTTGAGCACCTTCTCACTGAAACACCGAGAAACCGAAGTCGTTCGTAATACCGGCGAGCACGCCACTATGTTCTAGCAACTCCGATGAGCTTCTCTCCTCCCCAGCTTTGTCACAATGCGCCTTACCTCTCCCTTAAGCACCCTACTCATTTAATTGAACTTTCATATAGTGGACCACTCGTGCTAGCCTTTCTTCTTCACCTCCGGCGAGGACACTGCCGTAAGCCTTCCTAACTCTCTCTCCAGTGAGTCGTACCTCGATTCCATTCTCTCATACCTCCGCATGCATATAACTAAGCTCATGCATACCATTTTGTAGTTTCACCATTGCTAGAATTCGCTATCGCCGTGGGCCTTCTCTTCGCTGCCAACAGGGTCATCGTTGCCAGGCCACTCAGCGCCTTCTCGAGTGCCGTCATCATCTTCGGTGCATTCTTCATCTTCGGTGCATTCTTCCTCCCCATGGAAGCTCTCCTAGCACCGAATAGAGCCATAGTAGCTCATAGCTCTGTAGTGCTATTCCCCTGCCTCCGGCGCCATAGGACCTCACCTCCGATCGCCCTATCCTCCAAGTTGGGCCATGATTCTTCGCCTAGGCGTGCGGGCCAAGGTCCTGGCTCTATTTTGGCTCACGCCCCATCCGCCAAGGAGTCCCTCGCTGACGATGAGCTGTATCTCGCTTGGTGAAGTTGAAAAGAGAACCGTAGCCATCGAAGTCGAAAAGAGGACCGTAACAGTCAAAGTCGAAAAGAGAACCGTAGCCAACGAAGTCGTAAAGAGAACTGTAGCAGTTGAAAAATAATCATAGCAATAAAAATCGAAAAGAGAACTATAGCAGTCAAAAAATAACCGTAGCAATAAAAGTCGAAAAGGGAACTGTAGCAGTCGAAGTCAAAAGGAAAACCGTAATAGTCCAAGTCAAAAAGAGAACTGTAGTAGTCAAAAATACAATTGTAGCAGCCAAAGAGCGTTAAAAGTCAAAAAGAGCTATTGTAGCAGTCAAAGAGTGTTAGAAGCGAAAAAGAGCTATTGTAGCAGTTGAAGAGTGTTAGAAATCGAAAAAGGAACTGTAGCGGCCGAAGAGTGTTAGAAGTCGAAAAGAGCACTGTAGCGGCCGAATAGTGTTAGAAGTCGAAAACAACATTGTAGCGGCCGAAGAGTGTTAGAAGTCAAAACGAGTACTATAGCAGTCAGAAAAGAGTGCCGTACTTGTCAAAAGAGATAATTTAAACCTAACCAAAACCCAAACGCTTATAACTTTTGCATACGAAGTCCAAATTTAGTGACATTTGTTTCTAATTTTTCTAAAATCATGATCTTTCTGAATATACAAAAATATTTACGTTTTGTCTCTATTTAAATTTATTTTCTCTTATTTGAATTTATTTGGATTTTATCTATTAGATGATACCGCGCTGGACAACCTCGAGAACACGCCCGAAACATTCTCTGAAAAGCAAGAGCAAGGCAAGCACCCCCTTTGACCATGTTTATCCCAATATTTTAATTATTATATTATTTGCAAAATCTATTATGTATACATGTATGTTTCGTCAAAATTGCCATATTTTGGGTATTGGTAGTTATATCCGCTTGTATACATTTAAACACCTTGAAAATTTGTATCCTCTCTGTTGTAACCCTTAGGACATAGTTAGACAATAGCTAATGTCAAAATTTGGGTATATTACATTGAGTATATGTTCTAGATGCTTAGCCATGCACTAATTTCTGCTAAGTTTGAACTTTTAAACAGATTTGCGCGTGGACATGGTGGTTTCAAAATGTTGAACAAGGGAAGGAATCTCTGTTAGTTTATTTTAAAACAAAATGAAAAATCTAGTTTTTGGACATAGGCGAGTTATAGGATAAACCATTGAATGTGAGAGGGTATCTCACATGTAGATAGGGGGAGATTCTCGCCGGGTCAATTAAGTACCGAATGTTATTACCTCACATCTTTCTCACACCGTACAATCACATGTGCTATGTGGGCTCTGGTTTTAGTTGAATAAGTTGTCTAGGTCTAGTCTTACATTGTGGTAGGCGCAGATGAGGTGAGGGCATTCAGGGTAGGTTTGCTCGTAGGGGCTTCCTTCACCAAGGTGTTGGGGCCAATGCTTACTAATACAACGGTGAATGCCCACTTGGGGGACGGAGCTAAGTGAGGGTCTTTGTAGGACCGGAATGGCAACAGAGGGGGGGTTGAATGGTGCCTTCAAATCCGCCCTGAGTATCCACACCTATGCTTCTTCTCCAATAACTATAGAAGCTATGAAGACAGAAGGTAAACACTCACTGGAAACTGTCAAGAAGATCAACAAAGAAAGCTAGAGAGAGACAATCCAGAAAAAGGAGATTCAGGGCTGGTCTGATGCAAGCGGTAGTACCGCTGTGACGAGCGGTAGTATCGTTGAGCCGAACGGTGGTACCGCCTATGCACTCAGTCGCTGAGCGGTAGTACCGTTGAGCCGAATGGTAGTACCAGCTGCGAACTCAGTCGCTGAGCGGTAGTACCGTCGGGAGGTAGTACCGATGTGGAAACCCCGGTAGTACCGCACGCTACAGACTAAAGAACTGAAACTGCGAAGTTTGCTGAAAATCAAGAAATTCATCACGGTTTGCTGCTCTTCTCGGGTCAATTGAACAGAACATCATTCTAAACAGCATATTGACCTCATTGACAAGAAATCATAGACAAAGATCAAATGGAAATAACAAATTCAGATTTTACTGAAGGATACAACAGATGGTGACCAAAATCCAAATTACTCGTGATTATTGAATTCTTGGCTCAAGAAACTTTGGAGTTAGCAAGAAGATAATCACTGAAGGTAGAACCAAACTCCAATTTCACGTTTCCTCTAGAAAATCAAAGGGGCACATAACCCCTAACTTCCAACCCTAAAAAACAGCACGAACATGGCATACATGCGCAGGATTCAAAATAATAAGGTATTTCTTGATTCTTCCTCTTGTTCTCGAAAATGGGATGCTCAAGTGATCTCAAGAAACTTCCTAGTTCGAAGCATAAAGATTCAACAGCTGAAAAATCGAGAAATCATCAAAATTATGAAAGAACTGAGACTTGAAACTAAGAACAGTGAGCAAAACGAAAAACCAAAACTTTTCATAATCAGGATTTCTCACTTGGATTTCGAGAGATGAAGGATTACAAAGAGTCTTGCTACTCCCAATTCAATCCATCTCCCATCCTGGGAGCAACACCACAACAAAATCAAAAATCAAGAACTCACACACACATGGAGATAAAAGGCAGAACAGCCCTCTACCAACTCCACCCACTCCACAACAGCACAAAGGAAGAAGAGAAAGCACAAAACAAAAACTCTAACTACTATTTTTCTCTCATGCCTCTCCCTCTCCTTTTATAGTCTCCACTAATGGGTTCACAAGCACACTTTACCCATTAGCGCCAATGACTTCTGTTCTTTATCCACTAACTCGAACCGAATCCGCTTCCGCTTTTGCAGCCTTGCGCATTTACCACAATACCCCTGTTGCACCTTCCAGGAAGTTTCCTCGTTTCTTGCCGTCCAAGCCTCGCAACCACTTCGAGTCTTGCCATCTTTGGCACATCCCGACCGCTCCGACCTCAGCACTACATGTGCCTAGTCCAATCATCCCGTGCCTCGCCGCGACTCCGCCTCAAGGTCCTGCAGCCATCACAGACAAGAAAACACATCACATAGCACCGCTTGAGATAATGGAATTAACATTTGCACTAGTCGATACTTAAGTACGAAACACTCAAATCAAACTCAAACTTTCAGAACACGCATCAATTACTCATCACAAATATGGGAGCACCTCTCATATGATCTCTCAGTCTTCACTTAGGGGATAGACCTATGTGAGGATTCGAATGCTCTTTTAAGGGATGGACCTAAGAGACCTTCGATGTTCATTGGGCTGGTACAAAGTTAGGACTAGATAATCTAAAAGCTATATGATAATAACTTTCATCACACGTCAAAGGAGCGTGAAGTTGTTTGATAGTGTATTTGATTATCTCATATGGATAAAGTTGTACAACCTCTCGAGTGTTAAAAACTATTTAAATAGTAGTGTTCATGGTCATGATCAAGCTTGGATGCAGCCACAATGGGTATAGTTTTTATTTTCAAAACTATTTCACTGAACATGATGGGATGGCATGTACGTGTCCTCCATGTCCCTATGGGTGGAAATTGTGTGATGCTTACAACCGAGGAGGGCTACAAATGGATGTGATTTCCCGTTATCAAAGTTATTTAAATATTATTTCATTGCATGTCAAATGCTCTTTACGATTCTGTTTGTAAATTATTACTTATTGATATTGCAAATGAAATTTGCTTCATGCTGAAAATAACTTAGCATAGAGCCTCATCCTTTGACAGCCTTGCATATATGTATAATTTTATGATACACTACAAGTCTTGCTGAGTATACAATGTACTCAACCTTACTTAAATTATTGTTAATCGGTAATGAAGAAGGATATGTGCCCGACGATGTATACTTTGCCCCCAGCACTGGGAATTTAATGATGGGTCTTCCTAGGGTCTAACTCCAGTTGGTTGTCGTCCGGAGGGGGCATGACCTGGTGGAAATTGAACTATCGTGTTACGTGTTACGGTGCGTAAGCCTCCACCATGTACGATAACACCAGATGGCGCGTCGTCGCCCACAACACTGCACCCTGCAGGCATTGTAGGGGCAACCCGTATGACGATACACGCTCCATAGAGTCTACAGTCCATAGAACCCAGATAATGTCACTGTCATCCAACAACTCGAACTCGTTGTGCCATAGCAAGTAGCACCTCGACGATTTACCCTTGGCCCAGTGCAGATAGGCACCAGTCCACCGAAAACCCATAGTGGGCCTGTCTATTAGGTCGGTGAACTCACCGAATAGGTGCACAGGAATCACAATGGTCGGACGCCCGACAGGGAAGTGCTCCCAACTCCACAGCTGCAAGGGCACATAGCAGATGCACAGGTTGGGGTTATCAGTAGTGTCGCGCTGGCAAGCATCACACAACCCCTGATATGTGGCGCATAAGACGGCTGATCACTAGCTGTATTGAGACATCGCCCCAAACTCCACGTCAACCAAAGACTCGACAAGGTGGATGAACTCGGCGTTGAAAATATCGCTGTGTGCGGCTGGAAACATGCTCCAATCAATGAGATGAGGTGCGTCGTAACGACCTCGAGTGGTGCATCCTACGGGCACATAATGAAATTCTTCAGCCAAGCATGAGGGACGCCATGAGCACCCTCCAGGATTGGCAGACCGAACTGGTCTGCCAAACTCTCCTTTCAGTCCGTCGGTGCAGGGGCTGTAACAAGTGCGTCACTCCGGAGAGAGACCAGTCAAGAATGAGACATCCTGCAGAGTGATCATTATCTCACCCCATCGAAAGTGGAATGTGTGTCTCGGGCCACCACATGTCCACCAGTGCCACGAGCATGCTGCCGTAGGTCGTGAATTGGCATCCGATAGAGACCAGCCTCGCAAAGGGCACAGGCTCATGGCCCACAGGATTGGGATGTACCGCTCATCTAGCTCCCAATGATCCCTCCCTCCCTGTAGCTTCAAGCGCGGTGGGCCAGCCGCGCCTCCCGTCATCCATGAGTGGCACCGGTGGTTCTCATTGTAGAACTATTTGAGAAGCTCCGGTAACGTCATACCTTTCAACAAATGGGATAAGAACAAATAATAGTGCAAAGATCGACAATGACAATAAAATAATACAAGTTACTGATTACATGCGTGTAATTACATACGAATAATTCATTAATTACCGATAATTTGATTACTCGTTCAAAAAAATTACAAGTGATTCATTACCGTCGACTGTTGTGGTTACAGACCAAATAGAGAGATGATAGTATGGTAGTGGAGATTTTAGGTGAGCAATGCTTTCTCTGGGTGCTCCCCAGGTTCAGGACAACTTTATATATATTCACATGGGGAGTATTTTACAATTATATCCTTACACCCAAGTATCCCTCTCAATGGCATTTATGACATTATACATATCTCATCGTGGGCTTCTGACCTTCTAACAGTCATTTGGGTTTAGGTGGGGCCACCCTACAACAGAGCCTCTCATGGTGAAGGGCTTCACAGGTCGAAGCCATATTGCTGAGCCATTTGGCCCCTCCGTCCCTGCAGCCACTAACCTTCTGTGATCTTGGGCAGGAATGCCTTTGCCAGCGCAGCATGGCCTAGCGGCATGGACACGGAGCGGAGTTGCTTGCTTCTAGCGGGGCCGGTCTATCAAGGTGAAGCCGAGTCGGTATCCGACTCCACCCAGCGACATGCTTGCGTGAGCACAGTGCAGTCGTCCCTCGTGTGGGAGGCCGAATCGGGGGCCGGCTCAACCCGCGGACTTAGAGTCAAGGTGGGCTCCGGAGTCGTAGTGTGGTACCGAAGTTAGGGTATACTACGAGCTTGCCACACAGACTCAAAGTCGAAGCCCAGCCAAGTGGCTCGTGGCTACGCGTCGTTGGCGCATCGTGCGTTGTCGGCCCCTTCCCGTGGAGGCAGGACACGTGGCAGGGCACGATTGGCAGGTCGTGGGCTGTCAGGTGGCCGCACGGCTATGGTGTAGGCGCGCATGCAGCCTCGTTGCTTCGGCTTCCGCGGATGCGCGCTCCTGATCTGCGGAGCCGTAGCCGTTCCTTTGGAGGCGTAGCCTTTGTCGAAGCCAAAGTCGAAGTCGGGGTCGTTCCGCGGAGGCATAGCTGTTCCTGTGGAGGTGTAGCCGTTGTCAAATCCGAAGTCGAAGTCGGAGTGATTGGCTGGTGGCCCAACGACAATGCATTAATGGCCCCGAGGATCGCATCGGCCACTAGTACTCGATGGGAGTTGGACCATGTCAGGCGGCCGTGTGATTGCGGTTGTGCGTTCATTCCCGAGGGGGACATTATTGGCGCGTCATAGGATGTAAGGTGTCGTGCGTGCGTGCCACTGCGACACTTGTCCTCCCACCGGTTGCACTTCCACCGGTTGCGCTTCCCTGCCGGGGGGAAGCGGGTATATATACGCTGCTCCGTGAGCCGTAGCTAGGTAAAGCTGGGATGATCCAGTTCTTAGGAATGAGCCTTCCTCAGTTCACATGCATGCTCTGATAACACTGCTTTGTGGCGGGATTAGCGTGAACAACGCTATCAGAGGATGTTGGTGAACTGAGGGAGGCCTATTTTCGAGAACAAGGTGGGGCGCAGCACGACCTGCTCTCAAAAATAGGCCTACCTCAGTTCATCTGCATTCTCTGATAATACTGGTTTTGTAGCAGTATTGGTGGCAACAACGCCATCAGAGGATACTGATGCACTGAAGGCGGCCTATTTTTGGGTTCGGTCTAAACTTATCATGGGTCACCGGTCATGCGTCTCAACCGTGGGAGGGCGGACGGTTGGATGTCCGCCAATTGGTGCTTCCGCCGCTATCAACGCCGCGCTTGTTGCTTCTTGCTCGGGCGCGTTGTGTTGTTGCACGTGGTGCGTAGCCGGGTGTGGCTGGGATGATAATCTTGTTCTCAAAAATAGGTCTACCTTGATTCATCTGCATTCTCTGGAGGCACTGTTTTATAGCAGGGTCAACGCCGATCGGCGCGGTCAGAGAACGCTGATGAACGAAAGGGGGTCTATTTTTGGGTTCGCAGATCAGCGGTCACACTTCCTAATCGTGGGAGGCAGGGGGCTTTGTATGCCCCTTCGGCCTTGTGTCGGCGTTGTCCTTCACTTGCCCGATGTCGGAGCCGATTTATCAAGGCGAAGCCCAGTCTGTATCGACTTCGCTCCACGGGCATGTAGCCAAAGCGGGATGCAGAGTCGTCCTCTGTATGGGAGGCCGAATCGGAGGGTCGACTTTTGGAGTCGTGGTGCGAGCTTGAAGTCGAGGTGGACTTCGGATTCGCCGTGCTGAGTCGAGCCCGAGGCACAGCCAGGTGGCTCGTGGCTCAACGACAGTGCTTTGATGACGCCTGGTGTATGACATGGACTGCATGACGTGACAGTACGCGATGGGCGCGTCTTACAATGTCAGCGGCTGCACGCCTTTTCCCGGTATGGCAGGATGCGTGGCTACGCATGATTGGCGCGTCGTGCGTTGTAGAATGATCGTACGACCGCCCGTCCGTTCCCAAGACGGGCCACGCATTGAGACATGATTGGTGCGTCGTGCACTGTCAGGTTGTTGGGCGACTGCGCGTCTTCGACTGCCACCGGTCACGCTTCTCGATGGTGAGGAGGCGGACGGTTGGGCTGCCGCCGATTGCGCTTCCCGATCGTGGGGAAGGTGAGCGGTTTAACTTTCGCTGGTTGCACTTACTGGCGGTGTGGGAGGTGGAGGGGTTTATATACCCCTTCGGCACTGCGCCGGCACTCTCGTTTAGTTGCCTCCTGCTGCCTTGCTTTTTTGACTTGCGTACTATGTTCTCTTTTGCTTCCACTATTTTCCACAAGCGCCGTACTTCTCGCTGTCTAGCTCCTAGAGGGCGATGGCTCGTGGCGAAGAACGGGTTCACTAGGCCGGTGGTGGCGCCTCGGCCCGACGATCATCGTCGACCGAGGTGGAATACGCGCTAGAAGGGCGCGAGCCATCGCTGGTGAACAAGCGGTGGGTAGCGGAGGGGAAGGTGGAGGGTCCGTGCTCAGCTACATGAAGGGAAGCGAACTAGAAGGGAAACCGTCGTGAGGTGCGTCTGCCCGCCAGTAGTGAGACGGAGCCGCACCCGAGGAATCGGAGACGATCATGTTCGTCGCATATTTTGATGCCGGCCTTCAGGTTCCGACGGCCCTTATCGTCGGCGACGTCTTGCGGACCTTTGGGCTGGAGCTGGCGCAAATGACCCCGAACGCCATAGCCCGCCTGGCGGTTTACAGCTGAGCGCTGCGGATGGAGGCGTGTTGGCCTAGCTCCTCCCTGTTCGCATTCCTCCACAACGCACGGTGCCAGCCGAAGAAGTTGGAGGGAGGGGCGTTCTCCAACTTCGGCAGCGTCAACTTTGTTCTGCGGTCCCAGTGCTCGCAGATCATCCCGCCAATTCTACCCAGACAAAGTGGGAACCCAACTGGATGAGGCCGTGGTTCTACCTCCGTGTGGCGAGTGGCAGCGGCCTCGAGTGCACAGGCCGGCCAATATCGTTCAATACGTCGCCGGGTGTGACGATCGACGACAAGGACAGGCGGAGAGTGCGGAGGCTTGGAGGGATCACCCTCCGATTCAACATGCGCGACCTCGCTGAAGAGTTCGTCATGTATGGTGTGGCACCACTTGCCGAGCGGTGGCGCGTCGAGCCTGGGGGCCTTCGGCGCGACGGTTTCCGGCCGTCCGTGTCCTCGCTGCCGAGGCCTTCCAACCCTTGTAAATTTCGCGCCGAAGTTCTTGCCCCCTTTTTTTCGTTTTTTTTTCTAACCTCGCTCCGCCTTGTCTATAGGGTTTGCCCTAGAAGACGTGGAGCGTGCGGTGGTCGTGTTCTTCGGACCGTATGCAGCCAAGGAGCACAGCCTGTGGGAAGCCGCAACCAAGGAGACGAACCTGGGGGCGGATAAACCGGATGTGCGAAGCTCTGGGTATCCTCGTGCCGGAGCGCGCCATTCCAACCCCAGGCCGAGCGCGCCGTTGCAACGGCGATGACAAGGGGAAGGGGTTGCCCTCTCGGCGGAGGACTCGGTCCCCCGTGGGCGTATCTAGCTTGGCGGCCGTCGTTCCCGTTAACCTTGCCGGAATCGCAAGGCAACGGCCGCCGACTCCGACTCGACGAAGCACGCTGATGCGGATGGAGGCGTGTTGGCCTAGCTCCTCCTGACGCTCGCATTCCTCCACAACGCACGGTGCGGTAGAAGTTGGAGGAAGGCGTTCTCAACTTCGGCAACACAACTTCTCGCGGTCCCGGTCGCAGATCTTCCCGCCAATTCTACCCGATGAAGTGGGAACCCAACCGGATGAGGCCGTGGTTCTACCGCCGTGGCCTATAGCGGTTCGAGTGCCACGCCAATATCGCTCAATACGTGGGATCGACGACGAGGACAAGCGGAGTGCGGCGGTGGTCACCTGATTCAACATGCGCGACCACCAAGAGTTCATCATGTGTGGCACCACTTGCCGAGCGGTGGCTCGTCGAGCACGGGCCTTCGCTGCGACGTTTTCGCCGTGTCCTCGCCGAGGCCTTCCAACCAAATTTTGGCCGTTCTCGCTTTTTCAACCTCGCCCGCCTTGCCTATAGGGTTTGCCCCGAAGACGGGAGCGTCGGTGGTCGTGGTTCTTCTGGTATCCCGTGCGTAGCGCAACCAAGGAGGCGAACCCGGATAAACCGGGCGAAGCTCGGTATCCGCGGAGCGCCATTCCAACCCAAAGCCGAGCGCCGTGACAATGACAAGGGAAGGGTTGCCCTCTCGTGAGGACTCGGTCCCCGTGGGCGTATCTAGCTTGGCGGCCGTCGTTCCTGCTAACCTGCTGCACTGCAAGGCGGCGGCCGCCGACCGACTCGACGAAGCACGCCGATGCGGATGGAGGCGTGTTAGCCTAGCTCCTCCCTGTTCGTATTCCTCCACAACGCACGGTGCCAGCCGAAGAAGTTGGAGGGAGGGGCGTTCTCCAACTTCGGTAGCGTCAACTTCGTTCTGCGGTCCCAGTGCTCGCAGATCTTCCCGCCAATTCTACCCAGACGAAGTGGGATCCCAACTGGATGAGGCCATGGTTCTACCTCCATGTGGCGAGTGGTAGCGGCCTCGAGTGCACAGGCCGGCCAATATCGTTCAATACGTCGCCGGGTGTGACGATCGACGACGAGGACATGCGGAGAGTCCGGAGGCTTGTAGGGATCACCCTCCGATTCAACATGCGCGACCTCCCTGAAGAGTTCGTCATGTATGGTGTGGCACCACTTGCCGAGCGGTGGCGCGTTGAGTCTGGGCCTTCGTGCGATGGTTTCACCGTCCGTGTCCTCATTGCCGAGGCCTTCCAACCCTTGTAAATTTCGCTACCGTTCTCGCCCCCTTTTTTTCTAACCTCGCTCCGCCTTGCCTATAGGGTTTGCCCTGGAAGACGTGGAGCATGCGGTGGTCGTGTTCTTCGGACCGTATGCAGCCAAGGAGCACAGCCTGTGCGTAGCCGCAACCAAGGAGGCAAACACAGGGCGCGGATAAACCGGGCGTAAGCTCGGGTATCCTCATGCCGGAGCACGCCATTCCAACCCCAGGCCGAGCGCGCCGTCGCAACGGCGATGACAAGGGAAGGGTTGCCCTCTACGGAGGACTCGGTCCCCGTGGGCGTATCTAGCTTGGCGGTCGTCGTTCCCTGCTAACCTTGCCGAATCGCAAGGCGACGGCCGCCGACTCCAACTCGACGAAGCACGCCGATTCGGACCTTGAGGCAGGGGCAGAGGAGGCGGCCGTCGATGGGGAGTCCTTGGTTGGCACCAAGGACCAAGGGTGCAGCGCGGACACGCAGGAGGGCGAAGCGTCTTCGCCCGCTACCGACCGCCGAGGTCGAGTCCTCGCCCACCTGAAGCGAAGCGGCCTCGAACACGATCGCCCTTGCAACCCGAGAGGGGGTTCGCTGTGGTGACCAGGATCGGGGGCCTGTTGGTGTCGACTGACACACGAGGCCACGTGGGCCGAGGAGCCTGCTGCCCTAGGCGGCTTTGGGGTTCCCATGGTTCTTCCGAGGCCGAGGACATCCCGACGGACCTCGCCGTTGACGCCTAAGGTAAGCTTGATTTGCCTCGAAGATCCTCGTGAGGCATCCCTAAAGTTTTCGACCGGTCTTCTCAGATTAGCGGAGAACGGTCTCCACCTTGGGCAACCCTCGGGATGGAGACGCCGGGAGGCATCGACACCGAACCTTCGAGGGACGTGAGCGCCCGGGTGGCCTCGACACCAACCCTCGAGGGATAGAGATGTCCCCGGGTGGCCTCGACACGCGCCCCGAGCTTGTCACCATGGAGGCCATACGACCAACGTTGGCGCTTCCGATCGTGGGAGGTGGAGGGTTTATATACCCCTTGACGCGCTGGCAAGCACTCTCGCTCGCTTGCCTCCTCGCGCCTTGCTTTTTGACTTGCGTACTATGTTCTCTTTTGCTTCCACTATTTTCCACAAGCGCCGTACTTCTCGCTGTCTAGCTCCTAGAGGGCGATGGCTCGTGGCGAAGAACGGGTTCACTAGGCCGGTGGTGGCGCCTCGGCCCGACGATCATCGTCGACCGAGGTGGAATACGCGCTAGAAGGGCGCGAGCCATCGCTGGTGAACAAGCGGTGGGTAGCAGAGGGGAAGGTGGACGGTCCGTGCTCCCGCTTTTTGGGCTAAACCCTCGTGACGGCGGAGACGGTCCGAACTCTACTACATGAAGGGAAACTGACAGACCATCGTGAGGTGCGCCTGCCCGCCAGTAGTGAGACGGAGCCGCACCCGGAGGAATCGGAGACGATCATGTTCGTCGCATATTTTGATGCCGGCCTTCAGGTTCCGACGGCCCTTATCGTCGGCGACGTCTTGCGGAACTTTGGGCCGGAGTCGGCGCAAATGACCACGAACGCCATAGTTCGACCGGCGGTTTACAATGAAAGATGCGGATGGAGGCGTGTTGGCCTAGCTCCTCCCTATTCGCATTCCTCCACAACGCACGGTGCCAGCCAAAGAAGTTGGAGGGAGGGGCGTTCTCCAACTTCGGCAGCGTCAACTTCGTTCTGCGGTCCCAGTGCTCGCAGATCTTCCCGCCAATTCTACCAAGACGAAGTGGGAACCCAACTGGATGAGACCGTGGTTCTACCTCCGTGGCGAGTGGCGCCGCCTCGAGGGCACAGCCGACCAATATCGTTCAATACGTCGCGGTGTGACGATCGACGACGAGGACAGGTGGAGAGTGCGGAGGCTTGTAGGGATCACCCTCCGATTCAACATGCGCGACCTCGCTGAAGAGTTCATCATGTATGGTGTGGCACCACTTGCCGAGCGGTGGCGCGTCGAGCCTGGGGGCCTTTGGCGCGACGGTTTCCGGCCGTCCGTGTCCTCGCTGCCGAGGCCTTCCAACCCTTGTAAATTTCGCGCCGAAGTTCTCGCCCCCTTTTTTTCGTTTTTTTCTAACCTCGCTCCGCCTTGCCAGTAGGGTTTGCCCTGGAAGACGTGGAGCGTGCGGTGGTCGTGTTCTTCGGACCGATGCGACCAAGGAGCACGTACCGTGCGAAGCGCAACCAAGGAGACGAACACAGGCGGATAAACCGGCGCGTCTGGCTCGGGTATCCGCGTCTTGAGGCGCCATTCCAACCCCAAAGCCGAGCGCGTCGAACGGCGATGACAAGGGAAGGGTTGCCTCTCCGAGAGACTCGGTCCCGTGGGCGTATCTAGCTTGGCGGCCGTCGTTCCGTTAACCTTGCCGGAATCGCAAGGCGACGGCCGACTCGACTCGACGAAGCACGCCGATGCGGATGGAGGCGTGTTGGCCTAGCTCCTCCCTGTTCGCATTCCTCCACAACGCACGGTGCCACCAAGAAGTTGGAGGAGGGCGTTCTCAACTTCGGCGTCAAACTTCGCTCGGTCCCAGTGCTCGCAGATCTTCCCGCCAATTCTACCCAGATGAAGTGGGAACCCAACTGGATGAGGCCGTGGTTCTACCTCCGTGTGGCAAGTGGTAGCGGCCTCGAGTGCACAGGCCGGCCAATATCGTTCAATACGTCGTCGGGTGTGACGATCGACGACGAGGACAGGCGGAGAGTGCGGAGGCTTGTAGGGATCACCCTCCGATTCAACATGCGCGACCTCGCTGAAGAGTTCATCATGTATGGTGTGGCACCACTTGCCGAGCGGTGGCTCGTCGAGCCTGGGGGCCTTCGGCGCGACGGTTTTCGGTCGTCCGTGTCCTCGCTGCCGAGGCCTTCCAACCCTTGTAAATTTTGCGCCGAAGTTCTCGCCCCCTTTTTTCGTTTTTTTCTAACCTCGCTCCGCCTTGCCTATAGGGTTTGCCCTGAAAGACGTGGAGCGTGCGGTGGTCGTGTTCTTCGGACCGTATGCAGCCAAGGAGCACACCGTGCGTAGCCGCAACCAAGGAGGCGAACTCAGGGCGGATAAACCGGGCGTCTGGCTCAGGTATCCGCGTCGAGCGCCGCCATTCCAACCCCAAAGTCGAGCGCGCCGTCGCAACGGCAATGACAAGGGAAGGGTTGCCTCTCGGAGGACTCGGTCCCCCGGGCGATCTAGCTTGGCGGCCGTCGTTCCGCTAACCTTGCCGAATGCAAGGCGACGGCCACGACCGACCGACTCGGGCTTCGACGAAGCACGCCGATGCGGATGGAGGCGTGTTAGCCTAGCTCCTCCTGTCGTATTCCTCCACAACGCACGGTGCCACCAAGAAGTTGGAGGAGGCGCGCTCCAACTTGTGGCGCCAACTTCGCTCGCGGTCCCGTGCTCGCAGATCTTCCCGCCATTCTACCTGCACGGTGGGATCCCAACCGGATGAGGCCATGGTTCTACCTCCATGTGGCGAGTGGTAGCGGCCTCGAGTGCACAGGCCGGCCAATATCGTTCAATACGTCGCCGGGTGTGACGATCGACGACGAGGACATGCGAGAGTCCTGAGGCTTGTAGGATCACCCTCCGATTCAACATGCGCGACCACATTTGAAGAGTTCGTCATGTATGGTGTGGCACCACTTGCCGAGCGGTGGCGCTTGAGTCTGGGCCTTGGTGCGATGGTTTCAAACCGTCCGTGTCCTCGCCGCCGAGGCCTTCCAACCCTTGTAAATTTCACTTGAAGTTCTCGCCTTTTTTCTAACCTCGCCCGCCTTGCCTATAGGGTTTGCCCTGGAAGACGTGGAGCATGCGGTGGTCGTGTTCTTCGGACCGTATGCAGCCAAGGAGCACAGCCTGTGCGTAGCCGCAACCAAGGAGGCAAACCTGGGGCGGATAAACCGGGCGTGCAAGCTCTGGGTATCCTCATGCCGGAGCACGCCATTCCAACCCCAGGCCGAGCGCGCCGTCGCAACGGCGATGACAAGGGGAAGGGGTTGCCCTCTCGGCGGAGGACTCGGTCCCCCGTGGGCGTATCTAGCTTGGCGGCCGTCGTTCCCGTTAACCTTGCCGGAATCGCAAGGCGACGGCCCGACTCCAACTCGACGGGCACGCCGATTCGGACCTTGAGGCAAGGCGAGGAGGCGCCGTCGATGGGGAGTCCTTGGTTGGCACCAAGGACCAAGGGTGCAACATGGACACGCAGGAGGGCGGCGCCTTCGCCGCCGACCGCCGAGGTCGAGTCCTCGCCCGACCTCTGGAAGCGAAGCGGCCTCGAACACGATCGCCCTTGCAACCCGAGAGGGGGTTCGCTGTGGTGACCAGGATCGGGGGCCTGTTGGTGTCTGACTCTGACACAGAGGCCACGTGGGCCGAGGAGCCTGTTGCCCTAGGCGGCTTTGGGGTTCCCGCGGTTCTTTCCGAGGCCGAGGGGACATCCCGACGGACCTCGCTGGTTGACGTCTAAGGTAAGCTTGATTTGCCTCGTAAGATCCTGTGAGGCATCCCTAAAGTTTTCTGACCAGTCTTCTCTGTATTAGCGGAGGAACGGTCTCCCAGCCTTGGGCAACCCTCGGGGGATGGAGACGCTTCGGGGGAGGCATCGACAGCCGAACCTTCGAGGGACGTAGACGTTCCGGGGGTGGCCTCGACAGCCGAACCCTCGAGGGATAGAGATGTCCCTGGGGTGGCCTCGATACGCGGCGCCCTCGAGCTTGTCACCATGGAGGCCATACGACCAACGTTGGCGACTTCGCCCCCACGAGATGTCGGGCTTAGCAGGGGGCCGCGGATAGTGCGGTCGTGGACTTGGATTACCAGGCGCTGCTGACATCCAGGTCGGAGCACCTGGAAGGTGCGCTAGAGGCCTCGGAGATGAGGGTGAGTGCTTGACTTTGGTGATGTGCGTCGTCGAATTGGCGTTTGCTAACGAGTGCGTTGTGCAGACCGTCACACTTACTCGAGCCCTGCATGCCGAAGAGGCTCTGCGCGTAGCCGAAGAGGCCCACTCCGTCAAGGATAAGCGCATGCAGTTCTTGGAGACGGAGGGTGCGAAGGCGATCTCGGATGCCTAGGCGCTCGCGACGGAGGCACAACGTGCGGCTGCCGAGCGCGACGGCTTCCTCCAACAAATTGTCGCGCTGGAGGACGAGAAGGGTCGTCTTGCCGTGCCTCCGCGCGTCCTCTTTACGCATAATAAGACAAGTTTTGCAAATGGTAAACTTTATTGATCTCCCATTTGTGCAGGTGAGCGATTACAAAAGGCAGGATACTAACCGTGGGCCGCTCAAGGACATGAAAGGTGCTGACCAATGTTGCTGTAGCGGCGAGGTAGAGCGAGAGGGGAGCCTCTGGTGCTGGGGTGACCGGTGCACAGGAAACCATGGTGTGGGGCTGCCCCGAAGGAGTTGAGGGTTGGGCGCCCTAGTATGGCGCTGTATGGATACGGGATGTCAATAATGTCGAAGGTGACGTCCTCGCTCCTCGCGTTGTCGCCCTGGCCGAAGGAGACTTGTAGGCGTATCTGGCCCAACGCCTTCGGCGGGTGACCCCTGAAGCCCTACAATGGGATTCCTGAGGGGCCCATGCGACTTCGAGGGATCCCCATCTGGTCAAAGGCTGCCACGAACTCCATCAACCAGGATGCGTTTGACGTCGCATCCTGTGATGGCGGCCTGGATGAATAGGGGATCTTGGTGAGGGAACTCTACATCCTCAGCGTCAGCGGGAGTGAAGGTAATTTCGTGCTACGCCCACTCCGATGATGCTTGTGTCGGGTAAGCTGCCACGTGGTGTAGCCTCTGCGCGTAGGCCTTTTGTTGCCGCGCGGAGGCGAACTCCAGCGAAGAACCCCCAGAGATGACGTTTATGGTCCGGCGCTAGGCTCCCTCCGGTGCCTAAATTCGCAAGGGGCCTTCCTGGGGTTGCTGTACGTGAGCCTGAATCTGCATGGGGCCCTCTTGGGGCTGCTGTACATGGGCCACGACGGGCGACCTCGTGTCCAAGGTTCCATCCCTGGCGGTGCTCTGACGGAGCGCTGCAACGGCGGTGCATGTCCGCATGTTGTGGCCACCTCGGCCATGCACCTCGCACCATAGGCCGTAGAGCTGGTCTTCTTGTTCTCGCACGGGTCTATCATTACGGCCCGGCCGCCGCCCGCCCGGCCTCGATGACTTACCGGCAACCGCGGGTACTGTTTTAGAGCCGCCCTCAATGTCGAAGACGTAGCGGGCCTTATGGGATTTACGCTGGCTGCACTTGGACTTATCACCCGACGGGTCCTTGTGCTTACGCCCTTGCGCTCAGGCATCCTTCAAGACTCTTGCTGTGTTTACCCTTGGAGGAGCCCTCCTTGGTGAGTCTTCGTTCTTCGTCCGAGCCTCGCGTTGATAATGGTTGTTTCGTTGACGTCCTTGACCTGGCAGTGGATCTTCGCGAAGCGCTTGAAGTATTATCGGAGCTTCTTCGAGGGTTTTTGCTTGACGGCGAAGAGCTGATCCGTGTCGACGCGCTCGACGTAGTTCCCCTGGAAGTTGTTGTAGAGGCGGTCGTGGATCTGCTCCCACGCGTAGATGGAGTTCGGCTCTATTGTGAAAAACCAAGAGAGCGCCACTCCCTGTAGCGCGAGGGTGAGCCCCTTCGCTTTGGTGGTGTCGACTCTGCCCGCAGCTTCGATGGCGATCTCGTACACGCGCACGAACTCCCGAGGGTCCGTGTCGCCCTTGTACGACTAGATGGCGCTGGGGAACTTGAAGTCCTCCGGCCATACCGATTGTTGCGAGCCCGCGGAGAGGGGGGACTCCGGATCCACGTGCCGCAGCGGGATGTGACTAGAGGTGGGGGCGTCATGGCTGTTCGCCCGCTCTGGCGTGCGCTCCAGGGCAGCCATTGGTGGGACTTGTTGGCTCAGAGCCTCTTGTATACCCCACACGGCTCCGCAGAGGTCCGCTAGCTCCCGCTGCATCGTGCCGAAGGCCACTAGTAGAGTGTTCTACACCATCAGTGTGGTTGCGGCCGTTGGAGCAATGGGTTGCACCGTCGGGCTGGTAGCAACCACAGCTTGCGCTCCAGAATTGCTCGGCGCGTCGGTACGGTGGGCTCCAGAGTCGGTGACGGGGCCGGTGGAGCTGGCGTTGCCGCCGCGGCCATCCACCGCTTCCGCGTCGGGCGCAGCGGCAGCCCGAGCATCGGTGTCAACACTCTCAACGGTCCGGTCGGCACCCGCGCCGACCGCCACGTCAACGGTTGGGGAGATTGTCGTGCCACGGGCGTCGAGGTCGGCAGCCGCAGCACCGGCGCTGTCGCCCGCACCCGTAGTCATCGCGTTGCCGAGCACCTCTTTCGTACTCCTCTTCTTCTTTGCCGCCGCCGATGATGAAGCCTTTCTTGGTGCCATCCTTCTTCAGATCTTGGAGTTTGCTCTTGTCGTCCCCACGGACGGCGCCACCTGTTGTGGTTACAGACCAAACAGAGAGATGGTAGTATGGTAGTGGATATGTTAGGTGAGCAATGCTTTCTCTGGGTGCTTCCCAAGTCCAAGACAACTTTATATATATTCACATGGGGAGTATTTTACAATTATATCCTTACACTCAAGTATCTCTCTCAAGGGCATTTATGACATTATACATGTCCCATCGTGGGCTTTACACCTTTCTAACAGGTCGGCTGGGCTTAGATGGGGGCCACCCCTACAACATCGACCATAGCACTTAATTACTTAGACTAACTCATTACTTAACCCTAACTAATTGCCACTATAGTAATTACGACTACTTAATTACACACTACCATACAATAATAAATTATGGGTACTGTATGTACACAAAAAGTACAAACTATGTCTACATTACTACGACCAACTTACTTCATAATACAAACCACAATATTACGACTAACTAAATAACACTAATTAACCAGAATTACGAGAATAACATCGAAAGCATGCGATAAAAAATTACCTGTATTTTGGGATAAATTATCAGCACTGGCACGTCCTCCTGTCGTGTCCTTAATGAGTTGTCCATTGACTTCTCAAAATAATTAACTATGCACTCTTAATTTAGAGAGTACCATGCAACAAATAAGATACATGAAATATTAGTGTGAAGATTGATAATAACAGTAAAATACTACAAGTCAGTAATTACATGTGTGTAACTACATACGAATAATTTATTAATTACCGACAATTTGATTACCCTTCCGAAAAAATTACGAGTAATTCATTACCGTCATTAATAGCATTTAATTACTTAGCACTAACTCATTAATTAATCCTAACTAATTGCCACTACAGTAATTACGATTGTTTAATTACACACTACTATGGGCCTGTTAGGCTGGTGAGAAGTCGGGCGACTTTTGACTTTTGCAATAGTACCTAACTTTCAAACAGAGTATTTTCTCAAGACGGGGTCTACAAGTTAAACGTAGTACACGTTAAAAACCTAACATTTGTACCAACCAAAATCGTAAGTGAGTATCGGTCTCTCCGTAATTTGTACCGTAAACAACCAAAATTCAAAAATTTCAGCCAAAAGCCATAAGCCGCAGCCAAAAAGAACACCCTCATATACAATAACAAATTATGGGTACCGTACGTACACAAAAATAGTAAAAACTATATCTAAATTACTACAACCTACTTACTTCGAAATACCAACTACATTAATTACGACTAACTAAATAATACTAATTAACTACAACAAGAATAACATCGAAAGCATATGATAAAAAATTACCTACCTTTCGGGAGAAGCAATAAGTATTGTCGTGTCCTTAATAAGATATGCATTGGCTTCTCAAAATAATGAGATATGCACTCTTAATTTTGAGCGACAACCTGAGAATAAGGTTCTGCAATGAGTAACTGAGATGAGCGATAACGAACTGCGAGAGGTTCGTATTTATAGCCAAGTGAAAAGGGAACCCGATATGCTCACCCCATAAATCAAGGACTCCTTATCGTCGAGCAACACTTCAAGTGAGAGGGACGACATGGTAACTCTGACAAGTGTGTAGACGAGGGAGCGGGCGAGGGGGTACGGTACGAACATAACGATATTAGTGTAGACGAGAAAGCGCGAGGGGGACGACACAGATAGTGTGACAATTGTGTGAAGGATACAATAAGAAAGAAAAGATAGCAATAACGGATCGATATATGTGCAAAGGATATAGGTCAAGCACTGCAAAAGATAACTGAACATCGTTAATTTCACGATTAAATTAACATGAATTAATGTGGCAAAATCGGATCACATAAAATTTCTAAAAAATTACACAATTACTATGACTGTGTTGGGAGACTTCCCATAAAATTTTATAATTTTTAGAGCTCTTTTGCTATATGTGAAAACTTCTACAAATATCGAAATTGTACAAATGTTTTAGCAACATTCACACCAGATAAAATTACGAAAAAATTACACAATTAAGTACGTTATGTCAGGAGGCTACATGTAAAATTTTGTAATTTTTTAAACTTATTTGCTATATTTAAAAATTCAAACAAACAGTAAGCAAAAAATAAATTAGGTTATGTAATTAAGCCAGCTAATCAGCCGACTTAATCACCTACGGTCTTGCCATGGGGCGATAGGCCCCTGCTGTCTGATGGTGGGACGACAAGCTGTCTGTCGTCTAGCCATGTAGCGGCAAGCCGTCCGCTCGCGGGGTGGCAGCGGCTACGCGTCACCCCACGGGCATTGCCACCCGGCTACCGGACATCAAAAACACTATGTTTATCCGTACACTAGTCATACGGCTATTTTGTAAATACAGTTGCAAATAGTGCCAAATATGCTAAAAGGTCCCATTCCTGAGGATCACCGTATACGCAGCAGAATCACGGAATAAAGGAGAAAATTCAGCAGTAGGTCAAACAACATCCTGTACGCACACCAAAAAGAGGAGACTGCTTTCAAAAAGGAGACAGTTGAGGGCACCAAAAAATGGAATTGCTCCAGTTATGTTATGAGGCAAGTTCGGTCTACACTGTTCCATGATGCACAGTTTCTGGTAACGAATACATTTAATATGGGCATTTGAGAGTTTAGTTTAGGAATGTGAAAATAAGTTTCTCAAAAAAATGGAGATCATGCCGCAGGGAGAACTTGGTATGTCTCGGCAAATTCTCACAAAAGCCTGCATGCAAAGTTCCAAAAAGTTAGAAATAGTTCACTTCTTGAATGATCGGGTGAACGAATATGCACACATATGCCAGTTAAGACTTGAAGAGGCGAAGTTGAATCTGATAAATGAAAGAAGCCATTCCATCTACCTACACAAATATAAGAGCTCACCTGACACGATTTTTGTCATCACAAAAGAACGGTGTCGATGACTGATAATCATCTGTTCCAAAGTATCTATCCCCGAACTCACCCATCCCAGGGATGACGCGGAAATCATCATTTAGACCAAACTCAATCTCCGAGGTCACAATCTTGACTCTTGGGAATCTCTTGCTGACTACATGCACTCCTTGGGGAGCCTGAGACAACAGCAAACAGTTTTAGTGAAAGAGTTAAATCGTTTTCAATCACTACGCACTAACTGTAAAGGTAACACCTAAGTCAATATGACAATTATGTACAACAATGATGACAAATCAAGTCAGGTTTCACACTTCACTGAAAAAACACATATTTCACACGAACTTATAGAGAATTATCATCTCTTGCACTCTCCATCAGTTTTTCAGCCATCCGCAGAACAGCTATTGTGCACGTATGTGCACTTAGGCCACAAGGCAATATCTAGTCGGCTTTGGTTTGTTAGGATAGTTTCCTTCCAATTAGTGATTTCCTTCTGGTTAGTGCTTTGATTGTTAGACAAGAGATCATCTAGTGAATTAGTTGTTACGAGCCGGCCACATCTATATAACTGGCATACGGCTGTCATGTGGAATCAAGCAAGAAAGAATGAATCAACTTCCAAGTATCTCAAGTCTTTCCTCCTACCAAGTGCCCTCGTTCTCCTAGTGCTTTCTCTTTCAAGCCACGTTTGGCCTCTTCTAATGGTAGTTATCCCCGTTGTGTACCAACATACACAATATTTGGTATCGAGCCATCGATCCTCCATGGCTTCTATTGCCGACGATATCAAGTCCGTAAGGGCTGCATGTGACCATATTCTTGCAGGGTTGCAGGAGATAACTGCAGCGCTCGAAGAGGCAAGACATGCTGTTGCGATGAATGCACCGCAGCCATTGGTTTCGATGCCGGCGCCACCATGGGACATGATGCCTTCGCCAAGGAAGGTCGCCGCTATACCGCGGTCATCTCTTCCACACCGCAGACCATTGCCGTGCTTTTGGAGGTGCGAAACAAGGCGGGTAACGTGAAGGGAGTTTCCAACGTCGTCACATCTCTCACCATTCTGGTGCATCTTATGGCGGAAAGGGCAACGGCGCTGCCCTGTACTCGCTATCTTCTTTGGCAATGTCTTCGTCAACGTCAATTAAGGTTTGCGCGCCTTCGCTATCAACCACCGTTGGCTACTTGCTGCACACTAGAGCAAGGCGTCACAGACACTCGTCGAGGTGGGGTTGCCAATAATGGCTTCCATGGCCACCACCACAGCTCGAGGATGAGCTGTGTGGGGGGAAGTTGTTATGTGCACTTAGGCCACAAGGCAATATCTAGTTGGCTTTGGATTGTTAGGATAGTTTCCTTCCAATTAGAGATTTCCTTCCGATTAGTGATTTCCTTCTGGTTAGTGTTTTGATTGTTACACAAAAGATTATAGTGATTTGGTTGTTAGGACCCGACCACATCTATATAAGTGGCATATGGCTGTCATTTGAAATCAAGCAAGAAAGAATGAATCAACTTCCAAGTATGTCAGGTCACTCCTACCAAGCGCGCTCATTCTCTTAGTGCTTTTTCTTTCAAGCCATGTCGTTTGGCCTCTTCTAATGGTAATTATCCCTGTTGTGTACCAACAAACACAATGTTTGGTATCAGAGCCGTCGATCTTAGGGGGTACAAACGGAACGGATAATTTCCTTTCTTCTGACCGACCGAAGGCTCACAGAGCGAATACGGAAGAATGGAAGAGGTAAATAGGTATCCGGCACTATCCGTGTCCGACTTCGACTACGAGGAAAAGAATATGGAATAGGATACGAGATGGGGGATATCCATCTGTATATATCCGTATATCAAGTGATATGAAGAAATCTATTGTGACTTCACTTAGAAACAAAATAATATGTAGACGGATTGCCACATCAAAACATGCGGGAAATATTGAGTGCTCTTACTTCGACATTTCGGTGATTAGTCTCTCTGTGTTCACTCTGATTGCACACTACTGTCCGATGTCATATGTAAAGAAGCAGATTATTTCCATTCAACTGACCACCCGAAGGCTTATGGAAAGGAATGGGGAAATGGGTAAAAAAGCGAATAATTCCTGTCCGACCATCCGACTACGACATCGAGAAAAAAAATACGAATATAATACAGGATGAGCAATATCCGTTTGTATCCGCTCCGATTGCACCCCTAGTCAATCTTCCATGGATTCTATTGCCGACTATATCAAGTTCACAAAGGCTGGATGTGACCATATCCTTGCAAGGTTGCAGGAAATAAGTGTAGCAATCAAGGAGGCAAGACATGCTGCTGCGATGAATGTACCGTGGCCATTGGCTCCGACGCCGATGCCATCGCAGGACATGATGCCTTCGCCGAGAAAGATGGCCGTTGTTGAACTGCAGTCCCCTCTTTCACGCCGCCGACCATTGCCGCGCTTTTGGAGGTGTGAAACAACGCGGGTAACATGTGGGAGGTTGCAACGTCATAACATCTCTCACCCATCCGTTGCATTTGTAGTAGAAAGGACAACGACACTGCCCTGCGCTCGTTATCTTCTTTGGCGGTGTCTTCGTCAACATCGGTTAAGGTTCACACTCCTTCGCTATCAACCATTGTCGCTACTTGCTGCGCACTGGAGCAAGGCACTGGAGCAAGGTGTCACGACCGCTCATCGAGGTAGGGCTGCCAAAGATGGTTGCCATGGCCCCCACTACAGCTCGCGGGTGAGCTGTGTGGAGGGGAGAAGTTGTTATGTGCACGTATGTGCACTTAGGCCACAAGGCAATATCTAGTTGGCTTTGGTTTGTTAGGATAGATTCCTTCCAATTAGTCATTTCCTTCTGGTTAGTGTTTTGATTGTTAGACAAGAGATTATAGTGATTTGGTTGTCAGGAGCCAGCCACATCTATATAAGTGGCATACTGCAGTCATTTGGAATCAAGCAAGAAATAATGAATCAACTTCCAAGTATCTCAAGTCTCTCCTACCAAGCGCCCTCATTCTCTTAGTGCTTTCTCTTTCAAGCCATGTCGTTTGGCCTCTTCTAATGGTAGTTATCCTCGTTGTGTACCAACGTACACAATATTTGGTATTAGAGCTGTCGATCTTAACGGTGCAAACGGAACGGATAATTTCCATCCGATCGATCGAAGGTTCGTGGAGCAAATATGGAAGAACAAAAGAGGTAAATGGGTATCCGAAACTATCTGTCTCTGACTCAACTCTGAGGAAAAAATATAAAATAGGATAGGGATGAGAGATATCCGTCCATATATATCTGTATATCAAGTGATATAAAGAAGTCTATTGTGATACTTAGGAATAAAATAACATATAGGCAGATTGCCACATCTAAACATGCAACAAATATTGAGTGTGCTTCCTTCGACATCTCGGCGGTTAGTCTCTCCGTGTTCACTCGGATTACACGCTACTGTCCAATGTCATGTGTAAAGAAGCGGATAATTACCGTCCAACCAACCATCCGAAGGTTTATGGAACGAATACAAAATGGAGAATGGGGAAAGAAACAAATAATTTTCATCCAAGCGTCCAACTCCGACTCCGAGAAAAAAACGGAATAAGATACAGGATAAGCGATATCGATCCGTATCTGCTCCGATTGCACCCCTAGTCGATCTTCCATGGCTTCTGTTGTCGACGATATCAAGTTCTTAAGGGTTGCATGTGACCATATCCTTGCAAGGTTACAGGAGATACAACAAATGAGGCAAGACTAGGGGTGCAAACGGGTCGGGTTAATCTCGATCGATCCGGCACCGAATCCGATTGGTATCGAATCCGGAGAAAAATATGGGTTAGGATATGGTAACAGCAATATCCGTACGAATCCGATACGTCTTCAAGTTTGATTTCAGGTTAGTGCTACCATTTGACGTTTCATTTTCTTTTGTAATGGTAAAATAAAATCTTCCACATCAGCTATTAAGTAGTAACATCAAGTTCTTGACAATACGTCCTCCTACTCCATTTGTTGTACTGCATGCATTTCTTACAAACAAGTAGGGGTGCAAACGGCTCGGGTTAATCCCAACCGATCCGGCACCGAATTCGATTAGTACCGAATCCGGAGAAAAAATATGGGTTAGGATATGGTAACAACAATATCCGTCCGAATCCGATCCGTTTGCACCCCTAGGCAAGACATGTTGTTGCAATGGATGTACCGTGGCCATTGGCTCTGACGCCGGTGCCACCATAGGACATGATGCCTTCACCGAGAAAGAAGGTCGCCGCTATACCACAGTCGTGTCTTCCACGCCACAGACCATTGATGTGCCTTTGGATGTGCAAAACAAGGCAGGTAACGTGAGGAAGGTCACAACGTCGTCACATCTCTCACCATTCTGGTGCATCTTGTGGCGGAAAGGGCAACGACACTGCCTGCGCTCGCTGTCTTCACTAACGTCGGTTAAGGTTCGCACGCCTTCACTATCAACCACCGTTGGTTACTTGCTGTGCACTGGAGCAAGGCGTCACGACCACTCGTCGAGGTGGGGCTGCCAAGGATGGCTGCCATGGCCACCACCCTAGCTCGAGAATGAGCTATGTGGAGAGAAGTTGTGTGCACATATGTGCACTTAGGCCACAAGGCAATATCTAGTCGGCTTTGGTTTGTTAGGATAGTTTCCTTACAGTTAGTGATTTCCTTCCGATTAGTTATTTCCTTCTGGGTAGTGTTTTCATTGTTAGACAAGAGATTATAGTGATTTGGTTGTTAGGAACCGGCTACATCTATATAAGTGGGCATGCAGATGTCATTTGGAATCATGCAAGAAAGAATGAATCAACTTCCAAGTATCTCAAGTCTCTCCTACCAAGCACCCTCGTTCTCTTAGCGCTCTCTCTTTCAAACCATGCCGTTTGGCCTCTTGTAATGGTAGTTATTCCCGTTGTGTACCAACATACACAACAACAGCACATACAAAGGTTGTCAAATGCAGTATTGAGATGGTCATTAACTAGCAATTGTAGTCAACAAATTACTGAAGTAAATAGATTTATATTAGAGTAACATGGGACAATTAAGATTATAAAGCTAGAAATTAGCAAGGTTAAAATAAGTTCCAGCAAACCATGATCTTATAATAGGGAAAAACAAAAATATTATTCTATTATTGAGTAGCGAAACCATCTGTGAGCTTGAAAGAGCATTTTGTGGTCTCTTTTTGGGTTGACTTATCTCTGACATGGAAAGCGGCAATACAGCACGTGGCAGGACTCCCAACTCCAGCTCGGCTGGTGTGCAGGAAACCAGTCCGGCCTAGCTGGACTTACGTATCAACTCAGGGCCACATAGGATTAGGAAATATGAGATTAGTTTGATTAGAAAGGAGAGTTTGATTAGGTATGTTATCTTTAAGAGTTTTGAGTAGAAAAGGATTGTTAAGGGTGGCTATAAAAGTGGCTGCCGATCAATGTAATTGCCTCTAAACAAGAGAATTAATATAGTGCCCTTCATCTAGTCGGCAAGTTCAGAGACTCCTGTCACAGCCAGGGAAGAGACTCTCCGCAGCCAGGAGGGCGACAGTTCACCTCCGCCTTACCACTACCCTATTCGTTCCAAATCAGAGACACAAGAGTACACAACCTACTTCCACCTATCTCTAGCCCCAAACGCCCACACCAATGCCACATCAGAACACTTGTGCTACATGAAAATTACAAAGCGACCAATGTACTCAAATAAATGAAAAGAAAATACCCAGCACTACAGAAGACTTACTGATATAAGATTGAGGAATATAATGTTTGCTTCCTGTATACCCTTCTTCAAGAGCAGAGATATAGCTTGAACAGCTGAATTTCCTGATAATGATCAAAAGGAAGAATTTGATAATGTGAGATGAGATGAATATCCAACAGTTGGGCAGCTGGATACATCCTCTCAGTGACACAAAATAATATTGAAATCCTAAGAAAATTTCAGCAAGTCAATAATAAACAATGTACACTGTAAGGAGTAAGGACAAGGGAAACACTAACATGACAAAAGAAGTCAAATTAGTATGAAAAAAAAAAGATAAAATGACAACAAATGCTAATTCTATAAAAAGAAACTTAATATCATCATATTGATTTAATGGATTTTATACACCGAAAAGAGATGATAAAAGGGCTCCACTATTTTACTTCTTTTTTTCAAGGTTGCATAACTATTTGAGGTGCTCTTACTGAAAAACAAGATGAATGTCAACACTATTTTGTTTATGTGAGGACAGGAAGGTACTCACGTGAGAGAGAGAGAGAGAGAGAGATTTATAATTTTAACCACATGAAAGTACTCCGGTGCACAAATATGTAAGAATCATCAACAAACCTGTTCCCAGAATAGGGTCCAACAACAGAACATGCCTGTTTGCAATATCTTTCGGTAAATTGTGATAGATGAGCTGCAAAGAAATGTAGAGCTCAGTACTTTGACTCGCCTTAACACATATGCAAAAGTAGATGGTAGACTAAACCAAACCTGCTGCCCATTATCTCCCTCCCTATGAATAAGAATCTTCCCAATCTTTATACCTTTGCAGCATGCCCGCAGTGCATTCTCCATACTTTCGCCACTGGCAAGCAGTTGTAGCAAATCATTAACATAATTATGCATTACTATTCAAGGATGTATGACTTGCTTTATTCACACATGCTTTAATAATGAATTAAATTCTAGGTCGTGAGTTGCTCCAAAAAGCATTTTACTAGTTACTAGACAAATACGATATTACATTCATACGAATGAAGCCCGCAAAGCAAAGCAAAGCCCGAGCTCCCAACACTTTCTGGGGTAGAGCACTAGAGCATTTGTAAACTACCAGTGTTATCATTTGTACAAGCTCTCAGGCATATGAGCAACCTAATGATATTAGTAGCATAGCACAAAATCTTTTCGCCCTTCTACGAGTGCCAAAGTTCACTCAATTAGAATTTAGAACCTCAAGAACGTACAATATCAAAATATTATGGAAAAATTGGTACCTCCTAATCACTGAGATACCACACAATCTTTTAGAGAATTCCACCCCAGTGTAAACAGATCCTGCAGGCATAAGAAAGTGTGTAAGGGCAAACTATAAATTACTTACAGGAGAGAGTACAAGTGCAGGTAACTTCAGTAAACAGGATTATTAGAAAAGAATATAACTATGAGGGTAGATAAATTATTGCCCCTATTGAGGCCAACATTGACATTGGCTGTTTGTAACAACCATGCCGCTGTTTTCCAATTATTCTAAACCATGGAATTTTAAGCAAACAATCCAAAACAAATATTACAAAACATTTGTAAAAAGTCTTGAGGTTTTTTCCAGGTCAAAAGGCCTCAAAACTCACCTAGTTGGGTTGTATCTTGTACATTAATTAGATCATTGTTGTTCCCAGGTTGTAAGGTGGTGGTTGGCCAAAGGCACCAGAGTTAGATTTTGTGATAATTTCTCAACAAAAAAAGGAGGATCTTAGCTGTGATTTGTTGGCTCATCTGGAATGTTAGGAACGGCATCTGCTTTGACAAAAAAGAAAGTCTTAGGTGATCCTATTCCTAATGAAGTGGTTGATAAATGTATCTGTCTCTGATGTATTGGGCTGGATTACAGAAGCTAGATTCGAAGGAGCAAATGCAACAAGACACAAGAATAATTTAAGAGACAGCCCGGAAGGTGGTGAGCTCAACTTCTTCAGCCATGGTCATATTGGATTGATATCCTGGTGTCCTTTTAAAGCTGAAGCTGTTTTCTATTGGTGTTGGATGTTTTTGGTAATGAACTTAGAAGCAGACTTTGTGTGAGCCGTTTTCCTTCCCTCTTAAACACTACCTGCAAGTGTTGTATCACCGGATATGCTGTAAAACTTTTGTTCTGTTCGTGTTCTGTTTCTATGAAAATTGAAATGGGAAAAAAATGGAGAAGCAAATGATGAACGTGTTAGATATGGATTGGTTGTGCAGCATTAGTCTCTTGTATAGGGAGTTCTTTGCATATATACCTATACCTGTAAAATGTATATTTTGGCCTTTGGCCCATTGGAAATGATTGAGGCCCATTCCATCATGATATCATGAGCAGGTTAGGGTTATGGTCTTCGTCTCCCCTCTCTCTTCCACACCCACCCAAACTGTAGATCCACATGAAGGCCGCCGCTGCCCCTCGCCAGCTGTCACCGCGGGTCGCTAGTGGCGAAGGAGACACCGACGATGGAGGCGTCGGAGAGGCTGAAAGGCTATGTTACGCGGATACTTCAAAAAAGTCACGTCGGTATCGGATCGCATGTGATACGGATCGCCCGACTGGCCGACACGTATCCCGCACGATCCGGATTTAATGGTTATTAAAAAGAAAATAATTCCGATACTTCTCGATCTCGTTCGATACTTCTCGATACTCTAACCCTAATATTCCCACCCCACCCCCAAAACCTCGGATCTACTCATCCCCCGCCGCTGTGTTGAAGCGCTCGCGATCGCGTTTTCTCCGCTGCCTCAGACGCTCGCCGCCTCGGCCGCCGCCTCCGCTTGCCGCCCCTTCCCGCCGCCCCGCCCGCCGCCTGCCGCCTCCGCCGCCCCGCCCGCCGCCCGCCTCACTCGCCGCCTCCATGCTGCCGAGGTCGCCGCCCGCTCCGCCTCGGTGCTATCTGCCGCCCGCTGCTCGACGCCGCCGCCGCCGCCCGCCTCGCTTGCTCTCCGCCGCCGTCCGCCTCTGCCGGTGCCGGTGAGGCTCAGTCAGCCCGCCGCCGACTAGTGTGTGTTGCTATTTGTTGCAAATATATTGCTAGTGCTATTTGTTGTTGTCATTAGGGCCAGTGATTAATTTATATGCTATTTGTTGTCTTCTGTCGCTGCTCGGATCGAAACATGGCATCTGGTGGTGGATTTGGAGGCTCGAGTGCCTCATGTAGCACCGGTACTAGTCGTGTCTGGCTCATCTAGTGGAGCCGCCTTGGCTAGGAGCATTCTAATTGCTGCTCGTGTGATACCTCCAAATGACAATGAAAAGAAGCCGCTTTGGAGGTATGTTGAGTTGCAAGAGAAGACTGGAGTTACAATGGCCCATCAAAAATGTGGGATGTTGGAGGAGATAGCTTCGAATTCTTTGATGGCGGTGCTCAATTCCTTCAACATGCTGACCTCTCACTGGATGAACCGGACCTTGAGAGAGTACTAGAAGATCTTGGGGCGCTGGACTTGTCTCCATCAGATGTTGGACCTGTGGTCCAATCAGAGACAACTCTACAGGATGGAAGCAACAATTAGACTACACATTTGTCTTCTGTCATGTCTTTTATCTACCTATTTTATTATGTAATAGTTATGGTCTTATGGACTTATGGTTTGTTCACTTTGTTGAACTTGAACACTTGGACTGGTTGTGGTCTTTTGGACATATCAGATTATGTACTAAGTTTATTTACTAAGTGGTGCATCAATGCTTTCTTTACTACCTATCACAACTCATGAATTGATTACGCTATTTATTTCATTATTTGTATACATGTACTTATCTATTCATTATTCTTGTGCTTGGTTCATTATATTTGTCTAATAGCCGTGAGGGAGAACGAAGTACCAATCAAGTTGCTACATATCTACATCAATATTAAGGTATTCTTGGTTTCTCAATTCCTTATAAGAATCCATTAATTTCTTAATTTTATCTTTATTATATTATATATATATATATATATATATATATATATATATATATATATATATATACGTATCGTAGATCGGTATTTTTAGGAAAATAGCGAATCGCGGTATCGCCGTATCGCGTATCCGTATCCGTATCGAGGTATCTGGGTAACATAGCTGAAAGGTGTAGTAGTGTTGTGGTGAATATGGGGGTGGTAGGAAAAGTCAGGAAAGAAAGTGGTTCGACGAGAGATGCTGGAGTGGAGGAAGGAGAAGGACGAGGGTAGAAATGATGAGATTTATCAAAAATAACATCCTGAGAAATCCGCATCCATCAGCCAACAGGATCCCAACAATAATATCCCTTACTAGTAGCGAAGGAGACACCGACGATGAAGGAGGCGCCGGAGAGGCTGAAAGGTGTAGTAGTGTTGTGGTGAATATGGAGGTGGCAGGAAAAGTCAGGAAAGAAAGTTGTTCGACGAGAGATGCTGGAGTGGAGGAAGGAGAAGGACGACGCTAGAAAAGATGAGATTCATCAAAAGTAACATCCTGAGAAATCCGCATCCATCAGCCAACAGGATCCCAACAACAATATGCCTTATGCTCAGCGCTACAACCCAGAAAAAACACTCCACAGATTGAGCGGTCAGCTTGGTGCGCTCACGAGGTGCAAAAAGAATATAGCACACAGACCGACAGAGGCGAAGACTAGAATAATCAGGAGTCTTGCTACAGAGACGCTCAACTGGGACCCCATCCTGAAGAGCATAAGAAGGTGAATATTGATCAAGAAAGTGGCAGTAGAAACAGCCTCAGCCCAGAAGTGGGGTGGAACAACAAAAACAAGTATAAAAGCACGGGCTATCTAAAGAAGATGATACTTTCGTTCAGCCACACTATTCTAGGCATGAGCACCAAGGTAAGAAAACTGAGAGAGTGCCCTACTCGGCAAGAAAATCACAAAGGACACCCAACAAGTACTCCCTAGCGGAATCAGCACCAAAAAAACACGAATTGGAGTCAAACTGAGTACGGATCATGATAGCAAAATTTTTGTACATGGATAGAACCTCACTATGAGATGATATCATTAATACAAATTATATAATATCGATGACCTTTCAAAATGAAAGGAGCTCGGACCCCATACATCAGAATGAATAAGATAAAAAGGACATTGTGACACTAACTCACTGGAATGATAGGGGAGCTGAAACTATTTGTCAAACTTACAACCCTGGCAATTTAGAGAAGTATCATCAGACAGACCCTAAAAGACCACGACGAACTAATAAAGACAGACGTGACCCACAAAGATGTCCCAAACGATGATGCTATTAAGCAAAAGACACGATAGAGAATGCATCAGATGCGAAGGCGGTGGTGGAGACGGCAAGACTAGCAGGGGCAACGAAAGGAAGATGAAACCAATCAAGCTCCCAGAGACGCCGTGAGTTACGGCGGCGAGGGCCAGTATCAACCAGTCTCCCGTGCAACGATCCTGAACACAACAAGAATCATAATCGAGATTAACACAACAACCATTATGGCAGATGAGCTGCATGGTTAGTTTTAGAACATAAGAAACAACATGAACATGAAAAGAGAAATTCGAAAGAGTGCCTCATCCTGCGATAGAAAAAGAGCTACCATCTGCTGCTGAACAGTAATAGGAGCAGCTAGAGGACTAATAGAATTGAGACTGGTGGAATCAGGTGCCATACGAAAAGAAGCACCAGAGTAAAAAAATCTAAGGTGATATACCTGAGGAAGACGTAGAAGGTGGTCTCTCACTAGAAGACTGTGCATCAGAACCAGTAGAACCGGATGGTGCAAAAGCAGTCATGCGACGCAGCAGTGTGAGAATCTCGCACCAGAGTGCCTCTGAGATGAGGAATCTCAAGTGCCCTTCGAAGGACGGCCACCTCGACGAAAATCCTTCTTTCTGTAGCAGAACTACTCCACATATCCATCCTTATTACAGTAGGTCCAATGGAGTCCCCTACCAACAGCAACTGTCACTGGTGGTGCCACTGGTAAAGGAGTAGCTGAGGTGTACAGGTGTAGAAGCTAGAGGAGCTGCCAAAACCAAAGGAAATGATGGTAATGATAGCGTACCTACACCACGAAGGCAAATCTACTCGGTACGAACAGCTGCAACTGCAAGGGCCTCTAACAGAGTCATCCGAGGGTGACAAGCCAACAATTGAGCATGAGTTTGCTCATACTCAACCCGAAGACATGTCAAGAAGTCATAGATGCGATGAAACTCCAAGTAAGACTGCTGACACTGACAACACTGACAAGCGTGGCAAACATCCGGTCCTAGAGAGTCGATCTGAAGCCACACCACTGATAGCTTGGCATAGAACTCATCCAAAGTGGCATCACTAGACGACTCGTAGCGGTTGCGCAGATGCGCCCACATCACATATGCTAAAGATAAGCCACCCACATCCCTAGTGAGATACAACTCCATGCTAGCAACCAGAATGGCAGAGGCACGGGCATCCTCATCAGTCCATGTCTTGTAGGCAGCATACTAGGTCTGCAAGGTCTTCATGGCATCCTCAAAAGCATCAGATGCCTCCTTATGAGTGTCTTCAAAAGCATCATTCAGGAACACGGAGTCAACAGGTGGAACAGGGCAAGGCGGACAAGACGGCTCACCAGTGAGAAACTCCCAAAGGCGCTGACCACGCATGTGGATACGCATGTGCTGAAACCAGTCCCAATAGTTGAGACCATCGAAGAACACCGAGCAACGAGGAATGGAAACAAGAAAAGCTTTTAAGGGAAGCTTTTAAGGAGCAGATCGGTGTTGACCCGATCAAGCCGATCGGTGTTGACCCAATCTAGCGGCCTGGGCGACAAAGAGATGGCACCCGGTGGCAGAGGCTCCGGCGCCCGATGATAGAGGCCCGACGACTGCAAAACGACGACCTTGGGGCTGGCGGTGGAGGCTCCGGCGACCCAAAAGACAAGCGGATTGTTGCGATGACCACACAGCGGAAGACGACGGCCTCGATCTAGAGTGGATCAAGACGGCGGGCGAGAGGCTACGCCAGGCAGTGAAGTGATTGGAGGTGAACTCGTCGCAGACGTCCTTGAGGTCAGCCTTGGTGAAGATGACGCCAATCGGTGGTACCGACAGGGATGATGACGTCGATGGGGGCAACAAGGCCGATGCGGGCGGAGGCGACAACCTGAGAGGTGACAAGGGTGGAAAAGCTAGGCGGTGGCGGCTGGAGAAGATCCAACGACAACTACTTGATGACGACGAGCACAATGGAGGCAAAGCCAGGTGGTGGCAGGAGCTGCAGAAGATGAACCAGCGGCGGCAGCTTGACGAAAACCCTAGGTTTGCTCTAATACCGTGTTATGAACAGCACTTGTAGGGCCCATATATATACAAGTACATACATAGTATATATGTAGAAAATCTCTTATACAATAGGAAAAATATATAGCTAACAATACAATCTAACATATAAAATACTCTAAAAATATAACTTGAATTTGATAGAAAATATTAGGACAGGACACTACATACAATCATGCATTAGCACCCTAAGGCAAGCTAGCAGCAAGTAAAATCCACAATGCATTTGAAGAGATACCTTATAAATAATACAGCAATCCACGGGAAGATATGCGGACAACCACTTTTCAATACTACTTACCTGTCGGAGTTATGACCTGCTTTTCCTTGAAAGGAAGATGACCAAGACCATGCTCGACAACCTATTTTCCACAGGGAAGTTCAAGACACCATGGGAACCCATATAAAATAAAACTCATCGAATAGATGTGCATACTGACCAATCGAATCAACCGATCAGCATAAAATATGAAATCATGTGTTGTCGTGGCAGCATCCCGTATTATTGTGTGCATGCCTCGTATCTGAAAGAAAGCAGCATTAAGAATTCAACAATTATACACCACAAAAATCCTAAAAGAGTTGCTGATTGATTCTACATTCAATTTACTATGGAGACATCAAACAACAAGGAATTGATTTTACAAGAAAAGAAGATTATTTATGTTTTCATTAGATACCTGATAAGTAGTCTGAATGACATATAAATTGGGGTGTATTTTACAGAGATCATGTTGACCAAGCTTAGTGCGAATATGCTGAACGATTAGGTCAATTGCCACATCGTTATCTCCACCTCGTGGTATGATAATATCAGCGTACTTCTTCGTTGGGAGGATGAAGTCTTCAAAAGCAGGCTTAACAAACTTTGAGTACTGTGAAAAAAGAGTTACATTTAATGCTAAAATTAAGATAAGCATAATGGATATGTGTAAATACTAAATAGCAAATAGCCTTTTTAAATACCATAATTTTTTTGATGAAAAACAGAAATTCCAGATGAGTTGAATATTGCTAAACCTAATGGAAAAGAGAAATGGTAATAGCTGAGGCTATGTGACCTGATCTAACACAGTTTTGATATCTCTACCATTCTCATTGGTGTCACGACGGATCCTCCTTGTTAATCGCACATCAGCATCTGAAAAATTAAGAGTTGAATGAAATAACAAAAGATGATACACTCTCAAGATGGAATGGATAGGGTACAAAGTAATTTTGTGTGTGTTGAAAACCCAGGTCTACTGACAGATGATACTAAGTTCAATGTAGAGCATTGAGGCGAAGTTACGACAACAAATTAGAAGGATGTCTCTAAAATTCATCATTTAGGGCAACTACAGAGTGTAGCCTTGATTATGTCCATGCTGCACTTTGTGCAACACACGCTCTGAGATATTTCTGACATCAAAAACAAATGTTTCTTATTAAATATACCAGAAAGACTATCGCAAAACCCTATGTGAACAGTATATCAAAATAGACAATAAACTGACTGAAAAATTATTGTAAATTGAATAATTGATGCAAAAGAACTTCTAAATGAAGATCTTGCCAGACAAACCGATACCTGTATCAACAAAGATCTTCATGTTCATCAAATCTCGAACATGTGAATCATGGAAAACTAGAATTCCTTCCAAAATAATTACATCTGAAGGATTAACCTGGCATCAGTCATAAAATTAGGGTTGCTCTGAAACATAGTAACAGACATATGAATAGATTAAGTGAAGAATAATTTGTATGCAGTAAACCGATATTCTTGGAGCAAATATTACAAGATAAAATGATGAAGCACAAAGGTATTTAGTTTTTGATGAATAAGTCCCTGTACTGTGGTCTTTGTGGGGTGGGCACATGGTTCTTGTACAGCAGCTTTAGACTAGCTTTAGGACAGCTTTTGACTAGCATCTTAGACTAGCTTTAGGACAGCTTTTGACTAGCATCTAGGACTAGCATCTTAGCATATGCTTGGCGGTTCTCACTTATAAATTTGTATCCCCAACCCCTCGGGTTGGTATGGCATTGTCGAGAAATAAACCAAGAAAATTGCCCCATATCCAAGTGTCATCCTCTCCATGAGAGTAAGGATCTTGCTATCACCAAGAGCAAGAGTCCAATGACTAACAACCGGTATCGAGCCATACTATCCTGTAGCCTGAGCATCTCCTCGCGTCTCCTTCTCCGACCTCGCAGCAGCCCCAAATGGTAGCGGCAGCAGCCCTACCGTCCCTCCACTACTCTCGGAGACGGCAAGCTCGTCGAAGCAGCCCCTCTCCACGCAATGCCCCCAAGAGCGCGCCATGTCCGCAGGCGCCCTCGGCCTTCGGTCACCTCGAGCACGCGCGCGTCGTGACGGCCGAGCTTCGCCGCGGCAGAAGCAGCAGCAGCGCAAGCGGCGAGAGACGCACCGGCGCAGAAGGGCGCTAAGGTCGGCAAGTGAGCGGGGCAAAGCAGGCGAGGCGAAGCGGCGGCGGCAGATGCAGCGGCGGCGGCAGCAGCGGAGGTCAAGGTTCTCAGCGGCGGCAACAGCAGCCCATCTCGCCGATGATAGCGACGCGGATCTTGAGCCACCGAGAGGAGGCATTGCGAGAATGAAGCGGCGCGATGGCGGCCGCACACGCCCACGAGCGCGGCGGCAGCCAGACAGGCGGACGCACGGCCGGCGCCTCTGGAGGAGGCACGCGGCGGCGGCGACGGGTCGACGGAGAGCGGCCTTCACAGCGACGCGCTCTCTCCCTTGCTCGCATCGTGGTCACCACGAGTACCAGTCGCCGTCGAGGACGCCGGCCCGGCGGCGGGCGGCCTACCTCACCAAGACCAACTACGCCGAGCGGGTCTGCGGTGATGAGGTGCTCAGTGCGGCATATGTGGGATGCGCCCCAGACGGCGACGCCGACTACGACCGGGATCGACGGCGCTGGATGCTCTCATCGCCGCAGCCCCGCCCGAGATGCGCTTCGCTACCAACAAGCGGATCGCCAAAGAGGCTTGGGACGCCATCGCCGCAAAGACGCATCGGCGGCGACCGCGCCCGCAAGTCTACATTGCGCACTACGCAGGGAGGGAGAACCCGCCTTCAAGCCGGTGAGGACGTTGATGACTTTGCTCTCCGCCTCAACACTCCGTCCCAAGAAGTACAAGCGGATGGCTCGCCGATCGAGTCTCTGTGGACCTCTCCACGATGACGATCGAGGAAGCGCGGTCGCCTCAAGGTCGTTGATGCGATGAGCCACGCCGCCTCTCGGGACCCGCCACCATTGGCGGAAGCTCCTCCTCACTGGGAACAATGGGTCACGGCCAAGGTGACAGGAAGAAGGGAGCCTTCTTCCACGACAGTGCTACAGCGCGTGGCAAGCGCAACCAGCAAGAAGACGCCGTGCGGTAGCGAGGACGTCCGAGGGTGATGACCGTGGCGCGCCAGGCGGCGCCACGGCAGCAAAAGCCAAGACGAGACGACTCTTGCCACAACCGTGGCAAGCCCGGTCATGGGCCAAGGATTGTCGATACCACGACGCGGCCAGCCCACGTCACGCGGAGTGAGGAGGAGGAGCAATGGCTCGTTCATTGCTCATACGAGCATCGAACTACCTCCGGCGCACCGCCGCGGGCTCTCCTCCACCTGACGAGCCAAAAGCACACGCCTCCCTCGGCACGGCCCGGAACGACAAGATCGACGGGTGGTGCCTCGACACCGCGCCACCCATCACATGACCGATCGACGGAGTTCTTCGCCGAGTTTGACTCTAGCGCCCGAGGCTCCGCTGTTTGGGACGCCCCGGCGGAAATCAAGGCGCCGGCCCGTCTATCCTCACCACCGTGTCCGCGAGCACAGTCGCCACCGGCGCCTACTACATCCCCGATCTGCGGAACTCCATCATCGCCTTGGGACACCGGATGAGAACGGCTCATGGTCGAGATCGAGCACCGGTGTCATGGATTTGGGATCTTCGCCGCCTTCTTGCCAAGGTAACCAGAGGCGAAAATCGACTCTACATTCTTCACGCAGGTGGCACAACCCTCTGTCTCGCCGCCGTCGGGACGACGAGGCGTGGCAATGGCACGAGCACTTTGGGCACCTTCACCGAGGCCCCAGGCTGCTCGCCACGGAAATGGTGCGAGGCCCGCCGTGCCACGACCATGTGGAGCGCTCATGCGTCTGCGTGTTGACGGCGCAGCGACTCCCTTTCCCAATGGGCGAAGTTTCCGAGCCAAGGAGAGGCTCGAGCTCGTGCACGGGACTTGTGTGGCCCGCGACACCGCCACACCGGAAGACGACGCTACTTCCTGCGCCGCCGTCGACGACCTCTCCCGCTACATGTGGGTGATGGTCCCCAGCGGCGGAGAGGTCATGGGCGCCATCAGCGCACGCAGTCGCCATGAGGCGAGCGCGCCGCAGTCGCAGGTCGCGCATGCACAACGGCGGCCGACCGCGTCGTCTTGTCTTGGCCGATGAGGGCATTCACGCCACTACTCCGCCCGCATGTACCGCAGCAGAACGGCGTCGTCGAGCGGCGCAACAACTGCATTTGCCTGGGATGGCTCGGCCCCTCCCAGCGCAGGGGATGCCACTGCCTCTTACGGGAGAGCGGTGGTGACGGCCGCCTACATCCTCAACCGCCGCCTACCAAAGCGCCGACCAGGGGGCCGCCGCACGAGGCTTGGCATGGGCGCAGCCGGCGGTCTCCACTTGCGGGTCTTGGCTCCCTCGCGTCGCCAGGAGCTTGGCCACATCGGTAAGCTCGACGACAGAGCACCCGGAGTGTTCATCGGCTACGCGGAGGCTCGAGGCTCACCGCATCCTCGACCGTCACACACCAGCGTCCGATCTTGCGTGACGTTGTGTTCGACGGCGGCGGTGGGCGTGGGACAAGGCGGTGACGGCTGTTCGACTTCGACTCGTGGACTTTGTTGTCGACTCACGTCCACTTCGAGAGAGCGGGAGCTAGCGGCTGCCTTCACCGAGCTCGCCCACCTCGACACCTTGCTCGCCACCGCCCCGTGAGTGCTCCACCACCTTCTGCACCGGCCACGCCCACTCTTCACCACCGCCACTCCACGCCTCCCGCACCGGCCACCACTCTCCCGCACCGGCGGCCACACCACCGGATCGGCCCCAACAAGTTCGGCCCACGACGAGCGGCAGATGGCGGAGTTCGCACTCACCGTCTCACGACGAGGACCGCTCGACGCCTACCACGACGACGAGCCTCGCGCTATCGCACCATGGACAACATCCTCGAGCCGCCGTCCTCGGACTAGCGCAGACGACTTCGAGGCGTAGCCGCACTTGGCGGCGACGACGGCGAGCCTCGCCCTTCGCCGAGGCGAGGGAGACGCGGCGTGGCGTGTCGCGATGAAGCGTGAGATGGACGCCGTCGAGCGGAACCGGACGTGGGGCGGGCGGATCTTCCCGCCGGCCACCGCGCGATCACCCTTAAGTGGGTGTTCGTTGAAGCGGGATGGCCGGCGCCATCGCTGCAAGCACAAGGCTCGCTTGGTGGCACGAGGCTTCATGCGGCGAGGAGGGTCGACTTGATGACGCCGCACCCGTCGCGCGCATGGAGTCCGCTCGCCTTCTCCTCGCACTTGCGCCCCGGGAGGATTGGCGCGCCCATCACATGGACGCCAAGTCCGCCTCCTCAACCGCGACTTGAAGGAGGAGGCCTACGTCCGTCACCACCGGATTCGCCATCCCCGCAGGAGGCAAGGTTCTCCGCCACGCAAGGCCCTCACGGCTGGGCAGCACCACGAGCTCGAACGCTGTCGACTCCACCTCAAGCAAATGGGGTTCCAGCAGAGCGCACACGAGGTCATGGGTTCACCGGCGGGCAAAGGCGGCAACGCCATGCCGCGGGCGCCTCGCCGACGACACGGTGATCACCGGCCCAAGGAGGCCGAGGTCGAGGCGTCAAGGCGAGATGAAGACCGCCTTCCGGATGAGCGACTTGGGGCTCTCTCCTTCTACCGGGATCGAGGTCCACCAGACGCCCGTATCTCCCTTCGCCGCACCGCCACGCCAAGCGCACCGTCGAGTGGGCGGCCTCACCGATCGCAACCCACCCCACACCCTATGGAGGAGAGGTCAAGTCGAGCCGCGACAAAGACGGCGGAGGAGGCGGACGCGACGCAGACGGCCAAGATCGTGGGCGCCTTCGCTATCTCGTCCACACGCCCGTGATTTGCGTTCGCCGTCGGCCACGCCGATCGGTTCATGCAATGACCGACGACGGAGCATCAAGCAGTCGTGAAGAGGATCCTCCGCTATGTTGCGGGCACCTCCGACTACGGCTTGCACTACCCGAGGTGTCCCGCCACGCGCAAGACTTCATCTGCATGCCGACAATGACCACGCAGCGACATCGACACCAAAGCAAGAGCACAAGCGGATTCTTCTTCCCGGCATGTGCCTCGTTAGGTGGCGATCGAAGAAAGCGGTGGCCCTGGCCCACCGTGAGGCCGAGTACATATCGGCTTCACCGCTCGACTCAGCGCCTGCTCGCTCGATCGCTTGGTGATCTCCTCGGCGGAGACATCAAGCGGTGGCGCTCGGCGGACAACAAGTCCGCTCTGCTCGCAAAGAACCCGTGCTTCCACGAACGAGCAAGCACATCCGGGTGAAGTACCATTTCATCCGAGGTCGCTTGATGAAGGCGACATCAAGGCGAGCTACATCAACACCACGGATCGCCTTGCACTGCCACCAAGCCTCTGGGAGGGTCAAATTCCTCGAGCTCGCTCTAGGATCGGGATGGTTCAACTTTCCCACAAGACGACGCACAAGACTTAGGGGAGAATGATGAATAAGTCCTGTCTTGTGGTCTTTGTGGGGTGGGCACATGGTTCTTGTCATGCAGCCTTTAGACTAGCATCTTAGACTAGCTTTAGGACGCTTTTGACTAGCATCTTAGACTAGCTTTAGGACGCTTTTGACTAGCATCTAGGACTAGCATCTTAGCATATGCTTGGTCGGTTCTCACTTATAATTTGTATCACCAACCCTCAAAGTTGGTATGGCATTGTGCGAGAAATAAACCAAGAAAATTGCCCCATATCCAAGTGTCATCCTCTCCATGAGAGTAAGGATCTTGCTATCACCAAGAGCAAGAGTCCAGCGACTAACAGTTTTTACTAAAAATTATGTCAGCTAACACTTACCACACTACATTTTTTACAATGATAATTGTGAGGGAGTTATTATTGGGAGAGTTCATAACACTGTAAATTCTTCAGTACAATGGGCAGTAATTGATTGGAACTTAAGATTGTAACTCAAAGTCTTTTAAAGCTCAGGGCTAGGAAACCTGCAGTTTACCAGGTGGGTAACTTATGAATAGCACAAAATGTAAAGCAGTACCTTCCTTGCACGTGCAACACCCTTATATGTTTTGAAGTTGTAATTAGGAATGTCAGCAGCTTTGCCATGTTTCAAGTTTTCCATACAAGAGAGTAATAACTCCGTATCAAATGCATCTGAAATTAGGACAGAAGCGGCGACAGCGGCAAAGTCAGTGCACATCTCTTGCCACTGGAATACTAAGACATTAAATTCTCATGAAAGCATGCATTCTACCTGGATGGTCGAAGTTATAATCATGAACATGGACCAATTCCTCATCAGACAGTCCATAGTAAAAGGACTCCTGCAATATTTCAGATAAGCAGTCATATTGCTTGCAAGATTGTAAATAGCGTATGGTGACAATGTCATATTTAGCGTGAAGGGGTATATCTTGCTGTCCAGAAATATAGCACGATATATCAGTTCGTAAATACTGAAAGTGGCATGTGTGTAAAATCAATTTTCTTTTCGCAGTTCGACACAGGAAAGATCATTAACAGAATGTGTTATATACAATAACACAAAATAACAATACTTAAGCAATAAAAGATGCATCTAACATATTAATACATGAGATCGTCATAAGCAACCACATTGTGCCATTTTCGAATAGTGCTAATTCTTCAGATACAACATCACAAAAGTAGCAAGCTAAGCTCAACAACGCAAATATAAAAAATCAATTAAGGAGCAACTGGGAAACTTGAAATAAAAAAAGTCCTATTTAATCCATAGACATGGCTGCCACTGACCCAGAAGATTGAGTTCTCTGAAGCAGTCGGCCATCTCAAATTCTCATTGCAATCCTTTGAAGAGGATGAGAGCGAGAATATTAAGGTTTATAAACTTTGAACCCTAATGACATTTGGGCTTTGATTTTGTGTGCCAATCAGGGTTCTCAAAACCATTTTCGGGGTACCTAGAAACCGACTGGTCACCGCCCCCCTAAATCAGTCCGGTTTGGTTTTTGAAAATTCAATCTAGTCTTTTTCAAGCTTTGAAGTTTGGACTATATACTAGATGCGATTGTATGCATTTTGGAGTAGAAGATGACTTAAAACGAGGGGAGGGGGTGAACCAACCACCCTAATACTGGCTACCCAAAACCTGGGGACCAGGCGGTTCCCACCGATTTTGGGAGCCCTGGCGCCAATTGCCTTATGCTCACAAACCTAAAAATTTTAAAATCAGCAATGTATCAATTCTGTACAACATATCAGTGCTAGTGCAATGAAGTGCAGAAAAATTCTACATCTTGTGTTTTATTATTTTCTTAGCAGCTAGGGTTATATACTCGATAAGTCGATATATAGTCAATTCAGCACTCAATCGGCAACTTGCAACAATCATTGTTTTGTCCGCTTCTGCGCATGATTTTGAACTTATGTTCTCGGGGAAAATATGTGTGATACTCTATTTGATGGAAAATATTGTTTCGTACAATAGCATCCTAATCCCACCCAGTTACTCCAGACATACAAAGTTACAAACCTCAGGCAACTAAGCCACACAAGGTTCTTGTAGTTGTGATGCATGACATAGGGAACAAAGTAAGAAAAAGAACTGTAATGTGCATATAATTCATCTTAACTATAGAGACATACAGATTAAAAACATGAAGGAATAATTATTGTCACTACATACTTCTAGACAAAAAAAAAATACCATTAGTTGCATTTTATGAAATAAAAAAATGAATGGTCCATATACCACAAGAAGAAAGGCGCAATCAAAAAACAAAACCAAAGTTGTAACAGACAAACCTGAGTAACAACGACTACACGCTGATCGCGTAGCTGATCGATGATCATTTTGCACACAGTACTTTTACCTGAAGATGCACCCCCAGCAACACCTGCAATGCAAACGAAATCAGTGTAGCGCATTTGGGGGGCAAATGGGCCGCACTACACACAGCAATCGATATTCACTTATTTCCACACAACAAACAGATAGGCAGCACTTAGCATCTACTAACCAATGACAAATGGCTCCTGGTGCCCATTCTCCAGGCCTGATGTCGTCGGTTGTTCCTGCCCCGACATGGAGCCTTGGAGATCCAGCTCTTCCGAACGGGGTGCCGAGTAGTGGACTCCAGCGGCGGCGGCATCAAGCACTTCGTCCACCGATTTTGAACCCATATATTGTTCCACAAACCTGCTACAACCACCAGGATATCAAAATCTCCCTAGAATTTCAGCCGAATCTTATCTGACAGCTATGCAAACCTTACAAACAGTTCGGCCAACTTACGACGACGCACGGGGATCGCCGCCGGCGCAAGGAGTTGGTCGGCGAGATCACCAAGAATCGTACCCCCGGCGACAGATCCGGAGACGGGGAGAGACGGAGGCGGCGAGGGGGGGAAGGGAACGAATCGAGCGGGAGGAGAAAATGGGAGGGGATCAGGGGAGAGGAAGGAGGTGCGGGGACGAAGCCGAGATCGACGCCAGGACGTAGAAATTCTGCTTCCTTTTGCTGATTCTGTAACTCGGTGAAATCTTGGCTTTTATATATCTTCCTTAGGAGCCATGGGTATAATTATAATTATTTTATTTTATTTATTGTTGGGAGAACCAGAATTACACCGAGTCTGAGTCTGTTTCTGTGCCTTGGGCCAAACCTGGATTGACGCAGGCCCTGTTCTGATGGATTTATCGTCCTATCGGTGTCAGGTTGAGAGGAGAGCCAGTATTCCTAAACCAGCCTAATTGCACGTGTTTTTTGGCAACTCGTTTTTCTACGTGTGAAGTACAGCCGGTTCTCGTTTGGAATTTTCAGTTTACAGCTACAGGCTACCTCATATCCTCCTCAAATAAGCGCACAACTTTTAAGACGAATGCGATAACCATTTTCAACTTTCACAGCAAGTACAGCTAACCTTTTTCAACTTTTACCAATAAGAACAGTTACAGATACATCTAGGTTGCACAACCACGCAGAAACAATGGAACCAGAGTGCAAGAATACACCCGTCTTCCCTGTGATACATAGAAGTTCTAATATCAACCCTAGGACACAGCAAAGCATATGCTCTCTCCATCTCGCTATGCTGAGTCAGCTCATACGTGGCACGGGGACGGCACGTACTGTGCTCCTCCGATCGGACTCGATTGCAGCTCTAACAATTACACAAGTCAGACGTTTCATTTTTGTTTCATTTCATTTAAGCACTAAGATACTAGCTACGGAAGCACGGCGCCACGCCGCGCTGGCTACAATGTAAACCAAACAAAAGAGTGCGCTATGTTGCATCGCAAGGGTCTATATGCGAAGAACGAAAAGCAAGATCATGTATGTAATTACGGTGTATACGAAAAACCGAATGTAAGGAGCTACACGTAATTATGGGAAAAGAAGGGTTTTTTGAAAAAGAAAGGATCCATATGCAATTTCAAAAACGGAGGGCTTTTCCACCAAAACAGTGACCATGGTGCCCTCAGGAATCCCCCGGCTATAATATAGGTAGTATTAGTGTACTCCATACTCCGATTTCATGCACGCTGATGTACTGTGTAAAGCACTGCCCGCTCGGTTGGGCTGAAAAATAGTGGCTTATGGCTGAAATTGCACTGCACGTGGCTGAAATTACAAAAGTTCAGAAAAAACAAAATTTATGAATAGTGTAAAATAAGCCAGAAATCAGAAGGTCAAGCCGAAATGGGCGGGGCATTAAGTGAATTGGTACATTGTAGGGTGCTTTCATATTGAATTTTTTTGCTTTTGCTTAGAGAAAAGAAGGTAGAATTTAAATATGAATACCCGGTTTTTTTAAATGGTTTCTTCATTTTCCTCGTTTCTATCTCGCTTCAGAATAAGATAGGGGTCACGAGCACATTACACATCTCACTTCTCTTGTTCTCGTTTGGTACACATATCTTCTTTATTTTCCCTATCGTCTTACCTCTTCTTCTAAAACTCATTTATTTCGATCATTAATATTTATTTTAGTTAAAAGATACCAGTCCAAAACCAAAAAACCAATATAACAATATAACAGGTCCGTGCGTTCGTGCAGCTGTATTGATTACTCCCTGCAGCATTAGCTAAAAAAAATAAACTGTTGTTTTAATTCAGTCGAGATTAATCAATATGCAGCAGCAATTTTAGTACGTACCCAATCGTGTTCGTGACAAACCATAGTCATTTGAGAGGGAAGGGTGCATTAGTTGCTGCTTGCACGTAGCTTTGAGGACAAACGACGTATGACATGGCTAATTAACAGTCTGTAGTTTGTATTTATGGTTGCATAGTTAAGGACCTGCTCCACGGGTCTAGTTAGAGTTTATGATTTATTTTACATTGTAACTGTTGTTGATATATTTTATGTAATTAAATATAAAAAATAAAAAAGTTATATCAGTATAGATAACATAAAAGAATAAGAGGAAAAATAAAACAAAAAACCAAAAAGTTAAAAAAATGAAAAACTATAAGTCATAGGATAGAAGTAGAAGCTATTTAGAGCCGAGCCTTAAGAGTGCTTCAAGAAGATAAGTAATGGTAAAGTGTTCTCAGTTTAGTAGTATTTGTTAAAATTGTACACCCCTTCACTTTATTAGGAAAGAAAAGAACTTATCATACGACAGATGTTTCTCATTGAAGACGGTAAACATCAACCTTCAGACACAAAAGTACTGTGGTTAGAGGAGTATATACTTCAGCTTGGACAAAAACGATCTGATGTGAAATGTGCGAGATGAACTGAATCTGTCTACACGCATCTGACTCTTTTGTTTACGTGGCACACTGGCTATCTTGGAAGCACGTGCTCTTGTTAGTAGTTTTATCGAGTTTGTTTCGCTGTATAGGCAAGTCAAACTCAAACACTCAATCTAGTGCTTGTGCGTAACACGTGTGCTAAGTAGTAGTATAGTATTTATCCTTATCTAACCAAGATGACCACGGAAATTTTACGGATAAAATCCATTAGCCTTCTCCCGTTTCGAAGGCTTTCTTTCCAACTTTTTTTACTCTTAACTTATTTCCAATCCGATCTCTTTTTGACCCCTTTTAACTTTCCAATGTGCTATAATGGAGAGAATAAGAACCGAAAAGAATTCAGAGTCACGCGGCGCCATTGGCCACCATGAGTGGTAACTAGGGATGGAAACGGATCGGATACGGTCGAATAGTCTCAAATACGAATACGAATTCATGTTTTTAAAACGGATACGGATACAAATTCGAACATTCTCGAATACGAATACGAATCGAATGTCGTAACGAATACAAATTCGAATCGGATATATGCTTAATTCGGTCGAATACGAATATCCTCCTACGAATGTCGTAATCGACCGGTTTTTCCAATTAGCGGTTTTAAATTTAAATTTTGACATTTCAAATTTCATCAAATGTCAAATTTTGAATTTAGCGGTTTTTCCGATTAGCGGTTTTAAATTCAAATTTTGACATTTCAAATTTCATCAAATGTCAAAATTCAAATTCCACTAGCTCTTTCCTATGCTGCAGAGCATGACATAATCAGGTTTAATTACATTATCAAATAGCAGGGCAAAACGAGTGAGGTTGATAATTATGGAAAACAAATGAAAGCATCCAACAATTGACCACAGTCCACAGTGCAACCATAAAAAAAGAACTTTGCAATCATGAAAAGAAACCTTGAATTCTCGATATAGTGATATGGAAAATGTTAATTAAGCGGTCAAGGAGCACCCACAGGCCACGAGAATGCAAAGAATATCCATCACCACCGTCACTTCACATTTCCAAATGGTCAATAAAGTGTTAGTCATACCGTAATTGAGAAGCAAGCATTACGAGTTTGAAGCATTACAAGATGCACATCGGTCACCATGACTCCCGCCATCCGCTGTCACACGTGACTCCTCGCGTGACTCCGCCGTTCGACTCCCGCCTTGCCGCCTTGGCACGCGGCCACGCCTTTGGCGCCTTTAGACTTTAGTGCCCGCCAAATCAGAATTTGGCTTGGCGCCTACCGACGATGTCGGCTGTGCCATTGCGCCATGGGCGGGACGCCCCCGTTACTGCTTTTCCACCCTAGTGGTAACATTATGAGGTGCACAAGTTTTATTGGAATTACTAGCAATCTTACATCCGATGGTATCGGACGCTGGCTCCAATTAAGGCTCACGGTCACATGCGAGTCGTTCACATAGCTCAGTTGTCTGTCTATGTTAATCCACATTACCCCATTCTAAACCACTCATTTCACCTTCCCATGACCGCTTCGTCCTCTTGGACTCCTTGCTCTCTCTCTCTCTCTCTTGAGCTCTCTTTTCCCCTTGCCCAATACACACTGAGGCTAGAGTTCATTAGATTTGTTGCATCCATGGCCGGAGCTCACACGCATCTGGTGGGGTTGAGGCCGAAGGAGGTGGGGTTGTGGATGGTTGCTGTTAGCCAGGAGTCAATCACTTCTCTATCGTCCAACTCCATTGCTAGTCACCGGTCCGAGGTCACCACCACCTATCGTCATCAGAGCTCGTCGGATATGGCGAGCATGTGGATATGGTCAGGGCAACGAGGTAGTGGTGTTGGTTGGCCACCTCCCCTTATATGTACTCCTCCGAGTTTGTCTAAGAAAATATTACCACTAGTAGGTAAAGTTGTTGGCTTAGTTGTTTTCAAATGTTGCAAACCTCCATTCAAGTTGATTTGTTGCAACATGATTCTTTTTTGTTGGAGTAGGGTCTTTTATTTATTACAACAATATTTCTTGTTTGTTGCAATTTTTTGTTCACGTTGGTTTTTTATCATTGCAACAAGATATTTTTGTTTGAACAATTCTAAGTTTTTGTTGCGGCAACAATTTTAATTTGTTGCATAGTTTTTGTTGTGTGGTTGTATTGATTCGTTACACAAGAGTTCTTTTCTGATTGTTGTATATGAGATCATATATGTTACATCATAAGAGAGGTATTGTTATAGCTATGTTTTTTTGTTGTACCTAAATATTTTTTGTCGTTGCAATGGGTTGTCATGTTGTTGCCACTTTTTGTTGTATGGAATTTGTTGCAAATGGAGAGTTTTTTTGTTGCACGACCAATGACCCATGTTGCGCCGCTTTTTTTATTGCACAAATCTGACTATTTAGAGATGGGCACTTATGTGAGGTCAAGTGGTTGGGTAGGGTGTACGATTGACTCTTATGTTGCAGCCATTTTTCTGGATTGTTGGGGACAAGTATTATATTTTGTTGCAACAATTCTTTCCAAGTGTTACTGCAAAAAGGAGTATTTTTGTTATGGCAGTTTTGTTTGACTATTGCATCAAAGTTATTTTTTGTCGCAGTAGTGTTGCCGATTTGTTGCGTTATTTTTATTTCGATGGTTTTTTTGTTATTGAAATAAGGTTTAATTTTTATTGTAAGATATTTTTATTTTTGTTGCCATAATAGGTCAAATTTGTTGCATATTTTTTTGTTGATTTCATGTTTGTTGCATCTAGAGCAAAGGTTTGTTACAAACATAATAACTAATTGTTGCACTTCTAGGATTTTTTTTGTTGTACTGGATCGAATTAGTTGTCTCACCCTCATCCATTCACCCACCAAGCCTACGTCTCCCAATCCATATTCTTACATCTCAGCTCCTCCCCTCTGGTGGCTTGCTAGTCTCTGACGGTTCGAGGCAGCCATGCTCTTCCCACACTTCAAGGGACAAAATAACGTATCATTCAAAAGATCGTAAATATAGAGGTGATATAATTATCTCCATGATTACCTTTAGAAAAAATTACTAACAATTTCTCACTTGCACTAGGGTCTCTCGATCCCTATTTTTACATCCCACCGCCTTCCCTCCAGCAGCTTGCTAGTCTCTGGTGGCTGGAGGCAGCCATGCTCTTCTCGCGCTTCAAGGAATAAAATAACATATTATTCAAAAGATTGTAAATATAGAAGTGATGCAATCATCTTCGTAATTGTCTATAGGGCATATCACTGACAATCTCTCACTTACACTAGAGTCAACCATACAAGTATCAGATATCCATTACTGAAATGGCCCAATACCCTACTACTGTATTTATTGAATCATCCTGTGATGTTAGTGATATCTTATGTGTGCAATCTAAATTACTAGACGAAAAAGAGGAGCAAGAGCTGTGCATGGAGGAAACAACATGCATGCAAGGAGCTGACGTGGGTACAACGTTCATGGTCTTGAGCTAGGAGGAGTCAAGTTGGTCATGTGCAACCTAGGAAATCAATTTGGTTCAGTACAAAGATGGAATTATGCGCAACCAGGAAAGGAATCGACTAGTATTTCTCCAAGCAAACTTGAACTTGCTCATGTACCAAACAAAGATAGATACGAATCCTATTATGTTGTGTTCCAAGAAGATGTTTTTGGAGATAAAGAAAGAACAAATCTTTTTGGAGGCACACAAAATCCAGATGGTTGTCAACCGAAGGTGGACGTGCAAAATTATAGGATCGGTGCATGCTAGACTTTTTCTCAACGCGTCTTTCTTTCCTTGCCGCCTTAGATTGGGGCCCACCTAGAGATCAACATGAACAAATCATGGAACAATGAAGATGGTGCATTAGAAGATTATTTGAATTGGTCTTTGTAAATTGTGTGCATTATAAACACAAGTATTAGTTTTCTTTAAGGAGTTATGAATTAAAACGCATGTGTGTGTTGGCCTTTGGTCGTTAGGGTTTTATCTCTGTTCTAGTTTGTTCTTGTGAATTCCAATCTAAGATTTTATCTCAGCGTGTTAATTCCTACTGTAGTGTAGATATTTACCCACTGATCTTTGATATCTTTTTCTCGACATGTGTTGTGGTATGCATAGGAGTGAAATTATCTTTCATAGTGCGAGTTACATCCTGTAATTCGTGCTCTACTTGTATCTAGCTGTTCTACCACTGTGAAAGGTCAGGCCAACTATCTCCTCGAGGTTCAATTCACATCAGTAGCTCTTGTGTGCCCCTCATGCTTTAGCTGAGGGAGAGGCTTGGTCAACAGATTAGTAATATTTAAATCTGTGTGCACTTTGCATATCTTCACATCACCTCTATCAACAATCTCGTGGATAAGGTGAAAACATCGAAGTATGTACTTGGACTTTTGATGCAATGTAGGCTCCTTGACTTGCGCAATATCTCCACTATTATCACAATAGAGATTCATTAAACTAGAAACACTAGAAACTGTACCCAGCTCAGAGATGAACTTCCTCATCTAAATAGCCTTCTTTGTAGCTTGAGAAGCCATAATATACCCATCCTTCATTGTAGAATCATCAACTGTCTCTTGCTTGGAACTGTTCTAGCACACTACTTCTCCATTAAGACAAAACACAAACCCAAACTATGGTAAAAAAATCATCTTTATCGGTTGGAAACTAGCATCAGTGCAACCATTTATGACCACCTCTTCCTCACCTCCATAAATAAGGAACACATCTCTAGTGCTTCTCAAGTATTTCAGGATATTCTTTACAGCCATTCCGTGACCTTCACCTAGATCTGACTGATATCTGCTTGTAACACTTAAAGCATATGACACATTTAGACGTGTACAAAGCATGACATCATGATAGACCCAATGACAGAAGTATATGGAATCTTACTCATCTTGTCTCGCTCATTAAGTGTCAATGGACATTGAGTCTTATTAAAACTAATGCCATGTGACATAAGCAAGAAACTCTTTTTGGAATATTACATGTTGAACTGTTTCAATATCTTGTCATGTACATATCTTGGTTTAATCCAATTAGTATTTTAATTATATATATATAAGCCCAAAATATATGCTACCTCTCCTAAGTTTTTCATAGAGAAACTATTTCTTAATAAAGATTTGACGGATTCAAGTATAGGAGTATTTTTTTACTAATAATATGTCATCCACGTATAAGACCCAAAAAATAAGTTTGCTCCTTCTTTATTTTTTATCAATAATATATCATCCACATATAAGACCAAAAAATAAGTACGCTTCTTTTTGTAAACATAAGGCTCTTCTTTATTTTTGCTGAAACCAAACTCTTTGACTACCTTAGTAAAATGAATGTTTCAACTCTGAGATGTTTGCTTCAATCCATAGATAGATCTCTAAAGCCATCAAGACAAGTGGATGTATTATATGTTGATGCACATCAAGACAAGGATCAGACTTGAAGTAAAGGTGTTTGTCATCAAGCTTCAAAAGGATGCACAAGGTAAAGGTATAATTAGCTTAGGCTAAGGATGTGTTTTTGTAGTCATTTTACTAGTCTTGGTGTTTCGTGAAAGACCGGATTGCTAGTATATGTTGCCATATTGTCAAGAGGGTTCTTGACTAGTAGCTTGAGTGTGTCATGTGTTGATAGCTCATTTTATTTGCTCTAACCCTCCATGGCATGATGCTATCGTTTGCAAATATATTTTATAAATAGTTGAGGCTTATGCATAATCTTTGTAACAAGTGACTTAAGTTTGCGAATGTATTTTGTAAATTGTTCGGGTCCAAGTTCCTAATCTTTGTGGCATGATTCTAAAGTGTGTGAATGTATTTTACAACTTGTTGTGAATCACACTTTGACTTTTGTTTGCATAATACTATGATTCACAAATGTGTTTTGCAAATTTGTTGAAGTACATGCAAATTTGTCTTTGCTGAAAAATTTAGTGTGGTACGACAAGCTCTGTGTGAGTGGTCAGACCAATCATGTTGTATGACCGTCCTTTGTGTGGCAATATGACCAGGTGGTCTTACAGGCCATGAGTTGGTAGTTTGACTAGTCGGTGATCTAGCTAGCTCATGTCGAACGATCAAATTGGCAAGTGGTCTGATTGGTCATGCAGTCCAATCGGGCATGTTGCTGGTTGGCTTTTTCTAGAAAGCCATTTTTCCTTTGATTTCATTGAGTGGTCTGATCGGCCTGAGCGGTCGGATCGGACCATGTGTGTGCGATCTAACCGGTAGCGCTTGTAACATCTAGTTTTCTATCCATTACAGAGGAGGCGGTAGTGCCGGTGATTAGTTAGCGGTAGTATCGGTCTTAGGCCATTTTTGCTAAATTCTTTCTCCAATGGTTATTTTCTTAGCGTGGGGTATAAATACCTCCTTGTGGCTAGTTGGGGACAAGTTGTTGGTGCCCTATTCTTTATCCTTGAGTTAAGAGCAAGCCCTCTCACCTGTTATGTGCATGTGTTGCACTTAGTGAGCTTGGAGAGAAAACTAGTTATGTATCGAATCCAGTTCCACATTGTGATATGAACACATAATCCTATTCATGAAATCGCCCTTGAAAATTTCATTGGATTAATAATGTTAACCCAATTTGAACCAATCTGATCAGCCCGATTTTCCATTTATCAATCACCTTGATCAGCGCATGGCACTAATCAATCACATTGATCAGCGCATAAGGTTTCCAGAAAGAATAATATCCCGGTATACTAGCTCCATATGGCTTTGCACCACAGTCTACCTCGATGGCAGAATCTTGACAGGTAGGGTTATTGTGCAATGCTATCATGAACAAGCGTAGCTAATCATACGATGTTATCAATTCATACCTCTCGCGACCCCATCTACTACCGCCAAAACAGATTAATCTCATCAATCAATGCCTAAATCAATCCATCAATATGAATTGATCTAAGCTATCATACCACACTTGTCTTAGATTCAATCTACTACCACCACATATCAACTATATGTAACCAATCCAGATCATATACCACATGGGATGGCTCTGATACCACCGTTGAGATACGAGTAGGCTACACTAGCTCAAATAAAAATTTCTATCGCATAAATCAGGAAGCCATGCGAGTAAGGAATCATAGACCATTACCACTAGATGCATAGTGCAGCGAAAAAAGAGTTAAAGTAGCTCGGTTCAACGTATCGCACGTTGGTATAGTGGAAGTAGTTGATCATCTAACATCCTTGCAAAGCGATCATCAGAAACTGATCATCCTCTAGCGGTAGTTGATCTCCACAAGCCTATTGTCTTCTCCTCAAATCATCCCAATCAGATCGCACTCGCAACAGCGTCTCTACCGAAGTCCACATGTCCAGAGATGGAACGCTGAAGGACCGTGTGAGAGGGTCCTGGATTATGTTGTGATGAATCATTATAATTTGGGAGAGTTGAAAATTTAGATTTGCATTCTATAGGAATTAATTCATGTGTGCATGAATAGAGACAGTAGTAGGAATTAACCATGTCTGTAGTGGTGAATTGAATGCTCACATGTTACCATAGCTGAGTCACATGAACTAAGGGTTGTGTGCATGTTCTTGAGTGGCACTAGTCAATGGCATGAATGCATGCATATAGTTGAGATGTTGTTCTGGATATTGATGAATGATTTGCCATGCATGCATGATGTGATGTCATGAAATTGAAAGCCATGGTCGGGAGCCACTAGTCATGTACTTGTTTTATATACTTGTTAGTGTTTATTATTTAATTTATTAGCTTGCATGAGACATAGTAATAGCGGTTGAATCGATGTTGTCTTCCTAGTGGTCTAATTGGGACTGAGGTCCGGTCAAACTAGTTGGCCTATGAGGCTTCGGCTAGAATGTGATTTTTGTAGTTTTGAGTTGCAGAATGTTTTGTGGATATATGTTGCATAAGACATGTTATTGCTAACGTGGGTCAAGTTGTAAAAAATTTATGTTCAAAAACAATTTCTCTGCCTTCAAATGTGCAAGGTCGCATAGAGTCAATCACGGTCAATGACGAAGGTCGAGGTTACACTCATGGAGGAGCCGAGGACTAGAACGATCAAGAATGACGAGCGAGATGGTGAACTCAAGCATGGCATGAGAAAGGCGAGAAATGTCAAAGTGAATTTTGAATGGCAGGTTGCACCATGTGGCTTAGTCGGTCCAAGTAAGGTGTGATCCAGTCGAACCGAAGCGGGAGAGACTTGCCAACACATGGTAAGCTAGTGGTGCACATACACGTGGCAAGTATGGCGATTGTTTGAAATGGAAGGAGAAGACTAGGTCAACAAAAGGTATTTTGGTAGTTTGACCAAAGTACCAAAAATAGTTTTGAAAGAAAACCGCAGCGTGATTGGTGCTTGAGAGGGCGGTTTAGGTCTTAGTGAAGCTGGTATGATAAAATTAGATCAAAACTTTGGAATTAGCGGACTCAGGCTTATGCACTTTGAAAAGTGTGCATAAGTGAATTGTGTGAGTAAAAACCTATGTGTGGGGAGGTTATCGGGTTTCTCCCATTGTGCAAAGTGTATAGTATCTACTAAAATTTAGATATGGCTGGCTAGCCCATCTATTTAATGGGTTAGAATGAGACTTGTAGTTAACCATCCAACCTTTTAAAAGCATCTAGGCCCCATAAAAATGATTTTGGTAATTAATGATGAAGATTATTAAAGGTATTAACTTGTTTATTGAGATGATTGAAAGGTTTAGTCCCAAAGTTTGATGATGTCATGCAAAAGATATGTAAGAGTGATCAAAAACCGACATAGATCATGATAAATCTCAAGGGAAAGGTAAATCGTAGTCTAAAGACCTCTTTATAGCTTTTTGCCGGTCTGGGTGTTTAGATGAAAAGACCAAATTTGTATAATAGTGTTGTACTATAAATACGGGTCATAGCTAGTAGCTTGAAGCTTAACTTGTGCTGTTTTGATCAATTAAGGATTAATGCAAGCATTTGAATTTTATTTGGATCCTTCTTTGATTTTCCTTTCAAAAATCGGTATGACCGCAAGTCTTTGAATGGTAGTACCACTAATTGGTACTACCGACTAATACATGCCGGTAGCTAATTTTCAGAGAGGTACTTTTTGATATTCCTTGAAATGGTACTACAGCATGTGTTGCGCGGTAGTACCACAGATCAGTTTGACCGCATGATTGACGGTACTACTAGATAATGGTAGTACTAAAATTTACATGGAGATAGCTAATTACTAAAGAGGTATGTTTTGGAGCATTTTCTCTCCTCTGAAAATTGGTACTATCGCAACATAGGTGTAGTACTATTGGACCTTGTGAGGCTGGTACTGCCGATATTTGAAATAACAGCTAGTTTTTGTGCATTTAATGAATCTCAAATAGCCGTTGAATAGTGGGTGTGGTAGTACTAGCCACTACATGATGGTAGTACTGCATTTGTTGACTTTTGGAGATTTTGACCCCTAACGGATCGCTATAAGCCTCAAGTGATTCTAGCGGCTCCATCTTCTCATCGCAAGGTGGGTTCTCGAAGTCATGGTCTATAGGGGCAACCCCAATTGCTAGAGAGGATAGTGACTTAGAAACAAACTCATTTTTGCAAGCAATGAGGGCACATGATTGCAGTCAGTCCTCAAGGCAAGTATAAGAACATGAAGAAGAAAAAAGTGACAATGATGAAGAGGATGAGGGCTACTCTCAAGGGAACAATGATGATGACGACGAGGAAATGATGGAGGTCAAGATCCAATGATTAATCTTATGTAAATCACAAGCGACATTATGCTCTTCTCTGCCATCCCAATCAATTTGATAAACTAGCAAGCTCTACGGATCCATGGTTTCATCCAAGATTCCAACAAGAAGTGTATGCCCAACTATACAATTATCACCAGCAGTTTGCGAGCCACAAGTATGTGGAGTGGGTGCACTTAAACTCCCTTGATTTCTTTCCCAACATGTACCAACTCTTTTATGCAACGGGTTTGCAAGACATCATGGCATTAAAATAAGACTATCAAGAGGATATAATTAGACAATTTTATGCCACAGTCTATGTCTCCCTAGACTTTGATCACTAGATGTGGATGAAGGGAACATAAAGAGTGGAAGCATCAAAGGCCAACTTTGAGCAAGCTCTAAGAACGTACTCAAGCTCATATGAGAGGGTTTATTCTTGTGAAGCACTTCAGACTCTGGCATGGTGTACCTTTCATGATGAGAATGTGAGGTATACACCTGGGAAGCTTGCGCATCTCCTTCCTTTGCCGAGCTTGATCAACCGCTTCATAAATCATACTTTCTTCCCAAAGAGCAAAAATTTTGATGATATCTGAGGGCATGCGTAGAATATCATCGATTATATCATTCATGGACACAAGTTTGATGTAGTTGACTTGATTATAAGGGAGATAGCATTGTCCAAGAATGATAGAGTTAAGAGTATTTACTATGCTCCCTATATCATGGCTCTAATAATAAGAAATACACACTTCCGTGGAGCACGACCAGCAATTCACATGCCCTACAAGCCTAGGAAATGACCTCTAGTGCCAACTACAGTACTTCCTCGTACTCAAGTGCAAGAGCAAGTGGTACATGGTGCCTGATCTACACGATGTAGGATAGATGTTGATAACTTGGATCCATGTAACCTGGCGAACTGATAGCACTAACCACTACCAAAATAGCAACCTACGATAAAAGAATCTACCGAACCACATGTTTGTGCTCCGGTCTACCCGACCACACAAAGTAGATGTGTCGTCGCTAATACAAAATACAAGGAATCACAAGAACAATAGGGTTGAAAACACACAATTCCCCTCTAGGTTGCAACTATGTGTCAAACCCTAGGAAGAACAAGCATATAGCTCTCTCTGAATAATAGATTGATTCAAGGTGGTATGCCTCCGGGTGCACTGTAACTTACATTAAATAAGCCTTAGGGGCCGAATAGACTATGGGACTCGATCCCCTTAGAGTTGGTTGCACCAAAAGGAAAACACATGCAAATTTAACTAAGTTGGTTTGGACTTTAAAATGGGTTGGCAAAAATCAAGGCATGCATGCCCCTTCCAATCAGATTCATTATTTAGAAAACCTTATCTTTTCCTCCATTCGAGTGGGCAGCAGATATCCTTCTTTTGCATAGGCCCTTCCTTCCCTCAGGGCCTTTCCTATTTGCCACACACAACACCATGCATGCCTCCCTTTCCTTCTAGTTCTCGTGCATGCATGCAGCTCAACACATACATTCATTTCCATGTGTTGTATATACTTTGATACGGGAGCTCAACATTAAGCCTTCTTTTGGTGTCCCCGTCCTTCCGCACCTTCTGCTGAGCACGTACTCCTAGACAACAAATAATCTTCTCGGGTCCCAAAATCTCCTCACGCACAAACTTGAGAACAATTAAAATACTAGCATTTGGTAGTAATCAATTCTCATGTAAATTAAAACCAAATTCAACTATAAGTGAGTTTACCTATTGATTAATCTTTTTAGTTCGTGCTCATGTAATTGGTCTAATCGGTGCTTGGGGCTGTTTTAGAGCTTATACATCATTAGGAACAACACTATGTGATGAGGAGCTTTATTTATTATGCTCCCTATATCATGGCTCTAATCATAAGAAAGACACACTTTCGTGGAGCACAACCAGTAGTTCACAAGCCCTACAAGCCTAGGGAAGGACCTCCAATGCCAACCGTAACCCTTCCTCGTGCTCACGTGCAAGAGCAATAGCATGTTCAAGATGACTCCCCTCATCAAGCCCAAGAGCAAGTTCAACTTCAAATCCTATGATTCAAGCATTGACTTCTATCAACTCAACTCTTATAGAGATTCAGGATGCTCAGTACGAGATGAACTACCAGCTTGCGACTTTGACTCAGTGCGTGAGTGCACTTGAGTGTCCCTCCTCATTGACGACAGCATAACCTTCACCTCTTCGCTATCATCATCGTTGTAGTCATGATCCACTTCCAACTAGTGGATTTTGGTACTTGATGCCAAATGGGGAGAAAGGGGGGAAATGATAAATGAAGCTTGAAGTCTCTATGCTATGTTATAATTAATCAATATGTGTCTTTTGGTTCTTTTGGTTGTATGCTTTTCTTGTGTTGAATTGTAATAGCTTGAAGTTATGCTTGCTTGGATGAATGCGTAATTGGTGTTATGCTACAATGTTACTTTTGCTACTTTCTCATGTTTATGCAAGTAACTTCTTTATCTCATAATTGATTCAAAATTTTCAAATATTCCATGCTTATCATATTAACACGCTTCCTCAATTTTAAAAAATAATGGAACTCTGCCAAAAATTCCTAAAAATCTATAAATGTCAATTAATAGTACTTCATGAATCCATATGCACATGTTTAGAGGGAGTTTTGTTTCTTTGTTGGATGACTTTGAAAGCAACTAATTCTTTACCTCCCTTGAGCTCATATCAAGAATTAATTGCTACTCAAAAATCAAAAACAAGAATATGCAACTTATTTTTGAACTAGATATATATTCAACTTTCAATTCGTTCATATTGTCTAGCTTATCATCAATTACCAAAAAGGGGAGACTAAAAATATCTAGGCCCCAAAAAATGATTTTAGTAATTAATGACGAATATGATTAAAGGGACTAACTTATTTATTGAGATTATTGAAAGGTTTAGTCCCGGATTTTAATGATGTCATGGAAAAGGCATGTAAGGGTGATCAAAGATTGAGATGGATCAACATAAAGTTCAAGGCAGTTGTATGTCATAGTCTAAGGATCTTTTTATAGCTTTTTGCCGATCTCGGTGTTAGATAAAAAGACCGGATTTGTAGAATAGTGTCATACTATAAAGAACGGTAATGGCTATTAGATTGAAGCTTAAGTTGTGCCACTTTGATCAATTAAGGGTTCATGCATGCATTTTAATTTCATTTAGACCTTCTATGAATTTCCTTTGAAAAATCGGTATGGTCGTAGGTTTTTGAATGGTAGTGATGCTGATCAGTACTACCGGCTGATATATGTCTTAGGTAATTTCTATAGAGATACTCATTTACATTCCTTCAAATGGTACTACCTCATGTGTTGCATGGTAGTACCGCAGATCGGTGTGACAGCATGTTGGCGGTACTACCAAAAATCTAGTAATAAAATTTATATGGTGGTAGCTAATTTCTAGAGAGGTATGTTTTAGAGTATTTTCTCTCCTCTGAAAATCGGTACTACCGCAGCTTGGGTGTGGTAGTACCGCAACTTGGGTGTGGTACTACCGCATGATCGATACTACAGGACCTTGTGAGGGTGGTGCTACCAATATTTGAAGTAACGGATTGTTTATGTTTATTTAATGAACCTCAAATAGTTGTTGAACAGTGGGTGTAGTAGTACCGACCACTACATGGTGGTAGTACTGCATTTGCTGACATTTAGGGATTTTGATCCTAATGGTTATCCTGGCGGGTAGAGTCTATAAATACCTCCTCACCAGCAACAAAGGACTTCTCCTTGACCTCATTGAATACCCTTGTGCCCCTTGTGCACTCTCTACTACTCATTTGCTCTAAACTCATAGTTTGAGGTAGTTAAGAGCATTCAAGTGCATTGCATTATTAGTTGATCTTTGTGGCACTTAAAAACCTTCAAGCAAGCATTGTGGTTCATTACTCTCGGTGGTTGCCGACAACTAGATGGCTTAGAGAAAGTTGTGTGGTGATCTCTTCAAGAAACTTGCAAAGAGACCCAGCACCATATGTGAGTGGTGTGGTGCTCGCCATCTTTCGAGTGGAGGAAGAGTAATATTAGTGGATTTGAGGTCTTGAGGCTTAATTCATGGAGCCAATCCAATCCGTTCGGGTTTACCTTAATGTGGACTAGTGAAGATTGGCAAGTCTTTGATACCATAAGAAAATATCGCATGTCTCCATTGTGGTTTGATCTCTTATCTTTATATTCTATATTTACATTTCTATCACTTATATTGAACTGAATTGTGTATCTAGAGGTGTATGTAGCATTGACAATGCTTGTGGTGCTTTAGCAAAACCTAGAAGATTTAGGCTTTAATTATGCAAAAGGCTTTTGTTAAGCTCATACTTGCTAAAATTTGTGATTTAGCCAAAACAATTTTAAAACCTCCTATCCACTCTCTTTTGCCGATATAAATGAACTCGGTACATTATGTAACTAGTAGACCCTATCTTGAAAAGATACTCCGTTTAAAAGCTAGTTACTGTAGAAAAGTGAAAAGCAGCTTCTAGAAGCTGAAAAGAACAGGGCCATAGGCTAACGTCCCAAACCGTGTCTGCGTCAACCACGAATACACAACTCTATCCCTTCGAAAACAAGGGACCTAAAAAACTTCCAAACATGGGTTTTTCAATTCTCTAAACCAAACTCTGTCCGTTTCGAAAATCAAGGAACCCGAAACCCTCCAAACATGGGTTTTTCTAATATCTCTAAACCATCCAAGTTATGGACTCTATCCATAACTCTTTCAATCTCATCACATATTAAAGCTTCCAGGACCGCACCTCCTGTATCTTCATCACGTAACTCCTAACTAACCATGTAACAAAGCCTCCAGGACAGCATCTCCTGTATCTTCAACATGTATCATCAACCTCACGTGTCGAAACCTCCAGGACCGCACCTCCCGTAGCTTCTCCACATATCACCACCTTTGATCTCCACAGGCTCCAACGTGAGCCCAACCACCTCGTGACATCCTCAACCGCATGGACCTCAGATTTACCCATCCTAGTTTCGGTCCTCCTCGTCACCGACCATGACCGTCTCCATGTTCAACCTCCACATGCAAAGACCAAAGAACATTTTCCCAACACAAGTTCTTCACAACTTGAATGACATTAGTCCACACACTCATACCACACTCTTAACCACCCATCAACACCAACCAGATCATCCACAATCACAATTTCCACGCTCTCCAGAAAATCAACTTTCGACCACTTAGTACGGCCGGTACTGCTGGCTCAACGAGTACACGAAAACCATAAGCACTCGGAAATTACCACCACTTAGAACACTCGCAAATCGCACGCATCATAGCACTCCCAATCTACAACTATCGACCATAAACCAGTCATTGTACCATCGACTATGGAGTACCAACCAGGTACTGTAGCACTGACCACCGAGTACCGACCTGGTACTATATCACTGACTACCGAGTACCAACATGGTATTGTAGCAACAACCTCTCAGAAAGTCCAGTCTGACTGCCATGCATAGGCTAGTCAGTCCACTAGCCCACAGACACGAGTACTCAAGGTACTCGGAGATCACTAGAATTGAATCACTTGTACTGATGGTAAAGTCTACAAGTTCCAACTGAGAAGCCTACGACAATCAATCGCAAAGTCTAAGACTACCTACCACAAAGTCTAAGACTACATATCACAAAGTCTAAAATACTGACCACAAAGTCTAAGACAATAGATCGTGATGCTTACGACAATGACAAAGCACTATAGCCATGACTATCGAAAATATATTGTAGCTATGACCGCCAACCAGTTCCTGTAGAAAACGAGATTATGACCTCCGACTGGTTCACTATGACTAAGATTAGTTCACTGTAACTCACGACTAGTTCACTGTTTCTTATGACTAGTTCATTGTTCAAGGTCGAAGCCTACCGATTACCTATCGTGGTCGTTCTACTGAGGTTGAAATGTCATGGTCGAAATGCTATGATCGAAATGCCTGCCGATAAGACCTGCTATCCTGAAAACTCTAGTAACAATAGTGCATCGACTAGAACTTTCACAAACACAAATTCCAATAGAACCCAAATGTCAATTATTCATCATCACTCATTGCACGACCACCACATGGTCTAACAATCTCTCTCTTAATGAATACATTGACAACACCTCAAAAACTCTTGAATGAGAAAATTTGCGAAAGAAAAAATTGAAAGCTGCAGACAATAGTAGAAAGCACAGAAAACTCCCCCTCAGCACAGGAAACTCCCCTACAACACAGGAAAGCAATTTGAGCTAGACCACCCCAATATTCAATATTTTCTCCCCAATCTCTACAAACTCTCCCCCATTGGCAATGAAATCTCAAAAAACTCTAGTGAGAGAATAATTCTAAAAATGAGCAATGAGAATACATATCCAGAAACTTTGTAGATTATCCAAGTTACTTTGCATTGATTCAAGAATGTAACCAAGCCATCTTTTGTAGAGCTCTCTAGATCATATAAAGTCATATACCATATAGCAAGTCAAAACAAGTCTTTAGCATGATTAAGCAAATTGGATTAAAGACAGGCATCTCAACCATGAGCAAACTGATCTATAAAGAGCACAAAGGGATATCACACCAAAAAGAGTAACCTAAAAGTGAAGCAAAATTTAAATCTAGACGAACTAGCAGTCTTATATAGCAACCGATTGCTCCATACTCAATTCTTAAGTATGTGTCATACTTGTAATATACTTATTTTCATGATGCCATCTTTGTAGCAATTTTTTTAAAATAGTGGCATGCTTGAAGCATACTTCTTTTCATTCGAACCCATTTTGTGATTTTTCTTTTATTTAACCATGGCATACTTGAAGCATACATCTTTTCAATCTTCTCTTTCTTAGTTTTTTTTGTTATTTTTTATATAACATGCCAACTTGAGTGAACATAAAAGGATTGCAACATGAAACAAACAAATCTCATAGCCAAGATTTAGAATAAGACTCACAATCAAGCTAATCTTTTTATATGAACATCTCAAAGTGCTATTTATAATCATTCTAGTCAAAGTCTTCCATCATGTCATATTTTAGTTCAAGTATAGCACATTGATTATAACATGTCACAACCATGACTACATAGTAGATGAATGAATATGATAAAGACAGCTCTACTACTTATTTGATTTCAAAGACTTGAATTTGATGTATTATTTGACAAGTACAATAAACAAAGCTTCCAAAATTTTTAACCAACAAGCCCCCTCATAATAACCCTAAGAAAGCAACACACCTAACTCACTTTTCAACCGAGCACAAAGAGAAGAATTAAGCAGCTAAGAGTGAAAACAAGCAAACTAAAAAAAGGAACTCAATCAGATGTAGGACAATATCACCTTTTCCACATGGTATAATCAGAAGGTGAAATCTCTTGGAAGCCATCAAAGAAAGTGAAGAACCATCAAGTATTCCAATCACGCAATGTAAAAGATTGTAATCCAATCAAGCGCATGTTCTCCATCCCACATTAGTTGGTCTTACATCATAGATAACATCGATCGTACAGTACTGAGGCTAGTGAAATAAGATTTAGGAATCCAATACTATGACACACGATGAACAGGAGAAAAAGCATGCACTGATAAAGATTTAAGTGAAGCATTAGCATCTGACAAATTTTGACCAGACAGTCTTTGAGATATTGGTTCAACCACGGAGCAATCTGATCTCCTCAATAGAGCTGGTCTGACCTCCAATCGGTCGGATCGCATGGATACTACTAGTCGAAAATGATCCGACTGCCTAAGTAAAGCTTGTCTTAGCCCCAGGAGATCTGAACGAGCAGGCAACGCTGGTTGAAAGTCTGGTCCGACCACGCTAGCTCAACCATGGGAAACAGCTAGTCAAAAATCTTGTCTGACCACTCTGGTCAGACCATGAGAAACAACTGGTCGAATGTCTGGTCCAACCACAGGAAACCATTGGTCGAAAACCCTTCCTTATCCTATCTTTCTTCTCGTTCTTTGCTTTCCAAAAACAGAATTAAACAAAATGACCATCTCTACCACAACGGGTATCTTTCTGCATCACATCACCGACTTTGGTAGAGAACTCTTTTGCAATACCAACAGACTTAAAGACCATGGGTTTTGATTCAGATTCTATTTCAAATTTTTCTGGTCCGAGTAACTTGATAACTTTAGAAGGATTGTTCTTAGCACACCCAATAAAATTAAATTCTAGATCATGATTCCTCATACTAGTTTTTGACTTGTCTAGGATCAAATTCAAATTCTTCTTGACAAAAAAAACCCCTCTAAAGTGTTCTTAAGGTACTCATTTTCAGTAGCCAGTGACAATGCACTCAACGAAGCAGCCTGCAAGGGTTAGTCAAAAGTGCTAAAGATGAAGATTTATCAGTCTTCAATGACAAAGCTTCCATATGATAGGTTTTCAATCTAGAGTAAAGATTAGCTATGGTTAAAGTATCTAGATCGATTGTGTTGATTAGTGATCCTGACAACCATCAACCACTCATAACCTAAACACCTCAAAATTTTAGTTGTATTATCTCCATGGGCAGGAATAACACTAACTCCATACAAATTACTCAATATATTCTCAAAACAAGCAAAAGATCATCAACAGATTCATCAGGCTTCATAGCAAAATCAAAGTACTATTTTTATACAGATTCTTGCGTACCTTTTTAATCTTAGTGGTTCCTTTATGATAACCACAAAGAAATTTTCATATTAATGGGGAAAAATTAATATGAGCTACTCGATCAAATTCTTTGCGAGAAATTTCTTAAAACAACAAGTTATGAGCTTGAGCATTTAAATCAACATCTGTTTTATTTAGAGTCGTAACAGTAATAGGAACTTATATGATCTAGAAACATTATTCCAAACATCACTACTCTGAACCTCAATGTACTGCAATCAGAGGGGTGAATGATTGTTGCCACTTTTTGGAGTCTTCTGGCAGTTGGTGAAGGTTTCGACCACTCGGTGCTAAATCGCTTGATCAATCGCTCAGCGCACGACTGCTCGCTCGATCGCTCTGTTCGACTGCTCGCTCGATCGCTTTATTTGTTGTTGTAAGATTCAATCCACCTGCAATCACCAGCACTCTTCAAGCAAATCACGAACCAGATTGATTCAAGATGATCTTTATTGCTGGATTTTCATTGATTTACAAAGTGCCCTCACAAGCACACCTTAAAGCCTTCCCATCGAAAGCCTTCAAAACTGGTCTTTTTAGCCCTTAGTCTCTTCCTCCTTTTATAGGCTAACGTCCTAAACCGTGCCCGCCTCAACCATGAACACACAACTCTATCTCTTCTAAAAATGAAGGGAGCCGAAACCCTTCCAAACACGGGTTTTACAATATCTCTAAACCTTCCAAGTTATGGACTCTATCCTTCTTGCACGGCCTTCCACCTCCTTCCTCCCTATAAAGCCCCCGACACCCTTTTCGCCCCGCACTTCTCCTCTCTAACTTTTCCCCATCTCGTGCCGCTCTTGGGCTCTTCCTCGCCCTGAAACTCCACCGCCAGTGAGCATCTCACCGCCGCCCGCCTCCCGCACCCTGGGCTCCACCGCCACGGTGAGTGCGCCGCCTTCCTCTTGCCCCGCCCGCCGTGCTCGCCGCCCACCTCCGGTCGCCGGCCGCCGCCGCCGCCAGGCGCCTGCGGCTATCTTCTTCATGCCGTGGCGCCATGTGTCGTGGGGTGGGCGCGCGTCGGCGCCACATGGCGCCACGTCGCCAAGAGCGCCACCTCAACTCGGCCACGGTCAGTGGACTCGGTCCACGGTGGACCGGGCCCACGTGTCAGATATTTTCAAATTTCAAATTTTGCTGACGTCATAATTATGATTTTTCAATACAAAAATAATTCGGGAAAAACGCCATTTTCTTTTTCTTTCGATTAAAACTTCCCGAGGTCATAACTTTCCCGTTTTAACTCCGATTTGACCCGTTCAAATTTCTAAATTTTTCTAAAATCATAATCTATATAAATATACATTCTTTTTCAATATTTGAATTTTATTTGATTTTATGTGTATTTGTTTGCTTTGTTGCTTTGTCTTTTTCCGCGCGTAGAATCCGACGTCGCCGAAGACTTTGTCGACCTGCAGCAAGAAAATCAAGAACTCGCACACGAAGGCAAGTCTCCTTTGAACATCTAGAACCTATGTTTACGAAATGTTTTAATTATTTTAAATTAATGCATGCTATGTTACATAAAATGATAATTCTTGTTTAAGAAATGCTAGTTAATCCAACTATTGTTATACCCTCATTTGACGTTGAATACCGTGTACCTTTGACACCCTAGGATTTCCTTTGTCTCAATAATGAGATTATTGTATAACTTTGGTAAATATTGTATCGGTAGTAGAAAGCTTAGTCATGCAACATAAATTTTTGTAACCTTGGATTGGGAAAATATTATGTCTTTGATTTAGACTTTTGTTTAGAAATTTAGTGGCGATGGATGTTGCCACTGATCTTTAAAATAAAATAAAATGTGAGAGTTGGTTTAGACTGGGGCGGATGGTAAGTTTGGTTTGGTGCGGTTAGCACGAGAACTTGTATTGTGTATGTTCCGCCTAGTCAATTAAGGACCGACGCTTGTGTTTGTCCGCATCGAGCACTCACCGTACAACCACAAGTCTATATGGGTACGACCTAGTGACTAACTTATGATAGTTTAGTCTAGGTGCCACCAAGTGGAAAGTGGATGCCGTGGTGTACCGGTTATTCACGGTGAGGGACGGGGTTTACTATACTCATACTACGCAAGAGGGGCTTCGTCTGGTGGTTTAACCCTTCAACGGTGAAACCTCGTGGTGGTAATCAGCTAGACTAGAGTAAGGTAAAAGCTTTGTGATAATTTATCCGGGTCTCATGCCAAAGGAAGCGTGTTGACTATTAAATAACTCTTTCAATCTCATTACGTGTTGAAGCCTTTAGGACCACACCTCATGTATCTTCATCACGCAACTCCTAACTCAGCACATAAGGAAGCCTCTAGGACCGCACCTCCTGTGCCTTCATCACGTATCACCAACCTCACGTGTTGAAGCCTCCAGACCGCACCTCTTGTAGCTTCTCCACGTATCATCACCTTTGATCTCCATGTGCTCCAATGTGAGCCAGACCATCTCGTGACATCCTCGACTGTCTAGACCACATATTTCTCTATCTTAGTCTTGGTCCTTCTTGTCACCGACCATGACTGTCTCCATTCCCAACCTACACATGCAAAGACCAAAGAACAATTTCCCCGGTACAAGTTCTTCATAACTTGGTTCTTCATAACTTGACTGACATTAGTCCTCACACTCATACCACACTCATAACTATCCATCAACATCAACCAGATAACCATCCATCAACATCAACCAGATCATCTATGATCACAATATCCACGCTCTCTAGAAAATCAACTTTCGACCACTTAGTACGACCAGTACCGCTGGCTCAATGAGTATTCGAAAATCACAAGTACTCGGGAATTACCACCACATAGAACACTCACAAATCACATGCATCGTAGCACTCTCAGTCTATGACTACCGACCATCAACCAGTCACTATACTATCGACTACAGAGTACCGACCAGGTACTGTAACACCAACCACCGAGTATCAACGTGGTACTGTATCACCGACTACCAAGTACCGAATACCAATAGGGTAATGTAGCAATGACTGCTCAGAAAGACTAATCTGACACTATGCACAGGCCAGTCAGTCCATTGGCCGAAAGACACAAGTACTCAAGGTACTCAAAGATCACTGATATATTTTATGCATGATTCATGCTTGATTCATAATTTATACATGCTTGATTCATTGATATATTTTATGTTTACATGGTGTTGATAATATAGGTGATATTGCTAATTATGTATATATGAGTATTGTCATAGCATTTCTTGTATGTGTTGTCCTTGATTGTGTGCTTGTCATGCTATGTGTCTTGTTGCTCATTTACTTCATTGCCTATCATGGATATATATAGAGCTTGATTTATCTCTCTAGCATGTAGTATTCTGTTTCGCTCATTACCATGCTTTGTACATTCATGTTCATGCTCAAAATTGGTTGCTTATGCTTATATGAGTATTGAATTTTCATTGCGTACCTCTCACCTAGATTATAGCATTCTTGCTTATCATGTGTCTTGAAAATGGACTTGCATGTTATTATTCACTAACTTCAGTTTCAGGGCATAAAGGACTTCTTTTTTGGTGATATAAGATTTACATGAGGGGAGACCAACTATGCAATATTACAGTTGGGTACCAGGGGAGCGGTCAGATCCCCTAGTTGTGGAACTTTTGAGTCTTCTTCTTGCTCATTTCAGCATCTAGTGATGGCTATCAATCTTAAGATACAACTTAGCTCATCTTCTACTCCTTCGACTACATCTCACCGCTAAGTGGTGTGACACAGGCTTTGTGTTATGTACTTTACCTTTGCCCTTAATTCATGCTTTGCATATCATGCGGGGCTTTGTAGTTAGAAAGTTGGTTGGACTAAAGATAGGATCACTTCTTGCACGAGTCTCTCTTAGGTACATTTTGGGTCTTCTAGGTTGTCCTTTTCTCCTATCTAGATCAAGCTTACTTCTTCAATCACTAGTGTCTAGTAGTGAGGATTTCTAGTATTTTAGATTCGCTCATTAGCTGTGAATCGTCCCTCTCTTAGGGACCATATAGAGTATAGAGCCTAGCTCTCTCGTTTTTAGCCATTCCCTATGAAGAGAGAGTTTGGGGAGTGACTTTTGCTAGTTTAGATCCTTTTGAGCAATTTCTTCCCTTGCAAGTACTTTACATGATTTATCTTATATCTTATTCTTAGGAGGGCTTGATCTTTTTTGCTTCTTCAAGTGATATCTTGAAATTGGTATCTTCTTGTAGTTAGGAAATTTATCTTCTTGCTTCCTTTTTTGCATCATGCATCCATTGTATCATATTGTATTTTTAAATTCAACAACTTGTATTGTAATATAACTACATGGAGATTTGACTTTTATTCTTATGTGACATAATGTCTTGCTTTACATCTTACCAGATCTTATGCTAGTTTGCTAGATTTATCGTGTCCTTCTGTGTATAGCTTAGCTTTTGCCATGCCAGGTCTATTAAATGTGAGAAACTTGAATTAAATTGTGTCTTGTTAGATTTGATGAATAGTTTTACTCTAGTGATCCTCTTATGATTCATGCCATGTCAAATAGGCTAAATTAATTCTTGAACATGAATTGAGATTTAGATTAAGTTATGCTAGTTCTTTATTGAAGCATGAGTTAGTATTAGCTCTTTGTTCTTGAACTAAGTCAAAAAAGATGCAAAATGATCTCTTTTGTGTGAAAAAACTGATCTCACCAATTCTTTCTCATGAGACGGCTTACCATTGTACTAGGCATGAACTCATGGAAGGTTTGGATGACCTAAACTATTCTCTTAAGCTTATTGCTTAGGATGGTCGTAGCACAACTTAAGATCTAGTATATGACTAAGAAAACAAAAAAAGTATGAAAATGGTTAAAGCTTAGAAGGCAGTTATGAATGGCTCGTAGTCTAGGACTTACTTTGCTAAGATAAAACTAAAAATGAATTTTAGCATGTGCTAAAGGTGATAAATTTGCTTAATTCCAAGTGATTGGACAAAATTATTCAACATTAAACTTAGAATACTCTAAATTGACTCAATTATAGTTTATTAGTTTCATTTAGTTTATTAACATAGCTTGACTTATTTTTTGATATCTTTAGCTAAACTACGATCTTGAGCAACTTGACATACTAAAAATCTATTTAATTTCATATTATTGCTCATTTGATTTTAGCTTGGCTATATATGGTTGTCATGATCTAGAATAGCTACTTCACTAAATATGGCTTAGTGTAATACTTGTAGAGTAACTTTAGATAATTTTCATGGCTTCTAATGCTAAAAATAAATAAATTACAACCACTTCATTTCATTTATGATCTATCTTCTTCTATGTATCTTGATGACACCATTGTCAAATAGGGAAAAGATTGGTAAAAATACATATCTAGAGCATGATTTGGATTTTTGTGCAAAATCTTGCTAAATCAAAGATTTAATATTTTGTTGTTATTCTCTTGATTTTGACCTCTTCTCACCATGATTGTTGTGATTCTCTTTACCTTTTTGATCTCTTCTCATCATGACCAAGGTCAAATAGAATGATTGTTATTTCATATAGACATAGCGTGAGATTTCTCGACTCAATTGGTGGATTTGAAGCTTTTGTGGAATTCTTGTCATTTTCCATAGCTTCAATTCACCTCTGCCTCAAATGGCCATTTTCAGCTCATTGCATTCTTCTTTTGACTATTTGGAGCTTTATTTGCAATTTTCCTCTCTATTGTCTAAAACTACCTCCAATTTGTATGTTTGAGAAATTACCAATTGGTTCATCAAGTGGGAGATTGAAGGACTATGTAAGATGGTCCTAAATTATATTGTGATGAACCATTGCAATTTGGGGGTGTTGAAAATATGGGTTTGCATTTTGTAGGAATTAATTCATGCATACATGAACAGAGACAGTAATAGAAATTAATAGTGTCAGTAGTAGTGAATTGCATGCTCACAAGTTGCCATAGCTCAGTCACATTAACTAAGGGTTGCATGTGGTTGACTTAGGGCTCCAGGTGAGAAACGTGTCATACATAGATTGTTTAGTCTTTTTCAAATTTAGTGATGGATAATTTCATGCGGCCAACTCTTCGACTACTCGTGGCATGACTATGCACTTTCTTTATCCGACCACATCGAGGGCCTATAGATACCTCTTTTGTTATGTAGGAGAGGCAAATTCTAAATTTGACCAGTCACATTCATCTGCATGTTGGTACTTTTATAACTACCCAATTACGGAGTAGCATTTGACAACTTTTAAGTGCACTATTACACATATAAAAAACTATACTGATCTCAGGTATAAGATTATACATTATCATTGTTTGAAACCAACTGATGACACATAAAAATATAACAATCTCAACAATGTATGAAGGTGTGTCAATTCTACACCATGTTCTGTAACATAGTCCACATTATTGATTTGATATCCCTATCTATGATCCATGAAATTTGATTATTAATCTATACATGTATTGATCTATAAATCATAATTATCCCATATAATGATATAAGATCGGGATAATCTAGAACAACATCAAAACATAAATAAAAAGTTCCACGAACAAGTTACATACTTGTTGATCAATACGAAAGATATTTATTCAAAAGATAAAATAATTTATTATTTAAAAATAATAAATATAGAAATGATATAGTTATATCCATGGTTGACTCTAGGTAATATCACTAACACTGTGCTCCTCTAACTAAACTCGTCTGCTTGGGAGGATCCATATTTATGTTTTGGAGGGTCTAGCTTTCCATAGAAGTAGGCTCAACCAAAAAAAGGGGGCGTTAAGCTTCTTTTTGGAAACCTTTAAATTTTATATAAAACATTTGGTTGGATTAATTTAACATATTTGTGATTTTAAGTTGAATTTCTGGGGCCAGTAGTAGCTAAAGATGCACAACTCATGCGTATTTTTGAAAGAAGAAAAACAGTAGTAGCTAGCGCCATAAACATATGATATTGACTTCTTTTAAAAGAAGAAATAGGAAAAGGTTAAGAAAGCTCCTTTTGCAAGGGAGAGGGTGTGCACCCATAAAATGCCTGTTTCTTAGGTTATTGTCGTCAAGAAGTCATCCCAATCAATCTACATTTGAATTGCACTTTACTTTAGAAGCGCTTGGTACTAGTACTATTAATCTATCTCCGTGACTACAGCAATATACTTCATATATTAAGGCCAGGGGATTCCCGTCTCGCTCTTCACTTCTTTTGCGAAGAACTCTTTCATATTTTGTAGGATTACATATAGATCTATCGCAGTGACTCTTTTACTTCGATTCATATGGTAGCTACGTGGCTCCACATCTAGTATTCCAATGGCAGTTATACTAGAAGCATCACTCCGGCTGTTTTTTTTCTGCTTGTCAGTGCGTATAAAGTTAGTGTAACTCAACCGTTGCACTCTGCTGGTCTGCCTGGGCGTGTCCGGTAGAAACGTAGCAATGGAGGTAGCAATCCTGCGGAATGGGGAAGCCACCGCCCAGATGAACAGGAACAAAGAGGCGCATCCGAGGATGGGCTGACGTGGCTGGCCGGCGGCGACGTGCGTGCGTGCGAGTCTGTGCTGCCCGTGTGTCAGCTGGTGGCTGGGGTCTGGAGTTACCGTAAGCGCCGTCCTGCACACGTGGCGCCGTCGCAGTGGCCAGCTTGTCTCGGTGGCGCAGGAGGTGGGACCCACGCGGACGATGGCCGACATGCCAGTCCAGCTTGCCTATCTATCACCGCATGCGCGTCCGTCTGCCGGTCGGTCTGCGCGCGGCGGCGATGCCCCGTGACCCCCTGATGTGGCCCCCTAGCTCGCTCGGGGTCTGCATGAGAAATTTGGCGTACCCGGCTAGCGCGCTCGAAAAACCGCGAGGGCTTACTTGAATTTGAAAATTCGTAAATTAAAATTTGAATTTAGATGATTTAAAAATCGGTAACTGTTTCGATAACAAAAAACCGGTTAAAAACCAAAAACCCACTAAAATACTAGAAAACTGCTAAAAGCAAAAAACCCAAGCTAAGAGTATAATAATTAAAATATATTTAACTTATATAATATAGATAACCTACCACCAAAATGGCCTAAAAGGTCCTAAACCAAGCTAAAAAATATATTAGACCTAAAAGTAACCCGGTTAATTTTTTTTACCGGTTCTCAATGATAAATCGGTTATCAGCTGTTAGTGCCGATCTCTTAAGCCATGTATTGAACTACATCAGAAATTATCCTATGTATTTTTCAACCAAATAGAAGTACCCCTCCAAAGATAGTATGCTACTTTGCTGCTCACATCTATCTATCTATCTATCAATTTAGATTGCGTGCGATGGTAAAATTTTCAGCACGATGAATATCCTATTCCCTGGTAACATGCAATGGTGATATGATTCAATCGTACATTTATTTCTATATGTACGTACTATCTGTTTATTTTTATCCGTTTCTAATTTAAATCCATCACCTATCCGTTTCATGTTTGTATCCTGAGTAACCCAGATTCCTATTAATATCTGGCTTCAAATCTAAAAAATATGAGTTAAAATATAAGAAAAATAATATTCACATGTATCTGATCCATTTTCACCCTTGCTAGGAGAAGAAAGACAACCAATGTAAATTGAATAATCGAAAGATATATGCAATAGTATTTTCTCAAACAAAAAAACTTTCCACTCCACTATAGCTTTATGCTAGATAGTAACCCTCATGTCTAACCCGTAACACGTAGCAGTCGTGATGCTGACAATTTAAGGGAGAATAGTTGGCAAGGATACTCTTTCGTGATCCAGAATGCGACGGTTAATGGATAAGGTCAAAGGAGAAATCAAAGCATATGGAGTTCGTGGTTGCATTGCCAGTGGCAGATAACTTTTGGCTGAAAATAAATAGTAATATATGAAAGAAGAACCTTTTAAAAGAAGAGGGCAAGCGGTGAGAAAAGTGAATGAGAAATATATGCGCGAGATGAAAGTGAGATATGTGATACGCTCATAACTCTCTGTCTTATTCTCGGAGCGAAATAAGAGCGAGATGAGTGAAGAAGCCGTTTCGAGAAGTCAGATATTTATATATTGGTTTCTGACTTCTCTAAGCAAAAGCCAGAAGTAGAAATCTATACAAACACCCCTACAATAATACTAGAGTGATACCAAACAGATATGCATCAGATGCTTCTTTATGGCAAAATCAAAACAATACTGTTTGATGAAACGATGAAAGGGCACTTAATTAGACTTTTTTTAACATCCTTAAGGGTACAGAGTTACACCTCTCTACTAAATTATCCTAAAACTCTTGATATCTTTCTCCTTTAAACTCTTGGTACCTTTTAAGCTATTGGTATCGTTTGATGCTAACTCAATGGATACCTGGTACCTCCAAAGATGGTGAAAAATCTCTTAAATGAAACAGTGTGTTTAGTCCAAAAACCATCTTTTGATGTCACTAACTGTGCGCAGCACCTAGAAGGCCCCCCCATTAACCACCATAGACCAAGCATTGGCTAGATCCTACATGGATGGATAGAGATTAGGAAACACAAACAGGAAATCGATATCTCCCCCCATCCATATCCGTTGCAGTGACCACGACGATTCAGAGGCACGAGGTAGACCGAAAGCGATGGAAGATATTCCCAAATGTTGCCAAGCGATCGATCGTAGTTTTATTAACCGGACCGACAGGTGGCCCGCAGATATAACGTGACAAATTTGCAGGAACTAGTATGGTTATGTGATGTTATTTCGCCCTTGGACGATGACACGAACTGAGTGATTAAGTGGCGGAGCTAGGATTTAGTTACGCCCGGGTTCGATGGTGGAATGATCTGAGATTATCCTACTTGACCACGAAAATGTTACTCAGGTTAGACTGAATTTATCCAAACTATACATTAAATATTTTTTCATACTTCGGACTGACCTGTCGGGTGTGGCTCCACCGCTGTGAGTGAACAATAATGTTCGATGATGGCCATTGAGGCAGAGAAATAAAAAAGAAGGCTATTTTATGGGCCCATTCGTGGTCACCAGCAGAGCCGGGCTAGGCAGCCCTAAACAGAGGCCGGGGCATGGCTAATTGGGCTCGGATGGGCCCTATCACCAAGTTGGTAGAAGCTGTAAACACTGGCCTCAGACATATCCCCATTCCGTAGGCTACACACGGTACACATGGTAAAAATCACCAAGTTAAATCACAAGAGTGAGGATGTAAGCTGGAATTTTGCAGCTAGCGATCGAGTTGCTTTTGAGTTCAGACTTTCGACTAAGGGTCATCAGTTTTGGCTTTTCTTCTGATGCTCAAGATGGGGTCTACAAGTTAAACGATCTACTAAAAGCCCAACATCTGTACCAACCAAAATCGCAAGTAGTATCGGGCTTTCAAAATTTCAAGACTATATGCCTATATCAGTACGGGCTTGAAAATTCAAGACATAAACCTGGACAAAACCATGTAGCTTTTATATGACTGGGATCTACAACTCTAACAAATTGATGCCTTCTTACTCAGGTATAGCCGTATAAGGATCTGTAAAATGCGAGCGCTTTCAGTAAGGCACGGGGATTCGAACTGAAGATGGACCGGATCTCATGTCCTCGAGAATGAGGTCGAAAAGCGCTTGAGCAACCGGGCCTTCTCTGCCTGTGAAGGAACAAGCGAAGGAATTAGCATTTTTGCAGTGATTCAATCCATGGGAAGGCTACAAATCTCCTGCCTTTCTGTTGCTGAAAGAAAGCTGAGTACTAAACAAAGATAGCTAACTGAATTTCAAGAAAGAAATTCTCCTTACCTGAGCCAATCAGCTGATCATCCCACTGGACAACAGGTTTGACAAGAATGCCACTCCCAATGAGCATCATCTCGTCGGCCGCCTTCCCTTCCTGGACGCTCACATTCCTTGATGCTATCCCACTGAGCCTTCCATCCGCCACAAGCTGCTCGGCCAGGGTCAGAACCCGTTTTGCCGTGCACCCGCTCAGGATCTTGTTGAAACGGGGCATGAGGGCAATCACTTACGTCGAGGATTGAGAATTGACAAAAGAGCGATATCAGCATCAACTGAAGGATCATGAGATTGTATAGGTATATGTTGACCTAGAATGCATGTACAATCTTGATATTAGAGAGTAGTTAGTATGTATGAATGTTGTTACTGTACTCTTTTCTTTACTGAGAGAACACCACTTTAGAGTATAAGGTTTTCAACAAGGCAGTAACATTGTATCTACAAAATATCAGAAAAATTTCATTTTCTCCTAAATATTTATGTATCCATATTCTTACGCAATTACTTAAATTTCAATATTTACTTAAATTTCAGTAATTTCTTTCTTTTCACCTGCCCTCTCCCCTTTTTTCTTTTTTCCTCCTTTCTCCCTTTCCCTCCTTTTTCCTCTCTTTCATTTTTCCCACTTCTCTCTACTATCCTTTTCTTTTCATGCATCTTCTCCCCCAATCCCCACCTCACATGCCTCGCAGCCTTGCCTTCCTCCTCCACGACCGATGACCCGAAGCTCGCCTACCAGCGCCGCTGCCCTTTGGATCCATCCGCTCGGGTCCATATCTCGTTGCTGTCCACCACCCGTTGCTCGTCCTCAACGCCGTATCCGGCTCTACGTCAGTGGCTACGGGTCTAAGGAGGGCAAGCGGCGATGGCGACCGAGACGGTGCATGCGGGAGAATGGGAGTCCATGGGCCACCCCTCTCCTTCCTCCCACCGCCAGAGCCATACCTCCCTGGCTCCCCCATCCTCGTTCTCCATCGTCAACGCTCGCCTGTTGGTATTGCTGCCCTCTGAATTTGGATGTCTGAGTTTAGATCCCGTCATTGTCCACCACCTACCACTCATTCTCAACACCATCTTCGGTTCTGCGTCGCCGGCTATGGACCCGTGATGGACGAAGGCCAGCAAGCCAGCATGTTGTGTGTATGCCAGCACTGCCTGACTGTGGCCCAGCATGCCATTATGCCATGCCATCGTAGCCTGCGGCCCGTCTTGATGTCAAGGAGCAACGTTAGAAGCGAACGGTGCTGCACAATGAGGGGACCTAGATTCTCTGTTGTACTGCAGAGAATCAACAGATCACAGTGATTTGAGTCGGTGTAAACAGTCCTAGATGGGGTACTGTAGCTATTTTGTACTATAGTGTTGGTACTGCAATACTTGATCTAGACCGTTCATTTTAGATCAGACGGCGAAGACAAGGGCCTAATGCATAACATTGTGCTCATCTGCATCATAGCCTAATATAAAGGATCTGCTTTCGAGAAGCGGAGTGTAAACCACCTCAGCAATACTGTACTGAATCACTGTAGCACAAACTATTTTTTGTACCATTTTGATGTACTGTAGCATTAGGTATGAGCCATTCTTTTCGGATCGAACGACTGAGAATATTTTAAAATCGTAACATTATGCATTCTCTGACTTTGCTCCGTAGACAGATGATCCAAATCCCTTGCGATGTGGCTGGTTAGAGAACGGGCACTACTACAGAAAACCATATTATAGACGGTTCAAAAACATCATCATAGACGGTTTTCTGAACTATCTGAATTTACGGGTCAGTGATAATCGAAGGTTATCACAGACGGTTTTTGAACCGTCTGTGGTGTAAATGTCACAGACGATTTGTAACTAAAAATTGTCTGTGATATCTGATAGTCACAGACGGTTTGTAAGTAAAAACCGTCTATGATAGGTGATAATCATAGACGGTTTTTAGTTACAAACCGTCTGTGATATTCTTTTCTACCCCTAAATATATTTCTGTTTATTGGCTAGCCCTAGGAAATGCTAGCCATACCCTCTGAAACAAGTAGGTCAACATGTACATGTATATATACAATTCACATCTTAATTCATTTCACAAACATCTCAATTCATTTCACAAACTCTCCATCTGATCTTATGACTTTAGACAATAAAAAGTACAATATATAGAGTACAATATATCAGAATTGGGACATAAATCATTTAAGTAACATGTTGCCATCAAAAGTAGCCTGACAAAAAGACTAAAATCAGCATGTCTAATCAATGCATTCTTTGTCAGTAAAGTTTGCATATACAAATGATAGCAACTTCTAAAATTTCGGTATGACAGAAGATCTAAATCAAAGACTATAAGGTAGCAATCTGACAATAGCTTAAGATGATCAGTTAATACACAACATAATCACATATACTCAATACTTCAAAGTAGAAAAATGCTTCTATTTAGATCTGAATTCAGAATACAAGCAAACAATGTCTCTCAATACTTGAACATTTACTAGAGATTATAAAACAAACACAACCCACAATGTTTGCAAACAAAAAACCGAAATACTCACGATACAGACAACGATTGGGGATGGAGGTCCGAGTAGGCTGCGGCGACAGCGTGGACGGGGGTCGACGGCGACTGGGGACGGAGGTCCGAGGAGGCGGCGGCGACGGCGTGGACGCGAGAAGGAGACGACGACGGGCTAGATCGGGCAAGCAGCGAGACGATATGTAGATCTATAACTGCGGCGTACGTCCAAAACCCTAGCTTGACGGTATATGTAGGAATGCTTATTACAGACGGTTCTTGTTTAGAACCATTTGTGATAAGTCACATATCAGAGACGGTTCGTAATACAAACCGTCTGTGATATGAATAGCAGAGACGGTTCGGAATACAAACCGTCTGTGATTACACTTAAATGTTCGCGCCCTACTCCCGCCTGTTAATATTCCGATGTAAACGGCCCTTAAACTTCCACACCATTCTGGTTTTATATGCAACAAACTAATACCACAAACTGATCAATCTCTTCTAAATTGTCCTCTTCCTCATCTTCTTCACCACATTTCTGAATAATGGCATTTAAAATTCTTTTGATCTCCTTTCTCTCATTTATCCATCATGAGTTGTTCGGCCGCAACCTTACATAGGCAGCGAACAATTTACGTCTGGAGTAGCTCCTCCGCTCACGCCCTGCTCTCCTTCCTCGACTCGCTTCCATCCATCAGCTGGACCTCATCCTCCGCCGTCGACAGAGGTATCTCATTGCCGCTCAGGAAAGAGAAACCGCCCTCAGCCTCGTTCTTCTCTACAATGTGCACAAAGTGGAAGAAGCTCTTGCGGCATTGGAGAGACACATGGATAACCTTGCCGATCAAGCCCGACCTAGGCTTGGTGGTCTTGGGCGAGCTCAAGCCCGACCTAGGCTTGGGGGGCATTGTCGGCTCGGCTGAGGCTTCGCTTCAGGCATCTCTTTGGATACTTCGGTGATATTTGTCGTAGCAAAGTCGGAGCTGCCGCGTCATGGTGTGTGACAGGCGGCGATGATGACAAGTGATGATCGTTGTGGTGGGGCGCACAAGTGGCTATGGCTTTCAATGCTCTCAAGTGAGCTCAGACTCAGGCTGGCCTTGGGCGCCACCGTCAGCTTGGCTGAGGCATTACTTTAAGCGTTGATTTAGACGCCTCAGCGATGCTTGTTGCGGCGAAATTAGAGCTGCCGTGTCATGGGTGTGTGACGAGCGGCAACGATGACACGCGACAAGTGTCGTGGTAGGGCTTCGGGGCATGTAGGTGACGACAGCTTCGACAGCGTGGGGCAAACTCTGGACTAACGTGGTTGGCGCATCAGGTGGTGTGTTGTGCATTGATAAGGTAGGTCACGTCGTGGGCATGACGGATGGCGACGATGACTCGTGACGTGCAACATTGGTGGGTCGCACTCGTCGGGCAGTGAATGGTGGTGCTTGCACGTGGTGGTCTCCAATGATGTGAGTGGAGGAGTCGTCCCCTCTCCCTTTTCTAGAGGGCGTCGTTGTTGTAGCTTCACAAGATGCAGTAGGCGTTTGACAAGAGTCCTAATTGGGGCTATCACTGCTGTCGTCCCTCCTCTGTTGAGGTTGTTAGTGTTGGTGTCTTAGTGTTTCCTCCTTCGAGAGCTAATGTAATTCTCTTCTCTTTAAAATAAATGGTAGAGCTTATATCCTTGGTTTAAAAAATGTTCTGCTTTCGTATAAAAACAAACAACGAAAGTTTTTGACATATGTGACCACTCTGGCGCCAACATCTCAGAGTAACTTCTATCCTCGCCACTCCGTAGTGCTCAAAGAGACCTTGACCCATAAATACTCTAGGACGCCTGGTCTTATGACTATTAGTGCCAATTTTTGGGCGAGAGATGTGAATCAACAGCATCCAGCTTTAAGGCTGTAGCGCTCTATTCCCTAGTGTCAAACTTATCAATTCCGTTTGGAATAGCCGGAATGTTCCATGCCGTCATACATAACTGTACAAAGAAGTTGCATTCCGTTTGAGCGAAAATACCAGTGTTTCCAGAATATTCCACGCAATAAATGTTTTCAGTGCATTTTATTTTTGTATTTTTTTGTTGTGTTTTGGGTGTGGTCACTTCCAGCTAGCTAGTCATGTCACTGTTACAAAAAGGCTAATATTAGACGCCACATCATATACGGTTCTCCAAAACCGTCTGTACTAAATACAATTACAGACGATTTTAGTTTAGAGACCGTCTGTGTTGCTGCTAGCCCTAAACACCGTTTGTGTAAAGAATAATCATAGATGATTTGTGATGAAAACTGTCTGTGAAGTATCATAGACGGTTCTCGTTATTTAACCGTCTATGATATTACCAAATATCACAGACGATTTTTTATTTAACCGTCTGTGATACTTCACAGACAATTTGTATTAAAAACCGTCTGTGATAATTAAATCATCACAGACGATTTGTATAAAAAACAGTCTGTGATAATTCCACTATATTAATTGCGCACAGACCCGTCGACACTCTGTCTTAAATTTTAGATCTACGCTGCTACTTTGAGCTGGAGGCAGGGCTTTAATGCCATTTGGTGAAAGAAGACTATTTGACAAGAGTAATTATAGGTCCACTAAGTTTTTGACTACCTATAGTTAGTAATTTGTTCCTAACTGCTTTATAATTTAGATTTATAACTTTTGGTGAAAGGAGAATTGAGAATGGTTTATCTAGCTAGCTTGATGTAGAAAGAAAATTATTTTACATCTAGCATGGTTTAGGGTTTAGTCAATTCATAGTCTATTTGTACTTAATTCAATTTAATTAATCATCATTGCTACATATAGCTATTTAATTTAGATCGTACATATATAGTATAGTAATTATTTGATTGAATATGTTATACTAAATTATTATATGTGTAACGTAGAACCGAAGCTGGATGTACGCTGGGAACCGTGTGAATGAAGAGTACATTAATGGTATTTCTGCTTTTACAAGAGCTGCCAAGGAGAATGTGTTGAATAAGATGATTGAATATATGTATTGTCCATATATTGACTATGAGAATCTAAAGATGTTTAAGAACCGAGCGCAGATTGAAGCGCTCTTCATTCGAAAGGGTTTTAAAAGGGGTATGCACGTTAGATCAGTCATGGTGAAGAGCAGACTATACAGGAAGGTAGTAATAATGATATCACCGATGAAATCAAAGATATGCCGCTAGATGATCATGTCAATTGTGGTTCCGATTCGGATAGGCTGAATGATGACAATCTGGATCAGATGCTTTGCGATGTAGAAAGGAACTGTGATGGAATGCTAATACACCTTGCTGATTCCGCCCAGTGGAAAAATATCGATGGGAGATTTGCAAACTTCGGTGTAGAACCGAGGAATATAAGGTTCGAATTGAGTACAGATGGAATGAATCATTTCGGTAATATGAGCAGCCAACATAGCACTTGGCCCGTGACTCTCTGCATCTACAACCTTCCTCCTTGGTTGTATATGAAGCGAAAATATATTTTGCTGTCGATACTTATCCAAGCGCCGAAGCAACTTGGGAATGATGTTGATGTGTACCTAGCACCATTGGTGGAAGATCTAAAAACACTGTGGATCGAAGGGGTACAGGTATGGGATGTGTACAAACGAGAGAACTTTACTTTACGCTCCTTGTTGTTCTGCACTATAAATGATTATCCTGCCGTTGCTAATTTATCGGGCCAAAGTACAAAAGGAGGGCCAAAGCATGTACTCACTGCTTAGATAATGCCGAGAGTATGTGGCTGAAGCACTTGTGCAAAACCGTGTACATACATCACCATAGGTTCCTTCAGAGGGCTCACGTACACCGCAGGATGAGGAAACAATTCGACGAAGAGAACGAGGTCAGTTCAGCTCCAAGGCATTTAAGCAAAAAAAATGATCTATGATATGATTAAGGATTTAGATGTTATGCTCGGAAATGGACATAAATCGATGACCCGTGAGAAGAACGTCTGGAAGAAGAGATCAATATTTTGGAACTTACCTTATTGGGAGCACCTAGAAGTTCATCACTACATCGATGTCATGCACATAGAGAAGAATATATATGTAACAGCTTGATTGGTTTTATACTGAACCTTCATGACAAAACAAAGAATGGTGTCAACGCACGGCTTGACTTGGTTGATATGGACAACAGGCCTGAGTTAGCACCGACAAAGACCGAGAAAGGACGAACTTACCTCCCCCCTACTTGTTACACTCTGTCCAAGGTCAAGAGAATTGAGCTGTGCCAGTGCTTACATGGTGTGAAAGTTCTATCTGGTTACTCCGTCAACGTGAAGAAACTTGTTTCGATGGAAGATTTAAAGTTAATTGGCACGAAGTCTTATGATTGTTATGTGTTGATGACACAAATGCTCCCTATTGCAATCATAAGTGTTGTAGGTGTGGCCCCCACCTAAGCCCAGCTGGCATGTTAGAAGATTGTAAAGCCCAAAATGAGACATGTATAATGGCATAAATGCCCTTGAGAGGGATATTTAGGTGTAAAGACATAATTGTAAAATACCCTCCATGTGAATATATATAAAGCTGTCCTGGGCATGGGGAAAGCCCCAATCATTGTTCACCTAACATCTCCACTACCACTCTTGAGAGATCATGTGGTGGTCATCTCGTGTGTATGATGAGTAATTGACATCGGCTTAGGGAAGTCGAGTTTGAGTTGGTTGTTTCGGACCATGTCGTTGCGTGGCGCAACGGGCTCGGTTGGACTTGGTCAAACCTGGTCAAATAGATTAGGATGCTTATTCTGCTGATTTGACATGTTTAGGCTTAATTAATGCATTTGTGCTTTCATGTTTCGTGCGGTGCTATGTGATGGTTTGCTTGTCTGTGTGGTTGCAGGACTTCGGAGCTAGGTCATGGTGAGGCGTGGGAGGACCGGGACTAGGCACGATGGGTGTTGAGGTCGAGGCGGTCGGAGGCGTCTAGGATGATCGAGGCTGGAGGTGGTTGCGGCGGGAGGCGAGGCACCGAGCTAGAGCTACCGGAGGTGGACACGACGGGCAACAGCGAATGGATCGGGACTAGACTTAGGGATGAGTCGAGGTTCAGACGGTCGGATACCAGTTGCAGTCGTGTGCGACGGAACAGACTGGGACTAGACTCAGGAGGAGTCGGAGGTCCAGTCGGTCGGAGTCAGGTGCGGTCATGCGTGAACGACAAGGGCGGAAGCTTCCGGATGGTGCGGGAGGGTGACTCGGTAATTCGAGGTCGCACAAGCGGAGACGGCCCGTTAGGGTTTAGCCGGCGTAACGGGTTGGAGACCCGTTATCCAAGGGCTATAAATAGGTGTTGGGGGCTGCATACCTCCTTGAGGGTTTTTGTGTATTTGTTCTCTATTTTGTGTGTGTTCCTCCCAATAAGCATGTGAGGCTCTTGGTGTTTTTGAGGATTGAGAGTGAGAGGATGGATTGAGAGTCTTGTAATCTTTATTGTTCTATTGTCCATGCGTATCGGGACTCCTCTATATCCTTCCTTGTTTGGTTGAAATGGAATTTATCTGAGATGTTTTGATTTCACTTCTCTCTGTATTTACAATAAGTTTCTTTTTGATCTCTTCTGTTTTCTCCTCAAGATCTTGTTGTGCTAGTCCTTCTCAAGAAAAGAGGTTCCATGAGAAGAACCTATCCGAGAGACTCACAAGAAGAAATTCCAAAAGAAGAAGACTTTCTAGAGATCCTTTGCTGAAAATATTTCGTTTCCTGCTCTGTATGCTCTTCAACCAAAATGATTCTTGATTCCAGGTTTCGGTTATATGCAGTTTGAAGAATTTTGTTTTGGTTTTCCTTTTGCCGTTTTCAATTTCTTCATCTGCGCATGACTTTTTCTGCGGTTCTTGGGTCTTTTTGATGAGGTTGGTGTGCGGTTTGGTGTCTCCTCTTGCGGATATCTCTCTGCTGCGATTACTAATTTCCTTCTAGTTGATTTCGGTTGAGAATGTATCAATGGAGAGACAGCGAGGTTGATCTTTTTGTTCTATTCGGTAGCAGCAGCATGTGTTGTTTTGGTGACTGAAGACCTCTTTTCTTTTCAGTTCTTTGTCCAACTCTGCAGCTTGCTGCTCCTTCTGTCCCTAGCAGTCAGTTCTTTTCAGTTTTGTCGGCAGCAAAACTTCTTTCGGCAGCAGCAGTTTGGTACTTACCTCTTCTTTGCAGTCTTTTGTATTTTCGACATGATACTTCTACGAGTTCGTTTGGTGCTTTGTTTCCATCTCATGTATGCTTAATTTGCTCTTGATTGCGGTCTTGCTTCACAACTGGTCAATCTGTTTTCTTTGCGACAATCGTGCTTTCGGCGGTGTAGTTTTCTTGTACCATTTGTATTTGATCTGTCCTGTTGGTTTTTCTTGAGGCTGCAGTTTTGGCTTTCGATGTTTGCTTTTTGAGTCTTGATTCTCCTTTGCAAATTTCAATGACGCCCTCTATTTTTGCTGAGCTTCTGTTGTTCTTTCTTCTGCCGATTCAAGAACTGCTTTGAATGATTTTTCTCTCCGACGATAAATTAATCTTGTCTTGTCTGTTTTCATTTATGTTGTAAGTTCTTTGTCGGCTTTGCTTTCTCGATGGTTCAAGTCTGTTCCTAGTACTTAATCTTTGCATTCTTGATGAGGACATGTCCATGCAATGAGTTTTGTGTTTAACTCGCTTCTCGGTGAGCATCCTCAGCTTTTGGGCAAGTTTGGTTTTAAAGTATCCAGTCCTTTCGATGGTTATCAAAATTGTTTTCACTTCCATGAGGTTTTTTGCTTCATAGCTATTATAGCTATCGGAGGAGAAATCAGGTGGATACTTGAGGGCGATTTTGAAAGGCACCATTCACCCCCTCTGTTGCCGTTTCGATCCTACAATTGGTATCAGAGCCGGTTAGCTCTAATCCATAGATCTTAACCGGTCTCAAGAGCCATGGCGACGGACAAGTACTCGACCAAGCCTTGCTTTCGATGGCATCGATTACCCCTTACGGAAGAGCCGAATGGAGACATACATCCGAGCCCGGGGTATGCCATCGGCGCAAGGTCAAGGTCGGTTTGTTGTTCTGCCGATGAGAACATCAATGCCGAGAACATGGCGATGTTGAGGCGAATGCTAAGGCAAGGAACATCATTATTCAGGGCCTGAGTCGTAGTGAGTTTGACCGCATCTCTCATCTTTCGTCCGCTTTCGATATCTGGGAGACCCTCGATGCATACCATGAGGCACCACCGAGATTAAGGCAATGAGCAGGACCGATTCAAGCGAGATTACAACAAGTTTGAAATGCTCATTGGCGAGTCCTTGATGAGTGCTGCGGCGTTTCCACAAGATCTTGAGCAATCTTGAGCCGTCGGTCTCACATACTCCGACTCGGACAACGCTCGTCAAATACTTGCTTTTCGACCTTCGTGTCTAGGAGATGAAGGTGACTACCATCAAGGACACCACCGACCTCTCGACTTTGGCGCTTGATGCGCTGTACTCGCGCCTCAAGGCGCACGAGATCGACATTGTCTCGTGAAGTCGAAGTCACAGTCGATGGCTCTATTCACCGATGCCAGTTCGGCTTCTTGTTTTTCTGCCGATTCACTTTGTGGGTTCTCCCTAGCTGCTCTACGTGGCGTAACCGATGATCGGTTAGAGCGGCTAGAGGATGAACAATGGCCCTCTAGCTCGGAAGTTCTCCCATGCTTACAAGAGGAGGAGGGATAGAAAGAGAGCGGACCACCATCTGCTTCGAGTGTGGTGGCCCCAACCACATTCGGACAAATTGCCCCAAGCGGAGAAGGGCAAAGGCGACTTCATTTCGAGTAAGAATGACTACACCGACAAGAACCGCAACAAGAAGCCTCCGGTCCATGCACAAGGGAAGAAGAAGTTCCGCAACTTTGGGAAGGCCAAGAAGGCATTCCATCGAGTCCTCACCGCCGACAACCTCGATCTCGGCGAGGTGGAGGGTGGAGCGGCGATGATGGGAAGGATGAGCAAGATCCCAAGGATGGCGAGGACTTCTTGGCATGTGCTTCATAGCCCTCGAGGAACGGCGACAACGAGTTGTACTCCGACTCGGACGGTATGCCCACCTCGACCAGCTCAATCATGCTTTTCTTAAGCTAGGTGGATTTCATGCTAGAGCTAAGGCTAGGTGTCTTGAGTTAGAGAAGGAAGTAGATAGATTGTCACTAGAGATTATTGCTCTTACATCTGCTCCTTCTAGTGATGATTGTGATATATCTTTGTGCTCTGTTGGGTGATATGAAGAAATTAAGGACCTCTCATGCTAGTCATCTTGAGCTTGATTTGATTAAGGTGGAGAACATTAGTCTTACGGTGAGCTTGATATGAGTAGGGTAGTTCTGTTTCATCTTCTCTTGTTGAGACTTTTTTGCACCTCATGTGAGGATAAGGATAATGCTTTTAGAGGTCTTTATACATTGCTTTTCGATCTGCGAGACTTGTGAAAGTTGTAACAATTTAAAGATGAACCTAAAGCAGGCGGATCATAAAATTGCGAATTACAAGCTTTTCTTCTTGAGCCTATTGCTTCATGCGTGAAGCTGTCCTAAGTTAGCTCACGAACTTGAGTCTGTTTCAAAACAGTTTCAAGAAATGATTGACACTAATAAGAAAATGGCTCAGTTTGCGACAAAGGACCCTGTTAGCTCACCATGCATTAGTTGTGATAAACTAAAACTTGAACTCGTTGCTTTAAATGAAAATATGTGAAGCTAACTAAGGATCAACTAGTGGCGCCATCAACTGCTTGTGATGTGATTCTTTGGTGTGGGGAGAAGCCCAAGGGTAAGGTTGAGGCAGCTTAGGGCGTGAACCAAACCGCTAGTAGTAGGATCGTCCCATCGCCAGTCGGTACGTGCGTGCACAAGCCATTCTTTCCTCTTGTTGGTTCTTCTTACGCTCCCTTACCTTCTTTGCCTCTCTTCTTCTCCTGCTCTTCTTGCACCTCTCTTTCGGGAGTGTCGTTATCTTATGAACACCCTCGAGAGATTTGTAGGCGGCAAGAAGAAGCTTAATCTTATTATAGACCAATCCAAGATCTGCAAATTCAATCAAGGTCTACGATACGATTTTCATGAGGATGTGAGGAAGCGTCCACCAGTTGTGCTTAGACCCAGAGCCGCAGGTGTGATCGAGGTCAAGCCCAGGACTAAGAAAGTTCAATTCAAATCAGCGGGCTTTGTCGAGTTTCGGCGACAGGTGATACCACTGCGCCCGACCTCTCGAAGGTGAAGCCATCTCATGCTACTACGCCTCGAGAAGGCGGTATCATTGCACCTTCATCGGAAGGATGGACCTTTGGATCGATCGGTGCTTCAGACGCACCAAGATTGCGTGTAGAGACCGTGCTGAGGCACTTAGGCGTATTCAGGGTCGGCCCCAGACCCTGAGTGCACCTAAGACCAGCACGAGGTCTAGGATTGCTTCTTCTGACAGTTTTGGGCAGCATCGAGGACTTGGTTTTTCCGAGTTTTTGGTTTTCGTCCTCATGCTACTCCTGGTCGTGACTTCCGCCGTCCTGAGGGTAGATCTCGCTTCCCGTCGAGATAGCTACCGCGGCGTGATCGACATCTTCTTGGGAGCTCAGACTCGCTCTTACATGTGATCGGACCCGACCAGCAGTTCAGTCCGCACACATACCTTACGCCTCTTTGGGTGACGAGGCGTGGGGTAGATAGAGGTCGATCGTGCTTGACTACTTCATCTCTCGACGTGTTACTCGATGTTGGGTGCCAAAATCACTCTTGATTTACCCGATCTTGAGACTTTACTCTGTTTGACTCGGGTTCGCGGGCGAGGAAGGAAAGGTTTGGCTCGTGACTCGGGTGTTCACGAGACATGGCCGGAGATTCCGTTGGTTTTCTTCCTTGCCGTGCTCCGGTGATGAGGCGATCACCTTGGAGACGCTTCATCCGGGCGTGTCATCGCCAAAGGTCTTGTCGCATTAATGATTCATTTATTTTAAAAGATGTTGCTTTGGTGAGTAAGTGCATTACAATTTGCTTCGGTTTCCCGACTTGCCGATGACGGTTTTGAGGTATGCTTTAAGAAAACGCTTACAAAATTCTTGATTCTTGGGTGATACGGTTTATGGGATTTCTCGATATGGGAGGATCTTCGTGCTAATTTTGTTGAGTCTTCGGTGATCCTCTCCGGTGTTTGGTTGCTTCGAGTCCGTGATCTTTCTTTACGGCATAGGAGACTTGGTCATATTGGCTTTGATCATTTGACCCGAGTTAGCGGTCACGATCTCATTCGTGGTCCGCGAAACTTAAGATGGTCAAAGATCTAGTTTGTGCTCCTTGCCAAGACGGCGAGATGGTTGCCGCTTCCATCCTCGGTCCACGGTTACCATGAGCGATGCACCAGGACAGCTGCTCCACATGGACACAGTTGGACCAGCTCGAGTGCAGTCTGCAGGAGGGAAGTGGTATGTCCTTGTCGTGGTCGATGACTACTCGAGGTACTCTTGGGTGTTTTCTTAGCCTCGAAGGATGAGGCGTTTACACATTTCAGAGGTCTTTTCAAGTGGGCATTCTGTTGAGCTTCCGGTGCCTTACGAGCGATCCGCAGTGACAATGGCATGGAGTTCAAGAATTCCTACTTCGAGAGGTTCTGTGGTGAGATAGGTGTAGAGCATCAGTTCTCTTCTCCGCACGTCCCACAGCAGAATGGCGTCGAGGAGAGGAAGAACCGTACCTTGGTCGAGATGGCCAGGACGATGCTCGATGAATATTCTACACCGCGGAAGTTTTGGGCTGAGGCTATAGCTACCGCGTGCCATGTTTCAAATCGAGTTTTTCTCGAGGCACACTTGCATCACACTTCTTATGAGCTGAGATATGGGAGAAAGCCCAGCGTCTCTCATTTTCGTGTGTTTGGTTGCAAGTGCTTTATTTTAAAGTCCGGGAACCTAGATAAGTTCGAGTCACGCTCTTCTGATGGGATCTTTCTAGGCTACTCGACTTCTTCGCGGGCTTATAGGGTCTGGAACTACGAGTCTAGCAAAATGGTATAGACCTGTGAGGTGACCTTCGACGAGGCCAGTCCAGGGACTAGGCCCGATATCTCAGGTTCTTTAGAGCAGTCCGAGACCATCTTTGTGGATGATGAGGGCGATGGAGCGAGGTTGTCTACCCGATCCGGTCCCTCATCCACCCCTTGTGGTGCCATCTTCCACCGCACCTCAAGGCGATCAGCCCATGCCTTCTGCCTCCTCTGGAGCTAGTGGCTCTGTTCCTACCTCGTCGACTCACGAGGTAGAGGCCACTCTTCATCTCATCCCGGACCTCCTAGACATATCCGAGCTCATCCTTACGGCGGATGATTGGAGACCTCTTTGAGCGAGTCACACGCTCAAAGTCTGGCATGTCACTCTTTTGTCTCCACTCTGCTTTCGTTACCTCATTTGAGCCCAAGGACATTTATCATGTTCTATCTGACGAGTCTTGGGTAAATGCCATGCATGAGGAGTTAGAGAATTTCGAGAGAAACAAGGTCTGGTTGCTTGTTGAGCCCCCACAAGGTCACAATATCATTGAGACTAAGTGGGTGTTTAAGAATAAGCAAAGTGAGGATGATGTGGTTATTCGAAACAAGGCTAGACTGGTAGCTCAGGGGTTCTCCCAGGTTGTGGGTCTAGATTTGAGGAGACCTTTGTCCTAGCTAGACTTGAGGCGATTAGAATCACGCTTGCCTTCGCAGACTTCTAAGGGTTTCAAGCTTTACCAGATGGACGTGAAGAGTGCCTTCCTCAATGGCCTTATTGAGGAAGAAGTCTATGTGAGACAGCCTCCTAGTTTCGAAAACCCCAATACCCAAACCATGTCTACAAGCTGTCCAAAGCGTTGTATGGACTTAAGCAGGCCCCTAGAGCTTGGTATGAGAGGCTTAAGTCCTATCTGTTGAGTCATGGTTTCGAAATGGGTAAAGTAGACAAGACCTTGTTCATCCGCCGGCATGGCAATGATATTCTGCTCGTCGTCGGTTTATGTTGATGACATCATCTTTGGCGGATCCTCGCATGCTCGTTTCCAGTTTTCCGATGTCATAAGCTCGGAGTTTGAGATGAGCATGATGGGCGAGTTGAGCTTTTCCTTGGCTTCCAAATTAAGCGAGACTCGGAGGTACCTTCTTGCATCGAGGCAAGTACACTCGAGACCTCTTGAAGCGCTTGATATGAGTGATGGTAAGCGGTGTCCACTCCGATGGCTACATCGTTCCACTTGGACCCGAGATGAGGACGGCGAGTCAGTTGATCAGAAGGAGTATCGTAGTATGATCGGCTCCCTCTTGTACCCCACTGCCTCGAGACCGGACATATACTTCTCCGTGTGTCTTTGTGCCCGGTTTCAGGCTTCTCCTCGCGTGGCTCACCGCCAGGCGGTGAAGCGCATCTTTCGGTACCTTCGAGCTACCATTGACTACGGTATTTGGTACTCTTCTTCTTCCTGTCTTTCCCTTAGAACCTACTCCGACGAGACTTTCTTTGGTGTGGGATAGATAGGAAGAGCACCGGCACTTGCCAATTTATTGGCACTTCTCTCGTTCTGGTCCTCGAGGAAGCATCCGGTGTTACAGTCTACCGCAGAGGCGAGTGCGTTCTTTGCGGCCGATTCTTTGTAGCCAAGTGCTTTGGATGGTCTCGACCCTGCGGAACTTTGGGTTAATTATTGATAGTGTGCCACTCCTGTGTGATAACACTTCTGCGATTAACATTGCTAAGAACCCAGTGCAGCATTCTCGGACCAAGCATATTGATATTCGCTATCACTTCCTTAGAGACCATGTAGAGAAGGGTGACATCGTGCTCCAGTTTGTGGAGAGTGACCACCAGTTGGCTGACATCTTCACCAAGCCTTTGGATAGCTCTAGGTTGTCAGCTCTGCGGGGAGAGCTTGGGGTGGTTTGTCCTTATGGACTGTTGTGAGGGGGAGCTTTGTGCCTCATGATCTATCTTGTTTATTATGCTCTTGCTCCTTTCTGCTGCATTTCATGGGAATGCATTCGGGTTAGTCCTTCTAGCATAGGTTAGAGTGGTTCTCTTGCCGAGGTGCTTAGACTTCTTACTCTTATTTTGTGATTCTAGGATGCTGCTTATTAGCTAGTTCTCTTCTCACTAGGTTGAGCTTACCCAACGCTTTTAGGTTCTAGCGGTCGGGCCACTCTCGGGTAGACAGGGTACATGTTTGCTCCTTAGTCTGTTAGATGACTAGTTGATAGTCCTAGAGTCATATGGGGTATATGAGAGTCAGTCTGAGCCATAGTTTCCTCTACATCTTATCTATGCTTTAAGGACTGTCTTCTTTGGTTTCTTTACCAGCTTCTCGTTTCTATTGCCTTGGTTCAAGGGGAGTTCATTTGGGAGCTTCTGGAGCTTAATATTGATTTAACTCAACTTGAACTAAAAGCTGCATCACATGTTGAGGGGGAGCTGGATTTTCTGTATGTCATTCTGCATTGTAAAATAACTACATTTGAGCCTTGATTATTATCCTATTATGACATGCTTACACTGCTTTACACATTGCCATGACTTGTGCTCATTTGCTATATTTATCATGTCTTCATATGTGTAAACTAGCTTTTGACATGATAAGTTAATTAAACTTGCTCAATTTGAACTAAAAACTTATCATGTTAGCATACGAGACTAGTCTTTCTTGAACTATCCTTTTATGATCCATGCCATGTCAAATAGGCTGAGTTGAGCGTTGAATCTCTATTGAGCCTTAGATTGAGCTGTTTTAGTCTCTTGATGATGCATAGGTTAGTACAATCATTTCAAAAGCAAAAGATCTCTTTTGTGCGAAAAACCGATTTCACCAATTCTTTCTCATGAGACGGCTTGCCATTGCACTAGGCATGAACTCAGGGGGAGTTTTGGATGACCAAGATCATTTCCTTAAGCTTCTCGCTTGGAATGATCGCATAAGGCTTGAGATCTAGCACAAGACTTAACAAAAATCTGGTTGGAAACGACCATAAGTTTCAAAAGAAAAATATGTCATTTGTGCTCAATTTGCTTAAGTTTCAAAAGAACCAAGTACTTGAACCAATATTTATTCTTGAGTATAATAGCACTCTATTTGGACTCAATATTAGCTTCTTGGTTCCGCTTAGCTTATTGACATGGCCTGCATCATCCTTGGATATCTCTAGCTAGACTTTGCTTATTGATGACTTGACATGCTCACAAAATGCATTACACTTCAGTTCGTCATCTATTTGTGCTAGCTAGCTTGTACATATCTTGTTATGATCTAGATAGCATTCTATTGAGTTATGGCTTGATGTAATTCTTAATGGTCATTTTGGTAATTCTCATGGCTCTAAATGCTTAGAATAATCAAACTTAGCTCTAAATGGTCATTTCATGACTTATTCTCCTTCTTGCATTCTTGATGTGTTTATTGCCAAAAGGGGGAGAATAGTGGTAGAAAAGGCCATTTGGGGAGCTTTAAGGAAAACTTGTTCTTTCTTTTGCTCCTTCTGTCGACATGGTCATTAGCTTCATTTCCTTCTTTGGACCATGTTGGATTCTTCAAACTTAACTTCATGCATTTTCTGGGTTTGTGAATATACTCATCAAGGGGGAGATTGAGAGACCATGTGGTGGTCATCTCGTGTGTATGATGAGTAATTGACATTGGCTTAGGGAAGTCGAGTTTGAGTTGGTTAGTTCGGACCATATCGTTGCGTGGCGCAACGGGCTCGATTGGACTTGGTCAAACCTGGTCAAATGGATTAGGATGCTTATTCTGCTGATTTGACAGGTTTAGGCTTAATTAATGCATTTGTGCTTTCATGTTTCGTGCGGTGCTATGTGATGGTTTGCTTGTCTGTGTGGTTGTAGGACTTCGGAGCTAGGTCATGGTGAGGCGTGGGAGGACCGGGACTAGGCACAGGAGGTGTTGAGGTCCAGACGGTCGGAGACGTCTAGGATGATCGAGGCTGCTGAGGTGGTTGCGGCCGGGAGGCGAGGCCGGGCTGGAGCTACTGGGAGGTGGACACGACGGCAGCAAATGAATGGATCGGGACTAGACTCGGGGAGGAGTCGAGGTTGAGACGGTCGGATACCGGTTGCGATCGTGTGCGGACGAGCAGGCCGGGACTAGACTCGGGAGGAGTCGGAGGTCCGATCGGTCGGTCAGTGCGGTCATGCGTGAGCGACAAAGAGCGCGGAAGCTTCCCGGAAGGTGCAGGAGGGGCGAATCGGTAATTTCGCGAGGCTGCACAAGCGGGAGACGGCTCCGTTAGGGTTTAGCCGGCGTAACGGGTTGGAGACCCGTTATCCAAGGGCTATAAATAGGTGTTGGGGGCTGCATACCTTCTTGAGGGTTTTTGTGTATTTGCTCTTCATTTTGTGTGTGTTCCTCCCAAGAAGCATGTGAGACTCTTGGTGTTTTTGAGGATTGAGAGTGAGAGGATGGATTGAGAGTCTTGTAATCTTTCTTGTTCTAATGTCCATGCATATCGGGACTCCTCTATATCCTTCCTTGTTTGGTTGAAATGGAATTTATCTGAGATGTTTTGATTTCACTTCTCTTTGTATTTACAATAAGTTTCTTTTTGATCTCTTCTGTTTTCTCCTCAAGATCTTGTTGTGCTAGTCCTTCTCAAGAAAAGAGGTTCCATGAGAAGAACCTTTCCGAGAGACTCACAAGAAGAAATTCCAAAAGAAGAAGACTTTCTAGAGATCCTTTGCTGAAAATATTTTGTTTCCTGCTCTGTATGCTCTTCAACCAAAATGATTCTTGATTCCAGGTTTCGGTTATATGCAGTTTGAAGAATTTTGTTTTGGTTTTCCTTTTGCCGTTTTCAATTTCTTCATACTGCAGTGACTTTTTCTGCAGTTCTTGGGTCTTTTGGCAGTAGGTTGGTGTGCAGTTTGGTGTCTCCTCTTGCAGGATATCTCTCTGCTGCAGTTACTAATTTCCTTCTAGTTGATTTCGGTTGAGAATGTATCAATGGAGAGGCAATGAGGTTGATCTTTTGTTCTATTCTAGTGGCAATGATGTTTGTTTTGGTGACCAAGACCTCTTTTCTTTTCGGTTCTTTGTCCAACTCGCAACTTGTCGCTCCTTCATTCCTAGCGATCGATTCTTTTCAGTTTTGTCGGCAGCAAAACTTCTTTCGGCAGCAGCAGTTTGGTACTTACCTCTTCTGTGGAGTCTTTTGTATTTTCGGCAACAGTACTTCTCTGAGTTCAGTTTCGGCAGCCTGTTTCCATCTCATGTATGCTTAATTTGCTACTGATTGCTGTCTTGCTTCACAATCTGGTCAATCTGTTTTTCTTTGCAGCAATCTGTGCTTTCGGCAGCAGGTGTAGTTTTTACTGTACTCTGTACTCTTTGCTCTGTAACCACAACAGTTGGCGCCGTCTGTGGGGAAGACTGAGCAAGCCTCAAGATCGGAAGAGGATGGCACCCAAGAAAGCTTCATCATCGGCAGCAAGGATAGCAACGCCGTCGATGATGTGAGACTCTGCGTCGATTCTTTGGCGTGAATAGCAACGCCGGTCTTACCGCGCTGCTTGCCAACATCAACACTCGTACCACGGCTGGCGCAGTGGTCAACACGGGTAGTACCGATCGGGTCGCCGGGAGCGGCCCCGCCGATGCCTGCGTCGGCACGGCCACCACCCACACACTCGGTGTGGAAGCGACAAGTGGCTCCGGCAGCAATGATGGCCCCGTCACCGACGCAGGCATCCATCGCACCGGTGTGCCGGGAGGCTCCGGAGCGCAAGCCGTGGTCGCCGCCAACCCGACGGTACAACCTGGTGCTCTGGTCGCCGCAACCACGCCGACGGTGGAAGGCGCCCTACTGACGACCCTCGGCATGATGCGACGAGAGTTAGCGGACCTCCGCGGAGCTGTGCGGGAGATGCAAGAGGCTCACAGCCAGCAGATCCCGCCAGTGGTGGCGGCGGAGCCTATGCCAGAGCGGGCAGACAGCCACGACGCCCCTACGTCCAGTCGCGTCTCTCTTCGGCGTGTGGATCCGGAGTCCGCCCTCTCTGCAGGCCTACAACAGTCTGTGCGGCCGGAGGATTTCAAATTCCCCAACGCCATCGAGATGTACAAAGGCGACATGGACCCCCAGGAGTTCGTGCGCGTGTATGAGATCGCCATCGAAGCCGTAGGCGGGGACGACTCCACCAAAGCGAAGGGACTTCCCCTTGCGCTGTAGGGGTTGGGGTCTCTTGGTTTTTCACCATAGAGCCAAACTCCATCTAGGCGTGGGAGTAGATCCGCGATCGCCTCTACAACAACTTCCAGGGAAATTACGTCGAGCTCGTCGATGCGGATCAGCTCTTCGCCATCAAGCAAAAACCCTCGGAGAGGCTCCGAGAGTATTTCAAGCGCTTCGTTAAGGTCCGCTGTCAGGTCAAGGACGTCAACGAGACAACCATCATCAACGCAGCGATCTAAGGCCTCCGCTCGGGGCCGTTGGCCAAGTAAAATGCGCGCAAGCCAATCAAGACAATCGCGAAGCTCTTTGACAAGATGGAAGAGTATGCGAGGGCGGAGGAGGACGCACGGCGGTGCAAAAGCGATGACTCTGACACCAATCAGGCGGAGGACTCGTCGAAGAACGAAGACTCATCGAAGAAGGACTCCTCGAAGGGCGTCGCCAAGCGCAAGCAAGAGTCTTCGAAGGACGCCCGGCGTAACGACCCTTCGCCCAAGCACAAGCGCAACCAACATAGATCCCAGGGGGCTTGCTATGTCTTTGACATCGAGGGTGGCTCTGAGGACAGTGCCCCCGTCGATCGCGGGCGAGGTCGCCGAGGCCGGGGGCGAGGATGCGGCTAGGGTCATGATGATAGACCCCGTGCAGAACAAGAAGAACAGCGCTACGGCATGTGGTGCGAGGTGCATGGCCGATGCGATCACTACACGTGGGCATGCACCACCATTACGGCACTCCGTCAAAGCATCGCTAGGGATAGAGCCCTGGAAGTGGGGCCTCCGGTGGTGGCCCACGTGCAGTAACCCGAGGAGGGCCCCCTGTGGATCCATGCCCCGGAGGAAGCGCAGCGCAGGGTCATAAACATCATCTTTGGGGGCTCTTCACTTGAGTTCTCCTCGACGCGGCAACAGAAGGCCTACGCGCAGAGGCTACACCATGTGGCAGCGCACCCGGCGTAAGGATCGCCGGAGTGGGCGCGACCCGAAATCACCTTCACGTCTGCCGACACTAAGGGCGTGGAATTCCCTCACCAAGATCCCCTGGTCATCCAGACAACCATCGCGGGTTGCGATGTCAAACGCGTCCTGGCTGATGGAGGCAGCTCGCGGACATCCTGTTCGCGGCGGCCTTCGACCAAATAGGGATCCCACAGGTCGCTTGGGCCCCTACGGAATCTGTTGCGGGGCTTGAGTCGGCGGCGGCGGCGGGCGAATCGCCGCAAGTCTCCTTTGGCCAGGGCGACAATGCGAGGAGCGAAGACGTCACCTTCGACGTCGTCGATATCCCGTACCCATACAATGCCATACTGGGGCGCCCAGCCGTCAACTCCTTTGGGGCGGTCCTGCACCATGGCTTCTTTTGCATGAAGCTCTCGGGCCCGTAGGGTATCATCACTACCTTCGGTGACCAGGACCTCGCCTGGCACATAGAGCTTGGGGCCCGGGGCCGCACCTTAAGGTGCATGTCCTCACTGATGATCCAAAGGCAGACACGCCCTCCGCCTCGGGATGGACGCCTAAGCCTTGACTGGATGGCGAAGTCCTCTGTGATTCAACCGCACTATTGCTTGGATCAGTAGATAGTACTCACAGATACAGAAATGAATATCAAATACATATCATGCGGAAGCATAAATATAATAGTAAACTTACACATGGGCTGATTACGCCGAAAATAATAAATTGCAGTAGCGGAAAATGAAGTACACAGGGGGAACCCTCAGGACGTGCCCACAGACAGCCAAGTGGAGGTTCGCGACCTAGCTCTCGACATCTTCATCTTCTTTGCTATCATGACCAAGAGTATTGTTGAAGCGTAGTGATCTGATTCCTGATTCTAGATTTATTGTGAGAGCGAGGCGAGTGTGAGCACACTAACCATTGTGCTTCGCGAGCCAATACACAGGATGCACGCAAATAATATGAAGGGCTAATCAAAGGAGAGGCTCGAGTTGTTTTATTTGCTAGAAATTGCTTTTAGCATTATTCTTATTATTTAATCATGGTATTATTGCTGCCTAAAACTCCAAACAGTGAGTGTCATCATTTATCTAATCCACTGATCATGAAGTTCCCCTTGCATTATCTAAAAACTGTAATAATCAAATCGGGGTTACCAACTCTCATATGAATTCAATTTTTTACCACCAATTAATAGATCCAATCTCAGATTCATTATTTACCCATTTAATCAATTCATTTGTCTAATAAAAATTCAGTATCCTCTAATTTAGATCCACCAATATCTTTTGTGTTCTAATTCATAATAATCCAATCATGTGATTACTATCTATTAATTCTTCACTTCTAAACTCTAACGATTATCCCACATAATTATTTTTTTGATCCACCGAAATCATTCGTATCAGGACTTTCTAACTATCCAATCCTTTCTGTTATAGATCCAAAACCATAATTTGCTCTTCCAATAATCCACCTTATTTTCCATTTTCTATCTCTAACTAATTCACTAGTACACCTCCACCAAGGATATCATTGATCAAGTTTATACTCCAATTATCATATCTATAAATTTCCAAAAATTCAATTCATCCATTTAGTATTTGATCAAATCCTATTAAACCCATTATTGCCAACATCTCCCAAGAGTTTATATTAGTTATCCGTATCATAATCCTGAAATTACCTTTACACTCTCTAGTTCTCCAAAAATCATTTAAATCATCTATCTAGCCTATCTATCCATTTAGGCTTCACCAATTTATTTCGCCCAGAATCCACACCACACCATCGCTTTATATTTATGATCGATATGAATCCACCAACATCTTTATGTGTTTGCTATAAACAGCCATCTTTGTTTCTTACGACTCTATTTATTCTTCCTGACATTTTATTTTATGAAAAGTATTATCATTATTTGCTTTTGAAATACAATACATAGAAATTTCCTAAGACCTAGAAGTTTGAACAAAAACATAATGTGTAACAGAATGTAATAATAATAGCGATTCAGATTCCATCCACCGTTACATGACCTCTACACCATATGCTAAATCCTTCAGTGTTATAGCCATTTACATTATCACTGGGGCGACACCTAAGGCAATTCAAACTAGGGCTTTCCGCGGCCCTCCTCTTTTTCTATTCCCACCTACAAAGTTTTTGAAATAGAACTATATCTGGTTAAGTTCCCATGTCCGCCCTTGACCGTGGGCACGGCTATTCGAATAGTTTTGACTCTACAAAGTTTGTACACTTTCACCACAATAGACAATCCGCTCGTTGCACCACATGATTCTTTGGTCACGTGGTTGAGTAGACCATCACAGTGACTTTTCAAAGTATCTAGCCCCTTTTGTCATCTCACCCTATGGGTCGCTCCCACTTGCGGTGGGTCCCATACGTTGCACGGGATGTTCACCACGGCTACTAACGTTATTCGGGCTCCACTTCCCTCAACGTTAGTACGACTGGGAAACTTCACCCTCCACTCGGTGTCCCTTTAGGTCTCCCCTTGCCCTTGCATATCCACTCCTATCCACTATTGGTGAGGTGAGTCCAGAGTTTCGATAAATTTACTTAGCCAAGTTGTACTTTACAGACTTGTGGTTGTACTATTTTACACGGGTTCTTTGTATACCTTGTTTCAAGGAATGAAATCCCAGAAGTTTATTTTAGTTCGTGCTTGTCTGTTCTTCGTTTCCCCTCATTTGGTGATTTCTTGACTTTTTGAGTTTCTAGTTGATTCTTGTTGGGAAGGCCCAAAATGGGTTGCTTTATGATGGGATAGTGTCTCAAGGTCATTTGATCATTTTTCCCGAGAGCAAATAGCATTTAATCTCAGATTTGGTATTTGGGCTTCCTCTGTTCATGTTTTTTTTTGTTTCTACGGTTTTGATGAACTTCTTGATTCCTTTGAAGAAAAGGTCTGAGATCCTTGCTGATATCATATTAGATTATTGCTAACTTAAGTGCAAAATCTCATGTGCAAAGGACTTGTAATTCTTGAGTAATTTGGGTTGTGTGCTCCTCTCTGAAGTTTGTTCATATTCCAGCCGAACTGCTTTCGTCTGCAGCTTCTTTTCTGTCTTTCGGTTCAGAGTTTTACTCAAGTGCATGCTTTCTGTCTTGCTTTCCTTTCTGCAGAATTGCTCCTTCAATCTGAGATAGGATGGGTATTTTCTGTGAATTGCTGATTTCTTAATCTGAAAAACACAGCATTGGTTCACTCTTTTCTCTGCTTTTCGGATGTGTGCAATATTTACTGTGCGTCTGATTTTTTCAGTCGGCAGCACTGCAGTCTCCTGCGGCCAGATTGTCCCTCTTCAGTTTTTCCGCCTCTGATTCAGTGTTTCCAGTTGCCTCTTTCAGTTGATGCTCTTCTATAGCACCCCTTCAGCAATATCTCTGCTTATCAGTTCTGCTTTCTTTTTAGCTTTTCTCTTTTGCTTTGCAACAGCTGGTAATCTTTTGGCAGGTTCAGTTACGTTTTCTTTGCTCTCTGGTTTCAGCTGCTTTCTCTATTACTGAGCCAACAAGGTTTCTGTCAAGTTCCAGATTCAGTTTTCAGCAAAGTGCCCTACTGTTTTCACTGGTTTTAACCTGCAATCTTGACTGCTGCTGAACTTCCTTGTGCTTGCTGTCAAGTGATTTTTCAGTCTGAGGTTTCTGGTTGTCTTCGGCAGTTAGTTTGCTTTTCTTTGTGCCAGTCCGGCCATAAGCTTTGCAATCAAGTTTCATTTCCTTCTGCGATCAGTTTGGTTAGTCTGCTGGCTGTGATCTTTTCGGCTCTTCTTCAGGGTCTCTATTTTCGGCTATCTGCAGCATATGTTCTTTTAATCAAGATAGCTCACTGCCTGCTAGCAGCATTCCGGTTGAGTCATTTTTCTTTTTATTCTTTTGCTGATCTTTGATCATTTTGCATGCAGATCAAACGGTATTATTTTCAGCTGAAATTTTTACTGATTACTCTCTGATTTATGCTGAATATTTTAGTATCGCATGCGTTCCAGTCTTCAGCAGGATTAATTTTCAGTGAGTTGCTCTCGAGGGGCGATTTTCAAGAGAACGACATTCACCCCCTTCTGTCGCCATTTCGGTCCTACAAACTCAACAAGATCCAAATAAATCCAATCGAACTTGATTAATTTATATTATGATTAAATGGATGATCTGAGGTTGGATTGATTAGGCAAAGAGTATTGATGGAGGTAGGGTGGTTGGAGCGAAGTGAGATATGACAGGGAAATTCACCGAGATGGATGTAAGGAAGGTTCATGATAAAGGTGTATTCATGAGAATATCCTGTTTAGAATTGGAGATGGCTTGGCATAGCAAATGATAGAATGGCATATCTCGATATTTTAAGAATGAGTTTCGCTCATGGTGTACATCAATTTAACTTATCAAATTAATCTCAGAGTTTGTGTTTGTGGCATTTCACACTGTGATATTTTATGTGAGTTTCACTGTCAATTAATTAATTTATTAATTAAGTGATTAACACCCTAATTTATTATCACATGGAATCGTTTATTTAGTCATTGTTATTTAAATGGTTAACACTAGCTGATTTCTATTTTTCATTGACCCGTGACTACTGAACTGTTATAGGGTGACCTACTAAACTATTCTAGGCTCTGATTACAACTGGGATATAAGTACCATTCCTAGCTATGCCTAGTATCCTTGGACTTATGGTTACATATTAGCGAGATTATTTTTAATTACTAATGACCCATAGCTATTATATTACAATACTATACACTAATATGGCCTTTAATTAGAGTCTTTGTGACATCGACATCTTTATCCTTTTACTCAGCGCTTGGCATACTTTAATCATGATCATGCTCTCATTTACTTAAGGTCAAGGTTGCTATACAATGTTACATTTCAGTATTGTTATTTAATTAAATTTACTACTTGAGATTTGCTTAATGGCGTATTCCAATGTTATGACATATATTTTAGTTACAATTAAGGGTAATCTTTAATTTAAAGCCTTGTTGTTATAGCTAAACATGATGTCCAATATCTTTATGAAATTTTCGGATAGTTAACTAAAGTCATCTTTTATTAATACCTTTAATTAAAACTTAGATTTTAGTTAAATGTTCCAAACTACATTAGTTACTTACATATAACACTTAATCTATTATTAAATCTCAAATAATCTTATGTTATATCCTAATCAATATTTATTACATTCCCTAGATTATTCCCTAATTTCCCATTATTTTTCTAGATTTAAACGGATTATAGAAAATCAAAACAAAAGTGCAAGTAAAGGGGCGGCCGCTGGAACTTGAACTCGGGACTTCAGAGGGAGAGCACTAAGCAGTCGGCGCTAATGGCCAACTGGCGTGGCCCATTCGTGATAAAGAGTGGGGTTAAATTAGATGAAGCAAGTGCACAGTAGAGCAAACAGGGTAATCAGCCACCGAAACAGGGGAGCGTCCGGAGTAGGGGCAAACGGCGGTGCCGCCGGCGAGCGGTGGCCGGAGGAAGGGTGGAGGTCGGTAAAATGGATTGCTGGGGATGTATGTATGCTAAGGGGGGCGGTGGTGTAAGCTGGGGAGAAGCAAGGCGGCTGGGCGGCTACTTAAGCGGCCGACGGTGAGGTGAGGAGGGGCGGCGGCAAAAGGAAGGAGAAGGAGGGAGCAGCGCATGAGCGGAAGAGAGGCGGATGGATGCTTACCGAGCAGCCCTTGGAGTCGGAGAGGTGCCAGAGAGGGCCGACGGTGATGGCCATGGGCGGCGCAGGGAGGTCACCGTCGACAAAGAAGCTCCGGCGATGGGAAGCTCGGCTGGCGGGTGGAGGGGGTTCAGGGCACCGAGTGGATGCTCCCAACGTGTGGAATTGAAGGGAGGTTGACCGAGGAGGCGACGGCGGTGGGAATGGCGGCGGCCGGTGTTGGAAAAAATGGCCAGTGCGGCGAGCTCCAGTGCACGGGTTTCCAATCGGGTGAGGGAGAGTGGAGAGGAGATTGTGGTGAGGTGGATGAGAGTGCGCCTCCTCCTTTATGGGCGCTGGGTCGACCGGGTGGCATGGGAGCACCCGACGAGTCTTGGCGATGGGGACGCGCCCGGCTGCAGGGCAGGGGCGGTGCTGTAGTAAATCATGTGCAAATCCTTGCGCGTGACTCCATACTGCACGCTTGCAGCTTTGCGCCGCGCAAGTCGAGTGATGCGACTAAGCGGGGCAGAAACTGGGGAGAAAAGAGAGAAAACGACGCGGCGCGAGCTCAGCCAAGGAGTCGGGGGAATAAGAAAAGAGAATGGGAAGAAGAGAGCAAAGTGCAACATAAAAAGGAAGGAAGGTGGCACGGCGCACGGGGAAAAAAAGAAAGAAGGAAAAAGGGGAGGAGAGAGGAAAGGAAAGCGGCCCATATGCAGTGACAACAAGAGCAGAAAAGAATGAGAGGAAAAATGGAAAGCTTTATCAAATCTTGAAATTTGGATTTTCAATTCAAATATTGGTTCAAGTATCTAGATACAAATTTAACATTCCTCTATTTTCGATTTTATTTAGCTTGCCCTTGGATTTTGATTTTTTTTTTAGTTTTTGCATGATTTTCTTTTCAAGATTTCGAATTTTTAGTTTAATTGTATAAATGTGAGTTTTTAATATTTGTTCGGCCATTTCTTTACCTAGTTAAATTGAAGTTCCAAAATTTATTTCCCTTATCAATTTTTTTTGAATTTTAATTGCACTTCGATTATTTTTGAAACTTAAGTTTGTAATTGAATATTAAATTTTAAGTTTGGAAGACTCGAAATTGAATCCGAGTTTGAGGTCCTGGTCAATTTGATTTTTAAGCTCACCTTTAATTTATTGTATCTTTTATCATTATAATCCTTATTTGTTATTGGAGATTTTTTCAGCTATTACTTTGTTTAACACGAAACTCAAAAAAGCCCAAATAAGATTTTTGACAAAGATTCAAATTCCACCAAGATGCCCACAAAAGTTTTAAACCTTCGCGAATTCAAATATTCAAAATTCCGGATGTTACAATGACCACCCGACACGACCTCAAATCGAGAGTCTCTCATCACTCGTCACTTTGCATGTCCGCGGAGCGAAGTCGGACACCGACTCGACTTCGTCTTCATGGACCGGCTCTGCCGGAAGCACACACCTCGCGACCGGGAGATGCCTTCGGTAGTAACTCAGACTCCGTGTTCATACCACTAGGCCGTGCTGCGCCAGAAAATCCACTTTTGCCCAAGTCCACACAAGGTCACAGGCCGTAGGGATGGAGGGGGCCAAATGGCTCATCAACATGGCTTCGGCCTGTGAAGCCCTTCACCATGAGAGGCTCTTGTTGTAGAGGTGGCCCCCACCTAAGCCCAGCTGGCCTGTTAGAAGGTTGTAAAGCCCAAAATGTGATATGTATAATGGCATAAATGCCCTTGAGAGGGATATATAAGTGTAAGGACATAATTGTAAAATACCCTCTATGTGAATATATATAAAGCTGTCTTGGGCATGGGGAAAGCCCACTACCATTCTGTACTGTTTGGTCCGTAACCACAACAATAAGTATTTTGCCGATCAAGCTCCGAGAGACAACCATGAGGCTGTGTTATTTCTTTAACACAATTGCTCAAAAGGTCATCGATCCTGAAGGACTAGATGCTCTGCAGGATGAGGTGGTGATGACTCTATGTCATCTTGAGATGTATTTCCCCCATCGTTTTTCAATATCATGGTCCATCTTATTGTTCATCTTGTGTGGAAGATAAAAATGTATGGGCCCACGTTCCTATGTTTTATACCCTTGATATATTTATGGTAAGTAACTTTTGAACTCAGTTCAAACTAATTTGAACTCCTTTTGAGTTCAATGCGACTACAGTAAGTATATACCATAAAAATAGTTCAAACTAATATATATATATATATATATATATATATATATATATATATATATATATATATATATATATATATTTGGGCATAGATGCAGTTCTACAATAAAATCATCTGTGATGTTTCGTTATTACAGACGATTTTAAATAAAAATCGTTTGTGATGATAAATATTATAGACGGTTCTTAAATAGAATCGTCTATGATTATTCTCCTATATATATATTGTACACTAGGGTTTATTCCCACTGTACCGCCCACTAACGTCGTTGTCTTGCACCGAGCCCGTCGCCCTCCTCCTCCTCCCCCGACCCCGATAGCACTCCTCGCCCTAACACCATTGCTCTCCTCCTCCTTCCTCGACTTCAGCGGCACTCCTCGCCCGAGGTCGTCACCCTCCTCTCTTCTCCCCCGACTCCGGCGGCCTTCCACCCCCGAGGCAGTCGCCCCTCTCCCTCCTGAGCTCGTCGCCGCCTCCCCTGACGTCGTTGCCGCCTCCCTCAAGCCTATCGCCGCCGCCTAGCTTTGGGGGGCTTTGCATAATAGAATATGAGCTTTGTGAATGCTCGATGAGGGTAACTTGTCAGATTGAGATCACTATGACTAATGGAAGAGTATTCTACTAGTATTGATTTATCATTACTTGTTTCTTATTTCGGTTAAGTATAAATCACTACTGTTCTGGACTGAATATTGTTAGATTCAGATAATTCAAAGGGAAAAAAACCACATTAAGAAACCAATATTTTTAAATGACTTTAGGCCTGTAAAATTTAGAAACCATCATTATTTGGAACGAAACCTTAAACAACCAATCACGGAAGTTCTATGTTCAAATGCTAAAGGTATACCTTGGACAAAACTTGTATATGAGCTAGCTATGTAAATAATACCTAAATCGGTCAAAATGGAGTGTTTCTTTACCAGTTTACCTTCGTCAAAATTGATCGCTAATGCCATATATGGGAACTAATAAGCAATAACTTACAAACAACAAAGATATACAAAATTCACGTGTTATACGATTCCAAAAAGAGATTATTTTTCCCATAGAGAGAAGGAATTTTGGAGTTTTGACCCGAATCGTACGATCAAATCGAAGTTGACCCTCGCGGGAGAAAGAAATCAAAGTTCACAAATGTTGGTCTTCGCATAAAAAAGAAGGAAAAAAAAGTGACCAGAACTCGCAGCGCATTCCCCGTCTCCCGCAGGGAAACCAAACCAACCGAAAGACCTCCTTTCTCCTTCCCAAATCCCCCTATGCCTTCAAATTCCCGCACCAACTCGCACCACCGCGTCTAGGGTTGTCGCATCCACCCACCGAACCCTAACCCCTCTTCTCTTTTCCCCCGCGCCGCCGCCGCCGCCGCTGCCGCCGATGGCGCTACTCGGCAACGCGCTGCGGCAGGCCTTCATGCCGCGGCGGGCCTACGCGGCGCTGCGAGACGAGGAGCGCGCTCTGCCCCGCCTCCGCCGCCCGCTCGCGGCCGTGGCCGCCGTATGCGTCACCGTTGCCACCGCCGCCGCGGCGGGCGTCAGCCTCGGGATCGTGTTCCCCGCCGAGCCGGCGGATCGGCCGTTCTGCCGTGAGCGCCGCATGCTGGAGGCCCTCCCGGCGGCCGCCAGCAGCCGGGAGGAGGAGCCAGAGGCGTACCGGTACCGTGGCGGCGCGTTCTACATGACCACCGCGGAGGCCGCCGACTTCTACTGGATGGTCGTCTTCGTGCCATCCGCCGTCCTCTTCGCCACGTCCGCCGCCTACCTCCTAGCCGGTGAGTCCTCCCTCGCGCTTCTTTAGCTTGGTTACGGTGTTAATTAGCTTATCTGCGTTGGATGAGTAGTGCTTCCATGCTTCACCCCTTCAATACGAGCTGCACATATCCTGAGCACCTCCCATATTGGATATTGGGTTATTGCAAACTTGTGGTTTTTCGTCGTCACCTGTCAATGAACGAGACATATTTGTTTGTAGAAAATGATGTGTCTTTATTCTGCTTTATGGTATGAACTTTGGTAATGTTGTGTGATGCTGGTGGTACATGCTACCCCAAATGGGCATCAAAGTCTCATTTTGTTTACGAATGCTTTTCCGCTGGTGAAATTTGCCACGGTATTTATAAGGCTACTCCTAGTGGTACACATTTAGGGAAGGAAATTGGCGAATTTTGCACCTGAAAATTGCATTTGATTGGTTTTGCCAGTGGAGCAATCATTGATATTTATGATTAGCTGATGGAAGATTGATATGGAACTTTGTCCTATATGTTAATGTTAGTTCAAACTGGTGACAATACTGAGAATGAGTTACCCCCGATTGGCTAAATCACTAAAGCACTTAACGAGACAACGATTCTCATGACTTAAGCCAACAGTTGGAAGCATGGAATATCAATTTTGCTACTAATTAGTTGCCCCCCGATTGACTAAGTCACTTAAGTACTCAACAAGCCAACAGTTCTCATGACTTAAGCCAACAGTTGGAAACTTGGAATATCAATTTTGCTACTACTGGCAAAACATTTAGAGCATAATCTGGACCCAGATTGTTACAGTTCTTGAATTATTTCATTAAGTAGCGCACATGTCAAAAAAAGGCTGTGTTCACTAGTTAGCTGGGATTTGCTTTGCTATTGCCCTGGCATGCCATTTCCTAGTTTTTTTGCAACTGATTATTCAACATTTTCTCAGTTCATACTATGAGTTCATCACTTCCAAAAGTCTTTAGGGGATTTTCAGGATATGCCACTCCCCTAAGTCAAGTTTCAAATTATGCCACTCCATGTCTCACTGACATGTGGACCCACATGCCAGTGAGACATGGGAGTGGCATATCATGAAAAATTCCATCGGTTTAGGGTTAGCATGTGTTTATTACCTATCGTGTGGAGACATATGTTCTTGAATACCAATTACTAGTATGCTCAAATTTATGATGTCATTTGGTCTGAAATTCAAGGAGACAAGTAGTTTGATATGACTTCTTACTTGCAGCATGCTGATGTTTTAACTGTAGCAGACCTCAATATTTTGATAGCACGAATATAACTGTACCAGACCTCAACATGTTTCTTAGGGTTTGTTAATTGTTATCATTGCTATTGAAGTGCGATATTGGGAATCAAAACATAGAAAATTCTGGTTGCTTTGGGACTGAATTTGCTAGGAAATTGCTGAGTAATTTAAATAGTATTAACTATAACATTTTGATATGATTTAGAAGGCTTCGATGTATTACTTTTGTATGATGAAAATCATGAGGTGAAAATTGTGTAATTTATTCCAAAATGTATTCTTATTTGAATTGTAGCAGCTGATCTGAAGCTTTATCGACATAATGCTTTCTTGAATTGGGGATCTAAGATCACAGAATTGAAGTTAAGTTATTTAGTGTCTCCAAATTCATTGTTCAATCGTTCAAAGTTACATCACTAGTGAAGCCTTAAGATTCAAAAGTTCTTCATTCTAAAGTGCTAGTTATAGTGATTTTTTTTAGTAAAGTCACATTTTTGGCAGCTTCTGCTTATTACGTCCTGCTCCTATACTTTATGAACATGTTTCTCGTTAACATTTTCATGAATTTGATTAGGTCTCATGCTTGTACTATCAGCACATTTCGTTTTAGGGGAAACGACGTCCTCATACTATTAGTTGTTTGTACATAGCACATTTTCAGTCTTTAACATGCTCAACACATTTTGAAAAGCAAATGCAGGGAGAGGGACAATTAGTTTGCTGACTAAATTGCAATCTTAGACTGTTATCTATGTAAGAAATATTTCAGAGTTCAGACTGATCTAGCTTAGTTTCTTTCATTTTTATTTTTCATAATTTTTAGTCCCTTGAGTATAGGCATGTCAGGGTAGGGAACAAGTATCAAATGAGAACTAGCCTTGAAATAGGATAATATGAACTAACCATTGTGATCATTTGATGAGATCTGTGCGGCTAAAACTATGCACTAAAGGCCACTTACATTTATCAGAAAACGCCCTGAATTATTTCACTTCATACTCCTGTCTTTCCACCTAATGAAATAAGTAGCTCACACGCCCCTGACCACGAGCCCTCGCTGGAGAAGCTGGCGTTGGAGAGGACGAGGGCGAAGGGGTCGTGGAGGACGTCGCCGCCTTTTCTGGAGACAAGGACCACATCGTCGTCAACTCCGGGGTCGGAGGCGGCGGAGAACACCTCCCAGTCGCTACTCTCCGAGGCAGCGCCCTCCATGGCCGTGGTGGCTCTGCTCTGCCTCTGCCACAACAACGTCGAAAGCTCCGAGATGAGGCGGCTTAGTACTAAGGCACCGAGGCTGGCGCCTTCCAGCCAAGACCCGCATGTGGGCCTCCGTCGCCGCCACCGGACACGAATGCTTTTGCCTGCGTCCCGGTTAAAAAGCGCGTCCACGCCGTTGCGCCACTGCCGGAAGATGCCGCCGCTTCTCACGGTCTCCCTGCCAAGAAGCGCGTCTAGGCACCGCCACCTGCGGAGGAGGACGGCGCCGACGACGATCAGGAGGTGGACATCGCGAAGCTGCTCGAGCCGTTGCAAGGGAGCAACTCATGGCGTTGCTTCACACGGCCGCGAAGGCGAGCCCCACGACCATGGTGGCCAGGCGGCGCGCGACTAAGGCCAACCTGGCGAGCAGGAAGCTCTTCGTCCATGGCCTCGGCTGGGGCTCCGGCGCCGACGACCTCCACTCCGCGTTCTCCCACTTCAGCGAGCTCGAGGACTGCCGCGCCATCTCAGATAAACCATCTGGCAGATCCAAGGGCTACGGCTTTGTCCACTTTCACTCTCGCCGCTCCGCACTGCGCGCCCTCTTTTCCTTGTGCGGCCTGGGATGGGGTCCATCTTCAGGCGTGTCGACCAAGTCATTAAGATGGCGTAGCAAAATAAGTTAGGCGCGAGCCTTATCATCAACAAGGATCTCCTCAAACTGCAACCATGGCCACCGCCTAGCAGCTCGAGGACAAGCTACATATCCGGGAGGGGTGTAATGCCATGGGCGTAGGCCCTGGGCCCAACTGGTTCATTACTAGGAAGTTAGAGATTAATTTTTATTTGTTAGGGATATGATATTAGTTTCTCTTTGTGTGAGATATAATTAAGACTAGATTCTATTTGTTATGGGAGCTCATCTATATAAGGGGCTGCTGCATGCTATTGGAATCAAGCAAAAAAACAAAACAAAATCATTCTCATCTATAGTCTCTTCTCTCTCCCAACCACGCCGCCGCTGCCTGGCCATCCTCTCGGTGGTGTTTATCCCGTTATGAACAAAAGTTCATAACAGTTGGCTCGATCTTTCACGATGGAAAAACAGTAGTAGATATGATAACTGACACGGTTTAACAGATGCAAACCATACCAAAAATAACTCCCAACCCGTGCTCAAGGAAGAACACGAACTGAAAGAGGAAATCGCAAGGATTCAGCCAGCAGATTCCAATCTAGAAGATTGAACTCATGTAGCAAAAAGATAGCCCTGCTTGGCTTCTCAAGAACACAGGATCACTCAATAACTAGCCATTTCGGCTTTCTCTATTCTCACGGGAGAAAATTACATAACTTCAACCTCCTCAAATAACGCGAAGACCTGGCTGTGTATAGCCATATGTAAGACTAGGACTTAATGGCCCAACCGATCTGACACATTGTTTAATTAAACTAGGACTCAGACTAGATAAGCACGCTACGAACAATCTATCCAGACTCAAGCTAATTAATTAGAGATCCAAAAATAATACATGCCTTTTACATCTTGGCCATGATTTATTTCAGATTAATCTTTCTAAATAAAACTGACTCGATGCAACGAAAACAATCCTGGTGCGCCATCTTGCCAAAACTTGTGCTCCTTCTGGTAGCCCCCATCCCAAGGCTCGGAGAGAAAGAAACATGCGCATAGAAAAAACTTGGCAGGCACACGTGGAAACAAACTCCACGCACAGCTACTAGCAGTTTTGATCTTCCTGATTTCCTGCCTTTTAAATTGTACAGGCACACGTGGAAACAAACTCCACGCACAGCTACTAGCAGTTTTGATCTTCCTGATTTCCTGCCTTTTAAATTGTACCGTTTCCTTGTTATCTGGTTGCTTATCTCTTGGTAATGTGTAGCAGTAGAACTCCCTGGTGGATTCACTTTGGAAAGACAGCACATTGCCTTGGAGATCAAAGGAATCGATTCTTTTGTTTGTGTACTTCCGAATGGAGTTCCTGGCATGTGCACTACTCCATGCATAGCTTGGCTTTACGTCAACTGCAGCACACACATGCACGGCTTGGTCGTTCACGCCATGCGCCCAACTCGTTCAGGCATGGCTGCACAAACTGATGCGGATCGAACACACCATGCATGACGCACACAGGACACTTACCATGCGCTGATGTACACGAGCCCAACACAGCACCATCTTCTAGTTTTCCCATGGGCACACGTTCATGCACACATGCAACATGAGCCATGTATCCTTCCTCCACGTGTGCTAGTGATTCTTTCTCTCCTTTCGTGGCCGCATGCTTGATGTGTCCCTCAATTTGTACACAAGAACTAATGGATACATACAAAAAATCAGTAGACGACATCTGGGCCGCATCACCTTGTCATTGTCTCCTGTGAGGTAATAGATCTAGTAAATCGCAAGATTAATGTGGGCATACCTATCAACAATGGTCCGCATATATACTTCATAATATTTGTGTTTCTTCATGATGCATCCAGGCAAGAAAGCTATTGATGCAATTAATTTGTACATGGTAGCATATCCTTAATGGAATGAGATCCACTTGAAATAAACATATCCTTAATGGAATGAGATCCACTTGAAATAAACTTGAGATTTTGAATAGATTTCTAGATTGTTAATGTAAAAAGATGTGTGAAGGAATCTAGGACGGCCATATAGTGACATGCTAAATTACTGTTGCAGTAATTTCATATTTCTTCTGTTGTACTATAGTTTAAGTATTTTTTATAGATGATTCACACTGATACTGTTTTGTATATCTCACAGTCCTTGTTTTGTATCCATTTTTCTTGACAGACGAGCCACTATCAATGAAGTCTTTCAAACTCAATTGTGCTTCTTTTTCTTTTTGTGAATAGTAAATCAATATGTACTTGCAGGAATATCTGTTGCATATGCTGCTCCAAGAAGGCATCCGTTTATCTGCGTTGTTGAGAATAACTTCTGTGCTTCTAAAAGAGGTGAGTTCATAACTTGATATATACATCCTTCTGAGAGATCTTCGAAAAAATTATGATGTCTTGTTTCCCACCTTCTGATGGGTTTTACAGTGGCACTGAGAAAGTATGGAGCTAACCGATGGTCATTTCTTTTTGAGTTAGCCTTCGAGATATTCAAATGAGTTAGGTTTCTGAAAGCATATATTTTGGCACCCCTTTTTTAGTTTGCTTCGGTAACAGTAGTGTTATGAGGCCTACTGCCTACCATTCTCTCATCCAAGAATCACGTAGAGACCATAATATCTTCTACTTTGGAAAGATATATTACAATCATCTTAAGACGGATACCTAAGGTTCACGAAGCAGTCAATAAGGTCAAAAGTTTGATACAGCATTAAAGCCCCACAATTTTGATGATCTCGAGTCTGGGCAATTATACCAATTCAACATGTTTACTGGTGAACTATCATTATTAAGCACAATTATAACTGGGGAAAAACCTATATCTCAATCTGAATTTGCTCCTGATGGTGTTTGCTGATAGTTTGGATCAAGTACAGCAAAGATGCTGGTAAAATTAATCTTTTACAGAAAGCTAACTTTGCAAGTGTTTAAGTCTTGAGATGGCGCGCTCAACCAGTGTTCAAGTAGATGCTAGGCTCTAGGCAGACGGTAAGCTGGGAACTAGCGCCTAGGTGGGGCCTAGGCGTCTGACTTGCCAAGGGGGCTGTAGGTGACAACAACATATATTTGATGTTTAGAGGAAGAAAATTGTTACCTGGACTTAGTACAAGGTAAGAAGATAGCAGAAGGCAAGGTGATGAGGCTGAGGTTGCTAGGAGCAATCTGCAGCAAATGGGCGACAGCAACAAATAGAGTAAGAAGATAGCGGCAGGCAAGGTGATAAGGCTTCAAGGAGCAAGCTGCAGCAAATGTGCCAGCAAAAACAGAGTAAGAGTTAGAGCCAGCAAAAACAGAGAGGAGGTAAAGAGATGAAGAAAAGCAGAGGAGGATAGAAGAGAGAAGGGCCAAGATTCAGCAAAAACAGAGGGGAGGCGAATAAATGAAGAAAAACAGATAAGGAAGAAGATAGCAGAGAAAAGAGCCAACACCCAACAAAAACAGAGAAGGAAGAAGAAAGTAGAGAGAAGACGGGAGAAGAAGAGAAGAGGGGAGAGGAAACAAACCTGGATGTGGAAAGGCGGCGGCTTCCTGTGCTGTTGTGGAGCGTAGACGGCGATTGGGGTGGCGCCAGTGCCGGAGCTGGTAGGGATGGGATGGCGGTGGATGTTTCCTCTCTCCCCGACTCCCTCTCTCTTTAGTCAATTAGCCTGCCCTTGCTCTGGAAAGGCTTTTAGCCTGCACTTTTGCTCAGTCCCGCCTCTCCCTCTTCAATCTCCCGCCAATCGCTGCCCAGCCACCCGACTAGGGGCCAAGGCGCGGCGGCACCCTGCCGCCCAGTGCCTAGGCGGCGGCCGGGCCGCCCAGGCTGCCTTCTTGAACACTGCTCTCAACAAAACAATATTAATTCTTGAGATGGCACCTTAAGCTTGTAAAGTTGTACCACTTAGCTCCCTCAATTTGCAATTTCAATTCACACGTCCCTAAGCTTTCATTGTTGTTCCTGTTTGCATATTTTTGCATTTTCTTAATGGAAATTGATGATATGACTTGCGATCAGCTACAGAATGATGATGTGGCCGTTCAGAGTGAGGACGTGGACAAAGCATGACCACGTGCAGGGGTTAAACTGAGTGAAAAGTGATGTACCATGGTTCAGTTTTCCTGTCGAACTTGTTGCATCAAGCGAAAAAAGAGTATGATGCAATGGAGTTGGGTGGCGGTGACCTGGGACGCTGGCAGTGGAGCACAAGAGAAAGGCAGCAGCTAGAGGAGGATGAAATGGCACCCCAACTGCAGAGATGGGATGCCATGTACTGAAGGCCAGTCCCCATCACTCTCCAGTCAGGGCACAATCTGATCCTCCACTGGTCACTGCCTTTCTCCTATGCTCCACTGTTGACATCCCCAGGTTGTCCTTGCTCAGTACACCGCGCAAGCGTGACAGAAAAATATAACCATGCTGCTTCACATTTTTTGCTCAGTTGATACCCTCCATGTAGTCATGCGCTCATCATGTGCCCTTCTTTTGTCCACATCACCACCCTGGACAGGTATGCCATTGTTCTCTAGCTGACTATGGCACATCATCACTTTCTGTTAATAAAACGCAAAAATGAGCAAATGGGAGGAATTTTTTTGAAGTTGAAAGGCCAAAAAATTAATGGCACAACCTTACAAATTTAGGGAGCTACAGTGCAAATTGCTGTCTAAGTGGCAGCCTTGGAGCCAAAATGCAAATTTGAGAAGGTTTCAATACACTCTTCTAGTTGCCACAATGCAACACAAATTTACACATATGTTCAGGGTGGTTGTTACTGCAGTAACATGCACTTGCATCTGTATGCTGAACGTTTACAAGTAAAGAATGTCATGCTTACATACAACCAATTCCAAGCGCACGCATGGATGATTTGCAAACTGCATGCAAACAGTAGTGAGTTTAGCTTCTATGGTTTGAGATTGAGAGCAACTTTGCATGCATGATAAGCAGCCTGTTGTTGCAAATCCTTGATACAACTTCGAATGCACATCATCACATGTGCTTGCCTGGCGTGCATATACACATACACACGCTCTTACAAGTTTATCAGGGATTTGGAGGTTTCTGTCCGCCAAGTGATGTGTAACGCCTCATCTCTAAATAAGCTTTAGTCTACCCGCACAACGGATAAACCACACACTAGCACCAACCTCACGCTTTCGTCCTTGCTTCACGTAAAAGGATTAACATGGGGGTTTAAAATATGCATTTGGTAATGAGGGTTGTATGTTGGTGCAACTCTTACTCAATTAGCAAGTGGGACTAAATCCCAACACTTGCACTTGGACCCCTACATGGCCACAACTGGGCTCAAATCATCCTCCTCTTGTCCCGTGTCTCACATACAAAGATTCTTGATAACACAAACCATAACACGATTCATAATAATAAATAAGTAGCAATGTACCGGCCTTGTGGCCAACAATTACATAGTTCAGTCACATGACTACAGGGTCTAAAATAAACAGCAGCGAAAACTTGGAAGCATTGCACTCCTGCTGTGGACTGGTTGTTTCTCTGAGGTTGGACACCGGTATTGTTGCAGGGTCCTTGCATCACTGGACGGGGTGCTGAACCTGGAGTTTTTGGGGTGTTTGCTGCAGTGCTCAGTTGGACTGGGGCGGATTTATTCAAGTTCTGGAACTGCTGGCAGAATGTTGTCCCTGATAAGCCATCTTTCTTTTATGGGGAATCCTCCAACTTATGACGAACATCCTCTAAGATAAGCGCCTTGTTAACCATATGCTGGAATTCAGGAAATCAAGTGCTATCAGTTGCACCTTGATGATAGGGTTAAGTACTTCCATGAATCGCCATATCTTAGCTGACTCTGTTGCAACATCTTCAGGAGCATACCCTTGTCTGTGATTGAACTTGTTGAGGTACTCGGTTAGGCTCTGGTTGCCTTGCCTTGATATATACGGAACTCCCTCTTCTTCCAATCAATGAGCCCTGCAAGATTGTGTGCCGTGCGGAAAGCTTCCACGGACTCTTCACGTGATTCCTTAAGCGTTTTGATGAGTCACACAGTAATTCTCCCACCAGTCTGCCACATGTCCTTTAGGTGATGGCCAGCATACTTAACCTTCTCATGGTCGTTGCACTGAATCAAAGTGAGCTTCTTGTCCACATCTTTCAGCCGATCATATGCCTTCATAGCTTCTTCTGATCCAGCGAAGGTTGATGGCCTAGTCCTCATGAACTCAGCCAGCCTGGATTGTGGTGGAAATACTGGAGCAGGAGCTGATGCAGGTTGCTGATTATTGACTGCGTTCTGTGCGAGTGCTTGGAGAGCTGGATTTGCATGCCCATCATCTGCTCCACGTTCATCCCCGGCGTTTGAGCCTGTGGTGGTTGTGGGGCTTCGGGTGGTGGGGGTGCTTGGGGTTCACAAGCATCCACATTTTTTCATTAGTGGAAACTGTCCACCCAGCTTGAAATTAGTGGAAATCTGCAAAAATATGTTCCAGATATTTGATATATAAAACCTGCATGTCGGCATTAAATCCAAAATGAGTGGATATCCATGAGAATGCATTTACGATATCAGATATATGAGACTGTCATCTGGGCATAAATACAGTAACATTTTTTTGGAAAATCATTATTAATGTGAAATTACCGACAATGAAGATGGGATTATATATTTTATTTGATTCATTTGCCATTAATTATGCACAAATTCTCACTAGGCACTAACTCATTTATTCTAGTCATGGCATTATCATTTATTATTCACACGATTGAATTTTAGTGGCAGCAAAGGTAGATAACCAATTATCAACAACCAAGTATTTCTTATGGCTTTGTCTTGTGGATCCTTTTTACCATCTGATTGCCATAATTCTGTTAAAGAAATTTTCTAATCTAACGTAATAACTTGTCGCGACATCAGTTATGAATGAGAATGAAGGACATTACATAGAATTCAATGCCTTTTTGCCCCCCGCGCGCCGCTATTGCCGGATATGGCCCCCCTCCTTGCGCAATAACGGAGTGGCCCTCTCGCGCGGTCGAGGACCGTGTGAGCTACGTGGTGCGGTCTCTGGCCACGTGAGTCGGTCTGGGCGGCTCCCGACCATGTCAACTCCTCGCGCTCCCTCTGGGCGCTAGGGGTGTGTGTATACATACATACACATACACACACACACACAATTGGAAAATGGTTGTATATTACTGAGAGTATGTATTCCCACTTCTAATATGCCTCTTTAATGGTGTTGTTATATCTCTTTATCTATTTGAGCACACTCTAATAATGATTATAAGATACTCCAGAGTGAGTTTCATAAAAAATTTCATCAAAGTCCACGTTTTATACCGTAATTTGTGTATGTACTTCTTTTCTATATGGAAACGTATATATAGCAAAAATAAAGAGTTCGATGAAAAATTTTCAACTAAGTCACATTGGAGTATCTTAGAATTAGTATTTAAGTATACCGAAAGTGATAAAGAGGTATAAAATAGTAGTTTAAGTGATATATTAAAAGTGAGAATATGTATACGGAAAAAGCTTCCTATATACATACATATATATGTAAATGTATGTATATGTGTATGTATACACATATATACGTATATATATATTAAATACATGAATTCAATCCAAATTCAGGTGTATTTTTTGAAAGTACCAGTTTTAGGGTATGCACCCATATTTAACAATTCAAATAAAACGTATACCTTTGAAAAAATATACTCAATTTTAAAGTTTTGAACGAATTTAGGTCATATGCTTTTGCCGATTTATATATATAATCAACACATACCTATAATCAAACTGTAAAAAAAGGCACTACAATTTTTTGGAATTTTTTCTACGTCGAATTTAACTGCTTTACTAACTAGTTTAAACAAGTTTCAACTGAAATTCCAATTGCGGTTACCCTGTTTTACGATAGTTTGAGGTATATGTTGATTATATATATAAATCGGCAAAGCATGTGATCTAAATTCGTTCAAAACTTTGAAATCGAGTATATTTTTTCAAAGGTATAGGTTTCATTTGAATTGTTAAAGATGGGTACATACCCTAAAGCTTGCTGGCAGCAGCATCAGTCTTATTTCTCTTTTGTCTGTTGAATCATATTATGCGTGCTCGGATAATTGTTGGCAAAAAGTATGCTAAATTTGTTTCAACCAATGTTTTCTTGTCTATATATATTTAAGCTCAGTCATTAATACCAACGTGGAACTGCAGGTGGTGTGCGTTGCTTGGCTATTCTTAATGCAGTTTTTGCCGTCATATTTTGTCTCATGGCAATTATTCTTGGATCAACGCTTTTGGCCCTTGGAAGTAGTTGTTCCGTTCCTCTCTTTTGGTGCTATGAAATTACTGCATGGGGTTTGGTAATCCTATACGGTGGCACAGCCGCCTTCTTGAGAAGGAAAGCTGCAGTTGTACTTGACGAGGGCGATTATGCTACCCACAATGTGGGTCTAGAGATGCTTGACACCACAATAGAAGTGACTCCAGAGATGCAGAGGCGCGTGAACGATGGCTTCAAAACGTGGATGGGGTCATCTCTTCTATCTTCAGATGACGAGGAGGAAGCTTCTGATGACTATATAGAGCACAACGTTCCGAGCCCGACAGCTTCAGTTCAACACAGGCAGGAAAATGACTTGAGGTTTGATGTATAAACAGATGTACATAGCGCTCCAGTTATTCCTTGAGGTTTGATGATGTTGTAAATCCTTAGCGTGGGTTCGATTGCTAACAAGTGATTTCTTTCGTTCTTTTTCCATTAGAGAGGAAAGAAAAGGAGGGTTTAGTTAGCAGCTCAGTTCTTATTTGGGGTTTCCCTTTTTTTTTCACGTTCTCTCCCGTTTCAATACTTTGTCATCCTCTGGGATCATATATGTAGGTGAAGGAGTAAATAGCAAAGCAGCATCCATCTGATGCACATTGTTAGGCTTGGTTTGTCTTGGGGCAAATTGGTTGTTGGAGATCCCTTGAAATTACTGAATGGGTGGAGATGCTTAGGCAAATTGCATCACTGTGCACAAGCCTGATCGATCGAAATTGTATGATTTTGCCTTTTCCTGTTATATTGCTATGATTTAAGCCGTGCATGATTTGTGCCAAAGAGGAAAATGAGGTCCGATGCTGTCATTTGTTGCACTTTTCTGTGACGTTGCTTGTGGTCTGTGCTGTGGTGTGTTGGACGCTTGGAATTGAGAGTTGGAAAGGCCTGCTTCTGATCCATGAAGCAAAGTAGGCGTTCTTTCGAGTCTTTTGACGAGAGCCAGGCAGGACGCAAATATATTTGCGTATGGATGACCACTCGAATAGGGCAAACGAGTCTTAAGAAAAGATTGGCTTAAAACAAATAAAAGAATACAGTGTGTGTTCCAGGTCTGGCAAGTCACATACATATACCACAAGAGTTCAGCGTCTCCTCTTCCGGAGAATTCAACAAAATAACATACTAGCTCTGAAACTAGTAGCTATGTACAACAACAATCCCAAAAAGGTTATTGTAGCACAGAACAATGCATCGAATTGCACCGAAGCAAAGAAGAAAAATAAAGGTATAGCAGATCAAATCACCTTGTTCTTCCCCTTTGTCTACAGTCCAGATGGAGGGGGGAGAAAGAAATTATTAATCACCACCACACTACCACCTGCGTCGCAAGCAGCGTAGGTAATTAAGAGAATGATCATGCGAGCTGACCTCTACTCTGATCCAGTGTAGGTTGATGATCTCTAGTACGCACTGTGCCTCAGCTATGTACATGCAAGAACAGCCACGCCATGATCTTCCTGATCCGTTGTGTTGATCGATCAATGGCGGGCGGAGGGGCTCCTCATGCCGCCGGCGAGGCTGTCGACGTAGGAGAACTTCTTGGGGGCGAGGCTGGGCGCCTTCTTGAGCATGGCCTCGCCGGCCTCGTCGAGAGTGCCCTCCTCCCTCTTGCGCATGAGCTCGTCCTGGTCGAAGTGCCAGCCCATGAAGTCGTAGAGCGTCATGGAGGCCGGCGCCTCGTTGAGCTTCTCCAGCTCCTCCTTGGCGTCCAGCTTCCTGGCCGCCGGCGCGTCCGCCTCCAGCAGCCTCCTCGCCGCCTCGCTCGCCGACAGGTTCTGCGCCGCCGCGTCCGCGCTCAGCACGTCCTCGATCCTGGACATCACGCTGTACGCCAGGCTCTCCAGCACCCGCGAGTAGCTCTCCAGGATCGCGTACCCCACGTCCTGCACCCATATGCATGGCAGCCATTGATGATTGATCACAGGCAATATGCAAATACGCAATGGGATGCATCATCAAGAACAAGATCGCATCAACGACAAGATTTGTACACTGTTGTATTGGATCTTGGAGATGTCGAGCTGGGACTGCGGGGTGCCGGGGAACTTGAGCTTGAGGAGGTGGAGGATGGTCTCGGCGCGCTCCTCGAACTGCTCGCGCTTCTCGAAGCTGATGATGGAGCCCCAGGAGGACTTGGCGTCCTTGGTCTGCATCTTGCGCTTCCAGATGATGGTGGAGGCCTCGATGCGGTTCTTGAGGTCCAGCACCTTGTGCTCCGTCGACAGGTCCATCCCCTCCAGGAACTCGAGCGGGTCGAACTCCTCGTCGGTGATGCTCCGGTAGATGGCGTCGCCCAGGCTCGTCTTGCCCTTCTTGGGCAGCGACTCGATGTAGATCTCCGGGATCTCCATCTCCACCAGCACCTGCGCGTTGATGGCCATGGCCGCCTTCAGCACCTGGTTCACGCACTCCTTCTGGTACTGCAGCCACTTGCGGGTCACCTCCGACAGCCCCTCCGCCGGCACCTTCACCGTCGGCATCCACCACTTGTCGTCGTCCCGCTTGTTGTCGCCGCCCTTCTCGTACCAGAACTCGCTCTGGTCCACGAAGTTGTCCATGTACCCCTGCGCCCACCAATGCGTGCGTGCATTTCCATTTTTACCAACTCATGCATCCCATAATCGAGCACAATGTGTGTGCATATACTATATGGATCGATCATTGTACGTGGCACTCACGATGAGCATGGCGTCGAGCTTGCGCAGCGCGGGGATGTTCATCTGCAGGTCGCGGCGCTGCGCCGTCGACATGATCTGCGAATATATATAGGGAACAACAAGAACGTAAAGATCGATCGATCCATCTTGGCATCGAATTTCGTGCTCACGGACACACGCGGCGACGCACGACGGCACGAGATTGTTACGTGCGTACCTCCATGGTTGTGCCGTCCTCGGAGGTCTGCCGCGTGGGGACGAACTCGACGATGTGGTCGGTGACGGACAGCAGCCAGCCGACCTCCTTTTTCCACCGCTCCTTGGTGTCCGGCGCCATCGGCTCCAGCTTCCGGTGCTCGCCGAAGACGGACGCCGCAAGGTTCGTGATGGAGTTCGACAGCGCCAGCGCCGACGACACGCCTTTCCCGGTGCCGGACATGTCCTCTCCCAGCAGGAGCTTCGCAAACCTCTCCTTCATCACGTCCAAATCTAACCAGAAAAGCCAAACCAAACAAGGATCACATGATACATCCAAAGAAGAGCAAATCAAGAACCAAACGAATCAATCGCGAAATGTGATGTACCTGAAGGCGGCCCGTCGCGGGCGAGACGGGAGCGAGGCGGCCCGCCGACCGTTCTGCCGTTGGGCAGCGGGGGAGTGCCGCCGCCGCCATTGCCAAGGGACTCGTGCATCTCCGTGTCGCTGCTGCTGCCGCTACTCTCCTGGTGCTGGCTCTGCTGCTGCGAGCTGGTCTTGTCAAGGCTGTGGCGCCGAAGGAACCGCACCATCACCCAGCCCACCGCCTCGAGCTTAGCGCGCAAGGCGTGGGCGCGTGGCACCCGGCGGTCGTGCACCGCCGCGCCTCCTCAAAAACAGTACAAACTCCGCGACGACGACCAAGATCGTCAACAGCAGCACACAACGCCCCAGCAGCCACGGCGCCCTTCCTCACCCGCAACGCTTCTTCCTCGATCAACCCAGCAACAACAACAACGAAAGCAAAGAGGGAAAGAAAGAAAGGATCAAGAAACGACGACGGGTGGGCACGCATGGGGAGGGGACATGTCGCGCACTACGGCCGGCATTGTGGAAGGAGGCGGATCCGGCCCTGAGAAAATTAAAAAGGGGGCGGCCTCGCACGGTGGCTGCCTAATTTAAGCAGGGCGCGAACGTGGGGTGCATGTCGGCCGGGCCAGGGGAGATGCTCCATTTTCTTGTGCGCCTTCTGCACCGCTCATCTCATTTGAGTTTTAAGTCCGGTTTTTATTTTATATTATAGTCGGTTTTTACTGTACCTACTGATAGTTTTTTTCAGCATAATTAAAATATTTTAAAAAAATTATTTAATTATAGAGAATGCAAAAAATAAGGGAAAAAATAAAAAACCTAAATATCATAAACAGACGAAATTAAAAAGCTAGGAACCAGAAACATAAACTATTTGGAGCGGTACCTTAATTTCTTCTCTAGTGGTTGGTCGTTTTTCTTTTTCTTTTTTTGATTTGTTTGGTCGTTTTTCTTTCTTTTTTTTTTTTTTGCTTTGTTTGGAGGTAGGAGGAGAAAGCCCGGGAAAGGGGCAGGAGAATGCTCCCGCCCACTCCTTCGATCGCTTCCTCCTGCAGGGGATGGCTATCTTGCTTAGCTGTGCCGGCCATCAGCTTATTTTCAATGGGGATTGGAGAATGTACTCGATCGAGGATGTTGACCGTCCGATTTTCAATCCCAAAGATAGGGTAGTAGTAATGTTATCAGTATCGCTACCTGTATCGTAGCAACTTCTTGTTCTATGATAATGATCCTACGTAGGATCGGGATTATAAAATGGGCCAGATCTTACGATCTACAGAATAACGGAACGATCCTACCATAATCCTACAACCCCGATTCTACTAACACGAAACATCCTCCGCTCGTTTCGGCTTTAACTTCTAGCTTCTAGTTTATTTTTCACTATTTATAAATTTTTTTTTGAACTTTTAGCTTTTTTTAAGTTTTTTTACCGGTTCTTTTTTTTCTCGAATTCGTTTGCATCATCCGTGATGAGCTAGCATATTTTTTTCTATTTTTAATTTTTTTTAAATTTAATTACGTCAAATAAATCACTTTCAGCTACAGTGAAATTTCAAACGCTACAGTGCAATTTCAGCCAAAAGCCACAGCTTTTCAACCCAACGGAGCGGGAACACGCAGCCATCCTACCTATAGCACGTTGATCCTCGCATCCTTTGGTAATACATGGTGTGATATGAGTATGTGCCGTTTGAACCGCATGGCAGAGGATTGAAATGTGTCACGGTTTGTTTGTCTCGAAGAAAAAAAATTGGGCAAAGGGATATAGAGCTGCAAAAACAACCTTTAATGACAGAATTCTTGTCACCGGAAAATGAAAAGGCTATGGGCAAACTTTTATATTTTTAACAATATTTTTTTAATATTTAGACTGGTCATGTGAAAATAACACGACTGGATTCATCCTAGACTATATACTTATATTGTGATAATTCTTTGTTTGGAGCCTGTGAAAAGTCATCACACCAAGAGCATTTTACTGAAAGGGTATATAATAAATATTGTGCTTTTTTACGATAAAAAAATGAGGACAGTGATAGTGCAGGAGCCTGTCTGTTCACTCATAAAATTGAAATCCTCGGCTACATCAGAAATTGTCAAGTATACAGATCAGCAAATGAAGCAACTCGTTTACTCGTTGGACCAACACGATCCGCCAAATAGCATGATCTTCCGGGCGGAGCAAGAGGACCTATCTTGGGGAAATAGAGAAAGTTTACTTACATTTCAAGTATTACGGCATTTTTACCATATCACTCCATCATCCTTGTCTCATTGTCCGGTTCTTCTGGTCCTAGGATCACACTTCCTGGCCTGCTCCCTGACCCCATTTTAGGTGTATATTATTGCTTAGTACTTACTAGATATGTTCTAAACATCAAATCCTGAAGGGAAAAAAACTCAAATTCATAATTGATTTAGTCATTTCCCCAACAATGCTGAATCCAGTCTCTTGGTAGAAAAATCATATGCCCTCCCTCAGAATAAGCATCATCGACAAACCCCAAAGATCCATGAAGCACTGCACAGCAGATCTTGAACTCTGCACAGTAACCGTATTTTTTGCTGAAGATGGTGGCAGAACATACCCATCGAATGAAATGCCAAACCTTCTGGACAAATCAACACAGCATTATTGTTTAAACCTTCTGGACAAATCAACACAGCATTATTGTTCTCCTTGACCTAATAACAAAACAATGATGCATGTGTATTGATCATAACAAGGAAAACAAATCTCTGAAAGTGAAGGAAAAAAGTATTTACAGGAAGAAGAATCACCAAGTCCATTGTTGGTTGAAGAAAAGTTACATGAATTTGAAGACCAAGGAGCAAAATTCTTTCTATTTCTCAAACAAGTGCAGGTGCAGTCCATGGGGTATTTTCTTTCAAGCAATTAATATCACATTCCATGTACTGAATTGCCATCGTGTGGAGAGCTAGGAGGGACGATCATCAAGCTCTCACAATATGACATGTCCAGAAGATCTGCTATATTTGCCAGATGTAAGCCTGGTAACTCTGGATCACCACTACTGCAGATCTCGTCAAAATGAACATTGCTGGATTGGGAACTACGGGCTGGAGATAAGCCTGTGTTTGCACAGTTAGGTGGAACTTCTGGTGGAATTTCTGGAAAACTCATTAGTTTCTCTTTCTGCATGGAACTTAGAAAACTTGGTGCAGCAACAGACACCTTCAGATCCACTACACTTGATGACAAAACCAATTTTTTGTGGGTAACTACAGGAAAATTAGATCTAGCCATTTGACCATCCACCTTTTGCGAGACATCAACTAAACGAGCACCAAACCCTCTAGCATTTACAGAATCAGAACCTTTTCCTTCCAGTGTACTTGCATTTTCACCAGGCTCTGTGAGTCCTTGTTTAGATTTGGATCTTATTAGCAAATCGGATGAAAGTTGATTACTCTTGGATGAATCTTGAATGCCCTTCAAGGTACTGGAGCACTTATTATTTGGAATCCATGGTGTTATGAATATTGTGTGTATTGATATGAGGCCCAAAGGGCAATATATATGGAGAGTACACGAGGGAGTATATGGAAGGAATACAAGTTATATAAGGAAATGGATAAGAGTCCTTATCTATTTCCTATTCCTATTCTTATCCTTAACACCCCCTCTCAAATGCAAGGCGTATGCAATAGCATTACATTTGAAAAAGAGTTGACACTAAAATAAGATAAATCCGAAGTCCGAGTCTTGATAATGTCGTCGTTGCGTGCAATCCTGGAATAAACTGTCAAAACAAGCCGAAGAGGAATAAAGAGATGTATGACGGCGCAGATCGAAGCCCAAGAGACGGCGGCGCTGTGCACAAGTTGCAGAAGACGCGCGGCGGCCTTAAAGCTCGGGGCGGCGGCTAGAGAAGCGGCGGCATCATGACGACTTCTACGATCTGCACGCGGCTCAGAGAGTAGAGCGGCGGCTGCTGCCTTGCAAAATAAAAATCCTACACTTCTATGACTGACAATTAATTTGTGGACTCGCACGGCTGAGACGAACTAAAAATTAGAGACTACGAATTTGGATGGACGCAACGGAAAACTCACGATTTTTTTTAAGCCTGACTTAAAAAAAAACTGAAATAGGAAAAAAAAAGAAAAAAAAACTTGGCGCCTGTGTGAGGAGCGGCCGGCCGGCCCAAGATGGGCCACATAGTCCACGGGCTAGGGTTAAAACCCTAGCCCGGAGTCACTTCCCTTTGGCGGCGACCGAAAAAGGCATGGCGTCGGCGGCTATGCGGCTGCTTGAGGCGGCCGGTGCGGCGGACGGCCGGCCTGGCCGATGAGGTTTTCCCGTCGCGGAAAGGCGCGGGGAGACCGCGATGATGCCGAGGCGACGGCGGCGACTCCGGCGGTGGCTCCCGCGCAATGAGATCCGGCAAGAGTCGCGGCGGCTCCGGTCCCGGCGGCGCATGGAGAAGCCGAGGCAAGGCGGTGCGGGCGCGGCGGCGTCGGGGGCGTCTTGTGGCCGGGCGGTGCGAAGGCGCGAGGCTCGAGCAATGGCGGCGGCGGCGGCCGACGCCGTGGGGGCGCGAGGAGGCGGATGCGGTGGCGCGGAGACCGCCCTCGGCGGCGGCCTACTGGCCGGGAGGCGGTCGGCGGGACCACTGGCGGCGCAGACGGGGATCGGCGCAGCAGACGGGAGCGGCGGCGGCTCAGAGCGACCCTGACGGCGCAGATCGGGCCCGGGTGGAAGAAGAGGAGGTCGTCGAGGCCGGAGCGCGACGGCGGCGGCGGCAGAGCGGACAGATCCGGCCGTGAGGCATCCGGACCGGCGGCGGAGTGCCGACGGCGGCCACAAGAGCGGCCGTGACGACCAGAGGACGGCGGCGGCGTACGGCCGAGAAGATGGCCGCCCCCAGGAGAGATCGATTCTCCCGGGGGCAGCGACAGCGGAAGACGAACGGAGAAACAAAGGTCAGGCTCTGAACCTTTGCTCTGATACCATGTTATGAATATTGTGTGTATTGATATGAGGCCCAAAGGGCAATATATATAGAGAGTACACGAGGGAGTATATGGAAGGAATACAAGTTATATAAGGAAATAGATAAGAGTCCTTATCTATTTCCTATTCCTATTCTTATCCTTAACACATGGATCATCAGGCAGATTTTGAAATTGCTCTAGCAATCCTCTGGCTAAATATGAGTTCAATTTTCTCTTCATAGGACCAACCCAGTGATTCTTTATTGCTTTTCCCGTCCTGACAGTACACGAGATAACCATTTGCAACAAATTATAGGTATTTTAAAGTGATTAAGATTTGAAGTGCACTCAATTCTTCCGAAGGGAAGAATGAAAGGTAATAGACATTACAAGTAATTAAAGAAAAAAATGTAATCTTCCATAATGTGTGCCTATCTACATCTGACCAGTGATTACATGACTGGAGATGAGCTATATGGTCAGGTTAATAGCATCTCATAGGAAGCTCATAAATGAGAAACATGGTACAGACTGGATACGAGAGATTTAGTCTTTCATGTTTTATTTGCTATCTTGAAATCTCACCTCCCTGGAAAAAATTTAGCCAGTTCACACCACTTGTTTCCATGAATTTGATGAGCATGAAGCAGTTTTATCTCCTCCTGTTCCGACCATGTCTGTTTATTCACAGCAGGGTCAAGATAAAACACCCATCTGCATCCCATTTCCCACAAGGAAAATCCTCATTTAGTTCAGAAACAACGATATGAAAGGATGAATCTGAAATATGGAATAGCTGAACTACTAGAACTTAGAAATTATCTTCTTTTTTTTGAAACAGATCAATTTAGAAATTATCACCACAACACAAAAGCTATTCCTTCCTGTAGGTTTGAAACTAATGAGGAGTACAGTGCAACAAAATTTCCAAATCCATGCTCACGAAGAATATTGTCACACAATAAAAGTATAAAACTCCCTCATCTCCAAAGGTCAACCATAGGCACGACAAAGTTAACTATTGTTCCTAGCATTGCATTATGAAGACATTACCTGTTTGAACAAATGTGGTAAAAGCAATTCAGTTCACTGGGTAGCATGTAGTTTTGCATTGTTGCCTGTATCAGAAGGTTGCATTGCAATGGATCATATGATGGCCAAAGCAGGATTTTGCCTCAAGCAACCATCTACTTTCCTTTCTTCAAAGGAAGTTGCGATGAGCTAAAAACTGGAGGTGGATACAACATGCAGGGGGTGGCCACAAGATAGGCTATGCTGACAATGAGGCTGCCAGAGGATTAACAAGACAACAGTGAGGGCAGATGACAGGTTCACCCAGCCACAGAAAAGCAAGCTAACTAGCTAAGCATAGGCAGATAAACGAAGAGCTTTAATTAGGGGTTCTCATGGAACTTTTATTAAATCTAGTTAAAAACAAAAGAAAACCAAGGCTGAATCATTTGCATTTAGAAACAGCAAATGGAAGCAACAAAATAGCGTGATTTTTTTTCTGTAAATAGTACCTTTCTCGGCATTGGATGTGACTACGACCAGGCATAGCGTGTGCAATTGTTGACCAATCTTTTGAGCCATGTAGATTTACCAATTGAAGCAGAATCTCATCTTCCTGAAATAAATTTATTTTAATTTGATAATTCAATTAATGAAGAATACAGCAATATAAAAATGAAGGCAGCTGATATGAACTAATAACTTTCCTCTTCTGACCATTTGCACCTCCTCTTGAATGAATTGATACCTGTCTTGTGGGGCAGGCACTCAGCTAAACACAAGAAGGAAAATTCAGGTGAATCTGGATGTTAAAAAACACAAATTGAGCTGGTGGAGTACAACCGTACAAGTAGAAGCTATAGATGCGAAGTGGTGATACAAAGAGTCAAAGACAGAATAAAATGTGAAGTAGAATTGTGATTGTTAAGGATAGAATAGAATTGTGATTGTTAAGTAAAATGTCAAATCCTATTCTATCCTTAACAGTGATCTCAGTAAGGGAATGCAGGTAGAGTTACCATAAGACACACGCAAATTCTCATGTTATGAAGTAACGTTTCTTTACCTATAAAGTTGGCTCCAATGCAGGCCACCATTCTTCACCCACGCCATCAGAATTATATTGTACATCGGATGGACTGTCTTTTACATTTCCTACCGCTGGATTCATCTTACCACTATTTCCTCTCATTATGACATTAGTAACTATGGCATGTCTCTACCCTTACTCAATTCATTAATGAATTTTATGAATAACTGAGACCTACCACTCTGGTGTACAAAAGTATCTTTGTGCATGGTTGGCCCATTGCTGTGCCAAATTTGCTTGTAGGCAGATTCACATGATTGGTTCACTATGAGCCCGAGTTTTTTGACGCCTAGCCTTTGTGCAGACTGTAATTCTCAATCGCTAAGTTAATAAAAGCTCTCAGCTTCCCCTAAAAAAAAAAAAGGTTGCAGACTTCTTCATCTCCATGCATTATTACATTACAAGCATACTTTTTACATATTTACAGATAAAAAAACTTTAGACATAATCTGCAGTATTGCAAAGGATTCAAGGTTATTACGGCGGCGCGGCGAGGCGCGGCGCCTCACCATCGCCGCGGCGCCTCACCACCTTCACATAACAATATCGCTTATGGCGCGCGGCGTGGCGACGCCATATGACGTGCGGTGTGGCGACACTATGCACACATCTTAACTAAGTATATGCACTGTAGTAGCAAGCAATTAGCAGCATAAACAAGTAGCAAATAATCAGCATTTGCATAACTGAAAATCTGAAATACTAGTATCGGAGATTTTTACTGTTCATCCGATTTTTACTGTTCTTACGAGTTCTGATCGCAACATTCGGCCGTTCGGCGGTTACTGTTCGCGCGAGACGGCGCAACCACGCAGCGCAGCGGCATACAAAAGTACGTCACTCGGTCACTGACTCACTTCGTCCGCTCGCTCGGCTCACAGACGGAGGCACGGAGCGGAGTGGCGACTGGCGACACCGCGAGGGCCGAGAGCGACTCACCGGTGGAGGCGACGGCGAGCCGGCCGACGAAGCAGGAGGCGGCGGCGGACCGGAGGGGGCGGTGGACTGCGGCTTCGGGGGATCCGGCTGCGGCTTCGACAGATCCGGCTGATTCGGCGGCGGCGACGCGGATCCGGCGGCGGCGATGGCGGATTCGCCAACGGTGACGACGGATTCGCCAGCGGCGTCGGCGGATCCGGCCACAGCGTCGGCGAATCCGGCCGTGGCGTCGGCGGATTCGGCCGCGGCAACGACGGATCGCGGCGGCGGGACTCTCTCTCGCCACCCGGCCGCCAAAACCCTAGGTACGTCGGTCTCGGTCCCTCGCCGCGTCGTCGTAATAACCTTGCACTTCACGGCGCTTATGGCGTCCGCCGAGCGGCGACTTAGCGTCACAACGCCGCCACGCCGACGTCACACCGCCATATCGGTGCCATGGCGGACGGGACACGACGCACCTCCATGCCGTCCGGACGGCATGGAGCGGCCGGCCGCCACGACGATATGGCGACGAGATATCGCCGATATCTCGACGCCATAACAACCTTGAAAGGATTCATTCCAGTGCCCAGCTAAAGACCAATTAGCATGCACATTTATCACAAACAGTTTGTATAGAACTTCAAAAACCCAAATAATGCAGCAGTTTCTACCATAAAGATGCACCTGCCACCTGTTGAAGATAACTCTTGCTTGGTTACAGAGAATGCAGCTTCACCTTCTAGAATCCAGTATTCGTTAAAAATTACCAGGTAATCCAACAAGTTTATTGATTCAGAAAGTCTGATCTAACCAAGTAAAAGACACTATCTGAATACTTTTCAATAGGACAGCTAAATATGAATTGTGAAGAAATGTAAGTCCTAAACTTTCAACGTATCCATGTATTAAAATTAGAGTAACATGCAACTGACCAAAGTTCAGTTACCTGCCCTTTTCCATTCTTCACCCTGGAAATGCTTAGGAGGTTTTTGTAGTTTATTACGCTGCAGTAACAGTTAAGAAATCGTATTAAAAAAACACCTCATCTACCAAAAACAGTTAAGAAATGATTTGTGCACGGGAATAACATTAAATTAAAGATGTAATCTCCATCAAGAGGATAACTACTAGATCAAATCAATTGTAAGGCTTAGAAAGACAAAATATCATATGGAAATATGAAATCTTGGATCAAATGTATGAGAAGAGTGAAGACACTCCTAAAAAAAGAGTAAAGACAACTCTTGCTCTAGAAAAAAAAAATAACAGCACTTCCTTTTGTAAGCTTTGATGCCCCGATGTTAGAATACCGAGTTATGTTTTTCCCTGTTTGGTTATTTTCCATACTAGCAACAGTTGGCCCAAATATATACATTGCTCAAAATATTTTATTGGGTAGTTAATCAATGCTTGTTGATAGTTTTTGTGTGTGTGTGCGCGCGCGACTCCTTGGTAGTTCAATACAACTTAAATACATGCAAATAATTAAATATGTAAATCTCAAAGATATATAAGCAAGCAAGCCATATTAAGTGATAAAAAAAATAAAAGGACGAGCTTCTGTACTAATCTACAAATGCATCAGCATGAATTAAGCAGTCCCCATAAGAATATAAGATTAGAGCCTAAGCCCAGGCCTATTTCGGATGTTTCTCTCCTTGATCTAATAATGTCTGCTTTGTAGCCTCTGCAAACTTTAACAATACAAACACATTAGGAGACAGAAGATTACCACCTCTTCTGCAATTCCATGGATTTTGCTTGAGCAATTTGTTGACGTGATAGCGCTCCTACAAAACAAGGTGATAATTAACTGACTATTTCGGCTTCTCTTCCAGATCAACATCCACCAATACTATGTACAGAAATAATAATGCCGTTCTGATCCAAGAAACATGGACATCGAATCGCATCTAATAAAATATATTAACATGTCACCTCTGTCCAAATGCCACCACAGAAAAATAAATAAATGCCACCACAGAAAGGTAGAAATTACAGCACCGATGGTGGCATTGGGTTACTTTAATGAGAAATTTGGTTGTTTAATTTATCACGCCTTGGGACCCCGTCTCCACTCTGCAGCATGGCGGCGTCCAGAGGAAATCAATTCAACCACCCGAGACCACCTGACAAATCAGCTGAAATCGAGAGAAGCAAACTAATGCTCATGGATGAACAACATGCATTGCTCTTTCAAGAAATTAGTAGAACAGAACCCAGCATACCAAAGATCAAGCTTACTTCTCCGTTTCTTGGTTCTCTTGGCGGATCAGGCGTACTGCGTACCCTACCCCGAGCAGCAAGTGAGAGTGATCCAACAAGGAAGAAGTAAGAAGCAAGAGGAAAGGATCCCCACCCAACTCGCAACTTACGGCGGCGCCGGCGGTGTTGGCAACGCGCTCGGAGAAGGCAGGGGAGGAGCTAGGTTTTTTTTTCTCTCTTCTTTCTTTTTTATTTTAAGGAGCCAGATTTTCTCGAGCATGCTCCAGAGGATTTTTTTTTATAAATATTCTATTTTTATTTGAAATAACAGAAATATAGCCGTGTGAACATCTTTTTTTATAGAAATAGGCTCTAGTCGTATAATCATTGGGCGACTGGAGCCTATTGTCTAACGATCGCGCGATAAGAAAGATGTTCGTAAGCCGTTGGTGATGAGCTCTAGTCACCGACGCTTGGCGATCGAGCTCGTCGCCCGCTGGTCGGTGATCGCAATTGCGATCACTCACCGCAATGATCGCAAATAAGAGGTAGTGTGGGTTAATCCATTTATGATTTTCGTAGATTATGAATGTCAGATAATCTGTTGGATTAGTAATAAGAGTTTATGATTGTTGTATGTTGTTGTAGTGCAAAAAAATTCGTGAAACTTTTTTTAAGAATGATTGAAATAAGAACGATCGGTAAATACGAGGGTAAGTTATATTGTGATGTTACCAAGAATTCGCACACAAAGGAAAACTCCATGTACGTAAGGAGATTCTTGAGAGGCGGTCACTCATGCGTGGACGCTCTGCGGCACCGGTCACTCAACTGGTACTGGAACGACCTAATGTAAGCCAAACTGGCGCATCACGCGATACGCCTGCGTAGCCCTCGACGAAGACATCGTACACGAGCTTCCAACACGTCAGCTAGAAAGCCTGGTTGCGCCAGCAGAGCGAGGACAGCTCGTCATGAGTGTGGCTCTGCAGTGTCACAGGTGAGTATAGCTCCCAGCGCACGTCGTCAGCGGTGAGGCGGTCGAACTGCTCCACAAAGGGCAGATATGCCCGTGTGTCCTGGACATGCGCGAACTGTACCTGTAAGGAACAGTAGATGTTAGGTACGACCATCGTTAATACAAAGAAAAGAATTGATTGTCAGACTACTTACACGTCGACGACTCCAGAGAGAACCCATCATAGGTCGGTCGACGTCGCCCCTGGGGTACATCTCCGCCCCATACGAAGTCATGTCCTCGAGCGTGGGCTGTTTGAGGCTAAAGCACTGGAACGACCACAACTGCAGTAGCAGCGGACACCCCGCGAGGACCGAGTTCGCCTTGGTCCTGGCACACGCGTCACAACAAGTGCGGCTAAACCCCAGCTGATCTAAGGGGTCTCGCCGTTGGCGATGGCCCTAGCGTGAGCGATGAGGCACACGCCGACGGTGTTGCCGTGGCTGGTGGTGAAGAGTACCCAACCAAACAGCCACAGCTAATACACATCCAAGTGCCACAAGACCTACTGCTCGTTTGCCTTCGGATCCATCCGCTCTACCTGAATGCAACCAAAAAAGTTATTAGTACAGAACAGCGGAAATGAGAGCATACAGGGTTGAACAGAAAGGGCGTCAGGCACATACCCGGAACTGTGAGAGCCACCTCAATGACGGCCCATGTGTCTGAGTCGATGGGAAGACGTAGTACTCCTCCGCGGCACCAGGAGGAAAGACCCCCTGGAATCTATCGAGCAGGTCTACGCGCCAGACCGCCAGGGCCTCTGGTAGGAAGGCAGTAGCTCCCGCGATGGGAAGGCCGAGTAGCAGGGACATGTCCTGTAGAGTAGACGCCATATCCTCGAATAGGAGGTGAAAAGTGTGCATCTCTAGCCGCCAACGGTCCACCAAAGCTGTCAGTAGAGAGCGGCCGAACGGGAAGCGTCACGATCGCTTCGCGCCGTCGTCCCCCCTCCCGCGGGAAAGGCTGGTTTGTCCTCGTTGGTGGCCTGCACCATTCGGACGAGAGGGAGTAGCCCGGCATCTCGCAGCCTGCGAAGCAAGTAAATGTCAGCACGCAACCTACTTATGGCAACAGTACAACGTTGTGCCGAGTGCACACTGGTCGTCCCAATGGGAGTCTAGTCTCCAAGCGACTCGAGGTGCGCGTGTCCGGACCACTCCCAGTTAGTTGGCTCCTCTGCGCTCCCTAGAGGCGGGACACGACGGGAAGCACGATGCAGCCGGTTGGCATGCTTGTCAAACAGGCCATAAGGCTAGTCCGATCCGTGAAGATCACGAGCCATACCTGCAAATTGAATTCAAGTTAACATTTATGCGGAACAAAAAAACATCACATGTAAAGCAACAGTAAATAGAACATGTAAATAAACAAAGAAAACAATACTAAGATATCAGCACAATACCAACTACATTACTGAAAAGGGGGAAGTAACATAACAATTATACAAATGGTACATGCAATGTATGATACAATTAGTACAACAGTACGCACGTCAAAAGTGCCAACTAACAAAGTATAGTTTACAGTGGACATTTATTTGTAATATCTAACAACTAGTTGTAGAAACCATGTCGCTCTGCCTAGCGATCAGTACATGCCTTGCATCGTCTAGCTGTGTCCCCCTCCTGACCGCATCGTCCTTAGCGTGCACCAGGTGCTCCGGCTTGCGCTTCGTCCATATCATTTCTAATACGTTAGCTCTATTGCCAACCCTTCCCACCCTTTAGTATGTCAACATCCGGAATCCAGATCTTCCCTGCAATATTCAAGGTGGCGAAGTTCCCCACAACGCTGAAACCCCTAAGCTCGCTACACCATGCATGCATCACCCTCTCCTTGAAGAAGTACTCCAACATGAAGTCCGAAGGATCCATGCCCACAGTCCCGCATGCAGCGAGGACATGAGAGTATGGCTTATGTAACAGCTTCGGCTTGTTACACAAGCAGCTAGGTTCATTTATATGATCTAGAAGGCATACCTTGTGGGTAATAAGGGCATGAGCCGTCCCAAATCCGGCTCTATCCCAAAGTACCACATCAAAACGATGCTCCCTGTTGCCCATGATGTGCACCGTGTACAGTTGGCTCTTCTATGCCTTCGTCTCCATGTATAACATAATTTTCGACGAGTACGATATTCGTGGGTTGGCCGCATGAAGTGCGGCATTCGCATGCCACTCCCTGAAATAGCCGATTGTGCTGTGCAGAACACATTCCACAATGGCGATGAGGGGCTGAGAATGAAAGCGCCTGAGAACCCAGTTGGACACCTCCGCAATGTTAGTTATCATCATGTTGTACCTTGCGCCGTCCATGTCATGCAGCAGCGACCACTTCTCCAATGTTTCTTTCTCGATCCGCTACGAGAAACACCTGATGTTCCGTGAGCTTATCCTCATTGGACCAACTGTGTTAGGCTTATCCAGTGCTGTCAGGTATTTCAGTTGTGCTGCCCAGGCATGATCGGCCCCTAGTTCCTCTCATCGACGTGCTTCCTACAGTGCTCGTCCAACAATGCCCATAAAGCATCAAATTTTCTCTGCTGGTTCTGAATAGCCAGCCTCTTGAACAACTTCATCAATGGTTGTTTTGGGAACTGCTTGAAGAAGTTTGTCCCTGGGTGGCGAATGCACCATCTGTTCCTCATATCCGGCCAAGGGAAGGGCTCCTCGGGGTCTTCCTAAAGTTTTCTTATAGCCTTCATAATCCCGACATGGCGATCATGGATTACGCACACACCAAGACTAGCACTGACAAATCCAACTCTCACATGTCTAAGGAACCATAACTAGCTGTCGTAATTCTCACTTTCCACAAATGCGATGACCAGCGACATAATTTGATTGTTGCCATCAACGCCAATGGACGTAAGGATCTGGCCTTTGTATTTGCTGGTCAAAAAGGTCCCGTCAACTGAGATCATGGGCAGCATGTGCCTGAATGCCTCGATGCACGTATCGAATGCTAAGAAGGCCCTTTGCAACACCGCAAAATCTGGCGACCACAGGGGGGCCGTTCAGTCGCGCGGTCCTTTTATCTGTGCTTCCAGTCGCCCAACCCTTAGACAACTGGAAGCGTAGTCGCCTAACCGATGGGTGACTGGAAGTAGTCGCCCGGCGGTTCGGCGACTGCAATCAATTCGCCCAATAGCTAGCGGATTGCTTACGTGTCATGTGGCCGTTGGGCAATAGGCTCCAGTCGTCCGACAACACGGCGACTAGAGCCTATTTTTGTAAAACAATTTAGCCGGGTATATTTTTGTTATTTTGAATAAAAAATAGATTATTCATAAAAAAATTCTACTCCAAAGCAGCCTAACACAAAAAACTTGATGGATTGAATACCATTTAGATAGCAGCTTTGGGTTATCCTAGTAATATTCTCCCAGTTCTTTTTTACTTAACTTTCTAGAATCTATATTGTCAAACTTTCTAAAGTTTAATCACCAATAGATTTAAAACTATTTAGATTGGTTATACAAAAATTATGCCATTACATTTTTCATTAAAAATACTTTTATAATATTGTAATTTTATTAGTACATCTTAGTGTAAAATTATAAAAATTAGCGATCAAAGTCACATTTTGAAGACAGTGAAAAGTCAAAAATGTCGAGTAAAAAAGAACATATAGAGTACCTAGTTTTTTACTTTATATCTATGCGTCATATTTTTCAGATTCACATCCAAACATTCTTGCCACCTCCTTTCTTCGTAATTTCCTACGTATTCCCATCTCAACTTATACCTAAGTCCAACCATAGCATAGTCTACTGGTGTGACACCTTGTCTATCTAACTAATAACCAAAGTTCGATTCCCATCATCTACAGTTATATGGGTTATTTATATGAATTATCCACTTTAATTGCCCAACGTTTGAACCCGTGATGTGTGGGTTGACCAATTGTCCCCACCCCCTCTCTCAAAAAATCCATAGGTTAGATGAGTTATTTATATAAACTTTCAACTTTAATTGTTCGATGTTTGAACTTTTGACCTGCTAGCCAATTATCCCTACCTTCTCTCTCAAAAAAGCCTAATTCACATTCTTCTGTTGGTGAGCCACCTACTACGCATCACGGGATACTTGTATACATATCATGTACCAGAATAGAAGTTATAGATCTGATATAGTGTTACTCTTGCTACATTTTCAACTAATTCGATCAAAAATAGCCCCAAGTAGCAGCAAAATAGGGAGGGGGGTTGAAGAAATTGAGCTCGCCATCTTGCTTGTGCCCAATCAATGTAGCCAAATACATGACCACTATAACCAGATGTAGAATAGGATGGGTCGATCCTTAGATCCAAGCTCAAGTTTCTTACCTAAAGAGTGGGTAGACATATGGCCCTACAGATCTTGGATGTGAGCTGAGGAGGAAGAGAGGTGGAGAGAGAGGAGGGAGAAGCGATAGGCTAGGTTGGATTTGTTGTAATGACACATTTAGCAATAGACGTGCACATATCAGAAGAGGAACCAAAGAGGGGAGAAGGCGCGATGTCTACAGCTGGGTGAGCTCGTTGGAGGAGTGGCAGCTGAGGTGAGGAAGAAGATGAATGCACAGTGCTGGCTCAAGTTGGGTTCAAGCGGCGGCTAGGATTATAAAACCTAATTTGTTTCATGGCCAAAACTTTCGGTGATGAATTATAGCTAACATCATAAGTACCTAGATCTTCAATGACCAACTTCTGAAATCGTCATAGATTCTTCTATCTTTTATGACGAAAATTTGTTGGTTGTCACAAAATAACTGCCCCACCCCAGCTTCATGATGAAATCACTCAGATCGTCACTAATTATTCACTATGCGTGACCTTTTTCCTTTCCATCACAAATATTTTTCCATAGAAGATCAATTTTGTTGTAGTTTGCTGCCCCACCACTCCGCCTCTTTCCCGTATCTCATCTCCCTTGATTCTCAAGCTACATCGACAAACCTCCTGTCGTTACTGCCCACCGTTGATGTGCCATTGCCACCTCGCTGTTGCCGCATCACCCACTACCAAGTTTCCCCCTAACTCTATAATCGGGCTCCGATGAGCCCGAACTCTGAACTCGAACCCCAACATGGATGCTGAACACACCACCACCACGGGAGAGTAGGATAAGACAAAGTTGGAGAGCAAATCATGTGGATGATAATAAAAAAATTAGTTTATAATTCACCCATGCATTGGAGCAGAGGATAATAAAAATTCCTCACTCTAACAAGTAATTTGGATATTGACTTGATCTCTTAAATTCAACTTCGGCTTCAAAGAGGACTAAGTTACCGTAGCTACGACTAATTCGTATGGGTCCAACTTAGAGCAACTCATTCCCAAGTGCATTGGAGAGAATGTTGTAGATTCGCTATAGAATTTGGCCCTGTTCTTTTCGTATTCTAAAAGCTGCTTTTCAGCTTTTCTATAGTAACTAACTTTTAAACGGAGTATCTTTTTTAAGATAGAGTCTACTAGTTAATTATAGTACATAATGTACCGACTTCATTTATATCGGCAAAAACTATACGTGAATTTCTGTTATTCTATAATCTCTCGCATAAACAGCTTAAAAACTATAAGCTGTAGTAAAAAAGAGCTGACCCTTTGTAAACCATGAAGCTATCATGTCATTGTATCGTACTAGTTGGGGGTGTAGGCTCGCTTCAGATTTTTGGTACCATCTCGAGGATACTATCATTGTTGTAGGGGAATTTGGATGGTCACTTCAGCTGATGTTACGCACTTTCTCTCTCCTAAAGCTATTATGAACTAGATACGCTCTTAGATTGGTTGTTCTATTAAATATTATGCTTACGGGCAATGAGGTGTTGGTGTGCGCAATTGCTCAAATCCGAACAAAAGCATCCTCGAACCAAATCCAAACCCCTCAGATGGGTCTTGGTGCTCTTTAGTCTTTTCGCTTTCATGGGTACGTTTTCCTCGGCCTGGCTTTGCGTCAATATTACGTGTTTCCGATTTGGAGCCGGACTCCGTGTCCGTGGCGCCCGGTTAGATAGTAGTATTAAGCACGAGACGCCCACGCGTGGCCGCGGCGGCGTCCGTGTCCCTCAGTCCTTGTTGCCTCCGACTACGGCCTACGTCCGCCTACCGGCGCCGATCGAGATGACACGCATGGTCACACCAGGGCACCGTGCGCGGCAGGGGCCGAGGAAGCGGCGTCGCTGCGAGGAACTGCAAGGTCGGCGTCACTCCCACTTCGAGACGGGAGGAGAGGCTCGGGAGCGCGCCTGCAGGTCCGACGTGAAGGTGGAGGTATTCGCCTCCGCCAAGATGTCCTCCTCGGTCTCGGAGAGGCCGCGGCTCCGGTCGGAGATCGGCGAGGTGCGTGGCTCCCTCAGGAGGATCACCGAGTTGTTGGCCAGGAGGCAGCTGTCCAGGGCGGCGCCGGCGCGGCGTCCGCGTCGTCGTCGTCATCCCAGGCGGCTCCCTATGGCACGGATGGACTATTCTTGGCCCGCGAAGCTGCAGTCCAGGGCGGTGCCGGAGCGGCGCCCTCGTCGTTGTCGTCATCCCAGGCGGCTCCCTGTGGCACGGACGGACTGTTCTTTACCCGCGAAGCTGCAGTCAAGCTCGGCCTCGGCATCGGCACGGCGCCCTCGTCGTCATCCCAGGCCGCTCCCCGTGGCACGAACGGACTGCTGTTGGCCACCGCCGAGCCCCAACCGGAGGTGGCCGCCACGGCGTCCTCGAAGAGGAGGAAGACGATCCCTAGCATTGAACCTCGGACGAACACGAACCCTGCCAAAGCATCGCACGATGCATCAGAGCGGCACAACGCCGAACCGGACGTGCTGGTGCGGGCATCGTATCTGAAGATCCGATTCGCCGGCCTGATCGCCAAATCTCAAGAGACTCTCAGCCTTCGTCATCGGGAGGACTTGCAGAGTCAGCCGGCCGCCGACGTCGAGGCCGTCGACGAAGGGAGCCGTGGACAGGACGCCGATAGGGAGATGGCCCGCAAGGCGTTGCAGGAGGTGGAGAGGAACGCACGGCACACCGGGCTCAGCGTGGAGACCATCCACCCCGTGGACCTCAAGGTGCTCGGCATCACCGCCATCGAGCACATTGTGAGCCCGGAGCGCCACCGAGACAGGGACGGCGTGCTTCGCGCCGCGACGGCGGTGCATCGCCCTCGCAGCCCGTTGGAGAAGCTAGGGCTGTTTGTGAAAGCCGATGACGGTGGCGAGCAAGAGGTAGAGGAGGGAGAGAGCAGATAGGAGACAAGGATGTATGTGGCCTGCTCCTGACAATCGTCATTGACTTCATATCTGATTTGCATTATGTCTCAAAAGACAAAAATGCTACGCTAAGCTGGAGCGTCTTGCCCCTCTGTAGAACCAATTCTCTTGATCTGTTTGATTGTTTTTCCAAACTTTACATGTAAATTCTAGCTGGCTTTTGAGGTCATCAGAGTGGCCAGACATGTATGACCACATAGGCGAAATTTGTTCTCCAAAGAACAACTGCTGTTCATCGTCGTTGTAGACTGATCTACTGATCTCCATTCTACTTTCTACATTTTATGAATATAGCCAAGTTACAACACCAACATGGTTTGCGGGGGCTCAACTATTGGGATAAAGGATTGACTACACTAGTGCAAATAAAAATTTTTATCACGTAAACTTGGAAACCATATGAGTAAAAGATCATGGATCATTACCACTAGACGTGTGGGTGCAGTGCAACGGAAGAAGAGTTGAAGCAGACTAATTCAATATAGCATGTGCCTATGTAGTAGAAGTAGTCGATTGTTCAATATCCCGATTAGTGTCCTTGGAAGGCGATCGTCCTTGAGCGGTAGCCGATTCTCACGAACCAACCGTATCCTCCTTGTGATCATCTCGATCAGTGCCGTAGTCGCAGCAACGCCTCTACCGAAGTTCACATGTTCAGAGATGGAACAACGTGTGTCGGTGTGTTAGCACCAGCGTGTACAATAGGACCTATAAGAGATGGCGACTATGGTTTTAGTGGGTGTGTTAATCGCACGCAACCCTCAGCCTATGCACCCTTTATATAGAAACTCCGATTGGATCTATATCCAACACGAATAGAAACCGTATCTTACTCGAAAAGATTTTAACCGGATCTTTATCCAATACAAATCAAGATCATATCTCACTTGGAGTCTACTATTCGGGTCCTTATTGTTCCAATCTGTTAAGTGTATGATCCAGAAGGTTCATACATACTTGATTGTAACTCGAAAATACTATTCCAATTACTGGTCGGAAGTGTCCTCTAGTAGGATATATCGACCCCAAATATACCAAAGATCAATTTATACGAACCTATGTAATATGATCTGTAACCAGATCCTAGTCACCCGCGATTAGCTCATAACTCCTTATAACCAGATCGTATATTGTCATGACTAGTTCGCATTCTCATACAATTAGACCGCAGACCTGTATCAGAAGGTTGCATTGCAATGGATCATATGATGGCCAAAGCAGGATTTTGCCTCAAGCAACCATCTACTTTCCTTTCTTCAAAGGAAGTTGCGATGAGCTAAAAACTGGAGGTGGATACAACATGCAGGGGGTGGCCACAAGATAGGCTATGCTGACAATGAGGTTGCCAGAGGATTAACAAGACAACAGTGAGGGCAGATAACAGGTTCACCCAGCCACAGAAAAGCAAGCTAACTAGCTAAGCATAGGCAGATAAACAGAGAGCTTTAATTAGGGGTTCTCATGGAACTTTTATTAAATCTAGTTAAAAACAAAAGAAAGCCAAGGCTGAATCATTTGCATTTAGAAACAGCAAATGGAAGCAACAAAATAGCGTGATTTTTTTTTCTGTAAATAGTACCTTTCTCGGCATTGGATGTGACTACGACCAGGCATAGCGTGTGCAATTGTTGACCAATCTTTTGAGCCATGTAGATTTACCAATTGAAGCAGAATCTCATCTTCCTGAAATAAATTTAATTTAATTTGATAATTCAATTAATGAAGAATACAGCAATATAAAAATGAAGGCAGCTGATATGAACTAATAACTTTCCTCTTCTGACCATTTGCACCTCCTCTTGAATGAATTGATACCTGTCTTGTGGGGCAGGCACTCAGCTAAACACAAGAAGGAAAATTCAGTGAATCTGGATGTTAAAAAACACAAATTGAGCTGGTGGAGTACAACCGTACAAGTAGAAGCTATAGATGCGAAGTGGTGATACAAAGAGTCAAAGACAGAATAAAATGTGAAGTAGAATTGTGATTGTTAAGGATAGAATAGAATTGTGATTGTTAAGTAAAATGTCAAATCCTATTCTATCATTAACAGTGATCTCAGTAAGGGAATGCATGTAGAGTTACCATAAGACACACGCAAATTCTCATGTTATGAAGTAACGTTTCTTTACCTATAAAGTTGGCTCCAATGCAGGCCACCATGTTCACCCACGTCATTAGAATTATATTGTACATCGGATGGACTGTCTTTTACATTTCCTACCGCTGGATTCATCTTACCACTATTTCCTCTCATTATGACATTAGTAACTATGGCATGTCTCTACCCTTACTCAATTCATTAATGAATTTTATGAATAATTGAGACCTACCATTCTGGTGTACAAAAGTATCTTTGTGCATGGTTGGCCCATTGCTGTGCCAAATTTTCTTGTAGGCAGATTCACATGATTGGCTCACTATGAGCCCGAGTTTTTTGACGCCTAGCCTTTGTGCAGACTGTAATTCTCAATCGCTAAGTTACTAAAAGCTCTCAGCTTCCCCTCAAAAAAAAAAAGGGTTGCAGACTTCTTCATCTCCATGCATTATTACATTACAAGCATACTTTTTACATATTTACAGATAAAAAACTTTAGACATAATCTGCAGTATTGCAAAGGATTCATTCTAGTACCCAGCTAAAGACCAATTAGCATGCACATTTATCACAAGCAGTTTGTATAGAACTTCAAAAACCCAAATAATGCAGCGGTTTCTACCATAAAGATGCACCTGCCACCTGTTGAAGATAACTCTTGCTTGGTTACAGAGAATGCAGCTTCACCTTCTAGAATCCAGTATTAGTTAAAAATTACCAGGTAATCCAACAAGTTTATTGATTCAGAAAGTCTGATCTAACCAAGTAAAAGACACTATCTGAATATTTTTCAATAGGACAGCTAAATATGAATTGTGAAGAAATGTAAGTCCTAAACTTTCAACGTATCCATGTATTAAAATTAGAGTAACATGCAACTGACCAAAGTTTAGTTACCTGCCCTTTTCCATTCATCACCCTGGAAACGCTTAGGAGGTTTTTGTAGTTTATTACGCTGCAGTAACAGTTAAGAAATCGTATTAAAAAAACACCTCATCTACCAAAAACAGTTAAGAAATGATTTGTGCACGGGAATAACATTAAATTAAAGATGTAATCTCCATCAAGAGGATAACTACTAGATCAAATCAATTGTAAGGCTTAGAAAGACAAAATATCATATGGAAATATGAAATCTTGGATCAAACGTATGAGAAGAGTGAAGACACTCCTAAAAAAAAGAGAGTAAAGACAACTCTTGCTCTAGAAAAAAAAAACAGCACTTCCTTTTGTAAGCTTTGATGCCCCGATGTTAGAATACCGAGTTATGTTTTTCCCTGTTTGGTTATTTTCCATACTAGCAACAGTTGGCCCAAATATATACATTGCTCAAAATATTTTATTGGTTAGTTAATCAATGATTGTTGATAGTTTTTGTGTGTGTGCGCGCGCGCGACTCCTTGGTAGTTCAATACAACTTAAATATATGCAAATAATTAAATATGTAAATCTCAAAGATATATAAGCAAGCAAGCCATATTAAGTGATAAAAAAAATAAAAGGACGAGCTTCTGTACTAATCTACAAATGCATCAGCATGAATTAAGCAGTCCCCATAAGAATATAAGATTAGAGCCTAAGCCCAGGCCAATTTCAGATGTTTCTCTCCTTGATCTAATAATGTCTGCTTTGTAGCCTCTGCAAACTTTAACAATACAAACACATTAGGAGACAGAAGATTACCACCTCTTCTGCAATTCCATGGATTTTGCTTGAGCAATTTGTTGACGTGATAGCGCTCCTACAAAACAAGGTGATAATTAACTGACTATTTCGGCTTCTCTTCCAGATCAACAAGCACCAATACTATGTACAGAAATAATAATGCCGTTCTGATCCAAGAAACATGGACATCGAATCGCATCTAATAAAATATATTAACATGTCACCTCTGTCCAAATGCCACCACAGAAAAATAAATAAATGCCACCACAGAAAGGTAGAAATTACAGCACCGATGGTGGCATTGGGTTACTTTAATGAGAAATTTGGTTGTTTAATTTACCGCCGCCTTGGGAACCCGTCTCCACTCTGCAGCATGGCGGCGTCCAGAGGAAATCAATTCAACCACGCGAGACCACCTGACAAATCAGCTGAAATCGAGAGAAGCAAACTAATGCTCGCGGATGAACAACATGCATTGCTCTTTCAAGAAATTAGTAGAACAGAACCCAGCATACCAAAGATCAAGCTTACTTCTCCGTTTCTTGGTTCTCTTGGCGGATCAGGCGTACCGCGTACCCTACCCTGAGCAGCAAGTGAGAGTGATCCAACAGTGGAAGAAGTAAGAAGCAAAGAGGAAAGGATCCCCCACCCAACTCGCAACTTACGGCGGGCGCCGGGCGGTGTTGGCAACGCGGCTCGGAGAAGGCAGGGGAGGAGCTAGGTTTTTTCTAAATCTTCTTTCTTTTTTATTATAAGGAGCCAGATTTTCTCAAGCATTCTATTTTTATTTGAAATAACAGAAATATAGCCGTGTGAACATCTATTTTATAGAAATAGACTCTAGTCGTCTAATCATTGAACGACTAAAGCCTATCGCCCAACGATCGCGTGATAAGAAAGATGTTCGTAAGCCGTTGGGCGACAGGCTCTAGTCGCCCGACGCTTGGGTGACTGGAGCCTGTCGCCCAGTGGCTGGGTGACTACAATTGCAGTCGCTCGGTTGTGCAGTGACTGCAAATAAGAGGCAGTGTGGGTTAATCCATTTATGATTTTCGTAGATTATGAATGTCAGATAATCTGTTGGATTAGTAATAAGAGTCTATGATTGTTGTATGTTGTTGTAGTGCAAAAAAAATCGTGAAACTTTTTTTAAGAATGATTGAAATAAGAACGAGCGGTAAGTACGAGGGTAAGTGATATTGTAATGTTACCAAGAATTCGCACACAAAGGAAAACTACATGCACGTAAGGAGATTCTTGAGAGGCAGTCACTCATGCGTGGACGCTCTGCGGCACCGGTCACTCAACTGGTACTGGAACGACCTAATGTAAACCAAACTGGCGCATCACACGATACGCTGCGTAGCCCTCGATGAAGACATCGTACACGAGCTTCCGACACGTTAGCTAGAAAGCCTAGTCGCGCCAGCAGAGCGAGGACAGCTTGTCAGGAGCGCGGCTCTGCAGTGTCGCAGGTGAGTATAGCTCCCAGCGCACGTCGTCAACGGTGAGGCGGTCGAACTGCTCCACAAAAGGTAGATATGCCCGTGTGTCCTGGACGTACACGAATTGTACCTGCAAGGAACAATAGATGTTAGGTACGACCATCGTTAATACAAAGAAAGGAATTGATTGTCAAACTACTTACATGTCGACGACTCCAGAGAGAACCCATCATAGGCTGGTCAACGTCGCCCCTGGGGTACATCTCTGTCCCATACGAAGTCATGTCCTCGAGTGTGGGCTGTTTGAGGCTAAAGCACTGGAACGACCACAGCTGCAGTAGCAGCGGACACCCCGCGATGACCGAGTTCGCCTTGGTCCTGGCACACGCGTCGCAACAAGTGCGGCTAAACCCCAGCTGATCTAGGGGGTCTCACTGTTGGCGATGGCCCTAGCATGAGCGATGAGGCGCACGTCGACGGTGTTGCCGTGGCTGGTGGTGAAGAGTACCCAACCAAACAGCCACAGTTAATACACATCCAAGTGCCACGAGACCTACTGCTCGTTTGCCTTCGGATCCATCCGCTCTACCTGAATGCAACCAAAAAAGTTATTAGTACATAACAGCGGAAATGAGAGCATATAGGGTTGAACAGAAAGGGCGTCGGGCACGTACCTGGAACTGTGAGAGCCACCTCAATGACGGCCCATGTGTCTGAGTCGATGGGAAGACGTAATACTCCTCCGCGGCACCAGGCGGAAAGACCACCTGGAATCTGTCGAGCAGGTCTGCGCGCCAGACCGCCAGGGCCTCTGGTAGGAAGGCGGTAGCTCCCGCAATGGGAAGGCCGAGTAGCAGGGACACGTCCTGTAGAGTAAACGCCATATCCTCGAATGGGAGGTGAAAAGTGTGCGTCTCGCCGCCGGTCGTCCACCAAAGCCGCGAGAGAGCGGCCGAACGGAAGCGCCACGATCGCTTCGCCGCCGTCCCCCGCGGAAAGGCCGAACGGGAAGCGCCACCATCCGGACGAGAGGGTGTAGCCCGGCATCCCGGAGCCTGCGTAGCAAGTAAATGTCAGCACGCAACCTACCTATGGCAACAGTACAACGCTGCCGGAGTGCACACCTGGCTGTCCAGCGGGAGTCTAGTCTCTAAGCGACTCGAGGTGCGCGTGTCCGGACCACTCCCAGTTAGTTGGCTCAAAAATTATGTTACACATGCAGCTAGGTTCATTTATATGATCTCCAAGGCATACCTCGTGGGTAAAAAAGGCATGAGCCGTCCCAAATCCGGCTCTATCCCAGAGTACCACATCAAAATGATGCTCCCTGTTGCCCATGATGTGCACCGTGTACAGTTGACCCTTCTATGTCTTCGTCTCCATGTATAACATAATTTTTGACGAGTACGATATTCGGGGGTTGGCCGCATGAAGTGCGGCATTCACATGCCACTCCCTGAAATAGCCGATTGTGCTGTGCAGAACACATTCCACAATGGCGATGAGGGGCTGAGAACGAAAGCCCCTAAGAACCCAGTTGGACACCTCCGCAAGGTTAGTTATCATTATATTGTACCTTGCGCCGCCCATGTCATGCAGCAGCGACCACTTCTCTAATGTTTCTTTCTCGATTCGCTACGAGAAACACTTGATGTTCCGTGAGCTTATCCTCCTTGGACCAACTGTGTTAGGCTCATCCAGTGTTGTCAGGTATTTCAGTTGTGCTGCCCAGGCATGATCGGCCCCTAGTTCCTCTCATCGACGTGCTTCCTACAGTGCTCGTCCAACAATGCCTAAAAACATCAAATTTTCTCTGCTGGTTCTGAATAGCCAGCCTCTTGAACAACTTCATCAATGGTTGTTTTGGGAACTGCTTGAAGAAGTTTGTCCCTGGGTGGCGAATGCACCATCTGTTCCTCATATCCAGCCAAGGGAAGGGCTACTCGGGGTCTTCCTGAAGTTTTCTTATAGCCTTCATAATCCCGACATGACAATCATGGATTATACACACACCAAGACGAGCACTGACAAATCCAACCCTCACATGACTAAGGAACCACAACTAGCTGTCGTAATTCTCACTTTCCACAAATGCGATGGCGAGCGATATAATTTGATTGTTGACATCAACGCCAATGGCCGTAAGGATCTGGCCCTTGTATTTGCTGGTCAAAAAGGTCCCGCCAACTGAGATCATGGGCAGCATGTGCCTGAATGCCTCGATGCACGTACCGAATGTTAAGAAGGCCCTTTGCAACACCGCAAAATCTGGCGACCGCAGGGGGCCCGTTCGGCCGCGCGGTCCTTTTTATCTGTGCTTCCAGTCGCCCAACCCTTCGGCGACTGGAAGCGTAGTCGCCTAACCGATGGGTGACTGGAAGTAGTCGCCCGGCGGTTTGGTGACTGCAATCAATTCGCCCAACGGCCAGCGATTGCTTACGTGTCATGTGGCCGTTGGGCGATAGGCTCCAGTCGTCTGACAACACGGCGACTAGAGCCTATTTTTGTAAAAAAATTTCAGCAGAGTATATTTTTGTTATTTTGAATAAAAAATAGATTATTTATAAAAAAAAATTGTACTCCGGTGCAGCCTAACACAAAAAACTTGATGGATTGAATACCATTTAGATAGCAGCTTTGGGTTATCCTAGTAATATTCTCCCTGTTCTTTTTTACTTAACTTTCTAGAATCTATATTGTCAAACTTTTTAAAGTTTAACCACCAATAGATTTAAAACTATTTAGATTGGTTATACAAAAATTATGCCATTACATTTTTCATTAAAAATACTTTTATAATATTGTAATTTTATTAGTACATCTTAGTGTAAAATTATAAAAATTAGCGATCAAAGTCACATTTTGAAGACAGTGAAAAATCAAAAACGTCAAGTAAAAAAGAACAGAGAGAATAACTAGTTTTTTACTTTATGTCTATGCGTCATATTTTTCAGATTCACATCCAAACATTCTTGTCACCTCATTTCTTCGTAATTTCCTACGTATTCCCATCTCAACTTATACCTAAGGGCTGCTTTGTTTCACTCGGCAACCGCAGCTACTCCTAGAATCTGCACTCAAACAAACAATTCAGATTTTCATCCGATTCTAAGTAGCCGTAAGCTACGTAATCCGTAAATGAACTAGTAGCCGAAGTCGGGTTATCCAGCTTCTCCAGATTCTGACTAGCTGGATACTCACCAGCTGAAACAAACAGGCCCTAAGTCTAACCATAGCATTGCCTACTGGTGTGACACATTGTCTATCTAACTAATAACCAAAGTTCGATTCCCATCATCTACAGTTATATGGGTTATTTATATGAATTATCCACTTTAATTGCCCAACATTTCAACCCGTGATGTGTGGGTTGACCAATTGTCCCCACCCCCTCTCTCAAAAAATCCATAGGTTAGATGAGTTATTTATATAAACTTTCAACTTTAATTGTTCGATGTTTGAACTTTTGACCTGCTAGCCAATTATCCCTACCTTCTCTCTCAAAAAAGCCTAATTCACATTCTTCTGTTGGTGAGCCACCTACTACGCATCACGGGATACTTGTATACATATCATGTACCAGAATAGAAGTTATAGATCTGATATAGTGTTACTCTTGCTACATTTTCAACTAATTCGATCAAAAATAGCCCCAAGTAGCAGCAAAATAGGGAGGGGGGTTGAAGAAATTGAGCTCACCATCTTGCTTGTGCCCAATCAATGTAGCCAAATACATGACCACTATAACCAGATGTAGAATAGGATGGGTCGATCCTTAGATCCAAGCTCAAGTTTCTTACCTAAAGAGTGGGTAGACATATGGCCCTACAGATCTTGGATGTGAGCTGAGGAGGAAGAGAGGTGGAGAGAGAGGAGGGAGAAGCGATAGGCTAGATTGGATTTGTTGTAGTGACACATTTAGCGCTAGACGTGCACATATCAGAAGAGGAACCAAAGAGGGGCGATGGCGTGATGTCTATAGCTGGGCGAGTTCGTTGGTGGAGTGGCAGCTGAGAGTTGGATGGGGTGGTGTGAGGTGAGGAAGAAGATGGATGCACAGTGCTGACTCAAGTTGGGTTCAAGCAGCGGCTAGGATTATAAAATCTAATTTGTTTCATGGCCAAAACTTTCGGTGACGAATTATAGCTAACATCATAAGTAGCTAGATCTTCAATGATCGACTTCTGAAATCTTCAAAGATTCTTCTATCTCTTATGACGAAAATTTGTTGGTTGTCACAAAATAACTGCCCAAACTGCCCCACCCCAGCTTCATGATGAAATCACTCAGATCGTCACTAATTATTCACTATGCGTGACCTTTTTCCTTTCCATCACAAATGTTTTTGCCATAGAAGATCAATTTTGTTGTAGTTTGCTACCCCACCACTCCGCCTCTTTCCTGTATCTCATCTCCCTTGATTCTCAAGCTACATCGACAAACCTCCTGTCGTTACTGCCCACCGCTGATGTGTCATTGCCACCCCGCTATTGCCGCATCACCCACTGCCAAGTTTCCCCCTAACTCTATAATTGGGCTCCGATGAGTCCGAACTCTGAACTCGAACCCCAACATGGATGCTGAACACACCACCACCACGGGAGAAGAGGACAAGACAAAGTTGGAGAGCAAATCATGTGGATGATAATAAAAAAATTAGTTTATAATTCACCCATGCATTGGAGCAGAGGATAATAAAAACTCCTCACTCTAACAAGTAATTTGGATATTGACTTGATCTCTTAAATTCAACTTCGGCTTCAAAGAGGACTAAGTTACCGTAGCTATGACTAATTCGTATGGGTCCAACTTAGAGCAACTCATTCCCAAGTGCATTGGAGAGAAGTGTCGTAGATTCGCTATAGAATTTGGCCATGTTCTTTTCGTATTCTAAAAGTTGCTTTTCGGTTTTTCTACAGTAACTAGCTTTTAAACGAAGTATCTTTTAAGATAGGGTCTACTAGTTAATTATAGTACATACTGTACCGACTTCATTTATATCGGCAAAAACTATACGTAAATTTCTGTTACTCTATAATCTCTCGCATAAACAGTCTAAAAACCATAAGCCGCAGCAAAAAAAACAGAACTTTTATAAACCATGAAGCTATCATGTCATTGTATCCTACTACTTGTGTAGGGTCGCTTGGTACCATCTCGAGGATACTATCATTGTTGTAGGGGAATTTGGATGGTCACTTCAGCCGATGTTACGCACTTTCTCTCTCCTAAAGCTATTATGAACTAGATACGCTGTTAGATTGGTTGTTCTATTAAATATTGTGCTTACGGACAATGAGGTGTTGGTGGGCGCAATTGCTCAATCCGAACAAAAGCATCCTCGATCCAAATCCAAACCCCTCAGATGATGTATGGATGAAAACGGATCGGATACGGTTGAATAGTATCAATTACGAATATGAATTTATATTTTTAAAACGAATACGAATACGAATTCGAATATTCTTAAATACGAATACGAATATTCTCGAATACGAATACGGATATTTTCGAATACGGATTTTCTCGGATACGAATATCGGATAAAACGGATTTCTAACGAATATCACCGGTTTTTGACTGGTTACCGATTTTAAACCACCTAAATTCAAATTTTGAATCACAAAATTTGTACGAATTTTTCATGAATTCTAGAAACGGATCGAATACGAATCGAATAGTCTCGAATACGAATACGGATACGAATATTCTCGAATACGAATACGAATATTTTCGAATACGAATTCTTGCTTACCATATTCGTGTTTTCTCAGATACGAATATCGGATAAAACGAATTATCCGTTACCGTTTTCCACCCCTACTCAGATGGGTGTTGGTGCTCTTTTCGCTTTCATGCGTACGTTTTCCTCGGCTTGGCTTTGCGTCAATATTACGTGTTACCGATTTGGAGCCGCATCTGTCGCCTTGCTAGATAGTAGTATTAGCACGAGACGCCCACGCGCGTCGCGGCGGCGTCCGTGTCCCCGATCCTTGTTGCCTCCGACCACGGCCTCGCCCGCCACCGCGCCGATCGAGATGACACGCATGGTCACACCAGGCACCGTGCGCGGCAGGGCCGAGGAAGCGCGTCGCGAGGAACCGCAAGGTCGGCGGCACTCCCACCGAGACGGGAGGAGAGGCTCGAGCGCGCCGCAGGTCCGACGTGAAGGTGGAGGTATTCGCCCGCCAAGATGTCCTCCTCGGTCTCGGAGAGGCCGCGCTCCGCCGGAGATCGGCGAGGTGCGTGGCTCCCTCGTGAGGATCACCGAGTTGTTGGCCGAGAGGCGCAGCCAGTATGGCGCCGGCGCGGTGTCCGCGCCGTCGTCATCCCAAAGCGGCTCCCCATGGCACGGACGGACTATTCTTGGCCCGTGAAGTCTGCAGTCGTAGCGGTGCGCAGCGGCGCCCTCGCCGTCCGCCGCCATCCCAGCGGCTCCCGTGGCACGGACGGATCGTTCTTTACCCGCTGCTGCAGTCAAGCTCGGCTCGACACGGCGCCTCGTCGTCATCCCAGCCGCCCCGTGGCACGAACGGACCATCGCTTACCACCGCCGAGCCCAACCGGAGGAGGCGCCACGGCGTCCTCGAAGAGGAGGAAGACGATCCTAGCATTGAACCTCGGACGAACACGAACCCCGCCAAAGCATCGCACGACGCATCGAGCGGCACAACGCCGAACCGGACGTGCCGGTGCGGGCATCGATCAAGATCCGATTCGCCACCGATCGCCAAATCTCAAGAGACTCTCACCTTCGCATCGGGAGGACTTGCAGAGGCAGCCCGCCGACGCCGAGGCCGCCGACGAAGGGAGCCGTGGACAGGACACCGATAGGGAGATGGCCCGCAAGGCGCTGCAGGAGGTGGAGAGGAACGCACGGCACACCGGGCTCAGCGTGGAGACCATCCACCCGTGGACCTCAAGGTGCTCGGCATCACCGCCATCGAGCACATTGTGAGCCCGGAGCGCCACCGAGACAGGGACGGCGTGCCAAGCGCCGCGACGGCGTGCATCGCCTCGCAGCCCGTTGGAGAAGCTAGGGCTGTTTGTGAAAGCCGATGACGGTGGCGAGCAAGAGGTAGAGGAGGGAGAGAGCAGATAGGAGACAAGGATGTTTGTGGCCTGCTCCTGACAATCGTCATTGACTTCATACCTGATTTGCATTATGTCTCAAAAGACAAAAATGCTAAGCTAAGCTGGAGCGTCTTGCCCCTCTGCAGAACCAATTCTCTTGATCTGTTTGATTGTTTTTCCAAACTTTACATGTAAATTCTAGCTGGCTTTTGAGGTCATCAGAGTGGCCAGACATGTATGACCACATAGGCGAAATTTGTTCTCCAAAGAACAACTGCTGTTCATCGTCGTTGTAGACTGATCTACTGATCTCCATTCTACTCCAAGTGGGATATTGAACACCAACATGGTTTGCGGGGGCTCAACTATTGGGATAAAGGATTGACTACACTAGTGCAAATAAAAATTTTTATCACGTAAACTAGGAAACCATACGAGTAAAAGATCATAGATCATTACCACTAGACGTGCAGGTGTAATGCAATGGAAGAAGAGTTGAAGCAGACCGGTTCAGTGTAGCACATGTCTATGTAGTGGAAGTAGTCGATCGTTCAATATCCCGATTAGTGTCCTTGGAAGGCGATCGTCCTTGAGCGGTAGCCGATTCTCACGAACCAATCGTATCCTCCTTGTGATCATCCCGATCAGTGCTGTAGTCGCAGCAGCGCCTCTACCGAAATTCACACGTTCGGAGATGGAACACCGTGTGTCGGTATGTTAGCATCAGCGTGTACGATAGGATCTATAAGAGATGGCGACTAGGGTTTTGGTGGGTGTGTTAATCGCACGCAACCCTCAGCCTATGCACCCTTTATATAGAAACTCCGATTGGATCCATATCCAACACAAATAGAAACCGTATCTTACTCGAAAAGTTTTTAACCGGATCCTTATCCAATACAAATCAAGATCATATCTCACTTGGAGTCTACTATTCGGGTCCTTATTGTTCCAATCTGTTAAGTGTATGATCCAGAAGGTTCATATATACTTGATTGTAACTCAAAATACTATTCCACCATCGGCTCAAGTGGCCCCTAGTAGGATATATCGACCCCAAACATACCAAAGATCAATTTATACGAACCTTATGTAATATGATCTGTAACCAGGTCCTAGTCACCCGTGATTAGCTCATAACTCCTTATAACCAGATCGTATATGGTCATGACTAATTCGTATTCTCATACAATTAGACCGCAGACCAGTTTATGATATGTCCAACCAGCTCATGACCAGTTAGTATCTCCATACGACCGTATCGTATCCGATCAGATTTATCGACCTGTTTACGTATTCTCCTTTTGCCTCACGATATCCGATTAAACTCCATATGAGAAACATGTCATCCATGGACTGTTCAATCTTTTCCCGATCTAGTAATGAATAACTTCATGTGGTCGATTCTTCGACCACTTATGGCATGACCATGAACTTTCTTTATCCGATCACATCAAATGACCTAGAGATATCTCTCATATTATGAAGGAGAGGCAAATCTCCTATCCAACCACTCCTTTTTCTCCGCATATTTCATAATATACCCAAAAGCTACGTTCATAACTACCTAATTCCGGTGTAGCGTTTGGCAACCTCTAAGTGCACTATTACACATGTAACAAACTATACTGATCTTAGGTACAAGGATTATACATCATTATTGCTTGAGACCGACTGATAACACATAAAACATAACAATCTCAACAATGTCTCAAGATGAGTCAATCTAATACCATATTCTCTAACATGTGTCCATATTATTTATCTGATCTCCATATCTATGATCGGTGAAACGTAGTCATCAATCAATACATGTACTGGTCTATAAGTCACTGTTGTTATGACCAGTGATATCCAACTAAGGATCATTTTAAAATGATATCATATAACAAATAAATCATTTCACCAATAAGTCACATACCTGATAATCAATATAAATGATAAATAATTTAAGAAACATAATAACATTTATTTAAAAAATTATAAATATAAAAATAATATAATTATCTTGTCTCTAGGGCGTCACTAACATCAACATCTTCAGCTGTTTGTTGCTATTTGAGGCAGTCTGCTGCAAGTTTCCTAGCTGGTAACTTTACTGCTTTGTCTCCAAGTCGGTAACCCCAACAACCAACATGTTGCACCTGTGGTCGCTTTCTAACAAAGCATGGTCCTGGAGACCTTTGGTCCAAAAACAACACCAACATGTTCAAATGCAGCTTATTAGTTAGCTTTCGTATGTTCGAAAGGAAAATTCTACCATTGATCTATGTCAGTGATCTGGTGAACTTCTGAGAGTGAATGTTCGGTATTCTGCGTGCTGCACCTGATCAGGGTCCGAAAAATAACCAAGCGACTGAGGAAATATACTACTACTAATGGACTTATATATATTCCCTCTTAACGGCGCCTGCTAATAGATCATATTTGTTGAAGGCAACGACAGAACCATGGATACTAACTGTGATCATCAAGCCATCACAGTGTGGCATGTCCAAATGATCTGATACATTCGCCTGATGTACCTCCAGTGAGCATGGATCTGAAGTCTCCGAAGAATGAACATCGCTAGGTTGGTAGCGACTACCTGTCGGTGATAAGACCGTGGACTCACATTTTGATGGAACTTCAGGAGAAATATCTTGCAATACACTTGATGGAGAAGTATTTCAGCAGGACTCATTTGTCTCCTTTTCTGTAGAGGCTTTTGAGAATTTACCGCAGCAGTAGACGCCTTGAGCTCCACTGGGCTCGACAGAAAATCCAATCTCCTTCTGGTTCTTACACGCTGCTTCGATCTAGCCATCATCCTTTCAGAGCTTTGGCTGAACGAGCATCAAGTCCTCTAGCATACATGAAGTCAGAACTTTCTCCCTCTGATGTATCAGCATTTTCACATAGTTCTGTGAGTCCTAGCTTAGATTCGGATGACTGCTGATTTGTATGAGACGAATTTTCAATGTCCTTTAGATTGTCTGAGTCGCTGTTCTGTGGAACTGATGGAGTTTCAGGCAGGCCTGAAAATTGCTCGAGCAATCCTGAGGCTAAATACAAATCCAGTTTTCTTTTCATAGAACCTCTCCAGTATTCTTTGATTGCATGATTTGTCCTGGTACACGATGTTAACGATTTTAGTCATATGCAAAGCATTTTGAAGAGGTTAGATGCATACAACAGCAACTAACAAAAGATAGGCAATTTTGGATTCAACAGAAACTAATGAAAGGGAGGCAATTTTCATTTTTTGTTAGTTTTGAAATCTTCCAATCGTACCTCCCTGGGAAATGTTTGACCATTTCACGCTACTTTTTTCCATAAATTTGATCAGCATGGATCAATCTTAGCTGCTTCTGTTGCGACCACGCCTCTTTGTATTTCAGGGGGCAAAACCGTAAATTCCCAATTGAGAAAAAGAAAAACGAAAAAGTAAAAGGAAAACTGTGGGGGATCCACCTGTAAGTGGACAGCGCGAAGAGATAAGGGGGAGGAGACTTCGTCTCCTCCCCGTGCGTGCCTGTTCGCCTCCCCGTGCGTGCCTGTGCGCGTCGTCCACGATGGCCGTTTCGTCTTCGATCTGGATCTGGCGATTTTCTCGGTGGTGAGAGGCGGCGGTTGGAGAGGCGAGCGACGGAGGCGCGGGCTGGCCCGGGTTCCCCGGAGCCGGCCGCTCGCGTCACCTCCTCGCAGATCCCGCCCCCTCTACAAATAGCCGAGCTCGGATCCGGTGAAGTATCTCCTTTCGATCCGATTTTCTCACCGGAGTTCTTCGATTCTTTCGGTTCTTCTGCAAGGAGATTCTGGGGCTGCGGCACCATCTCCGGTTGAGGTCTTGTGCCGGCGATTTGTGAGCACCCTTTTCGGTGTGAAAAGAAATCAAAGGTAGAAGACACATCCGAAAGGGAAACGAAGGCGGATTTGTTCTGCTAGAGTACTCTTGGCCGAGTGCTTCCTGTGGTCTTGTGCGGCGCCCTCGCACTCGACTCGAGATCGGACTCCGTGGTCGGAGAAGGGCTTTGTATCTCCGTCAACCACACCTCTTTGTTCATCGACACAGAGGTGATAGGTTTTCGGGACAAGATTGCTTGTACGCCTTGCCCTGTCTTTTGGTGTTCTTCGGTTTCTTCAAGTGATTTCGAATATCACTACCTCAGGAGTTGTTCATCTCTGCTCTTCAAGTATTGTCAGAAAGAGATGTTTTGTGGTGTGATTGATTGCTCGTGAAGAAATTGTCGATACTTGAGATTAGTCTAAATAATCGGACTTGATTTGAGCTCATTCGATCCGTTCTCCAGACAAAGGCAATAGTCGGTTATATTTCGTGATTAGATCTGTTATGTGCAATAGCATTTGGAAGAACTAGCTCTATCTGTATATTCTGATTATATTCTCCTGTGATCTGTTTATCCTGGTGTTATAATCTGATAGTCTATTGGTCACTACCTGTTATTCTCTTGCATATTAACATTTAAAACCTGAAATCAAGAAGTTGGAAATCTTCTGTTTTGCACTGTTATGGTAGAGAGAACATAAGGAGGAGCTCAAATCTTAGATTTTAGTTATGAGGACTTTTGTTAAGAGTATCGATATCAACATGAGAAGGCCAAGATATATGATCTTGAGCAACCATGTTCTGAGAGCAATATTAAAATCTTTACATTGTTCACTACTAGATATAATTGCTCTACTTTGCAAAGGTTTGCTTAGTATGCTGTTTTCAACAGTTACATGGTCATATTCATTGAATACTCATTTGTATATTAATGCCATGCCGTTATTTCATATGTCAGTTGATATGTTCATGTCAAGTATATATTCACTTTGCAATGACTTAATAGATGCATGTTTAAATATGATATTCAAGTCATTCTGTTATACTTGTGTGAATATTGTTATCATAATTACTATTGGAATTAAAATAGAAAATATGCTTATACCGCAATATTTACAACAGTCAGAACTTTCTCCCTCTGATGTATCAGCATTTTCACATAGTTCTGTGAGTCCTAGCTTAGATTCGGATGACTGCTGATTTGTATGAGACGAATTTTCAATGTCCTTTAGATTGTCTGAGTCGCTGTTCTGTGGAACTGATGGAGTTTCAGGTAGGCCTGAAAATTGCTCGAGCAATCCTGAGGCTAAATACAAATCCAGTTTTCTTTTCATAGAACCTCTCCAGTATTCTTTGATTGCATGATTTGTCCTGGTACACGATGTTAACGATTTTAGTCATATGCAAAGCATTTTGAAGAGGTTAGATGCATACAACAGCAACTAACAAAAGATAGGCAATTTTGGATTCAACAGAAACTAATGAAAGGGAGGCAATTTTCATTTTTTGTTAGTTTTGAAATCTTCCAATCGTACCTCCCTGGGAAATGTTTGACCATTTCACGCTACTTTTTTCCATAAATTTGATCAGCATGGATCAATCTTAGCTGCTTCTGTTGCGACCACGCCTCTTTGTTTATTCCAGTGTCTAGACTGAATTTCCACCTGTGTTTATTTCCATAAGGCTCATCCATGCTTAAGTGAAAAAACAGGTAGTAGCTGATGAGATTTGAATGCAGAGTGACCATGTAATGCTGGATATTCTCCCTAGTCGCTACTCAAAGAATAAAGCCTTCTAAGTGATAACACTAAGGAAATATATAGTATAACAGAGTTTCAAGACATGCTGTCAGGAAGAATTTTATAATGCAGCATATTTTTCGACCATTATCTACAAAAACTCCGAGGTAGCATGAGTGTTGAAAAAACTGTATAAGGTGCCAAATAACATATTCTATATACTGTCACAACAATGGCATCATACTTTCGACTTAAAGAATGTCAACATATTCTATTTTGCCTTCTGTATTTTCTGTTTGTCGCTACTACTGTTGAAAGCTTTGTTAACTTTTTTCTTTCTCTCTTAATGAATTGGGCACAGTTCTCTTGCCCCACTTCCAAAAGGATGTCAACACTCAACATGGTTCTTTCATCATTTCGATCACAAAATGTTGCATTACAAATAGGCCTAATTCCAAAGCAAATTTTTTGCCACAAGCAAGCATCTAGTTTCTTTGCTTGAAACAGAAATGTTCATAAGACAAAACTAGCAATGGAAACAACATGCAAATGTATCAACACAGTAGGCTATGCTGTTTCACAGCACAAACAGGGTAATCTGCCAATGAGATGTTGGGTTAATCTTGCTGTATGTGTGTTTTTTTCGAGTGTGTTCGAGTACTTTGTGTGTGTGGTCATTACGATCAGTCTGTGTGGTCGATATGACCAGTCTTTGTGTTGTCGTTACGACCAGTACTAAAACTACACCGAGTATTGTAGCTCCGTGTACTTCGTGGTCGTAACGCCATAGTTGATAGTAGATAGTCATAGCAATGGCGGTCTAGTCGGAGAACTGGGTTTAGAGACTATGAGTACCATGGCTTCGAGTACTGTGGACGTCATATTCAGAGAAGTATCGTGGACGTCATACTCGTAGGAGTACTGTGGGCGTCATACTCGGAGGAGTACTATGGACGTCATACTCGGAGGAGTACTATGGACGTCATACTCGGAGTACAGTCGATGCCATACTCATACGAGTACTGTAGCAGTCGAAGGACTCAAAACCTGTGTGTAGTCATAGCAACCGTGGTCGTAGTCGTAGCGACCGTGGTCATAGTCAGAGCGGCCGTGGTCCTGGTTGTAGCGTCGTAGCTACACCGAGTACCGTAGACGTCATACTCAGAGGAGTATTGTAGAGGTCACACTCGGTAGCAGATACTGTAGCAATCATCAGCACTGTAGCAGTAGTTGGCCATTGTGGCGATCAGGTATGGGCCGATAGCTGTAGCAGTTGTGCAGCCAATCACTATAGCAGTGATCAGCACGAGTGGTTGTGGAATGATGTGGGTCTTCAGTCAGTTGGTGAACTGCTCAGAGTCGTGTGGAGTGGGTGAGTGGCCTGCTGTGAGGGCGGCTGTGTCTATATATACCCTATAAGTCTTTTGAGAGAATTGAGCCAGAGAATAACAGAGAAAACACAGGAAAAGGTGCGTTAGTTTGCACCGCAATATCGTACCTCAGTTCTAGTGTTCAGCTCAGTTGTTAAGCTCCACCTTATCATTCCCATCTCCGGCAAGCCATCCATTGCCAAAGCGTGCGCTTGGAAGAGCTATTTTCCAACATCTGGTATCAGAGCCTAGGTGACTATCTGGACAAAGATCGAGAAGAAAAGCAGGGCCTTAGTTCTCTCCGTTCTTTCGGTCTCGGCGCGTTCGTAGCAGAGCCCGGGTTCTCTCTTGGGATAATCCCTACATTTGGGGATCAGAGCTTGTGGTCGTATACACCTTCCTCCATGTCGCATCCGAGCTTGCCGAAAAATGCCATCGGTAATGGGGGCATTCTGAAGATCGGCGATGGGAGCGAGCCAAAGTCGGCACACGAGGGTAGCATTTCCCTCCTGTATCCCATGAGGAGCAACTACACGACTTGGGCTGTGAAGATGAAGGTGTTCATGCGCGCTCAGGGTGTGTGGAACGCAATCGTCGATGAGGTGGTGAACAAGAGGCAGCAGAGGCGCATATCATCGTGGCGGAGGGCGACAATGAACCGTCGCTGATGTGAAGAAGATGCAATAAGATTAAGGGGGTGATTGTTAGGTTAATCTTATTGCATATGTGTTTTGCTCGAGTGTGTTCAAGTGCTCTTTGTGTGTGGTCATTACGACCAGTCTGTGTGGTCAATACGACCAGTCTTTGTGTTGTCGTTATGACTAGTACTAAAGCTACATCGAGTATTGTAGCTCCGAGTACTTCGTGGTCGTAACACCGTAGTCAATAGTCGTAGTCATGGCGGTTGTAGTCAAATAACTGGGTTCGGAGACTACGAGTACTGTGGCTTCGAGTACTGTGGACATCATACTCGGAGGAGTATTGTGGACGTTATACTTGGAGGAGTACTATGGGCATCATACTCAGAGTACTGTGGATGTCATACTCCGAGGATTACTGTGGGCGTCACACTCGGAGTACTGTGGACGTCATACTCGGAGGAGTACAGTCGACACCATACTCGTACGAGTACTATAACAGTTGGAGGACTCGAAGCCTGTGTGTGGTCGTAACGTCGTGATCGTGGCGCTTGTGTGTGGTCGTAGCGGTCATGGTCGTAGCGCTTGTCTGTGTAGTCGTAGCGACCGTGGTCATAATTGTAGCGACTGTGGTCATAGTCGGAGCGGCCATGGTCCTGGTTGTAGTGTCGTAGCTACACCGAGTACCGTAGATGTCATACTCATAGGAGTACGTGACGCCATACTCGATGCGCCCACCGTAGCAATCGCCGATCTTAGCGATGGTTGGCCGCCATTATGGCGCTCGGTATGGGTCGGTCATTGTAGCAATCATCAGCATGAGTGGCCATGGAATGATGTGGGTCTTCAGTCAGTTGGCAAACTGCTTGGTATGGGCAGACATCGTGGTAGTCGTTGTCAGAGTTGTGTGGAGTGGGTGAGTGGCCTGCTGTGAGGCCCGGCTGTGTCTATATATACCCTATAAGTCTTTGAGAGAATTGAGCCAGAGAATAACAGAGAAAACACAGGAAAAAGGTGCGTCAGTTTGCACCGCAATATCGTGCCTCAGTTCTAGTATTCAGCTCAGTTGTTAAGCTCCACCTTATCGTTCCCATCTCCGATAAGCCATCCACTGCCAATGCGTGCGCTTGGGAGAGCTATTTTCCAACATGAGATTGTTGCAGAATAAACAAGGCCATTGTGATGGCAGATTGCAGCTTGTGGTGGCACTACAAGCTAGCACAAGCAACCAAGTAACAGATTTCAAGTAGATGTTTAAGCTAGCAATAGAATCTATTAACTGAAGCACAAAATAAAGCAAAGATTGTCGTCGAAAAATACAAAAGAACCAACCAAACACTGTAGTTGAAGTAACTTACCTTACTAGGCATTGACGTGCGCTTCAGCCAGGTATAGCATGTGCAATAGTTGGCCAGTGTTTTTGCCCATGTTTTTATACCATCTGAATGAGTATCTTATCTTCCTGCATCAACTTCGTTTTGTCAATGGACATGCAGATAGAATAAAGTAATAAAGCCAAAAATGACATCAAGGCGAATAATAATAATTATAGTCTAAACATTTTTCCTCTCTTGACCATCTCCATCTGAACTTTCAGGGTTCTTTATATTAAACCTCTCCTTGAAGCAGTGGACATCATTCTTGTCAGGTGGGCCCTCTGCTTGAAACCAAGAAGCATCATACAAATGCATACTCCTTCCACTTCTATTCCATGTAGATATCAACGTAATAAAGAACCAAATGAACACACAGGAGTACAAATGGTAGTTATCGGGGTCAAACCGGTTTGGAGGGATAGCAAGTCTTGTCTACTTTTAACAGACTTGTCCCAAGTTATACCGATATTTGACCGATTTAAATCTATTCTGGCCGATTTTTTATTTTTTGGGTACATGCAGACCGATGAAGATGGTTGGGTTGCATGTGCATGATAGAGCAACGGTATTATTCGAAAGCTGCATGAAGAGATAGTTTAGATGGCATGCAAGTAATCATGCAATAAAGTAATGAACCGTATCCCGACCCACTTTGGAATTGCCCCATGAATGTATGTGTGTGAGCATGAGCATATTGTGGTTAAGTTCCAGCTTACTAGTCGCTGACATGGAACAGGTATATATAGAATTTAAGCAAAGTGTGGTAACTTTGGGTTGATATTTTTGCACAAAATAAGAATGAAAATGTATGTGATTAAGGGCCTCCCTACTGTTTCCCGATCAAAAAGAAAAGAAAAATGCATGTGATTAGACACGCATGCATAATCTTTCCTGGGTAGGGGTAGAACTGTAGCGTTTTTGAACCATGGGGCATCACATGAACTAATGATCAATCAATCAAGAAGTGACTACAATGTATTACATTTTTTTGTTGAAAGTTACATCCTGGCTAACCAAGTATTTTCTACTAGATAGGTGCACCTAGTGGAAAAGGCAGCCCATGTCTGACAAAACAGAGGTAGCTAAAGTAGTTACACTAACTGAATCTCCTAGTAATTTTCAATCAGCATCAATGAAAATTCCCCACCAATTAGACAAGTAAATGACTGATCATCAAAGTGCCTACTAAACAAACAAAAATCACTATATCTGAATTTCAATAAAACAACTTCATACGAATAGAGAATGCAAAGTGTAGCTACAACAATAATCAGAATGTTGCCAAATTCCCATTTTCTTAAATGAACTAGCAATTGGCAAAAGCAATTTTATAGAATAATTTGGGGAATAATTGTGTATTGTCCCATAGGACCCCCACACTCTTTATTTACAGTGCCAAGGTTACAATCGGATCCTAATATGGATTCTAACTAGATTATAAGCCCAAACTCTTATTAGACCCTAATACTAACTCATCAACTCTCCTCCTTAAGATAGGCATGACATACAATTATGGTCGTCTTGTTATATAAAGTAATACCCTCACTAGAATCGAACACTTTATCAAATCTATCACCAACTCCATGGCGAATACCACCACCATGACATCCATATATACCAAAGCTGCCTCCGATGCCATGATCAAAACCACTTCCAGGACTGTCATCCTTGCTGTTCGCACTACCCACACCGTGTCCAACACCGCCACACGGACGCAACCTCCAAGTGCGGTCACCTACACCATCATCGACCACAGTACGCACCATGATCATCACCAAGTCCTCTACTTTCGCTATCACACTCTTAAGTCTTGGTCTCCTCCATCACACTCTCACATGCCTCAAGCCTTGGCCTCACCGTCTCCACCTCAAGCCCTCGGCCACATGGCCTCCACCACCTCTCCCAACATGCCTCCAACCACCTCGGCTTCCACTACCTCTCCTAACACACTCCCCGACCACCTTGACCTTTGCCTTCTACCAACACATCTCTGGAGCTCTCCAGTAACACCACCTCGGCAACCTAGACATAACCTCCACTAGAACCTTCGTTACCGTCATCACCATCAAGCTCACTACCATTGAGCTCATCACTATCCTCAAGCTCGGCGCCATCACTGGTAAACAAACCCACCACAGCCACCATCCAGCTCTCACTACCACAAGCATATCCACTACTTGTACCAACGCTAACACCAACACTAACTCCAATAGCACTCGGCTTCACCTTCGAGCCCGCCACCAACATCACTCCATCAACCAACAACACCACCATTAGCACAACCACCAAAGTCACTGTCTGAGTTGTGTTCTCCCCTGTTTGAGGACCTTCTTGCCCTGAAACTCCATCGTCATACCTTCCACTGCAACCTTTGCTACCATCACCACCTAAGCCTCCATGTACAAACAGAAGCACCAACAATGACAAGCAAAAATAGCCCTCAATCCACACAACACAACAACGTAATAGCACATCATACACCCTCATATTTTCTTCTCGCTATCCCTCTCTCCGTCCAGATCCAACAGCCACGTAGCAGCACAGACAACAACTCCCCCTCTTCTTTCCTTCCCTCATGTCGCCTACTTCTCTCTTCTTCCCTGATCGACCGGATCCCGTCGGCGACTACATGTCGCCCTTCCACCGCAGAACCACTGGTCGAGGCCACTTTGCTGTGCTCCTCCATCGCAGCTCGCCCCTTAGTAGGGAAACAAACCAAGCGCTCAATCCCCTCCTCTCCTCTCGATCTAGCAGCCACACATTAGCAGGAGAACATCAACGCCTGGAACCACTCACGATGTAGTGGCAACTGCTCTCCCATGATGTGGCAGCGGCAAGTGGCCCGCCCGGGCGGAAATGGCGGCACGTCCAGGTGTAGTTAGTAGTTAGAGGTTGCGACCTGCTCGATGTTGGGAACGTCGACTCTCGGCGTGAGAAGTCGAGGAGGATGACGATGACTTGATGGTGGTGACTAGTGTTTGAAAATAGGCTTTGATACCATGTAGAATAACTTTGGAAATAATTATGTGTTGTCCCATAGGACCTCCATACCATTTATTTATACTTCTAAAGATTATAATCAGACATTAACATAGATTCTAATTAGACTATGGACGCAAACTCATATTGGTCCCTAATACTCTTATTGTACCTTAACACTAACTCACCAACAAACTTACCTATCTTTTCTGATTCTTCATCTTGGTAGTGTTTATCAGTTTCATGTGGTGTATCACTCTGCATCCATGATTAAAAACTGACCTAAGCACTTAAATAACATTCAATTAACAAAACTACCAATAAGCTAACAAATCGATCTGTTTTATCACAGGAATGAGAATAACAAAATAAAAAATATATAAAACATGAATCAAACTTTATAATGGATGAAGCAAAGGCACAAATAGGCGATCATAGCATTCATGTTCTATAAAAGTAGTGTTGCCTGCACTGTAAGCTTTTGACAGAATACAAAGTTTTTCTATGGTTACTTAATAGAACATTTGGTCCAGAAATTTCTATTGCCTTAAATATTATATCAATTAGTTAGTAAAGGCCATTCTTGGTAGTTTGGTACAAAATAATAAAATAGGATCGTTCAATTACCAACACCCAGTGGCGAAGCTAGGATGAAAATGGAGGGTAGGCTCAAAAGACTAAGCTAAATTGACATAAACATATTTTTTTACACTTTGGTTGAGTTGTTGCAGGACCATGTGGGAAGGTCCATATTTTTGTTGTGATAAACCATTGTCATATTAGAGGTTTTGGGATTTGATTTTTGCAAAAAAAAAGTTTTCAGTTTTACAGCAGTCTAGGCGGTTTGATCGACATAAGCCTTTTCATTTCGCTGAATTGTGGTTTTTGGGACATGGAGTCTTGTGGTGATTTTGGTTGACATAGGTTAGTGCGTATGTATAGCATGATACATGTTTCAGCTAACGTGGGTCAAGTTGTGAAGAACTTGTGTCCAAAAATGATTTTTTGGTCTTTGGATGTGCAGGGGCGCTTAGAGTTAATGATGGTCAACGACGATGATTGGAGCTATACTCATGGAGGAGCTGAGGCCTAGAACGATCAAGGATGCTGAGTGAGATGGTTGAGCTCAAGCAAGGCACAAGGAAGGCGGAAAATTTTGAAGGAAAATTCGAGCGACATGTTATACCATATAGCTTGGTCGGTCCATATGAGGCATGGTCTGGTGGAACCAGAACAGGAGAGACTTGTCGATGCATGACACACCAGTGGTGTATCTATACATGGCAAGCATGGCGATTGCTTGCAAAGGAAGATGAAGACCGAGTCAAGAAATGATATTTTAGTAAGTTGACCGTAGCGCTTAAGTGGCGCTTGGGAAGGCGGTTTAAGTCAAGGATGAGCTGAGATGATCAAGTGGTTCAAAGGCTATTGACTTAGCGGATTTGGGCTTATGTGCTTTGAAAAGCGTGCATAAGTGTAGTATATAAGTAAAACCTGTGTTGTGTGGGGTTAACGGGTTTTCTCTATTTGTGCTAAGTGGATAGTTTCCACTAGAGTTAGATGGGGCTAGTTGCCTTGTCTATTTAATGGGTTGGGATGGAGACTTTCAACTTAACCATCCAACCATCCTAACTTTACTACTTGAAGCCAAGCGTTATAGGGTTAGAGTTTTAGAAGTGTGTGTTGTAGTATGCTCTATTATCCTTGAGGTGGAGTGGCTATAAAACTTTCATACTCAAGTAGTAATATATCAACTTTGTTCATCTCTCATGCTTCACTCTTGTTTTGGTTGATTTGCTCTTGTTTTGGTTTATTTTGTTGCCTCTCCCTTTCTTGATCTTGTTGGATGCCAACGATGAGTAAGTGATGGAGATAAACTTTAAAAATTAATTCCCATCCATCTAGGCATCAAGTTTGGTAAGCTCTTAAAGTCGCTTAGTTTTTTCTTAATTTGGCCTCTCCGAGTGATATTGTTTTTGCTTTGATTCCTTGAGTGTTCTACCATACTATGACATGTGAAAATACATCTAAAGCCACTTGGCCATCATTCACTCATGAGCAACTCATATTTACCATTTTGGTTTTTGCTTGGTTTTAGTGCGATATTCCTACAAATGGAAAATAGTAGGAACTTTGGCAACAATTTTCTCCATCGTTGATTGGAAGGTTCCTGACATCCTACTAGAGGTACATAACAAATTTCAAGTGATTGGAGTCTTGATTTGAGAGTTTGCTCAATTTGTGGTTTTGGCTCGATTTTGGTGCAGCAAAGCTTCACTGTTACGGGCTAGTATGGAATGACGAAGGTTGTAGGAGTGGATCATCGGAGGTCTGACCCTGAATGACCGACGTCGTGATGGTGCCAACCGGTAGGGAGAAGTCAGTGCACCGTCGCACATAGAGTAAAGATGATGGGAGGAAGAAGGTGAATACTTCTTTCTTATCTTTTGCAAAAGTTACAGCAACCCCATGTATGAGTTAGCCCCTAACAAATCCAATCTAAACTGAATAGCAACTCAATCTCTAATACCAAATCTAATACTAGGAAAGTAATCTTTTTTATTAGGAACCCTCAACTACTCCAATCCAGTTTTGGCTTCTTTGTCCATGCTTGTGCTAGGTTGTACCCCATCCCGCCTCTGCTGCTTGTTGTGCCTTACGCCCCTATGTGCCTGTGATCAGCTGCGCGCCACGGTGCATGTAGTAACGTCCGACGATGACATCTCTCTTGTCCTCCAGAAACAGCTCATCCTCGAGCTGAAAGTCGGGATAGCACCACTGAAAATCCACAACATCTTCCCATGTAGCATCGGTAGCTGAAGCACCTTGCCACGCAACCAACACCTGCCACTTACCACGCGCCAGCCATCCACGGATCGCCTTGGCCGGCGTAGGGAGAACCCGGCCATGTACCATGGGCGGTAGGAGTGGTAACATAGCCGAAGGAACGCTGTGAAACTTTTTGAGAACGCTGACATGAAAGACATCATGAATACGCACACCGTCTGGCAGGCGAAGATGATATGTGATGGAACCAATGCGTTGAATAATCTTATATGGCCCATAATAACATGAACTCAACTTGCCTGATGGTGATGCCGATAGTGAGGCAGCCGGTCGATGCAAAAGGCACAGCCACACCCAATCATCCACTGCATACTCCACCTCGCGATGTAGATTGTTGTAATTTTGCTTGATGGTCTGTTGTGCTTGAAGAAGACGATCATGTACCTTGGCCAAAAAGATATTCTGTTCCATTGTAATGTTCTCAATGGTTGGTACACGAGAATCGCCTTTCTCATACAAGTGCAAGCACGGAGGGTCACGTCCGTAGACCACGCCAAAAGGTGTTGTCTGAAGTGCAGGGTGATATGATGTGTTGTAACAATACTCGCCCATGGTAGCCACCGCAACCATTGTTTAGGGTGATCCCCCGTGACGCAGTAGAGGTATATAGCAATCACTTTGTTGGCAGCCTCCAATTGACCATCCGATTGTTGATGATATGCAGAGCTCATATGTAAACGTACGTCCGCCAAACGAAAGAGCTCTTGCAAAATGTACTGGTGAAGAAAGCATCTCGATCGCTGACGATGGACTCAGGAATGCCATGGAGCCATACAATAAAAAATTGCTCGGCTCATAGAAACTGATGTATATGGATGCGCAACAACAACAACAATAAAGCCTTTTGCTCCAAATAAGTTAGGGTAGGATAGAAATGAAACCTCCTCAAGATCAAAGAGACGAGAGCCTTAAAACCTACAAAGAAAAAACCCTAAGCTATACATCCTACCAACTGAGCCAAGAGCCTAAAACACTGCCCCCTAAACTTTCATATGGTTCCGGTACGTGGATCGCTAACTTCCGCGCACTTCTATCCAAAGTTAATTCTTTAGATACATTTCAATCCCTCAAATCTCTTTTAACTGCTTCCTTCCACGTCAGTCTTGGTCGACCTCTGCCTCTTCTTACATTTTTAGTACATTTTAAAATTCCACTATGGACCGGTGCCTCAGGAGGCCTCCGTTGGAGGTGTCTAAACCATCTCACGCGATGTTGGACAAGGTTCTCTTCAAATGGTGCTACCCCCACCCTATCACGTATATCATCATTATGGATGTGATCCCGTCTTGTATGACCAAGAATCCATCGTAGCATCATCATCTCTGCTACACTCATATTTTGTAATGTTATCTTTTAGCTGTCCAACATTCTGCTCCATATAGCATCGTAGGTCTGATCGCCATCCTATAAAACTTACCATTTAACTTTTGAGAAACTTTTTTGTCACATAGGACACTAGATGCTTGACACCACTTCACCCATCCCGCTTTTATTCTGTGGCTCACGTCTTCATCAATCTCACCGTCCCACTGTAGCATCGATTCCAAATAACGAAACGTGTCTTTCCTAGGCACTAGTTGTCTATCCAGCCTAACATCTCCGTCATCTACCCTGGCACCGTTGAAGTCACACCTCATATACTCAGTTTTAGTCCTACTAAGTCTAAAGCCGTTCAGTTCTAAGGTCTTCCTCCACAACTCCAGATTCCTATCAACACCTAATCTACTCCCATCAATTCGCACCACATCATCAGTGAAAAGCATGCACCAAGAGATATCTCCTTGTATGTCTCGCGTGACCTCATCCATCACTAGAGCAAAATTGCATGGGCTCAAAGCTGACCCTTTCCTATCTTAATAGGAAAGTCATTAGTAACACTATCATATGTTCTGACATTAGTCACAACATATTCGTACATGTCCTTAATTAGGGTAATATATTTCTTGCAACTTTTTTCCTTTGGAGAGCCCACCACATGACCTTCCTTGGCACTTTGTTATAGGCTTTCTCCAAATCAATAAACACTATGTGAAGGTCCTTCTTTTGCTACCTATACCTCTTCATCAACTATCGTAACAAGAAAATCGCCTTTGTGGTCGACTTCCCAGGTATAAAACCAAATTGGTTTGTCGTCACGCTAGTCACTTTTCTTAAACGGTGCTCAATCACTCGCTTCAATTATACTATCGTTATTGTGATGATTGAACAGCTTGTCGAAGTAATCTCTCCACCTATTCTTGATTTCCTCGTCTTTCACTAAAAGTGTATTAGTGTCGTCTTTGATGCATTTAACTTGGTTGAAATCTCTCGTCTTCCTTTCTCGAAGTTTAGCCATCTTGTAGACATCCTTCTCTTCCTCCTTTGTACTTAACTTCTAGTAAATTTCCTCATATGCCTTGCCTCGTGCCTCACTCACCGCTTTCTTTGCATTCTTTTTTGCTGCTTTGTATTTCTATACATTGTCATCGGTCTTATCATGATGCATGTGCTTATAACATATCTTCTTCTCCTCGATAGTCTTTTGTACTTCCTCGTTCCACCACCACGTGTCTTTGGGTTCACCTCTTGTCCCTCGAGTCACTCCAAGTACCTTCGTAGCCATCTTTCTAATACGAGTTGTCATCTCTATCTACATACTATTCGCTTCTCCCACATCCCATATCCCTTTGGCGGTCATCCTCTCCTTCAACGCATATGCGGTGTCCCCTTCTAGTTTCCACCAACTTATGTTGCTGGACAACACACTCTCCAGGAATAACCTTACAATCTATGCAGACTCATTTGTCCTCCCTCCTAACAAGGACAAAATCGATTTGGCTAGAATGCTGACTACTGCTAAAGGTAACTAAATGTGAATGTCTCTTTCTAAAATGGTGTTAGCTATCATGAGATCATAGGCTACGGTAATGTTTAAGATATCTTCTCCCTCTTGATTCCTATCACCATAACCAAAACGCTCATGCTCCATTTGAAACCCCCCACTAGTTGTATCGACATGACCATTAAAATTGCCTTCTAAGAAAATCTTCTCACTGTTAGGCACACTTCTAACTATGTCATCTAGGTCTTCCCAAAGTTGTCTCTTAGCGGCCTCATCCAGACCTACTTGTGGAGCATATGCACTAACAATATTCAAAACTAAGTCGCCAAAGATTAGCTTGACTAGGATAATCCTATCCCATTGCCTCCTCATGTCAACAACTCCGCTCTTGAGGTGCTTATCGATTAAGATGCCCACTCCATTTTTATTTTATTGTGTTCCTGTATACCACAACTTGAAGCCAGTATGCTCTACCTCCTTCGCCTTCTGACCCCACCCATTTAGTCTCTTGAAAACACAAGATATTTATACATCTCTAATTGCCATATCAACTACCTCTCTTAACTTACCTATTAAGGACCCTACATTCTAACTACCCATACAAATCCTACTCTCCTCGGCTAGCTTCCCTGCTCCTCTCACTCGTTGAGTAAAGTGCAAAGACCCTTACACATTTTCCACTACATCTGGGTGTTGACATAGCGTCACTGAGAAAGTGATGTCCCGGCGCTTGCACATTTATCACCACACCCGGGTTCCGATATGGCGCGTCGTTAAGAGGGTTACGCCCCAACGAAACTATTTTGGGTTTCATTCCATGAAAAGATGGCTTAATTTTACATTGGCTCGCCAAGCCTAACACAACCCTCCTCTTTTTTCCTGGTTTGGGATAGGCTATGTAGAAAACTACATAGGCGAAGTTATGGATGTGCTAATGGGATAAAATGAGCAAACTTAGAGAAATGATTGGTGTCAAACTGACCATTTTGCCACTTTCTTTGGGAAGGCCTTCAATGAAATCCATAGCGATATCAGACCAAACTTGAGATAGCACATGCAAAGGCTGAAGGAGACTCGCTGGATGAAGATGCTCTGTTTTGATACACTGGTAAATAATGCACTCTTTGATAAATTCTTGAACTAGTTGTCTGGCGCATGGGATGTGAAAGTCGGTACAAAGCTGTTGCAAAGTCCTTTGCACTCCCTTTTGGCCTATGGAATGAGTGGCTACCAGGATAGATGGAAGCAATGACAATGAACAGGGCACATACACTTGTCCATGCATCCGCACAAGCCCATCCATGATGTCCCATAGTGCACCACGACTGCCTGAAGCAATCTCCACCTGGATAGCCAGCAAATTTGGGTCGGTTGTGTTCGCCTGCCGTAGCTCCACAAAAATGCTAAGAATCGGGCCAGAGAGGGCGTGGAGACAAGAGGCACGGCTGACTCACCATCATGGCAGGACAGGGCATCGGCCACCATGTTTAGATGCCTAGGCTGGTACTCCATGGAAAAATTGTAGCCAACCAATTTGCTGGCCCATTGATGCTACGGAATGGTGGACAAACACTGGTCAAGGAGGAATTTCAGGTTGTAGTGATCCATGCGTATGAGGAACAAGCACCCCTACAAGTATGGCCGCTAGTGATAGACGGCCTGCACCAGGCCAATCAACTCCCGCTCATAAGCTACCAATTTTGTGTGATGAGCTACGATGGGGCAGCTAAAGAAAGCAATTGGGCCAGTGCCCTGATGGAGCACTGTATCGACTTCTAAGCCCAAAGCGTCACACTCCACGATGAATGGGCGACTGAAATCGGGTAATGACAGGACGAGAGCCGAAGATAATGCCCATTTGAGTTCTGCGAAGGCCGTTGTCACCTCCTCCGACTAGCTGAATGCCTCCTTGCGGAGGAGTCATGTCAGGGGTGTGATTATAGAGTCGTAATCCATGATACAATGGCGATAATACCATGCCAAGCCTAAGAAGGCACGGACTGCATGCATTGACGTGGGCATCAGCCAAGTTTGAACGACCTCCACCTTCTGACAATCCATTACTACACTGGCCACCGTGATTATGTGTCTCAAGTAGGCCACTTATGTGGCGCCGAACAAACATTTGGATTGCTTCAAAATGAGGTGGTGTCGTCGCAGCTCCTGAAACACCATGCAGATGTGACAGAGATGTTCGGACCACAACGAGCAGTAAATCAAAATATCATCAAAGAAGACAAGGACGAAGCGACGCAAAAACTGGCTGAGGATGTTGTTCATGAGTGCTTGAAAGGTGGCCGGTGCGTTCATCAACTCAAAAGGAATCGCGAGAAACTCGTAATGGCCTTGGTACGAGCAGAACGCCGTCTTCACATCGTCGGGGTGCATACGAACTTGATGGTACCCAGACTGAAGATCAAGCTTGGTGAAGAGTCAAGCGCCACATAGTTCATTGAGGAGTTCCTCCATCACAGGAATGGGGAAATTATCTTTGATGGTCTTATCATTCAGGGCACGGTAGTCGACACAAAAATACCAAGAATCATCCTTTTTACGCACCAGGAGAATAGGCGAGGAAAATGCCGATGTGCTAACTCGAATAATGCCTTGATGGAGCATGTCCTGACATTGGTGTTCTAAATCATCCTTCTGCAACTAAGGGTAGCGGTACGGTCGCAAGGCTATGGCGTCTGTCCTGGCCATGAGGTGAATCCGATGATCATAAGGTCGCTCTGGGGCAGGCCGCTCGGCATGGTGAAAAGGTCTGTAAACTCAACGAGAAGAGCATCCAAGAGCATCTTTGTACTACCCGTGAGGATGCGGACAGTAGGACCACTACCCCCACTCCCCTGAAGAAGCACCTAGTGATCGTAGTACCAGAACGCCATGGTGAGCACACTGAAGTCCCATCTAATCGGGCCAAGGGTCGCAAGCCATTAAACCCCACAAGATGAGATCGATGCCCGCCAAGGAGATTGCATAGTAGTCTATAGTGAAGTCATCTGGCCCGATGCAAAGACACAATTGTGGACAAATGCCTCCACTAAGAAGCTGATCGCCATTGGCCATGGCAACTCGCAATCCCTGGCTATTCAGCTGTAGTGGAAGTTGTAACACCCCATTTACGGGCGTTGAAACCCTCGCAATCGCCTGTGATTGTTCAGCTGCGAGGACATCCATCGAGTGTATAACATTGCCAGCACATGCTCAAGAACAAGAGTCAACTTTATTACATTATAAAGGCTTAAAGCCAAGATTCACAGTAGGGCCAAAGGCCTAATTTACATCACAGCCAAAAAGATACCACAGGCATACTCGAGTGCAGGATGACCCTAATCCCAAGCTTCTTCCACTTCAAAGAATGCTGACTCATCATCTTCGCATGGCTCCTCAAAACTGGCCGTTTCTGTTTATGATTTTAGCAAGTATGAGTACAACTACCGTACTCAGCAAGTCACGCGGAGCTTATCAATACTATATGCATGGCATATCAAGATAGAGGGGAACAGGTTTATTACTTTGTGTGGATGCAGATTTAGTTGAAAATCAATTAAAAACATGAAAGTTACTTCATTAAAGTAAACAGGGGTTTTCAAGCGTGATTATTGACCTTCCACATTACCAAACCATTCTCAAATCTACTTATGCTTTGTTACTGGAATCACCCATCAAACATAGCTTCATTTACCGGAAGCACGGCGTATTCGAATACCATCATTTTATGACTCTGCAGAGCTGCCCTGCTTTACCCACAAGATCTCTTAACTCCGGCCAAAGAGTTAAGAAAACAAAGTTGTTCACTGCTCAATTCTTTATATAGTCTCTGCCCAGTAGGTCCTTGATCCCCATGAGCTCGGATGACCCCACGGATCTCCTCCGACTCATAGCGGTCCCATCTTGTTGTATGGTTAACCACCTCCCATACAACTCACCTCCGACTCCCCAACCAGATTGCAGAGGTTCAATCAAACTTGAGCAAGCATTAAACCAGTTTGACCAAGTCAACACTTGTGGTTGGGCGAGTACTATGTTTTCTTACTCAAAGATAAGGGTCTAGTCCTTATATTTTTCATCGAGGCCATAAACATGCACAAACCCATATTCGGTTCATGCAGACCGCCACCATTCCTCAACCAAGCCTCCACCCTAGGGTAAGGTCTTCTGACTCACCTCGTGATCCTCGCTCACCCTAGTTCCAACTTTTCAAAATTCTAAATAAATAATAAAATCCTTAACAGTGAAAATATTTTGGTGTATCCTTAAACTACCATGTTTATTTAATTATTATAATTATTTTACTATGTCTTTCAAGGCAAATATGTCCATCAAATTAATCGGGGCTTTTCAGGTGGTAGGGCATAACTAATATCATGTCATTCTAATATAAATTTTACCCCAAAATATTGACTTGAACAAAATAACATAATGAAATTACAATTAAATAAATAAATAAGGCAATTACGGGTTCAACATGATCAAGGGTGCGTAACTTGCCTTGCGGATCTATGATCTCGACTAACTCGTACTCTTCAGAAATTCGGGCTTGAGCTTGATCTTCTTCTTCTAACTCTTGAGATCCTCCGGTGTCCAAGGCTAACACAAAAACAATAAAATAAATAAATTCCATGCCCAAAAGATTGAGCTAGGAATAAAGAAAATAAAATAAAGAAAGAAAATCTGAAGAAAATTAAATAAATGAGATTTTGGGCTTTTAGGAGGGTCAAATAGGAAAATGGGCTTGATATTTGGGTTGTAGGGCTCGAAACGGTCAAAATGGATATAAATTTATTTTTTTGGATTTTTCTGGATTTTTCTGAATTTTTCTAGGGTTTACTGTTCATCTGGCTAAGCACTGTTCCTCGGGCTCGAGCCGGTTGGAACGGGCGCGGCGATCCGACTCGGTGGAACCGCATCCCCCCCAGGCGCGGTCGGGTGCGAACGGCGCGGTCGGGCTGGTGGGCGCGACGCGTCGGTGCTGCGGCGGTCGGCTCGGCCACCGAGATGCGGCGCGGGTCAAAGGGCTCAAGGCGCGGTCGGTGCGCACAAGGCGGCAGGCAAGGTCGGGTCGGTCAGCGCGTCCAGTACATGCGGTAGGTGCGGCTCACCGAGCGGGGTTTTATGGGGAACAAGGTTCGGCATCGTTCTTCTTCCCGCTCGGCTCGTGCGCAGAGAAAAGCGGGATGGGGGCGGTGGTCATCGGCGCGGTAGGATGGGTTGCGACGGTTTTCAAGGGCATGGTCGGACTCATGGAGGTACAAGGATTCCATTTTTGGTGGTTGGAGACCCGATGGAGGTGGCAATCGCCAGCGGCGAGCTTTTCTTGCCGGCGGTTAATTTGTGCTTGCTAGGGCTTAAGAGGGCTTAATCGGGCGATTCGGCTGGTGCTAGGGCAACAGTGGGGATAGGGGGTCCTCGTAGAAGTGGCGGTTTGGGCTGAGGAGGTCCGAGCGGGGCTGGCCACGGTGGCCGGGTTCGGTCGTGACAAGTCTTCCGGTGCCAGGGAGGTAGAGTGGCCGGAGAAGTATGGCGATGGTTGGGGATGGTTTGGGAGTCCAGGGCGCTATATGCAAAGCAATTGAAGAGTGGAAGGGCGGAGTACCGACATTGCGCTAGGGCTTGAGGTTGGGGATTTTCGGCAATTACCGGAAATAGGGCCGAAGGTGGGAGCTTTGGGGGTTTTGGTTAGCTTCGGGGAGGTGTCGCGACCACTGTGGAGGTCTTCCATTGATTAAATAGGCGGTGTAAGTCGGTTTGGATGGAGTTGGCCGGAAAAGATGGTGTAGAGGTGGCGAAATTGGGCGGCCGGCGGTGTGCCACGTCTTGGGGCCGGCTAGGGTTGTCGGGGCGACGGAGAACAAGGCTGCAAAGGCGCTGTCCGCCGGGAGAGGTGGCACGGCTTGGCAAGCACGGAATGCGCTGTTGGCAGCAGGAGCTCCGGCGGTGGCAAAAGATGGACACGGCGGCCTGGGCGGGACTGGTGCGGCCTGGCAAAGGCCTGGGGCAACCGTCCCCCGGGGTGAGCTGGCGGTAAAGGTGAGGAGGGGCAGGGCTCACGCAGTAGAGGTGAGGCGGCGGCAAAACAGGTTGGCGGCGGCGATTTCGGACATACACAGTGCTGCGCCTTCTCCCCCTTGATTCGGCTATGCTGGCAAAGATTGGGGCTGTTTGGTGTTGAGATTGGTGAGGAATAGGCTAAAGAATCAAGACACCACAACAAAAACGAAAATTCAATCTTTTTGAGAAAGTTGGCAAAAATTCAGTTTCATTTCAGAAGTCCAAGGCGTGTTCGGGCGGCATCATTTATGAAATTGTGGGTCAAGCTTGAGTCCCCAAAGCCACCAGCCAGTAATCACCCACGATGACTTCGAGTCGCACTGTCCGGCTAGTGTTGATCCTCATTAATGCATGCAGTGAGATCTCCGAGTCGCCCGCAAAAGAGTCCATGGCATCACCTCCAACATCCACAGCGGCTAATGCGAGCTCGATGGAAAACAACTATTTGCATGGTTAAGCAATTCTATAAAATTTCAATTTAATATTAATATACTAACTAGATTTTTATCTAGGGTGACAGGGCATGTTAATGTTCAATATCAAATTTGGCCGGCCACATACAAAGGACATATGTATAACTAGAATTTAAATCGAATTTAAATTAAGTTTGAATAAAAGTATGCATGCAAAATATTTTAAAAATAACATAAATAATTTAACTTACTAGGAGCAACATGATTAAATGTGAAACTTTCCTTTCTCGAAGCCTTGGTGCTGCGAATCGTCAAAATCGTACTCTCTAAAATGTCGTAGCCTACACGCGAAGAACCAAAGAAAATAAATTTGAATAAAACTTAAAAATTTAAAAAGAGTCCAGAAATGGGTAATTTAGGATTTTAGAAGAATTTCAAAATTTGAACGGTTCCAATCGAAATTAGGATGAAGATATACATGCTTTCGGAAGTTTGAAACTAAAGGAAAAGGAAAAAGGGCATTTTCTGGAATTAGTTTTGTACTGAAAAATCACATTATGGCGTCAGCATCAGATTTATTATTTTTGGCCGATCTATTTTTCAAGGGAAATGCTGATGTGGCAGGGTTTAGTTGACGTGGCGACCGGGCTTGACATGTCTTGGCCATGTGGGTACCGTGTGGTTGCCACGTCAGCCCCATGCTGACGTGGGACCACCGGTCGGTGGCGGTGCTCGATTCCCAAAGGACGCCGGTGAACGACAGCGCGGTGGGGTTCGGCAAGTAGTGAGAGGGAGAGAGGGGACCACGAGGAGTTCGCCTCACCTAGTGGCAGGGCTCCGACGAGCGTGCAGGCGGCCGGCGACGAGGTTTGCAGTGGTCGGCGGTCGGCTCCCGGTGCGGTGGTGCGTCGACGGGATGGGAGCTCGGTGTAGGAGCGGAGGCTGTGCGCACGGTGATGAGGAGGACGAAGACGATATCAGCGAGGCATGAGGCGGACCATTGCGGCGGTGATTTATCGCCGATGCTCCACCGGTGAGCGAAGAGAGATGCGGATGGTGCTAAGAACCTCAAGCGCTAGGGAGTACGATTGAGAGAGTGAGGTGCGCTAGGGAGTTAGATTGAGAGAGGACGCACGGGGACGGGTTTTTTTAGGGCGGGGAAGGGTGAACAACCATCAGTTACTCGCCGGAGTTATGGCCAGCGCAATGGTGCCTAAAAGCAGGGGATAAAGAGGATTAATGGAGGGGAAAGATGGAGGATGTTAGTGTGGAGGTTTTAGGGTCATGAGTGGCATCAAATGCTGACCAACGAGAGAAGAAACCGAAGCTTTCATGAGCTTGAGGGGGGCGGCAATGGCGGCTTGGCTTGAGGAAGAAGAACGGGTGGAGGTAGGAGATGACAGGTGGGTCCCGCATGTTAGTGAGAGGAGAGGTAGATAGGAGAGAGAGCGGGCGGATGATTGCCGCGTGGATTGAGAAAGACATCTCGATTGTTGATGCGGATAAGTGAGGATGGACGCACGAGATGCGTGAGAGAGAGACTTGGACAAATTATGGATATCTATTAATACTTTGAGATGAATGTTTCTAGCCACTCACTAGCCATACATAAAGTCTAACAATTACAAAAAGCTCAACCATAAGAGCTTCTCACATCTCCCATAAGATACTCTCCAAGAGCCCTAACTCCTCTCTACTTTGCATGGTTTAAACTCTCCCAAAGCACCCTAAGCTACCTCTCTCCCTACTTATATATGGAGGCTCACAAGTAAAACCATAATCAACACTTTCAGTTAGGTTTCGTCCACTTACATAGGCTAACCCGTTAACCCAACACCATACCGGATTTTACACTCATACATGTACGTTTCTCAAAGTGCACACAACCATCAAGCCATTAGTGAATCGATACTTGATTCACTTCATATTTTTAGCACATCCTTGACCTAAACCACTTAGACTAACGCTGCAATTTTGCACACCATAACTTTTTGGTATTGAGAAATTTACCAAAATACTCATCTACCGCCTTCCTTAAAGCTTCGCACTTTCTTCGCCTTGACCATGGATCTTACCTCTTCCCGGAGCCTAATCCACGATCATCTCCTCTTTTGCAAGCAATTATCATGCTTGTAACGTGTAGGTTCTATGTCGGTTCCCCATCACGCCCCACTTGCACCAACCACACCATTCAATGAACCATTGCTTGAACTTTCCCTTCAGCATCCCTTGTCTTCTCTTCTGCTTCACTTGAGCTCAACCATCTCACCTGGCATACTTGATAGTTCTAGACCTCGGCTTCTCTATGAGTATAATTCCGGTTCTCATCATTGATCATAGTTGACTCAAAACTTCTCTGTGCATTCCAAACAAAGAAATTATCTTCGGACATAAGTTCTTCACAACTTAACTCACGTTAGTCTAAATATGTTTCATGCACTCAAGCAACAGCAACCATGCCATGCATACATTCAACCAAGCTCAAGTTAACCAATTAAATCCAAACCTCCAGGACTGGTCTGACCACTAACCATAGTCCAATCAGATTGCCAGTAAATCAAAGGCTGATCTGATCGCCACCTCCCATAGCCGGTCTGACCGTTAGCCCTAGATCAGCCAAACCACTCTAGGCTGGTTTGACCGTAGCTTCAATGCTGATCAAACGACTGACAACAAAATGCAAAAAATTGCAAGCTCTCAAAAAGCAACTCAAACTCTACAAACTATCTAAACCAATAATCAATTATTTATTCTCATAACATATTTCCGCATGGTAGAGCATCATTGTGCACTAAATACACAAGAGATAAGGTGCTAGCAAACAGCCAAACATACATCAATGCACGGGTGCTAACATTGCCATTCATTCAGAGCTTCCACACAGGGTTGTCAAGCACATTCATTGCCCCTTGCATTTGTAAGACGCCATGACACACCAACTCGGTCCGAAAGTGTTGCAGAAACAGCCGCCGGATGCTGCATGCAGCGGTCCCATCGATCTCATGGAATGAATCATCTGCTTGTTTCGGTTTAAGATTTTGATTTCTGGCTTATTTTTCACTATTTAATAATTTTATCTTTTTATAATTTTTTGGCTCTTTTTGAGCTTTTTGCCGGTTTTATTTTTCCCATATTCGTTTGTACTGTTTGTAATGGGTAACCTGTTTTTTTCTATTTTTAAATTTAGTTACGTCAAATAAACCACCGTCAGCTATAGTATTTTTTCAGCCAGCTATAGTAATTTTTAGCCAAAAGCCACTCAAAATAAGCCCTTTTAAGCAGGGTTGGTCATCAGACTGACTGCAATTTCAGGGCCTGTTTGGCAACGGCTGCGGCTTATGACTTTTAGCTGAAATTTTTAATTTTTGACTGTTTACGGTACAGATTACGGAGAGACAGATACTTACTTGCGATTTTGGATGGTACAAATATTGGGCTTTTAACGTGTATATCATTTAACTTGTAGACCCCGTCTTGAGAAAATATTCCGTTTAAAAGTTAGGTACTATAGCAAAGACCAAAAGCCGCTAGCTTCGGAGGAAAAGAACAGACCCTCAGCTGAACCTGAACCTTGAGCTAAACTACGCTCCAAACTAATTATGTTTGACTTATGAAACACTTCAACTTCTTAATTTTTTAAATATTTTAACTTTCTTTTTTAAGACTTCTACGTAGTGGGTGGAAAACGGTAACGGATAATTCGTTTTATTCGATATTCGTATCCGAGAAAATGTGAATGTGGTAAGCAAAAATCCGTATTCGAAAATATTCGTATTCGTATTCGACAATATTCGTATTCGCATTCGTATTCGAGAATATTCGTATTCGCATTCGTATTCGAGAACATCCTATTCGTATCTGTATTCATATTCATATTCGTATTGCCGCCGAGCGCCGGCTCGCCAATCGCCAATTCGACATGGCGCGAATGGCACGCCAAGGCGGGAGTCACGTGCGGCCGCGCGGGAGTCACGAGTCACGATTCAGTACTCACGAGTCATTTACTCATTCGGTCAACCGAGACACCGAGTGGCGAGAGGAAAGTCTGGGCCAGCCGAGCGTGAGTCTGGGTGTGGCAAGTTGGCGACTGTATGGCGACGCGTGGCGAGTACTGAGCATCCGAGCGGCGACGCTGGCGAGCGAGAGCGACCTCAACGAAGTAGCATGTCTCCGTCGCAGCGTCAAGAGCCAAGAGCGGAAGAGGAAGAGCTAAGACCTCCACTAGTATACTCCTCATTTCGCTTAACTAGTACGCAAGACTCAAAACTAACTCCTCAACTCCTCATTTCCAGATTTCCTCAACTAGTACTCAAGACTCAAGAGCCAAGACCTCAAATCCTCAACTAGTACACTCGTGCCGCGATCGCTTTTACTGCCGCCATTTCGATGGCGGTACGGTCACGCCATTTGTCGCCGGATCGTGCATTACTAAACTATAAAGCGCCTGAATTCCAGGAATCTGAGATCATTACAGAATGAGATGATGTTTACAGTTTTGGTCGATGGATACAATTGCTACCGTGTAGGCTACATGTGCGAATAAACAATGGTGCAAGAAATATGAACTGCAGAAATCATATTTTGAGAAAATTTCAAAATTTGAATTTAAAACCGCTAATCGAAAAAACCGACCGATTACAACATTCGTAGAAGGATATTCGTATTCGACCGAATTAAGCATATATCCGATTCAAATTCGTATTCGTTACATTCGATTCGTATTCGTATTCGAGAATGTGCGAATTTGTATCCGTATCCGTTTTAAAAACATGAATCCATATTTATATTTAAGACTATTCGACCGTATCTGATCCGTTTCCACCCTACTTCTACGGTACGTTTTCGGGTAAAAAACCAGATCACCACCTTTTTTTAAGAGATCTCACGAAGCAAGCCGCTTTCTTGCGCACGACATGTCAATCACAACCATGGCGCAGGCGTTCTTTTTTAATAGGACCCCTCAGTCACGAAACCAACTGACAAAAGGATCCCATGCGTTATTTTCGACTGCTGCGAATAGTTTTAATTCTAATATAAGTATTTATATAAATAATTAAATATTAATAGACTAATAAATTATATTCAATAAATCACTTCGATAATAAAAGAATCACCATATTTATTTATCCTGCTCGTTTCAGCTTTTAGGCTTTTGGTTTCTAGTTTTTTAGTTTCATATTTTGATGTCTTTTTTTTTCTATATTCTTTTACATTGTTTATAATGAGTTAAATTCTTTTTACTATTTTTATTTTTTAATTTAATTACATAAAAAAATCACCAGCAGCTCCCCCGTATAGAACAAACCAAATATAATACCAAATAGTAAAAAAATAAGCTAAACTAACAAAAAAATCCAAAATAAGCAGGGCCTTGTTCCAAAGTATAAACCATGAACTATTGACTAAAAATATCGAGGCCATTGGGTCTATTTATCACTTTGGTCGGAAAAGGGAGGAAAAGAGTCGCTCGCAACACACACGTCACATCCATCCAACCATCTACACCGAATGCGCTGAAAAATCTTGGGACCCATGTAAGGATATTTCCCTGATTTTAGGTCGAATTAATGCTGAAAAAAGAGTAGGGATCGAACTAGATATGGTACCTTCACAAGTTGAAGCTGATGGAAATGAAGAACAAGAATAGCGTTAAGGGGGCAAGATTATTCCACAGTCGAGCGAACATGGTCTATGCACAAATTGGACACATCTGAGCGAGCATATGTACAGGGGCTCGAGGTCGAATCCATCGTCGCCGGGGAAAGGGGAATGGAACTCCCAGGAGCAGACGGGGGTGCCGCGATGGATTAACTAAGAAGCGGCGGCGGCGGCGGCGGCCTTGAAGAGGAGGAAGGAGAGGCGCTCGAGGGAGAAGTAGATGAAGGTGCCGCTGGTGTGGGTGAAGAAGCAGCCGAAGTTGGCGCCCACCACGCACTGCCACCCCACCCCGTACCGCTTGTCGAACTCCTGCGGAAAACGTTGATTGCACACACGTCTGCCAAATCAAGACCAAATCCTCCAGCTGATATATATATATATATATATATATATATATATATAGCTTTAAACATCAAGAACAGCTAGCGAGGACAGATTAATAAGAGAGATGGATGGGAGAGAGGAGGAGGAGGGCGTGCCGTCTTGATGTGGCCGGCGATGGCGCGGCAGTCGGCGACGTCGAAGAGGTCGAGCGCGCGGGAGGCGGCCGACGTCGCCGCCGCCTGCATCCGCGCCGGCATGTCCGTGTCCTCCACCAACGCCTTCCCCTCCAGCATTCTCGATTCTCCTCCGAGTCTTGGGTCCTGGACCTTGCGGCTGGTTCTTGATTTGATAATACAACGGGAGAAATGGTACGAAATGTTTGCAGCTCTGGAGAACGAATAAATGAGAGAGAGAGAGAGAGAGAGAGAGAGGGTGAGGTGTGTGCTACTGCTCTCCTCAAATTATTTCCGGGTTTGCGGGAAGGTTCCGGATGCACGTGTCTCCCCTATCTTATTATCTCGTTCCTGCTCCGCGCGTGTCGTGGCGTTGAGACGTCGGTCTTCCGAGTTCCACTCGAGCGGGAGCGACCGACATGGGCGCGGGCCAACCAGACACGCCACGACTGCAAATCCCTCTCCTAGTCGTTCGTTTCTGTACGTGTCAACTCTGCAACAATTACATCTCTATCCCGCAGACGCTCCTTCATCCCCGTTGGATCCCCGTCCGAGATTAGATCTTGACCGGCCGATGCACTTTGTGTCATAAAGGTATCTCACGGGGAGCTGCTAGCTCAGGCTGTATTGTTGGAATGTGTTTTTAATTATCACATTTTAGCAGTTTCATGGAATTTCAATTGTATAAAAGTTATATGGAATTTTAGATCTTTTGTTTGAAGTTTTAAATAGGTTTCAACATGTTTCTTAAAAAGTCTCAGAAGGTTTCATAAAAAAGTTTCACTGGGTTTCAAGAAGATTCAAAAGCTTTCATCAATGTTTTGGCAAGCTTTATATAAAAACAGATGAAACACAAATGAAAAGTGTAAGACCATGTAGTGCTAACCCGTTGAAACTGATGAGTATTTGATATTGTTTTTGCCTTGCTTTTGTTGTTTGAGTTGGATTTTGAGAGTTTGCATATTTTTTATCATGCATTTCTAAAGCTAGTGATCCGGCCCGCCTTAGTGTGGCGGTCTGACTCGCCAATGGTAGTATCGGTATTTGAGATGCGGTATGACTGTTTTTGCGGTAGTACCGACCTTTTGTTGGCGGTAGTTATTTTTAAAGGTCTTTTGAGAGTTTTTGGTAGGAGACCTGATGCGGTAGTATTGGCATCGTGTGTGCGGTATGACCAGAGTGGAGTAGTCTGACCAGCCATTGCATGTCGGTCTGACCGATGTGGTTAGGATGGTCTGACCAGCTTAGTGGCCGTGGTAAGACCGATCCTTGTTAAGTGAGATTGAGTTGAGTTCGTTGGGTTGTTAGTCATGGCAGTGTCCATACAGTGTTAGTAATGGGGGTTTTCATACAAGTGTGAGTCATAGGTATGTCCATAAATTTGTTTTGCTAATTCACAGTCAAGTGCATATCATTTGTGCTCGGATCAATTTTTTGTTCTTCGGTGTGTAGGTGTTTTGATGATTATTTTAGCCAGCGGTAAGACCGAAACTTGGTGGCCACAGAGTGTCGTGTAAGTCTAGGTGAAGCAGCATCTCAAGCCGAGAAGCACAGAAGAAAGACAAGGGTTGTAAAAAGACACCATGTGCATGTGATGTACCAATTGGACTTGTGCATTTTAAGTGGTGACATTCCTTAGAGCAATTGAGAAAATTGTCCAATACCAGATGGATTGGGGGTTTGCAAATCCATGACAATGGGATAAATGGTTTAGGTCACATGTTTGTGGATTAAATGTGTTATCAGGCTTGTAGAGCCTTGTAAGTCATGCTTTGAAAAACGTGCAAGTGTGCGTGTAAAATTTGTTTGTGTGTGGGTTATTGGGTTTCCAAATTTGTAAGTGGTGTGATCCATTAAGGAGTGGTTGGTTTGGTGTGGGGTGAAAACCTCTACTATATAAGCTTTGTATGTTGGAGAGAGATGGAGTTGGTTGAGAGGATTAGGGTTTCCTTGTGTTGGAACCATTTGTGTGTATGCGTGTGTGAGCACTCTGGACTTAGAGCTTTGCCAACCTGGAGGAGTGGCTATGAAACATTTCTCACTAAGTAAAATGAATATTCAAAGTTTGTCTAAGTGATTTGTGTCATGTATTATTCTTTGTGCTTTTGATTTGCTTGACTTCTTGTTTGGATTTCTTTCTTCTTGATCTTTTCTGTTTTCAAGAATGTGTAAGAGGTAGAGATGTCTTTTGAAGATCAGATCTCATCCATCTAGATGCCTTCTAGAGAAAATTCTTGAGTTTGCCTGGTTTTCCTCAAGAGAGAGGTGCTTTTGGAATTTTGCTCTTGTGGTCCTTTTGGATTGAATTCGTATTGTGATCTATTTTACTATGACATATGAGAACCCATACAAGGTCATCTAGATCTTCAAGGACTCATGAGCAAGAGCTAATCAAGGTTTTTCTTCTTTTGCCTGATTTTGGTGTAACTCTCCTTTACGATCCATGACTGGAATAGGTTCTTGACATCCTAGGGAGAGTTTGTGCCAAGTTTTACTACTTTTGGATCAATGGGTTGAGAGTTAGATCTTTTCTTGAATCGTGTGTAGTGCTGATTGCACTTCTCTTCTACGAGTGGTCAGACCATAAGGATCTAAGAAGTCTGACCAAGGTGCGGTCAACCGGAGTGGTAGTTCTAGCCAGCAGTCAGACCGCGTGTAAGCCAGCGGTTAGACAGGTTGGAGACTTTGTGTCTCGGTTGGTTTTCGGGTCTTGGATTTGGTAAGCTCGTGAATTTATGTTTTCGTTGTGTAGTCATTCACCCCCCTTTGACTCATCATATCCCATCCTGCAGAAAAAGGTTTCGCGAAGTTTTAAAAAATGAAATCTCGAGTTTTGACATGAGTTTTAGGTTAAGACAACAGAAACCTCGAGTTCCAAACATGAGATTGAATCAAGTTTCAAAAATGAAACTTTGTTTCATTGAGTTTCATATATGAGATTTAACATTTCAAAAAACAATTCAAATGTGAGTTTCAGAGAAATTTGAAAACAAAATTCAGCCAATTTTTATAGGAGTTTCAAAATTCGAAGGAATTAGAACAAATTTGCTAAGTGTTATAGAAGTTCCAAAATTCAAACAAGATTCGTAAAAACACCAAATTTGGGCTTACCCGACAGCCTCGCCAACCATGCCTGACCAGCCGCCTACTTGTTGTTCTTGGCCACACTCGGCCCATGGCCACTGTCTGCTGCCATGCCTGCCCCTTTGTTGCATCAGCTGCTCGGCCACCATTTATGGCATTGCCCTGTCCACGAACTTCTCGCTTGTTAGCGCGTGCCTCACCGCCGTGGCTCTGAGCTCACTCACGCGGTGCACGATGTTAGATCCGGACCACGGCACCCGCTAGATCCAACCGGGTTTACTCCCCGGTCCTAGGTCTTAAATGGGCTGTGCACCCTGCGCACCTAAGCCCATAGGCTACCCGCAAGCAAACCTCTCAAGTAACAACGTATAAGTGGTATTGGACCTTCTCCCCTAAAAGACTAGTTCAATGGGTGGAGGCTCCATCACACTTATAAGATGTGCTTTTTCCTTTCTCACAAGCAATGTGAGACTATTCCCAACATTCTCCCCTTACATATTGCTTATGCACTTCTGAGGCCCAAGGAGATGTTGGGAGCCTAGGCTCTGATACCACTGTTAGATCCGAACACTGACACCCATCAGGTCCAACTAGGTTTACTCCTCGATCCCTAGGCCTTAAATGGGCTGCGCACCTAATCCCATGGGCTGCCCGCAAGCAAGCTCCTCAAGCAACAACCTTATAAGTGGCATTGGGTCTTCTCCCCACAAAAGACTAGTCCAATAGGTAGAGGCTCCCTCACACTTATAAGTTATACTTTTTTCTTTTCCACAAGCAATGTGAGACTATTCCCAATATTAAATGTCAGATCGGACCCCCCAGGGTCTAACCGGGTTTTACTACCCGGGCCACAGAACCAAGTAGGTTAGGCACCTAAGCCTATAGACTGTACTTATGCAAACCCCTTTAAGCAACAACATTATAAGTGGTATTGGGCATTCTCCCTAAAAGACTAGTCCAATGGGTGGAGACTCTCTCGCACTTATAAGTTGTCCCTTTTCCTTTCACACAACCCATGTGGGACTAAATCCAACCCAACATTCTCCCCCTCCCACATTGATTGTGCACTTCTGCAGCCAGGAGGTCCTCTAGGGAGATGTTAGACGTCTGAGCTTTGATACCAAATGTCAGATCGGACCCCCTGGGGTCCAACCGGGTTTCACTACCCGAGCCACAGGACCAAGTGGGCTGGACACCTAAGCCCATGGGCTGCACTTATGCAAGCCCCTTTAAGCAACAACCTTATAAGTGATATTGGACATTCTCTTCTCAAAAGACTAGTCCAATAGATGAAGACTTCCTCACACTTATAAATTATACTTCTTCTTTTTCCGTAACTCATGTGAAAGTATACATAACCTAACACACAAGCCTACTCTATGTACGAGCTTCTGAGCTAGAAGCAAGCGCGAGTTCCATGTTCAGCTATATACATCGCTCGCTTCCCACCGCCCACAGATACCACGCTCGCTCACCGCATCTATGCCTAACACCGCTACGCTTGCTTGCCCTGCGGCCACGACACCCATTTGCCTCCTGCCAGTGGCGCTCACCTGACAGCGCTCCCCCTCACTCGTAGCCACTGCATAGATCGAGTCACTACTAACCACTCCTACTTGACTCCACACCTGCTCGTGTACATGGCCACACGCGTTGGCCCGTAGTTGCTTGCTACTCCAACCCCCGCAGTGAAGGAGATGGTAGGGGAGAGAGAGAGATCCAGTGATAGATGGCTGGGAGTGTCGATGGGTTCAAGTGGATAAGGATATGACTTTACGATGTAGGTGTGATCTGAAGCGTTGAAAGCTCATGATCGGATGATGAAGACTTGTACCGATGATTTGGCTATGGGTAGATAGTTTATCTCCGTTACAAAGGGCAACATTAGCATTTGTGCACACGCACTACTCAGTTTCTCCATCTGCCACTGCTCTACACATAAACATTTTTTGTTCCTTTTTGCGCCAAACGTACCTTACATTTGTTCACATCTGCCCATTCGTGCTAACATGCAATATATAAAGCATCCAACTGCTCCTATCTTGAAGCGTGATCCACTTGTCATTCTTGGCCCTTTTCTCGGATAGGACTTCAAGAGAAGAACGTATGTTACGTGAATTAGGATGGGCATGTCCTGATGGCGAACAAGTTTGTACTAGTAATTATCATGTGCGATGCAATGCACATTCCCCCGATGTATCTTACTTCAAAAATAATACTACTCATAATCAATTCGAACTCTTGAGAACAACACGGCAGGCGTTACGCGACCTTAATTTTGGTTCAAAATGTTGGAAAAAAATAATAGCAAGCTTAACTCCTATTTTTATTCAAAATGATAGTAAAAATATAGCAGGCTTCATTTACATTTCCATTCAAAACGTATCAAGCTTCATTTCCATTTCCATTCAAAATGAAAATGAAAAAATAGTAGTTGAGTGCGCACAACCAGAGCACAACAACCCCATTCACATTGTATCATCCAAGTCCATGACAACAAACTTGCATAGGATCTCAAACTTGATTCCTTAAATACAACGAATGAAGAGTGTACACACAATGATTATCTCCCTTCCAGCACCTTTTAACTAACTGCTCCTTGATTGAATTTTTTATCCCTTAAAGCTTGCCAAGTCAAAAAGAAGATGAGAAGATCAAAGGCTAAGGAGCTAGCGGATTCGAGCTTATGTGCTTTAAAAGTGTGCATAAGTGTAGTGTGTGAGTAAAATCCGTGTTGTGTAGGGTTAAAAGGTTTCCCCTATTTGTGCTAAATGGATAGTATCTATTAGGATTAGATGAGGTTGGTTGTCTTGTCTACTTAATAGATTGAGATGTAAACTTACTAGTAAGCCATCCAACCATCTTCTCTTGCTTATGATAGCTAAGTGTTATAGGATTAGGGCTCGAGAGAAGTTACGTGATGTGGTGTGCTGAAAGATCAAGCTCTATTTAAGTTGATTTTAGTGATAATTACAAATACTATTATGAGCTTTTGGTGATAATGACAAATACATTTGTGAGACTAACCTTGTTTATTGATTATGATATTACTTCGTCTCATATGGATGAAAAAGTAAAATCATTGAGGTATGCATTCGATATCTTTCTTATAATCATGTTGCATTCCTCACATACAAATATATGATTAAATAACAAATCTATATATGTGACTAATATGTTTGTTTAAGTATATTATTGCTTAGTCTCATTTGGATGAAAAGGTGAAATCAAAGAGGTATGCATTCGAAATCATATTCTTATATATTAGTGTGTTTCTTAGATCCAAAATATAGATTAAACTCGACAGTCCAAAATGAATATATGCATATGTCTTCATTACACATACTTATATGCACACATTTAGAGGGAGTTCACTCTATGTTTTGAGATTTCATAAGTATTAATTCATGTTTTCTTTAATATATATATTTAAGATCTTTACTTTGAAACACATCATTTGAGTATATATAGCTTATGTAGTTCATATATACCCATTTGCAATCAGGTTATCATCTAACTTCTTCATTATGTGTTAATGGTTGGATGATTAATGACAACCGGATAAGTAATCTTTGCTTCGAAAGCTTATCTTAAAGTATACAATTGTTGTGTACATGTTGTTTACTCGAAATACTATTTTTATCTCATTTTTGTTGAGATTGTCATGAATTACCAAAAAGGGAACATTGTAGAAATTAGTTCCTCCATTATGTGTTAATGGTAAAGTTTGTTTATTGATGACAATTGGTTTATGGACTAATATTTTCCATGAGTTGGATGGATATACTAGGTTTCATAAATGAGAATGACTTGTGATGACTTCATATGTTAAAAATCATCAAGTCAAGATGTGTGCTGGAAGATGGCTTCATCGTTGAAAACCATCAAGAAGAAGATGCATTATGAGTTGATGCATGTCCAAGAGGACATGATCATGTGTTGATCATCAGGTCAATTGCAGGCCATCATGTGTTGATGAAGCTTAAGTGAAGGATGCATCATGTGTTGATGCATGTCAAGATGATGGCATGGACTTAAAGTGACGATGTGTATCATCAAGTTTCAAAAGGATGCTCAAGGCAAAGGTATGAGTAGTTAGGGCAAAGGATGTGTTCCTAGTCTTTTATCGGTCTTGATGTTTGGTTAGAAGATCGGGTTGCTAGTATAGGTTGTCGTACTATTAAGAGGGGTCATGTCTAGTAGCTTGAGTCTCATCATATGTTCATAGCTCAACCTCACTTGCTTTAGCTCTCTTTATCATGATGCTTGTATTTGCGAATGTGTTTTGCAAATAGTTGAAGCTCATGTGTTGAATTCCTGTAACAAGGGACTATACATTGCAAATATGTTTTGCAAGTGTTCGAAGTCCATGTTTCCTACTCTTTGTGGTATGAGACTTATATTTGCAAATAGTTGAAGCTCATATACAATCCTTGTAGCATGTGACTTTGATTTACGAATATGTTTTGCAAATGCGTTAAGTCCATATACTTATTTCTTATGTTATGATTTTAAAAGTATACAAATGTATTTTGTAACATGTTAGGAATCATGTTTAATCTTTGTGTGCATGATACTACAGCTTGCAAATATGCTTTGAAAAGCTGTTGAAGTACCTGCACTTATCAGAAAAATCGGAACTACCGCTATGTATGTAGTGGTACTACCGAAGGTTAGAAGTATCGGCTCTGTGTCAGCGGTACTACCGGACATCGGAAGTACCGGCATGTGTTGCACGGTACTATCGGATGAGCGGTCCGAACGGCTCTGTGTGAGTGGTCTAATCAGTCGACGAAAGTACCGGCTCTGTGTGAGCGGTACTACCAGAAGGCGAAAGTACCAGCGTGTGTTATGCGGTACTACCGAACCCCGGAAGTTCTGGATTTTCCTGCGGTACGTCTTTTCAGAGAGACACCTATGTGGTGGTCTTCTCCTCCCCGCGAGAGCAATAGTTCCGCATGTGTGGAGCGGTACTTTCGATGATCAGAGGTACCGAAAAATGAATGGCTGAACTTTTGATTTTAACTATAACGGCTAGTTTTCTGACCGTTGCAAGTGGACCAGAAGTATCAGTGTTTTGCCTACAGTACTTCCGATTTCCCTGATTTTTCAGAGATTTGGCTCCAATGACTAGTTTTCTTATGTAGGTTATAAATACCCCCTTGTTGCCGGTTGGAGTGTAGGTTGCTTGACTCATTTCTATTCCCCTGAGCTAGTGTGAGGTCCTCCTCTCGATTGTGCATATGTTGCACTTTGTAAGCAAGGAGAGGGATCTAGATTGTATGTGTTGCATCTAGAGTTGGACTTAGTGTCCATTTGAGCTTGTGCATTCGTTGCATATGGTGAGAGTCAAGCGAGGGCTTGACTTATTACTCTTGAAATTTGCTGACTCCTAGACGGCGTTGGAGGCGTCGTGCGCGATGAGCTTCTCAATGAAGATTGTGAAAAGTTTCAGCGAATTATGAGTGGTGTGGTGCTCGCCATCTCCAGAGTGGAGGAAGAGCAGCCTTAGTGGATTGAGGTGTTTCGGCTTAATTCGTGGAGTCGGTCCAATTCGTTTGGGCTAATTTCAACGTGGACTAGGGGTGACCGGCAAGTCTCCGAACAACATGGTAAAAAGAAATCGTGTCAATTGTGGTTTGTTTTCTTGTGCTCAATTTACATTCAATCAATTTGCATCCAAAGAATTAAATTTATTACTTGTCTTTCTAGAATTGCAAACCTTTTACATAGACTTAAGTTGTTGGTGCACTTAGGTGAATCTAGTTGATTTAGGCTTTATTTGTACTAAACCAAACTGATTTAAGGTTCCGTATTATATACTTGGTTTTAGCCAAATAGCTTAAATAGAATTTAATTGAAATATTTAGAAATGACTATTCACCCATGCTCTAGTCGGTCTCCTCGATCTCACAAGTGGTATCTCATTTATTAGGTTTCACCGCTTAGAGAGTAAAGGATGGCGACTAGGGATATAGTGCACCTAGATAAAACACCTCTATTTAATGGCACAAATTATAATAGTTGAAAAATCCGCATGATATGCTATTTTAAGGCCATGAGCCCGAAAATATGGCAGATTGTAGATGTGGGGTTTTCACCTCCATTGGATTCTCGTGTTCCAACAATTGAGAAAGAGAAATGCTCATATTTCAACGCTCAAACTACTAACGCTTTATTTAGTGCTTTGGGTGTAGAAGTGTTTAACAAAATATGCAATCTCGAGAGCGCTCATGACATGTAGATAAAAATTCAAGAAAATTATGAAATGTCCACATTAACAAATAAGGATTGCATACAAGAGTGGATGTCGGGAGAAGAAAGCTCAATCTCTAGCTCCGACGATGAAGAATCCACAAACCCCTCCACATCAACTCAATGTCTCGAGGCAAAAGGTAATAAGAAGGAAACGATGATGATGAGCCTTCATATAATGAGTTAATGGATATGTTAGAATGGCTAAATGAATTTCTTGGGAAACAAAAAGCTAAATATAAGATTTTTTAGGAATGAGCATGTCTCCTTTCAAAATGATTATAACAAGCTAGTAGGAGAATATGATATTCTCCTTCTCAAGGAATATTCTAATCCTAAGGTGGATATAGAAATTACTTGCAATTTATTAGATGATATGGCATGTGTAGCTTCAAACTATTGTATTTCATCTAAAGTTAATGTATACACCTCTTGTGATGATTTGCTAGACATATCTTGTTGCTCTAAATTAGATGCTTCTATTTTCTCTATGCATTGCAATACTAACATTGTAGAGAAAAATAATGAGCTCAAAGCCCAAGTCATAATATTGAGAAATGACTTGGAGAAAAGCTAAAAGGAAAGGCCTCTCTCGATAAAATATTGGAAAACCAAAAAAAGTCAAATGACAAGAGAGGTATCGGTTTCACCTCCAAAAAAAGGTGAAGAACATCCCAAAGCAACATGGAAAACAATTCAACAATGTCAAGTGCTTTAGATGCAACAAGAAGGGATGCTTCGCCTCTAAAAAGTCAAATGACAGGAGAGGTATCGGTTTCACCTAGGCTTGTTTTCTTTCCGTATGAGTGCTTTGCCTTTGCACCTATCAGAGTATTACTTGGGATTCCGTAGCTCTTTATCGCATATGGCCAAGACTTCCTTCAAACTTTCGGAATGAGGCTTCTAACCTTTGGCCTTGTTTTTAAATTTCCGGCCCTTCTTCCTCCTCTTACTGCTTTCACCTTCTTCTTGGAACTTCGATTGACCTGACCAATGGTTTTAGTCCATTCGACCGCTTCAACAGCAATCGTGTAATGGTCAGCCATCTCAAAGAGCTCGGTGATGGTGGTAGGAGGATGCAAGGTGATGTCCTCTGTGAACCTCCTATTGCGGACACCCTACTTGAATGCTCTATTGATAGATGCGTCAGAGACCTCTGGAATTGAATTACAAACCTAACTAAAGCGTGTGATGAATTCTCGCAGGGTCTCATAGCTATTCTGTCGCATTCGGTGTAGGTTGTCCACTTTTCCAGAGTGATGGTTCCCCACAGAACGACTCTAACTATCGATGTTCTAACATCGATTTTACATATGATTTATTTGGATTCAAAAAAACTCTAAAAGACTCAATATATGATCACAGAGTAGAAACACTAGAATTTTTATACAGGTTCAGGATTTCTCCTAGGAGAATAATAGCCCTACGTCCTGTGTGGCTATTGTTTAGAGAAATTGATTATAACTAAGAGTAATGCAAAATTCCTAGCACTATCTCCTCATCTAAATGTCTTCTGATCTCCCCTCTCTTCCTTGACGTCAACCTGTGGCCGTTGTCCTGTGCCAAAAGATGCCTCAACGTTTCGAGTGATAATCGTCTGATGGAAGTTACTGTCAGAGAGACTGTAACATCCCGAAATTCGGTTATTTCAAAAACTTGGAATTTTAAAATCTTTTCCTGCATTTTGTTGGCATTTAAATTTCTTTTGAATGTTTAGTTGCAATCTTTTTGAGATTTGTGGCATACAAATTAAATTTCAAAGAGTAAACCCAAATACAAATAATAGAGAACTAGAATTTTAAATACGAATCTGAAAAGATGATCCGGAGTAAGAGCAAAGGGAACCCAATTTAAAATATAAAATCTTATGTTTGGGAATAATGGCATAAAGAGCAATAAAAATGAATAAATGAAATACCAACACTTGTATATATATATATACAAATTGTACAAAGAAAAGTTTAGCAATATAAGGAATAAAGTATATGTATGTATATGCACATATAACCTATGTAATAATAATAATAGAAACTCATTTAATAGCTAAAAATTTAAAAGCCTAACTTTTAAATGTCATGCAAAACTTGAAGTTTATAATTATAAATGTGGAAAAAGAAATTTAAGTTAAAATATAGAAATTCAAATTCATTGTCCAAATTCCAAAAATTAAGTTTAATCCCTTTTCCTTTTTCTACCATCCCTCTCACCGCCGGTGGGCCCCTCATTTTCTTTTCTCTCTTCCCCCTCCTTTTTCTCCTCCTGTCACTGGGCCTTCTTCTTTTCCCGCCCGCCACCCCTTCCCTCTCTTTCTTCTTGCCACCCCGGGCCGCTGCCCACGCGTCGTTGCCTCTCGCGCGCCACGCCTCGCCACCGCCACGCGGGCCCCACTCCATCACCGCTTCCTCTCTCGCCGGTGGGCCCGAGCCGCCCCCCTTCCCCTCCTTTCTCTCCCGTGCGCTGACCCTCCTCCGCCGCCGGTCAAAAAGCCGGCCAACACGGCCGCTAGCTAAGCCGAGCCACGGCCGCCCGGCACGATGCCACGCCCACGACCGTTGTCGTCGCCGACACCGCCGCTGCCGTTGCGCCCGACAGCCCACCGCGCCCACGCCTTCACCGCTGCCGCCGCGCCTGCCCCTATAAAATTGCCGAGGTTCCCAAACGCACCGCAACAACCCCTCTTTCTCCCACAGCAAGCAATTGGGCTCCCATTGCCGTAGCTCGCCGGTGCCCCTCTCCTTCCCCAACTCCGGCCACCGAGCCTCCCCCCGATTCCCGCGGAGACAATCCAATTCCTTCTCCCCGAGCCATCTCCGGAGCACCGTGAGCTCACTCCCGACCTTCCCCAACCTCCCCGGGGATCGTACCTCGCCAGCGCCGAGCACCTCCCCGAGCCGCCGCCACAGCACGTCGCCGACCCCTCTCCGGCACCCCCCGCTCCTCGTCGACCTCACCGTCGGTATCCTCACCACCCCAGCAACGCATTTTGTCGCCATATCCGACCCTCCGGCCGCTCCCCCGCCGGCGACGACCACCGCCTCCCTCGGCTACGGACATCCTCTGCCCCTCCCCCCCTCGCGCGCTTGCCTCAGAAGGTATAAACAACCCTTATGGGTTGAGATGCGCCATGAGCCCGCTTGCTAGCGCGCCAATTCCTTTCCCCGGCCTCCCTGCTGTTCGAGCCCCGCTCCACGCAGCGCGCCGAGGTTGAGCCATTTCTTTTATTTCCACGGCTGACAGGTGGGCCCCACCTGTCAGCACGACCACACGCGACCGCGTACAACGTGGTCGAAGCAGCGACCGCGTACAACGTGATCGGAGCCCAACCGCACGCACTGTGGTCGAAACACGACCACACATCACGTGGTCGAAGCCCGACCGCGCACAACGTGGTCGAGCACGACCACGACCACGCTGTCGTCCCGCTGAATCGCTACGGGTCCCACGTGTCAGGATTTAACGTTTTTAAGAATTAAAAGAACCGAAAGATTTTAAATAGGCATAACTTATTCATTTTAATTCTAAATTGAATGAAACAAATTTCTAAATTCATCTAAATTCAAAATTTGTCCAATAGAACCAAAATTATAATTTTTGGAGCTCATTTTAATTTAGAAAATAATTTAGAGAGACTTATAAAATGAAAATAGGAGGTAAAAGTAATAGTGTGTGGGCTAAAGTTGGATTAGATATCATAATGAATAAATAAGGTGCTTTTAGTAGTTATTTAAAATCTAAATTAGTTAAAGACCTGTGGCTTTGGTTAATTATTCAAACTAAGCAAAGATACCCTTAATAATGATTGAAATAAGTGTCCAAAATCTAACCTGTCATTTTAGATAAACCATAAAGACAAAGTTATTGCTAACTAGAAAATGTTAAAATATAACCCTAGCTAACAAACTTTGCCAAGATAAATCACAAGTCTACCCTGACTTATGGAATTTCCTAAATAAATGCAAGAATAATAAAAAGAGATTATTAATAAAAAGACCGAGTCATCGTATTCTACCACCAACCTTTTCTCAAATCACCCAAACCGACCATAAACTCATAACAAAACTAAATCAAGATTATTCGAGTTTATTTTGGATCTTCTGAGTTATTTGCCTTTATTTGGATTCAGTTGTTTAGCGCGTAATTAGATATTGAGATCCTAAAGAACCAAGGAATGAAGCGTGAACAAGAAGCGGAGTGAAGATAAAGACCGGAAGCTCCAGAGAAAGCATTGTGTGAGCTCAAGACCGCGGTAAACCGCGTCAGGCGAGTCAATACTTTGATCATGTTGAACCTATTTTTCTGCAAATTACTTTTGTTTAAATTATCAAATTGCATGCTATTATTTTATATGCAAGTACATGTTTAATTTAAGATTCTAGTTATATGACCATGTTTTCCTTGACTAATATTACACCATCTTTTGAATACTTGATTATGTAAACCTTGTCACCCTACCAAAATTATAATAGTAACCTTTTGAAAATAAGTTCGTAAATATATGCCATGCTTAGTATTGCTTAGATATTCATGGGCGTAGAAACGTCCAAACATCACTTTCAAACATGAGAGAATTTTGAATGGGCCGTCATTGTGATAATGACTGGTATATGTTGGTATGAATACTTTATGTTCCCAAAAACCCTACTTGCTTTAATATCTGGGCGGATGGTTCGAGGGTGTGAGTATGTGTGTGGTGCCGTGATAGCACAAAGGGGATTGTGGTAGAACCGCCCAGATAACCATTAAGGACTGAATCTTGTGATGACCTCCCAAGGTACTACGCTACAACCACATGCTGGCAAAGTGTAGGCAGGGCTAAATAATTTGCATAGCTCTAGTGTGGTTACGTGAAGGTATGAACACGAGCAAAGGGATGGATGGTCTCATCCCCGCCTTTGCCCGTGATGGCTCACGAGGGACCCTTCTCGAGGGATGGTCGCATCCTACAGAAGATAGACCTTAGCGGGCGTAACCACAAGTAGGATTATGCATCGTAATGATCCGTGATAGTCTACTCAACCGCATGGCTAAGGAACCATGTGGGGCAACGAGCGATCTATCTCTTGTGGGTAAAGTGTACAAACTCGCAGAGTGAAAACTATTCGAATAGCCGTGCCCACGGTCAAGGGCGGACATGGGAACTTAACTAGATATAGTTCTGTTTCAAAAACTTTGTGGGTGGAAATGGAAAAGTGGAGGGCAGAGAAAGGCCCTCATTTGAATTGTCTGGTGTCGTCCCGGTGGAATTGTCCCGGTGTCGTCCCTGGAAATGTAAGCGGTTATAACGAAAAGTTAAGCATATGGTGCGAGACTATGAAATGGTGGATAGAATCTGGACCTCTATTACTATTGCATTCTGTCACATTATGTTTTGTTTAAATGGCTAAGTCTCGGGAAGTTTCTATGTATTATATTTCAAAAGCAAATAATGGCAATACTTCTCAAAAAATAAAATGCCAGGAAGAATAAATAGAGTCGTCAGAAAAGAAGATAACTGTTGTGGTAAATACATAACAATGTTTGGCGGATTCATGTCGATTATAAATAAGGGAATGGTAGAAAGGAGTTTAGGATAAATAAATTGGTGGAGTCTAAATGAATAGATAGGCTAGATAGGTGATTTAAATGATTTTGGAGGATTAGAAGGGTGAAAAGGTAATTGCTGGAATTAATGGGGTTAATAGGACTTGATCTGGGTGGATGAATTGAATTTGTGGAAATTTTGAGATATGAGGATTGGGATGTAAACTTGATTAAATCTTGGTGGAGAAATACCGATGAATTAGTTAGAGATAGATGATTGAAAGTAAGGATTAATTATGGGCAGAGTAAATTACGGAGTTGGATCATTAACAGAAGGATTGAATTGTTAGAATATTCTGGTACAAATGATTTCGGTGGTTGAAAAGGTAATCATGTTAGAGGATTATTAGAATTCAGAAGTGAAGAGTTGGTGATTAGTGGTTGCAAGATTGTTTTATTAGGAATCCGGAATACAAAGGTATTGGTGGATTCGAATAGATAATATGTATATAGAAATTGTATATTCGGTGGATTAAATAAATAATGTCGCTACGTTTGGTGGATTAAATAAATGATGTCACCCATTGCTTGCGCCTTAGACAACAATCAAGAAAGAAAATATATCTTTGGTGGATTAAGTCAATTATGGCAATCGCCGTGTGGAGTCCTAGGTTGCAACTATAACACTAGGGTTCAATAATGATAATGCTACCAAAAAGAGAAATTGCTGGCAAATAAAACAACCCGAGCCTTCCCTTTGATAAGCCATGCACACTATTTATTTGCATTCTGTGTATTGGCTCATGAGCACGGTGGTTAGTGTGCTCACACTCGCTCTCACAACAACTCCAGAATCAATCATCAGATCACTACGCCTCAGCGACTCTGGTGGTCATGAGGGCAAAGAAGATGAAGATGTCAAGGGCTAGGTCGCGAACCTCCAGTTGGCTGCCTGTGGGCAAGTCCTGAGGGTTTCTCCTGTATGCTTCGTTCTTCCGCTGCTGCAACTTTCTGATTTCAGCCTAATCGGCTCATGTGTAAGTTTACCATATTATTTACGTTTCCGCTTGATATGTATTTGATATTAATTTTTGTAGCTGTGAGCACTATCTACTGATCCAGGGAATAGTGCAATAAATCACAGAGGATTCCGGATGTAAAATCTGGGGTCTGACAGGCATGGTATCAGAGCTTATTGACTGCAGGTCGTGACCTAGTTAGCCTGGCCGTTAGTCTCATGATTAGAAGTATTTCCTCAATACTAAATTTCAAAACATATAAGTTATATTGCTGAAGTCTCCTCTCTCCTAGATGGTTCCCTCTCATCTGTGTGCTGCCTTAGCCACTTTCCCTTCTAAAGCTCTCTTAACCCGAATTCAAATGATGGAAATCCAGTACTCCTTCTGTAAACTCTCTTTGAAAATCTATTTTGGGGCTCGAAGCTATGATGCTTAAATTTAAAACTTAACTTTAAAAAATTGTTTATCCTTGGAGAACCGATTATCAAATTGTTTACGAAATCCATTTTCAAACTCATTTTAACAAGCCTGGATCTTCCAAGGAAATTTCTATAAGCTCAACTACTTACCTAAAACTTATTCAAAAATTTATCTTAGTTTCCCAAATAGTCCAAAACAAAGTTATTTCTTGAAAGTTTTCCCCAACGAGGACCTTGTCTTTCAAAACAATAGATCCTAAGGGTTAACCTTGGGATGTTACCTCGAAAGAGTATGTTGGTAAAAACCTATTTCCCATATTTGGCTTTGTTACCCCTAGTTAAAAATAAAAATCCTCAATTTTGCCACAAAGTTTCATTAAAACAATAATATTAAGAATGCTAAAACTGGGATGAGTATTGATATCAACCAAAATACCCTAAATACTTTTCTCTTCTGTCTATTGATCAAACAGGAAAATTTTTAATCCTCTTCTCGTACCTTACTCCAAAAATTTAAGGTTAGGAACGCTGACAATGTTCATGAAGATAAGGTGGTCCTATTTTAAATAGGCAATACAGATGAACCCGGTACTCTCTTTTGCGTGATTCCCCGAATAGACGTTGTATTGTCGTAAGATTTCCCTTTGGACCTGTGCGCTGCCTTCTTGCCCTCGGGCATTATATTTTGCGGTCACAGGAAAAAGAGTGTTTTAAAAACTTGTGTGATTTATGTGCCACCCAGTTATTCGGGGCATACTTTTTTTATAAAAAAAACTTGAATGGGTTAGATCACCTTATCCCCACGACTAAATCCTCACCTCATGCTATTCCCTCTCGTCCTGTTGCTGCAAACCTAGTCAGATCTACCGAAGCAAAGCGGTAGCTAATCAAAGCCAAGGCAATCAAGAACAAGTGGAGCCCTCACCGCTTTCCAAGTAAAAGTCCCATCCGGCACAAAGATCAAGACTCTGCCCCGCTAACATTCTCTCCTTACCCACCTGGAAGACCTGTAGACCAAATCACCTCCAAGTAAACCCAACGACGAGCAGTACGTCAACGTTGTGAAGAGAGAAGACATTACGTATACCAATGCTCTGTGAACCACTCCAACTACAAAGATGACCATAAACATGGAGAATGCCCTGTCAGCAGGGTCATATGTTTTCTCTGTGGAAGAGAAGACCCCTAACCCGAAGATCGCTCCAAACCCTGTTGCCGACCAAGCAGCTGGAGTACCACGGATGAGTCTCCAACTCACCCTAGGACCCATCATACCTGGAGCTAGAAGAGGCGAGTAATGATTAGTGGCATTCATTTTAAGGGGGGTAGCACTACGAGACCGAGCTGCCAAAAGAACTCTCATGACGTATATTTGAAGTCGCAACCACCGGACTTACGACCATCGCACCAAGATGCAGGGATATTAGCAAGGCCAAAAATCTTCTGGTGATGAGGACTACAAGACGTACCTTTAGCTAAAATAGTCGTGCTTGGCAAAAGACTAAAGAACAGGATCCCAGTAGAAGGGAAGGACCACCATATAGATATGCCCATCGTCACCTCTACATTCCCAAGGCCCTCTACCCCTTGGGCACAGACCATTGCTACCCGCCCATCAGTATGAAATTCTACAACCGCATGTCCAATAGACGACACGACTACTTCGTTCTACGGTAATGTGAAGACAACAACATCAAGAGCAACTGGTTGGAAGTTTACGACCTATCCAAGAGAACAAGGTTTCCTCTCTCCCCTTTTGACTTCTCCAAGTTCTAACCCTTATCGTGTAGATTTTCACCTCTCCGTGAAGCTAAAGAGTTAAACATCGGATGACACCAGAAACCCATTGCTAGCCTTAACTAAAGTAACCCCACCTTTCTTTCTATTCTACCGGAATCTCGGGGTCGAGATTCATTTAAGGGGGGTAGATTTGTAACATCCCGAAATTTGGTTATTTCAAAAACTTGGAATTTTAAAATATTTTCCTGCATTTTGTTGGCATTTAAATTTCTTTTGAATGTTTAGTTGCAATCTTTTTGAGATTTGTGGCATACAAATTAAATTTCAAAGAGTAAACCCAAATACAAATAATAGAGAACTAGAATTTTAAATACTGAATCGAAAAGATGATCCTGGAGTAAGAGCAAAGGAACCCAATTTAAAATATAAAATCTTATGTTTGGGAATAATGGCATAAAGAGCAATAAAAATGAATAAATGAAATACCAACACTTGTATATATATATATACAAATTGTACAAAGGAAAGTTTAGCAATATAAGGAATAAAGTATATGTGTGTATATGCACATATAACCTAAGTAATAATAATAATAGAAACTCATTTAATAGCTAAAAATTTAAAAGCCTAACTTTTAAATGTCATGCAAAACTTGAAGTTTATAATTATAAATGTGGAAAAGAAATTTAAGTTAAAATATAGAAATTCAAATTCATTGTCCAAATTCCAAAATTAAGTTTAATCCTTTTCCTTTTCTTTCCTTTTCTCCTTCCTCTCACCGCCGTGGGCCCCTCCTTTCTTTCTCTCTCCTCCTTTTCTCCCTCCCGCCTGGGCCTTCTTCTTTCCCGCCTGCCACCCCTTCCCCTCTCTTTCTTCTTGCCACCCCGGCGCGCTGCGCTGCTGTTGCTCTCTGCGCCCTCGCCTCGCCACCGTCGCGCGGGCCCGCCTCCATCACCGCTTCTCTCTCGGCGGTGGGCCGAGCCGCCCCCCCCCTCCTTTCTCTCTCCGCGCCGAACCCCCTCCTCCGCCGCTTTGGTCAAAAGCCGGCCGACATGGCCGCGCTAGCCAAGCTGAGCCACGGCCGCCCCCGAAGCACGATGCCACGCTCCACAGCCCATTGTCGTCGCTGACACCGCCGCTTGCCGTTGCCGCCCGACAGGTCCACCGTGCGCCCACGCCTTCACCGTTGCCAGCCGCGCCCTGTCCCCTATAAAAACTGCCGAGGTTCCCAAACGCACCGCAACAACCCCCTCTTTCTCCCACAGCAAGCAATTGGGCTCCCATTGCCGTAGCTCATGGGTGCCCTCTCCTTCCCCAACTCCGCCACCGAGCCTCCCCGATTCCCGCGGAGACAATCCAATTCCTTCTCCCGAGCCATCTCCGGAGCACCGTGAGCTCACTCCCGACCTTCCCCAACCTCCCCGGGGACCGTACCTCACCAGCGCCGAGCACCTCCCCGAGCCGCCGCCACCGCACGTCGCCGACCCCTCTCCGGCACCCCCCGCTGCTTGTCGACCTCACCGGCGGTATCCTCACCACCCCAGCAACGCATTTTGTCGCCATATCCGACCCTCCGGCCGCTCCCCCGCCGGCGACGACCACCGCCTCCCTCGGCTACGGACTTCCTCTGCCCCTCCCCTCGCTACCGCCTCATAAGGTATAAACAACCCTTATGGGTTGAGATGCGTCATGAGTCTGCACCGCTAGCGCGCCAATTCCTTCCCCCCGGCTCCCTCGGCGCGCATTTGAGCCCCCGCTCACGCAGCGTTTGAGGTTGAGCCATTTCTTTTATTTCCACGGCTGACAGGTGGTCCCCACCTGTCAGCACGACCACACGCGACCGCGTGCAACGTGGTCGAAGCAGCGACCACGTACAACGTGATCGGAGCCCGACCGCACGCACTGTGGTCGAAACACGACCACACATCACGTGGTCGAAGCCGACCACACAACGTGGTCGAAATCGAAGCCCAACCGCACACAATATGGTCGAGCACGACCACGACCACGCTGTCGTCCCGCTGAATCGCTACGGGTCCCACGTGTCAGGATTTAACGTTTTTAAGAATTAAAAGAACCGAAAGATTTCAAATAGGCATAACTTATTCATTTTAATTCTAAATTGAATGAAACAAATTTCTAAATTCATCTAAATTCAAAATCTGTCCAATAGAACCAAAATTATAATTTTTGGAGCTCATTTTAATTTAGAAAATAATTTAGAGAGACTTATAAAATGAAAATAGGAGGTAAAAGTAATAGTGTGTGGGCTAAAGTTGGATTAGTTATCATAATGAATAAATAAGGTGCCTTTAGTAGTTATTTAAAATCTAAATTAGTTAAATACCTGTGGCTTTGGTTAATTATTCAAACTAAGCAAAGATACCCTTAATAATGATTGAAATAAGTGTCCAAAATCTAACCTGTCATTTTAGATAAACCATAAAGACAAAGTTATTGCTAACTAGCAAATGTTAAAATATAACCCTAGCTAACAAACTTTGCCAAGATAAATCACAAGTCTACCCTGACTTATGAAATTTCCTAAATAAATACAAGAATAATAAAAAGAGATTATTAATAAAAAGACCGAGTCATCGTATTCTACCACCAACCTTTTCTCAAATCACCCAAACCGACTATAAACTCATAACAAAACTAAATCAAGATTATTCGAGTTTATTTTGGATCTTCTGAGTTATTTGCCTTTATTTGGATTCAGTTGTTTAGCGCGTAATTAGATATTGAGATCCTAAAGAACCAAGGAATGAAGCGTGAACAAGAAGCGGAGTGAAGATAAAGACCGGAAGCTCCAGAGAAAGCATTGTGTGAGCTCAAGACCGTGGTAAACCGCGTCAAGCGAGTCAATACTTTGATCATGTTGAACCTACTTTTCTGCAAATTACTTTTGTTTAAATTATCAAATTGCATGCTATTATTTTATATGCAAGTACATGTTTAATTTAAGATCCTAGTTATATGACTATGTTTTCCTTGACTAATATTACACCATCTTTTGAATACTTGATTATGTAAACCTTGTCACCCTACCAAAATTATAATAGTAACCTTTTGAAAATAAGTTCGTAAATATATGCCATGCTTAGTATTGCTTAGATATTCATGGGCGTAGAAACGTCCAAACATCACTTTCAAACATGAGAGAATTTTGAATGGGCCGTCATTGTGATAATGACTGGTATATGTTGGTATGAATACTTTATGTTCCCAAAAACCCTACTTGCTTTAATATCTGGGCGGATGGTTCGAGGGTGTGAATATGTGTGTGGTGCCGTGATAGCACAAAGGGGATTATGGTAGAACCGCCCAGATAACCATTAAGGACTGAATCTTGTGATGACCTCCCAAGGTACTACAGTACAACCACATGCTGGCAAAGTGTAGGCAGGGCTAAATAATCTGCATAGCTCTAGTGTGGTTACGTGAAGGTATGAACACGAGCAAAGGGATGGATGGTCTCATCCCCGCCTTTGCCCGTGATGGCTCACGAGGGACCCTTCTCGAGGGATGGTCGCATCCTACAGAAGATAGACCTTAGCGGGCGTAACCACAAGTAGGATTATGCATCGTAACAGTCCTGTGATAGTCTACTCAACTGCATGGCTAAGGAACCATGTAGGGCAACGAGCAGATCTATCTCTTGTGGGTAAAGTGTACAAACTCTGCAGAGTGAAAACTATTCGGATAGTCGTGCCCACGGTCAAGGGCGGACATGGGAACTTAACTAGATATAGTTCTGTTTTAAAAACTTTGTGGATGGAAATGAAAAAGTGGAGGGCAGAGAATGGCACTCATTTGAATTGTCCTGGGTGTCGTCCCAGTGGAATTGTCCTGTGTGTCGTCCCAGTGGAAATGTAAGCGGTTATAACGCTGAAAAGTTAAGCATATGGTGCAGAGACTATGAAATGGTGGATAGAATCTGGACCTCTATTACTATTGCATTCTGTCACATTATGTTTTGTTTAAATGGCTAAGTCTCAGGAAGTTTCTATGTATTATATTTCAAAAGCAAATAATGGCAATACTTCTCAAAAAATAAAATACCAGGAAGAATAAATAGAGTCATCAGAAAAGAAGATAACTGTTGTGGTAAATACATAACAATGTTTAGTGGATTCATGTCGATTATAAATAAGGGAATGTTAGAAAGGAGTTTATGATAAATAAATTGGTGGAGTCTAAATGAATAGATAGGCTAGATAGGTGATTTAAATGATTTTGGAGGATTAGAAGGGTGAAAAGGTAATTGCTGGAATTAATGGGGTTAATAGGACTTGATCTGGGTGGATGAATTGAATTTGTGGAAATTTTGAGATATGAGGATTGGGATGTAAACTTGATTAAATCTTGGTGGAGAAATACCGATGAATTAGTTAGAGATAGATGATTGAAAGTAAGGATTAATTATGGGCAGAGTAAATTACGGAGTTGGATCATTAACAGAAGGATTGAATTGTTAGAATATTCTGGTACAAATGATTTCGGTGGTTGAAAAGGTAATCATGTTAGAGGATTATTAGAATTCAGAAGTGAAGAGTTGGTGATTAGTGGTTGCAAGATTGTTTTATTAGGAATCCGGAATACAAAGGTATTGGTGGATTCGAATAGATAATATGTATATAGAAATTGTATATTCGGTGGATTAAATAAATAATGTCGCTACGTTTGGTGGATTAAATAAATGATGTCACCCGCTGTTTGGAGTCTTAGACAGCAATCAGTAAAGAAAATATATCTTTGGTGGATTAAGTCAATTATGGCAATCGCCGTGTGGAGTCCTAGGTTGCAACTATAACACTAGGGTTCAATAATGATAATGCTACCAAAAAGAGAAATTGCTGGCAAATAAAACAACCCGAGCCTTCCCTTTGATAAGCCATGCACACTATTTATTTGCATTCTGTGTATTGGCTCGCGGAGCACGGTGGTTAGTGTGCTCACACTCGCTCTCACAACAACTCCAGAATCAATCATCAGATCACTACGCCTCAGCGACTCTGGTGGTCATGAGGGCAAAGAAGATGAAGATGTCAAGGGCTAGGTCGCGAACCTCCAGTTGGCTGCCTGTGGGCAAGTCCTGAGGGTTTCTCCTGTATGCTTCGTTCTTCCGCTGCTGCAACTTTCTGATTTCAGCCTAATCGGCTCATGTGTAAGTTTACCATATTATTTACGTTTCCGCTTGATATGTATTTGATATTAATTTTTGTAGCTGTGAGCACTATCTACTGATCCAGGGAATAGTGCAATAAATCACAAAGGATTCCGGATGTAAAATCTGGGGTCTGACAGAGACGTAGTGACACATTTGTCATACGACGGTTGTTGTCAGAGAGAGATCGTGTGCGGTTATTAGGAATAAGCGCACGTTCTAACCGCCTTGTCAGACGACTTCACAATGAGGTAGGTCGTCATAAATAAGTTATTTGGTGATATGCTATTGCTGAAAGACGTACGACCATCAGGTGGTCGTAGGATATCTTACGACTATGTGGTTATAGAAAGACTTACGACTATGTGGTCGGAGAAAGACTCACGATTATGTGGTCGTGGAAGAACTCACGATTATATGGTCGTAGAAGAACTCACGACTTTGTAATCGTAAAAAGACTTACGACTATGTGACTGTAGAAAGACTTAGTACTATGTGGTCGTGGAAGAACTCACGACTGAGGAGTAGCCGTAGTAAGACTTACGACTATGTAGTCGTAGAAAAACTTACGACCAAGCAATGTTGTGGTAAGACTTATGACTGCCCTGTGAAATCTCTCCCTCCGCTAAGAGATATACTCAGAGAACATACTGACGTAATAATTAAAGGATTATTATATCCTCAACAAGGGTAATTTTTGAACGTTTTACAAACTCATAAAATGATGGTAATTTTCATCATTTAGACCGCAACTTTTTAAACTGAATATAGTAACTTAGGGCGGAGCTGATTGTAATTGTTTAATTTTTTATACAGAAAATTTCGCAATATTACGAATTTAAGGTGGTAGTTTATTAATACTACATATGATAACTTAGGGGGTGCAACCTGAGAATAATCTTTGAACTCACAAACCACAAACTGATGGTAAATTTTTTTTGCGGGATCAATATGCATCACCTAGTGTCAACGATGATCGTTTTTTTGGATGGTCAACAATGATTATTTGTTCTGCCTTTTTATGTCTAGAAGTTCACCATCTGACAAAAGGCAATGCGTGCGTGTATTGCGTCGTCAATATTTGCCGTGGGCTCATGACGGTGGCTTGCTCAACTAGGCCGACCACCTCGTCGGTCACTATCCCACCGCATGTCTAGCGGCCTGGTCCACCAGCCTCAAGGCCCGTAAACTTTCTTCCGGGCCGAGCAAAAATCAGGTGGTCCACGCGAACAGAGTGGTGGACGCGGTCGGGAGGACCCTTTCGGACATGGGCCATGCACGTAACACGGAGGGAGCGTGGGTCGCGCTATAAGGCTCAACACACCCAAGAGTTTTATAGTCGCACCCATTAATTAATCTAATTAAAATCTAATTAATCCCCTTGGTTTAGTCTAATCACATCGACCGCCTAACAAAGCAACGAGGCGGAGCGCACGCACAATCCCACGATGGGCGACGCGAAGCCGTCGGTGCTAATCCCGATGCCCAGCCGCGACCGGGACCGCGGCCTGCTCGTGCCGCCCGTCGCCGTCGCCACCGCGTCCGCTTCCTCCGGCGCCGGCGCGGACTCCGACGACGACGAGTCCAAGCCCTCGTCCGCCTCCGCCGCCGCCGCCGTCGCCGCGGCGCAGACTGGCCGCGAGGTCTCGCCGCCCCCACCCTTACTCTCTTTCTCTCTCCCCTCATCTACCATGGCCTCTAGAGCCAGATTTGATCTGGGGAGCAGTAATGCGGGAATTGCCGTGGGTTTGGAAATGCTGATGGCCTCTTGTGTGTTTCTTTGTTTCAGGCGCTCCATAAGGTTGTGCATAGCTGGGCGTCCAAGAAGTTCATGACCGGATGGTATGTCTGCTCTTTGGGTTCCGAGATTCTGCTCCTCAATTTCGTAGGGTTTTTCACTTACTCAATTCAAAATTGGATCCAATGTTCGTAGGGTTACTTGCGCAATGCAAAATTGGATGGGTGGGGTGCCGCAGTAGTTGTGAACCCTGGGAAAACGGGATCTTTAGGCTTTTGATGTTTTGTTTTAGAGGATAAAACTGTAGAAACGTGAAACTTGTGGTTGGTTTCTTAGGTATGCTGTAGGTTTCAGATCGGTAGAATTGAATCTGGTTGCACGCTGTTGTCGTGTTAAGAATGGAGTTACATGAGCCATTTTCGTGCCAATTGTCTAACGTTAATTGTGCTGCCCTCGGCCAGCGAATTGGGATTCAAATTCTTATCATGAACTATACAGACATTGAGGACTGTAGCTGGACCCTAAAGGTTTGGTAATTAGCCTAGTGAAATTTGCACAGCTGTGTCGGTGCCTCAGGCATTTCTTCGTATTGACAGCTATTGAGAGTGATGTTAGTACCCTGCAAAAACTTTATAGCTCTTTTCATGATTGTCAGTTAGCATTTCATTTTCCAAATTTAATGTGTGGCACCGGTCAGCAACCATTAGTTGTATATGTTTACCTTCTCTTAATTGTGCAACATCAATGTTCAGGCACCTTCAGCTCGACTGCCCTTTTGTGCTGTGCACTGTACTACTAGCTGAATAATCTTGTCAGAGCTATCCGTCCTTTGGTATAAATGCATGTAAAACATTTTAAAATCTTTTCTATCATTCTATAGCGCTTTTGTAAGAATGATAAGAAGTAGAGGTGATACCACTTGAGTGGTGCATAGTCCCATATCTGCATGCACATGATTTCATCAATGCAGATTATAAGAGAACATACATGTATTGAATATTTGAATTAGATGTAGAGCAAAAGCAATTGCAGATATTTTTCAGACACAGAATGAACTTTAATATGGGCTTTGTGAAACTTGGTGTATTTGATGAGAACGGGAACAAAGTAAACCTTTTGTTAATAAAAAATTATGACTTGAGAATCATTTTATTGTATTCATTTCTCACAATCTCACGTAGTATATCCTTTCAAGTTCATTAATTCACTGCCTTTTCTTTTATATTCCTTCAATATCTCTTGTTACTAATGATGTGGATCACAAAGCATAGAAGTAGCATGAATAGAATTGATTAATGAACATGTATGGAAGTTTGGCTGCAGACATAAATATATTAGCAAAAAAATTTACTCTTGGGATTGACTATAGCGCAACTGGATGTGCCTTAAGCTTAACGCGCACCACCATCGTTGTTTCCCATTTCACTAAGCTTCCCGTGCGGCTCCGCAATAGTACTTGATGAGGCCACTGCTCTACTTCTCGTCACCGAGTCTGTGTCCTCCTCTAGCCTGTCACCGTGCCGTGTGAGTGCATCTATTGCGGGCCCCATTGATTGACATTCCTAGTGCTGTGGTGCATGCATCTTGGGTAGTGTGCCTGAGTGAGTAGTAGTAGCACCACCACCTCAAATTTTACCATTGGTTGGACCATGGTTGTCACAGCGTCGCCAAGTTGTCCTGGCGGTTGGAGGGGGACGCCGAGGGTGTTTGCCCAACTTGCTCCCGTCGCCAGCGCCGATCTTCGGCCTGCTCCTGCTGCCAGCGCCCTCTCCAGCCTGCTTCCGCCACCGGCTTCCCTCTCCAGCCTACTCCCGCTGTCGTCGCCCCTCTCCACTGCGACTACGTGCCGGCCCTCTCTGTCGACGCAATGAGGAGGCCGGGCAGGGCTGGCCGGCCGATGTCACAGTGGAGGGGCCGGAGCTGGAGGCAGGAGGCGGGGAGCCAAAAGCCAAGGAGAGAAGAAGAAGGGAGATAAGGGGCAGAAGCCATGGCTTGGTGTTCGCCTGTTCGGCCGAACAGAGCAAGAAAAAGAGAGAGAGAGAGAGTAAAGAGAGGGGGAAGTAAGGGAGAGAGAAGAGATAAGGAAGAGAGGAGATGAGTGGCCTGGTGTGGCTGAGAGCAATCCAACGCAGAGTTGGTTTGTATTCCATGGGCCAAGAGCCTATATATGTACATATACATTTACAATTAACCCCGTACATTACATACAAATAATAGAAATCAGTTCTGATCTTGTTATGTTAATGATATTTGCTATTATAGGCCCTGTTATTAGGATAATTTGTGCTATTATGTTGTATGGTTATTTATTTTTCGGTCATATAAGGTATTATTTGTATTTATTACTATCGTCTAACTGTCGCCATGGCGGATACCTAGTCGACTAGCCGTCCAGGCGCTCTGGTCTCGCCACGACTTGCCAGAGCGCCGTGACAATCTTGGGTTGGACCCTAATTTACTATGTACTACATTTCATTACCCACCTAAGTTTAGACTTGTCATACAAAATTTATGAATCTTATAAAATTGAAAAGTTATCATTAAATGCACCCAAACCTCCATATACAATTTTAGCAACTTACCAGCTTAATTACTGAAATTACCGTCACTTCTGTGAATTTGGAACCATTTGAATGATTATCTTGCATTGCACCATGGGTTATCATCTACAGTCTTAGCAAATTACCAATCTAAGATAGAAAAAAATATCACCATCATTTTTGTGGATTTAAAAAAGCTTTAAGAATTACTGTCTCTTGCAGCTAAGTTACCATTTGTAGCTTTAACAAACTATCACCCTAAGTCCAAAAAAATTACCATCCCTTTGTGAGATTGAGAAAAGTTCAAAATTTTCCATCCAATACACCACTAAGTTATCATCTACAGTTTTAACAAATTACCACCCAAATTATGTTTGAAAAGGTTCAAGAATAACCATGAGTAAAACCTAAATTATAGCATGCAATTTTAACAAATTACCAACCTAACTTGAAATTTACCATCAGTTTGCCAGTTTGTAAAAATTCGAAAAAGATACCATCGATTATACCCTGACTTACGACTTGCTTTTTAAAAAAACTATCACATAAAGTTGTATAAGTTTCCATTTATAGCTTGACAGTGTGTCCATGAGGCAAATACAAGTGTGAAGGTGCGGGGTGTGCTTAGCAATACGCATAGTAGGGGGACAAGGCCCAACATGCTAGATGGTGGGTCCCACCAATGTATGCCCCACAAAATATGCATGGCTCCCTGGTTGTGTTTGCTCTTGCCCATGGTTGTCACGGTATAACTGGTGACCACTGTTAAGGATATGTTAAGGATAGAATAGGAAATAGATTATTTGTTTGATATGTTAAGGATAGAATAGGAAATAGATTATTTGTTTCCTTATATGCCTCATATTCTTAACAACTGGAACATAAAATTTGAAATGGGAAAATGTTTGGATGAGTGAATAGTGTACAATCTTCACTATTCTTTGAGATATTTGCAAATCTATTGCAGTTTTGTGTGCTTAAGTAAGAAACTTGAATTAATGTTGGTTATTTCTTTGTGAAGTTGTCCCTATATTGCTGAGTACTGATGGGATATCCTCCTTTTTGTTTCAGTGTAATCCTCTTTCCAATCGCAGTTACGTTCTATATCACATGGTGGTTCTTTCGCTTTGTGGATGGTTTTTTCTCTCCAATATATGCACATCTGGGAATCAATATATTTGGTATGTGTAATACTTGAATTGTACATATTGGTTGTTGCTTCAAATACTACCTATGTAGATGATGCACCTCAGATGTTAGATCTGTACAATCCTACTAGAAACATGTTTCATTTTGGTTATTTGAGGATTACTAATGTGTAATTTTTGTAGCTTAACAATACCAACAATATTACTTACTGTAGATTTGTAGGTTCCTTGAGAATTACTTACCTTCTTGAATTTTATGATTTATCAGCAATATTGATTTACTGTAGATTTGTAGTATAATAGTGATATGCACCAAATATCAGTAACAAATTGGTTATTAACTTATTATTGCCACTTTTCTTAAGACATTTTATTAATCTATAATGACCCTTGGCATTACCTCTGTTCGTACTTTGTTGCTGACTGAAAAATTGTAGACAATTAAGCTAAGTAACTTATACTTCTTAATTCTTGTCTTGCATTGATAAGTGAATTTGGCAAACTGCTGAGTGTCGTACATGTGATGCGCGTCTATAATATACAAATTAAGATGTAGATGGACATTAGGTGCCAAGTTTTTTTTCTTTCGTGTTTGTTTCGAGGTACTGCAATGTACACATCTTTTTTCTTTTTGGAACTGTTATAAGCACTGTTCGATACATGTCGGTGAGCAGTTTTGCATGGCCCATCATGTACAGGCATGTTTTATGTTGCTACATAAAACAAGCAATGCTTATATTTCCCCATGAGTGGGCTTCAAATAGTCAAATTTCGTGATGCAATCATTTCTCCTTCATATAAGCAGTGCGCTTTTGTGCCAGTGCCCTGGGGACATTAGAATGCTATTCTGTTACTAGTAGTACCTTGCAGTTTAAATATCTGCTGCTGTTTTTCTTAAATCTAATGATGGACTAAAGCTCTTTTTCAAACTTGGTTTCCAATCTCTGTCCTCTTGTGTTACTACTAGTACGTTTCTTTGTCTCTGTATGTCAAATACATTCAGAGTACATTTCTCCAAGTTATCACTTAATTGGAGCACAATTGGAGCACGTCGTATGCAAACTCATTCTCCTTTGTTTGTTCTGGGAATCTAATCTTGCATGCTTTTTCTTTCTACAGTTGAGCACCTTTCTCATGGAATTCTCAGGATATATGTATGGATTTGCACTAGATTCTGAAGATGATTTTTCACCTTTTTTGCAGGACTTGGTTTTGTAACTTCAATATCGTTCATTTTTGTAGTCGGAGTGTTCATGTCATCTTGGCTGGGGGCATCTATTCTTGGTTTGGGAGAGTGGTTTATAAAGCGAATGCCATTTGTTCGCCATATATACAATGCATCTAAGCAAATCAGTGCTGCCATTTCACCTGGTTATACTCATTACCTTTTGCGATTCTATCTGTCACAATTCAACTGTCAATAGGTAATATGATTTTAATGCAGATCAAAACAAGCATGCATTCAAGGAAGTGGTCATCATAAGGCACCCTAGAATTGGTGAATATGCATTTGGATTTATCACTTCAGAAGTTCTACTTCAGGTTTGAGTGACATCACTATTACAACTGTATTGCTGGCCCTTTATTTCATATTATCATACTTACGTTTCATGATTCCCATTTGTGTAATTTTTCACCATTGAGATGTTGCCCCACCTTTTTGGTGATGTGATTAACATTTTATTTAAAAGTGATACCATGGTTGTTACGGCGACCACGGCGAGTGGTAGTCGCCTGGACGCCTAGGCGACGTCCAGGCGACGCCAGGCGAGCGCCGCGTATCGTCTCATACGGTCATCTACTCATCTCATACCCCCTCAATACGGTCTCATACTCTCATATAGTCATATCTCAGTCGCTCCGCCTCCTCATATGCCGCCTCCCGAGTCCCAACCTCTCCGCCCTGCTCTCTCCCGAGCTCTCCGCCTCTCTGCCTCCCCGCCCGACCTCTCCGTCTCCCGCCGCCTCCCGCTCGCCTCCTCTCCCCTGCCGCCTCCCGCCCGCCTCCTCTCCCCGCCGCCTCCCGCCCGGCTCCTCTCCCTGCCTCCCGTCGCTCCTCTCCCGCCCCGCCTCGCGTCCGCCTCCTCTCCCCGCCGTCGCCTCCCGCGTCTGGCTCCTCTCCCCGCCGCCTCCGGCTCCTCTCCCCGCCGCCTCCGGCTCCCCACGCCTGATCTCCGAACCCTAGCCGGCGTCAACAGCGGGATCAGGCGAGGCGAGCAGCCATGGCGCCCTCCTCCGGCCGCCAGGACGCCTAGGCGACGCCTAGGCGTCGCCTAGGCGACGCCGTAACAACCTTGAGTGATACTACTGAATACTTATAAATGTCATACAGCCAATTGCACCCAATATTCCATAATCCCGCAGAAGCTGTTTATTTCAAATTTTCCCTGTGAAACAAGATAAAAATAGATGAACTCTGCTACAATAACACTCCCAAGGCTACAATTTGTTAGTCAATGTTGTTCACTATCAAAAGAAGTCCAAAATTCCCCTTGATGAGTGCATGTCCTGCAAGGGGTTCATGCTGGATAGCAGTTCGTGTCAAACTGTGGTGGCAGTGCATTATGGCTTGTAGTGGCGCATAAGGTAGTGGCTGCACAGGGAGTAGTTGTGACACCTCGACCTTCCACAAGCACCCGGGATGCTATCATTATAACCAACTGTAACAACCCGGCTCTCCACGGGCACCCAAGATGCTACTACTACAAATGCACCTCTTATACTCAATATTATAACTGATTCCTAGAAGGTAATACATTGCAATAAGTTGAACTTTTAACGATCCTAGCAATGCTAAGCAAGTGATAACTAAGCAATGATTAAAGGATAAACTAGAAAGCAATATCTTAACTAACACCTGTTTGGCTCCCAAGAAATGAATTTGATCCTTGAAATGGATTCAAATTCATATTGTAGTAGAATTAGAATTTGATTCAAGCCAATTACAATTCCAATTTTCCTGTTTGGGTGTCCTTTTGTAGTGGAGCCGTGGTGATCGTCGGCAGGCGAGTTCTATGCATGTCGTGTGGGATACGTCACAACTAGGGTAGAACTTTTGTGCATTGGCCGGTTGGGATTGGGGCTACGAAATGAAGTTTTCTGCATAGACCGGTTGGACTTGAGGTTGGGAGATTGAAATTTTGTGCATGGGCTGAGGGAAAGGGCTGGGATGTATGACGGGCTGAACTTGAGCCTTAATGAACTATTCAAGCTCGAGCTTGTTATGCTCGCAAGCTTGGGTATAGGCTCGAGCTCGGCTCATTTGGAGCTCGAGCTGAGCTCGAGTAGCTTGTCGAGCTCAAGCACTTTTTTACAACCCTAGAGGTATGTTTGTTTCATGACTGTTGCTTCCTGATATTTAAATCTCACCCTTTTGCACAATTCTAGGTGCGGTGTTGGGGAGAGAATGCCGTGCATGATAGTGTGCGGGAATAAACATCACGAACACACATTCATCGCTACCTTTTGTTATCATATGCATAACTTAGATCTGTTGGACATGAAAGTGGAATTGTTCCTTAAACTTTGCTATTTAGTTGACAGTTATATTGGAACCTTGATACTTTTGTTATCATGGATGCAGTGGAAGTTTTAGTAATGATTAGCTGTTGGAATGCTTGATAATTAGTGTTAAATGCTTCCTTTTACTTAAGAGATTGCTTTCTAGTTTCTCTATTAACCTTTGGTTCGTTATATGATGTGTTTAGCATTGCTAGAATCCTTAAAAAGATTCAACCTACTGCAATTTATTGCTCGTTGGAAATTACTTGTAGTGGAAGGTTGGGGTGTTACAGTGGTGATCACAAAGGAGTAGCATTAAATGATTGGAGGGGCAATATGGCAGCATGGTAGGGTGAGCGACTGAGAGGAGGGTAGCTGTGTTCCGTGTTGTGTGACATACTGACATATGGGATGGGCTTGCCACATGTAGTAGCTGTTAAGAATATGAGGCATATAAGGAAACAAATAATATATTTCCTATTCTATCCTTAACATATCCTTAACAGTAGCAAGAGGGGTAGGGGTCTGAAATTAGAGATTCCAAATATTTCAAATTTATTTCATGTGTTGAATGCTGATGTTGTAAACTGTAGAATTTGCCTAGGAAAGTCACGTGGGACTATGGAAGTAAACAGGACTTTGGGCAATTCTCCCGATTTGTGCTAGGACCAACTACCAACTGGTCACCTCAAGTGTTATCAGTAGCTTTGTGAATTGGAAGACTCGATATACAGTCCTAACTAACTGCCTGTCTGTCACTGAGTTAAATGCCTAGTTTCAATTTGTGCATTTGACTCCCAAACATTTCAACTGCCTTAGTTGGATATTTTTTTCTTTTATGCATCTTGGTCTTGCACCTTGCATTCGATAGTTGTGTACGTTTGTCCAATTAAGCACATGTACAAAATTTGTATTGATGATGCATTTCCTTTCTTGTTTCTCAGAGTTATTCTAGTGAGGAAGAGATGTACTGTGTATATGTTCCAACCAATCATCTCTATATTGGAGACATGTTTCTGGTCAACTCAAGTGATGTGATTAGACCAAACTTATCTGTTCGTGAAGGCATTGGTATGCTCATCTTCTGTTTTTCCTGTGCATATATTTGCATCTCGGTCCATATAAGTTGAATGACTTCGATAATATCTTTGTTTCATGTTGTTACAGAGATTGTTGTCTCAGGGGGCATGTCGATGCCTCAAGTTTTATCAATACTGGAGACAGAGCAGAACCCATTGAACAGGATCAGATCTGCTCGAAGCTGAGACAGCTCTTACATGCCAGATTCCTAGTGTAATTCTGGGTTTGAATCGTTGCTGGTTTCTGTAAGTACAAGAATAGGTCTGATAGAGTGTACAGTTCTCCTGGCTGGAATGCAAAATCATTCTGTACACGCACTCAAGCAGTGCGTGTGGGTTCGCTTGAGTCCGAGCTCCTTGAGAAATCGACATAACGGTCCGTTCGGAAGTAGAGTTGACCTGAGTTGGGAGACCCGTCTTACCCCAGCCATGATAGAATTTATTAGCTTCATTTCTTTGGTAATGAGGAGCTTTAGTCTGACCATGTCTTCAGAGCTTTCAGTTATTTCTGGTTCTTAATTCTTAAGCTGCCGTTCTGACATAAAGGTGGGTGTAGTGCATGTGCAATGCGTTCCTGTATGAGATGTGTGGTCCGGAATATTGTACGCATGATAGATGAATGGGTATTGATGGATGGTAGATTCAAGTATTCAACAAGGTCATCAGATGAAGCTATCGGTGTTTATTTGCGTGGCTTTTGCCGAGCAGTAACTTGCGGGTTAATCCAAAGGGATGTATGCGCAGACTTGACAAAGTAACAATCAAACTTGCCGGATTCAAGTATTCTACCTCTCCTTGATACCTTTGATTGGTTAATGATAGTGTGAAAAGGCCTTCTGCAGTTTCCAACTTTCCATGCTCTCCCCTGTCAAAGAAAACGTGCTGTCCATTTCTTCAACTGTACTGCAAATGCATGTTCAGTGCAATATATTTATTCGACAAATATGGAACTTCACCTCTACGAGACAATGAACATGTATTTTTTCTTCAGAGCAACTACGGATCAGATATGTTACACGCCATCGACCAGTTTCAGCATTCTCTTTGCCAAGTTAAAAGTTAGTGCAAAATCCACAGGTTCCCAAATCCCAATAGGAACTACAGTCAGGGAAGACGGAAGAGCATCTGCAGCTGGTTCAACCAGCTGGTCCGGCCTCGTCTCCTTGGTCCTGTTCTCAATCACCTTCGTCTTTCGGACAAGTGGGAAAGTAGGCTGCTGAGTTGGCCCCGTTTTCAATCACCTTCATCTCCCACACCACAATCAAGTGCCAGGTGCTGGTGGACTTCGTCACGGAGTGGACCCTGTGGAACTACCCTTGTCCGCCCCACCAGCCAACCCCCTTTGGACGACATACATGAATGGCTCTTGGTGCTCGGAAGGCGTGGGGTTGGGATGGTCCTCAAATCCCCTAATGGGACGTGTACCTTCTACTCTGCCCACCTGAACTTCGAGGCCATAAACAACATCATCAAGTATGAGGCTTTGATGCTCGGACTGCGCAAGGCAGGACTGGGGGCCAAGCAATTCCTAGTGAAGACCGATTCCTAAATCATCACTTGCCACATCGACAAGAGTTACCAAACTAGGGACCCAACTTTGTTAAAGTACCTAGCTCTCGTCTTCACCATGGAGATGTATTTCAGCGACATCACTGTTCGAAGCATCCCACGCTCAGACAATCTTGAGACAGACATCTTGGCAAGGGCCACTAGCATGCAGACAGAGAGACCCATTGGTTCCCAGAGGTGCGCATACTGGCGGAGATGGCGGTGAGGGGGTTCCCAAAGGTGTGCACCATCGAGGAGCAAGATTGGAGGGGGCCGATCATCAAGTACCTTATCAACAGAGTTGAGCCTATGGATCCTACAGAGACGCAAAGACTAAAGAGTCATGCAAGGGGCTTTGTCATTCACAGCGATGCCCTCTACAAGCGCGGTATTTGCCAATTGTACCTTTAGAGCATGTCCAATGATGAGGGTTCCAATCTTGGTGCATGAGATACACTAGGGGCTTTGCGGTTCCCATCTCGCACCCTACGCCCTGGTATCGAAAGCCTTCCATCAAGGATTCTATAGGCGTCCTGCCATACGGGATTCGGAGTCCCTCGTTTGCATGTGCGACACCTGCCAGTGGATGGGGCGTGGCAAGAACTCATTTGCAAATGACCTGCAGCCCATACCGCCATCTTGGCCACTCGCTTTTTGGGGGATAGACCTCGTCGGCTCATTCAAGCCCTAGACAAGAGGCTACAAGTTCGCCATGAAGGCCATCAACTACTTCTCCAAGTGGATTGAGGCCGAGCCCCTGGCCAAGATAACCTGCATGATAGTTGAACATTGTGTGCTAAGGGAAGTCACTATCGACAATAGGACTCAATTCTACGTGGCCTCCTTTCGTAAGTTCTGTGGTCTAGGCATTAACCATCGCTTTGCGTTGGTCACTAACCCGAAGGCCAATGACACAGTGGAGAGGGCCAACATCATCTTATTGTCAAAATCTTAAACTTAGCATTCTCTTTCCTAAGATATTCATTAAGGACTTCTAGCATATCCATCAACTCATCATAAGAAGGTGCATCATTGCCATTATCATTATTTACCTTCTTGTTACCTTTTGCCATTAAGTATTGAGTTGATGTGGAGGGAATGATGGATTCTTCATCGTCGGAGCTAGAAGTTGAGCATTCATCTCCCGACGTCCACTCTTGTATGTAATCCTCATCAGATGAGGTGGACACTTCATATTTATCTTAAATTTTTTTCCACATATCATGAGCGTTGTTTGCCTACGGTACTTCCGAAAATCCTGATTTTCTAACCCAACGGCTAGTTTTGAGGTGTGGGGTATATATACTCCCTTGTGGCCGGTTGGAGGTAAACTTTTGTCACTATATTTCACTCTCTTGAGATAGCGTAAGGTCCTCCTCTCAATTGTGCATGTGTTGCACCTTGTGAGCAAGGAGGAAGACTCTAGATTGCATGTGTTGCATCTAAAGGTAGATTGTGTATCCATTTGAGCGTTGTGCATCCGTTGCACGTGGTGAGAGTCAAGTAATGGGTTTGACTTATTACTCTTGGAGTTTGCCGACTCCTAAACAGCGTTGGAGGTGTTGTGCGCGGTGATCTTCTCAACGAAGGTTGTGAGAAGACCCGACAAAGTTGTGAAGGTTGGAGCTCACCTACTCGGAGCGGGAAAGAGCTACCACTAGTGGATTGAGGTGTTTCGAGTTAATTCGTGGAGCCGATCCAATTCGTTTGGGCTAACCTCAACATAGACCAAGGAGACTAACAAATCTCCAAACATCATGGCAAAAAGCAACTATATCAATTGTGGTTTGTTTTCTTGTGCTCTATCTACATTCAAGCAATTTACATTTATAGAATTAAATTAATCGCTTGTCATCCTAGAATTGGAAACCTTGACACAGGGTTATCTTGTTGGTGCACTTAGGTGAACCCGGTTGTTTTAGGTGTTATTTGTGCTAAACCTTTTTTAGTTAAGTTTTCGCATTATTTGTTTGGTTTAGCCAAATAGAAATTGATAATTGATTACAGAAGAATTTTTTGGACCGCCTATTCCCCCCTCTAGTCGGCCTTCTTGATCTAATAAAGGGTATCAGAGCTTGGTCTCTCATTTATTAGGTTTCACAGCCTAGAGAGTAAAAGGATGGCAACTAGAGGTATAGTACACCTCTTTTTAATGGCACCAATTATGATAATTGGAAAATCTGCATGATTTGTTATTTTAAGGCCATGAGCCCCAAAATATGACGGATTGTAGATGTGAGTATTTCTCCTCCAATAGATCCTTTTGCTCCAACAGTTGAGGAAGAGAAATATTCACATTTCAATGCTCAAGCAACTAACACTTTATTTGGTGCTTTGAGTATAGAGGTGTTTAATACCAAAGTTCACCTCCAACCAGTCACAAGGGAGTATATATATCCCACACATTGAAACTAGCCGTTGGGTCAGAAATTAGGATTGTCCACATATCATGCATGCTTCGACTATGCTGGTTCCTGACCACATTGATCTTCGACCATACAGGTTTTCGACAATATTGGTTCGACCATAATGGTTCTCGACCACATAGGTCTTCCGACCACCAACAGACACGGTAGTTCCGTGATTACAATACCGGTATTTTTCGACTAGCAGTAGTACCGCAGAATGCATCGTGGTAGTTCTGATTTTTCGTGATTTTCCTAAGAAGGTGATACCCACCTTCGTGACACGCACGGGCACGCCTTAGGGTGCGGGCTCGAGTACGCCGCTGCTGGTTCAGGGGCACGTCACCGCCAAGGACTTCGCCCTACTGAAACCTATGTTCGAGTTCCTAAGCGAGGCCATCGCACGTGCGGTGCCTATTGACATTAACTCGGCTCTTGAGGATGACCCTCTGATCAAGAGACAGGCGTTTGCTTCGGTGGTGTGCAACCTCATAAAGGTAACCAGGTCGTTCGCTTGACTTGCTTCGGCAAACTCCTGATTCCCTTCTTTCTTTTTGCAGAGTCTCCTTGCCATGCGCAAGATGGCCTCTGTGCAGAACGACATCCTGATGGAGAACAAGAGGGTCGCACAGGAGGCGGAGGGTAAAGCGGCCGCCGCACAACGGGACTTGGAGGTGGCCCACGAGACGATCGCTAAGTTGACCCGCAAGCTCGCCGAGAAAGAGTCTAATGTGGAGCGCCTCTACCACGGTGTGTTTCATCTCACTGACGAACAGGACAGGGTGGCCACCGCTACCATCTGTCACTGAGACAATGCTCGACCTCGCACAAGACTTGGCATTTCCGTGGAGCTTCCCTATGGCTCCTTTGAGGTCACCGCGGAGACTTGGCTTGCTTGGGTGAACGCGATCGGCGAGACGGCCAGGGCGTCGGTGTTGGGCTTTTGGCGCTACTTTGCGAAGGCCTCTGCTGAGGTCCTTCTCACCTCCCTTCGACTGGTGGGCTGCCAGCCCTTCACGTCTTTCAGCGCTAAACATGATCAAGGCTTACTTGAAAATTCTCGCTGAAAATATGCTCCTTGACTAGCCACCATATAAGAACTGAACTAGAATAATTTATCCTATGCATTTCTACAATGAAATTTAAGTTGCTTTATTAGCAGATAGTCCAAGGAGTTTATACAGTGTAGAAAAGTACTCGAAAAGAAAAATGAAATCAATCGTTAGATAATTCAGTAACTATGAAATGTGTGGTTTCAGAAACATTAAGATTTGTATTGCTGCACAGACACTCGAGATTTATGTGTAGCTTTACAAGAATCGTAAAATAAAACTCAGGCAAATTACAGTCAAATGAACAATGTGTCATATAGAGGACACTTATATGCATATTCCCCAAAAGTGAGCAATTCCTAAACTCACAAGGTAATCAGCATGGACACACAGCTCTGATCTAAAGTAAAACTTTGGATTTCTTGTTTTGTAGTTGGTCGTCAATCTCGGAGGATAAGCCTAGTGGCGGGGAGACGAGGAGGGTGGGCGTTTGGTCGGTGTGGTGCGATGGGTTCAGCCGTCCAGTGGAATTGTGAGAGGGTGATTTTTGAAAACAAAAATATTTGCTTTCTTTTCTTTTTCTCCTCTTCTATTTTCGAATGGACAACGGTCAAGTTTATGAATGTCGCCCGAATTTCGATGGAAACAAAACGAATTGTTCACGGTATGAGCCGTTTTTTTTTATTATAGGAAAGATGCACATGCAGACACACCAGCGTGCACACATGCAGGAATACGTATTTCTTGTTTTCGTATTAGTCTATGCGGAAATATGTATCGAATACAGACTCCAAACAAGCAATTTATGAAAATAATTTTTTTCTTATTTGGGATAAAAACAGATCAAACACGGATAAATAATGATTTTATATATTTATTTTCGTATTTTTGCCAGATACGAAAACAAACACGAATAACATCGATACACATATGGAACAAATACAAATCGAAACAAATATAGTCGTGAATATTTATCACAACATGAAGGCCACAAAAACTGTTCCCATAGCAACAACTAAATCAAAGAATTAGTTTATGCGATCAAGATATTCGTCAATTCAATATATTTTCATTAATACTTGGTGCCAAAAATGTTGTTCGGACATTTGGACGTATTGTTTGGCAATTAAAGTGAACTCAGATGAAAATATTCAGAATTACAAAGATGTGATCTCATCAAGAACTATAATTTGGACTTCAAACAAGAAAGTTATGGTCTTTGGAATACAATGTGCGCCAGCGTCCAACAGTAGCTCCAGATATCCAGACCTAATGCGCCACCAAATCCATATTCGTTTCCAACCCAACATTATCCGATAATATCCGAGCCACTAGCATTTGTATTCGAAAATAGTCCGGATCAGTCGGAAACTATCATGATGGCACTTCGTTGGGTGAATAAAATCTGACCCTTATGCATCTTCCCTCACTCAGCTCTACCTGATGCTCTCATCCTTTTCTGAATATCCCTTAACGATCTGACCTGAGTGCCACCTGCCTGTTGGCAAAAGTGAAATTGCCGCCCTTGACGATTTGGTCTAGCTAACAAATCCTCAGCACCCCGACAGTGCCTTATTCCCCAGCTGCCTAGTGTCCACGACAATTAGAGCTGAAGTTGCCATTGCCCCCGAGACACCCGATCGACATTGCCAAGCCACGGTGCCAGCCATCAGATTCCATGCTACATCGCCCTAGTGTTCAACAAGTTTCTAAATCAAATCCACTGTAGCATCAGGACCATCGTCACCTCCAATTGATGTACCGCAACCTGGTTATTGTCATTTACAAACTTCCCTCATCGGGCTTGTCAAAGCATGTGTTTCTAGCTATTGAACACCTTTGTAACACCTCGCTCATCCTCGCTCATCCTCTGGACCTAGAGTGCTACCATTATTGCACATTAATAACATTTTCAAACAACTGCTGATCATTTTAAGCAAAACCTACTTTTATTCATAAAGCTACGACCACTTACACCATATCATTTTTAAGCAACTATTCTAACTTACTAGAGGAGTTAAACCTACTACAAAAGCTGGATATGTGAAGTACTGCAAGGAAGTGAAGATATTTATATGCTACACCCGCCCATACATGTCGTCCTCAACGGTCACCTAAAAACAACAATAAAGCAAAGGTGAGTCCAAAGACTCAGCAAGTACATAACAGGACGGTAAATATTACCAAAACATGTAAGCAATTCAACCAACCATAACATACTCCACATTAGGGGTGCAAACGGGTCGGGTTAATCCCGACCGATCCAGCACCGAATCCGATTTGTACCGAATCCGATTGTTACCGAATCCGAAGAAAAAAATATGGGTTAAGATATGGTAACAGCAATATCCGTCCCGAATCCGATACGCCTTCAAGTTTGATTTCAGGTTAGTGCTACTATCTGACGTTTCATTTTCTTTTGCAATGGTAAAATAAAATCTTCCACATCAGATATTAAGTAGTAACATCAAGTTCTTGACAGTACGTCCTCCTACTCCATTTGTTGTACTGCATGCATTCCTTACAAACAAGTAGGGGTGCAAACGGCTCGGGTTAATCCCGACCGATCCGGCACCGAATCCGATTGGTACCGAATCCGATTGGTACCGAATCCGAAGAAAAAATACGAGTTAGGATATGGTAACAACAGTATCCGTCCGAATCCGATCCGTTTGCACCCCTACTCCACATGCATTATCATGCTCATATCATCATTCTCATGATTCCACATTGACCATAACATACTCCGCATGCATTTTCATGTTCCAACATTACCACATCACCCATGCAATGCAACACTGCTCTACATGTACATTTGCTCATCACATTGCATATACCGGTATTACCGAGTGAACACCCGTCGATGTTCACCAAAATCTTGGGCCCGCCCATATCGGCACGGGGTCTCTCCACTTCCGTGGAGGCCTACCGAAGTAGGTCTTTACTCAAAAGCACTTCGGATTAGTCCGCTAGCTGTACTCGCAGCTAGGACTTTCTCACCGCCCTCACTCGTGAGTGCACATGATGCAAATGCATATGTCCATTATCATAATCATACTCATCATTAACATCATTAACAGGTAAGCATCATTGCCCACCCTACTCCAACATCATTACCATCATTTACCATGCAACATCATGTCATATAAGCATCACATTTCCAAATAAACATCATCATATCATGTAAGCAGCACAAATTTTTATAAACTTTTCGGTCTACCGCTCTACCATACACTTGCCTGTTAACCAAACGGAGCGAAGCGACGTGAGGGCGACATCGACTCAGGACCTCCACCTGAACAAGCAATTAATCCGACTTAATACATTAAAATAAAACCAATGCTTAAGTGAGCGACAATAATCTACGCGCATATTCCGACTCTGACATAAAATACCCGGGATGAAGGACCTGTCGCGCAGGTACCAACCCCTTTTTATTTTCTTTTTCTCCTCTTTTCTATTCTTTTCCTATTCTTTCTTTTTCCTATTTCCTTTTTTTCCTCTCCTTCCCTTTCCTCTCTCTTTTTTTCCTCTTTCCTTTCTCTTTTTCTTTCTTTATTTTCTTTCTTCCCTTCTTTTTTTTCCTTTACTTGGTTCGGCCAAACGGCCACCTCTTCCTCCTCCCATTTCTTGCTCTCTCCCTCTCTTACTCGCGCGTGATTGCGCCTGTGCATCCTCCGACGGAGGCGGCGCTGGCTGGCTCGGCGTTGCCGGCCAAGCTTGCCGCCGCCACCCTCCACCGCCCCGCCTCCCTCTCTCTCTATCACGCAAGCGCCTCCATACAAAGATGGCAACAAGACGACTGTGCTTGAGGCTCGTCGGCCCTGCTCGCCACGCCACCTCCTCCTCCACGCCTCTCGCACCTCTCTCTCTCTCTTTTGCCTCAACCGCTCGGTCGGGCAATGCGGTGGCGCGCGACCGAACTCGGGCTCGTCGGCCCTGGGCTCACACCGGCCGACCTCCGCTCGCCTCCACCTCCCTGCTCATGGATCTGGCGGCGCCTCCCTCAGATCTAGCCTAAGACCGACCGGTTCTCCGTCCTCTTCAGCTCACCGGCCCCCGGCTTGCAGCCGATCGGGTGCCCAACGCCTCTTCCACCTTCGACCACTCCCCTTCCTCACCGCCATAGCCTACTTCGGCTTACTTAAGGTACATCCCCCCTCACCCCCTTCCTACCCTTTTGCTAAGCGCGTCATGCCATAACAAGCTAAAGGTATGGTGAGGGGGCCTACCTAAGTGTCGGGCTTGGACGTTGAAGAAGGTTGTGGCGATGGCGAGGTCCGAGGTTCCCGGTGGTCGTGGATGACCTAAGCCTTCACGACCACCGTCCTTGCCCCACCGTCACCCCCCTACTTCTCGAGCTCCTTGCCTCCGGTCACCCTCTTCCTCACTGCCTCGGTGTGGAATGGCTGCCTGTTTGGCTTGACTTAAGAAGGGACGTTGGCTATGGTTTCTGCAGGTTGCAAGGCACATGTGGCAGACATGCATACCAAGGCAAGCATGCGGCTTGCCACATCTCTCTGGCAGAGGCAAAAGGCGGGTGAGGTGTCTTGCTAACTGGTATTTTTTTTCTTCCTGGTATTACAACCTTGACGCCCCTTAACGAAGCTGCAACTATTGAGATAGAGATACCCATGCTCTGAATATGAACAAGCATAGGTTATTTAGCAATCCAAGTTACACACTTGTCCGCACAATAATGTGGCATGCAAAAATTGTTCCACATTCAGCAAGGTTTGGACAGTCATTCAGCACCTGAAATATTAGGTTGACATGAGAACATATCGAGATTAGCAGAAGCACAAATATGATGATGGACTGAGGGAGAGAATTGATCAAAAATGTTTTGTAAAAAGAATTACCACCAGTTGCTTATATCCCAACAGCAAATATGCACTCGGTGTTTCGTTGTCAAAAATAAATATTGAGCAATCATAAATATGAACTATATCCTCCACCAAGGGGTGCTCTTGGACTGAATACTGCTTCAATTGATAGGCTAGGACAACATCGAAAGCCAATACTCTAATAAGAAAGAAAAAATATTAGCTCAATAGTAGTAAAGCATTTCTCTTCAGGAAATTGATCCATAAATGTACAATATGGTTTTCAACAGCAAAGACATCATACACGTTTGCACAGTTTTCTAAGGCCCAATAAAGCTTTTTGTTAAGCTTGGTAATATGACATTCCCATGATGCTCACCACATCAGGGAAAGAAAAACCGGCGGTTACTGGCCGGTAACCGGCGATTACAAGAAATCCCGGTGGGTACCAGGAGAGAAAAACTGGCCGAAATTCTGGTGGTTACAAATGCACTTCCTAAGTTAGTTTAAGTCTTTTTTATGCTAGATTACCTGTTTTATGAACTAAATATACTAGTCCTAATATTTTGTGCTAGGCTTTCTTTGGTTTTTCCCGGTTTTTAGCGGTTTTTCCAGTTTTTTCCAGTAACCGAAATGGTTACCGGTTTTCAAACCGCCCAAATTCAAAAATTGAAATGTGAATTTCATCTGGTTTTTTCCCGGGTTTTCCGGTTACCGTTACCACCCACCGGTAGGGTTTTGCACCGGTTCTGAAATTTCTATCCCTGCCCCACATAAACGTAATGCACAAAGTTCCCAATCACGGTGGTAATCATCTTGTAAGTTGTAACCACCAGGTGGATGGTCCTACACAGAAAACCGGCCAGTTTAGGAACTTAAAACTTTTTTTTAATCAGAGTCACAGATTATCTACATATTTAGCTGAGTTTCATATGACTCTTGCATTTAATTTTTATCATAAGCTCTAACAGTACACAAAACTTTAAAACACTCAAAAAGTCAAGTAAATTGGGTTCCACAAAAAAAAATTGGCAAAACCAGTTCTACTGTTCCAGGCCAGGCCAAGTCACAGGCTGCCAATATTCCTCGCCAGAAGGTGTTTCAGTTGGTATTAAACCCGCTACTACAACCATGAAGCAGCAAGTCAACTAGGAGGAACCAGTCAAGTAATGGGAAGGCAATAATTTGTCTCACTTGTCATGCAGTAGTTAATATGTCATTTACTATAACAAGGCATTAAAAGGGATTAATAAAGAAGACAACTTTTCTTCAAATAAAATTACTTGAAATTACAAAAAAAAAGTCCAAGTAAAGTCAGATGATTTTGAGTGGAATACTTACCGGTATACTCAGTATGTCACCTTGAGAGTTGGTCAGTACTGGTAGTGTTCGTCTTGCAGATGCTGGAATAGATCTCAGAATCTCAATTGCTTTCATTGCTGACAATTGCAAATATCTAGAGTGCAGCAGGAGTTTGTCATCCTCCAACTTGTTACTGGGAATTTTTGAAACATTTTTGTCCTCTTCCACTGAATGGATTTTAGAAACTTTAGCAAGGAACAACCAATCGGTATCAAACATGTGCCTAACTGCAAGACTTCCGTCCTGATTCACTATACAATACCGGCAAAGGTGTTTTCGACTGTCATGCGAACATATTCCATTCACAACAAGTTCCAAAGGCTTCCACGTAATCAAGAACCTGCTCATAAAGTGACATGTTTCACCAGGCCAAAGACTCAGAACCTTCGAAACGGGAGAGCTTGTTTTCTCCACGTACAGTTCTTCATGTCTATGTTCTTTTGTTGTAAATTTCTGATGTTCTTCTGTTCGCAAGTAATAGAGTTTTTCTAACGTAGAATAATCTATTAGATTGAGATCCTTTGCTCTATTCAGAACATCACTAGAAGATTTAGAACCCCCAAAAGGTACGCTTGAGCACTTCTCTAGAAATTGATTAGAGTACAAGCGTGCTTCAAGTACTATCTGATCAATCTCAGGTACTGGTGGAGGCTGCTCTTCATACGAACACTTGTAGGACATCTCAACAGAAAATGACTCCATCGAGTCAACAGAACAACAGACTAGTACTTTTGTACCTTTAGACCTCGGAGCAGCACAAAGGTAACAACCAGCTACAGTAAGGGCAGCCTGCATGAGAATCAGACATTGCTGAATGAATAAAAAAGGACCTACCAGCTACAGTAAGCACATATGTATTATGTGTCAGCATATAAAGCCCAAATAGCTTCTGTCCTACAGATACCATTACGTGCATTTGTACACCAGTACATAGTTGTTTTTATTATAAAAAGTTGGAGTCTAGTATTATCCTAGATATATTAGGAGAGACCCACAAGGATCGTAAGTCTCAACAGCTCAAATACCTTCCCACCAAAAACAACAGCTGAAGATAAACCTCCCTACATGATGGCCCACCATTTCTAGAGAATGCATGTGCTGGTTAAGCAATGCATCAACAAAAGAACTGTTCTAGACTTGAACAGTTAACAGTAGAACGGCGATGTGAAAAGCAACATAAGTAGCTAAATTAAATAATACTTGAGAATATCCAGAATGGGTCCCCACTCCCCAGGGCTTGTTTTCGAGTCGATTAATCTTCAAAACAACTGTGATAAGATCTAACCCGGAAAAAAATCTATGCAGACAAAATATTCTAAGAATCGAGAATGTAAACAGGCAAATTTCAAAAGTTTGCAAGACAACACTCAAATAATTAAGCAGAAAGAACCTTGCAGGGAATGCTTCGGATGTAGTCCATGAGCAATCGAGCAGATCTACCACGGATTGGCCTGTGCCTTTGTGAAACAAACTACAATAGAGAAATAATTGAATGTTAATATCCCATTGACACAAGGTATCTAAGCACTTGCAAACTTCAATAGAAAACTTTATCTCAAAAGATGCTAGAACTAAATCAGGGGGAAAACTATGTTGAATTTAATATGTACCTGTAATACATATGCTAAAAATTGTGAAAGACAAAGATCGTCAACATTTAGAGGATCAAGTTTTCCAGGTCAATGATAGCGTATCCATACTGCAACACAATAAAGGAATTTAGGGGGAGGAGTGAGCCTAACAAATTCAATAATCACATGATACTAGGCGACTTCACATCTAAGTACAGAAAAAGGGTAGACCTCCATTACTGTTACAGACTGCTTTAAAACCATACTGCAGGTGTTATCAGTACATGCTCGTGTCAGCCGGCATGCATAGATCAGTTTGTGAAGTTCTGACTGGAAGGTACCTGAAGATAAAAAAAGAGCTTGTCAGATGAATGTACAATTATGCATTCCTAGTAATGAGGTATATGCAAAATAATGTCTGCAGGCAGGCCAACCGGGGAAGATGCAGATCTGAACTTCACACATATTAATTAGCGCTTGACACAGACAAACTATAGTCATGATTCACAAATTTGACAGTACGAATCTTTTGAGTCAATCGTACAGTTAGTTAATTAAAACTAATTGATGAAAAGCATCCTCCTCACACAATATACCATTTTGATAATAAAATAGAAAACAAAAGGTTTATGAAAACAACACACAAGAACTGTAAAAATGAATCTAAGGTAGCAGCTTAAGTGCACTGGACCTTCTGTGGATAAACTTCTCAAAGATGTCCGAATTCGGTTCCTAGCATACAGCATACTATTATTGGTTGGATCTTCAACCCACACATGATTATTTCCTTGACATATCTGTAGAGAATGATTGACCAATTAGTAACAGCCGCATAAAATGTCATTTTAAAACAAAACTAACAGCGTAAATAAATGGATAAACCTGTCAAAATTGCCCATAAGAAAAGGCTTTATTTTCGAAAGGGGAGAAAAGTCTTTAATTCAGCATAAGAAAATAAGAAAATGTTTCATTCTCATTGAGAAATTGTTAGTAATGTGTATACAAATGCAACACACTAACGACAGGATGTCTAAATGAACTTCAGAAATCAGAAGTTCAGATAAAATGTGTCTAAGGATGAAAAATTGGCTCTCAATTTTTTTTTAAAAAAAAAACCTCAACTGCTAAAATACATCGCCGATTCCAAATAGCACGAGATCAAGTCTTACCTTATACATGTCATCTTTTGAAAATTCAAGCATGGGCCGGACAAGAAGAATGCCATAACGACTAAAGTTCTCTCCATCATATTTCAAATTAGGTGCAAACAATTGAGACACAAAGGCTGTACCAGCAAGCCCTAAAACCCCACTGTTGCGAGATAGTCTCAGAACAAAGAGTTCTGCCTGAAATTATAAGCATGAATTTACTCAGATACAAATACATAATCTGCAGTAACCATAAATACATAGATCATAAAATGGAAAGATGCAAGTATACATTAGATTCACTGATCCTCAATTTGACACCAGATTGCATTCTGTTAGAATTAAAAGGCCATTCTGTCTTAAATCCAAACTATTTGTCCATTTAATCAGATATCCGCGTATTTTAGCCTAGAAAGTAAACGGGCAGACAAAAATACAATAGTACATAAAAACACAACAGTACCATATCTAACTCTAGTTCCTTATTTAGAAGTTGTCAAGAAGTTCCACAGAGATTCATACTAACAGTCTAACATAATAGAAAAATTCGAGATTATTTCTTTGACTATGTTACCAAGGGTCATTTAGTTTCATGCTATTTAATAAAAAGTAATTCTATGTGTTAAAACACAATTCTAAAATGGGGACATATTCTCCATCAAAACCAATGAAAAAAGAACAATACACCTCCCAACATAACAGACCTGGTCATCAGAGTGGTGTGCAATAAGCAAGATTCCTATTTGTTGCTTTATACAAATGTCCGATAGTTTTTGGTACCTGAATTTGTTAACACATGAGGCCTTATCAAAATGCACTAAGATGATGCCTTGTGGATAAATTGGCACAGAAAACTGACAGAGTGTACACTAGGTAGATATAGACAATATTCCACAGAGAACACAACATTCATTTTCATCATGTCATGGTATTCTAACAACCTTACAGATTTTAATGGTCAGTGTGCATCATGTCACTCCTTAAAACTATTTTCTTGAAAGCAGTAAGTTTACATCTGTTCAACAATGAAAATCGAAATTTTGGCACTTTGTACAGTGGGAGGTAATCTTCCATAAGTCAATCTTCAAAAAGAAGAAAACACTTCTGGTGCCCTCAGTGGTGGAACCAGAAATTGGCAGCAAGGGAGTGAGTATGTAGCATACTAAAATTAATTAACTAATGCGTAAATAGTGTGGAATTAAACTTCAGCAAAAACATTAGATCTTTCATGCAACAATCGAGATGTTAAACTCCTAGATTAAATAGTCCTTGGCATAGGTTTAAAAACCTATCCATTTCTACAAAGATCATTAGTATGCACAGTGCCCACAAAAGTTTTCATACAAACTGTATGAAAACAGATTAGAGGGTGTACATAAGGGTAGGTGGTGTACATTGAGAGTAGAATTGAGTGTGGGAGTTGTTGAGGGTGATTTTATACAGATTTTATACAACCTTGTTAGTATGTGAGATACAACCGTTCTAAAGATATCCCTACTACCCTACCACATGGCTGTAAAATTTAAGGCTTCAGCCAACTTAACACGATGATAACCCTAATTTCTTTAACATTATTTTTAAGTACACACAGTTTACTGAACTATTGAACTATCATTATACTAGGTCTAGCACCAAATTACAAATGCAGAAATGTTCCATGGTAAATTATCAAAAAGAACATGAGTGGCTGCCAGTGTTGGTGGCATGTTGCGCTAATAGAGGTCTAGGACACACAAGAAATAATGTAAAATCTCATTAACCCAAAAAGGAACAAAAGAATAAATTAGCTGTCCTTCATGCTGATGAACAGGTTCGAAAACCGCGGTTACCAAATGTAATGAGATTTCCGGTGGTACTGGGAAATAAAAAACCGGCCGGGTTTTTCCGAAGTGCATTTATATTTGTGAGTCTTTTGTGACTGCGTAATGCACCTCCTAAGTTGGTCTAAATCTTTTTTGTACTAGATTACCTATTGTATGAGCTAAATATGCTTCGAAACATCCCAAATTTAAATTTTTCTTGTGTTTCCTGGTTTTTTAGCGGTTTCTCCGGTTTTTTTTTGGCGGTAACCGGCCGGTTTTTCCGGTTACCAGCTTCAAATTCAAATTTTAAAACTTGAAATTTGACCGGATTTTCCCTGTTTTCCGTTATCGCCAGAACCCAGCACGCCCCACACGGATTTAGGCCAGTACCGGGTTTTGGAACCTTGCTGATGAACATTCAATTAAAACAGACCTTATCCAAATTGCATGCACGATGTGTAATTTTTGTTATCTAGGAAATGGGAAAAGAAAATTGTCCGGTCTTCACAGAAACCAGAACTATAAAAACCTACGGCAACATAGGATCCTTCTACGTTCACCACGGTATTGAAGTGATGTGCATTATATAAATTTCATGTTTCCATGTACACATGTCTGTGCATATCTGGAAACCTTTAATGAAGAACACAAACAATTATGGTGTTTAGAATCGATGACAATACCAGTATGCCAGACAATCATAAAACTCTAATATACAGAATGAGTGAAAATATCAGAGCTAACTCTATGTCTCTATATGACAATGTTTCCAACATTTAAATAGCCAAAATTACTGAGTTTTAGCCAAGTTAAAATATTCCAATATCAACAAGGGGCAAAGCGGGACAGACAAAAATACCTCATTTCACGGGCAGCCTCTTGCAGATGCCCTTGCTTTGGTCGCCCATCTTGCCACTCACATCTAGCAATCTCACACATAACACCTACAACAAATCCGTAGCACCTAAAAAATCTACTTTATATTTCAAGCCTTGTGCAAGTGCAGCCCAAGGCCACAAGTGTGACTCCAATTATCACCGCAACGCAATGGCAATGCACGCAGGTGCTTAATTAAACCTGTTTTTATTCAAAAGCAATACAAACTATAAGTAAGTATTATCCCATAAGATTACCCATGCCGTGCACCCGGTCACGCACTAGCTGCGCCTCCTCGGCGCTCTCCGGCCGCAGCCCGTGGTCGACGACGACCCCCAGGAGCCCGTCCACGAACCCGGAGGCAGCGGAGCCCTCTTCCCCGGCCTTTCTCCCCGACCAGCCCTCACCAGCCTTCTTCCACGCCGCCGCGAGCGCACAGAGCGCCATGGAGTCCGGCCCGCCGGAGACCCCCACCGCTGCAAGCAAGCAGGGGTCTGCAGTAAGTACGGAACCTATCTATAACACTAAACAACAAGGCGCTTCTAGCGGAGGGAGCAAGGAGGCAGAGAGGGACCGATGCGGTGGTGGGGGTGGATGCCGGCGAGGGCCATGCGGCGGGCGAAGGCGTGGTGATACGGAGCGAGGGGGAAGGAGGGGGTGGCGGAGACGGAGGCGGAGGAGGAGGCAGAGGAGCAGCGGCATCGTAGGAGGGGCGGAGGGGAGGCAGGGGAGGGGCGGATGGAGAGGAGCAGGAGCATCGCCGGAGTTGGAGAGGATAGCTGTAACGGCGGGGCTTTAGGCCTTCAGCGACGAAGAATTTCTCCTACCGCCCAGGATTTGTTCTTGGGGTGGACGGACGGGCTTGGTTTTGGGTGTTATACTCAGGCCGGTGCATGGCCCATTTATTGGACCAGCGGCCTCCTTGGGCCGGAAAAAATCGGGTAGGTCAACCTGGCCAAGAATGTACTAGGTTTTTAGTACTCTGTAGGCCCTGTTTCAAATAGTGTTTCTTTCATGTACAAGCTGGTACCCAGAATTTACTAGCTTCCTGACGGCAGAAGCCATTTAAAATATGGTTCTTAACACTGATTTTTTTCCTTTTTATTTTTAATTTCCCTTTTTCTTATTTTTCCTTTGCATTGTTCGTTGAGATATAAACTGATTTTTACTTTTTTTCTCTTTTTCATTTTATTTTAATTAAATATCTTAGTCAAAAGCTAATAGCCGCTACAGTATCAATTCAACCATCATCTACAACCAATGTTCAAGAAGACGCTGGGCAGCGAGGTGGGGCCTAGCGCCTAGAGGGCCTAGGCGGTGGAATTAAAAATAAGATTTATCAATTTCTATTTTATTTTCTTCCTAGCCTATTTAGTCTTTAGGCCTATTTATGTGTATAGCCGACCCACCAGCCCATTTATCTCCCTTTACCTCCTCTCTCTCCCCATTCACTTCTCCCCGCACACCCCTTATCTCTTCTCTCTCTCTCGCACGCCTCTGTAAGACCGAAGAGGCCGACTAGAGGAATGGTGAATAGGCGGTTTAAAAATTCTCTACAAATTATTGCTAATAATTAGAGAACTTTTCATTTGCCTAAACCAAGTATATAATGCAAAAGCGTAAAACAATTTGGTTTAGCTCAAATAGTGCCTATAACAAGTATATTCACCTAAGTGCATCAAATTCTATCCTAGGTCAAGACTTGCAATCCTAGGTATACAAGCAATCAATTTAATTCTATGAATGTAAATTGCTTAAATGTAAATAAAACACAAGGAAACAAACCACAATTGACACGATGACGTTTTACCGTGGTGCTCGGAGAGTTGCCGTCCTCCCCTAATCCACGTTGAGGTTAGCCCGAACAAATCGGACCGACTCCACGAATTAAGCCGAAACACCTCAATCCACTAGTGGTAACTCTTTCCCGCTCCGGGTAGGTGAGCTCCGACCTTCACAAGTTCGCCGGGTCTTCTCACAACCTCCGTTGAGAAGATCACCGTGCACGACGCCTCCAACGCCGTGTAGGAGTCGGCAAACTCAAAGAATAATAAGCCAAGTCTTTCACTTGACTCTCACTGCGTGCAACGAATGCACAAGCTCGCTGGACACAAAGTCCCACTCTAGAGGCAACACATTCACTCTAGTCCTCTTCTCACACCTCACAAAATGTAACACATGCACAATAGAGTAGAGAACCTCACTCTAGCTCAAGGAGTGCAACACATGCACCAACAAGTTCACCAGCAACTACTCCAACCGGCCACAAGGGATATTTATACCCCACACCAAAAAACTAGCCGTTGTAACCAAAGTCCTGAAAAATCAGGACGGACGGAACTACCAACGGCCGGTAGTTACCACTGTAACGTCTATGTCAGGGCTCTGAACTAGCTGTTACACAGTCGGCGCGGTAGTACCGCCGTTCATTTTGCCAATACTTCCACTTAACGGTAGTACCGCAAAGTCGGCGCGGTACTTCCGCTCGAGCCGAGCCCAAACTTGGCGCTCTCTGGAAAAAAGGTTCCACAGGAGGGTCCGGAGCTTCCGACGTCCGGTAGTACCACACAACACATGTCGGTACTTCCGCTCCCCGGTAGTACCGCTCACACAGAGCCGGTACTTCCGTAGGCCGGACCATTTGCTCACACAAAGCCGCTCAGACTTCTCACGTCCGGTAGTACCGCAACACATGTCGGTACTTTCGCCAGACGGCAGTACCGCTCACACAGAACCGGTAGTTCCGATTTTCCTGAGAAGTGCAGATATCTCAACAGACTTTGCAAAACACATTTACAAGCTACGATATCATGCACACAAGGATAAAACATGATTTCTAACAAGTTGCAAAATATATTTGCACACTTTTGGAATAATGACACAAGGAATACCACATGGACTTCTCACATTTGCAAACATAAGTCACATGCCACAAAGATTTATATATGAGTTTCAACCATTTGCAAAGCACATTTGCAAATCTAAGCCTCATATCACAAAGAATAGAAACATGGACTTCAAGCACTTGCAAAACACATTCGCAATACATAGTCCCATGTTATAAGGTTCAACACATGAGCTTCAACTATTTGCAAAACGCATTCGCAAATATAAGCCTCATACCAATATGAGCTAGACGAGGTGAGGTTGTGCCGTCAGCACATAATGAGACTCAAACTACTAGACATGACCCATCTTAATAGTACGGCACCTATACTAGCAACCCGGTCTTCCAACCAAACACCAAGACCGGTAAAAGACTAGGAACACATCCTTAGCCCTAACTAGTTATACCTTCGCCTTGAGCATCCTCTTGAAGCTTGATAACACATATCACAACTTCAAGTTCAGGTCATCGTCTTCTCATCAACTCCATCAACACATGATGGACTTTGGTTGATCAATACATGATCATCTTCATAACGGCCTTCAACACATGAAGCCTTCATCTTCTTGATATCATTCAACTCATGAATCTATCATCCTCTCAATAGCCTTCAACACATGAAGCTATTTTCTTCTCGCATCTTGACTTAATGATCTTCAACACATGAAGTCATCTCAAGTCATCTTCATTTGTGGAATCTTACCTATTCATTCAACTTATGAAAATTGTTAGTACACAAAACAATTATCATCAATTACCAAACTTCACCATTAACACATAATGGAGGGACTAGATTCAACAATCTTCCCTTTTTGGTAATTCATAACAATCTCAACAAATAATGAGATATGAAATTTATTTGCGAGTATACAACTTGTACACAACAATTTATATACTCTAAGATAAGCTTTAAACAAAGCTTATTTATCTGGTTGTCATTAATCATTCAACCATTAGCAAATAATGGAGAGGTTGAATAACAACCCGATTACACATGAGTATATATTAACTACATAAGTTATATATATACTCAACAATGTATTTCAAAGTAAAGATCCCAAGTATGCATATTGAAAGAAACATGTATTAATACTCATGAAACTTCAAAACATATAGAGAGCTCCCCGTAAATGTGTGCATACAAGTGTATATAGTAAAAATATATGCACATATTCATTTTGAACAAATGGTGGAATTCAATCTATATTTTGGATCTAAGGAATGCATTAATATATGAGAGAGTGATTTCGAATGCATATCTCTTTTGATTTCACCTTTCCATCAAAATGAGACTAAGCATAAATAAACTTAAACAAGCATATTAGTCTCATACATGCATTTATCATTATCACCAAAACAACATAAATGGTATTTGTTATTATCATTAAAATCTCATTATGGTATTTATCATTAACACCAAAACCAACTTAAGCTAAGCTTGATTATTTAATCTCGCTCTTAATCAATTTAATCGGAGCTTGATCTTTCTGCCTCACCAGTCACCCCTTATCTCTTCTCTCTCCCCCATTCTCACTTTGCACGCCTCACCTCGCCTTTGCTCTCTCCCCTGCTCCCCTTCTCCCCAACATCGTCGCCGCCGCCTCCCCTTCTCCCCTAGCGATGACGACGTTGCCTCCTTGCTCCCCATAAGATGCTACTGTCGACACCCTTGCTCTCCCAAGAGACGTTGCCGCCTCCTTTGTCGCCGCCACTCTTGCTCCCCCAGTCGTTGTCTCCCCTCCTCTGCCCCCCAACCGCAGTCACCTCCCCTCCCCTGCTCCCCCAGTGCAGCCGCTGCCTCCCCTTCTTCCCTAGTGTTCATATGCTATTCTCTATTCAGAGAGGTTGCCAACGTCTAGATCTGGCTAGATACGGTTGGATCTGATCTCTGACGGTGTTGTACATGGTGTCGGCGGCCTGCGGATGCATTGGCACGGTGCGGGCCATATGCGACGACGGTGGCCTACAAATGCGCTGGCAATACGCGGGCCGACGAAAGATCTCCAAGTGCCTCTCTCTTTCTCCTCGAACCATCTTCCATCTGCCCTGGACCATCTTCTACGGCCGCTTAGGCGGGCTGGCCGTCTAGCTCATCGATTTTGGCCTAGGCGCAGCGGCGGGGCTCCGCCCAGCGCCTAGGCCCACCTAGGCGGCTGCCTAATACCACATTTAGAACACTGGGCACAACTGAATTGAACGGAGCCAACTCACACAGGCACACTCCTAAGTCCTAACACCTGGGGTAGCTTTTCTAAATTTTAGGATTAAAGGATTTGGATTCAAATCTAACCTCTTGCGCATTAGACTAACCATGCTAAAACTCTTGTATCAATGTCAGAATATCAACTTGCGCATTAGAGTAAACTCTTGCGCATTAGAGTAACCTCTTGCGCTCGCTCGCTCGCTCGCCTCGCCGAGCCGTGCCGTGCCGTCCCGTGCCGTGCGTGTGCGTGTGCGAGTGCATGTGCGTGCGCGTGCGCGTACGCGTGCACATAGGCGTGTCGGGTGCGGGCGCGTTTTTCTTTATCTATTCAAAAATCAAAACGCACTGACTCGCAATAAATAGTATTAACGAATTGTTGGCAGTAACGGTGCAGCTACTAGTGAATTATGGCTGCGGTTACTTTCGAGTAATGGTTGCAGTTACTAGTGACTAACAATGAAGTTACTCGAAAGAGTAAGAGACAGAGGATTGCAAAATCCTTTGGTGATGATTTCATTGTATACCTCACGGATGACACTCCAAGAACCATTGAAGAGGCATATTCTTCTCCTGACTCCGACTACTGGAAGGAAGCAGTACGGAGTGAGATGGACTCTATTATGTCTAATGGAACTTGGGAGGTCGTTGACCGTTCTTATGGGAGTAAACCTATAGGATGTAAATGAGTTTTCAAGAAAAAGCTTAGGCCTGATGGTACAATTGAAAAGTACAAGGCAAGACTTGTGGCCAAGGGGTATACTCAGAAAGAAGGCGAGGATTTCTTTGATACTTATTCACATGTTGCCCGATTGACCACAATTCGAGTACTACTTGCCCTGGCTGCCTCTCATGGTCTTCTCGTTCATCAAATGGACGTTAAGACAGCTTTCCTAAATGGAGAGTTGGAGGAGGAAATTTATATGGATCAGCCAGACGGGTTTGTGGTACAAGGTCAAGAAGGAAAGGTGTGCAAGTTGTTAAAATCTTTGTATGGCCTAAAGCAAGCACCTAAGCAATGGCATGAGAAGTTCGACGAACATTGACATCTCTTGGCTTTCTTTGTGAATGAAGCCGACAGATGTGTGTACTATCGCTATGGTGGGGGAGAAGGAGTGATCTTGTGCTTGTATGTTGATGACATACTGATTTTTGGGACCAACCTCAATGTGATTGAGGAGGTCAAGGACTTTCTGTCCAAGAGTTTTGAGATGAAAGATTTGGGAGTGGCTGATGTGATTCTTAACATTAAGCTACTGAGAGGAGGTGATGGTGGGGTTACACTTGTGCAATCCCACTATGTGGAGAAGGTCTTGAGTCGCTTTGGTTATAGTGATCGCAAGCCCGCTTCTACTCCTTATGATCCTAGTGTGTTATTGAGGAAAATCGAAGAATAACAAGGGATCAATTGAGATACTCCAGTTATTGGCTCATTGATGTATTTAGCTAGTGCTACGAGGCCCGACATCTCGTTTCTTTGTGAGCAAGCTAAGCCGATTTGTTTCAAATCCGAGGAGATGATCATTGGCGTGCTCTTGAGAGAGTGATGCGCTATCTAAAGGCAACCATGAGCTATGTCATTCACTATGCTGGGTACCCAAAGGTACTTGGAGGGCTCTGATGATTCAAACCGGATCTCGATCTTGATGAGATAAAAGCCACGAGGGATATGTGTTCACTCTTGGAGGTGGTCTTTGTTTCTGGAAGTCTTGCAAGCGCACCATCTTAACGAGGTCAACAATGGAAGCGTAACTCACGGCATTAGATACCGCCATCGTTGAAGCCGAGTGGCTTCGAACTCCTTATGGATTTACCGTGGTTGAAAATCGATACTGGCTATCCCGATGAACCGTGATAATCAGACTGTAATTATCAAGGTGAACAGTTCTAAGGACAACATGAAGTCATCTGGGCATGTCAAGAGGCGGTTAAAGTCTGTCAGAAAGCTGAAAAACTCCGGAGTGATAGCATCGACTATGTCCGACACTAAGAATCGGCCGACCAATTTACAAAGGGTTTATCACGTAATGTGATAGATAGTGCATCGAGTGAGATGGGCCTGAGACCCACATGAGTCATACCACAGTGGTAACCTGTTCTACGCGATCGGAGATCCCGTGAAATAGGATGGTGAAACAAGTCGTTGGTTAGCGGGAGGAGAGACCTTCAGACTCATTTCTTCAAAGATGCACTTCTCTCCTATTCTGTATGGCATGTTGGTTTTACCTCAATGTGATTCGAGTGGCTTATTTAGAGCAGAGATGTCGGCCTACAGGACATCTTAGAAGGAACACACCTATATGAGTTCGACTGTTGGTCACAGTCTATGAGATTTGGGTGATCTCTAGATACTCATGAACAGGCCTGGAGTATGACTTATACGCTCCAACCAGAGGGGATGCTTTAGGGAGCCTAATACTAGTAAAGGATTTGGGTAAAGCTTGTTCCCACAAAACTGTCAATTCAAGGCATAGTCCATTGTTTAGTTGTGTATGAGTGTAACTCCTTTCCTAGGTGGATGTCCAACTTAACAGTCTCCATCGAAATACTGGTATATCAAACAACAGCAGAACTGAGAGCATTTCTCGTGTGCCTTGAAATTTGGTGGGGATTGTTGGATTAATTGGGCTTGATCCAATTTAATTTAGCAATTAATCAAATGAAATTCCAAGGCCCACATGGAAAAACTGTTTAGTCCCATATGGAGAATTAAATGAGAGTTACACCACTTTAAAAGGTGGAATGTCCCCTTGTGAAATTGAAGAGAGCCAACGCTGCTGCTGCGCCGCCACGCCGCGGTGCGTGTGCGTGGCGTGTGCGTGTCTTGCGTGCGTAGGCATGTCGGGTGCGGGCGCGTTTTTCTTTATCTATTCGAAAATCGAAACGCACTGACTCGCAATAAATAGTATTAACGAATTGTCGGCGATAGCAGTGCGATTACTAGTGAATTATGGCTGCGGTTACTTTCGAGTAATGGCTGCAGTTACTAGTGACTAATGGTTGCAGTTACTCTGGCCTCTTCGTTTTTGCTGCGGTTACTCTGGCCTCCTCGGTTTTGCTGTTACAGAGGAACAGAGCATAAAAGACTCTCTACTCCATACGGGAGAAAAAGAGAGAACAGTATTCTGGTTCTGTTTTTGTCGCTGCTCTCTGCAATCTCTGGTCCAGAACCTTGCGCGCACAAGGTTCTCGGGCGGTAAACCTCAAACTCCGTCCGTCTGTACCGCACGGGTGACGGGCGATCAAGTTTTGGGAGCGCTTTGGCGATCGCTCATTCTCGTGGCGTCTTCTACATCCTGGTGGTGAACTGCACGGCGAACATCTTCCTGCATCACGTCTCGTCCTGCATCACGCCTCGATCGACTACATCGAATAGGCCATCATGTCGACTGATGGTAACGGCGCATCCGGTGTCTCCGACACTGGCCCCGCCCGAGGGTATAACCTGAAAACTTATATGATGTATTTGTTTCTGTACGCTATGAATATGTTAATAGGTGCTGCTGTTATCTTGTTCGTTAGCGAATATGAATACATCATTGTTGAATCACTTATGCTTTTGTATGTCATGCTTTATATGCTGAATTTCTGGATTAAAATATGCCGAAAATTGACTAGTTATTCAACAGCATTTGGTATAATGCCCCGTTTGGCAGCGCGTTGCTTTTTTATCATTCGCAAAAAAAAAAGTGAATGTGTATTTTATGTAGCAATAACTGCAAGATCATGTTGGAATTATTAACAGTCATATAACTGACTAGATTTCATGGTGTAGCGAAGCAATATAGCAACAGTAAACTGGCACTGTATCGTTCTTTCAGTGCTAAAGCGGCAATGACCACATGAATTGTTGGATTGTTTTTAAGAGAACTGCTAACTAGTACTCAATTTTTTTTTGTGTACAGAGCACTTAAATTTTCGCCATTTGATGTCACATGTAAATCGTACTATCTCCATCGGAAATGATGTCCTCTTGGGCAACAAAATCCAACGAGATTAGGGTTCAACCTCACCGGTGTTAGATTTGACCCCACTCGATTGGGCTGAAAAGATGTGGTTTATGGCTGAAATTACACTGTAGCGGTTGAAATTTCACTGTAGCTGAAGATAGCTTATTTGACGTAATTAAATTTAAAAAAATTAAAAATAGAAAAATATGCTAGCTCATCTTGGACAACGCAAACGGATACGGGAAAAAAAGAACAGGCAAAAAAGCTCAAAAAAGCCAAAAGTTCAAAAAAGACGAAATTTATAAATAATAAAAAATAAGCTAGAAATCAGAAGCTGAAGCCGAAACGAGCAGGGAGGTTCATAAGGCCCTAAATTATCTTTACTATTATAAAAGAAGGAGTTGGTGGTTGGTCCGGCCTCTTCCACCTCTTCTCAGCAGCACTGACATGTGACACTAAAAGACCTGCACCGAATCTTCCCACCTTCCCATCAAAATATCTTTCTTTCCATGATTTAGTGGTCAAGGTGGATTTCATCTAGACTGCATTGTAGAGTACATGTTGTATTTTTCATCCAGTGCTTAATCTTGTACTAACTGAATGCTCATTGCTATGGATTTTAAAATTTTATCATACTATGTTCTGATACTAACGGGTGGTAAATTTTTTTAGAACATGCATACAAATATGTTCTATTTTTTTTTAAATTCGTAGTAACGCACGGGTATACAGCTAGTATGTACAATTAGAGGATAGTGGATGGTAGTGAAGACGTTACCCGGCATAGCAGATGGAGGGTGGTGGACGGTGTTGAAAGGCGGAATGTCGACAACACAAAGGACTAGCGAGTTAGATGTCAGAATGACCGCAGAGAAGACACGACAGGGAGGGGGTAATAGGAGGTCAAAGGAAGGAGGGTCATCAGATCTCCATCCAATGGCCCTAAATATGAATACTATTTTGTGATATTATTCATGTCTTTCAATAAGAGTATCTTTTTTGTAAGGGTTATCGATTGAAACTGGATCAATATCTGCACACTCCTACACTTTAGAAACCCATGTATAAACGTGACCATTATGAATCTTCAACGATTTATTATTGACCAAAAACCATGGGCCATATTCGCTTTAACTCCTAAAACTACTTTTCTATCATACCTAACTTTTAAACATATTGCCTTTTTTTAACATGGAGTCTACTAATTAATTATAGTAGATACTAGTCATGTGTCCGTGCGTTGCAACGAACAACAAATACAATGCAAATAGCACATCTCTAACGACTGTAGTCTATGAAAAAATAGTAGAAAATAACAAGTCACGATACTAATATTTACAACAAGCAACCCATGCAGCTCATATGCCATCTGAACCCATGTGAGGGCGTCCAGATCCGGCCGATAGAACCGGCGGTGGGGGAGGGCGCATCCAGATCCGGCGCAGGGTGGGGAGGAGGCGTCGGCGGAGTGATACATATCATCAAACGTGATCCTAAACCATACAATGACATATATAGCAAGATTAGAGTGCCTAAAAAAGTTATACACACTTTAGCAGCAATATATGCAATCTAAGGAAAATAAATTTCATAATATGTAATTAGGCAAATTAATTCCATAACTGACGTCTCTAACCATCAAGTAGGAGTTTTAATTATCATACTAAAAAGAAACCGAAACTAATGTCTAGCTCTAACCATGTGTTCATGCACTACAGTTTAAATAAGGGCTCTAACCCGATACGGTTCATCAATCATTATTATTATATAAGAAATATTGTTTAAAAAAGTAACTCCCCGTGAGACCTCAACAGAACTCCAAATAGAATGTCAAACTTCACTAATTTGAAGAAATAGTAAATGGAACATTCCAGCAAGGTACAGTTGATAATAAAAGGAGGAACTTCAAATTATTGGGAAACTATCAAAAGCACAGTTGGCATAAAAAAGGGTCTTTATAACATGTTTGCCTCCAACAAAGACAAATTATAAAAAAGAACTAAAGAGATATATGCACATCATACTAAATATGTGCACATGCATGCAACTAAGCAATGGTTAAGTGTGCTTAACTTACACAAAAGCGGCGATCATAAAAGCGACAAATTGTTGTACAAACAAAAGACTAATAATAACATACAATTAGTTATGGTCTTAAAAATAGAAACCTATCACCTTTCAATGTCATATCTATTCTAGATTATCATTCAGTTTCAGAAACACATTCTACCATAGTGCAAATTAGGTTATGCAGAGACAAATAGTGGTATCATCCACATTTATCTCTCGCACAAGTTGTAAAGAAATTCTTATTTTCAAGAATGCAAAGGGAATGAATTTGGAACAAGAAAATATAATAGCACATTTGTAACTCAACCTACATTGAAATGCAGATGGAGGAAAACATTCGCCCTAGTTTATCTAGAATGTACTACCCATCATAAATTGATTGAAGTACCATATTTGTTAAATGCAGGGGATGTGGCCGGTGATATTCAAAAGCGCAGGGGTTATATGTATTAATTAATTGATCAAAGAATCATCTATTACTGTGTAACATCCTGAAAAGTTAAATTTTGGATTATAAAATTTTCTTGCATTAATTGCTGTTATTTTGATTTGAAATTTATTTTGGGGTATTTCTTGAATCTTGATTAGGCTCCAAAAGATAAAATGTAAAACAATAGGAAACAAAAATTTAAATTACGAATCTGAAAAGATGATCCAGTGCAAGTGGATAAGGTAGGGTACCAAAAATTTAGAAATTCTATCTAGCAATTGCACTAGATGCTTGGCAAGCAAAGGTGAGATAAATGAATATATGTTTATACACACATGTATCCATCGAAGGATATATATATATATATATATATATATATATATATATATATATATATATATATATATATATATATAGAGAAATAGAGAGAGGGTTATCATAAATGAACCTTCATAAAAATAGGTTTGAAATATATATATCTACATATATATGCAAATATATATGTGGATATGTATATGTATGTATATGTGTTAAAAAAAGAAAAAGAATCGGAGCTAGGCTGGCCGAGATGGCCCAACCCAGCCCCACCTTCCATTCCCGCTCTCATCTGCGGGCCCCACCCCGCCCACCGCACCTTCTTCCCTCACTCCTCTCTCGCTCGGCGCCGTTCTCTCTCTCTCCCGCGGTGGCAGCGCATCTCTGGCCGTAGCCGCCCTGCTCAAGCCGCTCCGCCGCTCGGACAGAGCGCCTGCAAAACCACCTCGCCCCTGGTTTCGCCGCCCCGCCCCCGGTACGGCGCCACCGCCCGAGGCTTTCCTCCGCCCGGTCGTGTCGCGGGGCCACGTGGCGTGAACTTCCTGCCGTTCCGCGTGGGCGACGCAAAGCTGCGGAGCCAGCCCCGTGTTGTCACGCGAGCGCCGAGGCCCCGATATCCCGATGCCGCTCCGCCGCCTGACGCCCCTGTCCCGACGCGATGGCACGGAACCCCCTCCCGATGCCAGCCTCCCCCGGGTGCCTATAAGGTCGTCTGGTTGCACCAGACACCTCCCCGCACCATCCTCTCACTCCCCTGCCGAGTAATTGAGCTCCGATAGCTCGGATTGCCGCCAGCCCCCTTTTCTTCCCCAACGCCGGTGACACCCTCCCCGTCGATTTGCGCCACCCGAGCCCAATTCCCCGCACCCACACCATCACCAGCGCACCGTGAAGTCACTCCCAGCCTCATCCGAGCCCCCCAGCGTCCACAGCTCGCCGGCACCGAGCACCACCCCGAGCTTCCGCCACCGCTCGCCGCCGACCCATCTCCGGCAACTTCCGGCCCCCACCGACACCTCCACCACCATCCTCTCGGCGTCAACAACGCATTTTGGCCGTCACCCGCCCTGCACCGACCACCCACCGCCGGCGACACCGCAGCTCCTTGCCGGCCTCGGCCTTCCTTGCCATCCGCCTCCCCGAGCTACCTCAAAAGGGTAAATCACCCTAAGAGGGTAGGCAAAGCCTCCCCGCCCACTTGGTTACCGCAGCGCATTCTCTCTTTCTCCCCCTGGCTCCCGGCGCGCGTTCGAGCCCCCGGCTCCGCGCGCGGGTTGAGCCTTTCTTTTATTTTCATGACATGTGGGCCCGGCCCACTGTCGATGACCCGTCGGTGGTGTGCCACCGACAATGGTTCCACCTGTCGTGGCGCCGCAGATCCGAGCCGTGACGGAGGACCCCATGTCGAGGTACGGGCAGGGTAATAAAATAAATAAAATATGCGAGTGGGTCCCACCGCCGAAATTTAATAATTTTAGATTTTATTTAATCGAGAACTTTGAAATGTTATAACTTCTTCATTTTAACTCCAAATCGAGTGAGACAAATTTCTAAATTCGTCTAAATTCAAGATCTATCTAATAGAACTGAAATCATAATTTTTAGAGTTTATTTGAATTTCTGGTGTTATTTGGTTGATTTTGTTGCCTTTCTTTTATGCAAATTTTCACTTGGGTTAAAATAGCGTCGAGGCACAAGAAGAAGAAGCAGAGCAACAAATGACCCCAAGCACCCAACTCCAAGAACCACGTGACCAAGGCGAGTTACCACTTTGACCATATTGAACCCAGATTTATGCAAATTATTTCTTTTTAAATTATCCATGTGCATGCTTTATTTTATGTGGTATATTATGTTCAGAATTTCAGAATGTAGTTATACATCCAATATTATGCTTGCTAATATTACCCGTTGAGACATGTTGATATATGTGAACCTTGTCACCGTAGTAAAACTAGTATAAAGTAGATTTCCCCAAATAGAGTATATTGTAGCGACTTGCTTAGTCATGCTAGTTAAACGGGGACACTCAGTTGTCCCAAAAACTCTCACATACAATATGGAAAATGATTTGGGCAGTCATGGTGGGAATGACTGATGAAAAGTTTGGAACTGTTATTTTATGTCCCAAAAATCTCCAAACTTGCTTAGTATCTGGGTGGATGATATGGGGGCTGGAATGTGGTGCGGTGGGAGCACAAAAGTTATGGAATGTGGTAGAACCACCCAGATAACACTAAGGACTGAATCTTGTCATGTTAGCCCGTGTAAAACAGTACAACCACATATCTGTAAAATACAACTTGGCTAAGTAGAGATATCGAAACTCCCCGACTCATCTCACCGGTAGTGGATAGACGTGGATATGCAAGGGCGAAGGAGGCCTAAAGGGACACCAAGGGAGGTGGCGTTCATCGGTCGTACTAGCATTGGGGAAGGGGAGCCGCATAATGTTAGTAGGCATGGTGAACATCCGTGCAGCGTATGTGACCCACCGCAAGTGGGAACAGCCCATAGAGTGAGATGACTAGTGGAACTAGATATTCTGAACAGTCATGTGATAATCTGTTTGACCACCTGACCAAGGAATCAGGTGGGGCAATGGGTGGATTATCGCTTGTGGTGAAAGTGTACACACTCTGCAGAGTCAAAACTATTCGAATAGCCGTGCCCACGGTCATTGGCAGACATGGGATACTTAACTAGATATAGTTCTGTTTCAAAATGGTTTGTGAAGGGAATGGGAGAATAGAGGGCGATGGACTGCCCTAGTTTGGAATTGGCCTGGGTTTTGTCCCAGTGGTAAGTTAAGTGGCTATAACACTGAAAGATGCAATATGATGCAGATGCCATGTAATGGTGGATGGTATCTGTATCGCTATTACAAAGGCTGTACTTCACTTTACTTTTAATAAAAAGCTGCTAGATCTCAGGGATTTTAATTATGTATTCACATGCAATTTTTGGCAAACAAACAAACCCCAGCCTTCCTTTGATCTAGCCTAGCATATAAATTACTGCATTCTGTGTGGTAACTTGCTTAGCACGGTGGATAGTGTGCTCACACTCGCAATATCAAAACAGAGACAGGAACTCAGGGTCACTATGAGCATGAAGAGGTCCCGGTCAAGGAGGAAGGAAACAACGATGATAATTAGGGCGCTGCTTGCGTTTCTTTTGGGCTCAGACAAGTTAGACTTTAGGCTGTGTGTGCACGTATATGATCTAAGTCTAGATGATATACACTGCACACATATTCCCCAGTCGCTTGCCTGTGGCGTTGGCTTACTTTTGTTCCGCTGTGTTACTTTGATGACTGATAACATTTGGCCTTAGGGCCCCTTTTGTAAACTATTGCCCGACGTGGCGTATTTCCAACTTTGGGATTGTAATATTTGATGTATGCGATGTATGAATGATTCAGCAATGTACTGTGTGCACTAACTCTCGATCCGAGGATTAGTGCAATAATCCTGAGAGGATTTCGGATTGAAAAATCCGGGTCCGAGCAGAGAGTGGTATCGAGCGTCTGTTGTAGGATAAAGGCCTCGATGGACGTTAGAAGAGATAGGATTATAATTTGCAAAGCTTATAAAAGAATTTCTAAAAATATAGTGTACTACTTCTTTCTCTATCCTTCTTAGACACATTACATTCTATCCTTTATTGATATTTTGAAAAGTTACTAACACTAGAAATTTAAATTACGGATGGCGGAGCTGGAGATGAGGGTGGCGGGACTACAGCCCACTGAGTCTGAGAGGAGTTCGCCAAGATCCTGCGCAAACTCCTCCATTACAGGCTATCCGGACCGGCCGTGTCTGGGGTCTCAAGACCACAGGTGGAGGAGAGGAGTCTTGGGCGATTGAGGTGTTCATCTACAGAAATCGCGCACGACCAGCCCGTCTTCGGGACGGAGCACCGGCGGACCATCCGGACCGTGGCACTTCAGACGCCAGACGCCTTGCTGCCGCTCGGATGTCGCGACATCTACAAGGCCCGCCGACGCACCCCTTCGCTACTACCCATCGCGCCAGAGAATGCGCGATACAATGAAACCTACATGCGGTGAGCGAGAACAACCCAATGCTTACGCATCGGTTGACTGACGAGGCCATGGGATCGGCCCACACCGCCGCTGGAGGAGATCACCGCCCTCGGGTTCACCTCGTCGCCACACACACCGAGGTGGCGACCCTCGCAGCGGCTCGCCCGGTCGCGGCGAGCCTTGGCATTGCCAAAGCGGAGGCGGCCATGGCAGTGCGGCCCAGCGGTCCCAGCTCCTGCTGTCACTCCAGCACCTCCGCCCGGCCGGCCGGGACGCGGCGAACCCGCACCACCATCACAAGCGCAGGCGTGCGACCTCCGGGACCACGGTCGACTACGGGCCACGGAGGTCACGCCAGCCCGCAGCCGCTCCCGTTCCGAGGCCGACCCCTCCGAGTTCGATGGCGGCGGTCCCGTTCTCGATCGCCGACTTACAGTCCCTCCGGCCAGGCCGGATTCATGGAGGAGTAGACCGGATGGCGCGGTACTTGCTTGATGTGGCGCAAGCTTGAGGCGTGTCGTAGCATGTTATCCAAGATCTTTTGTATCGTAGTAGTTATTTCACAAACTTTGATTAATTATGATGTAATTGTAAGTCCGACCTAGAAGTCGGCTATGTGGTATTTTATCCTATGAAACCGCCTTGTGTTCAAAAATTGCTTTTGTCGTTTATTTTGTTGGCTTTTCTTTCTTTGAATTGGCGGTCTTATTTTGCTTTGCCTAGCATTAGTGCTAAGCCAATCATATGTATAAATATAACTGCAGATGGCCGCCGAGAGGGTAACTAGGGCCCGCACTCATGCCACCCACAACCAAAGTGAGGTTGACTCCACCGGGTCTCGCCAACAAGGCGTGGACGGTGCAAGACCAAGGCCGATCTCCCACCCCACCGACAAATCCCACGATGGCACAAGTCATGGCGCAGCAAACCCAGCTGCTGCAAGCCATTGTTAATGGACGTTAAAGCGGCTCCACCGGTCGGGTCGACCGCCGATTTTCGAGAACCCGCCCTCACCTTCTCTTGGCCGACGAACCTCTCGGCCGAGGCGGCCGGGATCTGAAGGAAACTGCGCCTAGCTAAGTGCGGAAGAAGACAAAGTGATATTCGCACTCATCGGCTCCGGGCGGCAAAGCGGTGGGAAAACTACCTTCTTTGCTAGAGGACAAGAAGAGACCTCCACCGACGGCGACATGGAGGCCATACCATGGGCGAAATTTAAGACGGCATTCAAGTCCAACTTCATTCCGGCCGAGTAATGCGGATGAAGAGAAACGAGTTTCGTACCCTCAAGCAGGGGAACATGTCCGTCAATGAGTATCTTACCAAGTTCACATGACTTGCCTTCGCGCCCAAGGGCGTGGCGAGAGGAGGAGAAAATTGATGATTCTTTGAGGGTATGAATGAAGAGCTAAGGGTGCGGTGATCGTCCAAGACTTCCCGCCATCAAGCTGGTGAACAAGGCGATCACGGAAAACGAGAAGAAGAGCTTGGAGGCCACCAGTAGCGCAAGATGGCGACACAATGCCACAAGGAAGGTTTGTCAAGGTTCTTCAACAATTCTAACTTTTCAAGGCCGAACCGGTTCAAGCCCTCGGCCTAATCGCCTAGTCGATGGCGGTTCAATGCAAGGCGCCAAAATGTGAGCTCGAGTCGGACCACGTGCCTTAAGTGTTTCATTGCGGTGAAAAGGGCACTTTGCCAATAGATGCCCACACAAATAGAATGCCCCTATTCGCAGTCAAGCCTCAGCGCCCGGCAAGGGACCTCAGACATCTCAAGCCAGTAGAAATGCCCCAATGCCCAACCGTGGCAGGGTCAACCATGTCACTACGAAGAAGGCGAGGAAGCGGCGGAGTCCTAATGGGTCGTTCTCTGTCAAGTCCATACCGGCTAAACTCTATTTGATTACGGAGCTTCACATTCATTTATATCCAAGGGTATGCGGACAAACTAGGGTTACCTACCTATCCTCTAAAGAGGCCAGAGTACTTAAGTCACCGGTGGTATGATTCTGACTACCTTAGTGTGCCACAGGGTGACAATTGTCATGGAAAGGTGCAATTTCGGTGACACGATAGTGCTAAGTTCACGCACCACGGATATTATCTTCGGGAATGGACCGTTAGCCGATATAAAGGGTTATAGATGCCTCGGGACGAGAAACCGACTAAATACCTTGGAATGACCATAGATGTGAAAGTGGACCGACCATACCGCTGGGGCCGTGAAATAAATTATCTTGAAGATGTACCCTTAGAAGGAATGATAGTGGAGCAAGATTATCAAGAAGTATTTCCCGAAGACCTACCCGGCATGCCCCCAGACAGAGATCTAGAGTTCGTCATTAATTTGAAGCCAGGTGCTGCTCCCATTTCCAAGAGACCCTACAGGATGACGGTGGAAGAGCTAGAAGAGCTAAAGACCCAACTCCATGAACTGCAGGAAAAGGGATTCATTAGACCCAGTTCCTCACCTTGGGGATCTCCGGTGTTATTTGTAAAGAAGAAGGATGGTACAGCTAGGATGTGTGTGGACTACCGGGCATTAAATGAAGTAACCATCAAGAATAAATACCCCCTACCCAAGATCGACGATCTATTTGACCAACTTGGTGGGGCCACCATCTTCTCTAAAATAGATCTGAGATCGGGTTACCACCAGCTGAAAATCAGAGCCGAAGATATACCCAAGACAGCTTTTACCACTAGGTATGGACTATCGAGTTCTGGTCATGTCTTTTAGTCGACAAATGCCCCACATACTTTATGAACCTCATGAACAAAGTATTCATGGAATATTTGGACAAGTTCGTGGTGGTGTTTATTGACGACATCCTCATCTACTCCAAGACTGCAGAAGATCATGCAGAGCACCTACGCCTAGTGCTAGAGAAGCTAAGAGAACATCAGTTATATGCTAAGTATAGCAAGTGTGAATTCTGGCTAAGTGACATCAGCTTCCTAGGGCATATAGTATCCGCGGAAGGAGTATCAGTTGATCCCGCCAAGATTGCCGCAGTGACAGAGTGGAAGCAACCCTCCTCCGTTACTGAAGTGCGAAGTTTTCTAGGATTGGCAGGATACTACAGAAGATTCATAGAGGGATTTTCTAGAGTAGCCAGGCCATTGACTCAGCTACTCAAGAAGGAACAGAAGTTTGAATGGACCACAGCCTGCGAAGGAAGCTTTCAAGAGCTCAAGAAAGGTTGACTACCACCCCTGCTAGTCCTACGATGTCGCAAAGATTTTGAAATATACTGTGATGCTTCCCATCAAGGACTGGGGTGCGTACTGATGCAAGGAGGCAAGGTTGTGGCATATGCATCCAGGCAACTCCGCCCTCATGAGGTTAACTATCCCACCCATGATCTGGAATTAGCGTCAGTGGTTCATGCCTTAAAACTTGGAGGCATTATCTGATTGGCAACCACTGTGATATATACACAGATCACAAGAGCCTCAAGTATTTCTTCACTCAGTCACACCTTAACCTGAGGCAAAGGAGATGGTTAGAGTTGATCAAGGATTACGACACAGTGTCCATTACCACCGTGGAAGGCCAATGTGGTAGCCGATGCTCTGAGTCGGAAGGCCTACTGCAATATCCTCATGGATCCGGAACACCAGCCTGAACTCTATAAAGAGCTGGCAACCCTGAACCTGGGAATCGTAGAAGAAGGAGCCCTAACCGCCTGGGAAGATCAAACAAGCATTGAAGAAATGATAGAGGCTGCACAGAGAGATGACCCAACTGTTTTGAGGTGGAAGAAATTAATGGAAGAGGGGAAGGCCCCTAAAATGACTATGGATCATCAAGGAGTTCTAAAGTACGGAAACCGTGTTTTCGTACCTCACAAGAAGGACCTTAAGGATCTAATGCTCCGGGAAGCCCATAGCTCCGCATATTCCCTTCATCACAGGAGTACCAAAATGTACCAAGATATGAAGCAATATTCGGTGGCGGTATGAAGAGGGACATTGCCGAGCACGTTGCCTGCTGTGATGTCTGTCAAAGAGTGAAGGCTGAGCATCAAAGGCCAGCAGGACTGTTACAACCCCTGAAAATACCTCAATGGAAGTGGGAAGAAGTAGGAATGGACTTCATCACTGGATTTCCCCGAACCAGATCAGGATACGACTCCATTTGGGTCGTGGTGGATAGACTGACCAAAGTTGCCCATTTTATCCCTGTCAAGACAACTTACAAGGGAGACAAATTGGCAGAACTATATATGTCCCGCATCGTGTGCTTACACGGTGTGCCAAAGCGGATAGTCTCAGATCGAGGGTCTCAATTTACCTCGCATTTCTGGGCTAGCCTACATGAAGCCCTTGGTACCCATCTCGATTTCAAGACCGCCTACCACCCCAGGCGGATGGTCGACGAAAAGAGTAAATCAAATATTGGAAGATATGCTTGGGCTTGTGCCTGGATTTCTCAAGGATGGGATAAGTGTCTGCCGTATGCGAGTTCGCACACAACAACGACTATCAAACCGACCTTCGATGTCCCTTTTGAAGCATTGTACGGAAGAAAGTGCCGCACCCCTCTGCATTGGTCAGAAGTAGGGGAAGGATATATATTCGGACCTGATACTCTGAAGCAAGCGGAAGAGAAAGTTCGCCTGATCAGAGATCGGTTATTGGCTGCCCAGTCTAGACAGAAGAGTTACGCAGATAAAAGGCGAAGGCCATTAAGTTTTGAAATTGGAGACCATGTCTATTTGAAGGTGTCACCCCTACGAGGAATCAGACGATTTAAAGTCAAAGGCAAACTTGCCCCTCGCTATGTTGGACCATTTCCGATCATAGCGAAGAAAGGAGAAGTGGCCTATCAGCTTGAATTGCCTGCAAGTCTAGCAGATGTACACAATGTCTTCCATGTGTCCCAACTCAAGAAATGCCTTGGTGCAGGGGATCGAGACTCGATGGGCGGTGGAGCTCGAGGCGACGACCTACAAGGAGCGTCAATTAAGATCTTGGACACTTTGTGGAAGAAAACCATAAATCAAACCATTCGCACTGCAGAGTGCAATGGGTCATCACTCAAGAAGGAGGCCACACAGGGAGCGCCAAGATCAGCTAAGGAGAGACTACCCCGAATTATTCGCCAACTAGACTGAATCTCGGGGTCGAGATTCTCTTTAAGGGGGGTAGGTTTGTAACATCCTGAAAAGTTAAATTTTGGATTATAAAATTTTCTTGCATTAATTGCTGTTATTTTGATTTGAAATTTATTTTGGGGTATTTCTTGAATCTTGATTAGGCTCCAAAAGATAAAATGTAAAACAATAGGAAACAAAAATTTAAATTACGAATCTGAAAAGATGATCCAGTGCAAGTGGATAAGGTAGGGTACCAAAAATTTAGAAATTCTATCTAGCAATTGCACTAGATGCTTGGCAAGCAAAGGTGAGATAAATGAATATATGTTTATACACACATGTATCCATCGAAGGATATATATATATATATATAGATAATGTAGAGAAATGAGAGGGTTATACGCAAATGAACCTTCATAAAAATAGGTTTGGAAATATATATATCTACATATATATGCAAATATATATGTGGATATGTATATGTATGTATATGTGTTAAAAAAAAAAGAATCGGAGCTAGGCTGGCCGAGATGGCCCAACCCAGCCCCACCTTCCATTCCGCTCTGTGCGGCGGTGGCCCCACCCCGCCACCGCACCTTCTTCCCCCTCACTCCCTCTCTGCTCGGCGCCGTTCTCTCTCTCTCCCGTGGTGGCAGCGCATCTCTGGCCGTAGCCGCCTGCTCAAGCCGCTCACCGCTCGGACAGGCGCCAGAAACCACCTCGCCCTGGTTTCGCCGCCCCGATGCAGGCGCCACCGCCCGAGGCTTTCCTCCGCCCGGTCGTGTCGCGGGGCCACGTGGCGTGAACTTCCTGCCGTTCGCGTGGGCGACGCAAAGGCTGCGGAGCCGGCCCGTGTTGTCACGCGGCGCCGAGGCCCCGATATCCGATCTTGCTCCGCCGCTGGCGCCTCGCCCCGACGCGATGGCACGGAACCCCCTCCCGATGCCAGCCTCCCCCGGGTGCCTATAAGGTCGTCTGGTTGCACCAGACACCTCCCCGCACCATCCTCTCACTCCCCTGCCGAGTAATTGAGCTCCGATAGCTCGGATTGCCGCCAGCCCCCTTTTCTTCCCCAACGCCGGTGACACCTCCCGTCGATTTGCGCCACCCGAGCCCAATTCCCGCACCCACACCATCACCGGTATGCCGTGAAGTCACTCCCGGCCTCATCCGAGCCCCCAGGCGTCCACAGCTCATGACCAGAGCACCACCCCGAAGCTTCCGCCACCGCCGCCGACCCATCTCCGGCAACTTCCGGCCCCCACCGACACCTCCACCACCATCCTCTCGGCGTCAACAACGCATTTTGGCCGTCACCCGCCCTGCACGGACCACCCACCGCCGGCGACACCGCAGCTCCTTGCCGGCCTCGGCCTTCCTTGCCATCCGCCTCCCCGAGCTACCTCAAAAGGGTAAATCACCCTAAGAGGGTAGGCAAAGCCTCCCCGCCCACTTGGTTACCGCAACAGCATTCTCTCTTTCTCCCCGGCTCCGTGGCGTTCGAGCCCCGGCTCCGCTGGTTGAGCCTTTCTTTTATTTTCATGCGACATGTGGGCCCCGGCCCTGTCGATGACCCGTCTTGATGGTGTGCCACGACAGCTGGTTCCACCTGTCGTGGCGCCGCAGATCTGGCCGTGACAGGAGGACCCCACATGTCAGAGGTACGGGCAGGAGTAATAAAAATAAATAAAATATGCGAGTGGGTCCCACCTGTCAGAATTTAATAATTTTTAGATTTTATTTAATCTGAGAACTTTGAAATGTTATAACTTCTTCATTTTAACTCCAAATCGAGTGAGACAAATTTCTAAATTCGTCTAAATTCAAGATCTATCTAATAGAACTGAAATCATAATTTTTAGAGTTTATTTGAATTTCTGGTGTTATTTGGTTGATTTTGTTGCCTTTCTTTATGCAAATTTTCGCTTGGGTTAAAATAGCGTCGAGGCACAAGAAGAAGAAGCAGAGGCAGCAATGACCCGGCACCCAACTCCAAGAACCCTGTGACCAAGGCGAGTTACCACTTTGACCATATTGAACCCAGATTTATGCAAATTATTTCTTTTTAAATTATCCATGTGCATGCTTTATTTTATGTGGTATATTATGTTCAGAATTTCAGAATGTAGTTATACATCCAATATTATGCTTGCTAATATTACCCGTTGAGACATGTTGATATATGTGAACCTTGTCACCGTAGTAAAACTAGTATAAAGTAGATTTCCCCAAATAGAGTATATTGTAGCGACTTGCTTAGTCATGCTAGTTAAGCGGGGACACTCGGTTGTCCCAAAACTCTCACATACAATATGGAAAATGATTTGGGCGATCATGGTGGGAATGATGATGAAAAGTTTGGAGCTGTATTTTATGTCCCAAAATCTCCAAACTTGCTTAGTATCCGGGTGGATGATATGGAAATTTGGAATGTGGTGCGGTGGGAGCACAAAAGTTATGGAATGTAGTAGAACCACCCAGATAACACTAAGGACTGAATCTTGTCATGTTAGCCCGTGTAAAACAGTACAACCACATGTCTGTAAAATACAACTTGGCTAAGTAGAGATATCGAAACTCCCCGACTCATCTCACCGGTAGTGGATAGACGTGGATATGCAAGGCGAAGGAGGCCTAAAGGGACACCAAGAGGAGGTGGCGTTCATCGGTCGTACTAGCATTGGGGAAGGGAGCCGCATAATGTTAGTAGGCGTGGTGAACATCCGTGCAACGTATGGGACCCACCGCAAGTGGGAGCGACCCATAGGGTGAGATGACTAGTGGAACTAGATATTACGAGCAGTCATGTGATAATCTGTTTGACCACGACCAAGGAATCAGGTGGGGCAATGGGTGGATTATCGCTTGTGGTGAAAGTGTACACACTCTGCAGAGTCAAAACTATTCGAATAGCCGTGCCCACGGTCATGGGCAGACATGGGATACTTAACTAGATATAGTTACATTTCAAAATGGTTTGTGAAGGAATGGGAGAATAGAGGCGATGGACGCCCTAGTTTGGAATTGGCACGGTTTTGTCCCGTGGTAAGTTAAGTGGCTATAACATTGAAGATGCAATATGATCACGATGCCATGTAATGGTGGATGGTATCTGATCGCTATTACAAAGGTCAGTACTTCACTTTACTTTTAATAAAAAGTCGCTAGATCTCGTGGATTTTAATTATGTATTCACATGCAATTTTGGCAAACAAACAAACTGACCTTCCTTTGATCTAGCCTAGCATATAAATTACTGCATTCTGTGTGGTAACTTGCTTAGCACGGTGGATAGTGTGCTCACACTCGCAATATCAAAACAGAGCAGGAACTCAGGGTCACTATGAGCATGAAGAGGTCCCGGTCAAGGAGGAAGGAAACAACGATGATAATTAGGGCGCTGCTTGCGTTTCTTTTGGGCTCAGACAAGTTAGACTTTAGGCTGTGTGTGCACGTATATGATCTAAGTCTAGATGATATACACTGCACACATATTCCCCAGTCGCTTGCCTGTGGCGTTGGCTTACTTTTGTTCCGCTGTGTTACTTTGATGACTGATAACATTTGGCCTTAGGGCCCCTTTTGTAAACTATTGCCCGACGTGGCGTATTTCCAACTTTGGGATTGTAATATTTGATGTATGCGATGTATGAATGATTCAGCAATGTACTGTGTGCACTAACTACTGATCCAGGGATTAGTGCAATAATCACAGAGGATTTCGGATTGAAAAATCCGGGTCCGACATACTGCATGGAAGACAACTACCAAACAACATTGCTGTTAGGAACCAAATGGTTCAAATATCCAAGAAGATACCCGAGAGCTAATGGTTTATTCAATTATACCTTACGTTTTCCTTCAGCCAAATAACCAAATGGTTCATAAGCATGTTTCTCTGTCATCTTGTCCTGTTTGTGGCATCAAAAATACCAACCTATAGACCGGCAGAAATAACCAATTATCCAAAAAAAATAGAATATCGCAAAAACTTTTGCCCTACCTGGCCACCTTCTTGCATCCAGGATAGCATATCTTCCATTGCTAACACTGCCACCTGAAAAATGCAAGATAGGATTTACCAAAGAAATGAAATGTTTCATGGAAGGCACACATGTATGTTTAGTTTGAAAATGCATACAGACCGTATATTTTCATAGAAAGTAAGTACTCCTCCAACAAGCAATTTTTAGTTTGACTATCAATATATATAGAAGAATTTCTAATTCTAGATTGGCCACATGAAATTGGCATTACCTATTTCATCATGAAACATACTTTCAGATTATATAATTTTTTTGTGATTTGTAACACCGTATTGTAATAGAAATTAGTTGTCAGAGTAGTATATATCGACCATGCCATTGTCCAAAATGGCTTGCATTTGGAATCAGAGAGAGTAGCATTACTCTGGCTCTAGATACACATCATACACTTACTTGTAGTTAATTCATCATAAATGGTTGTGATTTTGTTTATTTATTTATCACTTTCGAGATAGCGGCAGTAGCAATGCACTGATCTCGTTACGTGCCTCCACACCCTCCTTATTATCTCCATGAAAGAAATCGTGATCGCTCAAAAGAACAAGATGCAATTAGAGAACTCTTCTTGAACATAGCTCATAAATAGGACCATAACTATAGGGATTCAGTGTGCTTCAACATACATCGTGAGTCAATGAGATCACATGCTGGACTCAATGAAAATTGAAATTAGAAGTTCCTTGTTTCTCATGAAAATTATTAGAAATTAGGTAGCCAATTGAGAGTAGAAGCTGAGTACTGTTAATCAGTCACATAAAAATTGTAATTACCTGATTAGTGCCATGCTTGAGCCGACGATACTACATTTGAAATGTTAAAAAAAGACACAGGATTAGTGATTATTACCATGAATATGTGCAATTCTATGCAAAATCAGCTTAAGCAAAATGTTCACCTTTTCAACATTGAAGTGTTTTGTTTCGTGACCTAACCATCGAACATATCTTGTAAACTTAGTTGTCGTAAAGGTCCTCCTCCCCACCCCACACCACTGGCCTCCTTCTCCCCCACTCTGCTCCTTCAGTAGGAGTAGCATTTAGTTCCACTGCACAATTTGTTGTGAATGAAGATCCTCCAGCATGTAACAATGTAAGATATGTAGACAAACTTTGCCCATAACCCATCCAAGGTCTGGACTATAGAACAAATAAGATTCATCCATCTGGCAGTCTGAAACAATCTGAATCACAGCAAGGCTTTTGATTTCAACAACAACCCTATCACAACCTTATCCCTCCAAATACCAATCCTATCAGAAGAATGACATATTAACAAGGAAAAAACTAAAACAGCTTAATCATCTAGCAGTTATAATGTTTCCCGAAAGGTAATCATTCAAAGCTCACCATGCATGTTTAGTGGCACAACATTGGCGAGCATGAGCTCGAACGCCAAGACCTCGAGGGCTGGCCGTGGCGGCGGCGCTATGAGCTCCTTGACGGCCTACCGGAGCTCGGCAGGCGGGGCGGTTCTTTGGGCTTAGCGGACCACCGCTCGATCTCCCACCGAGAGCGTGCTCGGGTGGCCCAGCCCACAGCGTGGGCTGTAGGCTGCGAAGAGGAGGCGGCGAGGAGGGGAGTGGGATTGTTGGATCGGCGGGGGGAGGCGGCAACGCGGCCGGGAGGAGGAGGCGGGGTGGATCGGAGGAGGGGAGGAGGAGGAGAGGCGGAGCGGAGGTGGATCGGAGGAGGCGGAGCGGAGGTGGGGAGGAGGAGGTCGGCGGAGGAGGAGGAGCGGGGAGAAGGAGGCTAGGCGGAGCGGGGAGGAGGAGGCGGGCGGAGTGGAGGAGGGGGAGGAGGGCGGCAGCAACGCGGCAGGAGGAGGAGGCGAGGTGGATCGGAGGAGCGGGGAGGAGGAGGAGAGGCGGAGCGGAGGTGGATCGGAGGAGGGAGGAGGCGTCAGCGGCGGAGGCGGGAGGCGGCGGTAGCGGGGGGGAGGAGGAGGCGTCGGTGGAGCGGGAGGCGGCGGCATGGGGAAGCGAGGTCATGGAGGAAGCGAGGCGGAGGAAGCGGCGGTGCAGGCGATTCTGGGAGAAAGAGGCGTGCGGAGGAATCGAGCGGAGCGGGAGTTGCGAGGAGCGGGCGGTTTGGGAGAGATGGAGAGGACAGACGGACCGCCACCAACTTCAATTTTAAGTAGTAGAGATTATATTGACTTCATTTATGTCGACCAAAATCACATAAAAATATCTCTTTCTATAAGTTGTTACTATTTATCAGCCAAAACTAAAAACTATATGCACAATCTAATATGAACCGTCTATTCAGGGGTAAAAGTTTCATGCAGCCAACCAAGGAGGTGGCCACTTTTCGTTTTGGCATCTCCATATGCGTAGTTAAGAAGCTAGTGGGGTCATTCTTTCAGACCATGCTTCATAGTTTATAATTAAAAATTTTGAATTATGATTATTCATAAGAGAGTGCGAAAAGATATTCGTGTGTAATTTTAAAATTATTATAATATCTTTTATAATTAATTTATAGATTTTATCTTAAAAAATAATTTATTTAAAAACTAATTACTATAACGTAAGTTATAAGGTGAAAGAAATAATTCCGTAGCTTGTACCATATATTTGGGCCAAAAGACCATCATTTGTATGAATGATGAGAGCATGGTTTTCAATGTTAACGTTTCGTGAATCCTCGGCTCTTCGTCGCTGTTGTCTACAAACAGGCGGCGCCAACTCATACTCACGCTCTGGCGCCGTGCGTCTTCGGCCTTTCTCGTGGGCTGGATGAGGCGGCGGCGTCCGTGGAGAGCTGGCAACGAGCGAGCAGCCGCTTCCCCGTGCCTACCGACAGCAGCAGCTCATGCTTCTCTGCCTGGACCCTGGGCTCCGTACGGGGTCCTCACGAGTCAAAGTTACGGACGAAGGACATTATTAATTTTCGTCAAATCTGATGTTTTATCATGCGAATACTAAACCTAGCCTTCGAATCATCACAATTTCTTTTATAGCCTCCTTCCTGACCGCAGCACTACAAGAGTACGACACGTGTTAATCATGTGACCGGAGAGCGCACGATAGAAAGATCATACAGTCCCGGAACGAACATATCACTGCTATAGTAGTCGTGCGGTCCATGACTGCACGATTAGCAGTGCTACAGTGTGCGCGGCACAGTGGTCTTGCGGTCTCTAACCGCACGTCTTCCTCGTGCTACAGTAGTCGTGCGGTCGGGACCGCACGACTACGTTGTCATGCGTTCTCCGACCGCACGATTAACACGTGTCGTGCTGCCGTAATGCCGCGGTCAGGGAGGGGCTAAAAATGGGAATTGCGGTGATTCGAGAGCTAGATTTGGTATTCGCGTGATCAACAGTACTAGATTTGACCAAAATTCATTTTCGACAGGGGTATATCCTCAGAGTGAGCGTTTATAGACTGGACTGAATTGGTAAATTGGTAAACCATTTTGAAAAGTTTGTTTTGATAAACTACTTTAAAAAGATGGAAGAGAAGTTATTCTATTTATTTGTTCAAGAAAAGTTATAAATGGAAAAGAATGGACAATGTTGTTAGAATCTCGATTCCGTCATACGATCATAAGATTTTACATCCAAGATTGATTAGACTGATCCGATTTTATGGTAAAATTTTAATATGGTAGAATCTTAATGCTTTTATGATTCTACCAAAACTTTTGTAGGATCATGATCAAAATTTTCATATGATCCTACTTAATTTTATCGATTCTATTGTTTTATTATAAATAATTACTTGTATACTTTCTGTTAATTAGAAATTTTAACTTTTATTTCTTTATGTTCACTACAATTATCATAAAATAACACATGATCTTACCTTTACTCTACAATTTGTAAAGAAATGTTCAAAATACATAATTTTAAGAACGCAGTAGTGCTATAATACACTGTAGATTTTTTATAATGTTTCTGTGGTAGAATCAGATAAGATCTTAGATTCTACATCGATCATATAATTTGCGATCATATTAAAAAATCTTTGATCCGATTCAGTATCATGATTCTGACAACCTCGAGAATAGAGCTACGAACTATCCGATCCAAAATCTTAAAGCACATGAATAATTTGTCGAAGCGCTAAATTTTGGCTGTGGCAATTTTCGGTCTCGCTGGCCAAAATAGGAAACCGCAGAGAAAGCAAAATGGAAAGGAAATTACTACTTGCATGTACGCATACGGACCCCCGTAAAATGGCCAGCCTGGAATGCCAACCCTCCATATGGAAGTCTTTCCTTGGTGTACATATTTGAACAATAAGTTTCCATAGCTATGTAACGAGTAGAAATTGTATGAAGGATCTAATGTTATACTAGAAGCACTTTTGTTTTGAAAACTTTAATGCCCCTATTATTAGACGAATTTTACTGCTAAGTATTATTTTTAGAGGACCAATCTAGATATAGTATGGAGTAGTCGAGTAGAGGTGGCTAAATAGGTTGTATCTGCCGGACCGACTTAAAGCATGTTATTATCGATCCGGTCTAAATACGGCACGACCCACCACTAAAATGTACCGTGTTAGGACGTGCTTGAGCCGTCACCTCGACCTGGCCTGGCATAAATAGTGTCGGGCCCGACATAGCCCATTTTTATTTTTTAATATTGATATGATATTATTATATATTTTTTATTTTTATACATTTAATTTTATGAGTATAAATACCTTTTATTTGTTTTTTTAAATTTTATATATGTTTCCTATGGTTTTTTTAATTTTTTTAATTTTTCATGCCAAATGGACTAATTGTGTTGGATTTGCTCAATAGGCTAATCCTGTTGGGCCAACCTGGCACAACTTGTGAGGCTATTGAGCAGTGCTTGGGTCAATGCTCAGCCCATGGACTGGCACGACACAACTTGTTTAAGTAACAGGCCAAACTGGCTCGTGCCTAAATGCGTCGTTCCCGGATGGACCTATGTCGTGTCAGGCCGTGCCGCCCATTTGACCACCTCTGGTACGGAGTATATTGCTAGTTGCAAAAGCTTAAAATGTTTGGCAATAGGACATGATCTGAAACAACAAACAACGGGTCTGTCTTTTTGCGCTGTACTTTATGGCTTTTGGCTGTTCGTGTGAGAGAGTACGAAGAGAGAAACTTATATGCGATTTTGGTCGATCTAAATAAAGCCACTGTAGTGTACACTCTATTTGATAGTTAGTTATATTAAAAAGCTATTTACGGTAGAAAAGCGGCTTTAAAAAACAAAAAAGAAGAGGACCAACTATACCTGAATAGTACATGGGCATGGAAAAGAAAAATAATCGTATTGTTTCTTATGGTTTTTATTTTGCTCGAGATGTTACTTGGAAGCAACTTTTTGCGTTTTCTAGATTTTTACTTGAAAGTGTTGCTTTCGAGGGAGCCTTGCGTGCTTTGTTTCGAACTTTTCTTCTATAATTGATCTAGCCGACTAGACATAACAAAATTCATTGGTCACGAAAGATAATTTACAAGTTCATCACTCACGTATTTTTCCGCTAACAAATTATGCTCACTAAAATGCACCCAAAATGCAAAGGGTGTGGAGTCAAATCATTGTCAATCACTGGTTTTGCATACGTAGCACACCCTCCTAATCAAATGGAGAGAAAGGAATCATCGTGTTTCTCATGGTGATATTTGTATTCAGTTTGTTTCTGTCAAGCAACCTGGATTTTCTAGTCAAGTTTTACTTTTTTAGCAGTTTTTGCAAACAATATATGTCGGTAAAAAACTAAAATACAACCAAAGTTGCAATTGTGTGGAGCCAAAATATTTCAATCATGAGCTTTGCATGCCATAATAAGGGGGAAAAACACTAAAAATGATTTTTACACAACGAATAAACCGAGAAACTCCGGGATACATTCCAAACATAAAGCAAGAAACAGCTAAATTTAAACAAAAAGAAAGCAAAACGAGAAACACCAAAAAAAAAAATGGAACAATTTTAGGTGGCGGTCATTTTGGCTTTTCCTAGAGGTTTTCGTCTTTCGGTTATTGACTTTTGACTAAAATTACACTGTAGCGGCTGTTAGTTTTTTCTGAGTCATTCAATTAAAGGAAAAATTAGAAAAAATATAAAAAACACTATTATATCTCTACGGACAATAGAAAGAAAAAAGAAAAGGCAAAAACCTAAAAAAACAAAATCAAGAAGTCAAATATTGGATCTCTTCTTTTTAGCTTCTAAAAACATATTTTCTACGGTAACTAGCTTTTAAATGGAGTATTTTTAAGACGTAGTCTACATGTCGATTGTAGTAGATACTATAGTAACTTTATTTATATCGACCAAAATTATACATAAATCTCTCTCTTAAATAGATAAAAATTATAGGGTCATTCTTTTAAATTTGCTGACTTTTGGTGAAATTTTTGAATTTTGGTACTTTACAGTCTGATTACGGAGATAGATACTCACTTGCGATTTTAGCTAGTACAAATGTTGTCCTTTTAACGTGTAGATGTTTAACTTGTAGACTTCGTCTTAAAAAAATACTTTATTTAAAAATTAGATCGCTGATTTGTTAGGTAAAAAACAGACCATAAGCTATAGTAAAAAAAATAGACCCGCCCTCATTCCACCTTGAAAAAAGGCCTAAGAAGGGCAGGAACAGCGAAAGGTTGGTCCCCGTCGGCCCGTCCGCTTCACGGGCTTCTTCGCCTTCCTCCGCCGCTCTCCTCACACGCACGCAGAGAGGACGCACGCACACGGAGGGCGACAGGGGAGGGAGGAAGCGGGAGATGCCGGGGAGCCAGAACGGGCGGCCGAGGCCGGCCAAGGCCGAGACCATCCACGGCCTCGCGCGCGCCGGCGACCTAGCCGGCGTCCAGAGGAAGCTTCAGGAGAACCCCGCCCTCCTCAACGACAAGAACCCGGTGGTCTGTGCGCCTCCTGCATCTTGGGCTCCCTCCTTCGCCCATTTCTACGCTTAAAAATGCGATCTTTGCTCGTTCTTGCGGTTCTTGGATACTTGCAGTGTGCACTGTGTATTGAGATTCGCGAGGAAGTGACCGTTTTGGGGGAAAAAACCTGGTTGTACCGGATTGTGTGGTTGCTTGAGCTGGTTCTTGGATTGTATCCCGATGTTGGCTACTTCCCCCCTTTCGTTTTGAGTCATCGGAACGAATTTCTGCTTGTACTCTGGTCGTTTTTGGTTGGGATTCTGAATTGCTTGTTTGGGCATAATTTTTCTCCTCGTTTTCGTGTTTCTTTCTTTGTTGTGTGTATTTAGCTTGCATCGCCACCTGGTTATGGTTTACTGCTCATTTGGTGTGTAATTGATGTGCTTATTTGCTGTTTTTTTTTGCCCTTTGATGTGCGTATGCAAGTCCTTTTCCGAGCCAAGAAGACCAATAATGGTGGTTCTGGATTTTGCTGGTTCCTTGCTGCTCATTTTGGAATTGATGTTCCGGTTTTGTGCATTTTCTTCAATCTGTTATGGTTTTGATTTCTTCAGTGCGCTATCCCGCTTGTTCGGATAATTTCCCTCTTGATTCGTTTGGTTTCGATATTGGTTTGTCTTCTCTATTTTAGTCCTTTATCTGCCTATTTACGTGGTAGAATTGCAAATCTCTTGCAGCCAAGATATAGTTACTTAGTTTGATGCAATTATGCGTCGCGTTGGTTCCTTGTTGTTATGGTCTGTGGCCATTTCAGATGGGTCGCTTTCTACTTTATGGCTTTGCATTTTGAGGTGATTAGGCAATCTTGTCCTGTGCCTTGTTAGCGCAGTCTTGATATATGCACGAACCTGACTTAATTTGCAGAACAGATAAGCAAGGGATCTTGTCGTATATTTTAGCACGCTATTGTTGCCATTCCACCTTAACAATAATTTGGTCTCCAAATTCCACTAATTGTTTTGATATTGCACTGTAAACTTTGGCTAATTCATGTCATCTGTGTTTCCTTATTGGTTTTCTTGATGGTCAATATAATTTGGACATGTGCGAAGTTTCGCCCAAAACATACTAGTGTGTGGGATTTTTGGGTTGCATCTTAAAAAGTGAACCAGCAGCATCTGATCAAATTTACTATTATCATTAAATGCCGTATCTTTTGCTATGATAAAATGTACAGCTTTCTCAAAAATATTTACTGGGGATAATGTAAATGCTAGAGCCGAAATGCATGAAATTTGACTAGTTCCCAACAACTGTGGCCTTAGTTTCTTTGCCTATGCTAGTACAAATTTATAGTGCAAAATTGCTCTGCGTAATGTTGTGCTATACTGCTTATCTTGCTTACCTTTTCTTTGACAATGTACTGTGCAGATGTCCCAAACACCACTTCATGTTGCAGCTGGCTACAATAATACTGACATAGTCAAATTCCTGCTTGATTGGCAAGGTTCTGATACAGTTGAGCTGGAGGCAAAGAACATGGTAATTGAAGTACCACATTTATTGGTACCTTATTGGCTCCTTTGCCACACTTCTTGTATGGTTTGAGCTTAACATATAAACTACTGGTTCCTTTGTTCTGCAGTATGGAGAGACACCTCTGCATATGGCAGTGAAAAATAGTTCTTGTGAATCAGCAAAATTGCTCCTTGAGCGCGGTGTACGTATAGAAGCCAAAGCAAATGTAAGATATATCTATTTAGTTTTTATTTTCTCTTCTAGGCCATTTTATTTGAATACATGTGCAAATTTAATCTGCTTAACTCATACTGTTCCAGAATGGCATGACACCATTGCATTTAGCTGTCTGGCATGCACTTCAAGCTGGAGATTGCAGCACCGTCAGTGTGTTGCTAAGCTACAATGCGGATTGCTATGCAAAAGATGATGTACAGGCACTTTATTCCTAGTAATGGTTTAAATTGCTTTCTTTACAACCATATTAGATATACTAAACATGGTTCTATCACATGTTGCCACCAGGAAGACAAAATCCCTTTAAATCATATTCCAGGAGGAGCTGGTAGTGACAAGTTGCTGAAGCTCCTCACTTGCCATATGGAAGAGCAAAGAAAACGGAAAGCCCTCATGTCATGCCGTGAAGAAAAGGCAATGGTGGAGTTTGAAGAAGCAATATCACAAATCGTAGGATTGAAAGAGCTGAAAATGCAATTGCGTCGATGGGCCAGGGGAATGCTTTTTGATGAGAAGCGACGAGCTATGGGCTTAGGGATTGCTACCAGAAGAGCTCCCCATATGGCATTTCTCGGTAATCCAGGAACAGGTAAAGATCCCCAAAGAAGCCCCTGTTTTCTATTACCAAAATCATGCTCAGTTTGATAATTAAAAGCATGATTTATCATGATTGTATTATTGTCATAATGTTGTCCATTGATAAATTGGGTTGGTATGGTACAATTAGAAATAGTTATGTCTTTGTGAATCTCTTATAAAGCTCTTGCTTTGAATGTGAGCTGAAAGCATTTGTCCAGAAACTTGGGCAAACAGGCTTTCGAAACCTTTGTGGGCTTCACTGATGTGTCCATTACCTTTTGCCATATTACATTTTACACTTGTTAATACAATACATAAGGCTACATACATCATGCAAGTGTTTGTAACATAGGTGCTAAAGCCATCAATACTCACTGCATAATATTACAATCTCTAATCTAGGTAAAACAATGGTTGCTCGAATTCTTGGAAAGCTTCTTCATATGGTTGGAATTCTCCCTACCGACAAAGTTACTGAAGTTCAGCGAACTGATCTTGTTGGAGAATTTGTGGGGCATACCGGACCAAAGACTAGGCGAAAGGTATCCATCTTTTCTGTTCAATTGTGCCATGCCATGCCATCTCAGCTTTCTTTCTTTTGTAACTACCTTGGCATACACAAAACTCTATGCTTGCGTGGGAGTTACAGGATTACAAGCTCCAACTGTTATAATATTTGGTATTACTAGTGCAAATGATTTTAGCTGTTATTTTTTTTCAATAGAGGGACTTAGTATTTTGATCCTTATGTTTTACAAATGCTTGTTTTGGTCAGAAAGACTCATTCAGTTTCTCGATTAACAATATGAGATAAACTGGGAAAGAAATTATTGAACTTGGAAGTAAATTGGGCTGTATTGGGGCATATGATTTTTAGAATGTCTTCTCTCTACTTAATTCATTGTCATCATAACTGTCAACACACTACAGATACAGGACGCCGAGGGAGGGATTCTGTTCGTCGATGAAGCTTACAGGTTGATACCAATGCAAAAATCCGATGATAAGGATTATGGTGTGGAAGCCTTGGAGGAGATAATGTCTATAATGGACAGTGGCAAGATAGTTGTCATATTTGCTGGGTATTGTGAGCCAATGAAGCGTGTCATCGCCTCGAATGATGGTTTCTGTAGGAGGGTCACGAAGTTCTTCTACTTTGATGATTTCACCACGACAGAATTAGCAGAGATCTTACATCAGAAGATGAATAGCCCAAGTGACACTAGTTTGCTTTATGGGTTCAAGCTGCACCCAAGCTGCAGCATTGAGGCCGTTGGAGAGCTGATTGCCAGGGAGACCACCGAAGAGCAGTGTAGACAGATGAATGGAGGACTTATAGACATGCTGCTTGTCAATGCCCGTGAGAACCTGGATCTTCGTCTTGATTTCAATTGCGATGATACTGATACCATGATCACAATCTCATTGGAAGACCTGGAAGCAGGTCTTAGGCAGATCTCGAGACAGCGTCAGTTGCAGTGACTTACAAATTTAAAACATTCTTTTCTTGATAAACTGAGGGTGATCTGCAACAAAGTTACAGGTTCGGGTTTTTTATGGAAATTACAGGATTTTGTGCAAATTTTGTTGGCTATTCTTTCTTTTGTATCAATTCAGATTGCTAGATTGCTGCCCTTCTACAATAGAACTAATACGCATGTAGTTCCTTATGAGCTCATTATTATTCCCAGCGAGGTATATAAAACATGTATATACATTTCTTGCACCATGAAACATTTTTAGAGATCAAAATTGGTGCTTGTCTAGAGAAGCAAGTCTGCAAGAGATCCTTATGATCTACAAGTATTGTTTCAATTCCTGATCTGAAAATGGAATAGAGCAGCGTTGACATCAGTTCTATCACCAGGATATGCTCACTGCTGTGTACAAGCAAGACTTACGATACTGCAAGTGGCAAGCTTAGACCATATTTCAAACAGCTTCTGGCAGCCAGTTTTTGGATGGAGCAGCTTTTCAAGATAATTTGTATAAACTCTTTGTGGGAGTCACTATAAGAGCTATTTTAAATAGAGTGACTTGTCAATGCGAGTGTGTTTTACTCTCTTAATCTCTCTTGCAATTAGTTAAAAGCACGGTATTTTTAAATAGGGCCTAACAAAGCGCCAAAATTGAAAGCTGATATGGTTTGCAAGTGGCAAGCTTAGACCATATTTCAAACAGCTTCTGGCAGCCAGTTTTTGGACGGAGCAGCTTTTCAAGATAATTTATATAAACTCTTTGTGGGAGTCACTACAAGAGCTATTTGACTTATCAATGTGAGTGTCTTTTACTCTCTTAATCTCTTTTGCAATTAGTTAAAAGACACGACACTTTTAAATAGAGCCTAACGATGCGCCAAAATTGAAAGCTGATATGGTTTTCTACATCAGCAAAGCACAAGAACTGTGCCAAATTTGATTTCCCTCTAGGAGATGCAGATCATTGAAAAAAGTATACCAAATTGTCACATGCCAGATGGCTAAAAGAATCATGTTTACTTCCACAGGCAGGAATCGAGTCCTTAATCCTTGTTACCTTTTTCATCACCTGGTCTGCTATAAGAATTTATTGACATTACTTTCGTGTCCAATTAGCTGGCCCAGCTATGAGGTTCATGTATTGGAACAAGCTCACAAGCCTTGCATGTCGACACTCACTCCCTAAAACAACAAAATGGTGCATGCATATGCCCTTTCATGTGCAATCAAGCTCAAGTGCGTAAACGCATTCGCACACAGCAATTTTCATCAATGAGCATTGTTGTTAAAAAAATGGCAAGGAGCATAGACCGGCGGGCAGCCAGCCGCAGTTTATACAACAATCTCATGATCAGGAATAGAAAATCCGGAACCGGAGGGAAACCGGCCAGCGGGCGGTAGTGGTTACCGAAAAATCCGAAAAAATCAGATAAAATTTATGAATCAAATTTTGAATTTGGATGATTTGAAAACCGTTAACAGTTATGAAACCGGGAAAACCGCTTCAAAACCAAGAAAACCGCTAAAAACCGAAAAACCCAAGTTGAGAGTACAATAATTGATGCATATTTAGTTCATACAATAGGTAATTTAGCATAAAAAAGGCCTAAACTAACATAGTAAGTGCATTATGCACACATAAAATTAAATTCACATGGAAAAATTTCGGCCGATTTTTAAATCCCGGCACCCATCGGTTTTCCGGTTACCGGCGGATGGCGGTTGGTAACCATCGGTTTTTCTATCCCTACTTATGGCCAAGGTTCCAAAACCTAGAATTGGGGGTAATCTCGGCCAGCGGCCGGTATATCGAAAATCCTAGGAAAAACCCAGATGAATGTCGTGATTCGAAATTTGAATTTGGACGGTTTGAAACCGGTAACTGTTCCGGTAACAAGTCAAAATCCAACAAAACCACTGGAAAAACAGGAACAAGCCAGAGAAAACATGGGAGAAAAATAATTGATACGTATTTATTTCATATAATAGGTAATCTAGCACAACAAATACTTAAATCAACCTAGGAAATGCATTATGCAGTTATAAATTTAAATTTACATTTGAGTAATCCCGGACGGTTTTTTTTTATCCTGGTACCGACTGGTATTTTTTGTAACTGACAGTTACCGGCCGGTAACCGGTGGTTTATCAAACCCTGCTCATGACCATGATAGCTTTACTAGAGGCCCTACGCTATAATAACACATTTTTACAAGCACGTGTATGGACCATATGGCAACAACAGTGAAAGACAAACATTCATATGCTATAATTCGTTCAGATTTGGACCATATCGTATGCTTCTCGAAAGAATTCTGGATGCTGTTATTGAACTACGCAGATTCTTCGCTGGTTTTGGAAGGCAAGTGCTTCGCCATGAAGCAATGGCAGTCCGTAGTCCAAACAGAAACCCCATTTGGGCAGCAACTGGAAATATTCCGCACAGTAGCTGGTAGCGCCAATTTTGGAAGGCCACCAGTATTTATCAATGTCCCCAAGTCCAGGAAGTTCTTATGCATGGTTATTAAGGCAGTGCGGTGAGGCACGACGACTCACCACCTTCATACAACAATATCGTTTATAACGTGTGGCGTGGCGACGCCATACACACAAGTAGCCATAACAATATCGGATTTCCGGAGGATCCAAATAAAAGAAATACAAAGAGAGAAGGACTTTATTATAATTTTAGAAAATGAGAGGGCTAAATTGCCAAATGCTGAAATCCTGCATAACCCTAGCCGTCGCCTATTTTCTTGAGCTCGGCATCTCTTCCTTCGCCCCCACTGCCTCTATGCCCCTCTCCTTCCCCCATCTTCACCACCTTCGGCGCCAGCGAGGCCGAGCCAGCTCGCCGGCGGCCACTCCCTCTTCCAGCCGCCACTCTCCACCGTCCCCAAGCGGCAGCCGCGGAGGAGGTGGTGGAGAAGACTCGCCGCTTAGCGAAGCAGGAGGCGCCGCAACGGAGCCGGCGAAGCTACGGAGGAGACCTGATCTGGCGGAGGCAGTGGATCCGGCGGCGGCGGCGGTAGATCTTGCGGCGGCAGTGACTCACACTTTTTCTGGCGGCGGCAGAGACTTCTCAGCTTCCCAAAACCCCCAAACCCGATCTGAGGTATGCGTCTGGAGTCGACTGTTACCTCCACCCCTTCTATGGCGTCCGCCGACGACACCTTACCACATATCACCGTCGAGCCGCCACGGTGATATGGCGACGATATATCGCCGATATAGCGACGGCTTAATAACCATGTTCTTATGAAAACAGAACAATGTGGTAAATAAGAAGCAAACTGTTAAAGGTATTTAGGTTATTTCCTATTGTCTGAGGTTTAGGTCCTCATGTCTCTCTTGTACTATATATATGCTTTATGGGCTATTGCAATATAACAAGCTTCCATTCATATCTCTCTTTCTCCTCTAATATTGATATGGTATTAGAGCCCTAGAGCTCTCGATCTGATTCCGCTGCTTCTGCCCCCGGGAGAATGATCTCCACTCCTGGGGGCGGCTTTCCACCTCGGCGACGTCCTGGCCGCCAGGTCATATCCTCCACGTGCGCGACGCCGAGATCTGGCCTTCTTCCTCAACTGCGGCTCGGGCGCGGGATCCCACGGCGGCGTAGGCTCCTCGTCGCCTCCCACACAGCCATGACCCTGCCTGCCGCCAGATCTTGGCTCCCTCGCTGGGCTCCACCACCGCCGGTCTGGGCCTCACACCGCCACAGGATTCAGGCTTCCGCCGCTGCCAATGCCTTCTCCCAGCACGCCCGCATCGGATCCGGGCTCCCCCCTGCCGGATCCTACGCCCTCCTTGCCACCCGAGCCTCCCACCTCCTCCCAGCCACCACGGCTGCCTCCATCCACCTCTGCGCTACCCGCCGCCAACCCGTGCTCGCGTCGGTGCTTTGCGCCACTGGCCCATGCCGAATCCAGTCACCGCCGCCATCTCCTCCCGCCTCTTCTCGTGTCACCGCCCCGCAAGACCGCGAAAGGGGGTGGCGACGCACCGCGTGACCGCGCCGCTGCCAGGCACCTCTGGCTTCTCGTCGCCTCCCTCGGCCGGTGGTGAAGAGAGAGAGAGAGACGGGAGGAAAGGAGTGATGGCTCTAATGCAAAATGAGGAGTGAGCTGAGGGATAGGCGATGGCCTTTTGCAATAGATGGAGACGCCGACTAGTTGTAGGCTGTTGTGGAGTTGGTTTTACTGTTCTTCGGAGATGACTGCTACAAGTTTCTGCCGCTGTTGAGTCTCTTCTTACTTCGCGTCGTTTCTTCCGTTGCGTCCATCAAAATCCGTTGTTATCTCTCTATCAGTTCGTCAATGTCGTGCGAATCCACAAATTCCTTGTCAATCAGCCGATTGCTTTGCTAGCTACAGTTCATCCTCTCGGATGAGTGTGGTCATCTCCTTCCTTTCGCATAGCCACAGCCGCCGCTCTTCTCTTTGAGCCGCTGCAAATCGTATAAGTTTTCATGATGTCACCGCTTCTCTTTGAGCCGCCGCCCTGAGCTTCTAAGACCGCTGCGCTTTTCTACACTGCGCCTCTGTTGCGCTTCTTGTGCACAGCGCCGCCGCCGTTTTGGGCTTTGATCTGTGCCGCTATGCTTCTATCTCCCTCTTCGGTTTGATTTGACAGCTCTCTACTTGTGTCACCTTCCACTAGGGGTGCAATCGGAGCGGATACAGACGGATATCGCTTATCCTTTATCATATTCTATATTTTTTTCTCGAGGTCGGAGTAGGACACGAATAATGCCGGATATGTATTTCTCCATTCCATATCCGTTCCATAATCTTTCGGACGGTCGGTTGGACAGAAATTGTTCGGTTCTTTGCACAGGACATTGGACAGTATGGTACAATCAAAGTGAACATGGAGAGACTAATTACTGAGATGTTGAAGGAAGAACACTCAGTACTCACGTTTGTTTAGATGTGACAATCTGCCTATATGTTATCTTGTTCCTAAGTCAAGTCACAACATACTTCCTCATATCACTGAACATACGGATATATACGGACGGATATCACTTATCTCGTATCCTATTCTATATTTTTTCCTCGGATTCGGAGTCAGACACAGATAGTGTTGGATATCCATCTACCCCTTCCGTATTCGTTCCGCAAGCCATCGGTCGGTCGTACGGACGGAAATTATCCGCTCCGTTTGCACCCCTACCTTCCACATCCTTTTCATCGAGTTACCGCGATCGATTTTGTTCCCATTTACCTCTACCTTCTCGGCTCCTGCACTTTGTGCTTTATGGACTGTTGCACGATTTCGGATGAGAGGCGATCTTTCCGACATAATTTTTCAATAGCTGCACGCTTTGATGACATCTTCAAGACTCGGACTTTGAATTTTTCCTATTTTAGTGTTAATCTTTTTCAAATGTAATGCTATTGCATACGCCTTACATTTGAATGGGGTGTTAAAAGTATTTAGGTCATTTTCTATTGTCTAGGGTTTGAGTCCTTATATGTCTCTTGTACTATATATATGCCCTATGGGCTATTGCAATATAACAAGCTTCCATTCATACCTCTCTTTCTCCTCTAATATTAACACAAACTACTAATAAAAAGTTGTCAAACTACCAGATCTATAACACATAAGGAAAAAAGAAAAATAAATATATTGGGTATCATATAAGCCTGAAAAGCTGGGCATACAGAAAGGAGAAATGGGTAAAGCTACTTATCCTTTGATTTTGGATCCATATTTTTAGCACTATAATACAATGCTTAAAAATATATGAGTTGCCCAAACAAACATGTACCATAACTTGAGGAATGTGTAACATGTATACTCCACTGGTGATTGCTGAAGAAACTGTTAAGGATAGAATACGATTGTTATTTGTTTTCTTATATGCTTTGGTTTTCTTATCTGTTCTGTATATCCTCTTGTACTCCCTATATATATTGTCATTTGGGCCTCATGAATATACACATAATATTCATAATAGGGTATCAGAGCTATGGCTTTAACCTTGTTCTTCCGCTGCTTCACCGCCGCCGCCCGGGCTGTCTCTACTCGAGCCGCCGCCGTCTTGAGCCGCCGCCGCTGTGGTTCGTTCGCCGTCGCCCGAGCCGCCGCTAGATCCGGTCGTCGCCAGATCCGGCGCTTCACGGACCACCTCGCTCGTGTCACCATCGCCGCCGTCCGGCCGTCGTCGCCATCCGGGCCGCCACGCCCGAGCCTCCGTCAGATCCGACCAAATCCATTGGTGCCGTCGTCGCCGTCGGGCCGCCGTTTCCCCGACCGACGCGAAGAAGCGACCGAGCGAGCAACACGAGTGACGCGACCGAACGGTTGATATTTTTTGTAGTTTTGCAAAAAAAAGAAAAAAAAAGGAAAAAGAGAGAGGAAATATAACGTTGTTCTAACCGCTGCGTCGTCCAGCGCCGCCTGTTAGACTTCGTTGCCTTGGTTGCCGCGCCGTCCAGCGCCGCCTACCGATGGCTTCCATTCCATCTGCTGTGATTCTATTCTCGGGAACAAAGCTCCATGGAATGAACTACAGGTTATGGTCTTCTCTCATGAAGATCACGCTTGATGGTCTTCAATTTGGGGACATGTCACCGGTGCACGCCCTTCTCCGCCACCGCCGGTTCAGCCTCCTCCTAGGTAGTCTACTACTGCACCTCCTGGAGTAGATGAGGCTACCAAAAAGGAGGCAAAGGCTGCTGCTGATGCTGCTGATGAGGCTTTTCAATATGCCATTGATGCTTTTGAGCGCTGGAGTGCTAACGAGGTCCGTGTTCCTGCCATCCTCGTGGTTAGCGTCGATGACTCCATTCAGTTTGATATTGTTGGTCTACGGTCTACTCGACAGATCTGGGAGTACTTGCGCGAGCGATACCAGCAGAGTAGTGATGCTCGGTTCTTTTCGCTTCAGCATGAGTTGGAGATGCTTCGCCAGGGTTATTCTTCTATTGACGACTTCTTTCGGGCCCTAGCAAATCTCTGACACCAGATAAATGAGATGGCTTCTCCACTTTGTCAGGAGTGTCACAAAGTGCAGAAGGCAGATCATGATCGCCTTCGCCTTTATAACTTCGTCTGCCGCCTTCGCCGAGAGTTTGAGCCTGTCAGAGCTTAGCTGTTGAGCCGCTCTCCACAACCGACCGTTACAGAGGCACTTTCGACGCTTTGGGCTAAAAAGCTTCGTCTCGGGTTAGCAACACAGTCTCTTCTGACTGTGCTTGTTGCCCCTTCTCCGACTACGACACTGATATCTGCTTCAACTACAGTCTCTCCCCAGGTGCTTGTCTCCGTTTTTGTTCTCGCACCAATTGGAGTTCAGTGCAACTACTGCAAGAACTTCGGGCACGACTGCCAGAGTTGTGCGGTGCGAAAAAAGCAGAATAAGGCACATGGGGGTGGCGACAAAAGGGGGTAGGGAGGCCCTTCCTTCACAGGAGGACAGACTAGCTCATCAGTTTCTGCTCAGAAAGGTAACTCATTTATGACTCGCCAAACTCTACTTGACTCTCTCTCACAGCTCGGCGAGTTACGCGCCACTAGCTCGACGTCTCCTTCAGGTACCTCTTGGGTTTTAGATTCTGGTGCCTCCTTTCACATGACACTAGACTCCACATCTCTCACTTCAGTAGGACCTCCTGATTTTCCTATCACTATTCAGACATCTGACGGTACTTCCTTGTCTGTCAGCTGTCAGGGCATTCTTTTGTCCACTGACTTTTCTGTTTCATATGTTTCTCATGTTCCCCAGCTGACCATGCAGCTTTTTTCGGTGGGATAGCTCACTGATTTTGGTTGTAGGGTTGTTTTTGACTCACACCTGTTTCGTCCAGGATCGATAGACAGGGACGGTACTTGGAACTGGCCGGCACCGTAGGGATCGCCAGGGTCTCTACATTCTCGACCGCCTCCACCTTCCGTCCACTTCAGTTGCTCGTGCTACGTCTGCCTTTACCGCCACTGCTGCCACCAGCTCTGGAGCTTTTGCGCAGTGGTATCATCGTTTAGGACACTTGTGTGGGTCTCGTTTTTCTTCATTAGTTCGTCAGGGTGTTCATGGACGTGTTACTGTTAACACGTTAATGTTTTGTCAGGGTTGTAAGCTGGACAAGCAGCTACAACTTCCTTATCATTCTAGTGATTTCATGTCTTCTCGTCTTTTTGATTTAGTTCATTCAGATGCATGGGGACCTGCGCCTATTATCTCAAAATGCGGGTATAAATTCTATGTAATTTTTATTGATGATTATTTACATTTCACTTGGCTTTTCCCTATGACTAATCGTGGTTAGTTTCTTGCGATCTATCGTAGCTTTGCCACGATGGTTCGTACTTAGTTTGAGTCTTCTATCCGTATTTTTCGCTATGATTCTGCTGGAGAGTATTGTTTTGATGCTTTTAGACAACTTCTTTCTGAGCAGGGCACTCTTTACCAATCCTCTTGTCCTAGTGCCCATGCTCAGAATGGGGTGGCTGAACGCAAGCATCGTCATCTACGAGGATGTTTCTACGGCTGCATATCTCATCAATATGCAGCCTTCCACTGCTCTTAAAGATGTCAGTCCTATAGAGCGTCTCTACTCTAGAGTCCCCCAGTATAGTCACCTTCGTGTTTTTGGCTGCACCTGTTTTGTCCTGCTGCTGCCTCGTGAGCGCACCAAATTGTCAGCCCAATCAGTTGAGTGTGTTTCCCTTGGGTACAGTTCTGAGCATAAGGGTTATCGCTGCTATGATCTTTCTGCTCGACGGATTAGGATCTCAAAGATGTTGTCTTTGATGAACCTCGACCTTTCTTCTATCGAGATTCAGCTCCTCGACCTGCTTCCACCATTGAGACGATCTCCTAGTTGTCTCTCCCTGACTCTTCACCTATTTCTCCTCTTTCACAACCTTCCTCCAGCCTATCTCCTGTGGTTCCTTCTGTACCTTCCCCTCCTGTGTTGCCTTCTGCAGCACCACCTCTTCCTCCTACAACACCATCATCTCGTTTCTCTGGGGTGCACTACTCCAGACGTCCTCGTCCTTCACCAGACTCATCTTCTGGAATCTTGCTGACACCGATGTCTGATTCATCTGATGATGTTCCTTGTTACTCCCTTCGTGATCGGACAACCCTTCGACCTCCTAATCGTTTTGGTTTTACTTCGACCGCTCATGCTTTCTCTGTCATTGAGTCTAGCTCTTATCGTGAGGCTGCTTCTCATTCTGAGTCGCAGCTCGCTATGGCAGAGGAGCTTGATGCTCTTTGACGTACGAAGACTTGGGATATTGTACCGACACCTGTGCATACTCGTCCTATCACGTGCAAGTGGGTGTACAAAATTAAGACCAGGTCTGATGGTACTATTGAGCGCTACAAGGCTCGTCTTGTAGCTCGTGGCTTTCAGCAGAAGTATGGTCGTGATTACGATGAGACGTTTGCTCCTATTGCTTATATGACCACTGTTCGCACTCTTGTTGCGGTTGCCTCTATTCGTCGGTGGTCTATCTCTCAATTGGATGTTAAGAATACATTTCTTAATGGTGTTTTGCATGAGAATGTTTACATGCAGCCACCACCTGGGTATTTTGTTCCAGCTGGCCATGTTTGTCGTCTTCGCCGTGCTCTTTATGGGCTTAAATAGGCCCCTTGTGCCTGGTTTGCGCGTTTCACCTCAGTGATTACCGCTGCCGGTTTCACTGTTAGCGCCCACGATCCTGCTCTTTTTGTTCATGTCTCACCTCGAGGCAGAACACTACTTCTATATGTGCATGATATGCTCATTACTGGTGATGATTCCGCATTCATCACATACGTGAAGAAGCATCTCAGTGAGCAGTTTCTTATGATTGATCTTGGTTTACTTACTACTTCCTTAGGATTGAGATTTCTTCCACGCCTGAAAGTTACTACCTCTCCCAGCAGAATTATGCTCAGGATCTTCTTGATTGGTCTAGTTTGACTGACACTCGCACTGCTGAGACTCTTATGGAGCCCTCCCTTCAGCTTCATGTTACTGATGGTGATCTTCTTGAAGATCCTACCCATTATCGCCATCTTGTCGGGAGTCTGGTATATCTTGTGAGCACTCTCCCTGATATTACTTATGTTGTTCATATCTTGAGTCAGTTCATTGCTAGTCCTACTCATCTTTACTACAGTCACCTCCTTCGTGTCTTTCGCTATTTGCGTGGAACAATCTCTCATCGCTTGTTTTTCCCTAGCTCCACCTCACTACAACTTCAGGCGTACTCTGATGCGACCTGGGCTAGTGATCTTTCTGATCATCGTTCTCTTTCTGCTTACTGTGTTTTTCTTGGCTCCTCCTTGATTGCCTGGAAGACAAAGAAGCAGACTACGTTTCCCGTTCGAGTGCAGATGCTAAGTTGAGAGCTATGGCAGCAGTGACAACAGAGATTACTTGGTTGAGGTGGCTACTTGCAGATTTTGGTGTAACTGTGAGGGAATCTACGACACTTCTGTCTGACAATACATGTGCTATCAGTATTACTCGTGATCCAGTGAAGCATGAGCTCACTAAGCACATTGGAGTGGATGCTTCATACACTCGCTCATAGGTGCAAGAGGAAGTACTTGCTCTACAGTTTATGCCATCAGAGTTACAGCTTGCTGACTTCTTCACGAAATCCCAACTAGAGCACAACATTTGTATTTTTTGTCCAAACTCAGTATGTGTGATCCATCATGAGTTTAAGAATGTGTTAATGATAGAATATGATTGTTTTTTGTTTCCTTATATGCCTTGGTTTTCTTATCTGTATATGACATATTTCTCTGTATATCCTCATTTGCTCCCTATATATATTGTTCTTTAGGCCTCATGAATATACACACAATATTCATAACATAAACAACTCTCAACATACAGTAGTTAACCTTGCACCTTGATGGTCTGAAACTTTCAACAACAAATCCTCTCACCATAAAGGAGAGAAGTTATTTCTGGAATAATTCACAATAGGAAAGAGTAAACGTTAAGTATAGAGTTTTGGAAAGGAAGCGAGGGCTATTCAGAAGGTAAGCAGGACGGAAATTGAGGGGATTTTGATCACTTGTTAACAAAATGGTGAAATACACACTTCTAAGGTTGACTAATTCATGTCTTCCATAAATTGGCCATGTAACAGTTCACCTCAGTGGCGCACAAAGAGGCAAAGCTTTTGATGTATGTCAACCATATGAAATTCTAGACAAAAACTTGGGAGAATCTTTTAAAAATTTAAGCTTGCATCAAGATGTTTTATGTAGAATACTAACAAAAGCCATGTAACCTGTTCTTCAGTCAGCTTTTTCATTTTATCCTTGATCAACCTTTCCAATCGCCTCAAGTATAGATGAATATGTAATAAGATCATACTCAAATCCCAATGCATTCATCTCTTTCATCAGTTTAGCTGCCTCCTCAAACATGCCAGCATGACTCAAGGCACCAAGAACAGTATTATATGACACAGCATCTGGTTTTATTGCAGAATGCTTCATGTTGGAAAGCATCTCCATTGCACGATGAGGACCTCCTGTTTTTGCCAGTCCATTCAGGATAATATTGTATGAATTAATATCAGGATTACAACCATGCTCTTGCATTCTTCTCATTGTAGTAAGGGCTTCATCAAGCATGCCTGCTCTTGCTAATCCAGACATGAGAGCGTTATAAGCATAAACATTAGGAGTGCAACCAAGGTTGTTCATCTCATCAAAAAGATTCACAGCATCATCAAGCCGTCCAGCCTTCCCTAAGTGTTTTATCATCACTGCATACACTCGAGCACTGGAGGAACCACAATTTTCTTTTAGTTCCTGGAAAAGCTCACATGCAAGATCATAGCGCTTAGATTTTCCAAGAGCATCAATCAGGCTGCAATATGCCGCCGGACATGGAGGGAAGCCCTTTTCGTCCATCTCTTCCAGTAGCATCATGGCCTTTTCTATCCTGTTGGTTTTGCAGAATCCGTCAATCAGAATTGAGTAGGTGAATGTACTAGGGGAGATTCCATTTCCCTTCATTCTCTCAAACCATGATGAAACATCAGAAAGACGAGATTTAGACTCAAAAAGTGCTTTTATTATAGTATTGTATGTCACCACATTAGGAATACACCGCAACGTTCCCATCTCCTCAAACAACTTCAAAGCATCATCCAAACGACCAGCCTTGCCTAAGAAATTTATCATATTATTCATGACAACTGTGTCGGGCCTGCAGCCTTCTTGTCGCATTTCATGAAAGAAGTGATATGCTTCGTCAATTCTCCCAGCTTTACCGAGACCCCTGATTAACTCAGTGTATGTAAACACATCTGGTCGGCAGTACTGGTGTCTCATCTCTTCAAACAAACTCAATGCTCCATGAACATTGTCCAATTTGAAGAACAAGGCCATTAACATGGTATATATCTTAGCAGTTGGCTGCATTGCATTCTCCTTCATCTCATTCAACAACCGAATTGCTGAATCCTGGCGACCGAGTTTGCAGAAAGCAGAAATGAGTGCACTGTAGGTCACGGTATCCGGGAAGCAATGCCCCTCGTTGCTCATCTCATTGTAAAGTTCATGCACTTTCTCATATTGCCCCTCGTGCATTAACACGATTATCATGTTATTATATGCCTGAGCAGTTGGTTGACACTTCCGTACCTTGATTTGGTAAAAGATTGCAATTGCCTTGCTGATCATCTTGGCATTACCCAGCATCCGGATTACCTCTGATAGCTCTGTCGGGGTAACAACACAAATAGGATTCCGTACCATTTCTTGGATCATCTTCCACATTTCACCGTACTGCTCTACTACCTCTAAACAACGTATCAAGGCCATGTAAGTGGATGTGTCATGTTCGTAATTCCTCCTCTTTGCAGCCCATCTAAAAAATTGCATTTTCACGTTGACCCCAACATCGGTTTTCATAACCTCCCGTACCAACCAGTGATCAACTCTCAGCATGAGAACCTCCAGTGCCTTCTCAGCATCAGGGCCCCACTTGAATATCTTCAGGATCCTAATGAACCTCTCATCCAAGACACGCACGGAATGTGTGTACTTTCGCGCAATGGTTGCTACTGCCTCCTCACTCCGAGGAGCTGGGGGGCGGAACATCTGAACAATCTCATTTTCTGAATGCCAAGAAGTCAAGTTTTTTTTGAACAAAATAAAAGGCATTAGCATAAATATGACATTTCAGATAGCGTCACAAATGCATTTGCTCAACAAAATTTCAAACAATTATGAAATGCAGCTCACATTGGGACGAATTTCAGGTCCCACTCAAATTAGAAAAGAAAAACAATGTGAACAAATTTTGCAAGGAACTAATTCTATCTGGCTACTGCTAGCCTGCTACAGTAGAAATGACTTAATCATATTTAACAAGGCAATTTCCCAATTTCATCAGTAAACCTCAATGAACATTTTTTTTCCCACTCTAACGGCCCATCCAAAGCTGGTTTGAACTTATAAATTCTTTGCAATTAATAAAACATTTGTTCCTGAATTTCAAACGAACTTCATCGGAAACAAAACAAAAAAAAATCACAGTACAATTTTGCTAGGATTTATGCTTTTCTCCGGCTTCACTACCACTAAAACATCGATTCCAACTTGGTCTGAGATCTACAAACCGAACCACGTCCCGTGGTGCAGTCTAAAAACACATCCGTAAATAGACAGGGCACCGCGCTTAACACATTCTTGAAAGGGAAAGAAGAGCAGAAGCCAAAGGAAAGAAAGAAGAAAGAAAAGAACGACGGCGCGTCACCTGTCTGCTTTAACCTCCGCGCGAGGCGAGGCGACGAGGATATGCCCCGGGCCGCGAGGAGGCGCGGCGCGCGGCGAGCCATCTCCGGCCGCCGGCGGCTAGGATGCGACGGGCGAGGGAGAGGAGAGGGGGGAGGACACGGCGATAGGTGGTAGGGGTTACTCAGGCACAGTACACTGGCAAGTGGGGCCTTGCTGGAAGAGTTATTAGAATTTACCTTTCGGGCAGTGGAGCCCAACTTTGGCCCAGACCAACATGTCAGTGACCGCGAGTCCGGGCCGACCCGGCCCATAAAGAGTACTGGAAATTTCCAACAGCTTACGCGAGCTCGATTCATCTGCTCCGATTTCACTCGCGAACGAGACGGCGAGACGATATCCTCTTCCTCTGGTCGCCGACGTCTTCCGCCGCCGCGATGCCTAGGTGAGTTTCTGCCTCTCCTAATTCATATTCTAGTGTCGGGGCAGCGGCGGCAATGGGGGTGTGGGCGGTAGGTAGCCGACAGGCAAAAAACTGTGGATTAGCCCTAGCTTGGGCGCTCGAGGGGTTCTTGTCGGAGTTCATCCGGGAATGACAGTAGAATCCGCCCGGAGCTGGTGGGTGGGGAGTTGTCGGAGGGATGAGAAGGGGGAAGGCAGTTGGGGCAAGCCGCTTTTGCTCCTTGGTTTGTGAAGAAGGCCCTGGTGGTTCTGTGATTAGCTCTTAGATCGCGTAGGTTGATAGATTCATGGTATGGTAGGAGTTTGGGGTTTGCGGTAGAGAACCGGGGAAAGCTCCTGTGTTTGCTTGCTATGGGCACTGAGGCGGTGCTACTGCCTGCCTTGGTGCTCTCATATTGAATATGTTATCTTTTGTTTATCTTCTCGGTTGAATTGGCTTCCTCTTGTTCTTGGCTTGCAGGTATTATTGCGATTACTGCGACACCTACCTGACCCATGACTCGGTTAGTGTCTCCTTCCCATCAATTTTTATAACGCTAGACAATGGACATGAGTAGCCAGTTGTTCAATTTCATTTGAGGTTTCCATATGATTATGTGCAGCAATCTAATCTTTGCATGCTTGGCACTACTGAGTGTAATGATTCTGTCTAACGTAAGCTAAAGATTGGCTTCTCTGCCTTCTCATCACAACTACTCTTTGGCCTTGGAGTATTGTTGTGGACTAACACAATAAGGGGTAATCATCCATCGGAGAGAGGTCGGACGGCGACGACTTGAAGTAGAACGGTGCTAGGTGAAGGAGAGCACCAATTGGAGGAGGGATAGATTTAGAATAGCCGGTCAAGAGAACGACCACAACTGGACTTTAGGGACTAGAAACTTGTTTATTCATCTTTGCTTGATTGATAATGGATACATGTTATCCCTTTTAAAGGGACGACCCGATTTGACCCCGAAGAAATAATCTATAAGGAAACTTATATCTAATAATAACTTGCCTAACTAATAGATAATACTAAATACCTAATAGATAGATTCCTAAATAACAAACCATGACTAATACATGCGGCGATACAGTACTCGCGGTGAACAGAACTGCTACAGTACCGTGGTGAACAGTGCCGCTGTAGTAACCACACATGTAACAAGTATGCTAGATTATATTCATGTCTATTTCTCAAGATAGCTCACTTGCCACTTAGGTTACATTTGTCTTCGTGGCTCAATTCAATATTCTTGCCGAGTCCCTGTGAATATTTTGTTAACTAATGTGGTCCTTGAGATAATTGATGTTCAATCAAGACTGTAGGAGACTGGACTGGTGTCCCTGCTTTGCATAGCTGAAAACATACAATTTAGGCACTAGGTGGTCACCTATTGAGGTATACGCTATGTGCAATGGTATATTTACAAATTACAACCCCATACTTGTTTTTGTAACTTTCGATAAGTCAACTTTGTTGCTTTTCAGTGCAATGAGATGTTTACAAAGTACAAACCATATTTGGTTTTGTAAATTTTAATAGGTCAACTCCATTGTTTTTGAGACGCTCAAATACCATACCGATGACATGTACAGAGTTAGTTTTACAAACTGCCGAATCCAAGAATGCACTTCCAACTTGGCTGTCCTTTGCTATGGTGTATCTTGTTCTTATATTTTTATAGTTGATATGTGAGTTAACTTCTTCGTCAAAAATGATGCAGCCATCTGTCCGTAAGCAGCACAATGCTGGATACAAGCATAAGGTATTCATTTTAATTCTTTGTAATCTTCTCAGCTCCAGTTTATTCTTGGTATCTAAAGCAACATTTATATCATGTGAGCCTTTTAGGCAAATGTTCGAAACTACTACCAGCAATTCGAGGAGCAGCAAACTCAAAGTTTGATTGATCAAAGAATCAAGGAACATCTCGGACAAGCTGCAGCTTTCCAAGTTGGTGCTCCTTTCAACCAACATCTTCTCTCATTTCCAGGAAATGTGCCCCGTCCGCGTCTTCCGATTCTGTCCACACCTATCATGCCACATGGTGTTCCTCAAGCACCTGGTGCACCTTTGATTCCTGGAGTTAGGCCTCCTATTTTACCAGCTCCTGGCATTCCAGGTAAAAAGAACTGTTGTCTGTTGTTTCCATCGTTGTCCAGGATTACTAGTATCTTTTATGCCAGCATTCGTTAAGATCATACAGCCCATAACTTCTGTAATTTATGCTCATCTTACGGGAACTCAATAGCTTATGTAATTCTTTCATGGAAGATTAAAAAACTACCCAGTTGATATGCCTGCAAGTTTAAAATGGCAAACATAAACATGAAAGATAGATGTTGTGCAGATGAATGTTAGACAATTTTTTTCATAGCTTGATTCTGGTTCTTCAGCATATGTTTAGGCTTTGATACGGTGCAATAATTGGGTTAATGTTGCTTAGCGGGACTTAAGAACAAAATCATCTGCTTACCACATACTAGGATGCTAATTACATGGTTTGGACTATTTTGACCTTAGAGCATAACCTGATTTGAAGTTGCTAGTAACTTTAAGGTAACTCTGATTGACCTTCAACTGCCACTCAGGCAGAAATGGATCCTCATTTATTCTGCATAATAACATATAAAGGCAAACTGTTCTGTGCAGCTTTTTTTTGAAAAGAATATTAAAAAAGATATTTGATCCAAAAATTCCTTTTTCATTTGCCAAAGCATTTGATCATGTGATTGTCTGGCAGTGTACATCTAAATTGAGAAATTTAGAGTATGTAGATACTGTTATTGTCCAAGTTTATCTCAAATATGGTTGCAACATTTCTTTTTCTAGATTGATTAGTAGATTGTATATTTATTATATTTATGTAGTTAAGTTGTTGGAAATTTCATCCTATTTTGGAATTGTTGATTATATCAACTGAGTATTATAAGCAGACTGAATCTGCTATTAATTACTGTTACTATACCATGTGTGTCTTGGACTTTTGTGTTGCATCAACTATTCAAAGATTGTAGTTCACTAGGTGGTACATAAAAGCTGTAAAAAGAAGTCATCAGATGTAGTATTCAGATGAAGGGGATATTACCTAAATTATGTAGTATTGAAATTAAGTTGACGGCAGGTATAATAAATAGCTTGATACAAGGGCTTGTGGATTAACAGTTATGTTACCTAGAGAATTATAATTACTGAAGTTGTAACATATCTTGCTTTGGTTTTGGTTTTAATTGGTTGTTTGCAACTAGATTTACCAATTGATGACAGTTTTTTGCTAGACCAAATTTTTTCCCAAATCCAGATGTTTAACTTGGCAAGAAATTTCACCTGGCAAGCTGCATACAAAGTAGGCCTTATGTACAATTTAACTTTGTGCTGTGGATCATGACTCTAAATAAATTATGGGTTGATGCCAATTTAAAGGTGATGCATGGAGAGTTAAAAACTGTCAAACAGCCACCTATCCGATGACACTACTCGGAAAATATGAATAGAGGAAGACAAGTTTTTGTACATTCCAGTATTCTAATAGATTCATTAGAATAGCATAATCAACTTGCTGTGTCTTAGTGATTCATATTTTGTTGTGGGATCGTGGCCACTAAATGGTTAAAGAGTGAGGTGTGCTGTACATCCAGACATCCAGTTTGATTATCATACTTTAATTTCATTATGCAATGCCACAGCAAATAGTTACCACTTACAGGCAAAAGCAGAAACGCAGCTGCTGATGTTGTCAGTTTGCTATTGCGTGCACCTTACGGGAAAATGCTCACTAGACTGATGTACTTGCTCTTCATACTATTTTTCAGTAAAAGCCTTGAGCCTCTGATTCATTTCACTTGCTCAAACTAAATAAGGACATTGAATATGGTTGTTTTCTATAAATGTTCAGGCTATCCTGGTGCGCCCACTGTTCCAACCATGCCACAAACAGGCGTGGCTCCACCTGGTTCCATGCCTATGCAGATGGCACCACTTCCAAGGCCTCCAACGCTACCACCTCCAACATCTGGAACCCCTGGTGCCCCCATTCCCAACAGTGCAGCGCCTCCAGCCATGTACCAAACAAATCCACCACCAACTGCAGGCCCAACTTCTGGTGCTCCGGCTCCTGCACCAGCTCCGGCTCCGGCGGCTGCTCCACAGGCTCCGTTCTCCTATGCACAACCCTCTGAGGGCAACCACTGATTCTATTCCTTGGTCATTTATTCAAGAAGCATATGAAGTATGAGTAGAAAGGCGGCTGTGTTGGAATTTGATGCTGCTATCGTTTAACTGAAATCATCTGTCACCTGAATTTGAGATATTGTTGAAAAAGGCTTCCTGCAATTGTATTTGCGCAGTTGGGGACAGTATTTGAGATGATGCAACGTTAACTTTATAATCAACTGAAGTTTATATTAATCTCAGAAGACGCTGAAGTGAAGTGGATAACTGGCTTCCTCTAGTATATATATTGTCAAAATAAATTTGCCCTGGTCAGATGATCCTCAAATCCTCATCTTTGGCATGGGAAGTAGAACTCGACACTAGGTGGGTTCTTTTGGATTTACGGCTTATGATTTATAGCTTAAATATTTAAATTTTGGCTGTTTGTGAGATTTATAGCTTAAATATTTAAATTTTGACTGTTTGCGAGAGGTAGTATGTACAGAAAATAGTTACATGTGAATTTGGCCAGTACAGTTTGTTAGGAATATTGTGTGTATTGATATGAGACCCAAAGAGCCATATATATAGGAGAGTACAAGAGATATAACAGGGGAATATGTTGATTCTATTCTATCTCTAATACCTTATCTCTAATATCCTTATCTTCTTAACACCCCCCATCAAATGCAAGGCGTATGCAATAGCCGGATCCGACGGCGGTGGGGGGTGGAGGCGCACTGGCAAGCGGCGAACAGCGCAGACAAATTGAGCCATGCGGCGAAGACTACGGACCGGGGTTAAGCGGCAGCGAGATCCGGCGGGCGGCGACGCAAAGACAGCCGGATCTAGGCGGCGAGTCGGTGGCGAGTGGGCCGGAGAGCGGCAGATGGATCGAGCTCAGTCGGGCGCGACGGCGGCGGATCAGTGGCCGTCGCGTCGCCGTGAGTGGATCCGGCTTGTCGGCGGTGAAGACGAGCCGTGATGACTAGATCGAGCGGATCCACGGTGAGAAGCACGGACGAGAGGAAGACGGCGGCCACCGACCTTCTACCGCCTTGAGGACGCCGCCGATGGAGGCGAGCACGAGGTCCAGCGGCCCATGCGGCGGCAGCAATGACGAGGAGAGCGCCTCGTGCGGGCGGTGATGGACCTACGACCGGGCGGAGAGGCGGATCCGGCGGAGCCGTCCGGATCGGCGGAGAAGATCCACGGCGGCGGCGCGCGCGGCGAGAAGACCCGATGGCGGCCATGGGAGCGCCGCGACGACCGAAGACGGCGGTCGGTGGCCGGCGACGGCGAAGATGGCCGCCCGGAGAGATCGATTCTCGAGGGCGGACAATGAAGACAAACGGAGGCTAGGTATGAAACCTAGGCTCTGATACTATGTTAGGAATATTGTGTGTATTGATATGAGACCCAAAGAGCCATATATATAGGAGAGTACAAGAGATATAACAGGGGAATATGCTAATCCTATTCTATCTCTAATACCTTATCTCTAATATCCTTAACACAGTTGAACTTAATATACTTTTTACTACAATCTTTTTATTAACTCTGTCTTTAAAAAACATATTGTTAAAAAGATAGTTACTATAGATAATATGAGCATAAGCCAGCTTTAAAGTGAAAAGAACACAGCCGCTGTCTCTATGTTATACTGTTGCCTCTATATGTTAAGACTTACTAACCGTAACATTCGTTTCTCAGATGATTTGCTTGATGTATATAACTTTAATCTTTTCAACTTATGATTTTTCTCGAATAAATAAATATGACAGTTTCTTTACTATAAATAAATAGAACAGTTTCTTTACTACCACTTTGAAGCAACTTATCCGCGTAGCTTTTAAAAACGGCTTATCGGTTTTTGATTCATTTGTACGAATACTTACTAGGATAAAAAGCTATAAATCAAAAAAATACACCCGTAATTTTCACCCTCAACTGTGCGCACTCGGTTCTTAGACGGAAAGCACAGCAGAATCGCTAGTCACTCTCATCTTGAAGACTTGAATAATGTCAGGAGACTGATCTGGCCAGGACGGCATGGCCCTAGGCTCCAATTCCAAATATACTTCATACTAGCAAGCTGACAAGTTCATAAGCTAATACATTGCACGATTCAAGGACGAGATATTTTCAGTTTTGACGTTTCCAAAGAAGCTTCATACTAGCACAATGCACTTCTGCACTTCCCTCTTTGCCGTGCCTGATTACAAATAGCCTAAGCGCACTGATTTATTGCTCATAATCACCATTTCAGAAAGCCATGACCGTGCAATTTCAGCTATTAAATCATACAATCTCGACATCATATCCAAATGTAACAAACCAAATCAATAATTATATGAGAAAATTGCAACTGCAAGCAACTAAAAAAATAAGCAAATTTGTTATCTATGTGCTAGAAGTGATGGCACTGTATTCTTCTCGGCCAATTCAAGGAAGAATCCGATGGACTAAATTCTTCTTTCCGTCCAGTAAGTAGACAAATTAGAATAGAAACAACTGTGGCGTTGTTGTATTGCTTCATAAAATTTAACTCTGGAAACGTTTGCATAATTTATTTTGCTCTGAACTGGTGATGCATGGAAAATTTACCTATTACATTACTGACAAAATACAATTGTGATACATAGAAAGTTCACTCTTCAGAAACTTATTCACTATTTTGCTTTGAACAATTCACTCTTCAGAAACTTATTCACTATTTTGCTTTGAACCTCAAAGGTGTCTATTATTATCTTGTTGAACAGCTTGCTTTGATAGGAATTTACTTCATTCTCGACATTATGAGAAAATCAAAATAAAATTAAGTTCCACACAACCAAATATCATTATGATCCGCTCAGGGTGTTTATGTTGCTCATGAAGGAAGAAATCCTCTTGTGGTCTTTTCGGATACCATCAGGAGCACATATGCCACTGCTAACGTCGACGCCATTTGGTTTCAGAGCAGAAAATGCTTCACAAACGTTATCAGCATGAAGGCCTCCAGCTAATAGCCATCCATTCTTGCTTCTAACAGATGGCATCTGAAACATCTGCCAGTTGAATCCCCTGCCCCTGTGAAGAAAGAAGGATAAATATATGTTATGTATTTTTGAGAAGGAAAATATGAAACTAAATTAGCATATACTCCCAAAAAAACTTCTAGTAAGAGTATGCATGATGAAGAAAAGAAGTAATGACTGCAATGTCAATTTAACATGAATTTTGAACGAATATGCATGTATCAAATGTTACAAAGATCTAATGTTGAAGTTGGTATATCACAAACAGTCAAATGGCCAAGTGCAACTTTCATCTCTTTTGGGCATTCATTACAATCCTATCATCTTCTCATATTAATGCAGGGGAGAAAATTTCAGCACAGGGAGCAAATTCTTTACTTCTCATTGAAGAAGTGATAAGAGCAAAATCTAACCTTCCGCCTTTTGCACTGTCCACTAAGAACCAATCAAGCACGCATTCTTCATCAGGAGGAGCATTGATAAGTTTTCCATCATCAGAAGCATTTAGGACATAAATGATACGATTAGTCTTCGAAAGCACACGAAGCAATGCACGAGATTTATCTCCATGAAGCTGCGCATGGGAAATTCTGTAAGAACTAAGCACAAAGCAAAAATAACTCATAGCAGCGCATGACAGAGAAAACATGGCTAATTCAAACCTGGACTAGATTAAGGTCACAAGAATCAGACACTCGCAAGATGGTCTCTTCTGTTAAGGAGATAGAGTTGTATTAGGATATAGAGTTTGTATTCTATTTCATATATGTCTTATCTCTATGTGACATATCCTTTTGTGCTCTCCTATATATATGACCTTTTGAGTCTCATATTGATATACACAAGAGTCCTAACATGGTATCAGAGCTTAGGTTAAAACCCTAACCTCATCAATCTTTCGCATCTGCTGCCCACGGGAGGATTAATCTCTCCCGGGGGCGGCCATCTTCTTGGGCTGCGCCGCTGCCGCCTCCTCGTCTCCGGCCGGTCCCTGGCGAACAATCCGCTCCGCAAGGCCACCAGGACGGACCGTCTCAGCCTCGACGTCGGGCCCCGGCCACCATGGCGACCAAACTCGCCCGGTGAGCAGGCGGGCGCCTCGGATCTGCGGATCGGGCTCGCCTTGGTGCGCCGCGCCTGTGGTCGTCGCCGCGTCGCCGGCTCGCTGCCGTGGTCGCCGCCGGCATAGGGCTCCTCGTCGAGCCCGCTCTCCTCGCCGTGCCCCGGACATGGCCGTCGCCGCTCGGATTCGGCGCCTCCGCCGACCGCCGCATCCGAAGCGCGCCTCCCCGGCTTCCGGTTCAGCCGCACCGCCGGCCACTCGAGTGCACCACCCCGCCTCCCGGCTCAGATCCTCGTCGCTCCGGTCAGGACCACCACTGCCGCCGCTCGACTCTCTCGGATCCTCGTCGCCGCCGTCATGGAGTCCTCTGGCGGGCTCTCCCTGCTCCGCCAGAGCTGTCATCTGCTCTCCCGCCCGAGCCGCCTAGAGCATCTCCCCCGCTCTTCGATTGAGAGAGAGATATTTTCATTGTCTCTGTTCGAGATCTGTGTCGAGAGGGTGTTACAAGGGGTAGTTCGTGAGGATGAGTTATAGTACTGCTGGTTTTTAGTCAGTCTTTAGTTATTTTTCTCGTGAGTATTTCGCTGCGTCCATCCAAATCTGTAGTCTTTTATTTTTTTAGTCCGTCTAAGCCGTGCGAGTCCACAAATTTATTGTCAGTCATAGAAGTGTAGGAATTTTCTTTTGCATGGCAGCAGCCACCGCTCTATTCTTTTGAGTCGCGTGCATATCATAGAATTCGTTATGATGCCGTCGCTTTTCTTGCCGTCGCCCCGAGCTTTTAAGGCCGTCGCGCTTCTTCTACACCGCGCCTCTGTTGCGCTTCTTGTGCACTGCGCCACCGCCGTCTCGGGCTTCGATCTATGCCGTCATGCTTCTATCTATTCCTCTTCGGCTTGATTTGACAGTTTATTCCAAGGCTGCACGCAACGACGACATCACCAAGACTCGGACTTCGGATTTTTTTCTTGTTTTAGTGTTAACTCCTTTGTCAAATGCAATGATATTTCATACGCCTTGCATTTGATGGGGGTGTTAAGGAGATAGAGTTGTATTAGGATATAGAGTTTGTATTCTATTGTGACGACCCGCGTCATTACCATGGGGTAATAACGCCGGTCAACGGATTATTACTTGCTTTAGCCGATAAAATATCGCTCTAACGAATAATAATCCAATCAGAGTGTTGCAACAGAACAATAATTAGAGACAACACGATATTACAAAATATCACCACGCAGGGCTAAAATTTCTTACCAAGCCTCAAGGGCTGGAATATCCTGTTCTTCACTCAATCTTCACACGGGATGTCCGCCTTGTACCCATTGTAATCCGAGTCCACGGTATTTCACCCAGGTTGACTGACATATTCCTAAGCAAAGGGAGATAATAGCAAGGGTGAGTCTGTATACTCAAAGAAGCGTTATTAACAAAAATGCACCGAATGCTCATCCTCTACACCTTTAGGAATATCACTTCCTACCTCAATCTTTTGCTCATTTCTTATCATTTCTTTCTCATTTTCTTTCCTCAATTTCCTTCTCATGACATATAGAAAATATGTTTGTTGGTTTTGAAAGAACTTCAATTTATTATTTTATTAAACTACTGAGCATACGCATGAACAGCAAAAACCCCCATAAGTTTTCGTAATTCTCCTTTCCCAGAGACAGGCATGAATTCATGATTTGGATAGCATTGCGCAAGCTTGTATCACTTTACCCATCATCACTCTGCTCGTGTTGGCCTCCGGATTTCCGCACTTCCTTTGATGCGGCGCCCAGACCAGAGTACAGTGCTAATAACATCTATCTCAGTATTATATCTCCACCCAGTTACTCACAAACGGTAGCCTGGAACGGTAACACCCTTACGCAGACCCACCGAAAGCGACATTAACTGTTGGCTGGGGTGGTTTCTGACCCTCACCCAACACCCAACTGCGTAATATATCACCTTCGCGTACCCCGTTGCTGAATATCTTATCAGTCTTGGGTTCTTGCGATCCGCCTCCCCCACTTCTGACATACGTACAGCCTGGGTTACGTGCGGTGTGGATCCCCACTCCGTGCAGTCGGCGGCTCTTGTGGGTTCGTCCCCTAAATAATACTTACCCATGTGGAGAATATAATACCTCAATAGAGTACTAGTCTGCCCGTGAAAAACGGAATGATGGTTGATACGATTTGGTACGGTCTGTTCACACGGAAGAAGTTTGTAATTCCTTATATTCTATTCTTATGCAGAGGTCCCAACCTGCCCCTTGTCACCTGCCCTGGCAACCTCTGCCCACCTTCTTAATTAACTCAAGTGACCAACTGCTCCATCAGTTGCCATCTATTTCTTTTCTCTTATCTCTTATAGCCATTGCTCGATTTAAATACTCTTTATTTCTTTCATGCAGGGTGATACTAGATTAATACAAAAATATTTGTTTTACAGAATATACTCTGAAGATATGGTCAATGGAATGCTTGCCTGAATTTTAACCATATGCTCGGATTTACGTAGGATCAGGTGAAGATGTTCCCGTAGCTTGAATTGTCGCCTGCAATTAAATACGTCAACTACGACTTAATGTACGAGAACATAATAAAAATACAAGGTGTCGATGTGTTTGTGCTCCTAGGTTAAGGCTTCGCTCAATATAGCCTAATTGCGGTAGTCAGGATTAATTTCGATGTACTACTCGTTGTTCGACATTATCGCACTCGCGACAAAAGATATGATCGATCTAGTATGTACGCTCGGCGTTTTATTAATTCCTAGCCATTTTTCGATTACATGAGATTAGCTAGATGTATGTAAATTATAATGGCGAATATTAATCCTAATCGATCTCGCGTATGTAATTATGTCTATTTAATTTCTTATATGTGCATATGTATTTATTCACCTCTCTAAATCATTTTAGGTCTTAAGGTTACTTAAATAAATTCTTTCTTATTAGTACCGGTCCTTTCTCGAAATTAATACGAACGTGATTATTTACGTTATCGACACCAATGGAATTAACTCCTAAGTAATTAATTAGTTAAATTATACTAAAGTACTTATGTACGATCTCCGAGTTTTATTTCAGCTAGCTATGGATTGCTACGATTCATGTTATTTAAATTACTATATACAAGTTATTCGGCGCGCATGATTTTATATCATCGCGTACTATTCTAGTCACCGCAAACAGCTTTAATTCTTTCGACAGCTATGAATTTATTCTAACAATTCAGACTACTTATTAGTGGATTTCTACAATTTATAACCGGCTAATAAAATTAACGGAACACTTAAATGCGCATTGGAGGGATCTAAATGGTGTTATGATAATTTACTTCACATGCATGTAATTTCAGCCTATGGACATCACTTAATTTACTTTTAATATTTAAGAATATTTACTAGAAAAGTTCTATGATTTAACACTATTCAGGTTAATTGAGTATTTAGTTACAATCCTGAATAATTTAATCGGCAATATCTTAATTGAATCGGTACAGCTCTGTTTTAACCTACTGAAGGCGCTTAATTTATTCCAGTCATTGCAAATATTGATTGATGGTTTTCTACTTGTTTAGATGAGACTTATCCTAACTAGTAGGGTGTTTAAACCCGCAACACAATGGACTAAGACTACAGTCCCTTAATTTAATCCGCACGCGTACGTGCATCTTTTAAATCGTCAGATCGTAATTAATTTGTTCTAATGATCAGAAGTACTCAGGGGTGGATTTCTATCCTTTAAATGCTACTAACCAAATTATTTGAGGAATTAAGTATACCCTGGGATGGTCTAAACGACGATACACAAATTTTTAATACACCTGCGTACCAGCTTTAGTCCATTGACAGGTTTATATTTATTACAAGAATTGAGAAATATTATGGGTTTCTATGACTTCATCTATGGCATTGAATAGATAACATGGCCTAGTTAAATAAGCGAATTCTACAATATTTGATCGCAGGGTTTCTAGGTTTCCATTCAACTCCTAAAGGAATTTCTATTATGTTGATATAGCTAATATTCATTTACATGGCTCCTAATACCTGTAGTTAATTTTCTTAATTTAGACAAATCTATTACAGTAATGTTATAATGCATGTATATGAGTCCCTAAATTTAGCAATTCTAGCATGCAACCTTTTTATTTACCCACTCTATTTTCTCCTCTCATTTTTCTTTTTCGCCGGTTGCTCCTGGCTCTGATCTGGTTTCCACCGCCGCCTCTATCCCTTCACCCCACCCGGCTTCTCTTTCTCTCGGCCTCTTCTTCTCTCGGTCGTCTCGCCTCCTCTCGCTCGATCCAGATCGGTTCCACCGCCGCGCCTCGGGCTCTCCGGCGCCGCGCGACCTCGGTCTCTCCCCGCTCCTGGCGCCTCCGCCTCCACCTCTGACTCCGCCCTGCGCCCCCTTCCCTCGGTCTAGCGCCTCCACCTCCATCCCTCTCCCTCTCTGCTACGCTTCTCTTCCCCCATCGCGCTACCCCTCCGATTTGCCTCCTCCTCACCCCGCCGGTGGGAGGAGCTGCGGCCAGATCTGTGGCCTAGGGCCCGGATCCGGCACCTTCTCCCTCTACTCCGACCCGGTATGAGGTGGATTTGGTTGCTAATTTGTTTTGGCTCTAACGGTTTTGCTCACGATGTGCTAGGTTTTGGAGGTGCGCTGCCTTGGCTAGTCACGACGGAGCTCAAAGCCGCCCGCACGCCGGGGGAGTGCGCGGTGGCTGTTGAGTGCATGGGCTAAGCCGATGGTAGTGCGCCGCCGCCGGTCTACATCTACGGTAACCCCGTCCTGCTTACTCCCTACTCTACCCCTCTACCTTCGGTTGGCATGCTCTGTGTTGGTTCCCTGGTGCTCTACTAATGATTGGTGACTTGCTATCTCTAGTTATGCATTGTTTACTACTGATGAATGTATGCTACGGTTGTGAGCACTTTGGGGATTACCTCCGTCGGTCGCTATTTGGTTGCTTTGGTAAGGTTCAGGGTTGGCTTGCGATTGTCGCTTGCTTGGTTGTGTGGATGTCACCCGATGGCGACCTCCTCCTTCTCCTACGGTTGACGGTCTCGCGGCTTGCGATCTTGCCTCCTGCCGTCGCCGTCGCCGTGCTCCTGGTCGTTCGCCCAACCTTCGTCTTGTGGCTTGGCTTCTTGCCCCTTTTCTACGGTGGCTTGGTGCTCCCTGTGGCTGGATGGTTTGAGGGTTTGGGGGATGGGGCTAAGGATGGATGGCTTGCTGGAGCCATGGGCTTCTTCTCCCCTCTCTGCTCTCGGTTGATTTGGGGGAATGGCTGTGGCGATGGCTTGGTCTGCTGTTTGTGTTGTGCTGATAGCCAAGTGTAGTTCGGCTTCTCTTCTTGAGTTCTTTGGTGGTTATACTCTCGTGGCTTCTGGCGTGCTTATTATTCTGTGTGTGTCTTGGATATTTCTGGAATGGCTGTGCTGTGCATGACCCTCTCGGTTGTGGGTTTGTCTGGCTGTGCGTGTGCTCCCTGGAATGTGGGTGCAGTCACTGTGACTGTAGAGACGCTGGTTCTTCGGTTGCTATGTTGGATTTAAAAAAAATTGATGGTTTAAACTGGTTGGTCTCTAAAATAAAACAGGTTTGTTTTGCCCGAGTGATGAGCCTACGGTTGTGAGAGGTGCCGACTGGCCCCCGGACGGTCAGGTATCTCCGTGAACGGATTACCCTGCCCGAACTTAACCTCTAGGGCTCTGGCGGCAATTTTTATCTTCTTTCCTTTGTTTATTTCTATTCGTTCTTTTGTTTGGTCTTTTTCGGTATTATACTTACTGGTTCACTCACAAATGGAATAGCGGTGTGGTGGCAATTCGACGACAGATCCTAATGTATGAGATGACCTGAATGAAATCTGTCTTTCTCTTAATATTGATGTCTAGATGATACTGCATGTTATCAAAATGTAATTTCTGTTTTTTGTTAATTCGGATGTAATTAAATATGTATGAAATGGACTTCGTGTAAATTAGATTATGCACTTCTTGGTTAAATACAATTATATTGCAATTGCTTAGTTTTTGAGATGATTATTTGGTTGAGACATGAAATTGTATATTTGTTGTAATTTACATTGTCGCTATTATGTAATGCAAACTGTAATATTTTTATTTGACTTGATAACAGTTTTAATTGTCGCTCAAAGTATGTAATTGATTTTACCAGATATTGATTGTAATTAATTACTGTTGTACTAAGGATTGTTAATATATTTCAATTAAGTTGAATATTTTTACTTACGCAATTCTTTTACAAATTATTTTCATCCTCACCGTGGAAGTTTGGTGTGCATTGTAATTATCTATCGCTCGTTGAATTCAATTTATACGATGGCAAAGAAAAGTTTAAATTTCCCTCGTATTTTAGATCATTAGCTACCTAATTAATCCTGCTTAACGTCTTAACTCGCTGGTTAGGGTTAATTAATGACGTGGGTTGTTTCATCTATTCCATATATGCATTATCTTTATGTGGCATATCCTCTTGTACTCTCCTATATATATGGCACATTGGGTCTCATATTGATATACACAAGATTCCTAACATCTTCATCATCATCCACAAAGACACCAACTGATTCAGCCCCATAAGATTGCGCAACTCTTGATATTTCTTTTGGCTCTGCAAGCGCAATAGAGCGTTGAGAGTTAGGCCAAAGTATCATGCCAATAAGTTTAGCTCCTGCCTCCACAGCCATTTCTGAATCTTTAGCCGATGTGATGCCACACATTTTAGCAACAGGTTGGATCATTTAAACATCTCCATGACTTGGCAAAGAAGTCGAAGATAAAATGGTGTTGGTATTGGGCCCATGGCCACGGTTCATCATCAAGCATGACGGTTTAACTAGAGGAAATCTCGAATGTCCTGATTGAGAAACCAAGTGTAATCAGTAGCATAAAGAAAGTGAATCAAACTAATATCCGTACAGAATTCCATGGTTGTTGACACATATTAGTTAAAAAAGTTTCAACTTTATAGTCTCCACAGATGACACAAGAATGTTGGGCCTGTTCTTTTCGGCTGCGGCTTATGGCTTTTGGCTGAAATTTTTAAATTTTGGCTATTTACGGTACAGATTATGGAAAGACAGATACTCACTTGTAATTTTGGTTAGTACAGATGTTGGGCTTTTAATGTGTAGATCGTTTAACTTGTAGATCCTGTCTTGAGAAAATATTCTGTTTGAAAGTTAGGTACTGTAGCAAAAGCCAAAAGCCGCCAGCTTGTGAGGTAAAGAACTTACCTGTAATTCTGAGGTTGTTACGAAAAATAAGAAAGCTAATATAACACACAAATATTCTAGGGTACAAAGGTACACAAAGAATTTTCTCGAGAACATATGGTACACAAGATTTTAAATCTGACAACATAAAAATGTTTGCCTTCCAACCCTGCACAACTTTTTATCTTAGATATAATGCAAATATACAGCAGTAACTCTGGGCTTGTAGTCTCTTAAATGTGTTTTCTTATTGCCCTTTCTATTTTTATTCTTGCAATGAGTCCACCTTTTTCGAGTACCAATTTCGTAGATGAACAAATTACATAAACCCACCATTTCTAGCAATTGTAACATGCAGGAAATGAAAAATTAGCTTGCCCAAGTAACTGAACATGATGCACGAGCTTACCACTGTTACTCAGTATAGAACTTTGTTGGGGCTGTCCTGCCGCGATTGATGATGCCATTAATGTGAAGACGAAGTGGATAAAACAAAGAAGGTTAAGTCAGAGAAACCCTAAAAAAACATGTCATAAACTGGTGGAATGTGTCAAAACTCAGAAGTAAACAGATATAACCCAATGTCCCCTTTTCCCCCTCTTGGAATGTTTGGCTACCTAGAACAGAAGAGGGCATGAAAAGGAAAAATATAATCTTTCCGTAGTTTTCCCATTATTGGGAATTTCCCCCTCGCTATTTCCTAAGAGATGGAGAGGAGTCTTTTAAACATATTAGAAAAAAAGATGTTAGCTCATCACAAATAACACAAATAAATATGAAAAAAAAGAATCGATAAAAAGCTAAAAAAATCAAAAATTCAAAAAAACAAAATTTATAAATAATAAAAAATAAACCAGTAGTTAGAATGTAAAGCCGAAACGAGCGATTTCTTCTAAACTCCGTGAGGCGACGCTGTCGTCGTCGTCTTTTCGCGCAGCCGTTGTGGAGTGCGTGGACTGTGGGGCTGTGTGGTGTGGCATAGTGAGCTGGCTAGCCGGGCTTTAGGCTTTTGGGCTGGTGTCTCATGTCTTCTTCCTTTCCTTTTTTACCCCTCTGGGATGCTAACTTTTCTTTTTCGCCCCTCTGAGATGCTTAGCATAATTAAATTTAAAATAACTAAAAATTGGAAAAATAGATTACCCATCACAGACAATATTAAAGAATACAAAGAAAAGCCCAAAGATAAAAAAGACAAAAAAAATAAAATAAAAGAACAGTAAATTAAACCCTAAAAGGCAAAAACCGAAACAATCGGGGCTAATAATCTCGCAAATGCCACGAACCATCTAGCTTTACAACCACATTTAGATAGGTACACGGTGGTAGAAAGGTCCTGCATCAACAAACAAAACACTGCACAGCAGAACCCACACCAAGTCACCAACCACATTGGATCGACCGTTTGCCACATACTCCCACCACACAATGTACAGACAAGCCAGATGTATATAATAACGTACCAACCAGAGCCAAACCAAGTCGAGATGCCAACCCTCCCCAGGTCAAAGTTCCAGGGTGTCTTATATCATCCAGCATCTGCTGGCTCTCAAAAAAAAAGTTCCATGGTTTCTGTTCTAGCTCTGCTTCTTATCTCTTGCTGGGCCCCTGGGTATCTTGCTCAGGACCTTGCCGTCGAGGACCTCGTACTGCTTGCAGAGCTCAACGTGCGCCTTCCCTGCGAAATGGTCCACCTTGTCCTGGTGCTTGTGGTACAGGATTGGCACCGTGTGGAGCATCAGGACCGCTGCTTGGCAAAACTCACGCTGATTAGTTGACAGGACTGAGAGTGCAAAGAATCGCAACAAGAGGGCTTTTAAGCGCTGAAGGGCTCATTACCAACGTATATCAGGGTCAGGAAATCACAGAGGCTTCCCATTTCAGAAAGAATCCATAGTGCAACGATCACCTGAAACATTGGAACGGCAATTAGTCAAACAGAATAAACTAGTAATTGCCAGTGACAAGAAAGTCAGAATTGTTTCTTTGAGTAGAAATATACGCCTAGAAACTTTTTCAGTTCATGCCCCAGAGCAATCTCGCGCAGCAAGCCAAGTGCTTGGTTGATGTCAGTACGCAAAGCTAGCGCGATGTTCACAGCAAGATCTTCAGATATATGCACTTCAGGAATATCAAGCGGACTCCTGAAAGTGGAGTACTTGATGTCAATAAGCTGGGTCAAGTGTTAACTACAGAACAATCTTAATATTTCTTCCTCACTTTTTGATAAAGATAGTGGCCTTGGACCACATGAACAAGATGGCTAGAGCGCCAATCAGCACATGAGATATCAGAGACAGGAGATGGTAATCAACAACTTCGAACAGAACCCATATGACAGTTGCACCACCTATCACTGCGGCAGAGATCTTCTTGTCTTTCCACAACAGTACATCAGCAGCTGCACAGACAAATGCACGTTACAAAACAAATATACAAAAATTGCATCGCACCGGGATAACAACTTACAACATGCAACTATGAATTGGAAGCTCATTTGCATAACCGAATATTGTTATGAGTAATTGTCTATAAAAAGGATCATTTATAACAGGACACAGGGGAGTGTGAAGGGAGCAAGTATTACGAATTAAGGCCCCTATCCCTTACCTAACACTCTTAACCTAAAATTTGCAGATCCATCAAACCATTTTCACCAGTTAGTTCTAGATATTCAGGATGTTGAAATTTTATTCACATCTGATAGATACAGAGACAACAAATACGTGAATCATGATGCGTATCTTCCAAATTCTTAAATCCTTTAATTGCGGTAATCCTGACCGTTCAAACATTACAGAAGACCTTTTCCTACACAAATCATTCAAGTATGACGGTGAGTATATTGAATCATGTACAGAAGTCCTATATATGTTATTCAGGTTTTGTATGAGACAATTTACACTCCTGCACAGAAATAATGAGCATTGAGGTTCTTATGTTGCTCAGAACATTTGGAATGGTCATATTCAATTGCACCCACTTAAATTAGAAAACCAATCATCATGTTAACAAAAAAGAGTGCAATTTTTCAATTTGAAACTTTCTTACACCACTTGCTGCCAAATTCAGCATTGCAATGGAATCTTAACAAAGCTCTGCAACGAAATGTATGATGCAGATTGCAGAAAGATATTGAGCTTTCTGCTACATGCTTCGGTTCTTGCCTTATAGATTGCTGTACAATTCTGAAAACAAACTGAAATAGAAACAATCAGTGACTGTGTTCCCTTGTAACAGAGACCACAAAGCTGATTGACTATAGAATGTTAATTAAATACATGTAGAATCACCATAATCCACCTGGAAAAACGATATATTCATGATCTCCGGTGCCGATCTACTAAAACATCATTCACCATTGGTTTGCCAAAAGCATCCTATATGTTTATTACAAGCTTTTGAGTGGTAAATGGGCAACACAGCGTTTGACTAGACAAAATAGCAAGCCCATCAAAGATGCCATAATAAGCATGCAGATCGTACCCCATTCCCCAATGCTTTTATCCACAATCAAGGTCTGCAGAATATGCAAAATCTCACCATTCAAGGAAACCAACATGACTAGCTCCGTGTTACTATATGATCACGTCCACCAACATAGAGGAAACGCTTGCGTACCTCACATGAAACTCGCACCTCCCAAGAAGAACAGACAGGCATCATCGATTACTAGGTCTAGGTGACAAAGTTACTAAGACCAGCAGATTTCTTTTTTATAAAAAAAAATGTCGTAAGTGACTATAATTACTAATTAGCGTTGCCAATTTTGCTCTTTGACTAACCATCTAACGATCAAACCTACCCTTGTTCTCCCCAGGAAGTAACATCACAATTCACAAGGACTCAGCTTACTCTCTTTCCCACTTCATATAGCTACTACTAACAGTCGAACACCAACAACTACTCTGCTAAAGAACTCAAGAACGACACCAGTACAGTTCATATCATTTCAAGAAACCTATACGAACTGCTACTAAACAAACAACGCAAAGTTCCGGCCCGAACAAGCAATTAACTAACCAAAACGAAACAAGAGAACAAGGAAACAAGAAAACCCCATACTTTTGCCACCACCGAGAGCCTTGTGCACGGACTTGTCCTCCCCAAGAAACCTAAACCCCCTTGACCTTGCCGGCTGCGGCGACGCCTTCTCCTCCGAGACGCCGTCCGCCGGCGGGGGCGCGGGCGTCTTCTCCTCGGCTTCAGCCATGACCGAGCAAGAGAGCCTCTCCGCGGGATCGATCACCAGGAGCTGTATGCTTTTTTTTTCCTTCTCGTTCTTTCTTCGCACGCCTTCTGTTTTGGATGGATGTCACTGTTTTTGTAACAGAAAGGAGGAGAGTAGGATGGATTTTTTGGGATATTTTAAATAATACATCAATATATTACAATTATAAAAATAAATAGTCGTTTAAAAAATAACAAAAGTGAGCACCTATCACCATCCAATAGTGACAAGGACTAATGGTGACACAGGAGATCTCGCCAAAAGAAACAACAAGAGGCAGCAACGTCAAGCGTCAAGCATTCTGTTGCTATTTCAAATGGCGATAGCTAATCGAATCATCATTTCAAATTGTAACGTCCTGAAAACTTAGAGTCTCTGTGTAATAAAGTATTGTAGAAAATTTTGTAGAATATTGTGTTAAGATGGGTGAAAGTGTTCTTCTGAAGAATTTTGTGGAAAAGACCACCTGTTTAATTAATAGTAATTTCTAAATTTGAATTCGAATCTGAAAAGATGATCCATGAAAAAGGTTTTCAAAGGTAGCATAAATAAGTTGGTCACTGTGCCAAAAGAATATTTGTACACAAAATAGTAATATCACAAATCTTATAAAAGAACAGGGGAGAAAAATAAAAAGAAAGAGAAAAAGGTTCCATTATGAGCCCATAGTTTGTAAATAAAGTGGTCATCTCAGTGGGAATTAATTTTGTTAAACCACGTCGCCCTGCCGCCCGGATCCGCCCTCCCTCTCTCTGGTCGACGCGTCCGGTCCGGATGGCGCCACGTCCCACCCGAGCCCCATCTCGGCCACCCGCGGCCGCCTCTCCGCCTCTCTCTCTCGCAAGCGGGCCCTCACTGTCGGGCCTGTTCCTTTCTTCCTCCTCCTCCGCGCCTCCGGACCCCCTCGGCGGCGACGCCCCGCCGGAGACCCCACCGGGGACAGCGTTATGGGAAAAGACCCCACGCCGCCCAACCCCATCGCCCCTTCCGCCGCGTGTTCGCCGCGCCCATTGCCGCGCGGCCGCCCATGTCCCGGCGGGTTCGCCGTGGCTGCCTTCCTCGGCCGGCTATAAAGCCGAATCGCGCCCAAACGAGTCGCCGTGACACCTCGACGTTTTCCGGCTCAATTGCCCCAAGAGCCACCCTATCGCGGCGACACTTCTTCTTCCTAACTCCGACGGCCTCGCCGCACTGCCGATCCTCACTGTGGAGCTCGATCCTTGCTCCCACACCATCTCCGCACCATCGCCGAGTTTGTTGCCGGCCTCCACGAGCTCGCCGACGGCCGTAGCTCGCCGGCACCATGAGCCCTCCCGAGCCGCCGCCGCCGCTCGTCGCCGACCGCCTCCGGTGACCCCGGCCTCCCGTCACCACCACCAAGATCGCCATGAGCTCGGCTTTGCATTTCACGAAGCTTAGAACCTCGGTGAGCTTCCCTCGCCGGCGACGGCCACCGTCTTCCGGCCTCGGGCGCCTCGCCCACCCCGTCGCACTTCTTGCGGGAAAATCATCCACGAAGGGTGAGATAAACGAGCGGCGGGTTGGTCACCGTCGCTCACCCTCTTTCCCCGCTCCCTCGGTGCTGCTCGAGCCCCGCTCACGCAGCGCCGAGGTTGAGCCATTCTTTAAAACCGTCGGCGGTGGGTCCCACCGCCAGCCGATCGCTGAGCCACCAGCGCCTCCGGGCCCCTTTGTCCGTGGCCGCGGGGCGGGCGTGAGCCCTCGCCGCTGGGTCCCACGCCGGCACCGCTGAAGTCGGTCTCTGCCAATGGGCCCACTCGTCGATTTTATTATTTTGGGATTTATTCAAACCGAAAGTATTCAAATGTGTATAACTTGTTCATTTTAGCTCCAAATTTAGTGAAATCAATTTCTAAATTCATCTAAAATCAAGGGCTACTTAATGAAACCAGAACCAACACTTTGAAGCTTGTTTAAATTTTCATTGTATTATTTGATTGTTGTGATGTTTTTATCTAAATTTTCGCGCGTATAAAAAAACGTAGCTTTCGAGACTCAAGAGGAAGAAGTCTGCATTGTCAGAGAATCCAACGTTCAAAACCCGGACCTCAGCAACCAAGGCGAGTCAATGCTTTGATCATTTTGATCCTATTTCTCCAACAAATTAACTTGATTTAAGCTTTACAAATTGCATGCTTATAATTATGTTGCAATACATGTTATTTCAGATTTAGATATATGCCCATGTTTCCTTGGTTTAGTATATATCCTTGCAATGTTTTTGGCTATGTGATCCTTGTCGCCTGAGTAAAAGTAATAATGCTACAACTCTTTTGAAACTAAGTCTATAATTATAAATGCATGCTTAGAGTTGTTTAGATGAACAAGGGTGTAATAGCACCCTAGCATATCTTGTAAATTAAAGGAAGCAGTATTGGACAGTCATTGTGATGATGACTGGTTTATGTGGGTATAAGAGTATTTTCGAAAGAACCTCACATGCTTAATTATCTGGACGGATGGTTGAGGGCGGGAGTGTTGAATGGTGCCATGATAGCACAGATTTGTGAATAAGTGGTGCCGTGATAGCACAAGAGATTGTGGTAGAACCGTCCAGATGACACTTAAGGACTGAATCTTGTGATAATCTCCCACGATACAACAAGTACAACCACACGCTGGCAAAGTGTAGGCAAGGCCAACTAATTTGCATTAACTTAGTAAGAGTTGCGACGGTGTGAACACGGGCGGGTAGAGGATGGCCACATCCTCCGACATGATGGTGCAAGAGGGGGCTTCTGGAAGGGTGGTCGTACCCGGAGGAAGTGGAAACCTTAGCGGTCGTAACTCTGCTAGGAAAATGCACTGTAAAAGCCTTGTGGTAGTCTACTCAACTGCATGGCTAAGGAATCATGTGGGGGCAATGAGCATATCTATCTCGTGTGGGTAAAGTGTACATACTCTGCAGAGTTAAAGCTATTCGAATAGCCGCGCCCTCGGTTATGGGCAGACATGGGAACTTAACTAGATATAGTTCTGTTTCAAAATCTTTTAAAAAGGGCAGAGAAATGCCTTTATGGGAAGGCAGAGTAAGGCCCTCTTTTGAGTTGTCCTGGGTGTCGCCCAGTGGAAATGTAAGCGTCTATACGCTGTAGGTATGATATGAGGAGCAGAGATCATGTAATGGTGGATGATCTCTGATTCGATAAAAATAACGGTATATGTCATTAAGTGTCATGTTTGAAAATTTAACTGGCTAGGTCCTAGGAGATTTTAAGTATTATAGTTCAAAAAGCATATTTCCGCAAAACAAAATAACCCGAGCCTTCCTTCTTGAAAGCCTTGCATACTACCCATCTTGCATTACGTGTGTTGACTCGTGAGCACGGTGGTTACCGTGCTCACTCTCGCAATACCAACAATCCAGATTCAGGAGCCCAAGACCCGTATGCCTACGATGAAGCGCCTGCTGCAGATGGAGAAGACCGCGTCGGGAATTAGGACGAATAATCCGTGCTTAGAACCTTAGGCATTTAGACTACGGTGTGGCTTCATCCAGATATTCCAGAGCCCTAGAATATTTATTTGACCACTTTTGCCCTCAGTCTCTGCTTGTGGTTTAAAGGCCTACTTTGTATCTCTTCCGCTGCTAGACTTTTGTATTGTAAATATTTGGCACCTTGGCTCTAATGTAATCATTGCGCCTTTGTGAAGGCCTAACTACACTTTGCAATGTAATATTATTATGGCTTGTTGTGATTTCCGCAATGTATGAAATGATTCAGCAATGTATCTGTGTGCATTATCTATCGATCCGTGGAATAATGCGATAAGAAGCACAGCAGGTCTCGGATTGCAAAATTCGGGTCCGACAGAGCTGGTATCAGAGCATACGACTGTAGGGTAAAAACCTTAGTTGGCCGTTAGCACTTAGGTCGTTGTATATCTAAAATGTATAAAAGGAATTTCCTAAAATATAGAGTAATATTTCTTCCGCATCCTTCCTAGCTCTACTCTGATCTACCTTTCAGTTGTTATTTTGAAAAATTACTAACGATATTATTTAATTACAGATGGCGTGAATTGCGACGTTGGACACTGGACTTCTTTGCTCACGAGTGCGTGAGGAGAGTTTATGGATATACTGCAAGCTACTCCACTACTTTGGCTACGAGGACGCGCCCATCTACCGCGGTCGGAGGACCAGGATAGGAGGAGACGAGTCCTGGTTGGTGGAGATCTTCATCTACCCACGCCGCGAGGGAGACCAGTCTCACGTGGTTCAGACCACCCACCGGAGGAGCTTGGTGGCAGCAGCACTACAGGATGCCGCTCGTCTGGCCGCGGCCCGACTTTGCGACATCCACGCGATGTTGGTGTTAGAATCACCGTTCACCTACCACCCACTGCGGACAGAGCACGCCAGGTTCGACGGGACCAGGGTGACAGAGTTGGAGGACGACCCGAGGCTTACCTACCAGGTGGACCTCACTCGGGTCATGGGTGCGGCCCATGTGGTGGCTCGGAGGAGATCACCGCGCCGGGAGCGCCTCCTCGCACGTCACATCGAGGTGGACTCCTTGCGTGAGCAGCTCGCCCGGTGTGGCGGGCCTTGGCGAGGCCAAAGCGGGCGGCGTCGCCCGCACCTAGACTCAGCAGACGCCTACACCGACTCTAGTTCCAGTACCTCCACCGGGTTCGGGGACTCGCGCCGAGTTCACAAAGACGCAAGAGCGTGCGACCCCTTGGGCCTCAGTCCGCCCTACGCCGTGGAGAGACACGACGCAGCCGTTCGCGCTCTCACTCCGACACCGACCCGTCTGAGTTTAGTGGTAGCAGATCCCGTTCTTAGTGTACGGACTACACCCCCTCCAGTCCCAGTGTCGGTGACATGGAGGAGTAGGCGATCGTGGGTCGATTAGTGCGATGCTTGCTAGAGTTTGGCTAGTAATAGCAAGCATAGGCCCCACCCCACTAGTAGCGACTTATGCCGCACCTTAGTATCGTTAAGTATCGTATGTTTGTAAAGCCAGTAGGCTATGAAGCCATAAAAAGTCGGCTATGTGATGTCTTGTCTATGTTTAATGAAACGCCTTGTGTTTATTCTTGTTGTTTGATGTTTGTATTGGTCCTTTAATGTGCTGGTCGTGGGTTATTAACTTTTATAGGGAGGTTAGAACAAGGGTCTAAAAGAGTGTTAAATTATCTACAGATGGCTAGCCATAGAGTTACCCGCGCACAAGCTGGAGCCAACCCGGACATGCAAGCTGAAGTGGAAGCCAGTCAAGAAGCACGACAAGCGGGTGAAGGGTAGAGGCCCAGGTCAAGGGGTAAACCTCCCACCCCCACCGGCTAACCCATCTATGGCCCAAGTAATGGCCCAAAAACGCAAATACTTGTGCCATCTTCGCAGCGCCAGACCCACACCAATGTTCATGCCTCCGACTGGTGACTTCATCAGACCCGCCCCTTACCTTCGCCGGGCGATGAGCCCCGAAGCGTAAGATTGGTCATGGATCTGAAGAAAGCTTCGTTTGGCCGTCTGCAGAGGATGACCGGTGCTCTTTGCGACCCATCAACTCCAAGGGCGGTGCACAGTGGGAGAATTACAGCCACAAAGGGTATGAAGATACCCCCACCGAGCTAGCGCAATCATCATACCGGCGAGTTCAAGGCGGCCTTTAAGGCCAATTTCGTCCCAGCTGGGGTAATGCGAATAAAGAAGAATGAGTTCAGGACCTTGAAGCGTATGGCTGTCACCAATGATTATCTCACCAAGTTTAATCAATCGCCCGTTCGCCCCAAGGATGTAGGCGATGAAGAGGAGAAAATTGACCGGTTCTTGAAGGATGAATGAAAAGCTGCGTGTGCGACTCATCACGCAGACTTCTCCGGCTTTCATCACCGGTGAATAAGGCGTTGGTCCGGAAAATGAGAAGAGGAACACGGAGGCGAGTCGCAAACCAGGCGGTGGTTCAGCGCCGCAAGGAAGGTTCATCCGAGATTCTTCAACAATTCCCCTTCTGCGGGACAGCCCTGCCTCGAGCCCAAACCCAGCACCTTGTCCGGGTGGTAGTACGTTCCAGACTCCTCGCCCCTTGGGCCAGGCTGCAGGAACAAATCCTACGACCCCCTTCAATTGCTTCAACTGTGGAGAGAAGGGCACTACGCCTATCACGCCTCAGCGGCAGACCACTCCGGTGAAGTTCAACTTGGGCACCACCCCCTCCCGAGGTCAAGCTTCAGCACCCAGCAGAGGGAATCAGGCTCCTCAATCCAACCGGGCCGCATCGACTCCGAATCGGGGAAGGGTTAATCACGTCACCGCGGAAGAAGCTGAGGAGGCTGCTGGAGTCCTATTGGGTACGCTCTCTGTCAAGACCATACCAGCACGCGTCCTTTTTGATTCTGGGGCATCACATTCATTTATAGCAAAAGGGTATGTGGATAAACTTAAGCTGCATGTCCACCTGTTGAAGAAAGCATTAATGCTTAGTTCACCCGCAGGAATGATTAAGGCCACCCTAGTGTGTCCGGGAGTAGAAATTGTCATGGAAAGATTTATATTCCTAGCAGATTTAGTTGTGCTAACCTCCCAGACCTTGGATATTATACTAGGAATGGATTGGTTAGCTAAACATCAAGGAATATTAGATTGTGCCTTGAGGCAAGTTAAGTTGACCAAGGGCCGTGATTGACCATTGTGGTGAAGGTGGACCGACCATATAGATGGGGTCGAGAAATATATTATTGCGAAGATGTACCGCTAGAAGGAATGATGGTAGTGCAAGACTATACTGAAGTCTTCCACGATGAGCTACCCGGCATGCCACCGACGAGATCTCGAGTTTGTTATCAATTTGAAGCTTTGTGTCGCCCCTACCTCCAAGAGACCATACCGATGACCGTAGATGAGCTAGAAGAATTGAAGAAGCAACTCCATGAACTACAGGACAAAGGTTTCATTAGACCGAGTTCCTCACCTTGGGGATCCCCGGTTATCTTTGTAAAGAAGAAGGACGGCACCGCCAGGATGTGCGTAGATTATCGGGCTTTAAATGAAGTAACCATCAAGAATAAGTATCCACCGCCGAGGATTGATGACTGTTTGATCGGTTGGGGAGCCACATTGTTCTCAAGATTGATTTAAGATCGTTATCACCAATCAAGATTAGGCCAAGACATCCCAAGACCGCCTTTACCACTAGATATGGACTGTACGAGTTTACAGTTATGTCCTTTGGGTTGACCAATGCCCCTGCCTATTTCATGAATCTCATGAACAAGGTCTTTATGGATTACCTGGATAAGTTTGTGGTGGTATTCATCGATGATATTCTCATCTACTCCAAAACCGCAGACGAGCTTGCCGAGCATTTACGCTTGGTGCTGACAAGATTGAAGGAACATCAACTCTATGCTAAGTTCAGCAAGTGTGAGTTCTGGTTGCAGGACATCAGCTTCCTGGGGCATATTGTATCTAAAAAAGGAGTGTCTGTTGACCCGCTAAGATTGTCTGATACGGAATGGCGGACCTACCTCGATCAGCGGTGAGGAGCTTTCTTAGGTTAGCGAGGATACTACAGGCGGTTCATTGAAGGGTTCTCCGAATGCCGGACCAATGACCCAGTTACTCAAAAAAGAGCAAGCATTTGGATGGACCAAGGCATGTGAAGAGAGTTTTCAAGAATTGAAGAAGAGGTTGACTACCACCTCAGTGCTAGTTACTCGCCTGATGTGCGTCGAGACTTTGAAGTATCTTTGCGATGCGTCTCATCAAGGGCTTGGGGTGTGCTTATGCAAGAAGGCAAGGTTGTGGCGTATGCATCCATGCAACCGCCTCACGAAGCCAACTACCCAACCCATGACCCGAGTTAGCTTCCGTGGTTCATGCCACAAGATCCGGAGGCACTATCTTATTGGCAATCATTGTGATATCTACACGCACCACAAGAGCCTCAAGTATTTCTTCACCCAATCGCATCGAATTTGAGGCAAAGAAGGTGGTCGGAGTTGATTAAAGATTATGATATGAGCGTCCACTACCACCTGGAAAAGCTAACGTAGTGGCGGGCGCCCGAGTAGGAAAGCCTCAGTAATCACCTTATGGTTCGGGAGCACCAACTTGAACTATATAAAGAGCTAACCGCCCTGAACCTAGGGATTGTAGAAGAAGGAGCCCTGACCGCCTTTGAAGAACAAACAAGTATCGAAGAAATGATAGAAGCTGCACAAAAGGAGACCCATTGTTATGAAATGGAAGAAATCAATGGGAGAAGGAAAGCCCTAAAATGAATCGGATCATCAAGGAATTCTAAAACGGAAATCGTACTTGTACCCCCTCAAAAGGACCTTAGGGACCTAATGCTTGAAGCACACACTCAAGATATTCCTTCATCCCGGTAGTACCAAGATGTACCAAGACATGAAGCAATACTACCGTGGCGGGCATGAAGAGAGACATTCTTGAGCACGTCGCTTCTTGTGATGTCATCAAAGAGTAAAAGCGAGCATCAAAGGCCTAAGACTACTACGACCTCTGCAAATACCCCAATGGAAATGGGAGGAAGTTGGCATGGATTTCATCACGGGTTCCCGCCAACGGTCGATGTGACTCGATCGGGTCATCGTTGATAGATCGACCAAAGTTGCCCACTTCATTCCGTCAAAACCACGTACAAGGGAGATAAGTTAGTGAAATCAGACATGTCCCGCATTGTGTGCCTCGCATGGCATACCCAAGCGAATTGTTTCGGATCGAGGTTCCCGCCACCTCGCATTTTGGGCAAGCTCGCATGAAGCTCTGGGTACCCATTTAGATTTCAAGATCGCTTACCATCCTCGCACCGATGGACAAACGGAGAGTAAATCAAATATTAGAAGATATGCTCGGGCATGTGCTCTAGACTTCTCGAAGGAATGGGATAAATGCACGCCCTATGCCGAGTTTGCCTACAACAACGATTACCAGTCCGGCTTGAAGATGTCACCCTTGAAGCCCTATATGGCGAAAGTGTCGGACCCCACTCCATTGGTCCAAGTAGGAGAAAACTACGTGTTTGGCCCCGAAACTCTAAGGCAAGCAGAAGAAAAAGTTTGGCTGATTAGGGACCGGTTGTTGGTAGCCCAATCCAGGCAGAAGAGCTACGCGGATAAAAGGAGAAGGCCCCTAAGTTTTGAAGTTGGAAATCATGTGTACTTGAAGGTGTCACCCTTGCGGGGAGTCAAGAGGTTTAAGGTCAAAGGCAAGCTCACCCCGCGCTATGTTGGGCCTTTCCCTATTTTAGCCAAGAAAGGAAAGGTTGCATACCAGCTAACCTTACCCCCAAGCATGTATGAGGTTCACGATGTCTTCCATGTATCCCAGCTGAAGAAGTGCTTGCGAGTGCCAGAAGACCAAGCCCCACTTGAAGCAATCGAGCTCGAGGAGGACTTAACTTACAAAGAACGACCCATCAAAATTTTGGACACAGTGGAAAAGAGGACCAGGACGCAATCCATTCGCTTGTGCAGAGTTCAGTGGAGTCACCATTCAAAGAAAGAGGCTACTTGGGAGCGTGAAGATCAGCTGCGCAAGGATTACCCATCGTTGTTTTCAAATTAAGCCAAATCTCGGGGTCGAGATTCTTTTTAGGGGGGTAGGTTTGTAACGTCCTGAAAACTTAGAGTCTCTGTGTAATAAAGTATTGTAGAAAATTTTGTAGAATATTGTGTTAAGATGGGTGAAAGTGTTCTTCTGAAGAATTTTGTGGAAAAGACCACCTGTTTAATTAATAGTAATTTCTAAATTTGAATTCGAATCTGAAAAGATGATCCATGAAAAAGGTTTTCAAAGGTAGCATAAATAAGTTGGTCACTGTGCCAAAAGAATATTTGTACACAAAATAGTAATATCACAAATCTTATAAAAGAACAGGGGAGAAAAATAAAAAGAAAGAGAAAAAGGTTCCATTATGAGCCCATAGTTTGTAAATAAAGTGGTCATCTCAGTGGGAATTAATTTTGTTAAACCAAAAATATGTCTGGGAATTTCTGTGAATTTTTCTAGAATTTTTGGAAGTAATTTCATATTTTTCCGAATTACATTATGCCTTCTAGCATTGCTGAAAATGCAAAATCAAAATAAAAACCAAAAATCCCACCGTGACGCGTGGGCGGGCCGGATCCGCCCACGCCGCCCGGATCCGCCTCCCTCTCTCTCGTCGACGCGTTCGGTCCGGATGGCGCCACGTCCCACCCGGCGCCATCTCGCCACCCGCGATCGCCTCTCCGCGCCCTCTCTCTCGGCAGCGGGCCCGCTGTCGGGCCCGTTTCCCTTTCTTCCTCCTCCTCCGCGCCTCCGGACCCCCGTCGGCCGTGGCGGCGCCCTGCTGCGGAGACCCCACTGGGGACAGCGTTATGGGGAAAAGACCCCACGTCGCCCCAACCCGCGCCCTTCCGCCGCCTGTTCGCTGCGCCCATTGCCGCGACACCGCCCATGTCCCGCGGCGGGTTCGCCGTGGCCAGCCTTCCTCGGCCGGCTATAAAAGCCGTGATCGCGCCCAAATGAGTCGCCGTGACACCCTCGACGTTTTCCCGACGCTCAATTGCCCCAAGAGCCACCCTATCGCCGGCGATGCCCTTTCTTCTAACTCCCCCGACGGCCCCTCGCCGCATTCGGTAGATCCTCACTGTGGGATCTCGATCCTTTGCTCCCACACCATCTCCGGACCATCGTTGAGTCATTGCTTCAGCATCCCGAGCTCGCCGACGGGCCGTAGCTCGCCGGCACCGTGAGCCTCCCAAAGCCGCCGCTTTGCTCGTCGCCGACCGCCTCCGGTGACCCCCGGCCCTCCCCGTCACCACCACCAAAGATCGCCATGAGCTCAGCTTTGCATTTCACGAAGCTCCCGAACCTCGGTGAGCTTCCCTCGCCAGCGACGGCCACCGTCTTCCCCGGCCTCGGGCGCCTCATCCACCCTCGTACCCCCCCTTAAGGGGAAAAATCATCCCTTAAGGGGTGAGATAAAACGAGCGGCGGGTTGGTCACCGTCGCTCACCCTCTTTCCCTTGCTGAAAGCCTTGCATACTACCTACTGCATTCTGTGTGTTGACTCGCTGAGCACAGTGGTTAGTGTGCTCACTCTCGCAATACCAACAATCCAGATTCAGGAGCCCAAAACCCGTATGCCTACGATGAAGCGCCTGCTGCAGATGGAGAAGACCGCGTCGGGAATTAGGACGAATAATCCGTGCTTAGAACCTTAGGCATTTAGACTACGATGTGGCTTCATCCAGATATTCCAGAGCCCTAGAATATTTATTTGATCACTTTTGCCCTCAGTCTCTGCTTGTGGTTTAAAGGCCTACTTTGTATCTCTTCCGCTGCTAGACTTTTGTATTGTAAATATTTGGCCTGCTTGGCTCTAATGTAACTATTGCGCCTTTGTGAAGGCCTAACTACACTTTTGCAATGTAATATTATTATGGCTTGTTGTGATTTCCGCAATGTATGAAATGATTCAGCAATGTATCTGTGTGCATTATCTACTGATCCAGGGAATAATGCAGTAAGGCACAGCAGGGTCTGGATTGCAAAATCCGGGTCCGACACAAATGGCGACAGAAGTTGCCGCAGCTCTATCGCCATTAGCCCCTATATAATTTGAGAAAGAGAAGAGGCAGACAGCCAGAGAGACAGGGAAAGAGAGAAGAGAGAGAAAGAGAGGAGGAGAAAAGAGAGGAGAGGAAGGAGAGGATTTAGGGGTTTTCATTCGTCTTAGAGGTTAGTTGTCACTTGCTTTGTAGTATTTTTTTGAAATCATAGTATGTTAGAAAATAAAATAATTAGATCCGTAATACTGTAGATTATATAGTTCATAGATATTTTAGTTTCAGATCTGCGATTGTTTAGAGTAGTCGTTGTGGTAGTTATTAGCACTTTAGTTTTAGAAAAATAGTTAGAGTATTATTTTTTTCCTAATAGGACATTGTTGCACGGAATTTTTAGTTTTTTAGAAACCATAGTAGGTTAGCAAATGAAATATTTAGATACGTAGTGTTGTGGATTAGGTAGTTGAGTAGATTTTGTAGTTTTGGATTTGTGATTGTTTACAGTAGTTGTTGGATAGTTATTACGTAGATCCTTTTTTACTCATACTAGTAGGGTGTTCGTACGTTGCAACGAAATCTAAAAGGAGGGTGATACATATCAACAAATAGGATCCTAAACCGTACAATAAATATCAATTTTTGTTCACACTCATATCAAGCGAAACATATCTCTACAAGCTACTCCCTATAAATCAACACCAGGAGTAATAAACAAATAAAAATGTAAACAAATGTATGAATACAAACAAAAGATCCTTCAATGGTACGTAAGGCATCTAACATCTTTATAGATGATTTTCTTGATAAATATCCTAGCAGAATTGTAACCTATATCCTTTCCCTGAATAGTAAGTATCTTAAGATTGCTTGTAGTAGTAGCAGCTCATGAGAGAGGAGTTGTCCATGTGCGAAAACCAGATCAGTGAGGTAGACACTTACCTTCAGAATAGTTTGCCCCTGTGCCTTATTGACGTTCATACCAATGTGTTTCTCAAAAATACTTCAAATTTCTATCAAGCACATTTAGCTACTACACATTCTAAAAAAAATGATACACAATCACACAGATTCAGGTTCCCCACATAATATGCAAGAAGAATCATCCACATGCTGACTTTTACTTTGATTATCACTTGAGCAAAAAAATATCAATTTGAGAAATTTATTATTAACATCAGCCAAAGAAATTTATGTATTTAAAGAGAGCAATTAATTTCAAACATCTAGAATAATGACAACACAAAACTAAAGTATAACTATTAACAGTGTAAACCATTGGGAATGAGCTTCCAAATAGATTAATCTTCGTCCTTATGTAGTTGCATATATTTAAGGATTCACACAACCTCATACAGCACAAGCACAAGCATATCTTCTACAGCAGGCATAAGAGGGCTCATCTTGTCAAAATGGTTGCAGTGATAGAAGTATAATTCTTTAAAATAATTGGTAAGAATAAGTGTGGTTATGTAAAACTAGTTTTAAAAGTGTAGTTTATAATAGTTTTATAGTTTTTGTAAAAAAATTACTACATATAAGTCAACTTCAACCAAACCGAGTTCGATCGATTGCTTCGATCACATCACAGATCCGGAGAAACAAAGTCCACGATCACTCGTCTTTTTACTAGCGAAGCAGCAAACCTTAAATAACAAAGCTGCAGTGGTAAGCAAAGCATTATCTAAAAGTCGTGATTGACTGAAAGAAGAGGGAGACAAATGATTTAAACATAAGGCCTGTTTTTTTCCTTTGAAACTGGTGAATTTTAATTTTTGTTACAGTACTTAACTTTTAAACGGAGTATTTTCTCAAGATAGGGTCTACAAGTTAAACGATCTACACGTTAAAAATCTAACATCTGTACCAGCTAAAATCGCAAGTGAGTATCTGTCTCTCTATAATCTGTATCATAAAAAACCAAAATTTAAAAATTTCATTCAAAAATTATAAATCACAACCACATATAAACAGACCCATAACTTGGCTGATAAAGAAAAACTGCCAAGAAAAGAGATACGCCCGCCAATTGCCTCCAACGTGTACATCGTGTCGAATTTTAGGAAGTTGATTCATTGACTCCAACCCGACGTGTCCTTTAGACACGTTAGTGCAGCAATAACCCATAGTCATGTCAGCAAGGGTGTCATCCACCGACTAAAGATATGCTCCTATACTTTTCTCAATAGTAATTTATATAATTTTTAAAACACATTAAATAATAGATAAATATTATTTATCTCTTTATATACTTTGAGATCATTGTTATTTTTGTTAGAGTGGAAAATATAGAAGCACTCCTCAAAGAATACATATATAGGAAATATGAAAGTCTTTTCTGTACTCTCGAGAGTACATACTTCTATTTTTAATATACCACTTAAACGATAAGGAGGTATAACATATTTGTTTAAGTAGAAGTGGAAGCCCTTTATCACTTTATCACTTTTCGGTATACTTGAATACTAATTCTAAAATATTTCAATGCGATTTGGTTGAAAAAATTTCATCAAAATGCTTTTTTTTGCTATATACTATTTTTCATATATAAAAGAAGTGTATACATAAATTATGCTATAAAAAGTTAATTTTAATGAAATTTTTCTTAGAAAATTGTATCTTATAATCATTATTAGAGTATACTAAAAAAAGATAAAGACATATAATAATATCATTTAAGTGATATATAATAAGTGAGAGTATATACTCTTAAAAATATAACACATTCATTTGAATGGTATGTACGAAAAAGACTTCCTGACATACAGCATGCAGAAATGTGGCATGCCCAATAGGGATTCATTTCTAGAGACAATTGGCACTAGCAAACATGTCAACGCATGCACCATCGAGATTTCGGTTCTGATCATTTCAGCTTTTCGTTGGGCTTTTAGTTTCTAGTTTTTTAATTTCATCTTTTTTTGGCTTTTTAGTTTTTTGGACTTTTTTATCTTTTTTTCGTATTCCTTTATATTGTTTATGATGAGCTAACATTTTTCTATTTTAATTTTTTAATTTAATTACGCTAAAAAAACTATCAATATCTACAGTGCAAAAATAAGACAGTTACAATGTTAAATAGTAAAAAATAAACCATATAAACCACAAAAAGAAAATCCCAAATAAATAGGGCCCTAGATCGTCGCTACTCATGCTACGGTCCTACTAAAGAAAATCATTGTCAACACACAGGTTCACAAGAAATCCGGTGAGCACCAACCGTCGCATAGTTCAACTGGTGTGGCGCTTTAATTGTTTGGTTAATGGTTAAGGACATGTATAGTGGTATAGACAGTCGCTGTCTATTGTACTTTTTCATATTATTTATAGATAATATTAAAGATATTTTCTATAATAGATTATCTGTAAGTTATCTATAATAGGTTGTTTATAAAATATAAACAATATTGATATAAATGGCATCTATAGCAGGCTATTTTCTCGCGTTTCGATCGTCTATAGAATTACAGTTGACCTCATTCTCTCTCTTTTTTCTATTTCATGGACCTCAGCAAAATTTCTATGTGGCACCTCTTATAAATAGGCTATGTCACTCTATTGTACATGAATGGTTAAGAGGCTCACGTTGCACTATCCACGTGCAGAGGTGGAGCTTCGCTAGGGCCACCTTGGCCCCTAATAATTACATAGTTCCATAGGATAAGTAATAGTATTTAGGGTATTATGTTGATTAATCTTCAAAATGTTTCTATCTAGATAGACTAATTCATGCATCATCTGGTATTGGTCCACTTTGATTTCAAGCCCAAGCTCCACCAATAGAAGAGATGTGGATTCTTTTGCGCGTGGCTTTTGTTTTTTTTCTTAAAATTTTGAATTCTAGTTGTTCGTGAGAGAGCATATGGAAAGAGAGAGACTTGCGTGCGATTTTAGGCGATATAGATGAAGTCGATATAATATCTACTATAATCTACTTGTAAACTCCGTCTTGAAAAAAAATACCGTTTGAAAACTAGTACTATAATATAAGCTAAAAGCAATAAGCAATAAGTCAAAAAGAACCTAACCGAGTTGTCAATGAATTTCTTTTATACGAGGATCGGTGAAATTCCTAAGAATTGATACCGCGATACCACCTCGGCCAACGTATTGCTAGGCTGAAGCCCAGCAATAAGCACAACTCTCCACCATTGGCATGACCCAGTCCTGGATTACTAACAGTTTTTGGTTTTGGCTTCTAACTTTCAGAACTCAAAAGCCAATTAAAACATATTGATTTTTTAACACGCTTTTTTTCTTTTATTTTTCTTTGCAATATCCATAGAGATATAGTGGTGTTTTCTATTTCTTTCTCTTTTTTCTTCATTTTCTTTAATTGAATACATCAGAAAAAACTAATAGCCGCTATAATAACATTTCAACAAAAAAAAACCAAAAACCATCAGAAAAAACTGGATTAAACAGTCTAAATGGCCTCACCTATCAGCGTTTGGTCCATATACCATATATGGCTTGTGGGGGTCCATATGTAAGGAGGCGTCCGTGTTGTAAGGGAGGTGGCACACTCAAGAAGAAGGGTGTGTTTTTATTAGCTGCAGTTTTTGATTTTTGGTTTTTGCACTGTTTGTAAGAGAAACTCATATATGGTTTTGACCGATATAAATGAAGTCGCTATAGTGTATACTGTGTACTACAATTAACTCACAAAATCTGTCTTAAAAAAAATATTTTGTTTGAAAGATAGTTAATATAAAAAAAGGCCGAAAAACAGGCTTTAGAGGTGGAACAGAAAGAGGCCAGACGCCGGGGCTCAGTTCCACGGACCTGTGGGCTCCACCTGTCGTTGTGAGTGGCAAGGGGGACCACCTAACACCGACCACGGTTCTCGGAGACTGGCCCGTGGGCCTGTGGCCCACCACCCGGGCCCCGGGCCCCATGTGCTCCTCCCCGGCATCTAACGATCCAAGAGGAGAGAAGGAGAGGGGAAAAAACCGGTCTTCTTCGTGGAGGGGACTAGGGATTCGAGTCGGATCATCGCGAGCTCGAGCGGAGCAGACGGAGAGGTGGTGAGAGATTCCGATCGCGGCGTGTGCTTGGGAGCTTGAGGGGAGAAGGAGAGGAGGAGGAAGGCGAAGGAGAGATGGTGCTGGTCCTTGCGCTCGGGGACCTGCACATCCCGCACCGGGCGCCCGACCTGCCCGCCAAGTTCAAGTCCATGCTCGTCCCGGGCAAGATCCAGCACATCATCTGCACCGGGAACCTCTGCATCAAGGTTGGTTCGTTGGCTATCCCAGTGATTTCCTCTAATCTGGCTGACTTGTTCGTAGCGCCATGTTTAGCATCTTCAGACGAATCTGGTTGGCTCTCAGATTTTTTGAGTGTTGGGTTGGGATCAGTGGCACCGGTCCTAGCTCTGTGGAGTGATTACCGGATAAGCTTTTAGTTTCATGATTGTTTGGTTGATGCGGTTGGGCAGCAGAGGTGTGAGGAATTTTAGCTCAGAGGGAGAGAACAATGAGACGATGTATATCTTTGACCCTGCACTGAGCATACATGCAACCAAGAATCAGATCAAATGTGATGTTTCACCAATTGATGATTGATGGACACCATTTGTTCCGATTCCGGGCAACGACCCAGGCCCTTCAGCTTACATTCCAGTTGGACTTGATGCCCGTGAGGGTTCAACTGAACTGCATTGGTGTTGCCCCTAGGTGCTTAATAGCTATACGGAAAACGTAATAGATATCAATTTCGACAGTTGTTACTATATGAAGTGTTCTGGAAACAAAAAAAAATTGGTCATCTCATGATAGTAGGATAATTTCTTCTATCAGAGTAATCAAGCGATATAACAGAGCGTTGACTTTTTGATAGGTGCACTAGAGGAGAGTCAGTGGCCCTTTAACCTTGAGATCAGGAATGTTCATGTAGCGAACTTGGCTCTCAATGTTCTAGCTTTACCCATAGTTACCAGATTCACTATAACCCCCCGCGTTGATGCTTTGTCAAAAGCAATAGTGTCTCCCGTTGATTAATGGGCTCATGTATTTCTTGATGTACAACACAAAAGGTTGCTTTGCTCACCTTACATCTTGATTACAGATCTTCATGTCTCGTTAGAAACTTTGAATGACAAACTATCGATAGGAAAAATGTTAACTATATTCTAAGTTTTAGTGCAACCAGGCACTGAAGACAAGGCTAATTGCTTAAGTTTATGCAATTTGAATGAGCTTTCTGTCTCATCCGCATTGTTGCCATTGACCTCGTTTTCTCTAATACTATGCGGAGATTTTCCAAGAGAATCTGGTACCATTAAGGGACATTATCAAAGAAAACTGTATTTGTCTCACCAGAGTAGATTTTTAATTCTGTAAATATCATGTCCATTCACAGAATTATGCCTGTGCTGATAGAAATTTCTGTGATCATGTCATACTTTTAGAAAGCTCTACATGTAAATTAATGTTATTAAGTCGTCGACTAATCGGTGACTAATCCACGACTAGTCGTCCAGTTGGTACATGATGGACGACTAGGGAGGCCAACTCGACTGGAGCGACTAGTCGAGCGGCCGGACGACTAGTCAGCGACTAGTCACGACTAGCCGGCCATGTCCAGCCGCACGACTATGAGCCGGCCCAGTAAGTTTGAGGCCCACGAGAAAGGCTCGGCCCGACCGAGACTTAATACTAGTGACTCAATAACCCTAGATCCTCATTGCACACCACACGCGCTATTTTGGTTGTAGTATTAATATAATAATCCCATCTTGCATCGTTATTATGACTGTGACAATTGTAGACCTAACTCTGGGGACTAGTCGAGACTAGTCGTCCAAGTCGCCCCTTTGACGACTCGACTCGACTTTACGACTTAACCTTGGTAAATAGAAAGCTTCTAAAAACTACAAAACTAATGTTTACAAAAAGGACGTCAGCTTCGTTCTCTGGAATGATTTGTTGGTTAGTTCTTCCTTGAACAAAGTATAGGGCATCTACAGGTCACTGTTCGATTTATCTAATGAAGCCCTATAACGCGTTATTGTGCCACTAGTCTTGAATGTATTTTCTAGCTCTAGATTATCAAGTGAAATATTGCTAATTTCATTATTTATGTTTGTCCTTGCTGCGTACTTATCATAAGGTTATTCCTTGTCTGATTTGTTAGAGCAACTTATTTTAATCAGATCCTTTAAAAAAAATAAGTGTTGGAAAGAAGAAATATAACAGTAGACCATCTAGCCTTTTACAGCAATTGTGTGAGAAAACTTTATGTCAATTTGCTGAGCATGGTAGGGCCGCCCCATGGATCTTTTATTACTATTTTGCAAATCACAATTTGCTGATGACATTTTGTTTTGGATTCAACGATTCATTGCACTTCATTGCGCTAGATTATGGGCCTATTTTTTTCAGCTTCTAAAAGCTATTTTTCGGCTTTTTTACAGTAACTAGCTTTCAAACAGATTATCTTTTCAAGATAGGATCTACTAGTTAATTGTAGTACATATTGTACCGACTTTATTTATATCAGTAAAAACCGCATGTGAGTTTATGTTACTCTGTAATCTCTCGCACGAACAGCCCAAAAGTCACAAGCCGCAGCCAAAAGCCATAAGCTTCAGCCAAAAAGAACAGGCCCTATGACATTCAGACTTTAGAAGGTGCACATGACAATGTTTTGTGTAACATACTGGTTTCAGAGGCTTTTTGAAGCTTTAAAAATAAAAATAATCATTTAGATTTTTCTTGAATTAATTAAAGCTTAATTTGATTTTTTTCAGAAATTAAAAAGATTTAATGTGAATAAAATAAACTTCAATTAATTCAAAACCTGTTTTATTTGAGTTCCTTGTGTTGCAAGGAATCTTTCTGTATTTTCTTGGAATTTTCCGGATTTATTTGCTATTTTCTAGAGCTCAATTTCCTTTTTCATATTGTCTGAAATTCGGAAAATGCTGGAAAATCCCAAAAATCCCCAGGCCGAATCTCCTATTCCTTTGGCCCATCTCCTTTTTTTGGCCCAGCCCTTTTCCCGTGCGGCCCACTCTTTCCCACAGCTCGGTCTCAGCCCAACCTCTCCCTTCGCGCACTAGCCCATTCCCGCGCCGGCCTGCGTCCTCGACTGCTGCTTGGCCCAGCGCTTCACCCATGCCACGTGTCGCCGCCGTAGCTCGGGCCCACCTGCCAGCCAGCCACTCCCACCTACCTCGCCAGTCGTCCGATTCGCCTCGTGCTCGCCACACGTTGCTTCTGCGTCGTCCCCGCGTCCCTCCTCTCGCGCCGTCGCTGCCAAGCGGCCCCCTGGTCAACTTCTTCTTCCTTGCAGGTATGCGGTAGGATCACGACTCGTCTCCTCCGGGACTCTCTCCTCCGAGTATAAAAAGCCTTCCTGTGCCTCAAAATCCTCCACCCCAAGCCGCCTCCTCCCTCGAGTTTGCTTTGCCCTCATTGGATCCTCCGTTCGCTTGCTGGAATCGTCAATTGAACCGCTGCCCCTCCGAGCTCTGGCGAGCAATTGATTTAACTTTGGTGAGTTCCGCCTTCTCAAACCCTCGTGCAAGCTTCTCTATGCTTTGCCCTTCACCGAGCCCTTCTCTCCGAGGTCCGAGGATCATCGGACGGCGATCTCGCTGTGCGCCGCCTTGCTATGATGCCCTCGTCGCCGTTGACTACCGCGCCATGGCTCTCCACCTAATACGAGCCGCCATATCGTGTCTCACTGTAGCACGTTGAAGCTCGAGCACACCTCGCTGACTCATGGTATTAATGCTTAATGGCATTTCGTTTTCAGGTTTGTTGGCATCACAGAAGCATGATAATTGATATTGGCCTGTTTGGCCAAGCTCAAGCTTCTTTAATAAACATAAAGTTTTGAATTGAATTTCATACACACTAAAGATGTCATACTGCTGCATTACTACCATGTCATGCTATTGTAGGCTTTTGCTAAACCACACAATTCCTTTCCCACTGGCTTCAGCTTATTTTGGGCAACCAGTACAAAAGTGACTTAGGCTAGCATGATAGGCCCAAGAAGCTCTAACCTATTTGACCTAGGTTCAGCTTAGAAAATCCTGTACAATAAGGTGAACTTGCAGTTAGGCCAAAAAGGCCCATGTATTGTTTGATTTCACATACGGAATAATTATGGTACATGTAACGCTTTTATTCAATTGTACCGTTATCTTTTGTTAAACCATACGATTTGCACATGCCAAACTCATTAAGTTCAAAAGGTTAAATCAGTTTTGTTGACAACAGTATCAAATACTTTGTGTTATCTTGTTGCCTTATCAATGCTGTGTTGAATTATCTTTTAAAACTGAAAATCGACCAACACTTTGGCATATATGGGAGGCATGCTGAGGGTATGTATCAGTCATCAATATACTGGATTGTTAACACTGGAATTCCACATAGTATAAGTGTTAATGGCTTAATGTAGCCTAGCTATTTGGTGAGAATGTAAGATTATGCCATATTAATTCATGATGAAATAACAGGAAGTTAGATGGCTTGTGTGGAAAACTAATTGAAATCCAGGGAAGAATTCAGAACAAAGAGAAGTTGATGTGTTTTACAGGTTTAACGATGTGTACCCACAAAGTGTCGGGTCATGATGAGATAGCTGCTCATAAACTATATGTCACTTTTCAGTTATTTTGCATGATGATGGCTAAGCTATCCTTGCCAAGGAATGATTGATTTTTGTACCATTTTCTGTACTGGATTATTGTTTTTTTAGACGTGTTGTTGCATTAACTTGTTAACAGGACACTAGTAAGGTTGTGGTTTTCCATTTTCTGGCACAGACTAATGTCTTGTATAAAACTGTGTCATGTTTATTTTGATGAAGTATGAACTTATAAATTTCATAACTTTCTTCTAGGAAGTTCATGACTACCTGAAAAGCCTTTGTCCTGATCTCCATATTACCAGAGGTGAATATGATGAGGATGCTCGTTACCCAGAGACTAAGACACTTACAATTGGTCAATTCAAGCTAGGGCTTTGCCATGGTCATCAGGTTCGCTTTCGAGCCCTGTTACTTTCTATCATGCCCATGAATTGGATATAGTCTTAAAATTGCTACTTGGTATGTAAAATCTATGCTTATGTGATTATGTGTTATTTCACTCATGTGAGGTCATTGTTAGAGATATAAAAAGAGATAGAGTTGTATTATGATAGTTGGATTCTATTCCATATATGCCTTATCTCTATATGGCATATCTCTTTGTACTTTGTGTATATATATTGGCCTCTTGGCCTCATATTGAATACAAGCGATATTCATAACATGGTATCAGAGCCTACCTAGGTTCTCCAGTCGACGTCGCTTGTCCGTAGCCTCATGGCCTCGGTCGCTCCGTCGGCCTCCTTCGTCGCCCATGGCCTCCTCCCATTCATTGCTGCGACGTCGGCCTCCCGGTCCGGCCCTCCATGCGCCTCGCGTCGCTACTGTCGCCTACCGTCGTTCTGGGCCGCCGCTCATGCCTCCGCCATTGCCCGCCGCCCGCCGCCGCCCGCCGCCGCCTCGCCTCCGCCGCCGCCTCGCCGCCGTGCCGCCGCCGGAACCCTAGTTCCCCGATCGTGTTCTGCTCAAGTGGGCGCGCCCATAGATAAGTAGTGAGCAAAAAAAAGCGTCGCTCTAACCGTCGCGCTTCCGGCCCGTTAGATCGCGTTCCTTTGGTCGCCGTCTTGGTTCGACCGCCACCAATGGATCTTGTTGCTCTCCCTCGTTGCCGGTGATCTTCGATGGTGTCAATTACACCGACTTTGTGTCTCATATGCGCATCTATATGCGTGGTCTTCGATGTCTGGGGCATCCTCTCGGCGATGTCATTTGTCCGCCTTGCCCTACTCCTCCGATGTAACCGACGCTTGTCACGCTACCTCGACGGTAAACAAGGTCGCCATCGATGCTAATGATAAGGCCGCCTCGTCTACCAAGAGGCTCTAGATTTATCTGAGGATCGACCGGTCGTCTATACTCGATGAGTACGACGATGGCGCCCGGCCGCTATTCTTATTGCGGTGTCCGACCTCGGTTCTCTTCGAGGTTGTGGGACTCTCCTCGGCTTTTCGATGTGGACTCATCTTCGCCGCCACGAGCCCTCCGGTGATGCCTTGTACTGTCTCGTGGTTCGCCAGAGCACTCTCTTGACGGTGATGCTACTGTTGATGCTTTTACACTCGAGCTCGCTATCTCGGCGTCGTTGGACTCTCTCCGCTTCGCCGGTTGTCGCTCTTGTCCGTCTTGCCTAGCCGCCGTCTTGATCGGGAGTTTCAACGGGTCTCGAGTTCCTTACTCGCCGTCTGAGTTTGAGCGGCGACGTGCCCGGCTCCTTGCACGTCACCCTCGTGTCACTCTCCGGAGGCTCTTCCGAGATACGCGCAGGAGACTACTTTGAGTGGTCTTGATCGATGTCACTTCCTCTGTGCTCATTGCCGCCCACTGCTACACCGTTTGCTCCACGCTTGATATCGCCTCCTCCGTGGCCGCCACAGGCGGTGGTGGCCGTCCTCCATCCGGAGGGCCGTTCACCGCTCCCCTCGCGACAAGGTCGGCCACATCGAGTCTCGGTGCTATAAGAAGAAGCGACATCTTTTACGTCGTTCTTCTACTAGCACTAACACTTGGTGCTTCTACATCGACTACCGCCCGACTACTTGACGTTTTCTCTCACCGGCGAGAGATAGCGACTTGACGCTACTTGTCGCCTCCGGTTCTCCTCGGCGTGTTCTCGCGGGTTACGCTCTCGATTCTTCGAGCACGAGAAACCACCCTCTACACGTCGGTACCTCCCATGAATTCTTGATTCTGGAGCATCTTTTCACATGACTCCTCATGCTTCCACTCTGTCCTTCATTACACCTCTTGATTCTCCTGTTAGTGTTCTCACTGCTGATGGTACCTCTCTTTCATCTCGGTCGAGGATCTCTTAGCAACTCATCTTTTGATGTTCCTTCAGTTGCTCATGTTCCTCGCCTTACCATCGACTTCTTTCTGTTGGCAGACATCGATCTTGGTTGTCGGGTCATTCTCGACTCGACTCTTGTTGTGTTCGGGACCGCCACATGGGAGCTCGGTTGGTTCGGCCTCGGCGCCTTGACTCACGGCGTCTCGGGAGCTTGACCGTAGCTTCACCTTCCTTCCGCCACCACCGCCGCCGCCCTCGCCGCCGCCTTTGCCGCTCAGCTCTCGGCTCCTTCCAGCGGTGGCATCATCGTCTTGGCCATATGTGTGGCTCTCGTCGTCGTCTTTAGTTCGTCGTGGTCTTGAGGTGCATCTCGGAGACGTGTCTTTAGATTGTCGGTAATAAGTTAGGCAAACGACTTGACTTCCTTATCCTCATAGTGAGTCGGTATCTCGGCGTCCTTTTGATCTTGTTCATTCGGATGTTTGGGGTCCAGCTCCCTTTGTTTGAAAGGGGCCATCGATATTATATCATATTTATAGATGATTTCTCTCGCCACACTTGGATATATTTCATGTCTTCTCGTAGTGAGGTCTTGTCTATCTATAAACAATTTGCCACTATGGTTCACACACAGTTCTCCACTCATATTCGTGTCTTTCGTGCTGACTCTGCTGGCGAGTACCTCTCTCATCACCTGCGCAGCTTCCTTGCTGAGCAGGGCACTCTCCTTCGATTCTCTTGTCACGGTGCTCATGCTCGAATGGTGTTCTTGGCGCAAGCATCGTCACCTCCTTGAGTCGGCTCGTGCCACGATGATTGCCGCCTATTCCACCTCACTTTTGGGCCGAGGTCGTCTCCACCGCCACCTATCTCGTCAACATCCGGCCTTCTTACGCTTTCTTGGTATGCGATACACATTGGCGTCTCGTGGTCTCCTTCCGACTACTCGCCCTTCGTGCGTTTGGCTATGTTTGCTACGTTCTTCTTGCCCCTCGGGAACGCACCAAATTGACTGCTCAATCTGTTGAGTGTGTTTTTACGGGATCGATCTGAAACACATGCATCGCCACTGGGTATTACATTCACGAGGGCATGGTGCATCGCCGTCGCCGCTCTCTATGGCCTTAAGCAAGCCCCTCGTGCTTGGTTTGGCGCTTCTCCTCTGTGGTCACTTCTGGTTTTTCAATGAGTGATCATGATCCTGCGCTCTTTGTCCACACTTCGTCTCGTGATCGGACTCTTCTTCTTACGTATGTTGATGATATGATCATTCACGGAGATGATTACGAGTACATTGCCTTTGTCAAGGCTCGTCTTAGTGGCGAGTTCCTTATGTCGAATCTTGGTCCTCTTAGTTACTTCCTTGGGATTGAGGTTACTTCCACTCCAGATGGTTTCTTTATGTCCCAAGAAAAGTATATTCGGGATCTTCTTGATCGCGCCTCTCTCATTGATCGACAGTCTTGTTGAGACTCCCATGGAGCTCAATGTTCACCTCAAACCTTCCGATGGCGAGCCTCTTTCTGATCCTACTCGCTATCGTCACCTTGTTGGGAGTCTTGTCTACCTTGCTGTTACTCATCCGGATATCACTTATGCAGTTCACATTCTGAGTCAGTTCGTTTCTGCTCCCACTCAAGTCCACTACAACCACTTTCTTCGAGTTCTGCGATACCTTCGTGGGACTATCTCTCGCCGTCTCTTTTTCCATCCTCCACTCGTTCTGACTCCGAGCTTATTCGGATGCTACTTGGGCGGCGATCCCTCGATCGTCGGTCTATCTCTGCTTACTGTGTTTTTCTTGGTGGTTCTCTCATTGCACGGAAGGCGAAGAAAGCATGCGGTGTCACGTTCGAGTGCAGAGGTCGAGTTGCGTTGTGGCTCTCTTGACAGCGAGATTACTTGGCTACGGTGGTTACTTGAGGATTTTGGTGTTTCGTCACTACAGACTCCTCTTTTGTCGACAAGATGCAGGTGCTATCGGTGTGCCCGAGATCCTGTGAAGTATGAGCTCACCAAGCATATTGGTGTTGATGCTTCCTTCATGAGATCTTGTGTGCATGATCAGGTGATTGCTCTTGATGTACCTTGAGCTTCGGATAGCGGATTTCTTCACGAAGGCCCAGACTCGAGCACAGCACGGCTTCTACTTCTCCAAACTCAGTGTTGTTGATCCATCATGAGTTTGAGGGGGGGGTGTTAGAGATATAAAAGGAGATAGAGTTGTATTAGGATAGTTGGATTCTATTCCATATATGCCTTATCTCTATATGGCATATCTCTTTGTACTTTGTGTATATATATTGACCTCTTGGTCTCATATTGAATACAAGCGATATTCATAACAGTCATGACGTCATGTTAATTAAGCTGCTCACTTATGAAATGTTCTATTATATGAAATGTCTGCTGCTCTCTCAATATTCTTGAGAGTTGAGAGTAAACTACACTTTAGTAGGAAGAAATCAGTTTGGCCACCAATGTTCTTGGAACTGTGCTAAGAGATCCTTATTTAGCAAAGCCAGGCTTAATAAATCTTGTTTCTCCGTACATTAGCAATTAGCATGCTTGTATCCTTGCCATGAGCATATAGATTAGACTATCTTTTGCAAAGTGCTGTATCTCCAACTGTGCTGCCATCATGGATCATTTATTCGTTACTTGGGATAAGTCTTATTTCTGTGATGCCTTAGCCTGGTAAACTGGTAAGTCTCTCAGTTCCCAGAATGGAAACCAGGGTCTGCCTAAACCAAAATTTCTTTTTTATATCTTACTATTCATAGCAACCTTCTCTTTTATATTTTCCCAATGCCGATGGGGGTTGGACTAGAAATTTTAAAGATTTGTAGGTATCTAGATACACTTATTTTCTTTTCATGATGTTTTGATGCTAAATCAGCACGGTTTGCACCTTGTACTTAGAGGGCTGTTCGCCCTTGATACCTCAGCATGTTGCAATGAAGAGATATTTCTGGTTTCGGAATGAAATGAATTGCTTGTGTAGAATATTCCATTACATTCCCTTCTGTGTTCAAATCAGGATTTTGTAGAAACAGTGTACTATAAGCTCAAATTTTGATTGGTGATGAAAATGAACAATATTGTAGTACCTTGAATTGGAGTTTTTGTAGCTAACCAACTACAGATGGCCACTTTCCAATGCAGTATGCCTCCGAAAATATGGTCGAGTTTTTATCACTATATACATGGCTGCCATCTTCTGTAGTTGACATGGTTTTCTGTTGGAAATACTAGTAATTATTAGTGTATTGAAATGTGGCAATTATGGGATTGAAACACGGGGCTTTTTTATTCTGAGTTTACATATCTAAAAGATTAGTGCTGAGTGCCCTTTTCCTTCTTGTGCTTCTCTGATGTGGCCATACAATTTTAGTTTTTTCCCAGTGAGATGCATATAATAGTTTGTAGGTGCCATTTGGAAGGTCAACTGTCGTGCTGTTCTCCAAATTCTCAGTCTCGTAAAGTGTAACCAGTGACATTTACTTTCAACTGATTCTACTTTTGTAATGAAACCACATGGTTCAGATGTTGCAATGTGGCAGCCGTCACATGGTTGGATGTCACGTGGTTTACCACTGACTGAGTGGGGGAGTGGATGTGGCGAGTACATTTTTGCATCCCATATATTACCGCATTGCATCCAAGCAACAGAGTGATGGATGCTCAGCAGCAACAGACTAGATGGATCCTCACAGATAGTCGAAGAGTCAGATGTACCTATTTCCATTGACCATATCCACAAAGTGATTTGATACTCTCTCCTTGGGGACATCAAGCATGTTCAGATAAACCATACTCAGTATCTTGAACTTCGACTTGTGCGGACCATGCACCATGTTTTGTTCATTGTATCTGCTGGTGCATTCAATGTTCTGCACCATATATCTTGCACACCACTAACAATTTGAGTAGGCCAATATCTTCTTGCGTATGTACTTGACGTTCTTTACAGATACTGCTTTACTGAATATGATGATTTTTTTTTTGGGGGGTGTTGTAAGCACTGCATTTGTGAATAATGTAGCTCTTGAATTCCAGTAGACCAGTACCATATTGGATTAATAAACTGCCCAATGTTCAAGAAGGCGCTAGGCGCTAGGCGGGCGGCAAGGTGGGGCCTAGCGCCTAGAGGGCCTAGGCGGGGCCTAGGCGGGGCCTAGGCGGTGGAATTAAAACTAAGGTTTATTAATATCCCGCAGCGTCGCGACACTTTCGAAGGGTCTAAATAGAAGAAGTACAAAGAAAAAAGGACTTTATTGTAATTTCAGAAAAGAAGAGGACTAAATTGCAAAATGTCAAACACAAGTTACACCACCCCCTATCTAGCGTCCAGTCGCCACCCGCTCCGCGTTCTTTCGCGTGGCTCCGCCCCCTGCCGCCTCCTCTCCTTCCCCATCTCCTCTCTCTCGTGACGGCGGCAGCGGATCCGTGGCTTCTTTGCTCCGCCCCCTGCCGCTCCCCCCCTGCCGCTCCTCCTCTCCTTCCCCCATCTCCCTCTCTCCGGCGACGGCGACCGCGGATCCGACGGCCTCTTTGCTCCTGCCGATGGCGTAGCTCCAGTGGATCCGGCGGATCCGGCTGCAGCGACGGTAGATCCAGCTGTGGCGATGGTGGAGGCAGCGGATCCGGCGGCGGCGATGGCGGATCCGGCTGCGGCGGCGGCAGAGGCGGCGATCCGGCTGCGGCGGCGACGATCCGGCTGCGGCGGCGGCGGAGGCGATGAATCCGGCGACGGCAGATCCGGTGGCGACGACGGCCGACAACGCCTCGCCGCCTCGCCGCCTCACGCCGCCTCGCCGCCTAGTCGTCCGCCTCGCCGCCTAGGCGGCCGCCTCACCGCTCGCCGCTTCCTCCCGCCCAACACCCTCGGCGGCGGGTGGCCGCCAGCGCCTAGGCGGGGCCTAGGCGGCCGCCCAGCCCGCCTTTTAGAACACTGAAACTGCCTTTCGTTTTGTTATTACCGTACTGACTTCTGAATTCTGATTAGCTCCACTGTCGAGGTTAGTTGTTCTTAGTGAGTTATTGACTGCATATCTATATGTTAGCAAACTTTTTACTGTTCTTATGCAGTGTTTTGTCGATTGTCATATCTATGTTGTTCCTAACCATTCCACTCTGTTATGTGTATCAACCATCAGGTGGTTCCATGGGGCGACCTGGACTCCCTAGCGATGCTCCAGCGGCAGCTGGACGTGGACATCCTCGTCACCGGGCACACCCACCAGTTCAAGGCCTACAAGCACGAGGGGGGCGTCGTCATCAACCCCGGCTCCGCCACGGGCGCCTACAGCAGCATCACCTACGACGTCAACCCAAGCTTCGTGCTCATGGACATCGACGGCCTCCGCGTGGTCGTGTACGTCTACGAGCTGATCGACGGCGAGGTGAAGGTCGACAAGATCGACTTCAAGAAGACGGCGACGATGCACGCCTGACGTGCCTACCCGCCGGCACAGAAGTTCAGAGCCTGCCCTGTCCTCGTTCTCCCTCTTTTCTTGATTCAGAGCTGCTTTTGTGAAGCCTTTTCCTACTTATCGTGCCCCGCTCGTTCATGTGCAAAAAACTGGAGCTGTGTTTACAGATTAGTTAATGAGATTATCAGATGAGTGTGATGTTATGTTGCTGTTGCATTTTTTTGGGTGTTAATTGGCAAGAAATAACAGGTGACCAACCAGTGACTTGTGTGTTTAAACACAAAGTGGACAAAAGAACGGGAGAATACTCCCTCTACTATGCCCCAGGGATCGCGCCCTGGGGAGCTGTGCCACGTCACCAAATTTACAAAAAAGTCCTTTTGTTTTTTAAAATTACATATGGATCCTCTGAAATTTCATACAAGTCCTTGTTTTTTTTCCGAAAAACCTTCTTTTACAGGATAAAGCCCTGCAGTTTCTCTAAAATTATACGTGGGTCCTTTCTGTTAAGCCTTAGTTTTTCAGAAAAATTCCTCTTATGAATTATCTATTTTTTTTCTTTGGTCCGTACGACACCACGCTTCTGCATCTAGTATACTGTTACGCACTCGTGCGTTGCAGCAGAATTTATTGAATGTATAGAGAATCGTGCTATAGAAGAGAGTTTCTCTGATCGATTAGAAAGTGGAGAATGATGAGAAGTTAAAATAATAGAGCGGTTAAAGGAAAATAAACGTATAATTAACAACTCATTATTTTTGTAATAGTAATGACATGTATGTTTGGCAGCTTGGCGCGCTGCAAGGGGTCAGTGGTTTGGATTCGTGTGGCCGGCGCGGCGACATGCCCTGCCCTCCCGGCGTCTGCATGGAGCCCACACGTGCCGCGGCTGGGCACATCGCACATGCCGCTGCTACACGCTGCACTGCTCGTGTGGCAGGGAGCAGCGGCAGGCTCGGCCTGTGGGCATCACGTACTCACATGCATCGGTCTCCATCACATCGCCACGTACGAATCCCAGAGGGCCAGCCAACTTTATTCAAACACACGCCCTGTGCCCAAGCTCCAAATGGTGTGGCATCTCAGGCCCCCTCGTCAGTGGCATCGTTTTGACTCTTCGGACCATCCATTACAGTACAATTTTTATCATATATAGTTGAATAGAACTATGTTTTTTCCAGAAAAATTCCTCTTATGAATTATCTAATTTTTTTCTTTGGTTCGTACGACACCACGCCTCTATATCTAGTATACTAGTTATGTACCTATGTGTTGTAATGGAACTTATTGAATATATAGAGAATTGTGCTATAGAAGAGAGTTGCTCTGGTCGGTTAGAAAATAGAGAATTGTGAGAAGTTAAAATAATAGAGCGGTTAGAGAAAAATAAACGTATAATTAACAACTCATTATTTTTGTGGTATCTAGTTGTATATTAGAGATCACTACGCACTAACCGATTACTTTCACCCCAGAAAACGACTTCCTTGTTTACCCATATCACAACTACTACCTGTCATGAGTCGGCCAGTACAGTTTCAGGACACACGTGCGAAGCAAATCACCTGTTGGAAGAGTCGTGGCGGCGCACTCGATCGGTAACAGAAAAAAAAAACTAGTAGAATGTACTGTTGTTAGTGCATCTCTTGCTAAGGGCATCGGGAGTATATAAGATCGTAATAGGTCTTAAGGTAGGTCTTATCTGATTGTTAAGGCTGATTTGTTATGTTTGAGGTCATCACTCGATTGTAACAAGGATCCCACTTGATAGTAAAAAAATTGTATTTTAATGCTTGTGGTTGTTGGTAGTTGGTTCGTGGGTGGAGAGAGAACAACAGGATTAAAAAAATTGTATTTTAATATTTATGACTAGATCTTTAGCTTAAAGACCGGTCTTAAGTTTGTTTTGTTTATGATCTGCTTAAGATTAACCCTATAATATATAAGGTCGATCTTAAGGTAATTTATGACCCCTATTTTCATATACTTTGGATGCCCTAAGATATATTGCTTAGTGACTAGTGAGGCGTGAAAAGTGCAAGTGCGCGAGATTAACTATTGGTTAATGTAGTTTAGAACTACCGGTCGAGCTGTTTGGCACTTTGCAACTGCATTAGGAAGACTAGCTTGTTAATTAAATGTGACGAGAGATGTGCGGCTGCTAGGAGGCACACGGCTACACGGGGGAGACTAGCTTGTTAATTAAATGAGGCGAGCAGCGCAATAATGGAAGAGGAGAGGAGGGGACAGCGACGGCAGATAGGTTAATTGGTCTATTCCTCCTCTTTTACTTACGGCCTTCAAGAGTCTTTTCGCATTGGTTTGTAAACATTATTTTTTTTCTATAGTAAATAATTTTTTATAGTACCTAACTTTCAAACAGAATATTTTTTAAGGTGATGTCTATGAGTCGATTATAGTACATACTGTAGTGACTTCATTTATATCGGTCAAAATCGCACATGAGTCTCTCTAAACAATCTCTTTACAAGTTATTACTATTCATAAGTTAATTAAATCTAAAATTAAATTTAATAATAGTAAAAAATAAGCTAGAAACTCAAGCTAAAATAAGAGAGGCATAAATAGGCACTATATCTCCGTAGCATTGAATTAATGAAACTCAACTATACATCGACATGAGCACACCAGACATGGCCCGTTCTTTCCGATTTACAGTTTATGGCTTATGGTTTTCTTGCGCAAATAAATGAAAAGGCTTATTTATTATTTTTTTGAAGCGATTTATCCAAACAATCTTTTCAAAATGATTTATTGGTTTATCGGTGTTCAATTTATTCACATAAATACTCGCTTTAGAAACAAAAACGATCGCCGTACCCATAACCCATTGACCACATCTAAAAATAACAAGCCCATGCTCGATAGTGCTACAGGCCTTCGGCGTTGGGAAGGGAGGGGATTTGGAGACAACCAGAGGGTGCCACTGTGCCAAGGAAGGTGTGGACTTGGATGGTGGGTCAAGACCAGATAAGACTAAGGGGTAGAAAGAGACACTACAAGTTTGAGCACTTCTTAGGTTGTTGCGAGTGGCACATGTTTAATTTACACATTATTTTAGGTAGTTGCATGGCTCAATTGATGGTGTGGCATGTCAACCACATATATGGCTAATTTTCTACTATGATTTTTCACGATTTAAACCTATAGTACGTAGCGCAGCTAACCATTGGAATCTGTTTGAAACCCGGGACCGTATTCGATTCCTGAATTCACAGATTAAGGCTCCGTTCTACACAGGTTCTGACTTCAAAAGCTAAAAACCGTTTAGAATATTATTGTAGCTACTGACTAAACAATATACTAGGAGAGTAGTGGACTTCAAAAACTAAAAACCATTTAGAATACTGTTGTGGCTACTGACTAAATAATATACTGGGCGAGTAGTGGAGTGGATGTGATGGACAATGCTTGCTCCTCACCTATGTCCAGGACGTGTATATATAGTTCCACGAACAATATTTTACAATTCTGCCCTTACATTCATGTGTCCTCCTTAGGGATATCTATGTCATTACATATGTCCCATCTTGGGCTTTACAACTCTCTAACAGGCCGGATGAGCTTAGGTGACGGCCACCCCCTACCACAGAAGCCTCTCATGGTAAAGGAATTCTTACGGACCGAGACCATGTCACCGAGCCCTTTGGCCCCCTCCGTCCCTACAGCCTATGCCCTTTTACGTGATGGGCCAGAGAAGATGATGTGGTCGTCGCGCCCTGCTCGGACTCCCCGGGCCCAGCCTGCAAAGCTGATGAGGACATCCCTACTACTACCATATCATCTGCTCATAAAGAACCCAAAGGTCCAATAACTAGAGAAAGGGCTAAACTTTTAAATAAACATGTGAATTTGTTTCTTAATGAATTTCCTATTACTTTAGATGAGAATGGTATACTACCTAATGCAAATACATTGTGTGTTCTCAGCTTTGAAGCAATTGGAGACCAACAGACCAACTACCGTGCGGCAAAGAAAGAAGCTATGTGCATGCATGCCGATTAACGTGGAACGCAAGACATGGAGATGATATCGGAAGGAATAGATAATATGTTTGTGCCAACGGCCGAGAGCAACACAAAGGAAACAAACCAATCCATCCGAATTGGAGTCTATCTCGAATTAGTTTCTATCTATAACATCCGAGTTGTTTTTCTATTTCCAGTTAGTTTCTATCTTGACCGCACCTTGTGGTGCCAATAAAAGGTCAAGGTATAGCCTCATTGTAAGGGACCACGAATTTTGATAATAGAAATTACTCTTGTTCTTCTGTTGGCGAACCAACTTGATTGAAGAATTGGGAGTTCATCGAAATCAAGATCGTTCAACCTTTCCACCGGAATTGGGAGCACGATAGAACTTCATCGGTGGTCGTGAAGTTCAACCGCGTGTGTTTGGGCGAATTATAGAGTGCTAACTCTTGCATTGGCAACGGAGATCACTACGATTCATCAAAACATCGTGAGTATCTTGATCCTCGTCGAGAAGATCAGGCGACCCGTATCATCCGGTATCGAGCTCCGTTTACTCGGTGGGATTATTTACCCTTACCTTTATATTGATTTATTCATCCTATTTTCCATTAAAACCGAAAATTGCCACAAAAATCGAACCTTTAGATTAATCGATTTTTTCGTGTGAGTTTTATTAAGTTTTAGTCCATTAGAAATTTTGTTTAGGTCTTGATCGTTGAGTTTTGTTTCGCGTAGCTTAATCTTTGCATATCAAATTTCTTGAAAATCTGCTAGTTGATCTTTCAATTAGCATTCCAAAAATAGCAGATTCAATTTACTTTCTAAATTCACGATCCGCTATCCACAAAAAAAATCTTTGGCGATCGGAACAAAATTCATATCGAACACAATCGGAGTTGGTCGCTACAAAGAATTACAGCCGAACACGTTCGGATCGGTCGACGTGTCCCGCTCAATCGGTGTCGTCGGTTCAATCGGTGACCAAAGCAATCGAGACGTTCGGACCGGCCGGCGGCCGCTCAATCGGCGCGTCGGTTCAATCGGTCGCTCAAAACAGTAGACGTTGAACCGGCCGAACGCCCGCTCTGACCGCACCGGGATTCTAATCGGACCCTCCGGCCGCGGGGCGTTCGTCCGGCGCTCACTTCAACCGCCGTTGGATCTCGATCGGACCGCCCGAAGCCGCGTGGGACGTTCGGACCGTCCGAAAGCGCTCGCTCATCCGCGCCGTCTGTTTTCGATCGAAGGGTTCAGAAACGGAGGGAACGATCGGACCAGGTGAAGCGCCCTCGCTCATCCGCGCCATCTTATTTCGATCGAAGGGCTCAGAAACGGTGGGCACGATCGGACCAGCCGAAGCGTTAGCGTTTGAATTTTTCGCGCGCCTGTTGGAGAGTTTTCACTTAATTCCTTTTATCTTTGAGACTAGCTGTTGAATATTGCATCTAGGGCTGCTCTTGAATATATTTTTTCACCTTGCTGAATATTTGTGACCTGTGCAAAAATCACAATTCGGCCGTGAAAAAAGAAGAAGAAGAAGAAGAAAGAAAAACATTGGCCGAATTTGTGTAAAGTTCGAAATCTATAAATTCAGATTGTGAAAATTTATTTCTTGAGCAATCTCGTGCCCTTAAAATCATATCCTTGCAATTGGCTAGCGTCTCTCCTAGTACTTGGTGCAAAACGAGCTATCTAATTTTATTTTTTTCAGATTACCTCTAGTTAGCTCATTCCTTTGTTTGCATGAAGTCACATTGATCTTTGCGTGTGCGTTCGTATACTTCACTTAAATCTTTTGGATCAAGACTGAGGCAAAGTATTCTAGTTTGGATTTTTACTTAATTTTACAATATCAAGAATTTCATATTGCTAGGCTATACACTTCCATACCAAGCTCCACTATATAATCGTTGTTGTGCAATTGTGAACACTCTTAAATTCGCTTGATCATCACGTTGCTGTTGTCACTTCTACCAGGTGTAAGTTTTTATTGGCCTTAATTCACTTCGGAAGGGTAAGAACTTTACTTGAGAGAGAAAATAGTGAGATTGAGTGATTTTCATAAAGCATTTGTTTCTTGCATAACTAACCATGTCAGGTGGAGGAGAACACCATGAAGAGAGTGGCGAGACAAATGAACCTCAAGCATTTGTCAAGAATTATCAATTTGGTGCACTCCGCGATCACTTTCAACGTGAGCTACACCTAGGGGCTCGATCAACTCCATGAGAAGTATGATGTCTTTGCTGATCAAATTGCGAGGGAAGTGCAAAATATAGAGATACAAGCTGATGAAAATGTACGCCAATTGCGAGAAGACATTGGAACCCTCACTAGGCTCATACAAACTCGCAATGGTGGTGATGAGACGAGTGTTCAAGGTGGAGAAGCTGCTGCCCATGTACCTCCTGCACCGCAACACCAAGTGGCGGCAAACGTGGTGCGTCCACCACCGCTCGGAGGACGAGGAGGAATCTTTGGAGGCCATGGAGGTCGCGGCCAAGGTGGAAACCGTGCACATGCGATGGAATACGATGGTGATCGCAATGATCAATATCGTCGTCCACGTAATGAAAATGATGGAATGGGAAAGCTCAAGTTTTCCATGCCCAAGTTTGCAGGTGGGACTAACCCCGAGGAGTATCTCACTTGGGAATTGAAGGTTGACAAGATATTCCGTATGCATCACTATACGGATGAGAGAAAGATCTGATTGGCCTCACTTGAATTTGAAGGTTATGCTTTGGATTGGTGGGAACAAGTCATTACTCAAAGAGTCGAGAATGGACAAGATCATGTTATTGCATGGCACGACATGAAGCGAAATGAGAGCCCGTTTGTCCCTCGTCATTACAAAGCGAGATCTATTTGATAAATTGCAAAATATGAAGCGAGGGAACACGTTCGGTGGAGGATTACTACAAGGAGATGGAGCTAACCATGATTCGAGCCAAAGTTCAAGAACAAGAAGAACAAACCATGGCACGCTTCCTCTCAGGTTTGAACCATCAAATCAAACGAATTGTCAATTTTCAACCCTATAACAATGTTTATGAGTTAGTACATCAAGCTATAAAGGCGAGCGACAATTGCAAGAGGATGCTAAGTTTGCAAGATCAACGTCCTTTGCTGCCCGTACACCGTCCAACGGAGGAACATATGGGTCCAAATCACAAATAAGTCAAAAACAGCTCAAGTGGTGTTTCAAACTTTCGCCATCGTATAACAAGAAGGAAGAAGCCACTCCAAGTGCTAGGAGACCATCAAATCCAGCAGCTAGTGGTGCCTCTTCTATGGGTTCTACAACAAAGAGTAGCGGCATACAATGTTTCAAATGCCTTGGTCGTGGTCATATGCAAAAGATTGCCCAAATAACAAAGTGATGTTGATGTTAGAGGCGGGGAATATGATTACGCAAGTGAAGAAGAGATTGATCACCATCTTGATTTAGGGACATATGATGATGCACATGAGGAAGGGCAAGGCGTGAGTATTGTGACCACGATGTTGGCCCTATACTTGTGTGTACACCGTCGGTTTTGAGTGTGCAAGCAAAATCCAATCATAAACAACGCAATCTTTTTCAAACACGGGCTCGGTGAGTAAAGATGGTAAGTGTTGTAAAGTCATTATTGATGGAGGTAGTTGTCATAACTTAGCTAGCAAAGAACTTTGCACTAAACTTGGTTTGAAATATAAGAAACACCCACATCCATATCAAATTCAATGGTTAAACAATAATGGTTCTATGACTGTTGGGTACACAGTTGATGTTAGCTTTCAGATTGGTTCTTATCGTGATACTATAGAATGTGATGTTGTGTTCATAGAAGTATGTCACTTGTTATTAGGTGGGCCATGGCAATATGATCGTTCTGTGATTCATGATGGAAGAACTAATCAGTACAAGTTCATGTGGAATAATAAAGAAATATTGTTACGACCTTTAACTCCTTCTCAAATTATATGTGATAACATGCCAAGGTTGAAGTGAAAGTGGAGAATGAGAAGGAAAGGAGCAAGCGGGTGTGATCCCGCAAAAATTGAGTGAGAGCCACAAGCTAAAATTGAGCGGAAAAAGAAAGGATGAGGGAGAGAAAAAGTTAGTCATGCTAGCCACTAAAGGCGATATCACGAGAAATGAGAGATGATTCCAATTTGGCGCATGTGATATTATTGTATAAAGATGTTTTGCTTTCTATCAATGACTTAACTTCTCTTCCTAGTGTGGTTTCTCAAGTGTTACGAGCTTATGAAGACGTCTTTCGGAGGAGGTACCACGGTCTACCACCCATACGAGGAATCGAACATCAAATTGACTTGGTACCGGGAGCTTCACTGCCCAACCGACCGCCGTACCGCACCAATCCGGAGGAGACAAAAGAAATTCAGCGACAAGTGCAAGCACTCATGGGAAAAGGGTACGTACGCGAAAGTCTTAGTCCTTGTGCCGTTCCTATCATTCTTGTTGCTAAGAAAGATGGTACATGGAGAATGTGCGTAGACTGTAGAGCTATCAACAATATTACCATTCGTTATCGTCATCCTATTCCTAGGTTAGATGATATACTTGATGAATTGAGTGGCTCTACTATCTTTTCTAAGATTGATTTGCGTAGTGGGTATCATCAAATTAGAATGAAACATGGTGATGAGTGGAAGACAGCTTTTAAAACAAAATTTGGATTGTATGAATGGTTAGTGATGCCTTTTGGTTTATCTAATGCTCCTAGTACTTTCATGCGATTAACGAACCATGTTTTGAGACACTTCATTGGGCGATTTGTGGTAGTCTATTTTGATGATATTTTGATATATAGCCGATCATTGGAAGAACATGTTGAACACATTAGACAAGTGCTAGAAGTGTTAAGAACTGAACATTTGTATGCTAATCTTGAGAAGTGTACCTTTTGCACAAACAAAGTGGTTTTCTTAGGCTATGTTGTTTCAGCTCATGGAATTGAAGTAGATGACTCTAAAATTGAAGCTATTCGAAATTGGTCTACTCCTGTGAATGTTAGTCAAATTCGTAGCTTCCATGGGCTTGCTAGTTTTTATCGCCGATTTGTGAAAGATTTTAGCACCATTGCTGCCCCATTAAATGAATTAACTAAAAAGGGAGTCAATTTTGAGTGGGGAGAAAAACAAGATCAAGCTTTTGCTAAATTGAAGAAATGTTTGACCTAAGCACCATTGCTTGTTTTACCCGATTTCACTAAAACCTTTGAGATTGAATGTGATGCTAGTGGAATAGGTATTGGTGGTGTTTTGATGCAAGAAAGAAAACCGGTTGCATATTTCAGTGAGAAATTTCATGGTGCCCAATTGAATTATCATGTTTATGATAAAGAACTATATGCTCTTGTGCGTGCGTTGGAAATTTGGCAACATTATCTTTGACCCAAAGAATTTATTATACATTCTGATCATGAAGCTTTGAAATACTTAAATGGCCAAGCGAAATTGAATCGTAGACATGCTAAATGGGTTGAATTCATTGAGACTTTTCCATACATTGTTAAATACAAGAAAGGCAAAGAGAATGTGGTAGCTGATGCATTGTCTAGAAAACATGTCCTTTTCACTCAATTGGAAGTAAAGGTTCCAGGATTAGAAAGTTTGAAAGAATTATATGCTTCCGATCATGATTTTTCAGCACCATATTCTAATTGCAAAGATGGGAAAGGGTAGAATAAGTTTCATGTTAATGATGGTTTTCTCTTTCGCATGAACAAGCTATGCGTTCCAGACTCTTCCGTGCGTTTGCTACTATTACAGAGTCTCATGCGGGAGGATTGATGGGACATTTTGGAAGAGAAAACATACATGGCGTTGGCGATCACTTTTATTGGCCGGGATGAGGCGTGACGTCGAAAGGTTTGTTCAACGATGTATCACATGCCATAAAGCTAAATCGAAACTCAATCCACATGGTTTGTATACTCCACTTCCAGTTCCTAGTGCACCTTGGGAAGATATTAGCATGGATTTTGTGTTAGGATTGCCTAGGACTAAGAGGGGGAGGGACTCCGTTTTTGTTGTTGTGAATAGATTTTCAAAGATGGCACACTTTATTCCTTGTCATAAGAGCGACGATGCGTCGCATGTAGTGACTTGCTTTTCGGGAGATTGTGAGATTGCATGGGATGCCAAGAACCATTGTTTCCGATCGTGATGTCAAGTTCATGAGCTACTTTTGGAAGACTTTGTGGGCCAAGCTTGGGACAAAGTTGCTCTTTTCGACAACTTGTCACCCACAAACCGATGGACAAGCGGAGGTGGTGAACCGTACACTCTCAATCTTCTTGGGACAATGATCAAAAAGAATTTAAAAGAGTGGGAAGATTGTCTACCACATGTTGAATTTTGCATATAATAGGGCGGTGCACTCTACTACTCAATTGTGTCCATTTGAGGTGGTGTATGGTTTCAAACCGATCACGACACTTGACTTGATGCCACTTCCATTACAAGAACGTACAAATATGGAGGCTTCCAAGCGTGCTGATTTTGTGAAAAAGCTCCATGAAAAGACTAAAGAGGTAATTGAACAAAAGGTACGTGCTTATGCTTCTAAAGCTAACAAGTCTAGAAAGAAATTGTTGTTTGAACCGGTGACTTAGTGTGGGTACATCTTCGCAAAGAACGCTTTCGGAGAAGCGTAAATCAAAGTTGATGCCTCGTGGTGATGGTCCTTTTAAAGTACCTGCCAAGATCAATGATAATGCTTACAAGATTGAACTTCCAGGAGATGATTATGCGGTAAGTACTACTTTTAATGTTGCTGATTTGTCACCATTCTTTGGTCAAGATAGTACAGAGTCGAGGACGACTCCTTTTCAAGTGGGGGAGGATGATGAGGACATCCCTACTACTACTACCATATCATCTGCTCATAAAGAACCCAAAGGTCCAATAACTAGAGCAAGGGCTAAACTTTTAAATAAGCAGTGAATTTGTTTCTTAATGAATTTCCTATTACTTTAGATGAGAATGGTATACTACCTAATGCAAATACATTGTGTGTTCTCGACTTTGAAGCAATTGGAGACCAACAGGACCAACTACCGTGTGCCAAAAAGAAGCTACGTGCATGCATGCTGATTAACGTGGAACACAAGACATGGAGATGATCTCGGAAGGAATAGATAATATGTTTGTGCCAACGGCCGAGAGCAACACAAAGGAAACAAACCAATCCATCCGAATTGGAGTCTATCTCGAATTAGTTTCTATCTATAGCATCCGAGTTGTTTTCTATTTCGCTTAGTTTCTATCTTGACCGCACCTTGTGGTGCCAATAAAAGGTCAAGGAATAGCCTCATTGTAAGGGACCACGAATTTTGATAATAGAAATTACTCTTGTTCTTCCTGTTGGCCAAACCAACTTGATTGAAGAATTGGGAGTTCATCGAAATCAAGATCGTTCAACCTTTCCGCCGGGAATTGGGAGCACGATAGAACTTCATCTGGTGGTCGTGAAGTTCAGCACGTGTGTTTGGGCGAATTATAGAGTGCTAACTCTTGCATTGGTAACGGGAGATCACTATGATTCATCAAAATATCGTGAGTATCTTGATCCTACATCGAGAAGATCGGGCGACCCCGTATCAAAAGCAGCCCACCGGGCCACATCGCACCGAATGATGTCGTGGTGCCGGAAGTTGTACCGCCCGTCTTTGCGCTTTGGGACACGCGACGTGGTGGTAGTAGCGCATCGTGTAGCATCAGTTGGGAGTTTGACCACAGTCGGGTGCCTGTTCCCAAGGTCATGGGACACGTCTGCTCGCGCAGTTGGGTAGTCATGCGACGCGAGCCTCCACCGGTTGGGCTTCCCAATCGTGGGGGAGGCGAAGAGGCTTTAAAAACGGGGTCGCCGTCGTACCACTATCCTTCCACCTTGACTAGCTGCCACAACATCGCTTTTTGCCCACTGCTCCTGTGTGCATCGCCGCCGTACACATCGCTCCTTGCCGCTGTTCGCCGCCGCACCTCTGCCTCTCGCCGCTTCCATTTCGGCAAGTAGTTCCGCGGGTTGCCGAGGTGGAAACCTGCCGTCGACTGTTGCCGCGCCTCCCGAAGAACCATAGCGGAAATGGCCCGATGTGATGACTGTTCTCGCCGACTGAGCGGCGGTGCTTCGTCGAGCCACGGCACCTCCTCCTACCGGTGGAGCTCGTCGACGACAGAGGTGGAGTACGCGCTAGTGGGGTGCGACCCCTCTCTGGCGAATAAACGCTGGAGCGCGGAAAAAGCGAGCGACGTCGCCGAGCGTGCTGGGGCCGAGCACAGTAACAGGAGACCATCGGTCTCTTCGCGCCGAGGAAGGCGACGACCGCGATGCGGTTTATGCGCCCCGATCGACGAGACAGAGCTGCATCCCGCAGAGTCGGAGGCGGTAGTCTTCGTCGCTTACCTGGAAGCTGGACCCTGGTTTTCGTCGGTGATGTTTGTCGGCGAGGTGCTGCGGACGTACGGGTTGGAGCTGGCACACCTGACTCCTAATGCCCTAGTGCGCCTGGCAGTCTACTGCTGGGCGTTGCGGACGGAGGCAGTGTGGCCCAGCACCCCTCTCTTCGCGTTCCTCCATGATGCGCGGTGCCAGCAGAAGAAGCTGGCCGGAGGCGAGTACTCAAACTTCGGGAGCGTCAACTTTGTGTTGAGGTCGCTGTGCATAAATCTGTTCCCTGCGAACTCGACGCGAGCCAAATGGGAGTCTAACTGGATACGGCAGTGGTTTTACCACCGTGTGGTGGGCGGCAACAACTTGAGTTGGACTGGGCAGCCGATGGAGTTCAACACGTCTCCTTCAGTGGCTCTCGACCGGGACGATGAGCAAAGGGCGCGGAGGCTAGTGGGGATCGCCCTCCGGTTTAATATGTGGGACCTTGTGGAGGAGTACTTAATGTACGGCGTGTCTCCGCTTTCCCGGCAGTGACAAATCCAACCCGATCGCGTGCGCCCCGACAGGATTTGCCCAACAGTGGCTTCGTTGCTGAAGCCTGTCGATCCCCGTAAGTTCTGGACCGTACGTTTTACACACCTAGTAATTGTCGTAGGTTCTAACTTTTTATTAGCAGAACTCCTCCTTGAGGACGCGGAGCGCGCGGCGACGATGCTCCTTGGACCGTATGTGGCCAAGGAGCACAGCCTTCGAGAGGTGGAAACGGTGAACGTCGGATGAGTGAATCGCGTGTGCGAAGCTCTAGGCATTCTGTCTTGGGAGTCTTGGCGTCGATCACGGCGGGCTCGCCCACGATATGGCGACGACAAGGGGAGACCTCTCCTTCTCGCCGAAGGGTCCGATCGCCCACCACCCGACCGAGCCTAACGACCGCCCTTCCTGAAGAACCCACCGAAGCCGAGGCCACGACAGTGACTGGCTCCGACTTGGCAGAGTACGTCAACTCCGACCTGGAGGCGGAGGCGGGTCGCGGCGCACCTGGCGACAAGGGGCCTGTGAGCGACACGGGCGACAAAGATGTGGATGCTGGCGAGTGCGAGGCCTTCTCACCTACCCTGGCTGCGGGGGTCGACGGGGGGCCCTTGGAGGCGCCGAGTGTGAAACACGCCCGCACAAGTTTACCTGCGGAGGTGGCCGAACGATTCGAGGTGGCGGTGCCGGTAGTCTTGGAGTCGGATTCCGAGGCGAAGGCCACGGGGCCCGAGGTGGAGTCCGCCGCACAGGATATGGGTGGTGCCCCGCAGCGACTCGTTCGGACGCAGGCCGAATGTCTCGACGATCGTCGCCGCTTCGCAATGAAGGTAGGAGCAGCTCCTTATCTTCTCGTGACTTCGCGAGGCTTTCTCCGATTTGCTCGCTGATACCATCATCGGCGTCAACTGGCACGCGATCTTCGGTGCGCGCACAAGGCTCGAGCGACGGGAACAGCCGCGAAGGGTCTGGCGCAGCTGGCCTGGACATAACTTCAATGCCCGTCGCCGCGGAAGCCGCCGGTCTGCAGTCTCAGCGCTTGATCGTGTTAGACTTCGTCCCTCAACGACCGCAGATTGTGCGGACGCTGGTTTAGACGGGTGAACGCTATCGTCGTGCGGGTCAGAGCTCTTGGAGAGTGCGCTGGAGGCTGCGGAGATGAGAGTAAATGTGACGACTCTTCAATTGCGTTTGCACTTGTGGGGCGTTCGCGACAAGCGTGCTATCGAGGCCCGCCCCTCGCTTTGCTGCTGCGGCTAGGCTCGCAAACGGGGCGGGTTGGAGGACCGACTCCGCGTCGCCGAAGAGGCCCATGCTGCGTGCGCCTCCATGGATGAGCACATCCGCTTCCTCGAGACAGAGGGTGCGAAGGCGATTGCTGACGCACAAGCACTTGCGGAGCGGACATAGCGCCTTGCCTCCGAAGAGCGCGAGGGTCTACTATAGCAGATCGCTGCGCTAGAAGAGGAGAAGGCTCGGCTGACCGCGATGCTCCGGGAGAGGGACTGGGCACTGGGGGACGCCTCGGTGGTAGTTTGGAGCTCAATGGAAGCTTTGGAGGGCGCGCTCTCCGATCTCACCGTGACGGTGCCGCCACGCACCTTTGGCCCCGAGGATCTGTCGAGCACTCTTTGGAGGATTGGAGAGGCCTCGGCCCTGGCGCTAAGTGTTGCGCGCTCCTTCGGCAACCATTGTTCGCTGGTGTCGACGCGTATCGTCCTCGGCCTCCTCCACCACCGGGGGTGCCTACATGTTGGTGAGCTAGCTACCCCACAACTGGAGCTGCCCGCCGGGAACGGGGTTATGTCCAGCGCGGTGCATGTCGTCTGCCGCTCAGCAAATTATTTGTGCCTCATGTTCCTTTTGTCGCCACGCTCGCTTTGTGATGACGCTTTGCGCTGCAATAAGCTGTCGAAGGGATCATAGATAAAACTTCGTGCGAGGGATGAGTGGTTCGGGCTGCGCCCTCCAGTTCTTATAGGATAGTGCGTGCGAGGTGGGGTATGGACGAACGGTCGACATAGGCCCCTTCACCTTGCAGCGACGTGGACACGCGGGCGCTCCGTGCGGAAAGTAATCTCGTCAGAGTCGAGAAAGAGTCCGCTTCGCGGTCGAAACTGAGCTATAGTCGTAGAGAAAGGTATAACTATCGAGTGCGGACTTGTGCGCTTGTGAACGTGGTCGTAAACGACTTTAGGACCACAACGAACGAAGAAGCGCTAACATCACCTTGAACAGGGGAATGACCGCGGCGATCCAACGGGAGAGTCCGCGGGTGCTAAAGACATGGTCGTAAGGCTCACAACACTTCGTCCCTAATCCCTTGTAGCTACTGACCAAACAGTATAGTAGGAGAGTAGTGGAGTAGATGTGATTGACAATGCTTGCCCCTCCCCTATGTCCAGGGCGTGTGTATATATATTTTCACAAAGCGTATTTTACAATACTGCTCTTACATTCATGTGCCCTCTATAGGAGTATCTATGTCATTACATATGTTCCATCTTGGACTTTACAACTCTCTAACAGGGCGGATGGGCTTAGGTGGGGCCACCTCTACCACAATACATTATATTGTTAACATTTTTTTCCTTTGTGTTATCCATAAAGATATAACGGTGCTTTTTATATTTTTTCTTTCTTTTTTCTTTCTTTCTTTATTTAATTGAATATATCAAGAAAAACTAACCGGTGCTACAATATTATTTAGCAAAAAACAAAAAACACGTATAAAAGACAAAAGCCACGGTACATTTGAACCGGACCTAAAGTGGAGTATCACTTAAAATTCTGTAAAATTCCGGCGACGGCGATTAGATTTTTGGCAGTGTAATTTTTGGCTCCGAAAGCGCGCAGACCGGCAAAAGCAGGCAAGAGTGCTGAGGCGGCCCGGCGAAGGGCAGGCAGGGAATAGAAGCGCCTCGGAATTTGGATTCCCTCCAGAGGGCGGTGTGTCAGCCCGGCCATCTAGAGCCCCGCGCGCCGCTTGCGCATCCCCGCATCCATCGTCCCATGTGGATCGCCCCACCAGCAGCGACGTGGTCCACCGCAGGCATGAGCTGAGCTTGGCTCTCCTCTTTTGGTTTGTTTTCTGTGCGTATTGTTTTCGGCTTTCGAAATCCAAGTCAAAATGAAGGAGCGTTTTTTTAGCGGCTTCACTTCAAATGGCTTCTTAAATTTAAAATTATATGCACCATTCATATCGGTATAGACAAAAATCAACGATCACAAAAAGAACATGTTCCTAGGTTAACGCTAATCCAACCCAATCCAATAGTAATTACTAGTGCTTAAGCTTAACCACGTGATGATTAATGGTAGCAAATACTATATACATTATACCCGGGGATTTCGGAGGGTATTTACGTCAGCTTTTCGCAAAAAAGTCCTCTGTATTTTTGAAATCGCGTATAAGTCCTTCAATTTTTGCAAAAAAACCTCCATCATGCATTTTTCACAGAAAACCCCTTGACTTTTCAAAATTACGTACGATCCTTAATTTTTTTAGAGATACCTTTCTTTTACAAGATAAAACCCCACGGTTTTTCTATTATTATGTACGGATCCCTATTTTTTGCGAAAAACCCTTTGATTTTCACAGAAATACGTGTGGACTCTCGATTTCTCATGAAAAGCCCCGTACAAATTATCAGCTCTTTTGCTTCGGTTCATTTGGTAGCTAGCGCGCCATGACGCCGCGCCTCCACTGCCAGTAGCATTTGACTAGTGCAGGAGTAGTCTCTATCTCTCGTGCAGCCGTGCGTGTAGACTGTTACGCACGCACGGGACGGGCGCCGCAGCGGATGGATGGGCCACGCCAACGCAACGACAAACCGCGTTGACCTTCGGCCGGGATCGGCAAGTCCTTGTGTGTACACGGCACGGCCGGCTAACTTGACGAGATCCAAGGCCCCACTCGAAAAGTCCCCGAGTTTCTCGTAAAGTTCTTGCAAGAAGCACGAAGAAAAAAAAAATCCCCGAAACAAGTTGAAGAAAGCAATTAACCTTTACCTTTCCGGTGGGTGTTGGCTTTCACAGAATTTACCGTGACTCGTGGTTTTTCGTTTTGAAGCCATGCTTTCTAGGTTTAGCGATGCTCGACCTGCTCCAAAGGGCTAAAAAGCTCTGGCTTTTGACTTTTTATGAAAGCTTTTATTGTTGTGAACGTTAATTTTTTTTGAATCAAACAATAGAAAAAACGAGAAAAATAATGATATATCTTTGAGATAATGCAAAGAAATAAGATGACAAAAAGAAAAACCATAAAAGCAAAAAAAAAAACAAATTTAGAAGCCAAAAAGTGTATCGCTCAATAAACTAGTCTTGCTGTGATATACTTTTAAAAATCTCTAAGATTTTTCATTAATTTTCTATAGCATGTTGTCTTGTGTATCTTCCTTTCTATTTTATTTTCTAAGGGAACGAGCTCAATGTTTGTGTAGTAACATTTGCCTGATCACGTGACAATCAAGCACAAATGTAAGACTTCAAACCAATTGACTTAAGTACAATAAGACGTAGGTTTGTCCATCAAAAAGTCCAGGGAAACACGGCGTCGGGGGTCCTCAGTCCCCTTGGCCGCTTTTGTGTCTCCATATATCCTTACGAGCGCATCCGCGAGGCTGCCTCCTTTCCTTCCTGTTCATTCCTCCCTCCCTTCTCCTCTAGCGAGCCAGAGCTTCCATGACCTGCCGGTGGCCAGGAGATCTCCACCGGAGATGAGCTCATCTTCTCCTTCTAACCAGGGGCGGATGCACGTTCACAAATGTGGGGCAACAGACCCCGTATCGATTTTAATTTTTGTTGATTATAGTACAAACTTACAGTGTGTCTCCATATATCAAAAACTAGTGTCCCCTATACCAAGAACTATATTTATCTAAAAAAGAAGGCTTAAACATGTTGACAAACAGATGAAGAAAAGAAAAGAAAACACACAGAACGTCGACAAAGCAAAACACTTCAATAAAATACGTGTAATAGTAGGTTTTTGGATTCATCCTAGATCATTCACTAATGATAGATTTCTTGATTTTGGTATATTGTCTGACAAATAGTTATTTATCATTGAACTTTGTTATGAAGTTAGTTGATGTTACAAAATTTAGAATGCATATAGGCAGAAGTTTGTTGTAACTTCACTTAGGAACAAAATAACATATAGACGTATTCTACATCTAAATATGTAGAAAATACTGAGTGCTCTTCCTTTGATATCTCGACGATTAGTCTCTCTGTGCTCGCTCTGATTGCACCCTACTATCCAATGTCTTGTGTAGGGGTGCAAAAGAAAAGGATAATTTTCATCCGACCGTCCGAACGCTTATGGAACGAATACAAAATAGAGAAATGGGTATCTGGTATTATCCGTGTCTGACTCCGACTCCGAGAAAAAATATGAAATAGGATACAAGATGAGTGATATCCGTCCGTATCTACTCTGATATAGCTCTAGATGGATGTATTGATAAGTACATACATAGAGCATGAGGCCCCACATCATTTCTTTTCTAGATCCGCCACTGCTCCTAACCTCTCTCCCTGCTATCCTCAAAGCCTCCTCTCTCCTCCTCGTCATTCCTCCACCCAACTCATCCCTCCCTCCTCCAACGAGTCAAAGCTCTAGCGAGCCTCCAGCGGCCGGAGATCATCACCATAGACGAACTCCTTTCTAGAGGGGTGTTTAGGCGATACGCTAGAAGAGTCGAGGCATCAGATCTATATAAATCAGAGGGATCCAACGGGGGGCTAGCAATGAGTCACCGGGTTGGCCATGGCCTTGCCTAGATCTAGGCTTATCGGCGACAAGGTTTCGAGCTAGCCGTCTCCTCCCCCTCGCTATCAAAGCTACGAGCATGGCGTCCACCTCCTGTACACTTTGTTGCAAACATTTCAAATTATTGCAGACTTGTTTATTAATTGATATATAAACTATTGTACTTTGTTGCAATGTGGTTTCTCAAATATTGATGCAAGAGGTATTTGTTACAATTATATTTTTTTTATTTTTTTGCATAAGAGTAAATTTTTATTGCAATATCTCTTCTCAAATGTGTAACACCCCGCCCACCCTCTGAGTCTAGAGTGATACCATTATTGCATAACATTGCCCTTTTCTTTCAACTGTTAACCTTTTTAAGCAAACACTACTTTATTCATAAAGCTGCGACCACTTACAACAGACCATTTAAAGCAATTATTCTAACTTACTGGAGGAGTTTAAACATGCTACCTCAAGCTGATATGTGAAGTACTGCTATATGTGAATTTATTCATGTGTTACTCCCGCCCGTGCATGACGTCCTCAACGATCACCTAAAAAACAAACAAAGCCAGGGTGAGTCTAGAGACTCAGCAAGAACACGATAAAATAGTAGTGTTATCATACCACTTTAATAATTCCCATTTATGTGAACTGTACATCACTATCTCTGTAACTATTTCACTGTTGTCACTTTTATGCAATGCAATGCATCTGTAACTGTGTCACTGTTCTATTCTGTTTTCATGCAATACGATAGGATGCGTCTGTAACTGTAGCTTATACCGGTATAACGAGTGTTCACCCGTCGATGAACCACTCAATCCCGTCCTCTTATATACAGGGATCCAAACTCCACTCCTGGGAGTACCTACCGAAGTAGGTCCTATTGTCTGTGTATGAGTGCAATGCGTGATGCAACATGCTTTCAATGTTGGCGTTTAATCATAAGCAGCACTTATTAAAGTATGATTAGCACGTAATTATAAGAACTGTAGGACATTGCATGGAAGGCACAAAATACCAATCATTCATCACAATCCACTATTCTACCATACACTTATCTGGTTAACCTCAGGGACGATGCGTGGACTGCTCCGACCTGGGACCTCCACCTATACAAACATCAATCAGACTCAACACATCATATCGAAACCAGCGCTTAAGTGAGCAATGACGACTCTACGCGCATAACCCGACTCTGACATAAAACGCCCAGGGTTAAGGTCCTGTCGCGCAGGTACCAAACCCTCATTCATTTTTTTTATTTTTCTCCTCTTTTCTTTAATCTTTTTTTCCTTTCCTTCCCCTCTCTTTGCCGAACAATCTTTCTTCTTTTTTTCTGGCCGAAAGGCCTCATCCTTTCCGCACCTCTTTAGCTCTTTCTCTCTCTATCAGATTTGGCTTTTCCCCAAATCCCCTATCGGGGGTGTGCCGCCTACCTCCAGCCACCGGCCGGCAAGTCCGCATTGGCCAGCTCCCCCGTCCTCCCCCACTGGGCCGCCTTCCACCTCCCTTCCGTCACCCCAGCTGCTGCGCTGCCAGCACTCGCCACGGTCCCATGCACGGATGCTTGGGCCCCGGTCTGCCGTCGGCCTACTCCAGCCTGACCACCGATGCCATGGCTCGGGCCCCTGCCCTCCGGCACCACCACTTCCTCTAGGCTCGGCAGCCATAGTCCGTCAGCCTGGAGCTCGTCGTCGGCCCTAGATGCCTACACGCCGAAACCCCCTCCAACTCGCCGGCCGGTCCTTCTATTACCAGGACAGCTCTCCCCTCCATCCCCTTTTCTACATGCATTTCTTTGTAACCTCTACTTCTGCGCGCTTTCATTCTTATGTTCGCCCTGACTTGGGAAAAGCCCAAGGCTAGCTCCGCGATGGTACATGATTGGGGGCGTGCGCCGGGGAGCACGTCCTCTTTCTCATGGGTGTGTGGTGATGCCTATGGCTTACCGTCGGTGGCGTAGTGGCTTTACTATCCTGGTGCTAGGTGTCGTGCCATGGGATTACAAGAGGGAAGAAAGGGTGGAGGGAAGGTGGGCACTCTTGATGGACGGCTTGGTGTCAGTCCAGTGGCTGTTGATGTCCCACGTTGTCATCGTCGCCATCCTCATGCCGTAGCCTTCGCCAGCTCCATGGGGTCCCCTCCTCTCCCTTGCTCCTTCTTCATCTTCCCTCCCTCACGGCTAGCTGGGTGGCTTTCGGTTGTGAAGTGTAATGGGTTGAGGTGAGGCTTGGGCTTGGGTTATCTCTGTCTTTAGCGAGCTCCCTGGGTGAGCTCTCGGTCAGGAGAAGAAATGTGAATGTAGCTTGTGTGGGGGCTGGCTAGTACTGTGCTAGCCTATAAGGGCATGGTTGGCCTACCCTCTAACTTTGTGGAATGACTGGAATGCCTTCACTTTACTCCCACTTTCTCTCATATGACTGACTGTCCAATGACAATTTGGTCCAAATGGTGCTGCATGAGCTTTGGAAGTTTCTTACTGCGGCAGGTAAGTCGATAAAAGTGGACGTTGGCTAATTTTTGTTTTACCGAATGACGAAGCCCACAATAGCGAGAGGCGCCGACCAGCCCCGGACTGTTTGGGAACCTCTGTGAGCACTACTTTTATTCGGCATTCTAATGCCGATGGGTCTGACGATAAACTCTACTTTATTTCCTTTATTCTCTCTTGGATTGTTTCATTTATCACTTTTTCCCTTTGCATTTTAGTGGTATTACAAAATCTTGCAGCAAGAGGTATTTGTTGCAATTGTATTTTGACTATGTTGCACAAAGGTAAATTGTTCTTGCAGTAGGGATGTTTATTTGTTGCACTGAGAAATATGTGCTTGTTGCATTAAGTTGCAAATTTGCTGTTTTGTTGGATGAGGGTGGAGGTCTATTGCTAGCTTACTATTTAATTGTTGCGTCTCACCGATTTTTGTTGCACAAAATCAGATAGCTGAGATTGACTCTTTTTAGGTTAGATCTGAGTTGAAAAGCAGCGTACAATAAAAAGCTTTCCATGGTAAATAAAGTATCGTAACGGTTTAAAAACAGTAGGTTGGTCATGATTTCTATTCTGTTGATAGCAACTACGGCACAATACTACTACTCGATTTAAAGATACACTTCATAATATACATATCTAGCTTTAAGTCTCATAACATAAAATCAAAATCCAGGAATTCATAGCCAGAAGTAATATGAAAACGACCAATCAAATGCACGTCAGCCATTTTACTAGCGACGATGATAAAATCTATAACCGGGATAGAATAAAAAGCTGAAAAACTTTCAAGAATCAAGGCCGACCAATTTTACACACTATAGTGCACACCATTAGCTTGCATTTTGGATCATACAGGCCCACTCGCTGGCTTATGCAGCTTTCTGACACTCGGACCTAATTCATGTGGGTGGTCCTAGCAATTTCTCCCTTGCTTTTCCTTGACTCTCTCCCAAAGTTCTCTTGGATGGAATCCATGGAACACCCCTGTCCTCAAAAAAAAAAAAAAATGTCAAGAGGAGATAGATACGAAGTTCTGATCGGGTTTTGGTTTTTTTTTCTAAGACAAAATAAATAAAATAGTTTTTTTTTTAAAATAGATTCTTCGAATAGCTTTTTCGAGTCTAAAACTATGTGTGTCGTTTTTATTCGTATCTTCGTTGTCTGTTCTGTTTCAAAAATTATAAATAAAAATCATCAATTGTAGTCAAAAGCTATTAACTGACACCAAAAAAACAGGATAAAAACAAGAAAAAAATACTAAAAACCTTGATCCCTTCACCCTCAGCAGCAGCAGCAAGCAGCCAAAGCACCAGCACCATTCACACACAACCACACAAGTAAACCCAGCATCAGAATGGAAAAGACCGGAGATATACCACTTCAGAGTGAGATCTCAATCCTGAAACCAAAAGCAGAGATCGCCATTAAATGTTTTTTTTCTTATTTTCTCTGTCTCTTCAGCTGTGATCGTTTCGGTTTCAGCTTCTGGCTTTTGGTTTATTTTTCACTATTCATAAATTCATCTTTTTCTGAACTTTTGACTTTTTTGAGCTTTTTTGCCCGTTCTTTTTTTCCCATATTCGTTGCGTTGTCTGTGATGGGCTAACATATTTTTTATATTTTTTAATTTTTTTAAATTTAATTATGTTAAATAAGACTACATCATTCTGATGTTTTTTCAAATTCTGATCTTTTCACCATAAACCACCAAAAATAAGCCCAAATGATCACCACCTCAAGCTCGCACAGCCCAATTGCTACATACAGAGAGAAAGTTGTTGCCATCCTGCTTGTCCCCCTTTCTTTCCTCTCCTTTTGTTGGTTCATCATCCGCCACTTTCTATATACAAATGTGAAAACCAGACACTGAGACACCTAAGCAAAAGAGATGCAAAGTCCCCAAGCATACCTAACAAAAGAGCTGGAAAAAAGAGAGTGTTTCTTTGATCAGCAAAGAACTGGGGAATCGATCAAGCTCTGTACTGGACTACTGACTACCAATGCTAGAAACTAAGTAGTACTAGTATGGTGATGGTGCTACTGCTGATTAAAATGGTGGATCAGAGGCACTCTTCCTCCTTCTTCCCTTCTCTTTCCTCTAAAAGGAGCCAAGAACAGCATGGCAGTCTCTCTGAGTCAACTCCCGGCGCCGGCTGCCCCTGCGGCCGCCTCGCCGGCGGTGGCACTTGCCCAGGGGGAGCCCAAGAGCGGCTCGTCGACCACGTCGAAGAGGGAGGACATCGGGGTGGCGCTGCTGCCGTCGACTAATGCGGCGGCGTCGCTGTCGCCGTTCAGGAACAGGAGGTCGTCCTCGCCGGCGATGTCCATGTCCTCCACGAGCAGCTCGTCCTCGTCCTCCTCCTCCTCCATGGACGGCGTGCGCAGCGGCGTGGTGGGCGAGAGCCCCGCCGACGTCGACGGCGGGCTCAGGTGCTGCGCCTCGGCCGCCACCACCACCGACGGCGGCGGCGGCTGAGGCGCCGAGGAGGCCGGAGAGGGAAACTTGTGCCGGGTGGTGCCAGCGAGCGAGTTACGGTGGGTCGGTGCCGCGTGGTTGTGCTCGCCGGTGTAGGTGAGGATGAAGGTGTTGGGGTCGGCGCGACTGCGCTCCACCTGCTTCCGCGCCGCGCACCCCTTGGAGCTGCTGCACCGGTAGTATCCCCTGTCCAAGAAAGAGAGCAGAGCAGAGCGGCCGGTGAGGTTTGCTTCAACGGCGGCCGGCAACCGCGTTCAACTACAAGAAGACAGAGGTTTTGGCTGACCTTGGGTAGGGGGAGCCCTTGATGGGCTTCTGGCCGTACTTGCGCCATGCCCACTCGTCGGCCGACACGCCGTCCGCCGGAACGTGGCACACCACCTTCTTCTGCGGGTTCTTCCTGGAGAGTAGCGTAGCACAGCAAACGCGTCGAACAGCGTTAGCAGCTCGCAAATCTCAGCTTAGGTACGAAGAATCGCTACCATTTCCGTGCAGAGTAGTAGTCCGTGAAGCTTACCTTCTCTTGGATCTTGGCACTCCGCCGGACACCTGCCGCCGGCTCGGCTGAGTCCTCTCCGGAGCAGACGCTGGAGCAGCCGTCTGGAGGGGCACGTCCGCCGGTGTCATCACCGGCTGCAGCTGCTGCTGCTCCTGTTGCGGGGGCGGCGTCGGCAGAGGCAGGGGAGGAGGGGCGGCGCAGAAGGCCTTGAGGAGCTCGTCGGCGTCTCGCCCGAAGCCGGAGGCTTCACCGGCGCAGAGGTCAGGGAAGCACCACCCAGCATCCGCTTCCTGCTCCTTCACAGTCTCCGGCGCCGGCGCCACAGGCGGCGGGGGCGGGAACGAGGCGAAGGGGTCGTGCTGCGGCGGCTGGGAGAGGCGGCGGCGGCAGGCGAAGCGCACGACGGCGTCTAGATCCCAGTTGTTGAGGTTGTGCTCCTCCTCCATCGGCTCCTTCCCCCTTGGCACGCAGCGGCAACCGGAGAAGAGGCGCGCAGTGGTTGGGTTCTTCTTGGCTTGGGAGGAGGAGGAGATAAGGGGGAGGCGCTGACTTTTGCTAGTTTATCGTTTGTTTTGGAAGAGGGAGGAGACTACGGGAAAGGTAAAAGGAGAGAGAGAGAGAGGGATGGTTGCATTGGATCCTGTCCTAAAAAGGTACGAGGGCTACGGGTCTATGGCCCTATGCTGTGAGTTTTCTTTTGCTGGGTTTTCCTTTCTTTCTTGGGGCTTGGGGATTTGATAGGGGTGTGGAGCACCCCTTATTTGACTTGTGCCATGTCAAAGGAGCGAGAAAGGAAGAGATAGTGACATAGGGGAGGGGTATAAAGGGGAAACCACAAGAATTTCAGGACCTCGCACGCAAAAATACCACCTATACTTAGGATGTAAATGCGATGAATCGGTTTGGTTTTTTTTTGGTTGATGGTGAACCGGACATATATATGTTCGGAGGTGTTGTACAATATTCAACTATTTTTTTTGGAGAAAGTTAGTCGAATTTTATACAGTTCGATTTACGCCAAAATTCATGCTTCTGTTTGTCTTCGTCTTGTTTTCAACATTCGGTGAAGATCCGGTAAGGCTCCCCGTCGTTTTCAATGGAGGAGTGAAGTTAGGGTTAGAGTTCACTAGTTAGGGTTAGGGTTCATCGATAGCCATCGGGTTAGAGGGATGTTGGAGTGGCGGCGGACTGGCGACGCCACCGCCGTCGGACAAGGGCTGGGAGGAGGTCGGTGGGGGTGAAGATGACAGATCCAGCGACGGGTAGTGGGGCCTAGCGAATCTAGCGGCGAAGAGCCATCAGAGACGGGGAAGAAAAGACACCGGTGGAGGTGGAAGCAGGGCAGAGGAGGACGAGGCAGGTGGTACCGGCACCAGCACCAAGAGGGCGACGGTGACCACGTTGGGGGGTGGTAGCGGCGACAGTGTTGACAAGGCAACGAGATGCAGCGCGCTGGAGGGAGTTTGGGGCAGCGGCGGATTGGAGTGAGGGAGGGAGGAGGAGTTAAGGTTTGGGGTGGGGAGGGGTTTTTATATTTGGTGTGTAGAGATCTGAGCCCTTGATTTTTTATTCGATGATTAGAAAAGTACCTGATTTTAGAAAAGATAATAGACAGAAGTTGTATAAACAGACCCATATATGTTAACACCTGAGCATATCAGCTAAAACTTTGTTGTAAGCCCCGTAACGGTGGTAATTTTTGCTTAGTTTATGGCAGATGTGCATTAATGGTTGGTAGACTGTACACAGTAGATCAAGTTGTGCAAACATCATTTTCCAGTTGACGATCGATGAATGACAGTGACAGTGCGTAGATTAACACCTTTGCTTGTATGTTTAAGTAGATCAAGTTTGGCTAGCTAGGCTTTATAGAATAGGTTGGGTTGTACAAAACATATCCTATTCTGGTTTATACGACGAACAGGATGTATGTATGTTCACACTGTCGTATGTCGACTGGGATTTTTCTGTGAGTCACGTCAAGGTAAACATATTTCCTTAGTTTGTGGTGAATGCATGGATGAAGGTAGGTTCGGGTCTACTCGATTGAGCTGGAGTTTGCAATAGGACACGTTATGGTAAATATTTTTCGTAGTTTATGGTAAATCCAGGGGAAAAGGTGTACTTGCAAGTTGCATCTGCCCAGCTTGGCTAGGGTTTTTATAGTAGACCAGATTATGGGGTGCTTATATAGGTTTTTGCTGATAGGTTTTTGTTTGAGCTAATAAATAGTAACAGTTTGTAGAGAGATACTTATATACGATTTTGGCAGATATAAATAAAGTTGCTATAATATCTACTACAATCGACTAGTAGACCATGCCTTGAAAAGACACTTCGTCTTAAAACTAGAAAAACTATTTACTTTAAAAAAAAACTTTTAAAAGTCAATACAAATAAGATCAACATCCGACTATTGGAAAGATGTGTGTGGGTTCATACGTTTTTCATCTCAACTGGGACTTTCCCGTGATCCAAGTCATGGTAAACATAATCTTTATCCTACTTTATGGTAAATATATGGATGATGGAAGTTTTGTGCCTATTTGATTGTATAAAACATTTTTTGCGAGGTATAAAAAACTTTTAAGGACAAACTATCTGTCGGCGTTATTGTAAGAGCGGGAGGGAAAAAAATTGGGGCATGGTGTAGTGATGATATTATAACTTTTAGCATCTATTGTTTGAAAAAAAACATAGTTAAACTCTCGCATCGATGATCATGAAAAGTAAAAAACGATGGATCTGGTACATTTTTGGAAAAGGGGTAAGTTGGAGGTTACTGGCAGCTTGACCTTAGCTTGTATGTGGCCGTGCTTTGGCTGAAGGAGAGCGTGCCCCTTGTATATAGCCCTAGCCCCTAAGCCTCTAGCTCCATGGAATAGACGCCGTTCATTTTTGCTGAAGGAATGGAAGGGTCTAAACAGGTATATCAACTGGATCTGAACATCTTGTACTATATACTAGCCACGTAGGCGTGGCGCCACGCCACGCTAGCCACCATATGGACCAAAGTAAAAGAGGCGAAAATTCGCAGGAAAAAGAAAGTATAGGGTTTTTTTGCAAAAAAATCGAGGGCATTGTCGCAATAAAAGGAGAGTGGAGGGGTTTTTTCGCAAAAAACAAAGGGCCTATTCGGAAGAAATAAGGGCCTGTTCGTAATTACGGGAAACTGCGGGTCGCTACCCAGCAAAAAAGTGTGCAGGGTTTTTTCGCAAGAATTTAGGGACCTTTTTGTGAAAACCAATGACTTAAACGTAATTACTAAATCTTTGCGGGCTATTTTGCAGGAGGCTGACACGTGGATAGCCTTGGGGGACAGAGAGTCTTCCTCCTATAATATACGGAGTATTTAGATATGAAGGCAAACATTATACTCCCTCGTTCAGGAATCTACCACGTCTTAAAATTCGCAGTCAAATATATAAAAAAACTATTTAGATTAATTATATAAAATAATAATATTATATCAGGTATAAGAATATTTTCATAATACAATAGTTTTATATTATTTATGAACATATTTATATAAAAAAATGTTAGACTCTGTGGAGGTCGTGAGATGATGAATAATTGACTCTTGGGTTGCATTGAAATTTATATTTGTGAAAGTTTCGATCGATCACAGTTGGCGATCGACAGGTTTTGACCACGGACGGTAGTCCGATCGGTCTTCTGATGGATGGTCTGATTGGCCGGCGTCGACCACAACAAATCAACCACGGCATGTCGACCACGACAAATCGAGCACGGTAGGTTGAGCACAACTGAACGACCACAATAGACTTCGACCACAGCATTTCGATCACGGCAGAATGACCACAGGAGTAATTGATAGGCTTCGACCTCGGACAGTGTACCTGTCGTATGCTACAGGGAACTGGTCGTATGTAACAGTAAACTGGTCATAAGCGAGAATGAACTAGTCGGTGATCGGAGCTATAGTACATGGTCGGTACTCAATGGTCGTAGCTAAAGTACTAGGTTGGCACTCAGTAGTCTTAGACTTTGCTAGTCGATTAGCATACTACGACCATGGTCGGCAGTGGGAGGTGTCGACCGTGATCGGTGATCGATAGAGCGAGCTACAGTAACCGGTCGGTGGTCGTAGCTATAATGTTTGCCATACCCGTAGACTTCGCAGTTTGTTGTTGTAGTCATAGACTTCACGGGCTGTTGTCATAGTCATATGCTTCGCGACCTGTTTGTCTTAGACTTTATGATCGATAGTCATAGACTTTGTGATCGGTAGTCGTAGACTTCACGGTCGGTACTCATAGGCTTCGAGTACCTCGAGTACTTGTGTCTGATAGGCCAATGGTGTAACCGGCTTGTGCATGGCGACCAGATTGGTCTTTCTGAGCGGTTGGTGCTACAATACCCTATTGGTACTCGATAGTGGGTAATACAGTACCTGATCGGTACTCTGTGATCGGTCGGTGGTCGATGATACAATGATTGGTTGTCGGTCGGTAGTCTGTGCGATGCTTGTGATTTACGAGTGTTCTGAGTGGTGGTAACTCCCAAGCACTTGTGGTTTTCAAGTGCTCGTTGAGACAATGGTATGATCGGCCTGTGCATGGTAGTCATACCGGTCGTACTGAGTGGTTGGAAGTTGATTTTCTGGAAAACGTGGAAATTATGGTCGTGGTTGATCTGGTTGGTGTCGATGGATGGTTAAGTGTGTAGTTGTGTATGTGGATTAATGTCGGTCAAGTTGGGAAGTATTGTGCAGGAGAAAACGTTCTTTGGTGTTTGCATGTGCAGTTTGGGCATGGAGACAATTATAGTCAGTGACAAGGAGGACCGGGACTAGGATGGAGAAATCTAAGGTCCAGGTAGTCGAGGATGTCAGGATGTGGTCAGGCTCACGCTGGATCACATAGAGATCAAAGGGGTGGATGATGCGTGGAGAAGCTACGGAAGGTGTGGTTCTAGAGGCTTCGACACGTAAGGTGGATGATGCGTGATGAAGATATAGGCAGTGCGGTTCTGGAGGCTTCGTAACGTGATGAGTTAAGAGTTGTGAAAAAAGTCCATGACTAGTAAGGCTTAGATATTGGAAAATCCGCGTTTGGAAGAGTTTCGGGTTCTTTGATTTACGGAATCAGATAGGAATTCGTGTCCAAGTTGATAATTCGTGTCAAGTTGATGAGGACACGGTTTAGGGCTCTAGCATATAAAATGAGGGAGAAGTTAGGAGTTAACCGAGGGCTTTCGTAGGGCTTTGGAAAAAAGATTTTGTGTTAGGGTTTGAGGGGTACCGGGAGGGCACTTTGTAGCCACAGAATATGTTTTAGAAACAAAAGATCGGATCTATTCTTGAAAGTTCGTCGGTGTCGGCGGCGCTGTTTTTTGGGTGTCATTTTTGACTCGTTCTCGTTACGACATCGATGTTGAGACTACGTATAATACAATCTTGAGCAGCTGAACACCAAGCGATCGGAATCTTCATTAAGTACGCGCAAAGGGGTTGAATGAGTGGTCAATCGAGCAGTAACAGATTTGAAAAGACAGGTACAATCATACACCCCGCTCTAATTGTCATCGACGATCCTACGAAAAATTATGGGCAAAATTGCATGTTGCATACCACGTCAATATCTTAAACGTCATGTATTCTTAACCAGAGGGAGTACTTTTTTTAGCTTGGGAGGGAATTAACGGTGAGTAAAGCTCAAAATAAGAGTTAAATAAATAGTATTGTAGTATTGAAAGGTTCAAATCCCTTATAAAAATTGAAACAACTATAGTCGGATATGCCCAATACACACACACCATCAAAATATCACATCGTAGAATTTAAATACTGAAGACAACAAAACAAGTCAAATCAGTGCACGCTTACGCCCCCGTCTATTAAAACCCAAGCAGGGGCCATGTGCTCAATAATTTCAAATTTATAGGTGCAAGCAATTTCACTGATTTTATAATATCGTGTGGTGATTTTATTAGGACCAAGATAATTTAAAAAATATGCATGACATAATACGGTTTGAATAAATTCAACAATGACATGGCTGGACACATTTTTCTACGAGTCAAACCGTACTGCATTGCGTCCGGCAGCCATTTCCTAATCCGTATGAAACGGCCAATTTCCTACAGCCCGGGATTGTGGACATGGGGTTTTGACCTTCTGACGAGTACACGTGGTCTCCGTACGGTGCGTCCGGGTGTCAGTGGGTTGCGTGTGACCTAGGATCAGGAGGGCAGCGAGGGGAACGGCAAATAGCTTTCTGTCGGCAGCTTTTCACTCTACTTGCTTTTGTCTCACTTTAAAGATAAAACAAAGGATCATAAATATTATTGAGAAATCATCCCTGACGAGTCCAATCCGATCGATTTTTATTCTATATAAAAGAGATAATCAATACAGATAACGTAAATAGTAGATTGAAAACACAAAGATAAGAGAAGAACTCCTGGTCTTTCTTTATTGCTTTCTCTTTCTCATACATGTATAAAATAGCCAATAACCCTCCCTATATATAGCTTAGTGGTGAGGTGCACGTAAATAGCCAAGGCTTCAAGCCCAGCCCCAGATTTCGTAATACTCCCCTTAGACACTCATCCGACACGTTCATGCATCATCAAAACTCCATAAAAATCCAGTGGAAAAAATTTGAAGAAAGAGTACATGATACATGTTATGCTGCGTTGCACGAATTGATTCATTAAAAATCTTGGCCGAGAAATTTCAGGAAAACTCGTCAAGGGAAAAAGAGTACAATCCACCCAATTTCATTTAATCTTCAGCATTTATTCTTTGGGTACTCCATCTTCGTGATCAAGTTTTAATAACGAGCTTGAGAAAAATCTCCCCCTGAATTCTGTACTTCTCTAAGTCTCATCATTCCAATTCCTCATACGCATCTTTCAAAATTAGATGCTGGGAGTGACTTAGTGAATAAATCTGCAAGATTTTCACATGACTTAGTATGCAGTACCTTAATTCGGTCCATCTTTTGCAATTCATGAGCATATAAGAACTTGTAGTTGATATGCTTTGTGAGATAACTCTTCACGTAGCCTATCTGTACTTGTGCAACACAAGTTGCATTATCTTCATAGATAATTATGGGAGCTTGCATGATATTCAACCCACATGACTACTGGATGTGGTGAATCATTCGTCGGAGCCAAGCACATTCTCGTGCAGCTTCGCATAGTGCTGTGATTTTTGAGTGGTTCCTCGAAGTTGCTACAAGACTTTGCTTAGACGATTTTCATGAAATTACAGTTCCACCACACAGGAATACATAGCATGTTTGCGACCTTGAGGTATGCGGGTCCGACAGGTACCCTGCATCTGCATAACCAGTTATATTCAAGTCTTGGTTTTTTCTATAAAATAACCCAAGGTCCTTGGTTCTTTTGAGGTATCGGAAGATGTCCTTTATTCTCTGCCAATGCCTTTTGGTAGGTTCTGCACTATGCCTTGCTAATAGATTTATGACAAATGTAATATCTGGTTTAGTGCAGTTCGCCAAATATATAAGTGCTCCTACTGCATTTAAGTAGGGGAATTCCGGTCCCAGGACTTCCTTCCCCTCTTCCCTAGGTTGGTACAGATCCTTTCTTGCTGTAAAGATCTCCCGATCATCGGTGCTTTCGATGGGTATGCCTTCTCAAAGCCGAACGTTTCTAACACCTTATGGACATAGGCTGACTGATGTACTAATGTCCGTGTAGCCTTTCTTGCATAGAAAGTTGTTTAAGCGATTATACCACATCCTGTCGGATTGCTTGAGTCCGTATAGTGATTTCCTGAGTTTCACACTGTACGGATTTCTATTTGCCCTGTCTTGGTTCGGGACATGGATACCTTCAGGTACCTTCATATAAATTTTCGAATCCAAATTTCTATAAAGGTATGCAATTACCAAATCCATCAATTTCATTTCTAAGTTTAGATTTAGTATATTGAGATTAAGTATCTAAAGGTGATTCCACTCATGATCGGGTTATATGTTTCTTCACAATCAATTCCTGGACATTGAGTGAAACCTTGTGCAACAAGCCTTGCTTTATATCTTACAACTTCATTACTTTCATTTCTCTTTCGAACAAATACCCACTTATGCTCTACAGGGTGCACATGAGGAGGTGTGCGGCTTACATGCCCAAACACCTCTCTATTTTCTTTAGAGATAATAATTCAGTTTCTATTGACGTTTTCCAATCTTCCCAATCTGATCTTTTCTTACATTCAGCGAGTGATGCGGGCTTTGGATCAAGATCGATGATTGTGGTAATTTTATTTGCAAAGTAGATATCAACATTGGCTGTTATCCTATTCATGGATACTCCCGTGTGCACATAGTTTATAGCTATTTCATCATGAGTTGATTCTTCTTGTGCTTCTATTTGCTCACCGCTCCTTCCAGTTGCGACGGCAAGTTCCTTTAGTTTTTTAGCTCCGATGTGTGCATATACAACCATGCTGATTTCTCCCTCCATAGGAATGTTCAGATCCGGTATGCGCTTTTATGAAGGTGTCATGCTGGTGCCAAGTCTCAACTAGCTCCCGTTTTAGTTCTGGGGTACTTCAGTGATCAACTGTGTCAGGTCCTTTTTATCCTTCACCAAGCATCCCTGGTTACTTAGGATTTAAGGGGCCGGAGTTCTCGTCCTTTTATTCTGAGACATCTGGACGGGATTAGAGACACTTCAACTTTCTTTCGTATTTTAACCCTCTCCGGTGTATTGCGTGCAGGCACATGCTAAACAAATAGAGAAGTCGAAAAGATCATTGACTTGCAAGCATTAGCAAACCAACTGTCTGATCACTAAAGTGATCAGACAGTTGGTAGTGATCAGACAATTGGTTTGCTAATGCTTGCAAGTCAATGATCTTTTGGACTTCTCTATTTGTTTCACTAGTGCGCGGGTCATGTGCATGGATTCCCGTGGCTTGCCACGTAATTTTCCGATATTTTTCATCAAGGGGTTGATTTCCTCCCCATAATATTGGGAAACTATCCTCATCAAATATGTGATCAGCGAAACGGGCAGTATGCAAATCTCCTGTCATGGGTTCTAAATACTTGATTATGGATGCTGTCTCATAACCAACGTATTTCCCAGTCTTTCGGAGAGGACCGATTGCAGTTCGCTGTGGAGGGGGTATAGGTACATAAACCTTGCATCTAAACCTCCGGAGATGAGAAATTTTCGGTGCTGACTCTTTCGCTAGTCGCATAGGTGAATGGATGTTGTAGGCCGATGGTTTAAAATTGATGAGAGTTGCTGCATGTAAGGCTACGTGTCCCTAACATGTAGGCTGGACAATAAATTTAATTCTCTTTATTAATGCCTCTGCTAGTCCATTCTGAGTGTGGATATGCAGTATAGAATGCACAACTGTAATTCCCATTGCCATACAATAATCACCAAATGCTTTGGAAGTAAATTCTCCGGCGTTGTCCATTCTGATGGAGTAAATTCTCTGGCGTTGTCCATTCTGATGGACTTTATGTGATGATCAGGGGAAATATTTGTAATACGAATTATCTGTGAGATCAGCTTTGCGAAAGCATGGTTTCTCATTGACAATAAACATGCGTGCAACCATTTCGAGGAAGTATCGATGAGCGCCATAAAATATTTAAATGGCCATGATAATGGCTGTATGGGACCGCAAATGTCTCCTTAGATGCACTCCAGGATTGCAGGGACTCTATCCTTCACTTTCAGAGTAGAAGGTCTAGTAATTAATTTCCCGGTAGCACATGCGGGGCACACAAAATTTTCGTGATTTCTGAATCCGGACCCTCTGTGTATTACAGCACTAGTCCCAGATCAAAGCTATTGCACACAGTCAAACAGTGATGAATACATAACCAACCACGCTTTATTACAATAATAGAGAGTACAGACCAAAAGACTTCTTTATTACAACTGAGGTTTCAAGACCTCACAACCACACAAAACACAGCGGAAGCAAAATAAACTCTGATGAGGACCCATCAATACGCCACAGGTAATTGACTGGGGAAGCGCAACCTAGTATTCCGGAAAGCCTTCGTCGAATCCACATGCGAAGTAGTCGTAATCTCCTTCTTGAGATTCGTATTCCTCTGAGATTTGTTTTGAGTGCAGCTGTAGGATCGAAAATGGCAACAGAGGGGGGTGAACGGTGCCTTTAAAAATCGCTCTTAAGTATTCTCACAAACTTTCAGCTCCGATAGCCATAGAAACTATGAAGCGAGAAAGTAGGATGCTTACGGAAAAACCAAACTTATCAGAGAGTAGTCAGCAGTGGCCGGTCTGACTGCATATGGGAGAAGATTTCAAACTTCGGCTCTGCATTTCAGTTTCAAAGCACAGACTGAAAAGAAGTTGATTCACTGCTGAAGACAGACTGCAGATAGCAAGCAGAGAAGCATAGCATTTTCAGTTGACAGAGGATAACAGAAAACAGAGTGCAGTGACTGCTGTCGGCTGAAGCAAACTGCACTGAAATTGTCGAGAAGCTCACCGGCAGCAGGCTGAAAATAAATAGGAACACATGCTGCAGATTATTGCTGACCAAAAATAGCAAAGACAAAGAAGAAAATCAGCAGCCGCCGTGAACATTTTTGCAGACCAAAACTGCAGACCGAACAACACAAACTGAATCAAAATAGAGAGCAAACACTGTCGGCACAATGATTTCTGTAATCAGCCGAGAGACACTACTGGCTGAAAATCAGGAAAGCATGTAAGCTGTAGCTGCTGCCGAAAAACAGATTTTCATGCTTATTTCAACCAGCCGAACAGCAGGGAACATCACTAGAAACAGCAGACTGAATAAGACACAAAAACTGCAGTCTATTTAACACTGAAAAACCAAACTGACTAGAAAAGAAAATCAGCCAAGCAGCACAGGACTAAACCGAAAACAAAATATGCAGCACGAACTAGACTGAAAACCAAACAGGCCAGACACTAAAAGAAAACATATGCTGCAGCAAACAACACTATCGAATGACTGAAACAAAGAAATTCAGAACAGGGCATACTGCAGATAAGAAGTAATTGATTGAAAATACTGCTGGCACAGTAATTGCTGACAGCAAAAGAAAAACAAAGAACCCATTGTATTTTTGGTGCTCTTCTCAAGATCATTGAACAAGACTTCAAAGTAAATAGCTAAACCAACTAGAGAAAGAGAGAGAGTGCAGACCAGAAACTGATTTTGCTGAAAAAGAGCACAGTCAAGCCATGAAACCGAAAATTGAAGTGCAGAGCAGAAAATGACATTGAAATCCAAATTGCTTGTGAATCTTGAGTTCTTTGATCAAGAGACTGTCAATCTCAACAGGGAACTGATCTCCGATCAAGAGAGACACAAACCTCTCACAGATTCTTTGCCAAAGCATCAAGAACGAAAATACTCTGCTTACCGAAACAGTGAACCCTAGATTGGGGATAAAACAGAGGAAGTGATGCAGTCCATTTCTTGAAATAATCTTCTCAGGAAGATTTGCTCTAGGGAATAGCTAGCCAAATGGCTTTGAGATAATACCCAGCTCAGAGCAAAGTCTCAGCAAAGAAAGAAGAAACACAGAGAGGATCAAACCTCGGCAGAGGGAAACTAAGGCCACAGCAAAATAAGAGAGTCATAGGGAAATCAAGACGTAAGAACAGCCCAAAAACAATCCTCCTCATAATGATTCAGAGACAGGAATAATTACAAATGATGGTTCTTACAGCCATCTTCTCACAACTAGAGCACACAACTAGAAATCAAGAGAAGAACAAGAAACCTACTGACCCATACGCATATACCAGGGAAAATCAAGAACTCACACAACTTTTGCCACTACTCAGCCAACAACTCTCACCAGCACAAAAGAAAAAGACTCACACACATGGAGAGCAACACATAGAAACCCTTACTCTCACTTTGTTCTCATGCCTCTCCCTCTCCTTGTATAGTGTCCACTAATGGGTTCACAAACACACTTTACCCATTAGTGCTAATAACTCTATTGCTTTATCCACTAATTCGAACTGAATCCGATTCCGCTTTTGCAGTCTTGCGCTTTTCCCAAAACGCCCCTGCTGCACCTTCCGGGAAGCTTCCTCGTTCCTTGCTGCGCACGCCTCGCAACCACTTCGAGTCCACGCCGTCTTCAGCACATCCCGACCGCTCTGACCTCAGCACCACCTGTGCCTAGTCCGGTCATCCCGTGCCTCGCCATGACTCCGCTTCGATGTCCTGCAGCCATCACAGACAAGACAACACATCACATAGCACCGCTCGAGATAATGTAATCAACAATACCATTAAGAGAAATCTTACGCATGAAAAAGCCAAACCCTATTGAATCGAAAGAATAGGCATCCTAAGCACTTCGACCAAGTCTGACCAAGTCCGACCGAAGCCATTTGCACCGCGCAACGATATGGTCCAAACCACACAAACCAAACTCGACTTTCAGAACACGTGTCAATTACTCATCACAAACATGGGAGCACCTCCACATGGTCTCTTAGCAGCATGTGAGTACATAAAGTACTCCGCAAGTCTTGAAAAAATACAGTAGATGCAGGGCTTAACAACGAAGGGTTATATGGTTCTTTTGCACAAAGCAATATTTTACTTCAAATACCATTACATATTTTCGAAGGCAATAATTTTATGAATTAATTGTTTTGACAGAAACTACGAAGAATATTATAGTGAGGGTTCTATCCACCAACACTAGTTAACCAGTTCTAACCGCTAAGGTTCAAGACTACGGGTTCCATCCAACCACACTGGCTCCATCCGCCAGAACAACCCCGAAAGTTCCATCCACTCTAGGGTTCTCAAAACTTTTTATTCTAAAATCAAAACCAAAGATCTACTATGTGAATGCATTCTTTGCCCGCCCTTGACCGTGTGCACGACTATTCGAATAGTTTTACACTCTGCAGAGGTTGTACAGCTTTACCCACAACAGATAAGTCATCTTAACAGCCAACATGCTTCCTTAGGCATGAGACCCAGATAAAATATCACAAAGGTTTTACCTTACTCTAGTCTAGCTAGTCACCACCCGCTGAGTTTTCACCGCTGAAGGGTTAAATCCACCCAGTCAGAAGCCCCCTCTTGCGCCATATGAGTATAGTAAATCTCTATCCCTCACTGTGAATAACCAGTAAATCCATGGCAACCACTTTCCACTGGTGGTACCTAAACTAAACTATCGTAAGTTAATCAGCTAGGTCGTACCCATATAGTAGTGCTTAGTTTGGACAATCACAAGCGTCGGTCCTTAATTGACTAAGGCGGAATATTCACAATACAAGTTCTCGTGCTAAATCCGCACCAATCCAATCTTACCATTCGCCCAAGTCTAAACAATTTGCACAATTCATTTTATTTTAAAAGAACAGTGGCAACACCAATCGCCACCAACTTTCTGAATACAAAGACTAGTTCAATGAAATATAATTTTCTATTTCCAGGTTACAAAGGTTGAATAGCATGGACTAAGCATTTACTACCGTTCTAATATTTAGCAAAACATTATAATACTCTCATTATTGAGACAAATGAAATCTAAAGGTTACAAAGGTACATGACATTCAAATTCAACGAGGGCATAACAAAATTGGATTAACTAAAACTTATAACAGAAGTTATCATTTTATGTAACATAGCAATGCATTTAAATTTAAAATAATAAAATGATTTCGGTAAACATAGATTCAAGATGATCGAATGAGACTTGCCTTCGTGTACGCTGTCTTGACCTTCTTGCTGCGGATCTGAGAATTCTTCGACAACGTCGGGTTATACACGCAAAACGATAAAACAAACAAACAAATAAAAACAAATAAAATTACAAATATACAATATATTTACTGGAAGGAAGTTTATACTTTTATACAAATTTAGGAGAAATCTTTTACGGATTCGGGGTTCACACGAGGAAGAATGATTATCTAGAAGATTAATTGGAAAGGAAATTATTGAAAAAATATTTGGACCCAGAAAATAGAATGTATTTTATGGAGAATTTACAAGGTTTGAATTTGAATTTTGGAGGTGCACAGAAAATTTGGAATGGAACTGAGTCTTTGAAAATGGACTAGGTATTGAAATTTAAATTTTAAAATTTAAAAATACCAAATAGTTTGAAATTTTTGATGAATTTAGAAATTTGAATGGGCTAAATCGGAGTTAGGATGAAGGAGAACGGGCTCTGGGAAATTTAAAATCAGAGAAAAAGAAAAAATTGATTTTCTACAATTATTTTTATTGGAAATTGATTTATTGCGTCAGCAGGAATTAATGGAATTATTTTTGTAAAGAAAAATCAGGTTTATAACGTTAGCCCTGGCTTGGGTGAGTGACAGGTGGGCCCTGGTCTACATGGACCGGGTCTATGGACCAGAGGAGGGGCTGAGGTGGCAGAGGGCTCGGGTGGCAGTGACATGGCTGCTGACTGGGCTGAGCGGAGCCGAGATGGCGCCGACCTCCTACATAACCGAGGTAGGTGTGGTGGTTATGACCAAGTGCTTATTTGGGTCGGTCGGCCTTGGCAACAAAGCAACGGTAGGACGATGGCCGTTGTCGCGGGTGGGGGTAGATTGAACATGCCATGGACGTATCGGTGGTGATACACTGAACATACAATACTCCTTCGCAAGATCCCGCATGTTGAATTGAAGGGTGACCCCCACAAGCCTCTGTGTGCGATGCTCATCAGCGCTGTCGAGGGTCACTGATGGAGACATGTTGAAGTCCATCGGGTGCCCCGACCACCTCACACTGCTGCCACTCTCCCCCCGATGGTAGAACCATCACCGCATCCAGCTCGACTTCCACTTCGTCTGCATCGCATTCACCGGAAATAGCTTTGTACACACAGATCGAAACACAGATTATGCGAATTTTCCAATTATCATAATTTAAGCCATTAAATTAAGGTGTGTCATTCATGTGCACAATCCCACTAGTCACCATCCTTTATACTCTCTAGGCACTTAAGCCAAATATATGAGAGACCAAACGCTGATACCACTTGTAATATCGAGGAGGCCGACTAGAGGGGGGTGAATAGGTAGCCTAAAATCTCTTCTAATTAATAATAATAATTTAAGACATTTTATATTTGTCTAAACCAAGTAAACATTACGGAAGCTTAAATCAATTTAGTTTAGCACAAATTGCGCCTAGATCAAATAAGTTCACATAAGTGCACCAACAATTCTAGGCTAGGTCAAGGTTTGCAATCCTAGGATGACAAGCATTCAATTTAATTCTATGTATGTAAATTGCTTGAATATAAATTGAGCCTAAGAAAATAAACCACAAATGACACGGTCTCTTTTTACCGTGGTGTTCGGAGACTTGCCGGTCTCTCCTAGTCCACGTTGAGGTTAGCCCAAACAAATTGGACCAGCTCCATAAATTAAGCCTAAACACCCCAATCCACTAGTGGTAGCTCTTTCCCTCTCCGGGTAGGTGAGCTCCAACCTTCACATTTTGCCGGGTCTTCTAACAACCTTCAGTGAGAAGATCACCACGAACGATACATCCAACGCCGTTTAGGAGTCAGCAAGCTCCAAGAGTATCAAGTCAAGTCCCTCACTTACTCTCGCTATGTGCAACGAATGCACAAGCTCAAATGGACACTAAGTCCACCTCTAGATGCAACACATACAATGTAGATCATTTATTCTTACTCATAAAGTGCAACACATGCACTCTTGAGTGGAGAGCCTCACACTAGCTCAAGACAACAGAAATAAGTCAATCAGCCAACTCTCCAACCGGCCACAGGGGGTATTTATACCCCACACAAGAAAACTAGCCGTTGGAGACAAACCCCTAAAATATTAGGGAAATCGGAAGTACCGCCGGCCAAAGTCCGGTACTTCCGCTCGCCTCCCCAACGGTCAGAAAACTAGCTGTTGCAGTCAAAATTGAAAGTTTTGCCATTTATTTTCTGGTACTTCCGATCATCATAAGTACAGCTCCACACAAACAGAACTACCGATTTTACGGGGAGGAAAAGACCACCACACGGGTGTCTTTTTAGAAAAAACGTGCCGCAGGAAAATCCAGAGCTTCCGAAGTCTGGTAGTACCGCGCAACACATGCTGGTACTTCCGTCTTCTAGTAATACCACTCACACAGAGCCGGTACTTTCGACGGTCGGACGAGCCGCTCAGACCACTCACATAAGGGAGTACAACACAACACATGCCGGTACTTCCGACCTCCGGTAGTACCGCTACACACAGCGGTAGTTCCGATTTTCCTGACAAGTGCAGATATCTCAACAGATTTTACAAAACACATATGCAAACTATAATATCATGCACACAAGGATCAAACATGATTTCCAACAAGTTGCAAAACACATTTGCACATTTTTGAAATCATGACACAAAGAATTGGTATATGGACTTCTCACATTTGCAAAACACATTCGCAGACATAAGTCATATGCTACAAGCATTATATATGAGCTTCAACCATTTGCAAAGCACATTTGCAAATATAAGCCTCATATCGCAAAGAATGAAAACATGGACTTCAAACACTTGCAAAACATATTTGCAATGCATAGTCCTATGGTGCAAGGATTCACCACATGAGCTTCAACTATTTGTAAAACACATTCACAAATATAAGCCTCATGCCAAGATGAGCTAGAGCAAGTGAGATTGAGCTATCAACATATGATGAGCCTTAAACTACTAGACATGACCCCTCTTAATAATACGACAACCTATACTAGCAATCCGATATTCCAACCAAACACTAAGATAGGTAAAAGACTAGGAACACATCCTTAGCCCTAGCTAGTCATACCATTACCTAAGGTCATCGTCTTAATATGCATCAACTCATGATGCATCCTTTTCTTCAACTCCACCAACACATGGTTTCACTTGACTTAATGATCAACACATGATCATCTCCTCTAAGACATGCATCAACTCATGATGCATCTTCTTCTTAATAGCCTTCAACACATAAACCTTCTTTCATCTAGATTTGATGATCTTCAACACATGAAGTCATCCTCATTTGTGGCACCTAACATATTCATCCATCTTATGGAAAATGTTAGTCCACAAAACAAATACCATCAATTACCAAATTTCACCATTAACTCATAATGGAGGGACTATATTCTACAATCTTCCCTATTTGGTAATTCATGACAATCTCAATAAACAATGAGATAAAGATTGATTATGAGTATATAATATGTACACAACAAATATATACTCTAAGATAAGCTTTCTAAGCAAAGCTTATTTATCCGGTTGTCATTAATCATTCAACCATTAACACATAATGGAAAGGTTAAATGACAACCCGATTGCGCATGAGTACATATAAACTACACAAGCTATGTATACTCAAGAATGTATTTCAAAGTAAAGATCCTAAATATGCATATTAAAGGAAACATGGACAAATACTTATGAATCCTCAAAACATAGAGAGAGCTCCCCCTAAATGTGTGCATACAAGTGTGTATAAAGAAAACATATGCACATATTTAATTTGAACTATTTGTGGAGTTCAATCTATATTTTGGATTCAAGAATGCACTAATATATGAGAGTGTGATTTCAAATGCATACCTCAATGATTTCACATTTTTATTCATGTGAGACTAAGTAATATTATAATCAATAAACAAAGTTAGTCTCTTAAATACATTTGCCATTATCACCAAAATCTCATACTGGTATTTGTTATTATCACCAAAATCAACTTAAATAGAGCTTGATCTTTCAACCGCCCTTCTCACATCCGCCCCGACTGCCACTACCCTCCTCGCCTCCTCCACTGTCGCCCTAGACTCCACCGCCATCCTGCCTTCTCCCCACCCCGCCCTAGCCTCCACCACCGTCCAAGCTTCCCCCTCCGCTGCTTTTACTGCCCGCCATACAATTGGGATTTGAGAAAACAGAAGGAAGTGGGGACTAGGGGGATACACCAACAAAGAGATCAGGCGAGCCGCACCGCAACATAGAGATGAGGTGGTGGGGAACTAAGGAAGAGCCGAAGACGACGAAGAGGAACTGAGGGGAGGGCTTTTGAGCCGAAGAGGAAGCAAACGCGCCAGCACCGCGAGAGAAAAGGGCTGGAGAAGGCATCGCTCCGCATTAGGGCAACCATGTCACCATGCGTTGGGCCAGCTGGGCCGCCTCCAATTCAAACTGGACCAAAATAATTTGCCTAGTAGCCCATTTTATCGGAGGGTACATGTTAAGCCGATAGAACCAAAAATCAGCCAGTTTTTGGCATAATTTTAGAACCCTGGTCCAGGGACGTCGCTGCCCAAAGACATCACCATCGGAGTGAATAGCTGATCCATCATCTTCTTGCATCTGGAGCCCCTCCATTCCAAGGAGAATCTGAGCAACTCTGCTGCCCACCGTCGCCGCCCTACTACTCATCGACGCTGGAGTCACCGCCAGTGCCTACCTTCATCTCCTATGTTGAATACGACCACTACGTAGATGTTACGACCACATTGATTAATTTCGACTACGACCACGTCTTCTTCGGATGTCGGCTTCGACCACTTGCTCGTAGACAACTTCGACTTAACTTCACCGATTGGACTGATCCGATCAGTCGTAAGTAGTCGATCCTCCTGATCGTAAATCAACAGTCAAAAACAAGTAACTCTTCGGACTATTCCAATCGCAGGCGATGCCGTTCGGAGTGGTCTAAACATTTCGATGTCAATCGAACCGTCAAAAATGACTTAAATGAAGATTGAATGTTCTGAGCATCTTCGCTGATCGGACTGGTCTAATCAACTTCTTCTTTGCACCCCTAGTCAATTTTTGCAAGCTACAAATAGAGATAATACGAGAACACAAAAACTTTAGTGGTGCTCAAATCGCTGCACATTTTCTTTGGTTTTCTTCTCTATTTATACACAACTTTACAAACTTAGACTCGGATACATAAATCAACTCTGAAACTAATTCGAATTCAACTCAACTCAGACTTAAAATTGGATTCGGCATGATTATTTCCAACAAACACCCCCTAATTCTTGCCGACTTTAACCAACTTCCCTAACACCAAGTAAATTAATCATCCGACCAAAATGGACTCGTCCCAGTGCCTTTGTGAGTGCATCAACCTTCTGTTCTTCTGGTGTAGTATGTGAAACAGCCACCAGTCCTTCTTGACATGCGGTTGAAGTTGCTGCCATGAACTCCGCTTTGCATGATGACAAGGCTACACTTCTTTGCTTCTGTGAGCACGACGTGATCATGTTTCCATGAAGGTAGAACACCATACCAATCGTGCTTTTACAATTAACTAGATCACCGATCATATTGCTATCACAATATCCTTCAAGTATTGGTGTGTTGTAATGCCTAACATATACTAGCCCATAATCCATAGTTCCTGCTAGATACCTCAGCACATGTTTTAATGGTTGCTTGCGTTGTACTGTTGGTCTTTCCATAAACATGCTAAGTACTCTAACTGAGTACGCAAGATCTGGTCAAGTATGTATTAAATACCTCAGGCAACCTATTATACTTCAAAATTCAATCACATCAATCGGCTCTCTTGTCTCATCTTTGTCGAGTTTCAACTTAGTCTCCATGGGGTACTGACAAGGGTTGCATCCTGTCACACCTGCCTTCTCAAGAATCTTCTTTGTATAATTTGACTGTATGATTGTAATATTATTCTTACTTTGTTTCACCTCCAAACCAAGGTAGTACGTCAAATGTCCAAGATCACTCATCTCAAACTGTTGCATCATCTCTTTCTTAAACTCTTCGATCCTCTGATCACACGTTCTTGTGATAATAAGATCATCAACATATATGCCGAGTATCAGCATGTCTTCTTCTATCTTTCTTGTATATAAAACTGGATCATGCTTGCATATTTCAAAACTAAGATTAATCAATGAATTATCCAGTTTCTTGTTCTTGGCTCTAGGCACTTGCTTCAAACTATACAATGCCTTTAAGAGTCAATAAACCTTGCCTTCTTGTCCCTTCACTTGAAAACCCTCTGGTTGTGATACATATACCTCCTCGGTATGATCTCCATTTAAGAATGCAGATTTGACATCCATGTGATGTACTTCCCATCCAAATTGAGCTACGAGAGGAAATATCAATATCACTATTTCTAATCTTGTAACTGGCGCAAACACTTCTTCATAGTCTGTCTCTTTTCTGAACATAGCCTTTTGCCACAAGTCTTGCCTTGTGATGAACAAAATTCCCTTCTCTACCTCTTTTCACCTTGAAAATCCACTTTAGCTCTATAGCTTTATGATTATAAGGCAGATCAGTCAATATGCCAAGCAACCGAACACCCTCAAGTGTTCTAGACTTGGATTTGTTCCACTTAATGCTTCATACAGAGTCTTTCCTTCCAGAGCTTTTGTAGGTACTTGATTAAGAATGTAAACAACATGTCTTACAGCCTCAGCCCAAAATCTTCCTAGTAGTAGTCTGCTTTTGAGTAAACTTCTTGCCATATTCATTATCGTCTGATTTCTCTGCTCGACTACTCCGTTCTGTTGTGGACTATAAGAAGCTATGAATTACCTTCTGATTCCTTTCGTCTCACAGATTGATTTGAATTTTTGTGCCAAGAATTCACCTCCATGATCTGATCTCATCGCCTTGAGTTTGTGATCAATCTCCTTTTCAACCAATGTCACAAACTTTTGAAACATGTCTTTGGCTTCTGATTTTCGTTTGAATATGTATACCCACATTACTCTAGAATAATCATCAACAAGAAGTAGAAAGTATTTATTACCTTCATTTGACTCAGGGGTAACAGGACCACAAATATCCACATGTAGCAGTTCCAGGGCCTGTGTCACTCTATATTGTGTTTGCTGAGGGAACGTGAGTCTTGTTTGTTTTGCAATAATGCAACCTTTACACACTTGAGATTGACGATTGATGGGCAGCAGTCCATAAACCATCCTTTTCTCTGTCATCATCTTCAAAGAGCGAAAATTGACATGACCAAGTCGATCATGCCACAACCACGCCATATTATCCACCCTAGCACTGAAACAAGCTGGTTTGGCTGACTCGAGTTCAATCTTGTACAGCTGATTTGGTGTTCGTATCACCTTCATCAGTAGTTGTCCTTCGCAATCATGGAGTAACAAGTATGGTTCTCTTAGTGACATATCGCAACCTTCTTCAGTTAGCTGACCTAGACTATTGATATTATTGCATAATTGTGGTCTATAATAGACATCAGTCAACACTCTTTGCTCTCCATTCTTCCTTTGCAACAAAATAGTGCCCGTTCCTTCTATATGAACAACTGACCCATCTTCAAATTTAACTTTGCCTCGATAGCTCCGATTCAATTCACTGAATTTTCCCCTTTGTCCAGTCATGTGATTTGAAGCACCATTGTCGAGATACTTTGACTCCATCATCTCTTCTCCAACTTTCAGCAGTTTCGGCTGAACATGCTCTTCATTTAGCATCATAAGTTGTGAGCTTGTTTCTTCACAATGGATAGCAGAAGTGCTGGCTCCTGTTATGTTTTGGCTTGAACCAAATTTGCCTCCTCTTTCTTCTTGTATCGACAGTCAATAAAATAGTGCCCAAACTTTTGGCACTTAAAACACTTAATATGACTTCTGTAGACTGCAGCATAATGGTCTTCTTTGCCACAGGTAAAACATTTGACTTTTGGCTTGTCTCGGTTGTAAGCGAACTCTCCTTACATTGCTTTCTCTCTACGAGCAGCAGTAAAACCACGGTCTCCTCGACCAAAACCGCGACCACCTGGTCCACGGCCACATCCATGCCAATTGCTAGATCCACAACCTCCTCCTTGGCTTGGATTTGATTCTCGCCAAGTTTTATTTTCAACCTTCGCTTCACTTTTTATTAGCAATGCTTGATCAGTTCTGGCCTTACACCCTTTGAGCAATCCCTCATGAGCATTGAGAGACCTTGTTACCTCTTCTATTTTCGTGTTTTGGAGATCACTCGAATATAGAAGAGTTGTGACCACCGGCACGAACCTCTCGGGTAGGACATGCAAGTACTTCTCGACCACTATTGTTTCCTCCAGAGTGCCTCGAAGAGATCGAATTTCATTGACCACAGTAGTTCATTTACCTACAAACTCATCTACTAACTGAGTTTCAACTATATGCAGCACCTCATATTCTCCTCGCAGAGTTTGTAGTCGAACTTTCTTCACTCGATCCACGCCTTCGTGCATAGTCCGAAGAGCAATCTAAGCTTCTCGTGTTGTATCTTTTTCGACAAGTTGACTGAGCATCGAGTCGGGTATGGTAGCATAGACTCCTTGGGCATGTATATTCACCCGCATCTTCATAGACCATGCCAGATAGTATTCTGAATTGAGAACTAGATACGGAAGGTAATTTGGTCCTTCCTTCATTGTCGGCACCTGCTCTGATACCAGATGTTGAATACGACCACTTCGTAGATGTTACGACCACATTGATTGATGTTATGACCACGTTGATTGATTTCAACTATGACCACATCTTCTTTAGATGTTGACTTCGACCATTTGCGCATAGACAACTTCGAAACAACTTCACCTATTGGACTAGTCCGATTAGTCGTAAGCAGTCAATCCATCCGATCGTAAATCAGCGGTTGAAAACAAGCAACTCTTCGGACTGCTCCGATCGCACGCGATGCCATTCGGAGTGGTCCAAACGTTTCGACGTCAATCAAATCGTTAAAAACGACTTAGATGAAGATCAGATGATCTAAGCGTCTTCGCTGATCAGACTGGTCCGATCGGCTCTTTTTTACGCCCCTAGTCAATTTTTGTAAGCTATGATCTGATCAGCTTTTTCTTTGCGTCCCTAGTCAATTTTTGTAAGCTACGAATAGAGACAATACGAGAATACAAAAACTTTGATGGTGCTCAAATCACTACCCCTTTTCTTTGGTTTTCTTTTCTTTTTATACACAGCTTTATAAACTTATTCTCGGCTACATAAAGACTCAGAGCATGAAATGCCGCTTGGTACCCAATGATCGCAGCAAATCTGATTGTTTCCAGTGGAATGAATGGATGGATGGATGGCCTTCATGGCAAATCAGGTATCCCAAATTACCTTGCCTCTTTTGTACAATCGACGGAAGCACGTCGAGCCTTCATTCTTCACTTTCAGTACAGCTCAGCTGACGCACCATATCAGAAGAGAATGACGAAGCGTTGAGCATGCTGGCTCTGGTCGTTGATTGCATCTGCAAGAAAGAGAATGCCAGCTAACGAACGAGCACCTCACGCCATTCAGTCGTGATTTCGCGCGGTGCAGGAAGTTTTTACTGTTCTGGCCGATGTGACATTTTTTTACCGATATGATACTCCCGACTGTGAAACCACCGGCAGATGACGCGTGGCAATTCCACGGTCAAACGGGCGCGGACAAGTGGCCGGCGGTAACGGGCTTTTGCCCTCCCCCTTGTGCACGCGCGAACTGCCAGGCCCACTGAATCCTGCGGTCGGGACACGGGAAAGACCAGTGCACTCGTCAATTCCGACCACTGCCGCTCTACCGACCACTTTATAACTTCCGTTCACCCTAACCACCATATATGTTTCCACCATTCCGACCACTCTTTAGACTTTGACCGTCCGACCACATTATAGACTTCAACCTCCGACTACTCTGTAGTTTTGACTATTCACCACATTTAGCTATCGACCACTCTCCAACCATCGATCAAATACTGTAGTATCGATCATCGATCAACTATTGTAGCATCGACCACCGACCACTTTATATCAGCTCTTATCGTCAAGGTTGTCAAAATCGTGATCCTGAATCGGATCGGAGACACCTTGGTAGGATCGTATTCTAGAATCGAATCGTAGAATCTAAGATTCTAACTGATTCTACCAAAAACATATTTTTGTTTCAATTTACCGTATATTTCAAGAGTGATATGAGTGTTTATTTGGTCATTTGACATCTAATTTTATTGATAAATGTATTTTATTCATGACTAGAATCGTGGTTTAAATTATATGTCATTGAGAGCTACGACCAGAAAAGTGATGTTATCAATATTGCCATAATATGATTATTTTATATAAAAAAGTAAAATAAATAAATAATCAAATTAATTTGTATTATTCCAAACTCCGAATATTAATGTCTAAACTATTAACTACTTAGAACTTAACATACAACTTGAATTGAGCGATATGGCACAACCAAACACTAAAGTCTTTCATAATATTAGATGCTACATGATTCTATAATTCTACCATGATTCTGCAATTCTACCATGATTCTACTGCAATTCTACACGATTCTACGACTAGGATCGCGATTCTACCACGATTCTAACTGGTACGATTTAAGATGCGATTTGAGTCGGGTTGGTTTCTAGGACCGTAGAATCGTACGATTCTACGACTAGAATCGTGGTTTTAACAACCTTGTTCGGCGCGCCTTTTCCGCAGACGCCAACCGCGGCTCACAGGCAGCCCTGCCAGTTTGCGCGGCGTGTCGAGGACAGGCATATTTTCGCATTCGCCAGCCACAGATCCGCGCACCCCGGCCACGAAAATACCATGTGTTGCCCACCCTATTGATCCACGGATGGGAAGGGGGTAATCGTGCAAAAAATGGGCACCGGGTGCCATATCTGCAAAAAAAAAAAGGACATCGGGGGCTACTGTTACAAAAAATTTTAAGAGTAGGCTTGCAACATAGTGTAGGCCTGCTCCAAATGGCTAAAGCTTATGGCTTTTGACTGTGGCTGTTGATTTTGGGTTGAAATTGCATTGTAGTGGTTGTTATTTTTTAAGTCCTTCAATTAAAGAAAATGAAGAAAAATAAGAAAGAAAAACACCGTTATATCTCCACAGACAATAGAAAGGAAAAAAGGGAAAAACAAAAGAAAAAATAAAAAAACAAAAAACTAAAATTAAAAATCGATATATTCTAAATAACTTTTGTCTTAAAAAATTTAAAAGATAGACAAAATCAGAAATCGAAGCCGTTTAGATGGGAGCCTTAAGCTTCTACGCCCTTCAACTGACTGCGCTGAGGCCCGCGCGTTTGGGGTCCGATGTTACACGCGGTCGGTATATGGGCCGGAGCCCACTATTTGTTACTCCTACGTTTTAAATTGCGAGTCCTTTTTGGCAATTCTGTCAATCTGTGTCTTTTTTTTTGCATTGCATCTGTTCCATAACATTAATTTTGGTGTATAGAGATTCGTTAATCGTCATGTAATAATAATACTTTTACAGTTTCTAAGTATACATGGCAAAAATCTTTTGTAGTTGTCTTACCCTAAGTAAAGCACAACACAGTAAGTTATTTTTTTCCTTTAAAAATCGAGGATTTACCGTTACAAAGAAATGATAGCCTATGCAATTACATGTGGCTCAGGATCTAGGTGTGAGTGAGACCATAGATGACAAATCCTCGAGTGTGAATCTTCTTTGTTGCCTATGGGCTAAAAAACACTATGTCAAGTACTTGTCCATTTGTTTCGTGAACTGATAACGTTGGCTGTAAGTGATACCTGAACATTGGCTGCTAGCAGCAAGCATTGCCATTAGATTACATTGGCATTAAATTAACTAGGATTAGGTAATGCTAACTTTCTTTCCCGAGGAACTAACCATGGTATGTTAGCTTAGCATAGTGTTTGTGTTCGGCAACAAAGCTACTCTAGAGGGTTTATTTATGTTACGTTAGCTTATTCCAACATTTTCGATGGGTTAGTTTAATCATAGATTAAGGGGATTAAAATGCTATTACCAGGTTAAATTAACCTTGCCTAACCACACAATGCTTGGCGGATTAAACCCTTAATTAAACCCTTGATCCATCTCCTAATCCTAAACCAAACTTACGGTTAGCTTGTGGATCCTGTGTGTACCATGTTGCCCTTATTTCCGAAAGCTAATGCAAAGAAGCGAATATTTTTTATTATCAAACCTTTTTTCAATTTATTTATTTTACTAACCTCTTACTAATTTTATTTCCAAATCTAATCCTTTTAGCAATACCACCATCTATGACGTTGTAAGACAACAATGCCACATTGCAGGTTCTTGCCACGCCACAGATGGTGACGTGGGCAAATAACACTGCTATGCCAGTCGTCACAGGTGGTGATGTGATAAGATTTGGTCACGCCATGGTGACTGGCCTTGCCACGACACGAGTGGAGGTGTGCTCAAAAAGGCTATAATTGAAAATAAAGTTAGTAAAATGTTATTAATAAAATATTTTTTAAAAATTATTTAATTAAAATGTTGGGCAAATTATATTATGGTTTAATAAAACTCTGGCCACATGGATTATTTCCCTTCTCGCCAACTGCTAAGTAAACACCACACTACCCCCTTTTACAACATGGTTTAGAATGAAAAACAGCTAAGTAAACACCAAAATATATGAACAGTTACACCGAACAAGGTTACCATAATATATAAACAGTTACTCCGAATCGAGCCTCGGTCAAACATTTGCATTGCATTATCAGACAAACACCTTGTAACAGGGGAAAACAACAGAAAAGAATCAAACAGCCAAACGAATGCGATTTTTTTGGATGTTTTTTCTCAACCGTGATTTGCATAATATTTAAAGTACGATAAATGATGGATAAACGTTACTATAAGACCATGTGGAGGTCACCACATGGTTGTAATGAGTAATTGACCAGTGGATTAGAATTTGTGTAAATGTTGAGTTTGGTTTTTGAGTTTTATGCAGAAGTTGGTTCTGCCTTTTACCGCTTACGACTTGGTGGTCGTTAGTCCTCCTACGACTTGGTGGTCGGCAATGGCTTTTACAACTTTGTGGTCGACAGTGGCTTTTATTACTTTGTGGTCGGCAGTGGCTTTTACGACTTGGTGGTCGGCAGTGGTTCTTACGACTTGATAGTCGTAGCTTTGCCTGGTAGTGATCGAAGTCATAGCTCTGTCTAGCTGTGATCGATAGTCGAGCTCTGTCTGGTCGTGATCGATAGTCATAGCTCTACCTGGCTGTGATCGATAGTCATAAGTCGTAGCGATCTATATGTTCAATGGTCACAGTGATCGATCGTAAGCAGTCGTAGCTTCTACTGAATGTGAGCGATATTCGTAGCATTCTATATGCCTGTGCATTTGATGGTCGTAGCGACTGCTACATGGTCGTAGCAGCAGATTGCACTGTGGTCGTAGGCTGCTGGAAGGACCTTCTGGGCTACGAGTACCTCATTTCTTGTGCATCTGAGTACTCGTAAGTTGTATAAGACCAGTCATTGTGCTGAGTTTGCTCATTGTAACTATTGGTGTTCTGATCAGGGTTGACCAGGATGTTTATTGCTGTGTGCACATGAGGTTATTGCTTGGTTTTAGGATTAGAATCAGTATTTTAAGTGCATTCATCTTGTTTGTGCTAATGGATGATCTTTATGTATGGTGCGGTGCTACATGATGGTTTACTTGTTGGTGTTGGTTCAGGACTTCGGAGCTAGGTCATGGTGAGGCGTAGGAGGACCAGGACTAGGCACAGAGAGGTGTTAAGGTCCAGAATGGTCAGGGAAACGCCGAAGATGATCGAGGCTGGTGAGGTGGTTGCAAGACGGGACGACGAGGAACCAGAGCGGGAGCTACCAGAGGTGGACATGACGGGCAATGACGAGGTGGACCGAGACTAGGCTCAGGGAGGAGTCGAGGTCCAAATGGTCAAGGATGCTAGGTGCCATCATGCGCGAGAAGAAGCACATGGTGCGCCAAGTGGCTTGGGTCGTTTGCAAGCGAGGACGGTTCGGTGGGATCTAGACGCGTGAGAGGCTTGACGACAAATCATTGGGGCCACATGTAAGCTGGTTTGAGAAGCGTGCGTGAGTAAAATCCAGTGTCATGTGGGGTTAATGGGTTATCCCTGATTTGAACAATGGTTGGATCCATTAGGTCTAGAGTTCACTTGTGAGACTATAAAAAGGGGAGGGGAGGCAAGATTTAGGGTTGAGACGGTTGGCTTAGCCTTGGTGGCTGGCTCCTCTCCCTTCCATGGGAATTAGGTTAGAGAGTGGGTGTGGCTCTAGGGTTAGAGCTTGGTCCTCCCGAGGAGAGTGGCTGTGAAACCGATATCTCAAGTGAGAAATTCATCAATCTTTGATCTACTCTTTTGTGTATCTTTTTGTTTGAGTTTGCTCTGTTCTGAGTTTTCAGTTTGGTTCTTCTTATGTGTTCTTCGTTCTGTTCCTCTCACTTCTTGATCTGGAGGTTTCTCTCTCCTCTTGATCTGAAGATGTTCTTGGCTTGATCTCGTTAATGCTCTGAATCGCAGTGACAGGTGGGAATATAACCAAAGCCATCTTGGTTTGCTTTGACCAACGAGTGGTTCTAATCAACGACTTCGGTTCTTGAACTCAGTTCATGTGTGCTCTTGTTCAAATTGTAAAAAGGTCTCAATTTGGTTAATAAGTTTTCAATTTAAGATTGGAGTAGCCTCTTGAGACCTTAACAATTTGCGTACAAAGTTTCACGACTATTTGATCTATTAATCAAAAGATATGTGGATTTTAGATCTTGTGGTCGTGCGGTCATGCGTTGCTCTATTCTTCGTAATCATTTACGATTGCTTCCAGTTTTGACTACGATCAAGATTTAGATCGCATTGCTCTGATTTCGACCGTACTTGTTTCCGATTGCTCGATGGTCATAGATCTCGTGGTCATGCGCCCCCACTGCCTTTTCGAGTTATTTACTACCGTATTGGTTACGAGTGCTCGACGGTCTTTGACCACGTTACACGACTGCTCTGTTTTGAGATCGTTCTCTTCTCTCTTGATCTTTTCTTGGTCCAAGAGTTTTGATTTGTTTTCTTCGATGTAGCTGCTTGCTGTGACAAGTGGGATTGTACTCAAAGCCATCTTGGCTATTATCTCCCCACGAGCATGATCGGTTTATCTGTTCGATCTCAAGTCCTTGTTCTTATGCGCCTTTGATAAAATCTCAAAAAGATCTCAACTGGCATACTAAGTTTTCAATCCAAGATAGGATTAATTTCCTGAGACCTTAAGTTACTTGCGTACAAAATTTTGTAGCCATTTGATCTCTGAATAATTTTTTTAATGTTTTCAGATCTGGTAGTCATGCGCCTTTTCTGGTACTTATAGTCATTTACAACCACGTCTGCTTTCTATCACTAAATGGTTGTAGATCTCTTAGTCTCATTCTGAACTGTTACGACTACATACTGGTTTTCGACTGCTTGTGTTTTCTGTGCGCACCTTGGTCATTGACTACGGTGGTTTTCGACCGCTGTGGTTTCGACCACGCTGGTTACGACCATATTAGTTTCGACCACGCTGGTTACGACCACGTTGGTTACGGCCACGTTGGTTTTGACCACGTTGGTTTAGACCACAGTGGCTTCGACCACGTTGTCTGTCCTTCGACCACGTTGTCTGAATTTCGACTATGTTGCTTTTCGCTGCTGACTGATTGCGCTCAGTTTGGCTGTCTTGTGCTTTCCGTCCAGTAGTCGTTTTTGACCAAGTTGTGTTTCCACTGAGTAGTCGTAATTCGACCACGTTGTGTTCTGATCTGGTCGTACGGAGCTTTGTGTTCCTCTGTTTTCAAGTAGACCTCATATTCTAGTCTTCATAGCTTTGTAGCTATAGAAGAAAAGGAGTATGCGAATATTTGGAGAAAAATATCTAGACACCATTCATCCCCCTATTGCCTGTTCGGTCCTACAGTTATTTATCTCTTAATTTAGTTTGATGTTAGTATTACTCTTGGTAAAGAAAAAAAAGTAAAGAATCATCTCTTTTATTATTCTCTGCAGCAAACAATAAAGGTCCCGCTCATTTCTGATTGAACTTCTGACTTATTTTTCACTAAATTTTGTCTTTTTCTAGCTTTTTTTAGCATTTTTGTCTGTTTTTTCCGTATTTGTTTACGTTGTCCATGATGAGCTAGTCTATTTTTTTTTCTATTTTTAAATCTTTTAAATTTTAATTACACTAAATAAATCATCATCAACTACGGTATAATTTTGATTTTTTTATCCCAACCGAACATCCAAAGCCTGGTCGTGCCGCCATCATATATTCCACAGGTCCACTCGCTCCCTCCCTCGTACACTCTTCCCACACTTTCTCGGCCTCTCCCACCTCGCCTTCCCACCCGATCCGCACCGAAACCATAGTAGGCCATAGCCGCGCGAGGTGATGAGATGGGACGCGGCGGAGGCGGAGGCGGTCCTGGAGCAGATCTGGGACCTCCACGACCGCCTCAGCCACGCCATCCTCGCCGTCTCCCGCGCACACTTCCTCCCCGCGCCGCCGCCGCCCCCCTCCGCCGGTGCCCGCGACGGCGGCGGCCGGAACGGGTGTGTGTTCGTCAAGGGGCTGCAGGGAGGAGCGGAGGACGGCGGTGGCTCGGCGGTGGCCGCCGCGGCGGAGGCGAGGAGCCTGCACGCAATCCGGACGGCGCTCGAGGACCTCGAGGACCACCTCGAGTTCTTGCATGTGAGATCGTGGCCCCTCCCCTCCCTCTCCTCTTCCGCTCTAGGGTTTCGCTTTGATTGGTACTACAACTTGTGCGAGTTAATTCTGGTTAGGACCACGCCTGAGTTGTTGTAATGAATGGAGGAGAGTCGATCGTTGTGAGGTTGGGATGCGTTGTTCGCGTGATTCGGTGATTGGCGAATCCTGGTTTCCATATCGCCCTGCTTGTATTCGACATGCTGTTAATCTTTTCTTTTCATTCAAGGGGATTGGCTTCTGTTGTGATCCACAAGACAGCTGGTTTGATACTTTGATTGAATGTTTATTGCATCATGTTGTTCACATGGTAGACTGAACTGCTGCTCAATTTTCATGTGTCACGCTACATATTGGCAGGGTTGAAAATGTCCTGTGATGGATCCTCTGTTTTGTTTTCCTTTTGGTTGTTTAGTTTGTTATTTTGTGTGTAGATGATTTTGACTCGATAGTGCTTGGTCTCCTTAAACTTGACTGCAAGTGGTTGGTCTAGATTGGGAATGAAGGCCATGTGGACGTCAAGATTGCCGACCTCCTTGCCATATTTGTTTTCTTGCAGTCAATGTTCATTAGAGGTCAAATTAGGGAAGAAACAATTTTCTGTTCTTTAGTCACTAGGGAAGAAACAATTTTCTGTTCTTTAGTCATCTGTCATTTCGTGAAAGGTGATATCAGAAAGTCATGATTAATATGGTACTCGCATATCCAGCTTGTTGTCTTCTGGCATAAGGCATTGACAGAAGTTTTCAAATGCTAGTTAATTTCTCTGTGAACCCTTTCCAAGTCAAAGAAATGAAGTAGCTCTCGTTTCGCTAGGTGTGCTCCAGTGTGAAGAGGTGTGTTCCATTGTGATGAGTTCTTAGCATCCTTCTGTTGTCTATGGCTGCAAATGAATTTTCACGTTCACAAGCAGCACTGCCTTTTTTGATGGATAGCTGAATTTAGAACGTGCGCGTACATATCAATAATGTACAGTTCCTGTAGTTTTAGCTAATTAATTTATTTATCTCCTATTTAATAATTATGTAAGATCTGTTTCTTACTTGTGTTAACATTGCTCCACAGACTGTTCAATCACAACAGCGGGCTGAGCGGGATGCTGCAATTGCTAGACTAGAGCAAAACCGTCTAGTCCTTGCTATGAGGTTAGCTGAACATCAGGGGAAGAAGTATACAGTAATTGATGAGGCTTTGGCATTTGTAGGTGAGGTGAGTGACAAGAATCGATTTATCTCACCAGAAGATGTTCGTGTGACACATAGCCAGTCAGGGGAGAATGCAGTGGACAATGGGGGCAATGGTTCAAGTATCATGGCAAATGTGTTGTCTTGTAGTCTATCTTTAGCCAAGAATTCATTTCGAGCGGACAAGATCGGTGGCGCTCTCGGTAATGTTGCAGTGTTTGCTGTAAGTATGCTTGCTTTCTTGCAGCTGCATCAAGTCGCATTGGGAAGTAAAACTCCAGCTATGGAATACAGGAAGAGAATTGATTACAGATTCCAATCTGGGAGCGCACAACAGAATGGCAAAGGAAAGCATCTTGAGGTGTACCTAGCCAGAGGCTGAGGAGTCATCAGATCACACACCGTTGCCTGTACAGAAAGTTTTGACCCAACATCAGTTTTGTCGGTTTAGTTAGGGCACTAATCATTCTTTACGATGGGCTGGGCTATGTTCCAGGCTACTAGGGCACTAGTTGTCGCATTCTTTTGGATGGATCGGTCTACCTTCCATGATCCTAGGTGTTTTACCTCCCAATCTGTAAATGGATTTGTGCTTAGTGATGGATTGATTGGCAGAATGCTTGTAAATCCTGTCCTTGTTTGGGCTAAAACCGGAATGGCCATGATTGAAGGCGACGGTCTTCCCACCATTCTGCTTCCACTTGTTACTTGTGTTGCCAGTTTTGGTATATCCCATGAAGACAACTGTTTCTTGTTGCGCCCTCGTTAGGAGTGTCAAGGTTCTTTGCTTGCCTGATATTATCAGTTTTTTTTCTGACTACCTTCGTCGTGGCTATAGTCCAAGTACATGTGATGCTTTGTGTTTGTTCTTTCAATGGAGTGCACCCGAAGGCATTTGCTTTCTTCTGTCTTGTGCTTGATGATGCTCCCCGGCTTTTCTTTGCTGGTCTGATCATCTTTGGTGCCGAAGCTTCTTTGCTGATAGTTCATAGTTGGCTTCTTTGCTTTGTGGATCTGCCTTTGCCTGACCCTGCCAGGCCGCTCGAGCTGGTCGGTGCGTGTTCGTTTTCTTCGTACTGCAGTCTGTCAAAAGGTCGAAGTAGATCATATACTATGCCTATTGCCGCCAGATGCTATGTAACACTGATGCGCCTTATGTATTAGGTGGGAAAATGAGAGTGTAGTAATCTGCAAAGATTTCTTGTTAATTATCTTGGACGATACTCCCTCTGCTCACGAATACAATGCACGGTTACCTAGGCAGTAGTTTGTTTTTGTTCAAAATGATTAAAATACCCTTAGCAACTATTGGAACAAATCATAGTACCAATCATACCCTTTTCCATGATATTTCGCTGTCATGTTGGAACAAAGAGCCGAGGCTTCCAAGCTATTGCTTTGTTCTGTAAGCAGATAAGGCTTCTTTTCTCGAAATTTGGGCTTCTTTTCTCGAAGTTTGGAACCTATAAAGGAAAAGGAGATCCTACTTAGGGAATAACGATTTTGCCTCTCACTAATCAAGCTAAAACAACGTCTTTTCGATAGAAAGAAAAGGAGTGATGTAGTGTCTTGCTACTGGCGTAACGAGCAATCTGAGCCGGCGATGAAGGGTCACACCCTCTCTGCTATGCTTGTCTACCGCTAACTATGATCTGAACTGATCGTGAGTTCCGTACTGTTCTTAGGAAAGTCATAAGAATAATCTATCGTTTTGTGAATATTTCTTTGTAAGATCAGGTTCGATGAATCAGAGGGATGAATGATTTTTTAAAATCTTTTTTCTGATATTAGCAATACAATACAGTAAAAAAACATAAATCTACAAGTCTTATCAAAGTCAGGAGCTAAAGATCACCAGGGACTTTCAATCCCACCGATCTAACCGTCAGCCAGGGGTGTAAGATCGAGAAGACCGACTGGAGGTCATGGATATACGCTTTTAACATTCTTTTTGTCTAAAACGAATTTGTAAGCGGAAGCATAAATCAAATCGGTTTTTGCACAATAAAGACCTAAAACTTCTAGATCCTAAATGCATCAGTACCATAAGTCTATATCAAGGTTTACAATTCTAAAGTAACAAGCAAATAATTTAACTCTAAAAATGTGAATGACAAGAATGTAAATGAGTACAAGGAAACAAAGTACAATTAACGCACCATATTTTACTATGGTGTTCGAAAACTTGTTAGTTCCTATAATTCACGATGAGGTAACCTAAATGAATTAGGACAACTCCACGAATTAAGCTAAGTACCTCAATTCTACTAAGATTGCTCTTACTCCACTTTGAAGATAGCAAGCACCACACCACTCACAACACATCGAGCTTTCTCACAATCTTCTTGAGAAGATCATCGGATCACAACACCTCTACGTCGTTAGGAGTTGGTAACCTTTAAGAGTAACAAGTCGAAAACGCACACTTGAATGAATCAAGTGTCAAAACTCAAAGGACATGAAATTCACCACCAAATGCAACACATGCACAAGGATTTTTCTCTTTAAGTTCACTAAGTGCAACAAATGCACATAATGGGTAAGAGGGATTGCTCTTAGCTTAAGGATAAAGAATAGGACACCAGCATTCTTCCCAAACGATCATAAGGGGTATTTATATCTGAGAGACCATGTGGAGGTCATTCCGTTGTGTATGATGAGTAATTGACATCGGTTTACGAAAAGTCGAGTTTGAATCGGTTGGTTCGGACCTAGACGTTGCATGGCGTAACGGACTCGATCGGACTTGGTCGAACCTAGTCGTATGAGCTTAGGTTGCATATTCTGATGACTCGACAGGTTTGATCTCTATTTACGCTTTCATGTATCGAGCGGTGCTATTTGACGTGTTTCTTGTCTGTGTGACTGCAGGACGTCGAGGCGGAGTCGTGGCGAGACACGGTGGATCGGACTAGGCGCAGGTGGCGCTGAGGTCAGAACGGTCGGGGTGTGTCGAAGACGACGTGAACTCGAGGTGGTTGCGAGTCGGGAGACGACGAACCGGAGCTGGAGCTACCAGTGGTACACACGACAGACGATGACAAGCGGACCGGACTAGACTCTGGGAGGAGTCGAGGTCCAGTCGGTCAAAGGTGCCGGTTGCGGGAAGCTTCCGGGAAGGCGCTTGAGGGGCAAATTGGAGATTTGACCCAAGCCATGAGTTGGAGGCTGGTTTTCCCTCCAATTCTTGTGTGGACTTTGACTCTTGCTTCTTTTGGATGAGAGGCATGGAGTGGATGAGGGATAACACTTCTTGTTTTGCTATTTGAGGATGGGAGTCCATCTATTTAGCAAAGGGAGAAGAAGAGAGCAGAGTGTGTGTGTCTAGCTGCGTGCTCACATTGTTTGTATGACTGTGTTCCTGCGTGAGGGAGAAGGACTCAGGGTGTCCTCTTCTCCTCCCCTGTTCTTGTGTTCTCCATGAGTGTTCTTGAGATGGAGAGGGGTAGAAGTGGATTGAGACTCATGTAATCATTCCTCTATATTCAATACAGGCATATGGGAACTCCATTGTGATCTTTACTTTGATTTGGATTGAAATCTCTGAAGTTCTCTTTTGTTTCTACTCTCTGTTCTTATTTTGGCTATTCTAGGGTTTGAGCTAAATGATGATTCCCTTTATGAATTGGCATGAAATTTGGGTTGTAGAGTCCTGAGACTATTGCTAACATACCCTCAAAATTTCATTGCCAAAGGATCAACGATGGAGGAGTAATTTAAATTTGAGGGAGCACTCTGTGTCTTTTCAGTTTTTCAGAAAAATCTAAATTTCTTGATCTTTAGTTTGGTCTTTGTGGTACTTAAGGACTTGATGATATCTAGATCAAAGTCATGCTCTTAAGGCTTGAAAACAACAATCTCTTATTTGGCAAAATTCCTGTTTTTCAGCCGAAGTGTTGTTTTCAGGTGCAGCCGTTGTTTTTCTCTCCTTGTGTTCGGCTGTCAGTTTTCTTCAGAGTCCTGTTGTCGGCAGCAGCACAAATCGGCAGCAGCACAAATCGGCAGCAGCAGTAATTTAGAGTTTGGTTCAATTTTAAACTGCTGTGATTTCATTTGTCTCATTGTTTTCTCGATCGTAGCAAAGCCGCAGAACTAGATTTCGATAATTGTCATCCACTATTTTCTACCGAAAATCTATTTCGATCGCAGACCATACTCGCCATTCGATCGGTTGGCATTTACGAAAAACAAAAACACTCTTCTCGCCGGCAGCAGTAATTTCTATTCGACATTTTTCGATTTCGGTTTTCAAACCGCAATCTTCATTGCTTTGGGTTTCTTTGTTTCCTTTCGCTTTCGAGATGGTAGCCGCAGATTCATCCACAAAGTAGCAATCGATGATCGGTTTTTCAGATTTTCTTGCTGTGAGCAATTGCTATAGTTCTTCTTAATAGCAAATTCGAGCGATCTCCTTTTTCTGTTGTCATTGGGTATACTTGCGTGGTGGTATTTACGGTTGGCGTCCTGTGTTGTTCTTGTCGGTTCTCGTGTTGTTTGGTATACAAAATCACCGCAAGTGCTCGTGTTTTCACCGTGTAGCAAAATACAAAACGAATTGCTTGTCACAGTTTTCACTCTTCTCTTCTTAGTATGGTTTTGTAGCTTTTGATCTTTGTAGTCCTAGGTTAAGACTTTTCATTATTGGCTAACAAAACACTTTCACGTAGTGATGCAAAACTACTTCTACGTAGCACGTTGAGGTAAATTTCAGTCCTTGAGAACCAAGAAAGTTCGTGATAAAGTCTTGATATCGCCTGTTTCAAGTTTGCGCATAGTTTAAATTCTTTATTCTTCCTGCTGCCTTGATTTCGCTTTCTAAGTCTTCTTGTTGGTCAATCGAGGTTTATTTCCTTGCTTCTAGAAAACTCTCTATTGATTTAAGAGAGCATGAATCATCATCTTTGTAGCTTCTATAGCTATCAAAGAAGTTGAGTTCTTCGTGAATATTTTGGGAACAAAATTTGAAGGCACCATTCACCCCCTCCGCTGCCATATCCGATCCTACAATTGGTATCGAGCGGTTAGCTCTTGTCTATAGATCTTAACCGATGCGCAAGCCATGGCGACAGACAAGTATTCCACCAAGCCGCCCATCTTCGATGGCTGGATTACCCTTCGGAAAAGCCGAATGGAAACTTACATTCGAGCTCGGGGGTATGCCATCCGGCGGAAGGTGAAGATTCGGTTGTTGTTCTGCCGATGAGAACATCAATGCCGGAATATGGGCGATGTTGAGGCGAATGCAAAGGCAAGGAACATCATCATTCAGGGGTTGAGTAGAAGTGAGTTTGATCGTATCTCTCACCTGTCGTCCGCCTACGACATCTGGGTGACCCTTGATGCATACCATGAGGGCACCACCCGGATCAAGACGGTTCGACAAGACCGGTTCAGCGAGAATACTGATGAATTCGAGATGCTTGTCGGTGAGTCCCTTGACGAGTGCTTTTCTCGCTTTCACAAGATTTTGAGCAACCTCCGAGCCGTCGGTCTCACATACTCCGACTCGGATAACGCCGTCAAATTCTTTCTCGCACTCGACCTTAGGGTTTGGGAGATGAAGGTGACTACCATCAAGGACACCACGGACCTCTCGACCTTGACTCTTGATGCGCTTTACTCGCCTCAAGACTCACGAGATTGACATAGTCTCGTCGGTCGAAGTCTCGATCGATGGCACTAGTCACCGATCCCGCTCGGATCCACTTCTTCCGAGCCATCTTGCGGATTCTCCTCGCGCTCTCGTGACATAACCGATGATCGATAGAGCGACTTGCGGATGAGCGACTAGCCCTCCTCGCATGGAGATTCTCCTATGCTTACAAAGGGAGGAGGACGGAAGGAAAAGAGGACCCGTGATTTGTTTCGAGTGTGGTGGCCCCAACCACATTCGAGCAAACCGTCCCAAGTTGGGGAAAGGCAAAGTCGACTACGGCGGTTCCGAAGAACGACTACTCCGACAAGAACCGCAACAGAAGGCCCCAACTCCGACGCAAGGCAAGAAGCCGTTCCGCAACTTTGGGAAGGCCAAGAAGCTCTTCCACCGCGTCCTCGCCGCCTTCGACGACCTCGACCTCGACGAAGTGGAGGGATGGAGCGACGACGACGGACGGGTGATCAAGAACCCAAGAGCGGCGACGACTTCTCCCAAGCATGTGCTTCATGGCCCTCGAGGCGAGATCGTGACACGATCTCTATTCCGACTCGACGAGGTATGTCCTCCTATGACCAACTCGAATGCGACTTTTCTTAAGCTAGGAGGTTTTCATGCTAGAGCTAAGACTAGATGTAGTGAGTTGGAGAAGGAAGTAGAGATTATCACGGAGCTTACTTCACTTATATCCGCTCCCTCCGTGATGACTGTGATACATGCTGTGCTTTGATCGGTGATATGGAGAAGCTAAGGACGTCACATGATAGTCTGTCCTCTGAGCTTGATGCAATTAAGGTGGAGAATGTTAGTCTGCTTGCTGATTTAGAATTGAGTAGGATGGTCATTACCCTACTTACTACCGATGAGACTATTGCTCCCACCTCATGTGAGGATAAGGACTTTAATGATAGAGGACCTTATGCCATGCTTCCGGATCTGCCTCGAGTCTTGTGTAAATTGTGATAACTTGAATATGAAACTAAACAGGCGGATCATAAAATTGCGAATTTCAAACCTTCTTACTTGAGCCTATTGTTTCTTGCACAAACCGTCCTAAGTTAGCTACGAACTTGAATCGTCTCAAAACAGCTTTCAAGAAATGATTGACTACAATAAGAAAATGGCTCAAGATGCTTCTAAGGCCCCTGTTAGCTCACCATGCAAAGATTGTGATAAACTAAAATCTGATTTGATTGCTTTAGATGAAAAATGTGTGAAGCTAACTAAGGACCTTCTAGAAAATCACATCCTCCTTGTGCTTTCGTGCCGAGGTGTTGCAAAGGATAAGGACATGGTAGAGACGTTTAGGAAGAGTTACGAGAACCAAATGGTTAGGATTAGGGCTGCACCACTGTGTCCTGCGAAGCCCTCAAGGTTGAGGTGGCGTGCATAAGGAAAAATACGCGTGCTATTCGCTCTTCTTCATTGGTTCTTCTTCCTCTCCTCCTTGTTCCTTCTTCTTCTCCTGCTCTTCTTGTGCCTCTCTTTTGGGAGTGTCGGTGCCTTATGAACACTCTCAAGAGATTTGTCGGAGGCAAGAAGGATCTCAATCTTATTCTAGACCAATCAAAGATTTGCAAGTTCAAACAGGTCTAGGATACGATTTCGTGAGGATGTGAGGAAGCATCCACCAGTAGTGCTCGGACCGTCAGCAGTGTGATTGAGGTCAAGCCCAAGAACAAGAGAGTTCAATTTAAATCGGGGCTTTGTCCAAGGGATTTCGACAAAGGTGATTTCACCGCGGCCGACCTCTCGGGCGAAGCCATCTCATGCCACTTCACCCCTCGGGGCGGTATCATTGCACCTTCAGCCGGAAGGATGGGCATTTATTTGACCATTGCTTCAAGCGCCAAGATCGCGCGTGAGACCGTGTTGCGCTCTTAGGCGTATTCGTGGTCAGCCCGGACCTTGAGTGCACCTAAGACCAACACGAGGTCTAGGCTTACTCTTGTTGGTAGCTTTGGGCGACATCGAGGACTTGGTTCTTCCGAGTTTTCGTTTTCGTTCTCATGCTCCTCTCGGTCGTGACTTCCGCCGTCACGAGAGTAGATCTCATTTCCATCGAGATAGCTACCATGGCGTGATCGACATCTTGCCGGTGCTCGATTCGCTCTCCGTAGCATTCGGACCCGGAATGCCTTCAGTGCGCACATAGACCTTCCGCTTCTTTGAGCGACGGAGAGCGTAGGGTAGTTAGAGGTCAGTCGTGTGTGACTACTTCTTCTGCTCGACGTGTGACTCAGTATTGGGTGCCAAAATCACTCTTGATTTATCCCAACTAAGACTTTGCTCTCTTGTTGACTCGGGTTCGCGGCGAGGAAGGAAAGGTTTGGCTTGTAGACTCGGTGTTCACGACACATGACCGGAGATTCCGTTGGTTTTCTTCCCTTGCCCGTGCTCGGTGATGAGACTATCACCTTTGGAGACTCTTCGTCGGACACATCATCGCCAAAGGTACTTGTCGCGTTAATGACTCATTTGTTTTAAAAGATGTTGCCTTAGTGAGTAAACGCATTACAATTTGCTTTCGGTTTCTCGACCACCGATGACGGTTTCGAGGTAAGTTTTAAGAAAACGCAAAATTGTTGATTCTTCTGTAGTCGGTTTGCGGGATTTCTCGTTATGGGAGGATCTTTCGTGCTGATTTTATTGAGTCTTCGGTGATCCTCTCGGTGTTTGGTTGCTTCGAGTCCCGACCTTTCCTTCGGCATAGGAGACTTGGTCATATTGGATTTGATCATTTGACTCGAGTTAGCGGCCACGATCTCATTCGTGGTCTGCGAAACTCAAGATGGTCAAAGATCTTGTTTGCGCTCCATACCGCAAGACGGCAAGATGGTTGCCGCTTCTCATCCTCCGGTCCAGATTACTATGACCGATGCACCGGACACCGCTCCATATGGATACGGTTGGACCAAATCGAGTGCGATCGGCAGGAGGGAAGTGGTATGTTCTTGTCGTAGTCGATGACTTCTCGGTATTCTTGGGTGTTTTCTTGGCCTCGAAGGATGAGACGTTTACACATTTCAAGGTCTTTTCAAGAGGCTTTCTGTTGAGCTTCGGTGCCTTACGAGCGATCCGCATGACAATGGCACGGAGTTCAAGAATTCCTACTTTGAGAGTTTCGTGGTGAGACAGTGTAGAGCACCGCCTCTTCTCCATACGTCCCTCGCAGAATGGCGTTGTGGAGAGGAAGAACCGTACCTTGGTCGAGATGGCGTGACGATGCTTGATGAGTACTCTACACCGCGGAAGTTTTGGGTGAAGCTATAGCCACCGCGTGCCATGTTTGAACGAGTTTTCTTGGGCACATTTGCACCGCACTTCTTATGAGTTGAGATACGGGCGGCCAGTGTTTCCATTTTGTGTGTTTGGTTGCAAGTGTTTTATTCTCAAGTCCGGAACCTAGATAAGTTCGAGTCACGTTCTTGTGATGGACTCTTTCTAGGCTACTCGACCTCTTGGCGGGCCTATAGGGTGCAGAACCGAGTCTAGCAAAATGGTAGAAACACAGAAGTGACTTTCGATGAGGCGGTCAGGGACTAGGCCCGACATCTCGTGTTCACTAGAGCGGTCCGAGACCATCTTCGTGGATGATGAGGATGATGGAGATGAGGTTGTCTACCCAATCCAGCCCCACTTCCATCCCTTGAGGTGCCTTCTTCCACCGCACCTCGAGGTGATCGCCTACCTACGCTTTTCGGAGCTAGTGGCTCTGTTCCTACCCGTCGGTAACGAGGTAGAGGCCACTTCTTCATCTCATCCAGACCTCCAAGACACATTCAAAAATCTCACCCTTCCGAAAGCGGATGATTGAGACCTATTTGAGCGAGTCACACGCCCAAGTCGGCATATCACTTTTCTGCTCCACTCGCCTTCGAGCTTCCTTTGAGCCCAAAGACGTTTGTCATGCTTTATCCGACGAGTCTTGGGTCAATGCCATGCATGAGGAGCTAGAGAGTTTCGAGAGAAACAAGGTCCGGGCGCTTGTTGAGCCCCTCGAGATCACAATATCATTGGAACCAAATGGGTGTTCAAGAACAAGCAAAGTGAGGATGGGGTAGTCATTGAAACAAGGCTAGACCGGTCGCATGGGGTACTCCTGTGTTGAGGGTCCGGATTTCGAGGAGACCTTTGCCCTCGTAGCTCGTCTTGAGGCCATTAGAATTCGCTTGCCTTTGCGCTTCTAAAGGTTTCAAGCTTTACCGGATGGACGTCAAGAGTGCCTTTCTCAATGGCTTCATTGAGGAAGAAGTCTATGTGAGACGACCTCTGGTTTGAAAACCCCAAATACCCAAACCATGTCTGAGCTTTCCAAAGCTTTGTATGGACTTAGCAGCCCCAGTGGCCCGTATGAGAGGCTTAAGTCCTATCTGTTGAGTCATGGTTTGAAATGGGTAAAATCGACAAGACCTTGTTCATCCGCCGCTAGGCACCGATTTTCTGCTCGTCCAAATCTATGTGGATGACATCATCTTTGGTGGCTCCTCGCATGCTCTCGTTCCCGCCGAGATGTCATGAGCTCGAATTTGAAATGAGCATGATGGGCGAGTTAAGCTTCTTCCTTGGCTTCCAAATTAAGCGAGACTCGGGAGGGTACCTTCTTGCATCGGGCAAGTACACTCGAGACCTCTGAAGCGCTTGATATGAGTGATGGGAAGCGGTGTCCACTCCTATGGCTACATCAATTCCACTCGAACCGAGATGAAGACGGCGAGCGGTCGATCGAAGGAGTATCAGTATGATCGGCTCCTCTTGTACCTCAACGCCTCGAGACCGGACATACACTTCTCTGTGTCTTTGTGCTCGGTTTCGAGCTTCACCTCGCGTATCTCACCGCCAGCGGTGAAGCGCATCCCGGTACCTTGAGCTACCATTGACTATGGTATCGGTACTCTTCCTCATCCTGTCTTTCCCCGAGAGCCTACTCGGATGCGACTTTCTTGGGTCAGAGGATAGCAGAAGAGCACTTCGGCACCGCCAATTCATTGGCACTTCTCTCGCTTCCGGTCCTCGAGGAAGCGGTCCGGTATTGCACGTCCACCGCAGAGGCCGAGTGCGTTCTCGCAGCTAGTTCTCAGTAGCCAAGTGCTTGATGGTCTCGACCTGCGGGACTTTGGGTTAGTTATCGACGTTGTTCCACTCCTTTGTGATAACACTTCGCAATTAACATTGCTAAGAACCCAGCAACATTCTCGGACCAAGCATATCGACATTCGCTTTCACTTCCTTAGAGACCATGTGGAGAAGGGTGACATCGTGCTCCAGTTTGTGGAGAGTGACCACCAGTTGGCTGATATCTTCACCAAGCCTTTGGATAGCACGAGGTTTTCAGCTCTGCGGGGAGAGCTTGGGGTGGTTTGTCCTTACGGACTGTTGTGAGGGGGAGCTTGTGCTTTACTGCTTTACTATTTTGATTATGCTTCTGTCTCATTTCTGTTGCATTGCATTTGCGGGTGCATTGGGATTAGTCCTTCTAGCATAGGTTAGAGTGTGTCTCTTGCTGAGTTGCTTAGACTTGTTACTCTTATCTTGTGCTTTCAGGATAGCTGTTTCTTATCTCACTAGGTTGAGCTCACTCACTTCTTGTAGGTTCTAGCGAGGTTGGGCCACCCTCAGGTGAGGCAGTGCGTGTTTGCTCTCTAGTGTGTGTTTTTCTCGTCACCGCTCGTCACAGAGTCATATGGGGTAGATGAGAGTCGATCGAGCCATAGTATCATCTATATCTTATCTATGCTTTAAGGATCACTGCTTTTCTTTGCCAGCTTCTCGATTTTATTGCTTTGGTTCAGGGGGAGTTCATTTGGGAGATTCTGGAATGTAATATTGAGTTAACTCAACTTGAACTAAAAGCTGCATCACTTGTTGAGGGGGAGCTAGATGTTCTGTATGTCATTCTGCATTGTAATATAAATACATTGAGCCTTGATTATTATCCGGTTATGACATGCTTATGATGATTTTCATCTTGCCATGATTTATGCTTAATTGCTAGATTTATCATGACTTCATATGTGTAGACTAGCTTTTGCGATGATGAATTAATAAAACTTGCTCAATTTGAACTAAAAACTTGTCATGATTAGTACTTAAGTTTAGTTTTTCTTGAGCTATCCTTTTATGATTCATGCCATGTCAAATAGGCTGAGTTGATCATTGAATCTCTTTTGAGCCTTAGTTTGAGCTGTCTTAAACTCTTGATGTAACATGAGTTAGTACAACTTGTTAAAAAAAATAGAGACAAAAAGATCTCTTCTCTGCGAAAAAACTGATCTCACCAATTCTTTCTCACGAGACGGCTTGCCATTGCACTAGGCATGAACTTGGAGAGAGTTTTGGATGACCTAGACTATTTTCTTAAGCTTCTTGCTTGAAGTAGTCGCAAGATGGCTTGAGATCTAGCACATGATAAAATATTGGTTAAAAACAACCATAAGCTTCAAAAGAAAAATGTCATTTGTGCTCAATTTGTTTGAGTTATAAAAAGAATCAAGTACTTGAACCATTGTTTCACTCTTGAGTATATAAACACTCTATTTGGGCTCGATATTAGATTCTTGGTTCCGCTTAGCTTGATGACATGGCTTGCATCATCATTGGATGTCTCTAGTTAGACTTTGCTTGTTGATGATTTGACATGCTCATAAATGCACTAAAATTCAGATTGTCATCTAATTGCTTCTAGCTAGCTTTTACATATCCTGTCATGATCCGGATAGCGCTCATTGAGTTATGGCTTGGTGTAATACATTATGGTCATTTTGGATAATTCTCATGGCTCTAAATGCTTAAAATAATCAAACTTCACCATTTCATCCATTTTCATGACTTGTTCTCCTCTTTTGCATTCTTGATGCGTTTATTGCCAAAAGGGGGAGAATAGATTGGAGAAAAAGTCTTTTGGGAATCTAGAGCTTGGAGATCAATTTACACTTTCTTGAGTTGCTCTAGTGATTCCTTCTGTCGACATGGTCATGAGTTTCATTTCTTTCTTTGGACCATGTTAGACTCTTCAAACTCAACTTCATGCTTTTTCTGGGTTTGTCAATATACTCATCAAGGGGGAGATTGAGAGACCATGTGGAGGTCATTCCGTTGTGTATGATGAGTAATTGACATCGGTTTACGAAAAGTCGAGTTTGAGTCGGTTGGTTCGGACCTAGACGCTATGCGTCGTAACGGACTCGATCGGACTTGGTCGAACCTAGTCGTATGAGCTTAGGTTGCATATTCGATGACTCGGCTGTGTTTGATCTCTATTTACGCTTTCATGTATCGAGCGGTGCTATTTGACGTGTTTCTTGTCTGTGTGACTGCAGGACGTCGAGGCGGAGTCGTGGCGAGACACGGTGGATCGGACTAGGCGCAGGTGGCGCTGAGGTCAGAACGGTCGGGGTGTGTCGAAGACGACGTGAACTCGAGGTGGTTGCGAGTCGGGAGACGACGAACCGGAGCTGGAGCTACCAGTGGTACACACGACAGACGATGACAAGCGGACCGGACTAGACTCTGGGAGGAGTCGAGGTCCGATCGGTCAAAGGTGCCGTTGCGGAAGCTTCCTGAAGGCGCTTGAGGGCAATTGGAGATTTGACCCAAGCCATGAGTTGGAGGCGGTTTTCCCTCCAATTCTTGTGTGGACTTTGACTCTTGCTTCTTTTGGATGAGAGGCATGGAGTGGATGAGGGATGACACTTCTTGTTTTGCTATTTGAGGATGGGAGTCCATCTATTTAGCAAAGGGAGAAGCAGAGAGCAGAGTGTGTGTGTCTAGCTGCGTGCTCACATTGTTTGTATGACTGTGTTCCTGCGTGAGGGAGAAGGACTCAGGGTGTCCTCTTCTCCTCCCCTGTTCTTGTGTTCTCCATGAGTGTTCTTGAGATGGAGAGGGGTAGAAGTGGATTGAGACTCATGTAATCATTCCTCTATATTCAATACAGGCATATGGGAACTCCATTGTGATCTTTACTTTGATTTGGATTGAAATCTCGAAGTTCTCTTTGTTTCTACTGCTGTTCTTATTTTGGCTATTCTAGGGTTTGAGCTAAATGATGATTCCCTTTATGAATTGGCATGAAATTTGGGTTGTAGAGTCCTGAGACTATTGCTAACATACCCTCAAAATTTCATTGCCAAAGGATCAACGATGGAGGAGTAATTTAAATTTGAGGGAGCACTCTGTGTCTTTTCAGTTTTTCAGAAAATCTAAATTTCTTGATCTTTAGTTTGGTCTTTGTGGTACTTAAGGACTTGATGATATCTAGATCAAAGTCATGCTCTTAAGGCTTGAAAACAACAATCTCTTATTTGGCAAAATTCCTGTTTTTCAGCCGAAGTGTTGTTTTCAGTCTGCAATGTTGTTTTCTCTCCTTGTGTTCTACTGTCGGTTTTCTTGAGTCCTTGTCGGCAAGAAGACAAATCGGCAAGAAGACAAATCGGCAGCAGCAGTAATTTAGAGTTTGGTTCAATTTTAAACTGCTGTGATTTCATTTGTCTGCTGTTTTCTCATACTGTAGCAAAACTGCAGAACTAGATTTCAGTAATTGCTGTCCACTATTTTCGGCTGAAAATCTATTTCGATCGACACCATACTCGCCATCGGTTGGCATTTACGAAAACAAGAAACACTCTTCTCGGCCAGCAGTAGTAATTTCTATTCTGACATTTTTCTGATTTCAGTTTTCAAAACTGCAATCTTCTGCTGTTTTGGGTTTGTTGTTTCCTTTCTGTTTTCAGATGGTAGCCAGCAGTATTCAGTCCACAAAGTAGCAATCGGCGATCGCTTTTGATTTTAATTGCTGTGAACAATGCTATAGTTCTTCCGAATAGCAAATTCAGCGATCTCCTTTTTCCTGTTGTCACTGGGTATACTTGTGTGGTGGTATTTACGGTTGGTCGTCCTGTGTTGTTCTTTGTCGGTTCTCGTGTTGTTTGGTATACAAAAATCAGCTGCAAGTACTCTGTGTTTTCAGCTGTAGCAAAATACAAAACTGAATTGCTTGTCACAGTTTTCAGCTCTTCTCTTCTTAGTATGGTTTTGTAGCTTTTGATCTTTGTAGTCCTAGGTTAAGACTTTTCATTATTGGCTAACAAAACACTTTCACAGAAGTGATGCAAAACTACTTCTCTGTGGCACAGTGAGGTAAATTTCAGTCCTTCAGAACCAAGAAAGTTCAGGATAAAGTCTTGATATCGCCTTCTGTTTCAAGTTTGCGTGAGTTTAAATTCTTTATTCTTCCTGCTGTCTTCAGTTTCAGTTTCTAAGTCTTCTTGTTGGTCAATCAGAGGTTTATTTCCTTGCTTCTCGAGAAAACTCTCTATTGATTTAAGAGAGCATGAATCATCATCTTTGTAGCTTCTATAGCTATCAAAGAAGTTGAGTTCTTCGTGAATATTTTGGGAACAAAATTTGAAGGCACCATTCACCCCCCCTCTGTTGCCATATCCGATCCTACAATATCCCATATCAAGAAACCAGCCGTTGGAGTAAGAATTCAGCAAAACACAGCCTGAGGCCAGTACTACCGCTCCTCTTCAACGGCTAGAAAACTAGTCGTTGCCGATGCTGCTGGTCAGACCACCCACACAGGGTCTTGTCATACCGCTCAGGCCGGTCAGACCACCATGAAGGCCAATTAGACTGCTAAACAAAATTAGAGAAATAACGGCTCTACAAAAGGCAATCGACAACTAATACCTAGTCGGACCGCGCGACCAGTCACGCTGCTCACAAGGAGCTAGTCAGACCGCTCGCCATGAGCTGGTCTGACCGTGGAACAGTCTAACCATCAGCCGGTCTAACCATAAACTAACGCGGTCGGACCCGATCGATCGGTCGACCATGATCGGTCGATCGCCACCTCATGGCCGGTCAGACCGCTAGCAGAGTTGAGATGCATATATTTCAATCAATTTTCAAAACACATTATCAAGTTATAGTATCATGCAAACAAAAGTCGAATCATGATTCAAAATAAGTTACAAAACACATTTGCACATATTAAAATCATGCCACAAAGATTAGGGATATGGACTCGAACTATCTGCAAAACACATTCGCAAACTTAAGTCTTCATCATCATGGGACATAACGTATTTATCCAATTCAATAAAAATATTAGTCACAAAATGCAATTGTCTTTAATTACTAAAATATAACATTAACTCGTAATAACGGGTCTAGATTCTTCAGTCTATCCCTTTTTAGTAATTGATGACAATCTCAACAAATAATAAGATAAAAGATTAATTTTTAGTATACATCATGTACACAACAGTTGTACACTCTATGTTAAGCTTTGGAAGCATCAAATTCATTTTAGTGGAAGCAAGATGAATTTTGAAGATAATGCTAGGGAAAACTACAAGATATAGAGAAAACTCACCTTAAATATGTGCATAAGGATTTGAAGAAAATTTATACACACGTATATGGATTTTGAAAATTTTTGGCGGAGTTTCTTATATATGTTGGATCCGTGGAAGCATGTCAATAATATATAATCAACAATAATATAAATATGCACACATCTACACAAGAAGGATCCAAAAGTGAACATATTTTGGATAAAGATCACAAATAAACCACAAAGGTGCACATAAACACATGAACATCCACGATTGTCCAAAATATATCCAAATCAACAAGCTAGAGAAAGGTGGTTTAATAAGCTTACAACAAATATTACAAGAATTCATAAAAGCTTATTCCCACAAGCAAGTCTATTGACAACCATAATAGATAGACCACCTTCCTTCTTATCTTTACCGTCTCCTTTCTTCTCCCCCTTTAGTATCAAGAACCAAAAAGAGAGGGCCAAACCATCTTACAGTCAGAAGGATGATAAAGGGTCAAATCACTTGGTGGAGAAATCACGAGAAGGAGGAGCACCGGAGGAGGAACCACCATGACTACCACGAACGACGGTGCTCATAAACTGGAGGAGGATCATGTCACTCAACACAACTCAAGCGAGTGCCATAGCCAACCACTTGATGCTTAACCACATCAACTCTAAAATTTAATCTTGCTTTAGTAGTGATTACCTCATGTTGAGCCTTTGCCATGGCCTTAACTCTTGAGTCCATCCTGCCAAGAACAGTGAAGAGATGTCTAAGACTCTGTAGTACTTCATCCATGAAAGCGTCAGTGAAGGCATGTTGTTCTTGCTGCTGCACATGCTGTGGTGCTTGCTGCCCTAGATGCTCAACATGCTCTTGAGACTATGTTGGAGGCACTTGAGCATCTCTAGGTTGATATTCCTCATGCTCCAAGTCGCAGTTAACATCAAATTGGACTTTGGCCTTGATTAGCATCATGATATATTGAGAAAAGTAAATACTTTTGCCTTTATCTCCCTTAGATGTTGCTATTTCTCTTATCATTAAGTCCATAATATCAAACTTGGCACCATCCATAATATACTTGATGACATTCCAAGCTAGGCCATGAATTTCATTGCTGTTGTGACTTCTCGGAAAAAAAAGTTGCTCTCATAATTCTGATGATACTAGGGAGAGGAAGAAGACCAGATACTCTTCTATGCACAAAATGATGAGCTTGATCATCAAGATGCACTATTATACCACTTGAATCACGAATGCCCAAAGTATTATGGAATTCTTCTTTGGTGGCTTCAAGTCAATTATCTCCCGTCATCCACATTAGTTGGTCAAACTCCGAAGACACATAAACGGTGGCATGAAACTGCCTAATGGCCTTTGAGTAGAAGTCACACCGTCTAGTCACAAAATCCTCCAAGTCCATATGACAGAGAAGAAAGTAAAGTCCACTGTAGAGTTGATTTTGATTCAAATAACCCCATGTCACAAGCTTGTGATTTGTAAACTTCATCTTCTCGTACACGAGGTGATACACAATTTGTTGAAATTTTCTGTGAAATAATCTCTCAGTTGCGCTTAGGTAGTATTGAAGTTGGTTTGCATGCCTCAGGATAACATACTCTTTACTGCTCATAGTTGCTACATTAGTATAAGCAGGAGCAACTTCTTGGTCTTCACTTTGTTCCTCATTACTATTTCTATTACAGGGCTTATTTATATTGGCTTTTGCTGATGTTTTTAGCTGTGGCTGATGAATAGTAATAGCTGATAGAAGTGGCTGATAAGAGGCTAATGAATAGTAGTGCATTATGTAAGAAAGACGGTGCAACGAAAGGTATTACAACATTCGTACTACCATGCGACTTATGAAATTGTGATATAATAAAATATAAAGTACATTACAATATGTGAAAGCGAAAAGTAGTGGCTGATAAATAGTAGCGATTGATAGAAGCTAGGGCGTTCGTATTGGAGCCAATATGAGTAAGCCCCATAATCATTTTCATGTTCTTCCTCCTCAACCATGATTCTTGTGCCATGGGCATGAGAGCTAGAGACTCCATGAGTTCTAGGCATGATTACTATCAAGAGGGAAACACAGATTAATCAAGGAATACTTGGTATAATCAAGAAAATAAGTGTTTAAAATTTCTATTGCTCTCTATCATGACCGGTCAGACTGGTGGAGGCACACTAGTCCGACCAGTGGTGGTCAGACTAGGCCTGATAGGAGCAATCCTTGATTTGTAACAACCAGCAACATCAAGGTATTTGCACACTTGAATATTATTGATCTACCCTCGATCTACTTGCTCAATAAAAATTTTACACCGACCTGAAGGAATCAAGGACATTTACATCAAACCATAGAAATTTGGGAAAAATTAAACGAAAGGCAATGCAAGTAGAGGAATAGTGATTTACCGAGTTAAGAATAGAGAGGATGAAGCTTGAAGATGAGCACTAAATAACTTGGTCGGATTTTGGATGAACCTCCACATAGGGTTCCATGGCATTGAGAGGATAAGAACTCAAGCCAAAAAGCCATTGGAGGGAAAGATAAAGGGGGTAGAGGAGCACCTTTGAAGACCCTTAGAGAGGAAAATGGTGGCCAGGAGCGATGAACGGTGGCTAGAGGAGATGAGAGTGACCAGAGGGACTAAAGAGGACATGGACTCTTGGCTGTTTGAGCGAAGGGATAAGGCAGAGAACACATCAGGCAAAAAAAAGGGATGGTTGGGATAAGTCCGGTATGACTGGTCATGGCAACGGTCAGACCGGTAAGCAGCTTCGGTCAAACCGGTGCTAGGGAATAGAGACAACTTAGCTGAGAGAGGACAGAATAAGATGTGGTGTACGTGCTCCAATTCCACACGCAAGCAACTTAAAATAAATTGGGAGCATTTCCAACTAGAGAGGACAACACAAATTATTTTGAACTTAGTTTTTTTATCAAAATAGCTTTTAATTTGTAAAATAAACTAACTTTCAAGACTTCACGATTGCTAAATTGACCATGTAAGGGTAATTTTAGCATCCATTTACATATATGAGTTTCAAATACCCTTATAAACCAATACATGTCAATATTTTTGGCTCAAATGGCAAACCTCACTTAAGTGCTAGATTATGCATTTAGGTCAATCGAGGTTTTTGGATGAGTTTCAAAAACAAATAACTTTTGATTGGTTAGCTTTTTAGAAACCTTTTGTATACGAAAATTGTTTAGACTAGCCAACTTTAGGTTTTTGATTTTGAACACTTTTTTGAATTCATTGTCGAATTGATTTTGGGCAATTTTTTTAGTTTAAAACCAAAAGAAGACACTTTATAGCTAATTTGGGTTAGAAACTCATGTTTATTTGAAAATTAGTTTTTTTTAAAAGCCAAAACCTTTGTGAATGACCATATGAGAAGGTCTAGGGTTTTATTGTGATGAACCATTATTATTTTTGAGCGAAATTTTGGAATTTGCATATTTTTTGGACAGCTTGTAGAGATGGTGGTCTGACTGGTCAGCTTGTGTTGCTTCAACCGAAATGGATGATTTTGAAAATTTTGAGTCATGGGATGGTTTGGTTTGACCTAAGTCCATGCATATATGTGGCGTGATGCATGTTTGAACTAACGTGGGCTAAGTTGTAAGGAAATTGTGACCAAAAACGACTACTTGGTCTTTGGATGTGCAGGGCGTTCGGAGTGAATCATGGTCAATGGTGGGGATCGAGAATACGCTCATGGAGGAGCCGAGATCTAGAACAACAAGGATACCGGGTGAGATGTTGAGCTCAAGTATGGCACAAGGAACGTGGGAAATGTTGAAGGAAAGTTTGAGCGACTAGTTGCACTATGTGGCTTGGTCGGTTCAAGTGAGGCGTGGTCTGGTGGAAAAGAAATGAGAAAAGACTTATCGACGTGTGGTAAGCCAGTGGTGCATCTATACATAGCAAGCATAACGATTGCTTGTAAAGAAAGATGAAGGCCGGGTGAAGAAAGGGTACCAAAATATCGGAAACCACCTTGGATCAAAACTATATCGCTTGAGCAGCACTTGGAAAGGTGGTTTAGGTCAAGGAGGAGCGAGATGATCAAGTAGATCAAAAACTAAGGATTTAGCGGATTTAGGCTTATGTGTTTTAAAAAGCATGCATAAGTGCAGTGTGTGCGTAAAACCCGTGTTGTGTGGGGTTAACGAGTTTTTCCTACTTATACTAAGTTGATAGTATCCATTTAGATTTGATGGGGCTGGTTGCCTTGTCTATTTAAAGGTTGGAATGGAAACTTGCAAGTTAACCATTCAACCTTCGTAGCTTTACTCATTGAAGCCAAGTGTTCTAGGTTAGAATTTGAGAAGGGTGAGTGATGTAGTGTACTCTATTATCTTTCAGGTGGAGTAGCTACAAAACCTTTATCCTGAAGTAGTAATATAACAACTTTGTTCATCTCTCATGAATCCCTCTTGTTTTGGTTAATTTGCTCTTGTTTTGGTTGGTTTTAATCTTGCCTCTCTCTTTCTTGATCTTACTGGATGCCAATGATGAGTAAGCGATGGAGATATACTTTGAAAATCAATCCCCATCCATTTAGCCATCGGGTTTGGCAAATTCTTGAAGTTGCCCAGTTTTTGCTTAATTTGGTCTCTCCGAGCGATTTATTAATCCAGTTATTTTTGCCTCAATTTCTTGGTTGTTATAGTTTGATGTGACATGTGATAATACATCTAGAGTCTCTTGGCCATCATTCATTCACAAGTCATATTCGCCTTTTTTATTTTTTTTGTCCGGTTTTTGTGCAATTTCTCTTCAAACGAGAAAAGGTCAGAACTTTGCAAATAATTTTCTTAATCATTGATGGGAATATGTTCCTAACATCTTAAAGAAGATGCATACCAAATTTCAAGTGATTTGGAGTCTTGGTTTGAGAGTTTGCTTAATTTATGGTTTCGCCAGGTTTTGGTGCAGCAGAGCTTCACGAACCAAAAGATCCTCCTTCAAGATTTTTGGTTGTGATAGAATCTTAAGGTCATGAACTAGCCTTGGTTTAAGTTCAAGTCTTTTGATCTACGGATCTAAAGCTGTATGGATTTTTGGATCTAAAATAGCATTGTTTTTACTGTTCACCGAGCTGATGAATTTACTGTAGCACCAAATTTTTTTGGAATTTTGTCTTCTTGATCTTCATAATTTTTCGTAGCTCTTGGAGTGAAGAATTGACAGATACTTTAGAAAAACTTAAAGCATCATTTAACCCCTCTGTTGCCATACCGGTTCTACACTTTGAAATGCATTTTAATATATTTTCTAACTAGTATTTCAAAGATATATCAGTTGTTTCAAAAAACTTGACTTTTGATTAAAAGGCTCAATTCTGATAAATTACTAGCACTTAATTAATTTGAATATTTACAGATGTAATATACTTGATTATGATTTATCACTTTCTTTAATATGCCACATTCTATCTTGCTAAAGATTACAATAATGAATTTTTTGTATATGAGCAGGAACACAATTTTTGAAATGATTTTTATGCAATACAGCCTACACAAGACTAGTTGCTAGATACTTCTATGTAAATACTTGTTATTGAAATAACATTAGTTCATGATGTGAAATAATCATGCTTATGCTTAGCTTGATTTTTGCACATGATTAGACGATTATAAATCAATTAGAGGCACAAAGTGCCAATTCGTGCATTTTGTATTACTGTAGGAATAGGCAAGACAGATAAGTACAATTGACAACTGATTCGTATGTGTATTGAGTACTACTATATCACATTGTTACTCAGGAAAACAAAACCAACAATTCGAATGTTCATTGCATATCCAATCGACCGTCCATCACTTAATTTATGGTAGCTGAACCTCCTAGAGTCGATTCCACAAAACAACTCAAGTTTCAATTTGGTTTTTGCTGTTTCTTAAACGCTGAAAACCACAAGGCAATACAATGGCAAAACCAGAAGATAATCATACAAGACATCATATTCCTTAGTCTGAAATGCTAGCCCATTGCATACTTCTGGGCCCAGTTCCTCGCAGTGGACTCGTACTTTGCCCGATCGGTCTTGTACATGTGAGCAATCTCCGGAACCAATGGGTCATCAGGATTTGGATCAGTCAACAAGGAGCAGATTGAGAGGAGCACCTGAATGAACATCCCACATCAAAGAAGTTCGTTTAGAACTGAAGCCATCAAACTAAGCGCATGAAGTTTACTTTAAAAGTCTCTGTATAAGCCCCAAAACCCAAGCACATGGCACATGGGACTGCCACCATGGCCCAACAGAATAAGCTTGGTTGCTAAGGTTGCATAGTTTCACTCTCAACTTCAACACATAACACTGTTAACCTTTAGTAGGAGAAGAATGGAAGAGCGTTGCATAGTTTCATTCTCAACACATAACACTGTTGCGCTTTAATAGAAGAATGGAAGAGGGACGAACCAACCTTTGAAATGGTCAGTGCAGGGCTCCATTGCTCCTTCAAGATATCAAGGCAGATGCTCCCGTTGCTGTTAATGTTTGGATGGAACACCTTTGTCTTGAATGCCACCTGCAAAATTTACTATTATTGTCATTATTCTGCAGAATCAGAATATAATAAAATTAAAACAGAAACTGAGCAAGAAAAAAAGCGAGGAAGTCCCAACTCCAACTATAAACGATCAATCATGGATCATTACTTTTTGAGTTAGTTATAACTGAAAATGCTAATTGTGACCTAGAACTTTTGCTAAATGACAAACTGCAGGGTGCCAATGAACCATCAGCATATGAAATAACTCTGCTTAAGATAGCAGTTGGCACCACTTCCAAACAAGTGTTTTTCACGGCCGTTGTGCCCGGGATCGAACCAATGTCACAAGCTGCACACTGCTGTGCTCCCACCACCAGGAACCTATTCTCGGTGGCATTACCAGATCAAGACAACAAGACCATGAACAAATAAACAAAACAATCACCCTTCTTTTAGTTCATACGACGTTCTAGCAATGAATGGTTCTGGTAAGGCTTTTATAAGACCAGAAAGAGAACAGGGAAGCTAAGGTGATTGCAACTCTCAAGGTAACTAGAACAGCTGCTACCTACACCATCATAATGAACACAAGAACTCTCATCTACAAGCGATCACATAGATAAGCATACCAAAGGATGAATGAAAGCATTGATGCTCTTAGAACAATATAATACAATTACCACAATGGATGCCCAATACTTGAAACAAGGAAAGGAAAGAGCCTCCACATCTTTCGATTTTGAAAACCACAATGGTTTTAATGAGTTTCTTAACATTATCGTAATTATAGCTGCAAGTAACTATACGATTCAGGGAAAAAAAGAAGAAAATGATTGTGCGGTGTTGAGATCTTCTAATGAACAAATCTAATGATCGAGATGCAGACGAAAACAAAGGAAATAAAAATTTTCAACTATCTAAAACGACCAAAGAACAAGCTAGTTATCATATTCCACCTGAGAAAAAACGTTACAATTGCCTGACAGGTTCCAAGAAAATTCTAAGCATAAGATGTTTACAAGACAATATATACAGAAGATGAGTATAGCGGAGATGAGAATGCTGCGGTAGATTTGTGGTCACACAAGACGGGATTGAACCAGCAAGATGATATATGTGATAGAGTGGGGGTAGTACCAATTGAAGAGAAGCTTATCCAACATCGTTTAAGATGGTTTGGATATCTCCAATGGATGCCTCCTGAGACACCAGTACGTAGCGAAATTTTAAGACATACCGAAAACGTAAGAAGAAGCAGAGGTCGACCAAGACTGATGTGGAAGGAAGCAGTTAAAAGAGACTTGAGGGATTAGAATGTATCTAAAGAATTAGCTTTGGATAGAAACGCATAGAAGTTAACGATATAAGTGTCGGGACCATGACATAAGAAGAAGGTAGGGGTGGTGTTTTAGGCTCTTTGCTAAGATGGCACAATACAGGCTTAGGGTTTTGACCTGTAGGTTTTATTATAAGGCTCTCGTTTCTTTGACCTTAAGGAGCTTTCATTCCTAGCCTACCTCAGCTTGTTTGGGGCAAAAGACTTTGTTGTTATTGTAAGATGTTTATAAGACCTAATTTACTCCATTGCTTGAATAACTTTAGATGTCTAATTGAAGCAAGGTATCTACCCGTAAATATGCCAGTTAAATACGATGTATCAGTGTCCTTACCTTAGGTGGCTTGAAAGGATAGTCCGGAGGAAAATGAATTGTAACCAAAAAGACGCCGCCTGCATAAGGGCTATCTGATGGACCCATAATTGTTGCCTGCCAATGGAACATATCTTCTCCCACAGGGCCTGATAGGTTAACAAAGCATGCATATTAGTCATACATGAGGAATTGATTATCCAAACCCCAGTTTTATAATATTAAACAAATTAGGAAGCATTTGTACAGAATGAAACTGCAAATGCAAAACTCATTTGTAGATAGTAAGATAAATTGCATCATTCTGTGAAGGCATGAACCAGATTATCCAGAAACTCGTATGACAACATCCAGGTTCAGATGCTCACAAGCATAAGCCTTGTCTGTGCAAATATTCTAGCCACCTAATGAGTAATGCCCATTGCCCATAACAAGTGTAGCCATGCTTCGAAGGTTCATTCAGAACTAAGCATTTCTTCCAGTTTTTGCCCAATTCATTTTGAAGACCGAATTCTTGACACTTTTGACATTCAGGAGTTAGCTACTCCATGTAGTTCGGTTTGCACTGAAGCTCATCTTCTAATGATTTCCAGATTACAATGTACAAATTGTCCGGCGCATCACCAGGTACGAGATTACTAAACTTAGTTGACAGGATGTTGCATCGAGTTAATTCAAAACTGCGGATTTTTTTTCAATATTTTCATTGGGTGGTTGTAAAGAGTTGGTTTATGCCAAAGTTACGCTAGAAAGAATCGTCCATCAAAAATTCTAAACTTGAGGAGACCACTGTTTGAAATTTCCAGGTGGGCTGCCACCCTGACGACTCCGATTCCACACCAGACCATCTAATTGTCGAAAACCTACAAGCAATCAACCTAACCAGTAACCCCCTCCCCCATCAACACACAGATCTAGCGGTAGCCCAACTAGAGCAGATCAACATGCGCCATACGTACGTGCGTAACACACCATGCACAAGCTCTTGGAATAATTTCTCAAAAAAGAGAAAAAAAAAGGAAAAGAGGATGAGAGGAGAGAAGAAGTACCTGCGCTGCAGGAGGTCGGGGGATCCTTCTGCAGATCCTTGAGCTCCTTCAAGATCCGCTTCGACGCCATGGCAGCGGCACCACTGTTCTATCCTAAACCTTGCCCAAATCTGAACACAAACCAAGAAGGGTTTGCAAGAAGGGAGTAGACGACCAGCGACCTCCCCCAAATCTGAGTCGAATGGAACGGAGGAGGCGGATTGGGAGGGGTATTTAAGAGGGCAAGGGTGGGGGAGGAGGAGGTTGCGTGGTGTAAGAGGAAGGGAGGAGGGGTTCTGGAAGCTTCCTGGCTGCCCGCGGCCGCAGCACACGGAGACGGACTGCCTCGAGGACCGTGTGAGAGAGGAGGAAACGAAGGGGAAAAGGGCAGACTCCGACGCGGAGCGTGGTGGATTTGGGACGGGACGGCGAAACAGTCCGTCCGTCTGGGATGATGATGGGTGGGGTTCGGTAGCGACCGAGTAGAGAGTTTCACGGTCGACCGCCCACGCGGTTTTGGCTGGTCGGCACGAGAGGTGGTCAAACAGGCTGGACAGCCTGGGCTAATCGGGCTATCCTGAAGCATTAGTATTGCTCATCTTGTTCAGACTAATCGGGCCGTATTGGTCTAACGTGTGGTATTTGAGTTGTTACCTTGGTTTAATGGGCCACGTATAATACTAGGGTGGATATCGAGTTAGGTTCTCGTTTTATCAAATCTTTGTTGAAAAAGATGTAGTTTGATTTAATATTATTTTATTGATAGTTTAGTATTATTTTTAGAATCAAGCTAACGAGCCGCGAAAAAGCAAATTTTAATTTCATCCGAAATCAACTCATTCAATATTTAACCAATTAACGAGTGTAATTGAAACAATTTTGAATCAAGTCAACAAGTCTCACTAACGAGCTTTTTTTATCCCTACACAGTATTGTGCCGTGCTAGGTACGGGTGAGCACGACACGGTCTATTAGGCCCGACATGTGCGAGCCAAGCTGGCGGCGGTCTAATGGATCTGGCGGGTGGTGATGGCAAAGGAGCCAAGGAGGTGGATAGCGAAGGGAGTGGGGGGCGTCGCACTGGAGAGGTGGGGTGGAGCACTGGATGAGGTGAGGGCGGGCGGAGCGGCGGAGAGGTAGGGGACGGGCGGAGCGGTGAAGGAGGTGGGTGTCCGGTGGCTCACCGATGGAGGAGGGACGGAGGGAGCGAAGGAGGGAGCGATTGAAGAGATGGGCTACTGGGGGTGGGCATCGGAGCGAGGGAGGTGGTGGGGGCAGGCAGAGCGACTAGACTGCCGGAGGAGGTGGGGCTGGGGCTTAGGGTGCAACGAGCAGAACGGATGAGCGGGGGAGGAGGACATGACTGTAGGATGCAGGATGCCGACTAGTCGAGGTAGCGATGGTGAGGTGGTTAGCAGGCGGGGGCCATGCATAATGAGTTGACCATCGGCCCGTTAAGACCCAGTCAGTCTGACATAGCCCGGTTACGACCGTTTGGCCTATGAAGGACCATTAACGCAATAACGCACGATAACGGCCAGAAATTCAAAAAAAATTTACCTTTTTTAGTCGTTGGAAGCTTAAATATTGTTGAAAAAAACAAATAATTTCAAAAAACATCAATCTTTTCAATAAATAGGCACCCACCCCCTCATCTAGCCACAACGCTCCCCTCAATCTCCTCTCTCGCTTGCATTGTGAAAATTGAGATCCAGTTTGAAAACATTTGGTAAAATTCAAAATGTTTTTGGAAAACATTTGAAATTTTGTAATCCGGTTGCATTCAACAAAAGAGGTAACCATAGTGATTTTTTGATATTTTTATTATTCTTAATTTCTTACTATTTGTAGTAAGTTGAAATAAACAATAGCGTAATTTTCAAATTGCAGTTTTCTAGATGAATCACTTCCCTTTTGCTAATTACGGCATCACATCGGAGGACCTTGTAGCCTTCGAGACTGATATGACTCCAGTACTTGAGGGCACACCTCAAGTGGGGAATGAGCTTGATGCTACTGTAGCACCATCATTCGGCTCTTCAAGTGCCTCTGCATCTACAAGCACTAGAGCAAAGAGATCTATGTATAGCACATCGGAAGTCTAGAAATATTTTTATAAGACATACAAGGAAGGGAAAAAGGAGAGAAGGTACGGTGTACTATTTGTAAAATTTGTTGTAATGTGTTGACTACGAAGTTTTCAGGTGGAGCAGAGCATTTGATAAGATATGATCAAAGATGTTTGGCGAAACAAGGAGCGTCAATGAGGCAAACGTAGCTGCAATACAACCCCAACTATACGATACATAAATGGTACTATAGTCCTGAGGTAGCTAGAGAATCTCTTTATCAACTAATTGCTAATGTTGATCTGCCTTTAGGCTTTGGAGAGTCTTCCGTGCTCAAAAAGTACATTAGGAATGTGCATGATCCTAGATTTACTGTGGTGTCTAGACAGATAACTACTAGAAATCTAGTTAAGTATTATAATAATGGTCATAATAAACTAAAAGAATTGTTCAATTCATGCAGATGTTCTGTTGCCTGATCTCAGACTATAGAGTAGTCGGGCTAGGGAGTACTATCTTAGTGTAGTTGCCTATTATGTGAATGAAAATTGAGAATTGGAAAAAAAGAATTATATGGTTTAAATTAATTGATGTAGCTCATACTAGCAAGATATTGCGAAGTGCATTGTTAAAGTTGTGGAATTTTAGATAATGCTACCGCAAACTCTAGTCCAACAGATATTCTCACTCCATTATTCAATATATACACCAAATTTTTCTTGCTACATCAGCGATGTGCATGTCATATTATTAATCTGATAGTTAAATGTGGTTTAAAGATGTTAGAACCATATATTAAAGCTTTCCGTATGCAATATCTTTCCTAAATAATTCTAAGAAATGAATAACTGCATATAAGAACTTTTGCATTGCAATGGGTGTACGTCAAAAGAAGTTTGGTTTGGATATACCGGTAAGATGGAACTCTACTTACGTAATGCTTAAGAGTCTTGTGTTTTATAAAAGCACATTTTCTGTTTTTATGCAAACGCACTACTAAAGCCTTCACAGTAGTACTCTGTTGACTAGGCAACATTAGTATGTTGCTGAGAGGTTACTAGCTTTAATTGAACTTTTTAATGATTCCATTGTTGTTTTATTTGCAGTTTATTACCTAACATCTCATATAATTGTGCATCATATTATTTTAATTGCTACGCATTTGCAGGCTAATGAAAGTGATATAGTTTTATGAGAGGCTATATTTGTTATGAAATCTAAAATTTTGAAATATTAAAAAATTCCTATTTTATACACTTTTGCATTTATTTTAGATCCCAGAGTTAAACTCCAAGGATTCAGCAATGTACTCTGAGTTCTGGGTGATGCAGCGGGGATAGACTATTCTAGCTATTTCTCACTTGTTGGTACTCAGCTAACCGATGTTTATCACAAGTATGACTAAAAGTTTTAGAGAGTTTGCTTGCAACAACCTCCACCGCCACCCATTGAAGGTAAGAAGAAAACCATGTGGGGAAAGATCTAGGGTACAAGTTCTTCCTCCAGAGGTTCATGTTCTTATACGACGTCAGGCACTGAAGGAAGACAAAGCGAGCCTAGCATTGGGTTTCTATCTGCCTATCTGAACAACTATACGGTGCCAAGCTAGGAGGATATCAATATTTGATTTAGTGGCAAAAGCACAAGATGACATATTCAATGCTATCCATACTAGCACGAGATATGTTAATTTTTCCAGTCTCGATGGTTTCTTCTTTGTCTGCCTTCAACCTTTTTGGGAGAATACTGGAGGAGAAAAAAACAAGTTTCATAAGTGAGATGGTAGAAATACTTCTTATGATCAAAGGCTGGGAATAGGTGGACGCACGACAACAATATTTCGTCAAAAATACGAAGTTGGCAAACTCATTCGATAATCTTTATCTGGATAATGACACTTAGAGCATTAATGTATGCAAAATTGTAGGTTGTACTCTTTTCTCTTAGCCAATGTTTTCTCAAATTACGCTTTTACTTGGCAAAGTTTTAAACGAGGCAGCCATGTAAACATAAATAAAGATCTTTATTACATCTTGAAACTATTTATAATTCTCTTTTTCTGTCTCTTGATTTATTAATCTTATTTATTTATCTCAATTAATTTAATTGTCTCTTTATTTATCTCAATCTTTAACTCTTTAATCTCCCCTCCTCGCCTCCTCTCTAGCCTGGCCACTGTCTCCTCTCTCCCCACTGCCTGCTCCCTCTCGCGCTCCACCGCCTCCTCCTCCCTCCCTGGCCCAACCGTCATCTCCTCCCTCCTTGGTTCGGCCGCTGCCTCCTCGGCGCCTCACCTCCCCCTCCCCATCGTGGCGCCGCCTGCTCTATAGCTTGACCGCCACCTCCTCCCTCCCATCCCCTATTCCTCTCATGGCTCGCGCTCCTAGATCCACTCTTTCCCTCTCGCTGGCGTCCAGGGAATGCATGGCGGAGGTGGTGCTTGCCTACGTGCTAAACAACCTATCATTGGCCCGTCAGGCTACACGTGCTCGGATCGGCATGGCATGGCCTATGGCCTCCTTGGGTCATGCCTGGGTCTGAGGTAGAGCCCGTGGGCTAGGACGGTATGGCCCGGTTAGTTAATTGAGCCAATCGAGCTGTGCCTACATGGGCCTATGCTAGGCGGCTCATTTGGCTAGGTCTGGTTGACAGGGGTGCCACCTATGCCAATTACTACAACTCTTCACTTTGGTGGGCCTTACACCATGCTTGGATTTGGATTGGATCCCATTTGAATTCAGGGGCAGGCATCATAATAATATGGTCCACCAAAATTTATAAGACAATCTCACAATGGACCAATCCATCTTCTTCATAGGATGAGGTGGTTGTAGGATCGGGGATGATCGACTAGATAGGGGAGAATATGAGGTTTCTAAAATTTTAAGCCTTAATTGATATTTTAAGCCTTAATTATGTGATTCACTAGGTCACCCTAAGGCTATGTCGATACTAAACACAAGTCTACCAAAACAATTCTACACAAGTAAATAGCTAGAAATATAACACGGAAATAATAAAGATAAGAGGGAGAAACCGCAATGAAAATAATCGATATTTTTCCCATGGTATCGAAGACTTACCAGTCTTCACTAATCTACACTGAGGTAAGCCCAAACGGATTAGGCCGGCTCTATAAATTAAGCCTTATGAACGTCAAATCCCCTAAAGTTGCTCTTTCTCCACTCCGAAGATGGTGAGCATAAAACCACTCACAACGGTGCCGAGCCTCTTTACAACATTATTTGAAGATATCACCATACAATCTGCCTCTAAGTCATCTAGATGCTGGCAAACATCAAAAGTTAACCACAACCCTTGCTTAAAGGTTATCAAGTGCCAAATAGATCAACTAATTACGCATATACACTTGAATGCTCTGAACTACCTCAAATGTGGAATATGAGCAAAACAAGTAGTAGAGAGTGTACCAATAGCTCTAATGTATTCAATGAGGCCAAGTGTTATGAGCTTAGTGCTGATGAGGAGGTATTTATAACCCTCAACCACAAATTCAACCATTGGGGCAAAATTCCTAAAATTTCAGCAGGTGCGGTACTACCGTCATGTATCGATCGATACTACCGAGCTTAGGGTTTAACATTATATGTAGTTCATTTAACTAGTCGTTATGATCTGGTGCAAAACTACCGCACTCACATGGGCCAATTCTACTGCATGGCGGTAGTATTGTTGGGCTCATGTGGTACTAGTGTTTTCCCAGAGGAGAAATGTCTAAAAAATGCTCTTTGGAAATAATATACCGCCAACTAGGAATCGGTCCTATCGCACGGTGGTACTACCGCACCTCAAGTGCAATCATACCACCCGCCAGTAGTACCGCAGTTATACCTGCGGTCATACCATTTTTACCAAATTTTTCAGATGCAGTTCCAAATGCAGTGCATGACTCTTAGTTGATCAATGTGGTTAAAACAAGTCTTTAAGCTACTAGACATGATCCCTCTTTATAGTATGGTATTCTAGCCTATGAAACAAGGTCTTTTCATCCATTCACCAAGATCGATATAAACTATAAAAGATCCTTAGACTATATAATACCTTTGTCTTGAGCCATATCGATCATTTATCATCTTTGCATATATTTCCATGTCATCATCTAAAATCTGGGACTAAACATTTCAATAATCTTAATGCACATGTTAGCCCCTTTAAACATCATTGTAATTAATTATCAAAATCATTTTTAGAGGCCTATATAATTTAAACGTTCTCCTGAACCAAACACACCATTGATGCCTCCCCCTAGACCCTCCCACGCTACCTAATACCCCTATCATTGCCTTGCCTTCTGTGTTTGCTAGTGTCAAAAATGCCAGATGGATCTTCCTTCACCCTCATCTCCAGCACCGCCACTAGCCGCCCTTCTATACCCTACGTTGCACAGATACTTCTAAAAATCAGCGTATTGGTATCGGATACGGCCAGATACATATGCTGCCCGTATAAGTGATTTCCCTATTTTTCAAAAAAGAAAATAATTCTAATATTTGGCGAATATTTCCCTGATACTTTCCCAATACTTCCCAACCCTTACTTCTTATTCCACTTGTTACAAAGAAGAGAGAGATGGCAGAGAAAGAGAGTCCTAGTTTCCAAATGTCGCCACTTGGTGGGTTCATTGGCTCGTCACCACCTCCTCCTGGTTTGCTCTCATCTGCCCCCTCTTTCCGCTCTTTTCTCTTCTTTATTTCTTCTTTGTGCTTATTGAGGAAGAAGAGAGATTGAGATAGGATTAATGTGGGTGACAGCTGTAGATGGGAGTGTAGAGAGATATCGAGATGGGTAAACCAAAGTGACTAACTGTGGTGGAAGGTATGCTGGTGTATTATTTTGTACAAGTGGACTAGTGGTTTGCTCTTTATTGGTGAGCTGATTGGTTACGATGCATGATGGTTTGGTTGGGCTGCGCATTTTCTTATAAGAAGTATACAAACATATAATCATATTAGTGTTTTTGAAGAAATGATGTATCACTGTATCACCATATCATGTATCTGTATCTGTATCTATATCAGCATATCCACGCAGCCTAATCTGTACCACCTCTTTGTCCATCTTTTGTTCCCCGTCCGCGACCACCGTCGTAGTCCACTCTATGTTGCATCTCACTACTGGCACTGTTCACAAAGCATAACTCGATGCTCCACTCGTCGTTGGCCGCCGCTACTACCACCCTTGGCCAACGACGCCGCTGCCACCTTGTCACCCCACCACCGTCCGCTATCCTCTGTCCCTGAAATCTAAGATCAACAGGAACTAATGAACCACAAAGCTAGCAATGCCATAATCATCGCAATTCCCGTCGTCGGTGACCTTTCTTGCTCATCTTCAGGCTTGAGCTGCGCACCCCGTGCTGTAAAGTACAAGTTGCTTTCGTTTAAGGTAGATAAACTACAAGTATATATGATTTCAACACATGCTAAACGAAGATACGAAATCAAATCTGCAAAATTGGTCCAAGCAAGCTTGTAACGAGAGATCGACTGTAGGATCGGATGAGGCAACAGAGGGGTGAATGGTGCCAAAAGATTTTTCCTTCAAATATTCACCAACATGGTCATAACCAACGTGGTCGAAGCCAACGTGGTCGATCCAACGTAATCGTAACCAACGTGGTCGAACCAACGTGGTCGAAGCCAACGTGGTTGAAACGCCAGCGTTGTCGAAGACCAACGTGATCTCAGACTACGTGGTCGAAGACCATTGTGTGGTCGACACCACTGTAGTCCATGTCCCAAGTAGGCAGAAAATTCGAGCGACCACACGACTTAAGATCATTGAGTGATAGAAAGTAAGTGTGGTCGTAATTGTCTAGAAGAACCAGAGGAGGCGCATGACTACCAGAACTGAAAACAAGAACGATGCATGATCTTTGCTCGTGGGAAGAGAGTAACGAAAATGACTCTGAGCATTATCCCACATGTTACAGCAAGCAGTAGCATCGAGAAATCAAACCCAGTTCGACAATGTGATCGAAGTTTAAACCGTGGTCGTAAGCCAAACAACGTGGTCGATAGCTTGCACAGTGGTTATAAATTCGACTACTCGACTGAAGAAAAACTTGGTTGAAAATCGACTATCAAACAAAAGTCACTATAGTCGATAACCACCAATATCAAGGCAAACGAGATCGAAAGATGAGCGCGGTCGAACGATCATCGTGGTCGAAGACCGACTATCACATGTAACCAACTGCAGTTGTAAAACAACTCGTAAGATAGTGGAGGCACACGACCACAAGATCTACGACCATCAAGCAATTGGAAACCAGTGCGAATGAAAACAAACAATCTGAGTCTTGACCAGTCGAAAGAGAAGCGGTCGAATAGAATGTGGTCGTAAGCTTCTTAGCAGAATAGAGGAGGCCAATGAGAGCACAGCCGCATGGTCTAAAATCCTTATAACTTTTGAATACAAGATTGAATGACTAGGAAACTTTGCACACAACATGGTTAGGGCCTCAGGAGGTTTATCTGATCTTTAATTGAAAACTTAGCAACCGAAATGAGAGTTCGACTAGCTTTCACCGAGAGCGCCCAAAACCAAATATGAGAGAATAACAAAACCGCTCGTGGGTCTAGGGTAGCCAAGATGGCTTGGAGTACAACCCACATGTCACTACGATCCAGAAATAGCCAAGAACACAGAGAGAAGGAAGAACAGAGAAGAAATCAAATCAAGACGCACACTCGCGCACACTCGCGACAACCCGTTAACACCGACAAGACACAGCTGCTTTAACAGACCAGCTCCCCTTTTGCAGGCCTTGAATCAATTCACCGAATTTCCCCTCAAACACCTTCCCGGAAGATTCCTGCTCTCGCACGACCGCATCTGGCTTCCGACCGACAGGACCTCGACTCCTCCCTAAGTCTAGTCCCGGTCCACTCGTTGCACACGACTGCACCCGACATCCGACCGACTGGACCTCGACTCCTCCCTGAGTCAAGTCCCGGTCCACCCCGCCGTTGCCTGTCGTGTCCACCTCCGGCAACTCCAGCTTCGGTTCCTCGTCGTCCCAGCTTGCAACCACCTCACCAGCCTCGATCATCTTTGGTGTCTCCTGACTGTCTGGACCTCAACACTTCCTGTGCCTAGTCCTGGTCCTCCTATGCCTCACCATGACCTAGCTCCGAAGTCCTGCAACCAACACAGACAAGCAAACCATCACATAACATCGCACAAAACACTGAGATCATAAATCTGCATCAGAAGAATGTACTCGAAGATCAACCCAGCTGGTCGTAAACCACTTACGACCACTCGAATGCACAAGACATGAAGTACCAGCAGCCTACGACCACACACAAGGCTGCTACGACCACCACGTAGCTTGCTACGACCATGCAGCATAAGCTACGACTACCGCAGACAGCGGCTACGACTACCGCAACCGATAGCTACGATCACCGATCACACAGACTTCGACTTCTGCACCCGATCACTACGAATACCAAACTTGGTCGCTACGACTTACGACTACCAAGTCGTAAAACCTCAGCCGATCACCAAGTCGTAAGCCACCTACGACTACCAAGTCGAGAGAGCCTTTACGACCACCAAGTCGTAAGGCCTCAGTAGACCACCAAGTCATGAGAGCCTTTGCGACCACTAAGTCATAAGGGCTTTTACGACCACCAAGTCGTAAAAGGCTTCAGTGACTACCAAGTCGTAAGAGCTTTTACAACCACCAAGTCGTAAAAGGCTTCAGCGACCACCAAGTCGTAAAAGGCTTCAGCGACCACCAGTCGATCACCTACGACTACCAAGTTGTAGGGGCTTCTACGACCACCAGTTGATCGCCTACGACCACAAAGTCGTAGACCCCGAGAACAACACCTCAAGTCGAAGGATCAGCTACGGCCGCAAGGTCGTGAGGACACCTACGACCACCAAGTCGTAGACCATGAGATCGACTGCCGACCATACAAAGCAGCGGTCGAACACAATGGTCGTAGATGCCACTGCCAAGCAAGTCGTTGACGCTTAAGACCTTATAGAGAGAACCATTCTTTTCTCAAACCTCAAAAACCAAACTCAATCTCACTAGATCAAGAGTCAATTACTCATCACAACCATGTGGTGACCTCTACATGGTCTTACATCGACTCAACTGTCAGTGTCATCTCTACCTATTTCAGTAACTAAGCAGGTGATCCAATTGGATCAAATCAAAGCACCATCAGATCATTTACCACACGATCACTTCAAATCTGGAAGGAGGTGTTAACAAGGACCAGAGGTTGGGAGTTGCCAAGAACACACACACACACACATCGAACGACCATTTCTTTCCTGCTATATATATACCACTCAATCAAAAGAATTGGGAGCTGGGAGTAATATACAATTACAAACTTGTTTCTTTAACTCTTACATGCTTCACAGTTCAGTCTTCAGGCTACATATATTTAACCATCGATCACGCACGACGTACTCGATTGCCACCAATCGAGTTCCAAGGCAAACCAATCATCATCTCATCGCCAGAAAACGCAAACAAGTTAAGTTACAGCATCTGCAGATTCGACGCACAACTGAACATTAGCTCGATTTCTATGCAGCTAGCAAGCCGCCTCCTGTCCTGGAAGAATTGTTTGCCTTCAGTTCAAGCTAAACCTGAAAAATTTAGTCACGAAAAAGGTCAATTACTTGGAGGTTTCGAACCATCAAATTTTAGCTTGTTTGAGACAGTTGGAAATGACACGGATCACAGATTAACAATGTATAGTTGATGGATCGTGATCAGTGGGTATCAGTGTCATGACACATTGGAGACTGGACAGAAATAATCAAATGTGGCTACATATCTGATCACTCAACTTCTAAGCCACTTTAGGTAGGTGTTTTTAGTTTTAGACACTGGTCCTTACTTGCACCGTTGTACCAATCATGTTCCTCTCATCTAGGATCCAATGTCCCTGAAGAGTTTCCCTATTCGTCCACCCAATTTTGTCATTTGGCAATTTTTTGATGTCTTTTTATACTTGGGAGCTACCTTGATGGTCCAAGTCTGATCCCAACATGTGAAAATTTGGTAGACCACCATGTGGGGCCAGCAAGTTGGATAGCGACAACTATGACAGCATCTGAGAGTTTCGTTGCTTTGGAGCGTTGCTAATTTGCGGCGAAATTTCTTACGGCATAAATGAACAATAAGCAGCGATAGACGCATTCGCGTCTTATGCGATATTCTTGCAAGGATATGTAAGCATTTCAAATGCATGAGGGTCGTCTATGCCTACCCGTAACTGATAGTTCGTAGCCCTTTTGCTGCAGATCACTTGGATTTATTTGAAGATTTCAAATGTCAACTGTAGTAAGAGGAAAGTTTTAGGTGTCGCTCGCTTGGGCTGAACTAAGTTGGTTTATGGCTGAAATTGTACTGCAGTTGGCTGAAATTACACTGTAGCTGATGGTGACTTATTTGGTATAACTAAATTTTAAAAAAGTTAAAAATAAAAAATAGATTAGCCCATCACGGACAATGCAAACGAATACGGAAAAAAAGAACCGGCAAAAAAGCTAAAAAAAGCCAAAAGACTAGAAAAATACAAAATTTAGGAATAATAAAAAATAAGCCAGAAGCTTAAGCCGAAATGAATAGGACAATTTCTTATAGTGGATTCTGCGAACGCTTTCTGAACATAAATCTATGTATATTGTGCACATCGATATCTGAAGCTATTATCTTTAAAAACACAAATAAAAATTATTAATCATAACTAAAAGTTATCGACCATATAGTCCAAATATGCCTGTTCTTAGATGCGTGCAACCTAAGTCTTCCACGATAGCTAAGGGGGTTAGAGAATCCTAGTTACCTTCGCTTGGAGACAGGCAAGACAGCCGTTTCGGTCACTCATCGGCGGCAACGCCGGCAAGCAAGGCAGATGCGGCTGCTCCATCTCCGTTCTATTACAATCCACGGATCTACCTGATCCACTGTAGCAGCTGTAGCCTGTGGCGCGTTGTGTGGCCACAAAATGTGTCGGATCACTAAACTGTCCAAAAGCCGCCCCCACCCCAACTCACACACACGACAATGACATCTCACGGTCGTACGAAGATATGCCTTAACATTTGGCTTGTCCTAATTTCCCATTGACCTACGGAATCTTTCATTGTGATCTGGATGGATGGATGGATCATGGCTCAAGGATGGATGTATCAGCTGGGATCGATCGAGATGTCGAATTGAGATGCGTGTGCACCAAATTTGGTATCTTGCGCGTGTAATTGTGTTTCAAGAGTGAAACTATGCGTGTGAACAAAGTTTTTCTTTATGAACGTGCTTCCGTAATATTATTTAGGCCAAGCTTATGTTGATTTTTAAAAATTATTTTTCTATAATAAATATTTTTTCTATATTATCTAAATCTACTGGTCGATTTTAGCACACACTACAACGATTTTATTTATATCGATTAAAATTACACGTGAGTATGCCTCTTTCTACGAAACTCTCTACAAATATTATTATTTATAAATCAAAATTAAAAGACTATATGAACATACTCTTGGTAGGTAAGCCTCGTCGCGCATTAAGTGTCGAACGAGACTTGCCTAGTAATGCTTAACGGTGAGCGTTGCAGAATTTTACTAAATTGTGTTTTATGTAGTCAAACATTTTCCATACCAAGTTCATGTGTTAATGATTCTAGATACTAGGTATGTGTTTACATCCAAATGTTGAGAATAATTGTTGTAGCAGCCAGCAATAAGCAAGTAATGCAGGTAGATAAATGGAGGAGTGAACTCACCATCCCATTCTAAACAGGTACACCTGGCACTTGCTCATTGGCCCCACCACAGTCTCGGCGGAGCCACCTCGCGGCGCCATGACGCCGCCGTCGCAGAACAGCCTGACCGGCACCATGCCGGAGCGCAACGCCCCGACCTTCACGCCGACGTGGGTGTCCACGACCACCTTGAAGGCGAGCCGCCGCCGCCGGTACCGGTCGCGCACGCGCGCCGCCACCGCCTCGTCGACCACCACCCCCTTGGCCGCCGCCACGAAGCCCACCGTGGCGACGCTCCGGGCGCCGTGCTCGAAGCCGCCGACGGGTGCCCAGCCCAGCGCGATGTCGCCGTCGCTGTCGGCGAGGGCGACGCGGCCCTCGCCGTCGCCGTACTCGAAGGCGATCTTGTCGTTGGGGTTCCAGGACACCACCTTGACGCCGACGGTGATGTCCATGGCGGACACCGCGGAGGAGTTGCCGACGCGGAACCGGGTCGGCGAGACGGGCTTGAGGTGGAACGACGGCGGGCGGGGGTGGTAGTAGAGGTACGCGAGGCAGGCGACCGCCAAAGCGAGGCAGAGCACGAGCAGGACGAACCCGGTGGCGAGGCAGCACACGCGGCGGCCGGAGCATCCTCCTCCGCCGCCGCTGTGGTGCCGGTGCCGCCGCTTCCGCGGCGCCCCGCCGCCCTGCTGCTGTCGGTAGTGGTGCGCGGGCGGCGGCTTGAGCGGGAGCACCTGCGGCGGCTTCTTGAGCGGCGCCGGCGCGGGCGCCGCGGCGGGGGCTTGGGCCTGGGCGGCTTGGTGGCCGGCGCCGGCGCCCGGGGCGGCTTCTGGGCCATGGATCTTCGCCGCGCGTGCGCGGTTGTTGGTGGCGACCGTGCGCGCGCGCTGTCTTGTTGGCGAGAAGCTTTGAGGGTGCGAGTGAAGTGAGGTTTGGTGTCCAGTTGTTAGCACTTAAAGCTAGGGATCGATACAATTGAATAGTTTTAAATATAAATACAAACCTATATTTTTAGAATAAATACAAATATAAATTTGAATATTTTCAAATACGAATCAAATATTGTAACGAATTCAAATCGAATATGTACTTAATTTGGTCGAATATGAATATCTTTCTATAATTTCTGTAACAAATCTCAGTAAAACAAATTCCTAACAGTTTTGTCGGTTTTTCACTGGTTTTTGACAGGTTACCAACGACAGGTATAGGAAACGGATCGAATAGTCTCGAATATGAATATGAATGTTCTCGAATACAAATGCGAATACGAATATTCTCAAATACAGATACGAATACGAATATTATCGAATATGAATACGTATATTTTTAAATACGAATTTTGCCTATCATATTCGCGTTGTTTTATATATAAATATCGAATAAAACGAATTATCTGTTACCATTTTCCATCTCTACTTAAAGCGACAAATGGAAGCAGACGAATTGAAGCTTGGGTTTGGTCTCTAACTTTGAAGTGATAAAGCAGTGGCAAAGGAGGGGCGTCGGTGTAGGAGCTGACGGGTGAGGCCTAGCGGCAGAGGCACGGTCGAGCAGGGCAGGGGGCAGCTAATTAATTCAGCAGAGCAATGGCTACAATTGGCTAGTGAGTAGCAGCATGGTATTACCAGTTAATTAGATACAGTTTCAAGTCTTTGAGCTCGCTTTATTTGCCACATTACAGACAACAAAAGCATATCGACAGCCATATACTCATAGTCTGTGTTTGTAAAAATTCCATTTATTTGTAATTTTATTTCTATGTTGTTTGTGAAGCTGACTTTTGTTTGGATGGAACACTAGCGATTAAGGCGATTTTTTTAGTGGGTTGTGAAGGCGGTCGATGTCGGTGATCAATGAAAAAAAGGAGTTAAGAGAGAGAGCGAGCGTGGTGTGGGGCCGTTAGACATGCTGTCTCTGTCGCCGGGCCCCACATCGGTGGATGGCCCGTATATGCATGTATATAACAGCATCTCTGCTAACTTGTAATGCTAGCTTTGCTACGCTCTTATTGGTCTTTCTAGTTAACACGTAGCTCTCAAATCCCCAATCATGTAAAGCACGTACGGACGCAACCAAATCAATGAAGCCAGTCGCCATCGTGTTGTGTTTACGCGCAGGACATTTTTCAGTGCTAGGAAAAAAATTAAAATAAAATGGAATAAAAATTAAATAGAGGGATTTGGATTTATTTGGAGTTCAGTTTGGTGGCAAGGAGGTCAAAAATAGATTCGCGGTGTCGAAACGATTGAAACAGGGTATTTTTGTGTTTTAGGGTTTTTAGGTGAATAGTGCTTGTAAATAGTGTCGGTCCAGTCTGGAGTGAACAGTGTATGGTCTGCAAGAAAACAAACCAGCCTGGCCAGATGGGTCGACCGATTCGGCCCAAGCTGCGCGCGGCCCAGCGCATGCGCGCTCACGCGCCCGATGGACAACACGCGGATGGCCACGAAGCGGCCACATTGCGCCTGAGGTCGTCTTCTTCCTCTAGCCTCGCCTCCCGGTGAAAAACAGAGGGCGGCAGCCCTCCGCGATTCAGCTTCGGTGAAGGTTATCGGCGAAAAAGAGGAGCACGGTTGGGTTCCTTGGAGCATAGGGAGTCCATTTTGGAGGTTCTGGGAGGCGGGAGCATAAGTGGGGTGGCTGGTGGCAGGGGAGAAGGCGACAGCTCCTATGGTGGCTTAAGCCTTTTCTGGTGATCCTACGGTAAAATGGGGAGTGGTTTGCTATCTATGGGACATAGGATTCAAGGTAGTGACAATGGTTTAGGACGGGAAATGCTCGATTAAGCTATCCACGGAAGAGGCTTCTCGGCCGGCGGTAGCTTCCGTCGCCCAAGCTATCAAGAAACGCTCACGGCCGAGCGTGTCCACCAGCGTGATCAGGAGACAAAAAAGGTTATGTCAGTGAATGCAATTGAGTTTTAGTCGAGTGATGAAGAAGATTGGGTCTAGGGCTCACTGGGCTCAGGGGGTCATCGGCGGTGCTGCAGTGAGTAAGAGCTCAATTCAGTGGTTCTAGTGTGAAGGTGGGAGTGTCGCACAGCTATCTATGGAGGCGAATGAGCTTTAAAGGCTGTGTAAGGCACTGGGAGCAGTAGAGCGATTCGGCATCTCCTGCACATGGGTGAAGAGAGGCGATGGGAGGCATGCCGATGCGTGGGTGAGCCGAGGGAGGTGGCACTGGCTCTCTGCAATAGTTGGCGAGGGACTGATGGCAGTGGTACGGAGTGATGCACGCGCGTCAAGCGAGAGAGACGGTGCACTGCGGTGGGAGAGAGAGCACGAGTCAGCAGCGCATGAAGTGAGGAGGAGGCGAGGAGCTAGGCGACTAGTCGGTGGGGCCCTGGACATCAGCGTGGAGCAGGGTGGTGTGAACACGAGGGGGAGGCGCGGCCGCAGTTTGGAGTGGCGACGGGAGGGTGTGTGGGGCGGCACAACAGGGAGGCGGTGGGGATGCGTCTTTGCCACTGGGCGCTAGCAGAGGAAGGGAGGCGGCAGGGTAAAAGAGGAAAGCGAGTTTTCAAGGAAGGTTGCCAAATTGAGTAAGGAATTGAGAATTCAAGCAAAAATCCGAAAGAATTCAAAAATTTTGAAATTTTGAGTGTTTCAGTAATAGCTGATGACAAAGGGATACCTCTATCGGCAATATAGTAATAACTGTTAGAAAATGCTAAAAGCTTACATCCAAATACATCACTAAATCTACATATTGGCCTAACTGTTGGTAAGAAAAATTAAGTTTGAATTTCAAAATGTGTTAACTTCTTATAAAAATTAACTAAGGAAGTAATCTATCTATATAAATAAAATAATGAGTGAGATCCAATGCACCTCCTTTGTTTTCAGGGTAAAACAATCTCACAATAACCCTAAAAAGAAAAAAATCCTAGAAATTATCATATTAATGGAGAAAAAAGAGAAGTATCCCCACCATTTATTTTGGTGGGGCCATATTATAATAGTACATATTAATCATATATGTATATTATAGTTGTATATATAGCAAATATAATTGTATTTGAATTATAGTCAGTAGAGTTGTATACTAAATATAACTATATCATAATATCTAGCTACGCAATTGCGCGGATAAATCCACTAGTTATATATTAAAAACTCATGACAGGTGTTTTGTAACTGCTAAGAAAAAAAAGAGAAATCTACTATAAATTCTTATTAAAAAGCAAATCATCTAGCCTTTAATCTGGTGGACCCTAATTAAGTGGAGCTATATGAGCCATCAGATGTTATTACTTAAAGATATCTTTCTTTCTAATTAAAAATCTCATGATAGATGGCCTATCTATTTTCAAGCTTGCAAAAAAAGTGCGTTGGAAAAAAATGTCTCACATCCTATTCTTTTTTGGCTTTTCAGTGGCTTTTAGATTTTGGCTTCTCTCAGTATTCACAATTTATTAGACTAATGAATCGTAGTAAAAAAACCATAAGCCGTAGCACAAAAGAATATGTCCTAAGCCTAACTCTACATATGCATGAGTCTACCAGAACATGCCTCTTTTTTTAGACGTCTCCTCTAATTTCCCAAAAAAAAATTATGCCTATCTTTTTTATCCTTCTCCTCTAAATTCCAATTTTTAATAGATATTCTATGATTTCCCATAAGAATTGCTGTTATCGTTTTTGTGATATTGAATCTTTAAGGGCTTGATATTTATTATGTAAAATATATAAAAAAATGATGACATGAAGGTGTTTTACAGTTGGTAAGAAAAAGAGAATTATGCTAGAAATTCTAAAAAAATATTTAGCCCTTAATACAGTGGATTCTAATTAAAGCAAAAAAATATAGTGGCTATTGGATATCATTACTTAGAGATATATTATTTTATAACCTACCTATTATATTATTAAACTATAGAAAAGAAATCTCCTCGTTTGCTCTCAAGGGCTAGAAATTACAACGTTAATCAGTGAAAAAAGAGAAAGATCTACACCATCGATTTTTTATGGATATAAACTATAACGATGGAGATTGATAAGATATAGATAGAGTTTTATAACGAATACAACTCTACGAGGACTCATAGGGAAAAAAAAAGATGGAGCAATGGGGCAATCCGACGGCTGGCTACTTATCAGAATTAGAAGGAGGGCTAAAGATTATCACGTTAATTGATGAAAAAAGAAATATCTATATTATTTATTTTTTGTGAGTCTAGATTATAACGGAGAAGACTGATAAGATACACTTAGAGTTTTATAACTAATACAACTTTACGAGGAGTGATAGAAAAAAAGATCGAGCAATGGGGCAATCCGGCGGCCGGTCACCGATCAGAATTAGGAGGGATAACCAGAGCTGCCCGGTTAGCAGCAACATGTGCAACGCCGTAGAAGGCCTTAAAGAGGGATCGGTATGTGATCATCTCGATGCTCTTTCGGCCGTTTGGCACGTCCAGGACGAACGCAAGCTCGGTGAAGTCTATGGATGAAAAATGGTAAAAGATAATTTGTTTTATTGTAGTAAGTAAAATTCGTATTCGAAAATATTTGTATTTATATTAAAAAATGTTTGTATTTATATTTAAGAATGTTCATATTCATATTCAAGAATATTCATATTCGTATTCGTATTGGAGACTATTCAATCCGTTTTCATCCCTGGCGATCCCCCTGGAGATGATTGCAGAAAACAATTTTCTGATGAACCAAGGTTCACAAGCAAGAAGTGAAAATTACTTTGTATAATTTTCAACTCTATGCGCTACACTGCTATCTTGTGTAGACGTGTAGTCATGTTATATAAATTTGTTTTACCGAGATTTGTTACAAAAGTTTTAGGATATTCGTATTCGATCGAAGTAAGTAAATATTCGAATCGAATTCGTATTCGTTACGACATTTGTTTCGTATTCGTATTCGAGAATGTTCGAATCTGTATTCGTATTCGTTTTAAAAATATGAATTTATATTCGTATCTGTATTTGTATTTGAGGTTATTCGATTCGTATTCGATCTATTTTCATCCCTAGTGAAGTCGATGGGAAGGCCGACCAGACCGACCACGTCCTATAAGATGCCCGACCCTATCGCGAACGACATTGGTCTTATTCTTTAGCATTTGTTTTTTGGTTTCTTCGAAAATCAAAATAAATATGGTGATTTTTTAAAAATTAATTCTATAAACGGCTTTCTAAACCTAAAGCCGGATGCATCGTCAGCGTCAGCACCTCCACCTACTACAAAAAGGGTCATCATAGACGGTTCAAAGCTGTCATCACAGATGGTTTTTTTGAACCGTCTGAATTTATGTGTCAGTGATAATCAAAGGTTATCACAGATGGTTTGTGAGCCATCTGTGATAAATACATCATAGACAGTTTACAACTAGAACCGTCCGTGAAGAACATTATCGTAGACGGTCTAGCTACCAACCGTCTATGAATTGTCTATGATGTTTGAGTATCACAGACGGTTGGTATATAGAATCGTCTGTGATATTTCCCTCATCACAGACGGTTTCTGGTTCGAGCTGTCTGTGATAATTCTTCACTGACGATTTATACCACAAAACCATATGTGATAGTTCATTCTATACCTAAATTTTTTTTATTTTTCGGCTAGCATCAGGAAAGGGTAACTATATTATTTGAAAACAAGCAAATACAACAGCACATTCTATTTTCATTAAGATTAGAATCCACCATTCCAACATTACAAGATATCGAGTAGATTACCCATAGCACTGCATACACAAGATGACATTTACTATTTTTACAAAGATAAGCTTTACGACTACAAATTTAGAAAAATACTTACACTACAAGAAACTTTAGGCTAATGCAAGTTAGACTTACACATCCTTTATTAAACTACAATCTAAAACAAATGGTGCGGGAAAATTTTCAAGTAGCAGAAACAAAAAATGCAACAAACACCATTTTCAGCTTCTATGACAAAATCAACAGCTTCTATGCTAACGACTTAGAATAGTGTTAATTTGCTATTGCCTTCTTCCTTTCCATCTTACTTCAAGTGAAATTTCAGTTGCCCTTACCGAACCCCTTCCCACCCTTACCGCGCACAAACGAGTTGGATTAGTACTAGTGGTATTGTTTCTTCGAGTAGGGAGAGATGGTTAATAAGGGTGAGAGATGGGGAGAAGAACGATGCCTGCCGTTCGATGCGGAGAGAATGGACAGGTGAGATCGAGATCTTAAGGGATATGCCGCGGATCGATGACGTGGCGGGATATCACAGACGGTTCGAATTACAAACTGTCTATGATAGAGACATCACAGACGGTTCATAACAAAAACCGTCTATGATAACAGCTAGTCTCAATGACAATATATCGGTACAATATAAATAGCTAGTCTCGAAAGATAAAATAGTAAAATTTTATATGGCTTATATATACTCGCTTGAAAGGTTTCGACGAGATCTACAACTTTGCAGTTGAGGCGAAACCCAAATTCCGAAGGGAAGATCAAAAATTTTGGCAAAAACAAAAACTTAAAACGCAAATTTAGGGCTAAAGATGGCCGATTTTTAGGGTCTTTGATGGCGACTGGTGCAAGCGTGTCATTGTTTTGAATCGGGCTCGTCGTTAGCTTTCCAACGAGTACAAGAACGTCAAAAATAGACACCATATGTAAAAGTTATATCCGTTTTACTAAAGGTGTCTCAACACTAAATCCTACTCAGACTCAGGCGGGAGATTATAAAATTTTGGGGATTATGAGGCGGGAAACATATCACAGACGGTTTTTAATACAAACCGTCTGTGAAATATCACATACGGTTTAAATAAAAAACCGTTTGTGATGTCTGCCATTATCAAGAACCATCTGTGATAATTTATAGATGGTTCTTGATAAGAATCGTCTGTGATATCTTGTATTATCACAGACAGTTCATATAAATAACCGTCTGTGAAAATACTACAGACGGTTATTCGTATAAACCGTCTGTGATATTACAGCACAGACGGTTCCTAGGAACCGTCTATGATATAAATATCTAGTTTAGTCTCTTTTGTAGCAGCCGTCTTCAAAAACACATGCAGATAAAAGCCATCCGTTGTAGTAAAAAGCTAAGAACAGACCATTGGTGTATTTTAGGAAGATGCAGGTGTAGATGCAGCAGATTGTGAAACGCCCCTGGTCCGCTATAGCCTATAGGCAGCAAGCGCGGCATCAGCAAGCGCTCTATGCGTACAACAAAAGCATGGCATATACATAATTTGGGGCAGGGGCTTAGTGCAGATGGGTTAGTGTATTGTTCCACCGAGACCATATCAAATATGAATCCAGTAAGGTCCACGCAGTAGCAATTAGCAATTGTGTACTGTTACCACAGCTCTGACAATTATATATGATATATCATTATTGAAATTTTACACAACAATTGCGCAGGTACTAAAATTAGATATTTCCTGTTTTACTGAGTATGGATTCAAACTAAGACACAATATATTTACCTTTATTCGTATAATAAAGGCACAGTGAAGATATTTTACACAACAATCTCGCTAATTACTAGAATATATAATTGTTGGCCAATAATTTGTGCCTTTTCATTCATGATTAAGACTTTCCATTCATAATTAAGACTTTTCATTCTGATATTATATACCATTGCATTTGCATGCATCTAAAAGCAATCTAAAGGTAGAGAGGTTTGGTGCCCGGACACCCTGATATTATATATATATATGTCCTTTGTCTTTTCTTTATCACCTTTTGAACCCTTTTTGGTCGATCTGATTCTGATCAGTTGTTCCTGATGGATTGTTGCCTTTGCTTTGCTTGCAGCCGTGGCATCTTCCCCTTCAATTTTACCATACCATTCCCACTGGATGCATCTCATGCATATGATCTAGATACGTAGCTAGTAATAATTCTCTGTCGGTACGTATGATAGAGCAATATACCTTGTGACGAGAAACTTCAAATTACTATGGCTTCACGTGTAACTAGGTACTCTCTTTGTTGAGAAATATAAGACATATTGTTCGAATTGTTTTGTTGAGAAATTTATGGCTTGAATGTAGATTTAATGAGGGTTCTCTTACCACAAGCCTATTTATTATCTCTCTATTACTTCCTCCGTTCTTGTTACTTGATGTTTTTTATATTTTACGGTCTCCGAGGTATAATTTTGATCACTATTTTTTATAACTTTACAATAAGATATACTAGTAAAATTATAATATTATAATAATGATAAATCTAATGATATAACTTTCGTATAACCAATCTACAAAGTTTTGAGTCTATTAGCGGTCAAATTTTAAAAGATTTGACGGTACGAATTCTCGAAAGTCAAGTAAAAAAGAACAAAGGGAGTATATGCATTTATTAATTACTTTCTCCATCCAAGTTTATAAGGTGTACTTTTTGAATGATCTTGTCCATAAATATAAGGCATATTTCATAATCCAATGTAAAATTAATGGCATGTTTCCTCTATGCCTATAGTAATTCTTGTGCAAAGTCAAAATGCACGCTATACTTCTCAACACATAGGGTAATTATTGAGCGAAAACACATGTGCTGAAACCAGCTAGTGACACGAAAGAACCTGTGTATGGAGTGTAATTAGATGATTGGATGGTGCAAATCGAAGGTACCTACAAGCATAGGTATATATATATATATATATATATATATATATATATATATATATATATACATAAGGCACCTAGGTGCCTAGGCACCCACATCAAGAACCATTCGATACACGTGTATAATTGATAATTGTTTTGAGTTTGGGTATGAAAATATTTTATACCTTTGATATATTTATGGTAAATAAGTTTTGAACTTAGTTCAAATTAATTTGAACTACTTTTGAATTCAATACGATACATACCTTAAAAATAGCTCAAACCACCAATAACCACCAAAAACCAGCTAGTTTCTTGCCGAGAAACCTGGACTTGTCAGGTTCTGGTTCCCGGCACAGAACGGTTTATGAACCAGGATATGTCAAGCCTGCATAACTCTTAAATTTTTGGGTGCTAATGGCATATATTACTAAGTACTGACCGACCGACTCAAAATCCCTATCTGAAAGATACTTGCGACAATTTGTCACGTTTAGCATATATTTAGCTCCCTTTTCCCATCGACCATAAAGATAGGGACTCCCATTAAAGTGTAGATGCATCCAAGTATAGGGACTCCCATTAAAGTCTAGATGCATCCAGGTATATAATAAGCTATTCTAGTTGTTAGACCAGATGGCAACAGAGACGGTGAATAGTGTCAACTTGAAATTTTCTCTAAGTACTCAAAATTCTATTCTCACACAACTACAGAGTTGCAGCAAAAAGAATTTTTATTCAAAAACTCAAGACAAAATGGATTTTTATTCAAAAACTCAAGATAAAATGGTTCAAGAACACAAAAACCTTGAAGCAACCACTTTCCAGCGGTCTAACCGGCATAGAAATGGCAGATTAACCGGTCCCGGCGGTCTGACCACTCATTCAATGGCAGTTTGACCGCTGCTACAGTATAATCAGCCTAATGAATAGTATTTTCAGCACGATTTCAAAAACAAAAATCGAGACAACTTTTGATCAGTAGATCCAAATGATATGAAAATTTATAGAGATCTACTCTAGGATATAAAGAACCTATTTCAATAACCGATCATAAAAATTATGGCCAAAGTTGAGACCTTTTTCAGTTTGTAGGAATGTTGCACCAAAACCGAGTCAAAACCCAAAACGGTGATCACAACTTACTCGGGGTAGATGGTGACCAAAATGGTTCTAGATGTATTCCCATATGTTACAGCAAGCTAGAACATCGAAGAACATGACCAAAAAACCCTTGAAACAAGAAATCACTCTTTGAAGGCAAATCAAGAAAAATAGGGTTTTTTTTATAAACTTGCCATTAAAACGGCTAGATAGATGGAGATAGATTCCTAGAGGTTGTCTCCATTTGTTACACGTCCTTGGCATAACAAGATCAAGAAAAGAGAAGAGGAGAGATCAAAACCAACCAAGTAAGAGCAAATTAATCAAAACATGAAATAGACATGGAGCTAATCAATGATTGATATATTGCTTACTTGAGGAGGTAAGTTTTACAGCCAATCCCGCAGGATGGCAGAGCTCTAAGCTTAAAGTACACACATAAGGCTCCAACCCAATAAGCCCTAATCTCACATGGGAGGGAGCAGTGGCGGACCCAGAGAATTTGACGAGCCTGGGCGAAGAACAAAGTCTAAATAACAAGCGCTCAGAAACATAGATCATAATACAAGCAAAATATGACAACCACATTAGTTTTAACTAGAATCATATCGTAGCACATGTTCACAAGATCACATGGATCTATAAAGTAAAACTTAACAGGAAAAATACATGCTAGTTTCTAGGTATGAAGCATACGACTACGAGGAAGTTGCATCTTTCGACTCTTCAAGTTTTGAAACCGTCGAAGAATAGTAGCTTCATCAAGTGATCTGAATAATTCTCGCTCAACATAGCACACTATCAAGTTGTTAAACCAATCGTCGGCAATCTTGTTGCGCAATTTGGACTTGATAATTTTTGTTGCTGAGAATAATCTTTCAACGATCATGGTTGACACCAAGCACTAACAATGCCAATTGAATCGGTTTGTAGACCAATGGAAAACCGTATGCTTTTCATTGCAACCATCTTTGTGGCCAAACTTTCAATATCTCGTACAAGTAGCAAAAGCAGGATGCCTCCTCACATGAAGAATATAGGTCTCAAGTTATCCCTTATCATTGCACGGTCATGATTAGAAAATCCCCATCATATGTTTCAAGAAGTCGAGCAAGCTTGTTGACATCAAACTTGGAGAAAGACTTATTTGGATCAAGACAAGAGAAACACAATAATAACTCCGTAGTTATTTCACTAAACCGATGATTCATCTCAGACATATTTTGTCAACAACGACATATAAAATCCCAAAGACGATAATGATGAAGATTAGTAACAAGAATCCATCTCACCTTGAACGACCCTCACCGGTATCTCTTCAGACATGTTTGGAATGAGAATACTTTTTACTGCACAAAATTGTCTTGCCTCTTCAAATAAGTCATCCTAGCCACTTTCTCTCATGGTGTTCAACCTAGACTTCACATCATGAATAAGTCGCATTTGCAATAAAAATCCGATGAGATTCAAAGGTGCAAGACTACAGTCCTATCAATAATGGGACAATTAAAACCGAATGATGAGAGCTAGTAACTACTAACCTCAAGTGCATTGACAATGTTAAGATCCTTTGTTTGTAGGACATGTGAGAGCTCATTTGTGATACCAAGCAATCTTAACATAACCACCGAATAAAACAAACTGAAAACACTCCATTTTTCTATCAAACCACCGCTTGATTTGGTACTTTAGCATCTTCATTAACTATACGAAGCACCTCTATCACCGAGTCCCACATTTGAGACAAACGAATCAAAGTAGTATGATGTGATCCCCATCTAGTATCCCCAGGTCTAGTAAGGATGGTTTCTTGATTCAAGCCTCTTCCTGTGGATGTGTCACCAGTTTCAATACGTCGCAAAGTATTTTGACGATTGTTTTCAAGTAGTGTGTCCCTCCTCTTGCAAGATGTGGTTGTTGTGTTCACAATCAATGAGACATACTCAAAGAAATCATGACTAGATGAGCAACAATTTGCTATAGAAACAACAACCAACTGCAACTGATGTGCAAAATAGTGGACATAGAAGGCATATGGATTTTCATCTAGAATCTTTTTTTGTAAACCATTAAATTCACCTCTCATATTCGAAGCTCCATCATATCCTTCCCCTCGTATTCGAGAAATAGATAACTTGTGCCTATGAAGAACTCCAAATAATGCTTCCTTTAATGAATCAGCTGTAGTGTCTGTGACATGTACAAGAGCAAGAAATCGTTCGATGACATTCCCTTGAACGTTCACATACCTGAGCAACAACGCCAATTTAATTATTTAAATAAAACAGCAATAAGAACATAGAATCAGCAATACAGTAGCACATCTCTAATACAAATGGCACAATGAATCAGCTACTAACCTTAAAACTACCCCCATTTGCTCTTTAACTGAAATGTCCCGTGATTCATCAATAAGAACAGAAACTGTCACACCAATCTCTCCCATAATTGCTTGATTATTTCTTCTCGCAAAGATCTTGCGAGATCCTTTTGAATTTTATGGGAAGTCATCTTGCAATTTAACCCACCACGGTCATAGGCAGATCTGACTTCTTCATTGTTATCTTTCAAAAAATCAATCAACTCAAGAAGATTTCTTTTGTTCAAAGAGGAAGAAGACTCATCATGCCCACGAAAAGCTAGTCCTTGCTTTAAGAGATATCTTGAACAACGTAAAGTAGAAGTTAAACGAATTTGATGTAATTCTTCTGATTATTTACTGGCTTTGTTTAATACACTCAATACACTTTGTCTTTGATTTTTAAAATCATCACATTTTTGGACACACTTGTTGTGGGCACTACCTACTCCACCAACATATTGAGGTAATGATTTATATGCATGTTTCCAATCTCTCCAACCCATTTTATTGAAGATATCGTAACCAAAATGTTGTGCCCTTCCCGGTTGCTTGAAAAGAAAGCAATAAAAGCAATAACCAGCATCTCTGGACTCACTATATTCTAACCAATTATACTGCCTATACCATGATATAGAAAAAGATCTTGAATCACCAATCCCGTATTGTTTACGAGGAAAAATCAGATTGGTTGGTTGTTTAGGACCCTTCAATATATATGCTCTTCTAACTTGGTCTTGAATTTCAGGAGCATACTCATATATTTGTTTTCTAAGAGCCGGATCACATAGAATTTCATTAGGGTCAAACTCACTAGTTACATTGCCGATGTTTAGTTCTGGCTGCTGATGATCTGGATTTGGCACTTCATCTTCATGTGGCTCTTCTAAGTCTAAGTTTCTTCGAGATTCATGACTTCCACTGCCATGATTCCTCGTATCAACCAAAAAACGCCTCATTCCTGAATCAAATTATAGAATTATTACAATAATTAAACACTGAATGGAACCAATCAACCAAATCATCAACTATCAAATAATGCCCAAATTTAATTTACCTATTTGGCTAAGTTTCCTCTGTCTCACTGTCTCTATCTGTCTGCAATTTGCTACGAACTGAGAAGACTAGTGCTGTGACACCGCTGAGGGATGCTACCTCTAGGCTCTAGCTGCTTGTCGACGGGTGACAGCAGTGGCGCGGAGCTACTGGCAATGGCGGTGCGGCAAGCGGTGCTCCCAAGACGGCTTGCGGATAGGTGGTCGGCCACTGCAGCGCTTCCCCTGCCAGAGGCAAAACCGCAAAAGGGATATGAGGAGTGAGGATGAAGCCAGAAAGAAGGAACGACACCAGGGATAAAGGCAGGAGGGCAGTGAGTAAATTGGGGAATTGAGAACGTCGCGAACCAGTAGCCATGGTCGGTGATTCGGTCTCCAGCGCGCGCACTGGTTCTGGGATTGGGCGCCGCCGCCGCCGAGCGACGCCTCGCTTCCGGGTCCATAGGAGATGAGCCCGGGCCCTGGGTCAGGTTTCGATGGGGACGAGTGGTGAGGGCTGAGAAGGCGAATGGGGAACTGGGGATTCAACGATCGGTGAATGAATCATCGATTTGTTCGATTAGGGTTGGAGGCGAGTGCCTGGGCGGCTGGGCAGCTGGGCCATGTTACGCAAGGGCGCAGCCCATCAAGGCCCAGACACAAGGCCGAACCGCTGAACCGAAGCATAGCCCACGACGCGACTTGCCAGGGAATTGTCGGCGGTTGTTGTCATGGCCGGCGGCAACAGGGGTATACTCCGTATACTGGAGTTCAATAGTGGCTCGCCGGCGAGCCAGGCAGCCCGTGGTCACCGGAGGTGGATCCGCCACTGGGAGGGAGGAAGAACTAGTCATCAAAAGGCTTAACCAATAACCTCAAACCCTAACCCTTGCTTCTCCTCCCCTGATTTGAGAAGGAAGCTAGGCAGGAAAAAGCTTGAATCCTTGTCTTGCTCTTGCCAAATGGGGCATGCATATATGACTCCATGTTCACGATCCCATGCGTGCCCAATCTCACCTAGCTTCCGGACACGCTTCCTGTATCTTTGCGCATAATTTGATAGGGGTTGGGGATGATAATCTGTACATTTCTTTTTCAGGAATCTGTAGCACATGTTGCATGTTCCGTTTTGCTACTCCACGTGATTTCGTAAGTTTTAACATGTGGATGCCAGATTTGATTTGTTTCCGATACGGTACAAGCGTGAAACAATCATCGGACAAAAATGTCTAGAAAAGTTTATACACCACAATGGAAGCTGGAAATTTCGTATGCCCTGCTTCTAATTAAGCGACGGAATATCTGGTACCACGAGATCCTATGTCATACCGTTTTATTCTAAAAAAAAAGAATTATGCCATACAGTTTGACCGAGCTGAAATTACATTCAGTTACACTTAATGGGCCTTTTATTTCTACTTTGTCTCCTGACCTGCAAACTCTGTTTAAGGGCACTCCAATGCAGTGATGTCAGCAGTTTCTATAATGGCAGTTGTTTAAGTGATACCAACGTCGACTTCACTTAAGGCAAGGGTGCGGGTAAACTTTAATGGAGATTGTTCGTTTTTCATCCAACGGCTACAATTTGATTACTTAAAATTACTGCGCCCTTATTTACCAGACTGCAGCTTTTGTCAAGCACTATTTACTTTCATCTACTGCCATTTGTGTTTTGACTGAACTCATGGATATATAAAGCCTTGTACTGAGCTGGTTGCCCCATCTGTTGATGAATATAAATCCTAGCCATCATAAAGTAACCCTAGTTCTTGTGGTTCTTAGCTTCTACTTCCAAAAATACCAAAAATATTCAGATCTTATTTGATTCTAGTATTGTTTCAAATTTCCACTCTCAGATCTTGACAATATTGGTATCGAAATACCCATTCTTGGCCTCAATAATGGATCTTGGTCTTGTTTTGGTGAGGGTTTGGGAGCAATTCGCTGCCTTCCTGTAAAATTCTGCAACCAAGCGAGCCGATGAAGTTTTGCTGGAAATATGTGGGGATTTTGCATAGATCTGTGAGGTTGGGTTAATAAATTGTTAGTTTTATAAAATCCCTGTCCAGATATGAGCAAATTGGAGATGGTGAAGAATATACCACCTGTACTGGTTGAAGAACGTGAAGCTTCCTATGTGACTTCAGTTGTTATGGAAGTGAAGAGGAGTATTGCAGATATGATGAAAAGTCAAGAAGAAGGTTACAAATTTATTCAAGCTCAGATGGATAAGTTGGTGGGGATGATGTCCAATTTCATGACTATGCAGCCCAACTGAGAAGTTTCTGACTGGCAATCAAGTTTTCAAGGTAATTTCGGTCAGCCATCTGCCACTAATGCTTCTGCCACTCCCTTAGCAGTACCTAGTGGTGTAGCAACAACTATTGTGGATGCTTGTGGAGTTATCACACCCCTGTAGCACTAGTAGTGGATGCTAGTGGTATCCAGGTTGTCTTAGGTGAACAAAACAGAAAGGGGATTCAAAACCCACCTAGATTGCCTCATTATACATTGAACATAGAATTTCATTACAGCAACATGAATGGCAGTAATTTAACACCAGGGGCAACTCCTTTCTGGCCAATAAATTGGTCCACCACTGTCACCACTCATCCACAGAGCTCACTTTCATTTGAGAAGTACTTAGAGCAAGGACAGTGTAGTAGGCAGACTCATTTTTAGGAAAAAAATAGAGCATAGGTAGTTTTGAAGTCACCTAAACTAAACTTCCCTAAGTTTGATGGTGAAGACCCTGATAGGTGGATAGCTAAAGCAGAAAAATATTTTGATATTGCTAGAACTCCATTGGATCAGAGAACTGACTATGCAGTTACTTACCTGAAAGGCAAAGCCCATTATTGGTGGAGGGATACTAGCTGTAATGCAACAATTCTCCCTTGGCACTAATTTTGCAAGATGATTGGGCATAGATTTGCTGAGGCCTCAATATATGATAATGTGAGAATGTTCCATTGGTTGAGGCAAATTGGATCAGTGAAGTCATATGTTAACCAATTTGAGGAGATTATAAGCCTAGTAAGAAGAGACAATCCATTGCTGCTAGATGAATATTATGTATACAATTTTGTGGCAAGATTGTAATATTACATTCAGAACCATTTGCATTGCCATAGACCTAAAAATATGATTTGAAGCCATATGGATGACTAGGAGGATTGAACAATCTTATCCCTTCAAGAATAAGAGCTATGGTAATTACTCTAGAGGTGACTATACTAGTTACAGAGATAAAGGACCACCAGAGCAAGTAATACTCATAAATTTCATAAGCTAGAAAAGGACGTTAAAGCCAAGACTAATTACTCTAGAGGTGACTATACTAGTTACAAAGATAAAGGACTGCCAGAGCAAGTCATACTCATAAATTTCATAAGCTAGAAAAGGATGCTAAAGCCAAGACTAACAATTTGCATCCTAGAGCTGAAAAGGACTACAGGAAGTGTTGAAAATGCCCAGAACCATAGTTTCCTAGTCACAAGTGTAAAATAGGTGAGAAGCAACTCTTTACAGTAACTACAGGTGGATAGGAATAAGAATTTGTAACTAAGGATGAAGAAGATCATGAGTAGGAACCAGAGGGTGGACAATATGGCACCCCACTTTCAAGTCCCAAGCATCCAATTAAGGAGACAATGCTACAAATTTCCATGCATGCTGTCTAAGGGACTATTTTTCGATGCAACACATTTACCTTGATACTCAATGTGAAGGGTGTGAAGGCCACTATCTTAGTTGATAGTGGAAGCAGTGCTACATTTATGGGCCCCCAGTTTTTAGTAATGGCAAATTGCCAAATCATTAACCATCCTGCAGTGAAGGTGATGATTGTTGATGGTTGAAAGAATTGAGTGATACTATCCTGCCAAGGTTGAGTGATACTATCCTGCCAAGGTTGTCATTATGAAATACAATGTGAAAATTTTGTATCCGATATGAGAGTACTGCCTTTGAAGGCATATGCCATTATCCTTGGTGATGATTGGATATATGTCTATAGTCCCATTAGACTTAAATTAAAGACCAGAGAATTCTCAATCAATAAGTATGGCATGAGGTAAGTTGTCTTCAATGATGAAACTCAAACCAAACTCAAATTGCTTAATTGACGTACACTAGCTGCAAAAACTAATGTCAAAAGGGGTGATAGGTGTTGTTGTGTATGCTAAGGGAATAACTGTTAATAAGGATAAGCAGCAAGAGATACCCAATGAGCTAAAAGCCATACTAGCAGAATTTTAGGATATTTTTTATGAGCCTACTGAGTTGCCACCACAGAGGAGTTGTGACCATACTATACCAATCATACTTGGGGCTAAACCAGTGAATCAAAGACCTTATAGGCTGCCACATTATCTAAAAACTGCAATGGAAGAATAAATTGAGCAGCTATTGAAATATGAAATAATCAGGAATAGTGTGAGCCCTTACTCATCTCCAGCAATTCTTGTGAAGAAAAAGGATGGATTTTGGAGAATGTGTATAGACTACAGGTAGCTAAATGTAAACACAATGAAAAATAAGTATCATATACCAGTTATAGAGGATCTACTTGATGAGCTGTATGAGGCCAAGATTTTCTCAAAGATAGACATCAGCTTTGGTTATTACCAAATCAGGATGAAGGTTTCTAATATTGAGAAAACTGCTTTTAGTACACACACATGGGGCATTTTCAGTTTGTTGTGATGCCATTTGGCTGAGCTAATGCACCTACCACTTTCCAAGCTCTCATGAAATCAATTTTCTTTAAATTCTTGATACATTTTGTTTTAGTGTTCTTTGATGACATATTGATATTCATTAAATCAATGGAAGAGTATGTATCCCATCTGTAGCAAGTATTTCAAATACTGAGAGATAACCAGTTGTTTGCAAACAGAAGTAAATGAGTATTTGGAAAAAAATCAAGTAGAGTATCTTGGCCATATAATTAGTGGTGAGGGAGTAGCCACTGATCCAGTTAAAATCAAAGCAATTGAAGATTGGCTTGAACCAGAAACAGTGACCCAACTAGGGAGTTTCTTGGAGCTAGCTGGCTATTATAGGAGATTCATTTAGGGTTATAGAATCATTTGCAAACCACTATTTGAAGCATTAAAGAAGAACTCATTTTAGTGGGGAGATAAGGAAAAAAGGCATTTGCAAAAATTAAGTCTATCATGACAACAACACTGTAGCACTCCCAAATTATTCCCAACCTTTTGTGTTGGAAGCAGATGCTAGTGGATATGGAGTAGAAGCAGAACTTATGCAAGGAGGAAGACTATCATCATTCATGAGTAATGCTATTGGCCCATAAGTTGCTACAATGTCTACCTATGACAAGGAATCTCTAGCTATATTAGAAGGCATAAAAAGGTGGAAATATTACTTTGCCGGTTCAACTCTGATCATCAGGACTGATCAACAGAGTTTAAGGTATATCCAAGAACAAAAATTGACTTAGGGAATTCAGAACAAACTGTTGGTGAAGTTATTAGGCTACAACTATAAAGCTGAGGAAAAAAGGGTAGAGAAAATAATGTTCAGGTGCATTATCAAGGCCCCTTATCTTCAACAGAACTTGGTTGTTACCACTGTTGTTCCTATGCGGATCAATGAAGTAATAAGTAGTTATGAGCATCATGAAAAGTGCAAGGAGCTCATTGAACAATTGAGTATTGACTCAGGTGCTAGAATAGAGTATACACTAAAGAATGGCATGTTAAGGTATAAGAACATACTGTATATAGGAACTAGCACTAACTTGAAACACCATATTCTCAATTCTCTATACAACTCAGCTCTAGGTGGGCACTCTAGCAAAAGAGCTACATATAAGAGAATTAAGCTACAATTTTATTGGCCTGGTCTAAAGCAAGAAGTGAAAGCATTTGTCAAACAATGTGTATTTTGCCAGATCAACAAGTCTGAACATGTCCCTTATCCTAGCTTACTGCAGCCAATTATTGTCCCAGATATGGTATGGATTCATATTTCCATGGATTTTATTGAAGGCCTTCCTAAATATAGTGATAAGGATGTCATACTTGTGGTAGTGGATAGATTCACAAAGTATTCACACTCCATTTCAAGTCATCCATTTATAGTTCAATAAGTCGTTAAAGTGTTTGTTGATCACATATTTAAATAGTAATAATATCCTCGACTACACCTCCCGCAACAGCTTGTCCATCTCCCTCGTCTGTAGAACTAGATGTTTCGACGTCCTCCTCCTCCTCCTCGCTCTCCACTTCTTCCACCTGGTCTACCAGTTACTTGTGGCAGTCAATGCGGGCTGTCCACCATCCCTATACGCCTTCGTTGGGCTCAAAATTTGCAGCAAGACTCCTCAGGTCTCCATCGCCCACCGCCTCGCCCGCATCTCCACCAGTAGTACCGTCTACATCAACGCCGAAGACCAACCCAGGCACTACATCAACACCGCCTTCGCCGGAACCAAGCATGCCCGATGACTCCGTCCGCTCCATGAACTGAACATACACCGTTAGTCTGGCATATATTGCAACAGCAGGGTTATAGACAACTAGCATGTAATTGGCCCATGTCGCGTCACTTGTCACCTTCAGAAGTTGCCATAAGGTCTCCCCTGAACCACCCACCACGGAGGCGTATAACGTCTCCATGCACAGCTTGTTCCTTGCAATGGCGCGATCGAATGCAGAACGGACACACCTCCTGAGCTTTGAGAGGCCCATGTCCTTCAGACCGGACGCTCAGATCACGGTCCGATCACAATTTGATAGGTCCGCCCCGTACAATCCGTCACGTACGAGATGATCCCCGTAGAATACAAACAAATCCTGAATGTCCGACATAGCATACCTAAAACAGGTGCATAACATGCCCAGTCAATATACATAAAACCAAAATGAAAATTTTCTGGTGCTATGTGACACCTTACGAGCATGTCAAAATTATCACAATTTACCACTCCATCCATACTAACCTAAAAAATTCACACAGTGTGCAGCATTGAGTTACACCATTTCGCACTACTTTTGTCATTCCTAAACTATGCACAACTGAGCATACGACACATGTACTATCTTAAAACTCAAAAATTACTCATAACAAAAATATGCATGTGTAACATTTTGTGCAAAATAGCACATAAAATGCTAAGCACAACAAGTATTTCGAAATGCAGAAAAAATACAATCTTGTTCCCATGCAAACAAAATAACCTACGCATAAGTTATGCCATTCACATAATTATCGTGACAAATAAACATTTAAGGACACTAACAACGTTGTTTATTCGACGTCAACTAAGGCCACTGCATGTTTACAAAAGCCTAACTAGCACCGTTTCATACTAAAAAACTGCCATTTTTCTAATTACATGCTACTGGTGTTGCTACAAAAACAAATAAGCCAATGTCGATGAAAATTACCTCTTTCGGATGCTCACACGCCGATCTGCAACTTTCTCAAATACACAAACTTGAAATTCAAATTGAAAACCACTAAAAAATCTGACGCTTCAACGGCCTTACTTTCTCTCTTCTCTGCTGCCTCTCTCGCTTTCTTGCTCGTCTACAAAATGATGCTTCAACCTCTCTCCAAGAGGATCCCCTCACCATTTAAATAATCTCTGGAAGGGGAGGGGAAGGGACCGATAATGCCGGCGCTGTCATCTAGAGAATGCGCACGGACAAGAAAGGGGCCGGGCGAGCAGGCAAACACGCATGGCGGAGCCAGGAGGTTTGGCGCGCTAGGGGAGCGCGCTACACGGGCCCGCGTAGCGCGACGGATGAACGCGCCATGTTTGCGGCCTCCTTAAATAAGGGAGGGAAACCCGCGCAAAACTAAGAAATAAGGGATGGTATTATTCATGGTACTATTCACATGAGCAATACGGACCTAGAGAGGGGGCGCCTTCCCCTTGGGCCCAACATTACAAGGCCTAATTTGGCCCAAACAGGTGATGCAACATCTTCTTATAGTGATTGCGGCAGACACAGGAGGAATTGAGAAATGAGACTAGATCCATTGGAAAGAGGACGAGAAAAGCTTTCCATCGAGTACTCATGGACCTCAAATGGACTCCGTATGTGAAAGTTATGCATATTTGAAGTTAGTGTTGTCTTCTAAGGCCGAATTGAATCACACATGTTTGTCTTCAGGATCAGCTCCTATGTTCCAAAGTAAAATAACATCACATGCATTATGTAGTAGTATATTCTTATTAGAAACAAAATGCACTCCTAGAAACGAAGTTATCTGATAGTTCAATTGTTGTGCGCAAGTTCTTGTGATTGGACCTTACAAGTGCATAAGTTCAGATCCATTAGTTGTATGCATGAAAGTGATGTCCTTATCACATACGATCTGTTGCATACGAGATGATCTCCTAGAACACAAACAAATCCTGAATGTCCGACATAGCGTACCTAAAACAGGTGCACAACATGCCAGTCAATAAACAAAAAACCAAAATGAAAATTTTCTGGTGCTATGTGACATCTTATGAGCATGTCAAAATTATCACAGTTTACCACTCCATCCATACTAACCTAAAAAATTCACACAGTGTGTAGCATTGAGTTACATCATTTCGTACTATTTTTATCATTCCTAAACTATGCACAACTGAGTATACATACATGTACCTAGGGGTGCAAACAGGTCGGGTTAATCCCGACCGATCCGGCACCGAATCCGATTGGTACCAAATTCGATTGGTATCGAATTCGGAGAAAAAATATGGGTTAGGATATGGTAACAGCAATATCCGTCCGAATCCGATACATCTTAAAGTTTGATTTCAGATTAGTGCTACTATTTGACGTTTCAACAAGCAGGGGTGCAAACGGCTTGAGTTAATCTCGACTGATCCGGCACCGAATCCGATTGGTACCGAAACCGGAGAAAAAATATGGGTTAGGATATGGTAACAACAATATCCGTCCGAATCCGATCCGTTTGCACCCCTACATGTACCACCTTAAAACTCAAAAATTACTCATAACAAAAATATGCATGTGTAACATTTTGTGCAAAATAGCGCATAAAATGCTAAGCACAACAAGTATTTCGAAATGCAGAAAAGATACAATTTTATTCCCGTGCAAACAAAATAACCTACGCATAAGGTATGCCATTCACATAATTGCCATGACAAATAAACATTTAACAACACTAACAACGCTGTTTATTCGACGTCAACTAAGGCCACTGCCCGTTTACAAAAGGCTAACTAGCATTGTTTCATACTTAAAAGCTATCATTTCTTCTAATTACATGCTACTGGTGTTTCTACAAAAAATAAGCCAATGTCGATGAAAATTACCTCTTTCGGATGCTCACACGCCGATCTACAACTTTCTCAAATACGCAAACTTGAAATTCAAATTGAAAACCACTAAAAAAATCCGACGCTTCAACGCCCTTACTTTATCTCTTCCCTACTGCCTCTCTCGCCTTCTCGCTTATCTACAAAATGATGCCTCAGCCTCTCTCAAAGAGGATCTCCACACCATTTAAATAATCTCTGGAAGGGGAGGGAAGGAGGCTGGTCATGCCAGTGCTGCCATATGAAGAATGTGCACGGAGAGGATGAGAGCGCGTGGCGACGCCAGGAAGTTTGGCGCGCTGGGGGAGCGCGCTACGGCAGGGTGGCGCGACGGACGAACTTGCCATGAAGAGTTTTGCGACTCCTGTGGGTGGGTTTTTTTGGGTTTATGGATTGACTTTATACAGTAACTAGCTTTCAAACGGAGTGTTTTTTTAAGACAGGATCTACAACTCGATTGTAATAGACACTGTCCTGACTTCATCCATATCGACCAAAATTGCACGTGTATATCTCTTTCTATACTCTCTCTCGCGAACAGACAGAATTAAAAAAATTAAGCTATAAACCACATCCTAAAAAAACCACTCTGTTTTTAGTTCTTGCGTACGTCGACCTAGGTATGCAGCAATTTGTACGTGATTTAGTGATGGGCTACAAATTACAATTGATATTTTCTTATATTTGATCACAAGATTGAAATGTTACTGTTGATAATATTCATGCAACAATAATAATCTTGTGAGACCCTTTAAATACACCACATATATACTATGCATTAGAGTGATTGTACCTAAACACCTATTTAATGTATTCTCTCTCCTCCTAGATACAGCTTTAGAAACAATGCATAGGGAGTGCCCTATGAGGTACAAAAATTTAAATAATATTTAATGAAATTGGACTATACTTATCCCCATTAAATAAAATAGTACTATATATCTATTAGGGCAAATACGATCTAATTTTATTAAATATTACTTAAATTTTATGCCAATTTGATACGTGTGACGGACAAATATTACGAAACGAGAACTATTCATGTATTTATCATTATAGCTATTTTTAAAATTTAATCTTTGGCCATCTATTTTTACAAAAATAGGCTATGACGCAGATTGGCAGCAGGGGAGCTGTCGAGCTCCTACTGCTTAGGCAGCTACCTGCGAAGTCGCCTCTGCTTGGTAAGGCACTGTCAAAAAGCACAGGCTTGGCAGGTGGCTAGGGCGCGTGTCATGGCAATGAGCGATCTTGTGATGCATCATGGCTGGAAAGTGGTGTTCGCGATAGGAGAGAACTTTTTTCATACTACAAACTGTAGAAAGAGTAGGCTATAGGCCTATTCTTTTTGTCATGACTTGTAACTTTTGGTCATGGTTTTGCGGCTTTGACCTGCTTTGTACGAGAGATTACAGAGTAACAGAAACTCACATGCGATTTTTGCCGATATAAATAAAGTCAGTAAAGTATGTACTACAATTAACTAGTAGATCCTATCTTGAAAAAATACTTCATTTAAAAGCTAGTTACTGTAGAAAAACCGAAAAGCGGCTTTTAAAAACCGAAAAGAACAGGCCTTATAAATGGCCAGCACCAACCTACCAACCATTATTTGCTCTACTGGTCTCTACAGTAATGTACTAGAGGCTCCAATTGAAAGAACTAATCGAAGCTAGCATCACTCTCTCTAATCATGGCGACCATCCCATCCGATCAAATTTAACTACACTGACTTTTTTGTTAGTACTAGCTGTTCAACTATGCTGGCTTTTTTAGTTAGTACTAGCTTTGAGGGCACATTTAACAAGTCAGGAGAAAACCAGGCACTATATTTTGTTAGCCTTTTATGAGAATTGAAAGCAATTATAACCAAAATTGAATGATGCATGTGTGAAATGAAATATGCAATATGAAATGTTAATACATGCTTACAAGAACTTAGTCGTACGTATAGTGTGCCCGGATAACGGTTACCGGTGTGTGAACTGAATAATATGTGCTGAATTGCCGTAGTTGCATTGTGACCGCGGATACTCGACGATACAGTGGCATCCTTACAAGAATATTGGGGTAAGATCCTTTCTTCTTGGTAAAGGACATTTGATAATCATATTGGCATTCATAGACATTGGGTGACTACAAGCTTGCACCTAAATCATTCATAACTCCAAATTGGGATAAATAACACACATGGCAACACAATCAGTGTGCAGGACAGAATATACAGAATACTGGTAGTCAGCTCAGAAATTTGATTCATCATGTTCTCCAAAGAAGTAATTTAAAAATGAAATATCAAACCTCAAAAGGTACACTGTATCTGTAGACATGTAGTACCACACTGAATAGAAGTTATCCAAAAAATGTTTCTAAAGAACAGTAAAGAAAGATGGCAAAACAGTGCCTACCAATCAATTTTGAAGGAGAAAAGCATTCAGAAAATGGACTAGAACAGACCTCTAAGCGCATACATAGAAGAACTTGAAAAATGACATAGGAATTATCAATATTGGGCCACCAATGTCCTGCAGACACATAGTTTTCTATATCACGATCCCTTTTGGAGAAAAATGGAATGCTGCTGTTCCAGTTGCAGTCTCTCTGTCCATGTATGACGAATTTATTGTTATACCAAGGACCGACTATCTACAACCATTGGATTGGACCACCTTATGCACACAAGAAAAGCAAAGCACTGGGAAATCCTGTAAAAAAATTCAAGAAGAAATTAGATATAACTGTTCCATGGAATTACAAGCGTGATTTAAAATGAGGAAATAATTTTTCTCATGACGAAAAACAACAGTATAATGTAAATTTCAGTGGCACGGGCAATAATATTGACTCATCTCATTTGCCATCCTACCAATGCCATGCTTCTATTGGCTGGTCAGCTTGAGTACAGACCATGAGCCACATGACCAGCAAATTGGCTTAGTGTGCGAACATTTATAATTCGCAGGGTTCATTGCACACAAATTAACTAACTTTGGTATCATACATTCAGATATAAACAAAAACAAGCAAAAGGGTATCACTTAGGCCATTGATCTGCTGCAAGCAGATATTTTTCAGCACAAGTAGTAACTAGGCATAACATCAGATCTAGTTGCATTGTTATCAGATCTCAATTCTGATTCATGCCAAAACTCAAACCCTAGCCATGCCTCGTGAGTTAGCTTTTGAGGTACAACAGATTTGTGAGAAAAAGAGTAAAAAAACGAAACCCTAAGCAGCATGAGGAGGAGAATGAAAATAGTGAGAGGAGACATACCCTGAGCTGGCTGGTGCTGGTGCCGAGTGTACACCGGTGAATCCTCACGAACAGCAACCCCCTCCTTTGCTTCCTCAAAACGATCTAGGAGCACCAGATCTGTGAGAAAAGGGATTCATGAAACATAGGAGGATGGGGACGAGGGCTGGGAAGAGGTAGAGATGGATTTAACCGAGGCTACGTAGTGCCGGAGTAGAGTTAACCGAGGAGACGCGGCGCCGGAGTGGGAGGAGGAGGAGTCGCGAGTGGGCGGCGATGGAAACCCGTGGGCCTGTTCTTTTCGACCTAAGCTATTGGCTTTTGCTATACGGCCTGTTTTTTTTTTTTCTGTGGCTTGTGATTTTTTACTGCGGTTTGTACTTTACAGAGTAACAAAAATTTACGTGCAGTTTTTGCCGGTATAAATAAAGTCAGTAAAGTATGTACTACAATTAACTAGTAGATCCTATCTTAAAAATACTCCGTTTAAAAACTAGTTACTATAGAAAAGCCGAAAAGCAGCTTTTAGAACCTAAAAAGAACAGGGTCATAATATCTAACTTTTAAACAGAGTATTTTTAAGATAAAATCTACAAATTAATTGTAGTATATGTTAAAAATCCAGTATTTGTATCAACCAAAATCGTAAGTGAGTATCTCTCTCTATAATATCTGTCGTAAAAGCTAAAATTTAAAATTTTAACTAAAAATTATAAGCCGCAGTCGTGCCAAACAGACCTGGAGTCGTGGCTCGCGAGTGGGTGGCGAAGGAGAGAGGTCGCAATGTGCGGCAGGGAGAAAAATTCACAAGTGGCGAGGGGATTATTTTTTTGTCCCAGGGATTTCATGTCGATCGGGCTGGAAAAAGCTCGCTACTGTGGACTCCCAAATGGGCCTTCTATCTGACCCGGGGGTTATTCCTACAGGGGACTCCAGCCCGGGGATTTGGTGGGGATCTCGGCCGGAATCGATATTTCCGAGCAAGCCATTAGGTGGAAAAGAAAGCCACTTTACTCTCTGAAGTATCTTAAATTTCCACCTAACCGCTTGATTTTTACCGGCTAGGTTCTTTTATGCTTATGGCTTTTGATTTATACCACAGTAACTAGTGTTTATACGATGTGTTTTTTAAGGTGGGGTGTACAGGTAAATTATAATATAAATTATACCGAGTTCAGTTATATCGGTCAAAATCGTATGTGACTATTTTTCTCTACATACTGCCTCTTGCTAATAGTCCAGAATTCAAAATTTTCAACCATAAATCATAAACCACAGCCAAAAAACCCGTTCGTTTTGGCTTCAGCTTCTGACTTTTGACTTCTAATTCACTATTCCTTAGGCTCCGCTCGGTTGGGCTGAAAAGCTATGACTTATAGCTAAAATTACACTATAGCGGCTGAAATTTCACTGTAGCTGAAGGTGACTTATTTGGCGTAATTAAATTTAAAAAATTAAAAATAGAGAAATATGCTAGCTCATCTCGGACAACGTAAACGAATAGAGGGAAAAAGAACCGGAAAAAAGCTAAAAAAAGCAAAAAAAATAAAAAAAAAGCGAAATTTATGAATAGTGAAAAATAAGCCAGAAACCAGAAGTTGAAGCCGAAACGCGCGGGGCCATTAAATTTTGTCTTTTTCTAGCTTTTTAGCCTTTTGGGGCTTTTTTGCCTTTTTTTCCTTATTTGTTTGCATTATCTGTGATGAGCTAACTTATTTTTTATTTTTAAATATTTTTAAATTTAATTATGTCAAAAAAACCATCAGCAACTATAATGAAAAAAGGCATAAACAAGCTTTTATAAGAGGAACTAAGCGGGGCACCTGTGGCATCACACACAGACGCTGCCATCATTTCTACATCAAGGTGGTGCAGAAGGTAATGGCGGTAGCCGGTAAGTGTTGTATTCTCTACAAAATTACAAAGACGACCTTGCCATGACTGACTTTTAGTGCAATGCATCCTCGAAATTGGACTAAACAAATAAGGTGGCCTTTGTATTAACTTTTGTTACTGACTTTTGTATACGGCTTATAGTTTCTGATTGAAAATAAATAGTAATAATTGAAAGAAGTGGCTATTAGAAGGAGGAGGCGAGTGGTGGAAAAATGAGAGAGATGCGCATGTGTGTGATGGGAGTGAGGAGTAGGGTGCATGGTGTACCTATGACCCCCTGCTTTATCACCAAAGCGAGATGGTAGCGAGATAAATAGAGAAACCGTTTCAAGAAGCTAGGTGTTCGTATCGACTTTTGGCTTTTCTAACTAGAAACCATAAATAGAAACTAATACGAATAGGGTCTAAGACGCGTGCTAAAACATTCTAAAAGTTTCATCATATATCATTCACAACCATTTGCGTAATTGCAGCTGCGTCCATTGGCGAATTAACCTACTTATATAGGTTTGTTCTCTTGGGCTGCGGATTATTAGTCTAATAAATAGTAATTATTTATAGAAGCCAAAAGTTAAAAGTCATTGAAAAGCCAAAAAAACAGAGACAACCTATTGCAGCCAATTTAGTGAATTATTTACATATACAAGCAATATAAAGGATGCTGAGAAGTTGTTGTTCACTACTATCTCATTTTTTTAAGTGACATACTAGAATTCGTGCCGTCAAACTTTGTAAAATTTGACCACTAATATGATTAAACTATCTAGATTAGCTACATAGAAGCTATGGATTTACTGTTAAAAATACTTTTATAATTCTATAATTTTATTAGTATATAATAAGATATACTTACAAAAGGTAACGGTCAAAGTTACTTCTCGAAAACCATAAAAAGTCAACATCACTTAAAAAAGAAAAAAATATCTTCGTTCTTTTTTACTCGTCATTTGGACATTGACATAATCTCAAATACACACATTTTACCATTTGCTTTTTCTAGATAAAATAATAGTAAAAAATATCAAAAATCTAATAATGTAAGTATTATTTATGACAAATCTAGTAATAACATTTCAATGCGAAACCTAAATACTTTTGTATCTAGCGGTTAAAGTTTTAAAAGGTTGGTTGCACACATTTTCATTTTAAAGCGACGTATTAAGAAAGAACGAGGGAGCAATTCATTAAAGGATTCAGCACATTCTGGAAAGCATGAATCCATCTCTTCAAGAGATTCCCTTGCAGCCTTCAATAGAACACCCATAACTTCAGCTGTAATACATTCGACGCGCACATGTGCAATGCTTATAGTAGATAAGTCACTAGTGATCTATCATACAACTACTCTATAATTCTTCAGAAACATGAAGAGGTGCCAATTGATATGCATCAAATAGACTTGTCATGGAAAAGATCATAAAGGTCATCAAGATACAAGTGTCATAAACAAAATCCTTCTCATAGTTGAGCTCTTGTTGGCCTCTACCGTCCTGGACAACTATCAACGGGCTAAATTTACAGAGAAGTTCAGTCACATAGGACTCAAAATAGTCTGCAGCTTGCAATTTACAGGGTAACCAAATCAACCGACACCATCGAAAGAAATGCCGCAGCTATATAAGCCATCTATATTGCACCTTTGATTCGCTGCGCGGGCATCAAACCCCAGAAACCGCAACCGATTGGCGCCACTCTCATTTTCTCCTGCTGGATAGGGAACCTCCTGACGCCTTCAATCGGGCATGCCGTCCCTCTAGCCTTGCTTGAAGTAATTTTGCCTTCAGGGTGTCCTCCTTCACGCCTACTGGCAGTTCAGGAGAGCATTCGAATATCTCATGATCCAATGGTGTGGATTGGTAATTCAGCTGCCGTGCTGGACTGCTGCGGAGATTGCATAAATCCCCTGAAGTAGTGCCTTCACAAAATAGACTTGTTCTGGAATAATGATCAAGGGATTCCTGCCCCAGACAGTCAGCATGAGAAGCCTCCAAATCGTGCTTTGATGAGTCAATGTGAGATCCTCGAGAAATATGGGTGCTGATGATTTCATTCTGCACTTCTGCTGGAGTAATTCCAGCACTGCTGTGTAAGTTGATCTCTGGAGTTCTAGTGACATGCTGTGGTTTGCTGCTACTGGACCTTGCCTTGTCTTTCTGTGAATAAATTGGTACATGCGACATTTGCGAACTTTCACCGGCTATACTATGAGAGCATTCTGATCTTCTCTTTGGTGCATCCAGGCTACCTGTGCCGCTTCTGTGGGGTCCTGTATGGTCATGATTCTGAATGCCATTTCCATGCATGTTCAGCTCAAAGCAATGCAAATCACTAGCAACAGAATCATCGTCATCTTCAGCTAGCTGAGGAGCACTGGTAGCTCCATTCAAATGGACAGACTCAAGGGATTGCCGACGTAGGCTAGCATCTCTCCTACTATGATTCATGTATTTGTTATTATTCTTAGAGCTACCTGATTTTTTAGCAAGAAGAAAAGCCTGGATTTCACTGCTCAGCCTCTCTGTTATTGTAGTTCTCTGCAGCAAGTCTTCCTTGACATCAATATTTTGCATTTGCATTCTCTCATCAAGCCATGCTTCCGAAATATGAAGGACTGATTTATCAAACTTGTGCTCATAATTATTTGCATGCCTTTGTTTTAGCACCCTGACTTCCTCTTCATAGTTCCGGATTCCCATTGCAAACTGATCACAAAGGTCTTCTAAGAGGCAATTTGCTTTCTTCTCCTTCTCAAGGTCCTGAACTGCCTTAAGAAATGCTGATTTTATCTCAGATAACTCCTTGCCAAACTTCTTGTGGAGGTTCTCAGAATGCTTCCTAAGCCGTCTCTCGTCCTCTAGTTCATCTTGCAGGGAATGAAAGGCTGCTTCAATCTTCTCTTGGTCCTTATTTTTCAGCAGAAGTTTGTCCTCAGAGAGTTCCCTCATTAGTGAAGCAACTTCGTGGCGGTATCCTCGTCTCTCCTGCATAAGTTCTTGAATACGTCCCTGTGCCTGCTGTAATTCCAATTTTAATCCCTTAACCACTGACATATTAGCAGTGTGCTGTTCTTCCAGGCTCCAAATTCGATTTAGAACCTTCAATAGTTCTGTTGACGTCTTAAGGTTATAACCTGCCCCCCCAGATCTACCCTTGATATCCAAAGAACGAGCAGGACTGATAGCTTGGTTTATACTGGAATCCTGTAAAATGCAGATAATCACATTTTTAGAAATGTACTTTGTTGTGCTAATTCTTACAGCTGAAAAACATAACCAAACCAACATATTCAATTGCATCAACGAATAAATAAAAATTTCTAGTTATATAGAATATAACTAATTCATGGAGTAGGCAAACTACTATGAGATAAATCATGCTTTTGTTCATCTAAATAAAGAATAAATAGCCAAAACAGCACACCAACATACTATTCAATTACTGTCAGGCTTTCAAGATTTCTTTTCAATAACAGCAGCATAAAGTCATAAACTAGAGTGCTAGACTATTCGATAATCAGTCTTCATAAACCATGCTAAAAGGCATTGTTCCACTATCAGCATTCTTTTCTCCTAGACTCAAACATGTGTAATAAGAACTACAAAAGAATCGCGAGACAAAAAAATAGCATTTGTGTTCCTAGTAATACACAGTAGCATATAGAGGAAAACATATACATACCCCAATTGAGCTGGTATAACTTGCAGGAGAAAAAGGTTGTGCTGTATGACTCCTTTCTTGATGCAACTTATGATGAACCGTTGATGAATCTGCAAGATTCCTACCAAAGCCGCATGAACTCTGAGGCTGAATGGTAAGGAAGAAAATGTTTAGCAGGAAACAAATATGAAAAAAAGGGGTTAAGTTACTCTAGATGGAACAACAATTGAACTCAGCATACAAGACTATGAGGAATTATAAAACCAAACTTTTGCACTTCTGGCAGTTCTTCAAAGTTCAAACTTATCTTCTTAACAGATGCATGCTTCAAGGCTACATCTTGATATCTCATATGAAGTCAGAAATCAATGGAAGAGAACATCCAGCACAGAGAAAGCAGATATTGTAGGATAATCATGCGCCCTAGCAAGATTGATGGCATTGGCATCATACAAGCAAAGGCAGCTAACTCAGACATGTAATTTAGACTTTTAGAGTATGCGTAAAATATTAATGGCTAGTGTGCATTGCATGAGTTTTAACGAGTGTGAACAGTTAGGTCCATAGTGTGGACTGTGGATCGTCTGAGTCACGAGGCATTCATCATACTTTCTGATGCTGGAGAGATTACCATTTAGCAGCAGAGTACGAGTGATCTTATGTGGCCACCCACTCAATTTGGCAATTTTAACTACATGTCTTCCCTATGAGATCAATATGCAGGTGTTAAATCTGGTGGGTCACTGTATAGTATAGTACTATAGTAATTCAATTTTCTGGGTTTTTACCTCATTTAATGTCATAAATATCTTAATAGGGTTTCTTCTACCCATCCCTCCACTAGCTTGCTCTACGTGGATGCTTCTTGCTTCTACAGTTTACTTGCTCGAGACAATCACTTTGCCTTCTGGATCCTACTAGTATGGTGAGTTCAGACTTCCAGCTAAGAGTTTATTTGGCAATTGGCACCAGTACACCAAAGTGATGATAGTCCGCAATTTACCAGATCTAGCATCCTCATGGAACTTAATTGCATCAGAAGAAGCCAGTGCATACAATAGTCAAAGACTAAGATGTGCAACTATAGCACTAGCAGGTCACAACAAAAAGGTATTGAGCAGGATGTGTACATGACTCCTGAGTCCTGACATGCCAGATGGCAGATATAGGCAATGCCAACTGCAACAAGTTCAGCCGGACCAGAAGGGAAAACAGACATCAGAATGAGTAATTTAACCTACATGTATATTTAATGTTATCGCAATTTTATTTTTCACCATAAAATCATAATCTAAGTGTTATCTGAATTAGAAGTGATATTTTTCCAAATTTACCTGTAAATGTCACCCTGACTTGCCCACTGAGTAAACTTATACCTTCTAGTCTGGAGCAACTATATGAGAATCCTCCTTTAATGGAACAGTTTTACTTAATTCAGATATATCAAATCTGAACCTTAAAGTGAATTCCCTCATTCCAAAAAATAGGAAACAAAATTTGCATACCTTATCATAAACAACCTAATCATTTGAAAGCCCTAAAACTAAAATAACTTTATTAAAACCCTGCAATGCCAAAACATATTGAAAAAGCCAAAAAAAATCCTAAAATGTACATAAAACATGTAGGGTAAATACACTAAATGAATGCGTAAAACCCTGTTTAAAAGATGTAAACTAAAAACTGTCAAACCAACTTGAGAATGCCAAACAAGTATAAAACTGACGTCTTCGATTCTCGCTTCCCCTTGCTAGCGACAATGAAGACAGGCAATTGCACGCACACAAAAAACTAAAGAACTCAATGAACTTCAGGGATTATTTTGGTGCTGCCCGGATGCAGCTTTTCCATGACTCTATTGCTCTTTAAATAGGTACATGTATGAGTACAAAACGGGAATACAAAACCGTGTCCGACATGCATGCGAACTGGATTTCTGCACGCGCTGTGAACAATTCAAAAACTGAAAGCGAAAACAACCTGGACTCTTCCGAAAACAGAAAGGATAAAAACCAGAACCGAGCTAGATTATGCAACAATCTCCCCCTAATTCTTGCTCGGTTCACTTGACCTTGACGACGCCAATCTTCTCACGCAATTCGCAGAACTTGGCGCGTCCGAGTGACTTAGTCAGAATGTCAGCAAGCTGTTCTTGAGAGCTCGTGAAATCCAAGCATATCTTCCCACTGTCAAGACATTCACGGATGAAGTGAAATTTTGTATCGATATGCTTGCTTCTGTCGTGAAGGACATGATTTTTGCTTAAGGCGACCGCGGACATGTTATCCATCTTCAATTGTGGCGGCTGTAGCTTGGTGCCAATCACGTCTTCCAGAAGCCGCGAGAGCCACACTGCTTGGCATGCTGCTGTCGCGCCCGCGATGTATTCTGCTTCACAAGAGGAGAGCGCTACCACCTTTTGCTTCTGGGATTGCCAAGAAATTGGCATCCCACCGAGGAAGAAGATGATCCCAGTGGTGCTCTTCCTGTCATCCACATCTCTCCCAAGTCGCCGTCAGTAGCCCATCGTGAATGTCGCCGCGGCGCTGGAGTAGATGATGCCGTAGTCGATCGTGCCGAAGATGTACCGGAGCAAATGCTTGACAGCGACAAGGTGCTCCTGCTGTGGCTTCTCCATGAATCTGCTCACATAGCCCACGGCAAAAGCAAAAGCGATGTCGGGCCGTGTATGCACCAGGTACCGCAAACTTCCCACCAAGCTGCGATACATCGTCGAGTCCACCTCCGGCGTGGCACTGTTCTTGGAAAGCTTCAGACGCACCTCCATGGGCATTTGGCACACGTTGCAGCCTTCAAGCTGTGCTTTTTCAAGCAACTTGCATGCGTACGCCGCCTGGCACAGCGTGACGGCATCCCAGCTCTGCTTCACCTCGATCCCGAGGTAGTATGAGAGCAACCCCAGGTCGCTCATGCGGAAGAGTCGACGCATCTCGCCCTTGAATGTGTCGATGTCCTCCGAGCGTGATCCCGTGATGATGAGATCGTCAACGTAGACGCCCACCACAACGCGTGACGTTGCGACGCCTCTTGTGTACATACCGTGTTCGCTGGCACACCGGGTGAAGCCAAGGTCGCGGAGGCTGCTGTCAAGCTTAACATTCCACACGCGCGGTGCTTGACGGAGTCCGTACAAGGCCTTTCGTAGCTTCAGCACCTTCTCTTCATGCCCAACCACGACGAAACCTAGCGGTTGCGAGACGTACACCTCCTCGCTCAGGTCGCCGTTGAGAAACGCCGACTTGACATCCATGTGATGCACAAGCCAACCTTCCTGAGCCGCCACAGCGAGCAACATCCGCACCGACTCCATTCGAGCAACAGGCGCGAAGACCTCATTGTAGTCGATCCCCTGTTGCTGGACGTAACCTTTCGCCACGAGTCTCGCCTTGTGTTTGACGATGGCCCCCCGTTCGTCGCGCTTCAATTTGAAAACCCATTTCAGGCCGATTGGGCGATGGCCTGAAGGCAAGTCGACAAGCATCCACATACTGTTCTGCTCGATCGACGCCATCTCCTTGATCATTGCCTTCCGCCAGCACTCCTCGCCACGTGCCTCCTCGAACGTGGCAGGCTCATCGCCCACGGCAAGCAGCAGATCATCCCCCATCTCCCGCTCTGCTAGTTCTGGTGTCACCGCCTAGCCGAGGATGTTTTCCAGTGTCCTGAACCGGAGCGGGACATCATCGTCGTGGTCGCCATCTAGGTCCAGGTTCCCGCTCGGTGGTGAAGCGAACTTGATCTGCTCCGCAGGGATTGGGGCTGACTGTGGCGTGCGAGGCTCAGACCCGCACGTGGGCATCACTGCATCGGGCGTCTCACCGCCTGGCGCGACGTCGTGCGTTGCGTCCTGCACATTCATGTCACGGCGGATCGTCACGGTCATCTGATCGACGTGGAACGATTCTGAGTCTGCCGTACTCGAGTTCTAGCCGTGCTTGCTCCAGTCCCAAGCCCTTGCTTCGTCAAACACCGCATCGCGCGAGATGACCACGCGCTGGGTGCTCGGATTGTAGAATCGGTATGCCTTGGAGCCCGGCTCGTACCCGATGAACACCATTGGGGTGCTCCAGTCGTCGAGTTTCCACTGATGTCCGCTGGCGACCTTGACATGCGCAACGCAACCAAAAATACGAAAGAAATGCACGGGTGGTTTGTGACTGTACCAGGCTTCGAATGGTGTCATCCTCTCGACGCTCCTCGTTGGCGCGATTCAGATAAAGACGGTAGTCGTGACCGCCCCCCCAAAACCGGTACCGCATGCGCATTGCCCTGAGCATGCTTCGCGCCATGCCCAGCACGGTCTGGTTGCGCCGCTCCACCACGCCGTTCTGCTGAGGAGTATATGGCGCGGTGAGATGGCGCTAGATGCCCTGCTTGGCGCAATAGTCACCGAACGTCTTTGTCGTGAACTCGCCGCCGCGGTCTGTGCGGAGCGTGCCCATCTTCTTTCCTCGCTCGCCTCGCGCCGAGCTTGAAGGCGAATTATCGCCGCCGCGGCCTCATCCTTCGACTCCAGTAGCACGATCCACATGAACCTGCTTTTATCGTCGACGACGAGAAGAGCTGTTTGCCGCCAGGCGTCTTTGGGGTGATGGGCCCGCACAGATCGGCGTGGACCAACTCCAGAAGGTTCTTGGCTCGGTACACGCTCGCCGCCGGGAATGGGTGCCTCCTTTGCTTGCCGGCGAGACAGCTCTCGCAGACCTGGTTGACGTGGTCGATCTGCGGGAGTCCTCGCACCAGCCTCCTCTGCTGTTGCCGCTGAGCCCCGAAAGCCGAGGCGGCCGCACTGCATGCTATTGCCGAGCCGCTCCGCCGCCCGTGGCGGCGAGGCACACCGGCTTGCCGATGTCGAGGTCGAGGATGTAGAGCCGGCTTGGCGAGCGTTGCACCTTCGCCATCAGCCGCCGCCGTTGGTCCCAGATCCTGAGAATCCCGTCCTCGATCAGGATCTTGAAGCCGTCCTCATCCAGTTGGCCGAGGCTGACTATGTTCGGCGTCAACTTGGGGATGTGGTAGACGCCGCCGAGCTCTTTGTGCTCCCCGTTCTTACAGTTTAAAAGCACAGTACCTCGCCCCTCGATGTCGATGACGGAGCCGTCCCCGAACCGGACATTGCCGCAGATCCCCGTGTTGAGCTCGGCGAAAGTGGATCTCACCCCCGTCATGTGATTCGTCGCGCCGGTGTCGAGAATCCACCGCATACGATCGCCGACGCCTTCTCGCCGAGCTGACAAAGAGCTTTTCTTCCTCAAGGTGGATCAAGGAAGAATCAGCCGACGATGCAGACGCGGGTGGGGAATCGGTGTCGAGAATCCACCGGGTGCAGTCGCCGACGCCCTTCCCGCCGAGCTGGACGAACAACTCTTCTTCCTCGAGGTGGATCAACAAGGATTTTGCCGGCGGTGCTGTCGTGAGAGGAAGATTGGGGAAAGGCGGAGCAGGCGCAAGCGAAGGAAGTGGACTGGAGACAGTGGCGTTGACTGTCGCTGTTGCCACCAATAAGGTGGGTTCTATTTCCTTCTCAACTTGGACCATGTGGGCCGCCTCGTCCCGTTTCTTTTTACGGCATTCACGGGCCCAGTGCTCTGTCTTCCCACAGTACCGACATTGATCTCTGCCGATTTGATTTGCGCCATTGCCACCGCTGCTTAAAGCTTTGGGTGGCCTAGAGCCTCCGCGCGAGCCACCTTCCTTGCCACGCCCTGGGCCATGTCCTCTTCGATGGTTCGACGACGACCCCTTGGGCTGTCTCGAAGACCCCTTGCCGGAGAGCTGCATCTTCGTCGCCACGCGCGCGATCAGCTCGTCCTCGGTGAGGTTCAACTTAGCGATGGAGCCACCGCCGAGATCGTGCCGCTCCTCCGCAGATTTTAGCCGGCCGATGAGCTCCTCGACGGAGATTTCGCTCAGGTCGAGAAGGGTCTCAATTGCCATGGTGATCTGTGCGTACCTCGGTGGGAGTGCTTGGAGGAATTTGCGGACGATTTCTTCCTTCGTGCAGTCGTCGTTGAGGACCGCGAGCTGATGCGCGATCCTGTTGATTCGAACGCCGAACTCATCCACCGTCTCACCGTCGCGAAACTTGAGCCCATCGAATTCGCGCCGGAGCGTGTTTGCTTTCGCCTTGCGCACGCGCTCCACGCCGATATTCATGGTGCTGATTGCGTCCCACGCGATCTTGGCGGTCGCCTTGTTGGCGATGGTTCCCATCATCTCCGCCGGGACCGCCTTGGCGATGACCTCCAGCGCCATACGATCTTCGACGTAGTCGACGGTGCCAATGCTTACCGCGTTCCACAGGCCGCGCGCCTGCAGCATCACGCGCATGAGCGCCGCCCAGTCGAAGTAGTTGGTCTTCGTTAGCGTTGGGAACGCCCCGCTGCTGTTGACCTCCTTGGTGACCCGATGGATCACCGATCAGCGCCCGCTCGCCGCCGCCGCCACCGCCGCCGATGGTGGCGCTGCTCTCCCGAGACTGCCTTGGCGGTGAAGCCGATCGATGGCACGGCATGACGGAGAACACGATCGCTTGATCTCGCTCCCGGGGCCGATCCGGCTCTGATACCAAATGACGTCTTCGATTCTCGCTTCCCCTTGCTAGCGACAATGAAGACAGGCAATTGCACGCACACAAAAAACTGAAGAACTCAATGAACTTCAGGGATTATTTTGGTGCTGCCCGGATGCAGCTTTTCCATGACTCTATTGCTCTTTAAATAGGTACATGTAGGGAATACAAAACCGTGTCCGACATGCATGCGAACTGGATTTCTGCACGCGCTGTGAACGATTCAAAAACTGAAAGCGAAAACAACCTGGACTCTTCCAAAAACAGAAAGGATAAAAACCAGAACCGAGCTAGATTATGCAACAAAAACCCTGCACCAAATCAGTACTTTGATCATAACATAATCAACCTTTTGTAATCAGCATCAAGGACAGTAAATGGTGATTAACCAATCGCTCGTCAATCTAAACGCAAAATATGTCAGACTAAATTGTTTAAAGCAAGTCAAACCAATTATGCCATTTACTAAGCAATAGCTCTTATTCCATGACATGACATATGTGCTACCCTTAAAGCATTTCACAATTCACATGCTGTAAGAACTAAGAACTGACATGATGCCAAGTTGGTGTATTGAAAATCCAAATGATTCATCGTTTCAATTTCTGACATCAATAACTGCAAATCTCGCTATTTTTATTTTTCCCACCATGAAAAACTATAATAACGTTTTAGACGTTGGTTGAAAATTTTGCCTCCAAGAAAGAATGCGGTTAATTTTACTTGCACAACACTACACCGTACGGAAAAACTTTAACTCCTGCTCAATTTGCTCAACTTTAAGTTCCACCAAGCAATTAATTTTCTCAACTCTCAAGCAATGGTAGGACAAATTTGTACTGATACCTCAACAGACCCGAAAGGTCCATACTGGCCACCTATATGATGAATTGGGAGGTCATAGATAGTGGTTCCAGCAAGGAAACCAATTGAAGGAAAAACACCGAGCACTACCATCACAAAATTATTACCGAGTAATCGCAAATGAAGTGCAGAAGGACACATGAACAGACGGGCACAAAAAGTTGAAAGAAGAGAACAAATCGAGCGTTGCAACTGTTTAGTTCGGTGAGTACTACGTTTCAGGATTTGATCCATTTGCTCTGTTTGATGCAAGAAGCCCAATAATTCATGTGGTAACCAGGTTTCTTTTTGCTGGTGCCACACAAGCAATTCACTCAATTTCTATGCCGCGTGAGAGTAAAAAACAAACCGCAAGCCCTCACCTGATCCACCTCGACGCCGCCTACGCCGCCGGCGGCGAGGCCCATCCTGCCCGGCGCCTCCGCGCCCCGCCGCGCCGGCCCTCCCGCATGACGTCGTGGATCTCCCACAGGCTGGCGCCCAGCTGGCGCGCCGACGCAGACGCGGACGCCGAACTCCTCCTCGCGGCCGCCACCGCGGGAGGCACCGGAGCCGCCGCCCCCTGCTCCATCCTCGCCAGCGACGCCCCCAGCTTCCAAGACGGCGCCGGCGTGCCGGGCCCGGCCCGCTGCCTCCCCCTCCCGAGCCGCAGCCGCAGAGGTAGCGGCAGCTCCTCCTCCCTCCCGCGGCCACCTCCGCGAGGAGCGCCCGCACCCTCCTGCGCCTTGGGTCCTTGCGCGGCGCCCGCGACCTCCGCCCGCTCGCCCTGTGGGGCACCTCCTGCCTCCAGCGCTGCCGCCGCCGCGGCAGCCGGTTCCATGCCTATGCCTGCGCCCGCGCGGACATGCACGCGAGGCATAGGAGGCTCCCCTAGCGCATGCCACCACGCAGCGTAGAGAAGAGGAGGGCCGGGGAAGAGTTTTGAGGTGGTGGTGGGCGAAGTGGAAAGGGCAAGCAGGAAGAAAAAAAAAACCACCCGCATTTTTTCCGGTTCGGTTTGGTTTCCTTTTTTCTCTTTGTTCTCGTTCGGCCAGGGAACCTGAATTCTTACGGCGGGCGGCAACGGTAACGAACGGACGTGGCTTGTTTCCGTAGGTGCTACCGGCTTCTTTACAAATCGGTAGACTTTCTTAGGTCGTCCGGTTCCTGTTTATATTGGTTTGTAAGATCGATTTTAAATATTTTTTCTATAGTATCTAATTTTTAAATAAACTATCTTTTTAAGTAATATCTATTAGTCAATTGTAATACACACTATATAGATCTGTTTATATTAATTTCTGCTTCCAGAAACTGAAACCAATATGAACGACCCTATTAGATACTACTATTCACTAGCCACTACAATATTTGTTTTCACATATTATAATATACTTTGTATTTTATTATATCACAATTTCGTAAGTTGCATGACGGTCCAACGTTGAATTACCTTTTATTGCACCGTCTTTCTTACGTAATACACTACTATTCATCAATCACTACCATTATCAGTCATTTCTATCAGCCACTATTATTCATCAACCGTACCTAAAAACCATTGGCAGAAACCAATATGAACAGAGCCTAGTGATTTTATTTATATCGGTCAAAATCACAAGCAAATATTTTTCTCTATAAAATATTACTATTTATAAGATAAAACCAAATATAACCAGATCCTTAGGTGACTTCGTAAATGTAATTTATTCGTTGATGTCCACAACATAGTTTTGGATGGAATTCAACTCGGGAATGAGCCGGGTGATCCCATAGCCTACAGTATATCTTACGGGTTTAAAACCTTCCTATCCTGGCTGCGCACCAGGGTTTGGTTGCACGCGAGGTTATTTCGAAAATACGGAGCGTCCTACTTGCTCATTAATACTTCCTTCTCGGCCGTGGCGATTTATTATGGGACCTATATATGAAACGGCCAATTTCGATCTGCTGGACGCTGGTCTCTAGCCGGCTAAGATTAAATAACGTTAACGTATGTCATACGAATCCGTCCACACACGCGTACCGCAGACGTTCGTAGCGTATGGTTTGACTATGGTGGTGTTCCTGTAACTGGTGACTTTTGATTATAGATGGTGATTTTTGCCTATAGTTTTTTTAGATGGTAGCAGATAGTAAAGATGTCGATACGAACGGCTAGTTTTTAGTTATGAATGGTGATTTTTGTCTGTATTCTTTAAGACGGCAACGAACGGTCCATATGGTTTTAGTATTAGAGAGCTGTTTGTAAAAATCTGCTTCAAGAAACCGTCACGTTTGACTCGAAGAAGCCAAAAGCTAAAGGACATGTTTTTTGGACTGTGGATTATAGCTTTTGGCTACTGCTTATTAGTCTAATGAATAGTGATTGCTAAGAGAACCCAAAAGACAACAAACTGTTGAGGGCATCTCCATTAATGTCATTTCAGCTATCTTTTAACTATATTAAATGAGTAAAATCCTATGTAGATGAGAGTAGAGGTGAAGAGAAATAATGTGTTGTCTTTTATGCAAGAAATAATTTGAGCCCCAAACTAACGCAAATAGTGAGAGGATGTGAGACAAGAAGTTATGATGAAAATAGTATATAGTTAGATGAATGATTTATTGTTGAAGATGTCATCTTTAGTGCTATCTTTAGATTAGGTGAAAGCCTTAGAGATAATATTAAAAGAAGCCTTAGAGATAACATTAAAAGATAGACTATTATACATACCCCCACAAGCCAAAAAGAAGGGCTAAAAGCTAAAGGCCAAAAGAAGGGAGCCTATAAGCTTTAACTTTTCTACGCATAGACATTTGATTGCTGAGAAATACAGTAAAAATTACATTTCCTTTCTTTATTAGAGGGTACTTATTTGGGATTATGCTTTTAGCTTTTAAGATTATTTGGTAATGTTTAAGGTTTTTGCGTTGTATCTACTAGAAGTTTTTTCGACATAATTAAATTTAACAAAATTAAAATGACAAAAAAGTTATCTCATCGTGAACAACGCAAAGGAATACAAAAAATTTTAAAAAACCTCAAAAAAATAGAAAAATAGAAAAAAAATATGAAATTAAAAAGGTAGAAACTAAAAGCCAAAAAATAAACTAACTTGAGCCCTTTAAGGGGTGTAAGTTCAAACTCTATTAAGTTGGTTGGTGATAATGACAAATACATTTGTGATACTAACTTGTTTATCATTCATGATATTGTCTAGTCTTATTTGGATGTGATAATGACAAATGGTTTTGGATAAAATGATAAATACAATTGTGAAACTAATATGTTTATTGATTATGATATTACTTAGTCTCAATTGGACGAAGAAGTGAAAACCATGGAGTTATGCATTCTACATCATATTCTTATGTCTTACTACATTCCTTATATTCAAAATATAGATTGAACTTCACCAAATAGTCTAACTTGAATATGTGTGTATGTCTTCATTATACATTCTTATATGCACATATTTAAGGGGAGTTCACTCTATATTTTGAGGTTTCATTAGTATTAATCCATATTCATGGAACTACCGCGTGCGTTGGTGGTCGGAAGACTTGTGTGGTCGAGAACCAACATGGTCAAGATCAGAGTGGTTGAACCAAGGTGGTCGAAGAGCTGTGTGGTCGAACTAAGGTGGTCGAAGACCAAAGTGGTTGAGCCAAGGTAGTCGAAGATCTATGTGACCAAAGACCAGAGTGGTCGAACCAAGGTGGTCGAAGACCTGTGTGGTCGAGCCAAAGTGGTCTTAGACCAGCATGGTCGAACCAGTATGGTCAGAACCGACATGGTCGAAATCTATGTGATCAAAACCAGCGTGGTCAAGATCTGTGTGATCGAAACCAGTGTGATCGAAACCGATATGGTCAAGACCTGTGTGGTCAAAATCGACGTGGTCGAACTGATGTGATTCATACAATGTGGTCGAAAATTGATATAATGGTCGGAGATCTGCATCGAAGATTGACATAGTCGAAAATCAACATGGTTGACTTGGTTGAGACCTGAATAATCGAAACCAACATGGTCGGAAACCAGCGTAGTCAGAGAGCTGTATGGTTGATCCGGACAACATGGTCGGAGACCAGCATAGTCAGAGACCTGTGTGGTCGAACCGGATAATGTGATCGAAGACCTGAGTTGTCGAACCATCCGACCTGGTCAAGCACCAGTGTAGTCAACGAACGAAACTTCCGACCGGCTCTGTGTGAGCGGTCTGAATGGCTCTGTGTGAGTGGCCCGAACAGCGAGCGGTACTACTGGCTCTATGTGAGCGGTACTTACGAGTTATGGAATTACCGGCTCTATATGAATGGTACTTCCAATTGACAGAATGACTAGCTTGTGTAGCGGTACATTTTTTCCAAAAAGACACATTCGTGAAGTCTTCTCGTCCCCGAGGAAATCAGTAATTCCGCACAAGTATAGCGGTACTTCCGATGATCGGTAGTACCGGACTTTAGTCGTCGAGACTATCGAATTCGCTGTAACAGCTAGTTTTCTGACCGTTGCAAAGGGGAGCGAAAGTACCCATCGTAAACCGGTGGTACTTCCGATAATCCTGTTTTTTCAGGGGTTTTACTTCAACGGCTAGTTTTTGTGGTGTAGGTATATATACCCCCTTGTGGCTAGTTGGGGTAAGACTTTTGACACTCCATTTCACTCTCTTGAGCTAGTGTGAGGTCTCCATCTCAATTGTACATGTGTTGCACCTTGTAAGCAAGGAGAAATACTCTAGATTGCATGTGTTACATCTAGAGTTGGATTTAGTATCCACTTGAACTTGTGCATTTGTTGCACGTGGTGAGAGTGGGCTTAATTTGTTACTCTTGGAGTTTGCCAACTCCTAGATGGCGTTGAAGGCATCGTGCGCGGGGATCTTCTCAAATAAGATTGTGAGAAGACCCGACGAAGTGTAAAAGTTGGAGCTTACCTAGTCGGAGCGGAAAAGAGTTATCATTAGTGGATTTGAGGTGGAATGTTTAATTCGTAGAGCCGATCCAATTCATTTAGACTTACCTCAACATGGACCATGAGAGTTTGGAAAGTCTCCGAACACGACGGTAAAAAGCAACCGTGCTAATTGCGCTTTGTTCTCTTATGCTCGATTTACATTCAAGCAATTTACATTCGTAGAATTAAATTGATTGCTTGTCATTCTAGAATTACAAAGCTTGATATAAACTTAGAATTATTGGTGCACATTGGTGAACATAATTATTTTCGGCATTACTTGTGCTAAATCTTTTGAGTTAAACTTCCGTATTATACACTTGGTTTAGCCAAATAGAAAATGAAATAAATTGAAGAAAGAATTTTTAAGACCGCTTATTCACCCCCTCTAGTTGGTCTCCTCGATCTTACAAGGGATGGTCAGTTTAGCGATGGATTATGCTTTTTTCACTATAGCTAATTTTTATTTTTTACTGTAACTGATGATGACTTATTTTACGTAATTAAATTCAAAAAAATTAAAAATAGAAAAAAATATAAGCCTATCACAGACAATAAGAAAAAAAGAAAAAGCACAAAGCCTAGAAATAATAAAAAGCCATAAAATTTTAAAAATAGTGAATTATAAGTTAGAAACTAGACAATCTTGTTTTATTCGACGGTGATACAGCATGATGATATGATCCGACCAGACTGATTTGACATGCAACGAACGTACGAGTACAGAGCACGGCAACGGGAAGGATCCAGCTCCCGTTGCTGACCGGTGGGGCCAACCAGCTCCCGTAGCTGGCCGGTAGGTTACTTTGTTTTACGTAAGCTGTTGACTGTCGCTGTTTGAACCGTGAGCCCGTCACCAACGGCTACAACTTTCGACCGGCTCTCACCTCAGCATACGAACGGTTTTTCCATCCAAATCAAGTTCTTCAGGTACAAAGAGAGCTATTTCATTATCGTCTTCGGGCCTGCTTTTCAAAGAGCTTAGATTTCTGATTTATAGCTATAGCCATTGGTTTTTAATTAAAATTGTATTATACTGGTTATTAACTTTTTATAAATCATTTAATTAAAAAATAAAAAATATCATTATATCACCCTAGACATGCAAAGACATAAGGTAAAACAAAAAAGATAAAAAACAGAAAAAAAGTCGAAATTAAAAGTTTGGAGCGGACTGAATGTGCTACCTTGTCGTTAGATCTCGCACTTTGTGAAGACTATATTTAATTAGTATGGTAGAAAAGTGAAAACCAGAATGGTTACTTGGATTTACCTTTTTTATCGAACAAGAACAAGAGTCCAAAGCACATTTTTTTGTCATAAAAATAGCAACGAGCTTTGAGGCACCCATGTTAGTTTGTGGCGCGTTCTTTTTATTTTTTTTTACTTTACTTTTAGCTTCGACCTCTCTAAACGGGCTTTGAAACTAAAATAAACAGGATAGTTTTTTTAACTGGTTTCTCAATGTTCCTTCTCTAAATGATTTTCTAAACCTAAAGTCGTATACGCTATCTGCGTCAGTGATTCCGCTGTCTACCACTATCTCAAAAACCGTATACAAAATCCATCATCCATAGCTCAAAAGAATAGAGCTATGTTAATTAACCGCAAACTCTTAGATACAACATGTATCTTGTTTATCAGATAAGAATGTAGGAGAGAACCACAACCCGACGAATAAGACATGTAAAAACTCTAGTGATGAGTTATTGGGTGGGTTCTTTTGGACTGTAGCTTTAGTTTTTAGCCTAAGGTTTTTAAATTCTGGCTATTCGCGAGAGACAGTACGTAGAGGGAAATAGTTACATACGATTTTGGCCGGTATAGCTGAACTCAGTACATTGTATACTACAATCAACTGTAGATTCTACTTTAAAAAGATGCATCGTTTAAAATTTAGTTATTGTAACAGGAAGTGATAAAACCAAAGCTAAAAAGAATCCAACCATTGACAATAGGGCAGTGGCGGAGCCAGAACTCAAATTCTACAGGGTCAATCCCTTTAAAACATTTAAATTTATACATGTTTTACTGTAAATATTAATAGTATATAAATTATTTTATAAAAACTATGAAATCGCTTGACCTTATGGTCATAACTCATAAGGTGCAGCCACCACTGCAATATGGTGTTGTAACTACGAGGGCATTTTGGGAATTTTTCAATTGAGAAAAGAAATGAAATAGAAAAAATACCTGCAGGCGAGGCCCACCTGGCGGTGAGCCACGCGAAGAGATAAGGGAGGAGACTGCGTCTCCTCCTCGAGAGCAGCTCGAGCGTGTGCGCGTGCGATGGCTTGGGTTGGCGGTTCGTCTTCGCCCAGATCTGGCGAAGCGGCGGCCGATTTCGGCGGCGCATGGAGAGAGGCGGCGACTGGAGAGGCGAGCGACGGAGGCGCGGGCTGGTCCGGGTTCCTCGGAGCCGGCCGCTCGCGTCACCTCCTCGCAGCCCCCCGTCTCTTCTTCAAAAGCCCGAGCTCTCCATGGTGGGGGTATCTCTATTCGGGTACTGATTTGCTCTCTTGAGTCAGCTTCTTCCTCTTGGCTCTTCAGGTGTGCGGAGGTTTGGGCTTCGGCACCATCTCCGATTGAGGCTTTTTGCCTTCAGTTTCCGTGCGCCCTTTCTCGTGTGAGAGGAAATATGAGGTTGAAGGTCTACCCGAGGGAAGACAGAGGCTGCGACGGCTCCCTGTTGTGTTTGAGTGCTCTCGGCCGGAGTACTCTTTGTGGTCTTGTGCGGCGTTCCCCTGAACTTCGGCTCCGGCATCGGGTATCTGAGGTCGGAGAGGGCTATGTATCTCTAAAGACCACACTCCTCCTCTTCATCGGCACAGAGGGTGATAAGTTTTCTGGGACAACACTTTCAAGTGTACCTTGCCCTATTTCTTTGTGTTCTTCTTCGGCTTGGCTGATCTTGGACGGTTTTGAATACCGTCTGCACTGTGAATATTATTGACTCTTTGCAAACTTTGTCGGCAGTATCTGTTCTTTAAAGTTCAATTTAAAGATTAAGAACTGGTATAAGACATGTTTGCTTGTGGGCTCGGATTACATGCTCTATGATGAACCAGTCAATTACTAAGATAACTCTTGATAACAGGATTAGGGTCTTGAGTCTATTGGTTTGGTTTCCTTGTCAGTGCCTTAGCTATCTTTTTGGCTGATTAGATTTGTTCATATACAACTGTGTTTTGCTTTCCAGTAGCTGTTCCAGGAAGGATTCTTTCTTTATATTCATTTCTGATGCTGCATGTTATTGCTATGGTATATGTTGCATGTTAAGTACTGATATACAGCCTGATTACTGCTTGTAGTTTTGTTGTCTGTGAACATTTACCGAAAGATTCACCTTTGATGTTCTCTGGTTTCTAAGTCCTGACAGTAGAAATATATTTAGAGCTCAATTCCTGATTTCTAGTTATTAAGTTGTTAGTGAAGAATTTTTTATATCAGCATGAGAAGGCCAAGATTTTCAATCTTGCGCAACTCTGTTCTGAGAGCAATCTTAAAGCAATTAAATTGTTATATGCTAGATTTAATTGTTTATCTGCTTAGAGGACAGATTGTCATGCTATTTTCAGCATATTGGTGTTTATATTATTTGAATATTTACATGGGAATGAATGGCAAGATGGAATTATATGATTATATGCAATTTATGTCATTCATGTTATGCTAAAAAATATGGAACATATATTTGATTTAACTAAAATTAAATCTGAAAATATATTCATACCGCAAATTTTACAACATATAGCACACCGATAGGAGACCCTAGAGGAATCTCCTTAGCAACTCACTAACCCTTTCACGCCAAGACAATTGCATCCACCATGCATGGGGCGCATGGCCAAGATGATTGAAAATCGATACCATCCTACAAATATAGCCGGTCAAAAAGGGGGCGATGCCGTTCACTTTGTTAATTCTCGACTGAACTTATAGCCCACACAGCACACGGCGACGTGGATTAGATAGGCGAGCTCGGCTCCATCGGGAAAAGGGAAATTTGGGTAGTGGGGGAGTGGTAGCGATCAACAACTCCGAAAAGGAAAGAGGCTCTACTCATGACCTACTGAAAACACTTTGAGTAGGCTTATGACAAAATTGTTTCTTAATTATGGAAAGTAAGCACGATATACGTATGAAGTCTCTGGAGCTAACGACTCGAAAGGTTTATGACAAGCTTTTTTATACATGCACGGCACAGGACAAGTTAAATTCGTTCGCTTTAAAGTGATTGATTGATTAAAAAAAAGCACTCTCGTTCAGGCGTTGGGCCCGCTGGAAATTTTGGAATCTCCTGGTTGCAACTCAGAGTTGGATGATCCATTGTCTTGGAGATATGAACTATTTGTAGATCATTTCAAAGCAGTGGGGCTATGTACTGATCTCTTTTGTAGAAGCTAGTTGTTTTATTTCTTGTGTTTCCTGGTCTTGGATCTAATGCCAGGATGCCACAGCTCTACCATGCATGATAGGATGAACTCTTAAGTCATCATCACATATTCACATGTCAATGTATATACATAGGCAACCATATAATGTTCTAGTAACATTGACATTGCATTGCACACACATGTTGTCAAAGCTACTTCCTTAAAAGCCTAGCCTTCATAGTTTTTTCTTTTTTTGTATTTCGGTATTGCGAGTATTTGTAGCATTCGTCAAACAACAATTGGATGGTAATAGTGAAAACATAAATAAATAAATGGGTGATGCTCCAACTGTAAAAAGGAGGATGCATGAGCATGAGCCTCCAAGAAAGACATAATTGGGCCAGCCCAGTTTCCTTAATCATCCTGTCCTGTTTGCGTTAGTTAGGCCTGGGCCTCGCCTGATGGATACGAGAAGGCCAGGCCACAGCTGTTTGGAAACCTAGCCCACACCCATGTCCATTTCTGGTATAAGTTATGGTTTTATTTTAGAGCTATAGATCCATCTTTTTTACTATAGTGAAACACTAGTATTTTGTTCATTCACTAGTTGATCATCCAAGTCAGAAACACGCAAAGGGCAAGTAAGTAAAACCCACAACTGAAAACACATCAAGAATGACTGAAATCCTCAAAAAAAGAGAAGGCTGAAACCCTCTAAAAAGAAAGAGTGACTGAAATCCTCTAAAAAAAAGGACGACTGAAATCTCCACTAGATGCCATCCACCATTTCTATTGAGCTTAGAAGAGTAGTAAAACAAAAGAGTTACTGAAAGTGACACTCCATTGGTTAAGCAAAGCAAATGTGCATTGAAAGGGGTGCGTATCTTCTCATCACAAGGCAGGGTCTTGCATTTACAAGCCATGCTAATAATGTAATTGAGAGACCATGTATAAGATCTAGTATATATTTGTGATTAATAATTGGCACTTTAGTTAAGTTGAGCTTGGATTATGTAAATGTTTTAGAAAATTTAGTTTTCAGTTTGTGTTGTCAAGGTTCAGTTGGTCTGACCACTATAGGATCAACGGTCTAAACGGTAGATGGCCAGCGGTTGACTGCTATGGGTGAGCGGTCAAACCAGCCATGGATTTTTGTGAAATTGAACATCGCATACTTATGTAGGTCTCTTTGGAGATGAGTTTGCACTTAGTGTCACTGGAATTGAAAACTGGAGCTAAAACTATATAGATTTTAACCAAAATTCAAAAAAGTGTGTTTTCTGGTGCAATTCAGCGGTCAGACCGGCCAATGGCTGGCGATCTGACAGGGCGATCTGACCGACCTGGTGTCAGTGGTCAAACCGGCCCCAGTGGTCTGATCGCCCTGATAATGGCGATCAGACAGACAGTTGGCGAATTATTTTAATCAAGTTAGGATCAGTGATAATTGAGTATGTGCATGGCATTGGTGCCATGGGTTAGTGGTGTTGTGTTGTACGATGTATGGTTTTGACTAACGTAAGTCAAATGAACAGAGCTTGTACTCGAGATGAATGCTTGGTCTTTAGATGTGTAGGTGGCTTGGAGAACATTAGCGGTTTACAGCAATAGACTGGGACTGTACGGGTGAGCCGAGGTCTGAGCAGTCATGTAAGTTCAGGTGAGGTTACTTGGCTTAATTGGAAAGCATAGAGAAGACAAGAAACGTGAAGAGGAGAGTTGGCGCATGTGGTGTGCTAAGTGACAAGGTCGATGTATGTAGAGATGGTTTGGAGGAGACCGAATATGTGTAGCGTGACATATAGTCATTAGGTACTACGGACTGCATATCAAAGCATGTGAAGATGCTTTGAGGTGAAGATGAAGACGGAGTCAAGAGAAGGTGCTCGGAAATTTCGTTAAGGGTATTTTAGTAGTTGGTCAAATATCAGGTTGGTATCTTGATCAAAACCGTGGCGTAGCGAGGTGCAAAGGAGAAGTAGTTTAGGTCAATGAGAACGGGAATTGCGAAGCGTATTGATCCCTAAAGAGTTAGCAGGTTGAGTTTTGTAAACTTTTTTTTAGAAATGTGCATGATTGTGTAAAACCCGTGTTAGTGAGGTTGACAGGTTTCTCCGGTAAGCTTAATGGGTTGGACCCATTAGGGTTGGTGTTGGCTATTAAGAGGGCGGAGGAGGTGGAAGATCCAAGGATTCTATAGTATAGATTTTTTTGTACCACCTTGTCTCTTTCTATGGTTGTGAGAGAAAAAATTGAGAGGGAGAAGAGTGGTCCTTTGGTTGTACCTTGTAATTATCCATAAATATATAAAGTTCATCCTCCACTTGGAATAAATCAAAGCTTTGTCTTAATTATGTTCTTCTTTTCGTTATTGCTTGGTTTTGGCTGTTCTTGAGTTATATTTATGATTTTGTGTTCGTGGGTGTTTTAACCTGAACTCTTGCTTAAATTATCTTACTAGAATATGTGATAATAGCTCTAAAATATCTCATGTCTTAGATCCTTACGAGTAAGAAGTAATTTCAATTTTATAATTGTTGGTGTTCTTGTACCCTAGATTTGATTATCTCAAATTCAGTGAATCTGAGACAAAAAAATCTTGTGATTCTTGATTGTTTCAAATGCCTAATGTGTTGTACAAGTTTTATACAAAACTTGAAAGTGTTTGCATAAGAATTGAGCAATTTATTGATATTTGAGTTTTGTCCCGAAACTTTCAGATCTAGGAATATGGAACTGGTTAGACCGATCGTAGACCTACGGTAGTGCGATTAGACCGGCCTCACCAAGCAGACCGGCCAATCCATGATAGTGTGATCAATGTTGTGTTGTTGATAGTTGATTTTATTGTCTTAGGTCTCTTGCTATGGTTTACTTATCCTAATTAGTGTAATATAAATTTAATGACTATCATAGTCATTTAAGTAAAAATCTAGAACATCTTTTTAGAGAAAAAGTTGTAGGAATTATTCACGCCTCTGTTGGTTTCGGTCCTTAGGTAACAAGTTGATCAAAATCAGACCAACATTACAATTTAGAAAGCAATTTGTTTCGAGCTCTACCTATCATCAATACCCGCCACGAGCTAGGGCCTAGAATAGTAGCAAACTTATGATGATTAAATGCATGTCCTCTGCACGAAATCAGAGCACCAGTGCACTTAAGTCAGGCCTCAGCTGCTCAGACTTCAGCTTCCTACAGGGTGAAGCATGCATACAAGTTCAAGTTCTGACACTGACATTGAACAGAAGCAAGATGTAGGGAAGTGGAGAGCCTTCTGCACGCATCACATTGGATACGATTACTGCATCGTGGGGCCTTCGAGAACTGCAGGGAGTTTCTGCCTGGATCATGTGAGGATTGATTGTTAACAGTAAAATTATCTTTCTGAAGATACCATATGTGGATTACGCAAAGATTGATCAGTGAGAAGTGTTATAGAACATTTGATTATTTTTTAAGACAAAAATAGTCAGATGATCTGGGAGCGTTGGATCTCTATCCAACGGATCCACTCATATAAGCACTCCTCCAAAAAAATATCCCATATAAGCACCCCCTCCAAAAAAAATATTTGGAGCGTTGGATCACCATCTAACGTTCTAAAATCTAACTATTTTTATCTTAAAAAATAGTCGAATGTTGTATAGATACTCTTATAAATTATTGCTTTCTTAATGGAACATTGTGGGAAATTCCTTGGACCTGATTTTTTTAAAGGTTTACCCCTGCTTTATATTACAACAGTAGTCAAGAGTACAAACTCCCCTACAACTCTGTCCTCAAACAAAGTGGAAATTACGGCCCCGTTAGCGATGTCTTATGAGAATCGTGAAGACAAAAACGTTTACTGCTAATTTCTTAACATAGTTTTTCTTTTTTTCTTTCATATTATTCATAAAACTATAATTGCTTTTATTTAAAATTAAATATCTAAATATATTAACAACCGCTACAATGCCATCCTATAAAAAAACAGTGCCTACAACCACACCAATTGACCAGTTCATTATTAAGGTTACACATGGCGAACAAAGCTTCGACACGTGTCCTCAACTCCACCAGGCGCAGGCGGCGACCTCAGTGACGTCCGATGAACTTTGAGAGGGTCATCGTGGTTGGCGGTGAAGGCGCTGCCACCGAGATATGGTGTGGAGGACGGCAGAACCCTCTTGGATGTCTTCGGTAGGTGGCGTCGCCTATCGCCGAGGGCCGCCAGACAGCCACCGAAGCAAAGAAGTGGGTGACGTAGCTGATTCATCTGCCAAGCCGCCGAACTGCCACCATCAACTATCAACGGGAGGTGGTGCTGAAGAGCCGCCGTACAACCGTGGTAGCTAATGATAGGGGGCGTGGCTCACCAGATTGAGTGGCCGCCGGGCTATGAGCAAATAATCCGGGCATGGGTAAGCTAGGAAAATGCAAGACCGAGTCATCCGGAAGACAAAGTCCTGCGCATATCAATCAAAGTTCAGCTCTTTCTTTTTTTTCTACAGATTTCTTTCTTGTAATGTGCGGATTGCACAAAAGTTTGTTTCCTGTATTTGCGGATCGTGGGATGGCACGATTCAAAGTAGTTAGGCTTTATATTCGGCATGTAATGGGTGTTGTTTTGACAATAGAAATTAGAGAAAATTGCTCCAGCATCGCCCCATTCTGAAGGACCCTGTTCTATCTGCATTTCTCTGAATTTTACTGTTCACCGTTCGAAACTTGCATCCCTGTGAGATTTTAGATCCCTGGGAGTGTTTCCAACATCTGGTATTAGAGCACCAGCGTTGAATCCTCGGTTCCACATAGAAGATGTCGGTTTTTCCACATCAAGCAGCGAAGGAGAGCGGTGTGATGCCGTTCCACCCACCAATGTTGAATCCGTCCAACTACCCGGTTTGGGTGATAAGGATGGAAGCAATCCTTGATGCTCAACGAGTGTGGGAAGCTGTGGAACCGGCGGAGGGAGCACAGGTGGATGCGAAGAAGGACAAGATGGCACGAGCATACATTCTACAGAGCGTCCCCGAAGACGTTCTACTTCAGATCGCAAAGAAGAAGATATCAAAGGATGCCTGGGACAGCCTCAAGATGAGGTACCTGGGTGCTGAACGGGTGAAGAAAGCACATTTGCATACGCTGAAAAGCGAGTTCGATGCTCTTCGGATGAAAGAGAATGAGACGATTGATGAATTTGCCAGTAAGCTCAATGCCATGTCTAGTAAATACACCATCCTCGGCACCACATTGAAGACTCTATCCTTGTCAAGAAGCTACTTGACTCTGCCCCCAACAAATTCCTCCCTGTTGTCACCGGGATTGAGCAATTTTATGATCTCGAGACAATGGCGTTTGAGGAGGTAATAGGGCGGTTAAGGGCATACGAAGAAAGAGATGTGCGGATGCAGAGTAATGCCAGCAGCACTGACGGCCAGCTCCTGCTTACTCATGCCGAGTGGCAGGCGCGGCAGAAGGGTAATAGCGGCGGCACTTCAACAGGAGGAAAAGGGCGCAGGTCTAATAGCCCTGATTGTCCCAAATGTTGTGGACGAGGCCGTGGTCGAGGAAGGCGTGGCCGAGGGGCACCGAGCCAAGAAAAGGCAGGGAGCACTAGTGGCGCCGGCCGAGGAACCCGAGATAAAAGCAACGTCAAGTGTTACAGCTACGGTAACATGGGGCATTACGCGGCTGAATGTCGTGGCAAGCGGCGCGACGATGAGGCCCATCTCATCTGTGCCATTGACGAAGAGCCAGCACTAATGTTGGCAATGTCCCAGGGGTGCCACACACCGAGCGGGAGTGGCAAGCTACCATCTTGCTCAATGAAGAAAGGGTACTCCCAGAGCTGTACCGCAACGACAAGCAGGAAGAAAGTGAGGATGTCTGGTGCCTGGATAACGGGGCCAGTAACCACATGACCGGCCGTCGGGAAAGTTCCAAGAATTGGATGAGACCACCACTGGGAGAGTAAGGTTCATCGATGGATCCACCATCCAGATCATGGGAAAGGGGACGATTGCGTTCACCTGCAAGAATGGGGATCAGAAGATTCTCCAAGAGGTATATTACATTCCTAAGTTATGCAGTAATACCATAAGCATTGGACAAATGACACAAGATGGGAACAAGGTGCACATAGCGGGGGACACCATGAAAGTGTATGGCAGAGACGAAAATATTTTGATGCTGGTGAAGAGAACGCAAAATCGTCTATACAAGATAAACCTGAAGACAAAAAAATTGATTTGTCTCTTAATGAGCCTCGACGATCCAGCGTGGCTGTGGCATGCGAGGCTCTGCCATGTCAATTTCCATGACTTGAAGCTTCTGGGGGAAAAGAAGATGGCGATTGGAGTACTGGTGCTATTTCAGCCAAACAAGTTGTGTGAAGCATGTGTAATTGCCAAGCACGCAAGGCTGCCGTTCTCAAGACAAGCAAATTTCAGAGCAGAGAGGCCACTTGAGTTTCTCCACGCTGATATATGTGGACCAATCTCTCCCTGCACACTCGCCGGTAACAAGTACTTTGTCTTGATCATCGATGATTTCACCCAGTGGATGTGGGTGTTTGTGCTTGCAGCAAAGAGTGATGCATTCCAGGTGTTCAAAAGGTTCAGAATGCTGACTGAAAAAAAATTTGAGCACAGGATCAAGACACTCCGAACGGATCACGGAGGTGAATTCTTGTCCACGGAGTTCACTCGTTACTGTGAAGATGCAGGAATTGAGTGGCACCTCACCACCCCCTACACACCTCAGCAAAATGGAGTTGCAGAACGCCGTAACCGCACTATGATGGCTATGGCAAGATCACTGCTCAAGAACATGAAGCGGTTAGACATGCAGTCTACCTGTTAAATCGCCTCCCAACTAAGGCGCTAGGAGAGCGCACTCCATTTGAAGCATGGGAAGGAAGAAAGCACCATCTTGCACATTTGAAGGTATTCGGCTGCACGGCGTACTCAAAGAACACGTCTCCTCACCTCAAGAAACTTGAAGACAGAAGCACGCCCATTGTATATTTGGGTGTTGAAGAAGGTTGCAAGGCTCATCGCTTATTCAACCCCCGATGTGGTAAGTTACAAGTAAGCAGAGATGTTGTGTTTCTAGAAAATCTTGAGTGGAGGTGGGATGCAGGCACTGGAAGAGAAGAAGAGCCACCGAAATTTGTGGTCTTTGATACTCTCTACTCTGACGACACGCACGCTGCGGCAGAAGCTGAGGCAGGCACAGGAGGTGCTATGCCACCCACAAGAGGAACTCAAGGAATTACTCCATCTGTTGCAGCGGGTGCTGGGACAAGAAACATGTCATCCACAGTAGAGATGACCTCATCTCAGGTGTCGTCATCGTCGGAATCCCACGATGGACCTATGCGTTTTCGGTCCATCACTGACATCTATGCCGATACTAAAGAAGTGGCAACTGTTGAGGAAGAAGAAGATGGGGAGCTGATGCTGGCAATGTCTGAAGAACCATCCAACTATCAAGAAGCTTCAACTGAACGCTACTGGTATGAGGCAATGGAGAAGGAACTTGAGTCTATTGAGAAGAATGGAACCTGGACCCTAACTTATCTTCCTTTAGGCCACAAACCCATCGGACTAAAATGGGTGCTTACACTGAAGAAAGATTCGAATGGACAAGTGGTCAAGCACAAAGCAAGATTAGTGGCAAAGGGCTATGTGCAAAGGCAAGGTATTGACTTCGAAGAAGTTTTTGCGCCTGTTGCAAGACTTGACACAGTTTGAGTCATCCTTGTACATGCTGCAAACCGAGGCTGGGAAGTACATCATCTGGACGTAAAATCGGCGTTCCTTAATGGTGAGTTAGAAGAAGAAGTTTATGTCACTCAACCGAGGGATTTGAGGTACAAAACTACATGCACAAGGTGTACAAGTTGTCGAAGGCTCTATATGGACTACGACAGGCTCCGCGAGCGTGGAATATACGGTTAGATAGAAGCCTTAAAGAGCTAGGGTTCAAGAAATGCACCCAAGAGCAAGCAGTTTACATAAAGGGAGAAGGTGAGACCAGAGTTATTGTAGGAGTGTATGTGGACGATCTTATTGTGATAGGGAGCAGCACAAATGAGGTTAGGAAATTCAAAGAGCAAATGATGACTGAATTCGAGATGAGTGATTTGGGTCTTCTCTCCTATTATTTGGGAATTGAAGTGGAGCAGCAGAAGGGAAAGTTTGTGCTCAAACAATCAGCCTATGCCAAGAAGATATTGCTCCAGTTCGGAATGGAAGACTGCAATGCTACAAAATTTCCATTGGAACCCAAGATGAAGCTGCACAGAGACTTAGATGGAGCACCAGTCGATATCACAGAGTACAGGTGCATGATTGGTTGCCTCAGATACCTATTACACACACGGTCAGATCTGTCATACGCCGTCGGAATGGCAAGCAGGTTTGTGGAGAGGCCTACAGCTTTACATCACAAGGTAGTGAAGCAAATCCTCAGGTACTTAAAGGGAACAATTCACTTCGGGCTCTCCTATGTGAAGGGACATAGTGAAGAAAGTATTTTTGGCTACTCAGACAGCGGTTTGTTAGGAGACCTTGATGGGAGAAGAAGCACAAGTGGAATGGTCTTTTATCTGAATGAAAACTTAGTAACCTGGAATTCCCAGAAGCAGAGGACGGTGGCTTTGTCATCTTGTGAGGCTGAATTTATGGAAGCTACAGCAGCAGCGTGTCAGGATTTGTGGTTAAGGAGCATTGTCAGTGAGCTGACTGGGACAAAGATGAAGCCGGTAACACTATTTGTTGACAACAAATCAGCTATAGCTCTCATGAAAACCCAGTATTTCACGGCCGCAGCAAGCATATAGATACAAGATTCCATTTTATTACAGAGTGTGTGGAGAAGAAGAAGATACTGGTAGAGTTTATCAGCACTGGAGAACAGTGGGCTGACTGTCTGACAAAAGCGTTGTCAGGAGTAAAACTGGGTGCTATGCGACAATTAATTGGTGTATATGATCTGAACCCATGCTAGGATTAAGGGGGAGAATGTGAGCAAATAATCCGGGCATGGGTGAACTCGGAAAATGCAAGACCGAGTCATCCGGAAGACAAAGTCCTGCGCATATCAATCAGAGTTCAGCTCTTTCCTTTTTTTCTGCAGATTTCTTTCTTGTAATGTGCGGATCGCACAAAAGTTTGTTTCCTGTATTTTCGGATCGTGGGATGGCACGATTCAAAGTAGTTAGGCTTTATATTCGGCATGTAATGGGTGTTGTTTTGACAGCAGAAATTAGAGAAAATTGCTCCAGCATCTCTCCATTCTGAAGAACCCTGTTCTCTCTGCATTTCTCTGAATTTTACTGTTCACCGTCCCAAACTTGCATCCCCGTGATATTTCAGATCCCTTGGAGTGTTTCCAACACGGGCTGCCACTGAAACTTGAGGCCTCCATTTCCCCCAATCGAAACGGGATTGGAGGTTGATGCCAACGAGGAGGCAGTAAATGATTTGGATTCCTCTCTGTGACCTCTTGCAAAGCAAATGGTGCCATATATTTGGCCACGTCTGGTTGATTTGTTGAATATCGGGGGAGGATTGAAGATTGGTACTTGGTGGCAGGGGATTTTAGGACATAGGAAGGACACAGTGGATGCTAGAAGAGAGCATCACACAGGCAAATTCAGAGATATACTCCAACCCATCAGGGGCAGTCCACAAGGATGATTATTTGGAGGAGGAGACTGACCTGGACTGTCGGCATCGAAGGAGCACAACATCGCCAAGAGAGGCATCAAGGCGAGGACGAACACCATGGCAGCAGAGCTCGAGTATGTACGGAAGGAGGGGGAAGAAGCTAGCCTACTACTGAAAAGGCACCCTGGAAGGAACTGGAGAAGGTGGTAGGAGACAGAAACCGAAATAACCCCAAATTTTTTTAAAAAAATTGTTTGAATTTAAGAGATTTTGCCAAATCCGAAAAGTCCCCTAGACTAAACTGCTTCCCCTTTTTGAAATACGCTTTCCAAGCTTGGAGATGCACTCAAGCCACTCCACCACAGCTATAAGTTCAATTGGTTTTACTGATTAGTGGCAAATCTAAATAGAAGACTTACTCGTTTATTGAGTATGATATTGTTTTGTCTTATTTGGATGAAAAGGTAAAAATCCTGGAGATATGCATTCGGCATCATATTCTTATAACTTGCTATTTTACTAAAACTTTAATTTGAATATGTGCATATGTTTTTATTACACATTCCAGTATGCACACATTTAGGAGGAGTTTACTCTATTTTGATATTTCATTGGTATTGATAATTGCTTTTTATCCACATATATTGAGAATCTTTACTTTCAAACGTATATATCATTTGTGTATATAAAGTTTGTGTAGTTTATATATACTCATGTTGGTTTAAATTCAATTATTTACAAGCAAGTTGTCATCAATCACCAAAAAGGGGATATTGAAGAATCTAGCCCATCTATTATGTGTTAATAGAATATTTTTGATGATTAATGACAACCAGATGTGTAGCTTGGTTGGCAATTAATTTAAAGTCAAACACTCATATTCAAATGAGTTAATTACTTCCAAAGCTTATTCTAGAGTATACAATTATTGTGTACATGATGTATACTTCCAAATCAACTTATTGTCTCAATATTTGTTGATAGTGTCATTAATTACCAAAAAAAGAATGATTGAATAATCTAATCCCTCCATTATAAGTTAATAGCGAGTTTTGTAATTAATGACAATCGATTTGTCAGACTAATATTTTTCATAAGTTGGTAAAATAGGTTAGATCTTATGATGAGAATGACTTGGAAATGCTCCATGAATTGATCGTCATCAAGTCAATGTTCAGGATGAAGGATGGAATCACGTGTTGATGGTCATCAAGTCAAGATCCCAAAGTGGTGGATGGCTATATGTGTTGAAGACCACTAAGTCAAGAAGTTGCATTATGTGTTGATGCACATCAAGACAAGAACCTAGACTTGAAATGAAGATGTTTGTCACCAAGCTTCAAGAGAATACGCAAGGGAAAGTTATAACTAGCATCAGGGGTGTCAACGGATCAAATACGAATCGAATAGTCTAGATACGGATGCCAGATAAAACAAATAATAAAAATATGATTGATACTCTTTGAGTCTCATTGTATCGATACCAATCAAATAGTGCGGATATAAGTACCAGATAAAATGGATAATCTGGATCTAATTAATTGACACCCCTTACTAGCATAGGTTTAAGATATGTTCCTAGGTTTACCGGTCTCGGTGTTTGGTTAGGAGATCAGATTTCTAGTGTAGGTTGTTGTACTATTAAGGGGTTTTGTCTAGTAGATTAAGCCTCATGATGTGCTGATAGCTTAATCCCGCTTGCTCTAGCTCTCTGTGGTATGATACTATTATTTATACATATGTTTTGTAAATAGTTATGGCTCATGCATATCTCCTTGTAGCATATGACTATACTTTGCAAATATATTTTACAAATGGTTGAAGTCCATGTACCAACTCCTTGTGGCATGATCTAAGTTTTATAAATATATTTTGCAAATTGTTATAGTTCATGCATTTTCTCTTGGCGTGGTCTAACATTATTTATTGCTATTTCCTTGGACTTAGACCATGGTAGTGACTCTTTCAAGTTTTTATCATTTCTACATTGATATAATGTATCTGAGATAATGCAAACATATGTGTTGCAAACATATGGGTTGTGTAGCCCTCTGAATAAGATTTCCATAGAGTCTAAGATCACTCAATTTCAATATCAGAGTCAAAAGTTATGAGCTTTTTTTTCGAATGTCGTCTGTGCTGACCAAATTGACACAACCACCGCACTCCTATCACTCCCTACATGCTTAAGCCATCTCTAATTGGGCCGCATCGCCGTTATAGCACAACCGCATTATTCCCCTATTCCGACCAAGCTCCATCGCCGTCCGTGCCAATGCGCAAAATGGATTTCAGTCCCTTCCTAAATGCTCGCTGCACCACTGCTCATCGTCACCGTCACCGAATTTGGTGCCACTACCTCGATCGCCCCTACCTCGATCGCCATAGGACCGAGCTCCAGCTCGCTTTGAAGTGAGTTGGGCCACATGCCAGCTTGAGGTGGCTCTAGGCCTAGTCAGCCAAACTGGGCTAGCCTACCACTATTCATAGTCTAGCCCAAACTTTCACTAGTGGCCCAACACTGTGCAGCCCGATAGCCCAGCCAAATTGTATTGTTCACCAAACCCAACCCGCTATAGACAATACCAATCCGATACTGTTCACTCGAAACCCGTTAAGCTTGTTTATACTCATTTCGACCGTCTCGTGCCCGTCTAGCCTATTTTCAACTCCATTTGATCCAACCGAGTACCTCTTAGACTCTAGCCACCTAAACTCTCCTATATTTAAACTTTTTTCTGGATTTTCTCTTTTATTTTGTTCCCAACTTGCTTGTTTTGAGCCTAAAATTATTTGATTAATTTTTCTTTGCGATAGTACCCAAATTCATTGAGAATGCCACCGAAGGAGCTGATCAAGATGCTGAAGAAATAGACCCGGTCGAAAACTACGAACAGGAAGGCAAGTCACATGTTTTTTTATCATATTGATCCCATATTACTTAAGTATATATATTTTTATTTACACTAATTATGCATTGTTATTTACATAAAATAATAACTTGGAATGATATCGTGGATAGTTAGGTACTACCATCGAAAAGCCTAGTTAGATTCTTAAAGGCTATATTCAACTTGACAACTTGGATATAACCTACAATGGTATTTAAACAACATATAGATAGTTAGTAATTAGGTTGGATAACTAAAATGATTTATTTATACTAATAAGGGCTATTCGACTCAACACCAATAGACTTTGAAATAGAACTAAAGGTTGGGACTACTTGGTAGGCGACCACTAGTTGGTTGGAGCCCATGATCTCACCCGAGAATTGAGGCTTTGGTATGTTTTTGATGGTTGTGTTGTGATGCACATGGTATGTGAATGATAGTCTCATCTATAGCAAGTAAGGACTAGGGCGCAGATTCCACGCTGGCAAGTGGATACCCGGTTGTTATTGAATGGCACATACCTACCGAGTAGAGACTAGAAAGGAGAGAGCAGTAAAACAACCTTGTTACCTTAGTTTAGTTTCATGCTATCATGTTGCATGTCTATTGCATGACACTGTGAGTTTGATGCATCTTGTGGGTAAAGCGGGATAACTCTGCAGAGTGTAAAATATAGTATTCAGATACACCGTGCTTCCGATCAATGGAGTTGTGTTTAATAGTGATTCTAACAATAAGATATAAGTAAGTTTTGAATAGTTTCAAAATGATGAGTACAATTGTTAAATCCCCTTTTATTTTAATAAAATAATGTTTTGTATTTCAAATATAAAAACCTTTGCAAACAAACATGCATTTATATCCATAATAATAGAACCTCCATACCATATTCTATTGAAATCCTGTCAAGTAGTTAAGTAGATGTTCTAATGTGACTTACTGAGTATGGTTGTACCCATACTTGGTTAATCATTATCAGAAGAAACTTAGGAGGATGCCGAGGAACCTTTTGAGGGAGACTTTGACGACTCTCTAGAAGGTAATGACTACTGATTCTAGATCTCGACTATGCTTAAGCGTTACTGTGGGTTTAGGGAGATCTTTTGTCTTCTGTCATAAACTTTGGGCTTGGATGCTTTTAATAATGTAAAGCTGGCTATTAAGCCATACACTTGTAATCAAAAGTTTGGCTTTTATGATTAAAGTTTGAGCATACTTGATGTATACTCTTTACTTCGTATCTGAAATTTCTGGATAGTTGCGGAAAATACCAACGGCCTCAAAAGGGGTCGTCACATAAACTCATGGGCAGATATCGAAATCTTATGGCATCGATAGTTAAGATAGCATGTAGGACCTGCTATTTTCAAGTGTCTTACCAAGATATGCTAATTTTGTAACTCACATTCTGTAATTTGATTGTTTTAGCATTGTTATAGTAGTTCAAATGAAACGACAAAGATTTCACAATAGGTCAAGAAGATATACTCCAAATTTTGTATCATTGTACGTAGCATTCATTGTTTGCCTTTATTTATGTCAAGGACAGCTTCAATGCCTTGTGTGCAACTCCGAAGAAAGCTTTGGATAATAGCATACAAGCATATACTCTGAGGTCCTGTTTGTTTTAGATTCTAAGCAAGCTAGCTACTTCTAGTAGCCAAAAGCTCTCCCAAATACCCACTTTTGGGCCACCATCGAGAATCAAAATCTGAAAAGGCACAATTGTACTGGGATGGAGAAGCTGCAATACCCGAGCTTCTCACAGATTCTGCAAACTAATGCCACTTAAAATTGAAGTTATTTACCCGCAAATGCCATCGCACAAAACCGACCGCCCCCATCGCCTGCCGCCCGACTCTCTCTCCCCAAGCCTTTCCTCCCTCCCCGCCTCCTCCTCCTCCCGCCCTCCCGGATCCCCGCCGCCTCTCCTCCCCTCCCGCCGCCCACCCCTCCTCCCCTCCATGCCCTCCTCCCACGCCTCCTCCTCCCCCTCGCCAAGACACCCCTCCCCTCCCGGCCCCCCCCTGCCCCCCCCCCTCCCCTCCCCGGATCCTCCGCCACCCTCCTCCCAGCCCCGCCCACCCCGGCCCTCCCCGGCCCCCCCCCGGCCCTCCCAGGCCCTCCCAGGCCCGCCTCCCTCCTCCTGCCCGCCCACCCCTGCCCTCCCTCCCCCCCCCCGGATCCGCCTCCGCCTCCCCTCCCGCCCCGCCCCCCCCCCCCGGCCCCCCCACCCCGCCCCCCCCGCCGCCTCCCAGGCCGCCGCCGCCTCCTCCTCCTGGCGCCCGCCCACCCCCTCCCTCCCCTCCCCGCTGGCCGCCTCCTCCCCCGGCCCCGCCCACCCCTCCCCCCCCCACCCTACCCCTTCCCCGGCCCCTCCTATTTTGGTCACTAGCATTGTTATATTTTAAATTTTACTCGATATTTTGGTCACTAGCATTTTGGTCACTAGCTTGTCTTTGGCTCATGTGTCTTTTATAATCTTACATCCATATTCAAACAGGGCCATGAACCCAAAACACATTATCCATGCGATGAAGCTACCCAAGGTTTCCTGTAACACTCTTGTAATTGTCATCGTTCGAAAATGCCACAACTTTTGAGGACATATTCATTCAGTATATCTAGCTTTGGCTTCTGTTTTGGAAGAATAATGTGATTGCTTTTCATGTTTAATAGCAGGATTGGAAACAGATATACCAGGTGACCAGAACGAAGCACAGCGACCACCATCAGAATGGTTCTTTCATAAAAAATGTGTATGCCACTTCACTGATATTTGTACTGATCATGTGTATGCATATATTTCTTTCTGAACAAATGCATTTTGAGGAACATATCTTATGTTTGTTATTTGAAGTGCGACCAAATGAAGAGAATACATATGCGCACATTGAAGCGGTTTACGATGCTTGGAAACCGAGTATGGAATCGACCAGAAGCCATGCTTGCATCTCCCGCATCCTAATCGATGCTTTCCACCGATACTATTCTTTGATCGAGTTTTGCATGAAAATTGTATGTTGAGGCTGCGAAAGATATGTAACTTATGAATTCTCATTGCTTAGGCATGTAACTTTAATCATGTCTGTAATTTCGCTATCGCTTCGAGACGATATGCCGAGGTTACCGAACTTTATTTATTTGCTTAGACAGATAGGGTGTATGGGAATCTATCAATAATGAGAACCGATTGCTTCACTTCTTGTTATTGTCTGTAATGCTTCTTTTGTAATTTATAATGATAGTATCATATTGGTGTTTGGTTTGTTTGTGAAAATTGCGACGTGCTTTGGCTGACGATGATGACTGAATGGAGGCTGGAGTTCCTCGAAAGTCAGCCATTACTCCTTACGTACCTATACATGCGATTAGTCAATTTTTTAGATAGTCTATTTTTTTTATTTCGAATTACAGTAATATGCCTGTATTTTTTCATTTTACACTAATATTTTTTAATATTAGTTTTTCAATGTTTGAACTAAGTACTACAAATTTACAGCATGGATATCTCTTCTATCAATACATAATCAGGACATCAACTCACCTAAGGGCATTTCAGTCAATACATCTATCAAGATACCGCTTGCACGCCTAGAATCCAGATGCCAAACAAAGCTAGCTACTCGGACCACCGCTACTCGGACTAGCCACCACTCGAATCTCCACTAGCTACTCGCACCACTAGCTACTCAGAATCCACAGCTCCCCCAAACAGGGCCTGAGATAGGGGAGAGCATTGGAACTCCTAAAAGCTCTGATAGAGTATTGAACTTCACCATTTGGAAAGAGCCCCAAAAAGGTAAAGAAAGAAAGCAAGCAAGACCCAAGCAGCCAACACATGAATGAATATGCATGCAACAAATCATCAGATCAGACCCAGAGACTTTCCCATGAACTCGCATTGAATTTGCTTCTGTTCTAAGGGTTTATTCGGATTGGTTTTTGTTGATAGCTTTTGACTTTGGCTGATAAATAGTAGTCACTAATAAAAGCAGCTTATAGAAACTAGGGTGTTCGTATTGACTTTTGACTTTTTGATGAGTGCATTATGTAAGAAAGAGAACAAACGACAGTGCAACACAAGGCACTACAATATCCAGACCGCCATGCGACTTACAGAATTATAACATAATAAAATATATAGTATGTTACAACATGCGAAAGCGCAAAGTGACTGGTAGTAGTGGGTAATGAATAGTAGTGAATGATAGAAGCGCTTTATAGAAACTGGTGCGTTCGGATTGGCTTTGGCTTCTCTAAGCAGAAGCCAGAAGCTAAAATCAATATGAACAGATGTCATCTCATTCCAAACAGCTTATATCAGGCCTGCTCTTTGCGGCTTTCGGCTTTTGCTACAGTTCCTAACTTTCAAACGGAGTATTTTCTCAAAACGGTGTCTACAAGTTAATTATAGTATACATTAAAAGCTCAATATCTGTACCAGTCAAAATCGCAAGCGAGTATCTCTCTCTTCGTAATCTCTGTCACGAACAGCAAAAAATTCAAAAATTTCAGCTAAAAGTCATAAGCCACAGACATATAAACAAAAAAAAAGAATAGGCCCGATCTTTTGGCTTCAGAAGCCAAAAGTTGTTTCGAACGAGTTGACTTCTTCACGTGATTTTTTCTTTTCTCTTTCTTTTTCTTTGCATTGTCCAAGGAGATATGATGGTGTTTTCATTTTTTTCTATTTTTATTCATTTTCCTTTAGTTGAATACTTCGAAAAAAAACTAACGACCATTACAGTGTTATTTCAGGCAAAAGACAAAAGTCATAGCACTTTTGAACATGGCATGTGACTTATTGTTTCCCTCGAATAAATAAACGAGACGATTCTTCATCGTCATTTCGAAGCAGTTTATCGGAACAGCCTTTTTGAAACGATTTATTGGCATTCTATTCGTTCGCACAAACATTTATATTAGAACTAAAATACATTATATCATAAGTTATCAGTTGGGAGCTGTGTGAGGGCTTGACAGTTTGCGTTGTTACAGCTGTGGTGTGGTGCAGCTGAGACTTGCAAACAAGCAAAAGAACTGGCTTTCAAACTGATCGATGGAAATGCAGCATGGGGAAGCGGGCCTGTTCGGCAGGTGACAAACCGGACGGCTTTTGACTTTTGCTACAGTATCTAACTTTTAAACGGAGTATTTTCTCAAGACGGGGTCTACAAGTTAAACGTAGTACACGTTAAAAGTCTAACATCTGTATCAGCTAAAATCGTAAGTAAGTATCGGTCTCTCCATAATCTATATCGTAAACAGCCAAAATTTAAAAATTTTAATTAAAAACTATAAGTCACAGCTAAAAAGACATGCATGGTTGCAGACGGCACACAACAGATGGGAAGAGGAAGTCATCGTTGCAGGCGAGAGCAGGAAGAGAGAAGGGCAGAGGGGAGGAGAGGCGAGAAGGAACCAAGGAACGGGGGACATGTCCATGTTCATGGCAGTGCAGTCCCTTCTGATCCTTGGGGATTGTGCCCCTGGCGGTTCCAGGCTTTGCTTTGGCCACTGGGATGCGTTGATTGGCTAGGCTCTGGCCCTAAGAAAAATTGGTAGGGGTTCCTTGAACAATGGCGGACTTACGACTTTTGACTATAATTTTTAAATTATGATTATTTTTATGATAATGATTACGAAAAAAAGATATTTATTTGTAATTTTAGTTGATACAGATATTAGACTTTTAATATATACTACAATTAATTTGTAGATCTTATCTTAAAAAAACTCCATTTAAAAGTTAGATACTGTAACAAAAATAAAAAACCGTTTTTGAAGCCATAAAGAACAAATCCGTACTTACTTGGACTGGTATTGGGACCGGATCCTCTAATTTAGGAGAGGTAAATTGCGGTGCACAGTGCCAAAACAGACCAAACAAAACCTAGCAGTACTGTGTGACACTGTAGCATATATTACTGTAACACTACTTGAACGTAGAAATTGCACTGTAGCATTGATCCGATCCAGTCCTCTCGAATCGAACAGCTGACATTCATAAAAAAATCAGGGGACTGTGCTTCTCTTAACTTGCCAAGAGGCAGGTCCGAGGATCTCAATCCCTAGTGTTGGGGCTCATCAGCCAAGGGAAGTCTCGGTCCGTTCATTTGTTTTTTTTTTTTTGTGTTCTCTAAATTTCGGTCTATTTTTTTAGTTTTTAAAAGCTGTTTTTTGGTTTTTCTATATTAACTAATTTTTAAAACGGAGTGTTTTTTCAAGACAAGATCTACAAGTTAGCTGTAGTACACACTGTAGTGACTTCATTTATACCGAACAAAACTGCATACAAGTTTGTGTTACTCCGTGCGTTCTTTCACAAACAGCCCAAAAGTTATAAGCTATAGCCAAAAGTCATAAACCGAAGCAAAAACAAATAGACCCTTCGGTTGTTAGCTATTGGCTAAAATTATACTCTAACGGTTGTTAATTTTTCTGAGTCATTCAATTAAAAAATAAAGAAATATAAATATTATTATATCTCCACATACACTGTAAAGAAAAAAGCAAAGAAAAAAGAAGTAAGAAGAAAAACAAAAAAAAGCTATAATTAAAAAGCTAATGTTTTTATTCCGGTTTCCGATTTCTAAAAGCTGAAACAGGAATGAATGGGTCCTTGGAAACAAAATTTTATAGATTTAGGGGCTCTTCGAATGCAGGAATTAAAAACACAAAAATAAAAAAACCACAAAAACAAGAAAATAGAGGCGCATAACAGATGATTGTGAAAATATAGAACATGGCATTTAGACGGGGCAAAGAAAAAACACATGAAATTAGATTAAGAGAAAAAGCGAGAAAACAAACAAAGTACGCTTTTATTGCGGTTAGAAGTGCAATGGATATGAAACAATCAATCCATCCGTACGTCGTTATGCAGACCAGTCGAGCCAGCCAAGAGCCCAAGAAGGCGGGCTTTGATGCTCGACGGCGTCAGTACTCGTAGTGATCGAACCTGAGAACTGTTTGCGCATATATCCTTGTAGCAATGTTTTTTTTTAATTTTAGTCTTCCATCATTTTTTTTTGCAAAATGACATTCTCTCTAAGTCCGGAAGACGAGGCAAGCGACATGTGTCACCTGCCGTATCGTCGTAGCTCGGCAGGAAGTCAGGCGCACGGCTGGATTATGTTGCCTTGTCCTACCTAGTTGTGTCGTCTGAAGGTGGGTTTGTATAGTCCTTCGATGAAGACACTCTCGTCGAAAGGCAACACTTCTCCAACAAGGGTGTCGTGCAGCAAGCTATCACAAGGTATGTCGTTTGTATAAGTCTCACGTATCGAGTGTACAAATCGAACCCCGATACGTACGTTGTGAAGTGTCTGGATGGTACTTGTAATAGGAAGGTTCGTGTGCAGAGATTCAGAGGCAGAGCAATGGACTTCCGGATAACGGTGGTCAAGGACCACACTTGTGAGTTCGCAGAGCCACTGCACAACACCGCAATGTGATCTTGTCACATGTCACCTGCTTGATAAGTCACCTCGTAGTTGCGGACGTCATAGTTTTACCGAAGCTGTTGATGGGCGATGTTGTGAACCTAGTTAATTTCCTAGTGAGCTACGGTAAGGTGTGACGGATGAGGAGGAAGGTCATACATAGGATGTACGACACTTACGAGAAGGCCTACGACTTCGTGCCATGAATGGTACATCAGATTACCCAAGTTGATCCCGGCACATATGTAAACAAGATAGAAAGGGCGTACCCTATGAAGGGCCCTAATTGTTTCATCTTTGACCGAGTGTTCTAGGCATTTTGACAGGCAATCGAGGGGTACAAATGCTGTCATCTAGTGCTCACGATGGACAGTACATTCCTCTACAACCGGTATAAGGGCACGGTCTTGACGGCGGTGGCCGCTGATGTAAATGACCAGCTATTCCCAGTGGCTATGCTATTGTGGAGACGAGAACACTGCTAGCTGGCTATGGTTTCTGGTCAATGTGAAGCAAGTGGTATTCCAATACCGGCCCAACATCTGTCTTATCACGGACTACAACACTAGGCTGTTGTCGGCGCTAATTACCATGCAGTAAGGGGTTGAACCACCATTTTAGTGGAATGACGTGAGGTCCCGCTAGTGCATGAGGCATCTGGTAGAAAACCTTCACACCCATTTTTCGCAATAATGAGATGATGAAGGAAATCAATAAACTGTGCATGCAAAAATAGAGGTGCAAGTTTAACATAATATGGTGTGAGTTTGACGAGAAGACCTCTAGTCATGTTAGGCATTCATTGCACGTGGTGAGAGTCAAGTGTGGAACTTGACTTGTTACTCTTGGAGTTTGCCGATTCCTAGACGGCGTTGTGCGTGGTGATCTTCTCAAGAAGGTTGTGAGAAGACCCAGCGAAGTTGTGAAGATTGGAGCTCACCTACCCGGAGTGGAAAAGAACTACCACTAGTGGAATTGAGGTGGAAGGCTTAATTCATGGAGCCGATCCAATTAGTTCGGGCTAACCTCAACGTGGACTAGGGGAGACCGGCAAGTCTCTGAACATCACGGTAAAAAGAGAACGTGACAATTGTGGTTGGTTCCTTGTGCTCAATCTATATTCAAGGAATTTACATTCATAGAATTAAATTTATTGCTTGTATACCTAGGATTGCAAACCTTGACTTAAGCTAGAATTGTTGGTGCACTTAGGCGAATTAATTTGTTGTAGGCGCTATTTGAGCTAAACCAAATTGATTTAAGCTTCTGCATTGTATTCTTGGTTTAGACAAATAGAAAAGATCTTGAATTCTTAGTATTAATTTATAGTGAATTTTTAGACCGCCTATTCACCCCCTCTAGTCGGCCTCCTCGATCTTACATGCGTGACGGCAGTCCTTCGTGTAGTATATTTTGGAGTGTTACAACATCCACTATTTGTACAGGATTTGGAGCGCTGGGTTCAACTCCTACGAGGTGGACACGTATTATAGGGACCTTTGCCTGGGGGAAGTGAAGTGGGTGCCGAATGACGCACTGAAGCAACCTCGGTGTGGCAAACATCAGTCCCACCGCATCCGCAATGATATAGATGATAGTCAATGTGGCCAGCGATGAAGGCCATGTAAGTGCAGGTTATGCAAGACAGCAGGCCACTCCATGAGAAACTACCCGAATAGCCCACTTTGTCGGCCACCCGTAGACCTATCAATTCACACCACCCGTATACTTGTTCATTCTTTATAATGCCTATATTTCCTGTAATTTTAGCACGTTCTTTTCTGCAACTTTTAATGCGAATTTTGCACTAGTACAGATACTCAAACATCCTTTTATGTCTTACAGGAAATCGTACTACTGAACAGAAGCATGACGTTCAGGCCAAGAAGCTCAAGGCGTGAGAAGGGGATGGTGGGCATGGAATAGGTTTAGAGGCTGCGACCCTTATCTCGAAGGCATGTGCATCTACTGTCTCCTGGACCCCAATCCCCTAAGCTCTGATCTATCACTCGAAACCAGGGAGTCGTACATCCCTAGAAATCCTCTTCGTGACTACCCCCATATCCCTGAGCATTGGCCGCAATGCAAGTACAACCTTGATGCAGCGGTGCAAGTTTGTGATGACTATGTGCACCTAGGATATCGATTCTTTCGCTGCCATCTATTCATGGTAAGTGTAACATCCTGAAAACTTAGAGGATCTGTATAATAAAGTGTTGTAGAATATTTTGTAGAGTATTGTGTTGAGTTGGGTTTTGAAGGTGTTTTTCTGAAGAATTTCGTGGAAGAGCCCATTTGTTTAATTAATAGAGAATCCTAAGTTTGAATTCGAATCTGAAAAGATGATCCATAAAGAAAACTCCGAAAGTTAACGTAAATAGGTTTTCAAAGAAACAAGGACAGATTTAAGTTCAGAAGTATAAGTGGCAGAAGTGCCGATGAAAGCTTCCTAGAAATGAGTAGGGCAAACTTAGATAGATAGATATATATATATATATATATATATATATATATATATATATATATATATATATATATATATATATATATATATATGTATAGGCATGTATATATATGTATATATATGGGTGCTTTTACACAAAGTAAATATATCTCCAATTATAAAAGAAAAAGAGGAGAAAAATAAAAAGGAAAAAAGGAAAAGAAGTCAGTTGTAGGCCTAAGAGTATTAAATGAAATAACCATTTTGTGGCAAAATAATTTTATTAAACCCAAATGGTGTTGAATGGTGTTGAATGGTGCCGTGATAGCACAGATTTGTGATAAAGTGGTGCCGTGATAGCACAAGGGATTGTGGTAGACCCGCCTGAGATAACCATTAAGGACCGAATCTTGTGATGACCTCCACGGTACCACTGTGCAACCACATCTTTGGCAAAGTGTAGGCGGGGCTAAATAATTTGCATGGACTTAGTAAGAGTTGCGTCGGTGTAAACACGGGCGGGTAGAGGATGGCCACATCCTCCGACGTGATGGCACAAGAGGGGGCTTCTGGAAGGGTGGTCGTACACGGAGGAAGTGGAAACCTTAGCGGTCGTAACTCTGCTAAGAACATGCATCGTAAAGGCTCTGTGATAGTCTACTCAACCACGTGGCTAAGGAATCATGTGGGGCAATGAGCAGATCTATCTTGTAACACTCCAGCCTAACATAGGTCTGAAATGCTACTAACTATCCACAATAAAACAACAACTAATATAGGTTACCTAAAAATTTCGGCATAACATCCTTTGTTTATTAACCGATGGCGCTTTAAATAAGCATGAATAGCACAAGTTCTAAATAATGAACGGAAAGATAATATCCAATGATACTAAGTCTTTATTACATTTAATCGATGGAAAATAAATCAACCAATTAAGCTAACAAGCCAACAAGATTATCATGACTGTCTTTATTTCTTATTGAACGAATAGTGCACGTGCAACGAAGCTAATCCCTTTTTGATCCCATATGTGCCATTCTCACATTGGTACCTAAAACAAATAAACAAACAGCAAGAGTGAGTCCAACAACTCAGCAAGTATAACTGTATCAAATGCAAGCATGAACATTAACCCTCAAGTTAAACATATTACATATGAATTTCATGCTATGCATTATGATCAAAGGCTCCTCTTTCTCATCTCTTTCGCATTTTACCGGTAATGCGGAGTGTGCATCCGTCAATGCACACCCATGCCTGTACCCTCGGGTACAGGGACCAATTGCCCACACTCCGCAAGTGTGGGGACCTCGATGCTTGATCACCACATGACCAAGACTTCAACAATTCTCAATATGATGCATATATGTGAATGTATCAACAAGATATCATGCATTCACCATACTACGCATCAACAAATCTCATAAATGTCATAATGTAAACAAAACATAAATAGCATTAACAACTCAGAACATTACTCAAATTCATAAGTAAAACATTCATAACTCAAACACCACTCGTATCATCCAAATCACTCAATCACACAGATTAATCATAGCAAGGTTATACTTGCCTCAACCGCGAGAAAATGAAGAACGCGTAGAAGGCACAACCCCCGAAATCCGTTCTCCTCCTGAATATTTAATTAATAATTACTAACATGACAGTAACGGGTTTCTAGGTATAAAATAACAGCAACCCCAATTAACCCAACAATTTATCTCAATTAAATCCCCAACTACCCTCGGCCAAATCTGCCCAACCACAGATAGCCGACTTCCAAAAAATCATAACTTTCAGTACGTAACTCCAAATTAAGCGTTCTTGGACTCTCTGTAAAGATAATTAAATTATCTACAAAAACTTAGTTGGGGAGACTCTCTGATTCAGCCATTTACTAACCGATCCAAACCCTTTTCTAAAGCATCCAAATTCACGTTGGACTCTCTGGACAGCGCACTAAAACAGGTATAACTTTCGTCCAGAAACTCGAAATCCGGACTTCTTGACCTTTATGGAAAGCTAAGAAAATTATCTAAAACTTTCCTAACATGAAGAATTTCTGATTCGCAACTATTGCCGTCACACAAACCGATCTACTAAACTCTGTCTAGAACTACCCCGATCTGCAGAACAGTAACACTAGAAAATTCATAACTTTTGCTACACAACTCTAAATAATGCGTTCTAGCACTCCCTGGAAAGATAATTAAGTCCTCTACAATTTTCTAGAAGAGGTCCAGACCTGAATCCTGACGGATCTAACCCAGAACAGCCGATTACCCCAACTGTCACGGTGGTCCAGAAAACTGACGAAATCCAACTTGATTAAAACTCATCTAGAGGACCAACGGAGTTACCCTTGACGACACGAGGACGAACACGTCGACGAACACGACGACGAACGACGACGAACACACTCGCGATCTCCTCCTCTCCTTCCTCCGGATCCACGCGGTATAGCGACGAACGTCGACGACGGCGCTCCGGGGAACAAGACGACGACGACGAAGGCGACGACGAAGACGAAGGCACCACGGCGCAGCGAGGACGACGACACGGCACGGAGAAGACGGCGCGGCAGCAGGGCGACGGCGGCCGGGCGCACGGCGGCGGCAAGACAGCGGCGGCAAAGAAGATCGCGGCGGCAAGAAGGCGCAGGGAGGCGGCTGCGCAGGAGGGGGGCGCGGGGGTGGGGCGCAGGGTGGGGGCTGCCGGGGTTTTAAGTGGTGGCCTCCTCCCTCTTGGGCCTAGAAAATCCCATCCGGCCAAGCCCAAGCCAGTTTGTCTTAACTTTCCAGAAAACCCCCCCAAAACTCTTTTAAAAAAATCTTTTCACTTAAGTCCCTCTCTCTATTAACTAAGCAATTAATAAAACATTTTCCGGGGTATTACATTCTACCCTCCTTAAACAGAATTCGACCCCGAATTCTAACTGCAACCACAACAGGAAACAAAACAACCAACTAGAAACAAAAACACGCACCTGACGTGAACAACGCCGGGTGCTGCTCGCGCATGCGAGACTCCAACTCCCAAGTTGCCTCTTTTTCGGTCTGCTGCGACCAAAGCACTTTGACATACAGCAAAGTCTTATTTCTCAACACTTTTTCTGCCCTTTCCAGAATTCGCACTGGCTTGGACTCAAAGGACAAATCTTGCTCAATAACCAAAGGTTCTAGAGCGATGTGAACTTCCGGGTCTCGCAAGTACTTTCTCAACATGGACACGTGAAACACGTTATGCACTCCGCGCATAGCCTCAGGAAGATCCAAACGGTAAGCCAATTTCCCAATCCGCGCTAATATGGTGAAAGGTCCAACGTACCTAGGGCTAAGCTTCCCTTTGGTACCGAACCTCACCACACCCTTGGTAGGAGATACTCTCAAGAGCACCTGATCTCCCACCGCAAACTCCAAGTCCCTCCTTCTCACATCAAGATAACTCTTCATCTACTCGCGCCCAACAAATTCTGCCTTACCAAAGCCACTCTCTCAACGGTCTTCGACCCAATCCGGTCCTAAGATCGCCGCCCACCGCTTCCCAGCAAAGGGGCGACCTGCACTTACGGCCATACAACACTTCAAATGGAGCTGCTTTGATACTAGAGTGATAACTGTTGTTATAGGCAAACTCTGCCAAAGGTAATTGATCCTCCCAACTACCCTTCCAAGACAGCACACAAGATCTCAACATGTCCTCCAAAGTTTGGATAGTCCGCTCTGACTGTCCATCAGTCTGCGGATGGAAAGCCGTGCTCAAACGAAGCTGAGTGCCCAAAGCACTCTGTAAACTCTCCCAAAACTTGGAAACAAACTTGGCATCTCTGTCGGAAATTATGGTCTTAGGCACACCATGCAGCCTCACAATTTCCGAACATAAATAGGAGCAGATCACTCACGAGTTGGTTGTGCGGATAGGAATGAAGTGTGCGGACTTCATCGAACCGATCCACAACAACCCAAATTGCGTCCTTGCCTCTCGGCGACCGAGGCAACGCGCCACAAAATCCATAGAAATATCATCCCACGGCCATTGAGGAACCTCCAATGGTCGCAATAATCCGGTGGCCTCTTATGTTCACTTTCACTTGCCGACAAATACCACACGATGCCACATAATTGGCTATATCCACCTTCATCCTTTTCCACCAGAAATTCGCTTCAAATCACGGTACATCTTAGTCTCTCCGGATGAATCAGATACGGAGTGCGATGAGCTTCTCTCAAATGTCATCCTTAACCCCGTCATGCACGCGCATAAACGCCTTTAAAGCGCAATGCACCGACATATCCAAGCTGAAATCCCTTCTTTTCCCATCTCCAACCGTTTCATAACCCTCTCAAGCAACCGATCGATCACAGCCTGCCTCCGACTGCTCGGTATAGCCGACTCTAAGATCAACTGGTCTCCACTCGGGCCGCACTCGCATAGCGTAAAGATATCCCCATACGATCAAAATCAGCAATCAAACAATCCAGTAGCAGCGTCGCCTTGCGACTCAAAGCATCGGCCACCACATTGGCCTTACCGGATGATACCGAATGGTTAGATCATAATCCTTGATCAACTCTAACCATCTGCACGCCTCAAATTCAAATCCTTCGGTAAAGATGTACTTGAGACTCTTGTGATTGGTAAACACGCCACAAGTCTCACCGCATGATAGTGCCTCAAAGCTTCAATGCAAACACAATCGCAGCCGACTCTAAATCATGGGTAGGGTAATTGCTCATGCTTTTTCAGCTGCCTTGATGCGTAAGCCAAAACCTTACCATCTTGCATAAGCACACAACCCAACCCAACTCTTGATGCATCAGAGAAAACTGTGAATCGCCTCGGCTCGAACGGTGAGAACAGGGCGGTCACCGCCTTTTCCTTCAAAATCAAAATCGCTCACAATCATCATCCCACCGAAACCTCATGTCCTTCTCGAGTAAGCCTCGGCGGGGCTTGGCGATGATGGAGAAATCTTGCACAAAGCGCCGATAATAACCTGCCAATCCGAGGAAGCTCCTCACCTCCTTGACATTGGTCGGCCTCTCCCAATCCACCACCGAAGAAACTTTACTTGGATCGACTGATACTCCCTTATCACTGATGATGTGACCCAAGAACCCCACCTGAGTCACCCAGAATTCACACTTCTTGAGCTTCGCATAAAACTTATGCTCTCTTAGTGTTGCCAACACTTGTCTCAGATGCCGCTCATGATCTGCTTCACTCTTGGAATAAATCAAGATATCATCAATGAATACGACCACAAAGTCGTCCAAATATTCATGTAACATCCTGTTCATTGTCTCCATGAAAGCGGCGGGCATTTGTTAGTCCAAAAGACATAACTTTAAATTCAAAATGCCCATACCTCGTGGAGAACGCCGTTTTCTCAATGTCCTCCTCTCGGACAGAATTTGATTGTACCCGATCGAGATCAATCTTTGAAAATACCTTAGCTCCCTCAACCGATCAAACAAATCCTCGATACGGGGTAAAGGATACTTATTCTTGATGGTCACCGGTTGAGAGCACGGTCGTCAATACACATGCGCCAACTCCCATCTTTCTTCTTGACAAACAAGACCGGTGCTCCCACGGAGACACGCCGCGAATAAGATCCTTCGCTTTTAGATCATCCAACCGCTTTTTAGCTCATCTTGGAACAGTCGAGCCAAACGGTGCGGAGTTATAGAACCGGTCGTGCTCCCGCACCAAGTCAATTTCGAACTCCACCGGACGCGAGGTGGCATCCTGCAACTCGCTGAAAAACGCCCACGAATTCCCTGGACCACCGAATCGCTCTGCAATCAAAGAGGAATTTGGCTTTTCCCAAGGGATAAAAGAAATCCACTCTTTATTGCTCTACTACCGTGAAAAGACTAGCCAACACACTGGGTGTACAGGAGGGTGCACTACCCCAAACACTAACTCTTGGCTCGACGGCGATTGCAAAGTTACCGTCTTCCAAAACAAGATATGACAAAGACGGTAACTATGCAACCAATCCATTCCCAAAATAACATCAAACGGCTCCATCCTCATAACCATCGATTAGCAACAAAATGTTATCCATCTATGGTAATCGTACAACCCGGACAGATCGTTGAACTAGAAAGAATTCCACCCGTGAATGAACCAAAACAGTCGAGCTATAGACCGCAAACTCAACTCGCCCGACTAGCAAACTCTATGGAAGCAAAGAGAAAGTAGCTCGGAATCAAATGTAACATAAGCCTCCACCGAGTCCACCAAAAGCGCACTGTCACCACATCGGACGACTCACGGGCCGGTAGTCGGCAAGGCGAGGAGATCGACGCCGAGTGCCGGGCGCCGCAACACCGGATATGGCGAGCCGCCACCGCAGGAGGAGCTGAAGGCGCCATCGCTGGAAACAACGCCGCAGGAGGAGGCGGCCAAAAGTACCGGAGGCATCCTCCAGCGAAGGTAGTGAAACGGGTCGGCGCCTGTTCGAGTAGGGCACCGCTAGCATCTCGTGACCGACCCCGGAAGAAGCCGCCGGTGCCGACTGTCCGCCTAAGCCGGCTCCCACTTGATGATGTCGGGATTACGCTTACAGACCATTGCCTTGTGGCCCTCCGCACCACAATGGCGACAAGCTCCCGACCAAACACACTCGCCGCACGATGTCCCTCACCACACTTGAAACATTTCATCCCCGACCGGGACCGGACGTACCATCGAACACCAAATGAAGGACGAAAAGTGGAAGACGCCGGGACTTGTTGAACTTAGACTTGAAAGAATTCTCGACCCTTGAACTTCTTGTGAACCGGCCGCCACGACCCACCACCGCCAAAACTCTTCCTCCGGCTACTCTGTACTCTCCGAGTCGCATGACCACCAGTCCCATGCGCCCCTCCCAAGCGCATCTCTAACTCCATGCCTCTCGCTTGCTCCACCAGGGAGCTAAAGTCGAGAGCTCCAAAGCTCCCAATACCGCCGAAACTCCCGCCTAAGTCCTCTGCGGAACCTCTTGGCCTTCTCCACCTCATTGGTAGCCACAAAGGGTAAGGCGGATTATGTTGTGGAATCCCACCTCGTACTCGACATCGACATCTTGCCACGCTTGTAATCGTTCAATGAAACCTCCATCCTCTCCACAAATGAGTCGATAGAACCTCTTCTGAATCGCTCCGAGAACACCTCCCAAGTCGCCGCCCTAAGGCGCGGATCTAGCCGACAGACTCCTTCCCACCGAGATCCGCCGCCTTCAACCGAAGGCCACAAACCGAGCTCGCCGCTCGGATGGTAGCCCCAACACCTCTAGATGTCTCTATGTGACGCAACCGCTAGCGGCATCAATCAAGCGTCCCTAGTCCATCGAAGTATCCAACCTCAACGCATTCCACCGATGCGGACCCATCACACCCACCGCCGCAAGGTCAGCAGGAATGACCGCAGCGCGGCTCGGGTGCGGGGGTGGAGACCGGTTTCCTTGAACCGTGAAGCAACCTCTTCCTCTCGATCCCACCGGACCGGCCTCTCTGCAGCAGAGACTGTTCAATCAGCTGGCGGGGCACCTGGCTTCGTCCGGCTCGCCGGCCACGACCACGACCACGGCCTCTACCCTTGCCATCTCTATATAACATAAATAAATATAGAGTCACACATAACACACAATTAATAATCAAAATCAAGAAGAATGATACGAGATGCGATGCAAAACCCATCCCCATCTATCAGCACAGTGTGTCAAATTTAATATTTTTCACTACCACGGACCTACTGACCGCTCGATACCAATCAGAACACCCAAACCTAACATAGGCCTGAAATGCTACTAACTATCCACAATAAAATAACAACTAATATATGTTACCTAAAAATTTCGGCATAACCTCCTTTGTTTATTAACCAGATGGCAGTTTAAATAAGCATGAATAGCACAAGTTCTAAATAATGAACGGAAAGATAATATCCAATGATACTAAGTCTTTATTACATTTAATCGATGGAAAATAAACTGAACCAATTAAGCTAACAAACCAACAAGATTATCATGATCGTCTTTATTTCTTATTGAAGGAATAGTGCACGTAACAAGCTAATCCTTTTGATCCCATATATGTCATTCTCACATTGGTACCTAAAACAAATAAACAACAAAGAAGAGTGAGTCCAACGACTCGGCAAGTATAATCAGATCAAATGCAAGCATGAACATTAACCCTCAAGTTAAACATATTACATATGAATTTCATGCTATGCATTATGATCAAAGGCCTCTTTCTCATCTCTTTCGCATTTTACCGTGACGCGGTGTGCATCCGTCAATGCACACCCATGCCTGCACCCTCGCAGTGCAGGGACCAATGCCCACACCGCAAGTGTGGGGACCTCGATCTTGATCACCACATGACCAAGACTTCAATAATTCTCAATATGATGCATATATGTGAATGTATCAACAAGATATCATGCATTCACCATACTACGCATCAACAAATCTCATAAATGCCATAATGTAAACAAAACATAAATAGCATTAACAACTCGAACATTACTCAAATTCATAAGTAAAGCATTCATAACTCAAACACCACTCGTATCATCCAAATCACTCAATCACAGATTAATCATAGCAAGGTTATACTTGCCTCAACCGCGAGAAAATGAAGAACGCGTAGAAGGCACAACCCCCGAAATCCGTTCTCCTCCTGAATATTTAATTAATAATTACTAACATGACAGTAACGGGTTTCTAGGTATAAAATAACAGCAACCCCAATTAACCCAACAATTTATCTCAATTAAATCCCCAACTACCCACGGCCAAATCTGCCCAACCACAGATAGCCGACTTCCAAAAAATCATAACTTTCAGTACGTAACTCCAAATTAAGCGTTCTTGGACTCTCTGTAAAGATAATTAAATTATCTACAAAAACTTAGTTGGGGAGACTCTCTGATTCAGCCATTTACTAACCGATCCAAACCCTTTTCTAAAGCATCCAAATTCACGTTGGACTCTCTGGACAGCGCACTAAAACAGGCATAACTTTCGCCCAGAAACTCGAAATCCAGACTTCTTGACCTTTATGGAAAGCTAAGAAAATTATCTAAAACTTTCCTAACATGAAGAATTTCTGATTCGCAACTATTTCCGTCGCACAAACCGATCTACTAAACTCTGTCCAGAACTACCCCGATCTGCAGAACAGTAGCACTAGAAAATTCATAACTTTTGCTACACAACTCGAAATAACGTGTTCTAGCACTCCCTGGAAAGATAATTAAGTCCTCTACAATTTTCTAGAAGATGTCCAGACCTGAATCCTGACGGATCTAACCCAGAACAGCCGATTACCCCAACTGTCACGGCGGTCCAGAAAACTGACGAAATCCAACTTGATTAAAACTCATCTAGAGGACCAACGGAGTTACCCTTGACGACACGAGGACGAACACGTCGACGAACACGACGATGAACGACGACGAACACGCTCGCGATCTCCTCCTCTCCTTCCTCGGATCCACGCGGTATAGCGACGAACGTCGACGACGGCGCTCCGGGGAACAAGACGACGACGACGAAGGCGACGACGAAGACGAAGGCACCACGGCGCAGCGAGGACGACGACACGGCACGGAGAAGACGGCGGCAGCAGGGCGCACGGCGGCGGGGCGCACGACGGCCGGCACAGGCGGCGCGGCAAGAAGACGGCGCAGCGGCAAAGAAGGCGCAGGAGGCGGCTGCGCAGGAGCGGGGCGCAGGGGGTGGAGGCGGGGGTGGGGGCTGCCAGGGTTTTAAGTGGTGGCCTCCTCCCTCTTGGGCCTAGAAAATCCCACCGGCCAAGCCCAAGCCCAGGTTGTCTTAACTTTCCAGAAAACCCCCCCAAAACTCTTTTAAAAAAATCTTTTCACTTAAGTCCCTCTCTCTATTAACTAAGCAATTAATAAAATATTTTCCGGGGTATTACATATCTCATGTGGGTAAAGTGTACAGACTCTGCAGAGTCAAAACTATTCGAATAGCCGTGCCCACAGTCAAGGGCGGACATGAGAACTTAACTAGATATAGTTCTGTTTCAAAAACTTTGAAGGGGTGGAAATGGAAAAGTTGAGGGCAGAGAAAGGCCCTTATTTGAGTTGTCCTGGGTGTCGTCCCAGTGGTAATGTAAGCGACTATACGCTGAAGGCATGGTATGAAGAGCAGAGACCATGTAATGGTGGATGGTCTCTGATTCGATAAAAATAAATGTATATATCATCGAGTATCACGTTTAAAGATTCAACTGGCTAGGTCCTAGGGAATTTTAAGTATTATAGTTCAAAAAGCATATTCCATAAACAAAATAACTCGAGCCTTCCCTTGTTGAAAGCCTTGCATATTACCCATCGTTACGTGTGTTGACTCGTGAGCACGGTGGTTAGTGTGCTCACTCTCGCAATACCAAAAATCCAGATTCGGGAGCTCAAGATCCGTATGCCTTCGAGGAAGCACCTGCTACAGATGGAGAAGACCGCGCCGGGATTTAGGACGAATAATCCGTGCTTAGAACCTAAGGCATCTAGACTAAGGTGTGGCTTCATCCAAATATTACTAGAGCCCTAGTAATGTTTGTATGGCCACTTTTGCCCTCAGTCTCTGCTTGTGGTTTAAAGGCCTACTTTGTATCTCTTCCGCTGCTAGACTTTTGAATTGTAAATATTTGGCCTGCTTGGCCCTAATGTAACTACTGCGCCTTTGTGAAGGCCTAACTACACTTTTGCAATGTAATATTATTATGGCTTGTTGTGAATTCCGCGTGTATGAAATGATTCAGCAATGTATCTGTGTGCATTATCTGCTGATCCAGGGAATAATGCGGTAAGGCACAGCAGGGTCTGGATTGCAAAATCCGGGTCCGACAGTAAGTCATTCATTACCTACGTGTACTTGCACACATGGAACGTTTGTAGTAACCTCGTCTTGCTTGCAGACAGCGGATTGCAAGTTCACTGAGTGGGTGGATCCATCATATCCAATACCCGCCTAGGTTTACATCTAAAAACTGCACATCCGCCTAAAAGAGTTGCGCGAGGAGCTCCAGACCAATTAGGCCAACAACAACGAGCTCCGCATGCAAAGGATCAGGGAGAGGAACAATGATGAGGTCGTGCACCTCGGCAGCGACTACCACCCATATTGTTGTTGTGCAAAACCCAACCTGTAATTGTGCCTACCACTACCGCGACAACCAGCCACGTTCATGTCGACCGTATGACCGCCACGCCATGTGGGTGCCATACGGTTCCACATTTTCGCCCTAGGTGCTATGTCGGCTACACGTGGTCATGCATTTGAATGACTTTGTTCATCCATGGAACTTACAAAATGGAGCTGTTTTTATATTATTTTATTTAATATTATTTTATATATAGTTTGGAAGTATTTTAGAAGTGAGATAATGAGTCAAGCTAGAGTAAAATTCAAATTAACGAGTATAATTGAAGTAGTTTTTAATCAAGCCAATGAGTTTTTTTTTGTCACCCTTGCTCTTTTTTTATTGCCTGCTAGCCAACCACACCTGCTGAGCTAGGGGCGTTTGACGGGCTCCTGCCAAGTAGGGACGGCTCGGTAGGCTCCAGCCTAGATGCACCAGCTCGGCAACTCTTGTTGCCACGGCAGTTCACCCAGCCTCGTGTTTGGCCTCCTGCTGAGTTACAACAGTGTGGTAGATGACATGTATCACCTACTATGTCTTTCGAGCTCAGAGAGGGATTATTTTTGCAAAACCAAAAATGTTAGAGAGCCAAAATTTTAAAAAATGTTACAGGATGATATGTGTGAATAGTTCTCGAACATGATGGTGTCTCTCATGGCAGCAACGGTGGTTTGACTCGATCCCGCGCAAAGGAAAGAGAGAGATTAGACTGGACGTGTTTTTCTATGGTTTTCAAGTGAAATTGACGGTATAGGAAAAATTCTTTTTCTTCTATTGTGATGGATTTCTATGTTCCAAAGACACGACAATATCTAACACTTTTCCTTGGAAAATGCCCCAACGCAAAGAGGCCCTTGGTAGTCAGTAACTTAGTACGGTGCTCTCCCAAGTTATGCTTCTTTGATTCAGCGAGCAGTAGGAGTTGTACCATGTTACAGTGGTCTAGGAGATGCTTCAAATCTCTGTATCATTTCCTATCCTACGAGGGAACAAGCTTGACATGGATAGGTTGGTTCAGTTTGCATGGAAAAAACTACCGTATTGCCCCGCTCGTTTCGGCTTCAGCTTCTGATTTCTAGTTTATTTTTTACTATTTATAAATTTCGTTATTTTCTATTTTTTGGCTTTTTTTAGCTTTTTGCCGGTTCTTTTTTTCCTGTACTCGTTTACGTTATCCGTGATAAGCTAGCATATTTTTTTCTATTTTTAATTTTTTTTAAATTTAATCATACCAAATAAGTCACTATCAGCTACAGTAAAATTTCAGTCGCTACAGTATAATTACAGCTATAAGCTATCGTTTTTCAGTCCAATCCAACATAAAAAAGAACTCCATTTGATACGACAAGAACAAACGATTCCTAGATCCACACGTCGGCAGGACAACTCGCGAGTGTGTTTGCGAGGGGCCGATGGCACGCCAACAGCTCGTCACAGTACTAGCTCTGCTCTGGCTTTACTACGTCTGCCTCTGCGGCTGCATCGCAAGGACAGTAGATGGATGGATGGATAGATAGATAGAGACGGGGACAAGAAGAGGACAACCAACTGCACGCCGCAGAGATCCAACGACTTTTGTACCCCCAATAAACAAGTACCACTACTACCACTACCACCCGAGAGAGAACAACATTGAACAGTGTGACACGATTATCTCACGGCCATCTTCCCGATTTAAAGAGAGGAGAGATGCTTTCTCGATACACAAAATACACGTCTTATTTGTCAATGGCTGATATATGGATCTTGGCGCAATGTATCTGTCAGTGGAAATTACTCTTTAGAAGGTGATTATGGGTCTTTTTTTTTTACTGCAGCTTGTGGCTTTTAGCTGCGGTTTGTAATTTTTGAGCTATTTATACGAGAGATTACAGAGTAATAGAAACTCACATAAGGTTTTTGCTAATATAAATAAAGTCAATAAACTATGTACTACAATTAATTAGTAGATTCTATCTTAAAAAATAATTCGTTTAAAAACTAGTTACTGTAGAAAAGCCGAAAAACAGATTTTAAAAGCTGAAAAAAATAGGGCCTATTTGTAATGGGACAGTATTCACCCACAGATCCACCAAATAATCGTGTGTTCAGCTTTGAAGCACAATGTTTTTTTAGTCAGTTGCATGAAAAGTCATTTGTGATCTGTTCAGCTTCGTGCGTTCTTTAGTAATAAATAATGACCAGGATAGGTGGATCTGTTTAAAAATTATATTTTTCAAATTAGTACAAGTGTGACTCTGTTTTCGACATGCGATCTGTAACATGTCATAGATTTCATGTCCATCTATTGTTCTGCTGTGGCCAGAACAGACAAAAAACACTGACATGCTTACAGGGCATTAGCTAAAGGGAAAAAAACTGCTTTGGCCATTGATCATGCGGCATGTATTCTAATGAAATCTGTCTACTGAGGGGAGAAGAAATGACCAAAGCTCAAGAGTTACAGATACATGTTAGTATGTCACAGTTACACTACCTTCACAAACATGGCAACTAGGAGAGAAGCTGCCTGCAATGCAACCAGACTACAGTACAGCTCCAAAAACTCACCAGATCTTGCCCCATGCTTGTAATAACCAGCTGCCATCACTTTTTCCTGAGCTCACCTGCTAGCTAGCATTTATCAGCAAAAAGGAAAAGTTTCTTCTGAAGCCACACCATGACGCTGGACAGCTGAAACAATTTGCATCCTTCCACCGTGGCTGGTTCCGACGTGGACCGGCGAGGCCACCGTTTAGAGTGGAGCACCGTAGATACCCTTGCAGGCTTCAAGCAACATTTGGGGGCAGCGACAACAGGCAAGAAAATAGGCAGATGCTGCTTTTTAGGATGGTACTTAAAGCAAGTACAGAGAGTTCAGGCTGGGGAAAATAATGTGACGTTTCCATCCAAACCAGAGAGAGAGACAGAGAGAGCAGAAGCAGCACAGATGCAGTGGTACGTCATGTACTTGATGCATGCTTCTCAACCTGTATTTGCACAATCACATGCTTTGTATTACAGATGCTGCACCAGAAGCAGGCAAAGATTCTGGCACATCATGTACAACACAGTGCTGTATAATACAGTTCAGCAATAATGCAATAGAAGAGCATCAAGCATTACAGTGTAAAACATGAGCTGCAAATAATCTCAAAGAAACCGTGCCATGCAAAAAATTGAGTACAATAAAGCAGAGCAGACCACAGATTTGTCTGGCAAATAATTCAGCAAACCAGCACTCAGAGATTTACATTGCACAGTTTGATAGCCATGTTTTTTTTAGTTTACTGTCTGTATTCGCTGTTACTTGGATTGAGAAAAGAATAAGGCCGATTAATTTTATGCATAGGAAGAAAAGAGAAGGCAACATAACAGCTCTGCTCTTCATAAATGGCTCTACGGCAGGCAGAGCAAGGACTCTGCTTCAAGTACTGGCCCAACAACAAAGGACTACCTTCAGAATCAGAGCTCATATGTATGCATATAATTTGTTGTTTTAATATAGCAAACATAGTTCGATAGCGTCAGGCACAAGCATGTGAACTGAAGAGAGAACAAAACACTAATGACTGTAAAACAAGAAAGGGACAAACTTGTAAGACATAAGAAAGTACTTCGTTTCCAGGCAATGAAAGCAAAAAGTAAAAAGCAATTCACAAAGAATTGTTCTTGTGTAACGTCGGTATCATCCCTCCGGCTCCCTCTACTATCCAACCATCAAACCAGCAAGAAGATTTGCAAAGTTAACCCACCATTTCCATTAGAAGATATACCCAGCAATAAATAGAATAGATCTATAAAAATTGAGCATTTGTGTGCTCAAATGGCTTCCAGTGACACATCTCCTCACTCGGCAACTCCAAAAACGGGCAAAATATGACGTGAAAACTCCGGTGAAGTGCAACAAAATAGAAACTAGGAAGCAATATCCAGCCTTGGCTCGAAAGAGAAACCAGTAAACAGCTGCAGCGGAAACCTCTTTGTCACAGGACTCTTCACTGACCATTTCCACAGCTTCTGGTTTATTTCAAAGGTGAGAAGAGCCGGTGACCCATAGCTCTGAATGTAGATAAGATCATCCGCCCCACAGCTCGCAAAAACATCATCGAACTCACCAAATCCTTGGAAAAACTTGTGAGGCATTCGAGCAACCTCATGCCACTCCTTGTTTCGGAGCTCCCAGACACCGATTCCCTTGATGATACCAGGCCTATCTTGCTTGCCAATGCCCCCAACCAAAACAAGCCTCTCACGTAGGTTCATCAACCGGCCGCATGTAAGAGGGCACGGCGCCGGTATAGCCATGCTAATCAAAGAAGTGTGATTAGGCCTGGTAGAGAGATCATACATGATAAGGCAATGGCGATGCTCGTTATTGTTCGCCAAAACTCCTGTGGAGTACACCAAATAGTAGAGGACTCCATGACAGATGACACACTCGCCACCTCCTCGCCATCCAAGCAACACTTCAGTGAAGGGAGACACCCAAGTACCAGTCTCCGACTCATACAAATGGATGGTGAACTCCCACTGATAATACTCTGATGGCACCTGGTTGCTCCTTGCAACAGCCACCGTGTATTGGTGAGTGGTCCTGCTCACAGAAATGGCAAGAGCACTGTAATCAGCCGACTTGCCTCCGGGGGCATCGATAAGCCTCTTCCAGTCCTTAGTTATGGGGTTGCACACAACGATGCGGCTCCTGTTCTCACTGTCCATCAGGCACACCAACCCTGCCGACGAGGAAGTCGACCAGTTGCTCTTCTCAATGCAAGGGAAGTCGAATCCACACCACTTTCGGAGGCTGGGGTCGTAGGCGAACCCTGAGACCGCCTCCTCGCTGCAAGTAAACATGAAGTACCATGGCTTCTGAGGCACCATGTTGCTCCATGTCTGCCTCCGGGCGTGCACAACCCCATGCCACCTCTTGCAAACAGACCCAGATCTTATGACACTGGCAACAGGCAAGAAGGAGAGAGCCTTCTCTAAGAGATCATCAGGAAGAACAGCGTCCAACGACACCGCCAAGTCTCCACTCTGGTCATCATCGATGTCTTCAGAAATCGGTCCATATTCTATGACCTGAGCACCAATGTAAGAGGATGGATACAACTCCCACTCCTCGGACCCCATTGCCAGCAAACCAATTTATAGCACAGTAACTAACACAAGATCCTGCAAGTGACAATAATGCCATGAAATAAGGGATGATGCTACAACAATATGGAAACATCTGATGTAGAACCACTCATGTATTCATCAATTTTTCAGAGAATATGGAATACAAGCAAAGAAAAAAATCACTTTACATAAAGGGGGTGATAGTCAAACTTGGAGCAATCTAGCCTTTCAACAACACAAAAGGGCAGTAAGATTAGCAAATAAAGTGGGCTCTTTTTAATCCTAGTGTTTACCATCTGCTCTGGAAATGTAGACGAAGAAATGTGATAAAAATAGCTAATGATGAAACGAATCTTGTGGGGGAAATAGTGGGAATATGGACGCTAACGTCGCCGTCACAAATTGAGGTGCTTTTTTTTTCCAGAAGAGAAAAACATGGAATTTTTATCACCACATTCAATTTGCCGCGGCAGCCACATCGCAATCATTAAAGGGGTAGATAAATAAAGCAACCAACGCAGGCAAGGTAGACAAGAACAGCACCATCTACCTAACAAATTGTACCAAAACCGCACAAAGAAACGCATGGCAATAACTACCAATCCTTGACATCCGCATAAAATCAAGCACCTAAAAGCGCATTAAAATGCAGAGAACAAAAACACCCTATAGCAGTGGAATTAAGCCAAAGAAGGTGTATTATTAGTTCTTGCTCCTGACTACCTCCTCAAGAACAGAAGCCCAACCAACCAATCCAAATCCAAGAAAAGATGCTGCCTTTCGGAATCCAATCCACCGAGCCGCCGGGTCCGCCTAACCCCATCAAGAAACCAAGATTCAGCGCCCAAGAGACAAGACGGCAAAGACAAAAACCCAGCCTTTCCCACAAATCAAGAACCAGGAAATCCCAGGAGAGAGGGGCAGAACGAACGAATGAACGAGAGGTGGGGCACGAACGCACCCGCGGCTCCTCGCCCCCGTTCTTGCGATTCGGTTGGGCGGCGGCGATCGGTTGGTTGCGAGCGGAATTCCCCCCAATCTGTGGTGGGGGAGAGGGGATTTGAGAATGAGGGGCCTTTCCGCCTTTTTTACTCCGAGAGATGAAACAGTGGCTTCCTTTCCCCCCTTGGCTAGGTCAGGCCCCCCATGGCGTGTAGCGTAGGCGACTAGGGGGAGCGTCAATGGTGACGTATATATCATGAGTGACCAAGGTACGGAGGGAAAACAGGGTAAGCCCTTGTCCGTACTGTCTTACATTTTTAGTCCATGCTTTCAAAAACTAAAAGTTAATATGAATATTTTAGATTGTACGTTATAATTTAAAATTTTGAATTCTGACAATTCACAAGAGATAATACACATAGAAAAATAGGGTCTATATAATTTTAGTCGATACAACTAAACCAAGTACATTTTTTATTTCAATCTTCTTGTTGAGTTCACTTTAAAAAAATACACTGTTTGAAAGCTAATTATTGTATGATAAGCCACGAGCTATAAGGCCAACTGAAGGCACCACTGTTTTCTCAAAGCGGCTTCTTCATTCGTTTTGCTACCGTCTCGCTTCAGGGATAAACCAAAGGGTACGAGTGTATTACATACCTCACTCCTCTCGCTTCTACCACGCGCACATATCTCTCCCACTTTTCTCACCTTTCACGCCATTACTTTTAAAGTCACTTCTTTTAACCAAAAGATATAACCCATAGCAAAAAAAAAACAACGGCAAAAGTCAATACAGTCGGCACCTTAAGTTGGTTGCTAAGGCCCCGCTCGGTTGGCCTGAAAAGTTGTGGCTTATGGCTGAAATTATATTGTAGCGGTTGAAATTTCAATGTAGCTGAAGGTGGCTTATTTGGCTAATTAAATTTTAAAAAATTTAAAAATAGAAAAAATATGCTAGTTCATCATGGATAATGCAAACGAATACGGGAAAAAGAACCGACAAAAATGCTAAAAAGCCAAAAGTTAAGAAAAGATAAAATTTATGATTAGTGAAAAATAAGGTAGAAGTTGAAGTCGAAACGAGTAGGACCTTAAAGGGTAATATTGATGAGTCGGAGAGAGAGAGGAGGGTTGCTTCAAAGGGCAACGTGGATGAGTTGGAGAGGGAGGCGAGGTTACAAACAAGCTGCATAGTTTCTTAAAAAAAAGCTGCAGAGCGAGAGGTGTGAGTTTGAAGATGACTTTGCTCTGGCTTAGCATTTCCAAGTGCGATAGTCCAAGAATTTTTATGGAATTTCCAAAAGTTTGCATTTCCACTACTTGGGCCATGTCTATGACACAAGAATTTTTTGATTGCATGTAACAGCATAATTTCCATAAGATTAATACAAAATTCTGAGTTTTGAATGGATGTATTGCGACCAACAACACCACCCCTTTTTTCTGCCCACTATTGCTAGCCGCCGGTGGGCAAATGCAAACCTGCCTAAGAGCATGCATCTCAGTCCAGTGGAGAGGGTTCGGTTCTTTTTGGTTTTAGCTTATCACTTTTTGCTATAGTAATTAACTTTTAAACGGTATATCTTTTTAAGACAGGGTCTATAGATAGATTGTAATAGACAATATACCGAGTTCAGTTATACTAGCTAAAATCACATGTAACTATTTTTCCCTGCGTACTATCTCTTACGAATAGTCAGAATTTCAAAACTATAAATCAAAATCTAAATTTACAGCCAACAGAACCCACCCGAGAAGTGATGCTGCACAGTTTAAGCAAATATCTTGACAAAAGAGCGAGAGAAACGGCTTTCTTTGACACTTGAAACATATCTCTCACAAATTATCAGAATTCCAAAACTATAAATCAAAATCTAAAGCTACAGCCAACATAATCCACCCGAGAGGTGATGCTGCACAGTTTTAAGCAAATTTCTTGACAAAAGAGCGAGAGAAGCGGCTCGCTTTGACACTTGAAACATATCTTTCACGAATAGTCAGAATTTCAAAACTATAAATCAAAATTTAAAGCTAATGCCAACAGAACCCACCCGAGAAGTGATGCTGCACAGTTTTAAGCAAATTTCTTGGCAAAAAGAGCGAGAGAAGCGGCTTTCTTTGACGCTTGAAACATCTTTGCCGGCTATGCTGTGGATTAATCTGCGACAGGGCTTTCCTGTGCACGGATTTGATGTTCCATAGAAGAAGTGGCTCGAGTGTGTGTGTGTGTGGGCTACACGCGAGGTGTGGGATGAGTTGTATTTTATGATTGGTGGAGGCACCACGGGCCTCCTTCACCTAATCAGTCCCATGTGTGCGCGCGTCACTCACAAGTCACAACAAAATTGTTGTTTATCTCACGACCCATCCCCTCGTCACTCACAATCCTGTGCACGCTTTGGCTTTTGCTTCTCCTTTGGAAGGAAGGTCACGAAAGGTGTGAGCTACCGAACTGCTGAACTCGCTTAAGCAGCCTGTGGGCACGCGTCAACTTTGTTGCTGTCGTTGTGATGCGAGCGTGCATAAGAAATGTGTTCTCTAATGCCATTGCAGGTGTCATTTGTTAACTTCTCGTTTAAGTCTGACAATATGAATGGCAATGTATTCAATGCACTCAGCCACTCCGGTGCACTCATTCACTCAGTTCATGTCAACCACCCGATCTTCATCTGACGTCTTATATCAACGTCGTCACTTTTTACAAAACCGCCCGCCACTCACGTTGGATTTGCAATCTGCCCCCAAGCCATTCCCTTCACACCTCCTCTCTCCAGACTCGCTGCCCACCTCCGTCCCTCCTCCCCCGATCTACCGCCGCTCCGCCCCTCCACCTCCCGATCCGTCGCTGCCCGTGGCCGCCGGTTGCTCGGGGAGGAGGAGGACTGTAGCTAGGGAGGAGGCACGAGGGCACACGCGGTGGATCGGGGGGGCGGGGCGGCGGCGGCTCGAGGAAGGAGGGTGGAGGTGGCCCAATAATCGGAGGAGGAGGGCGGAGGCGGGTGGCGGTCCGGAGAGGGAGGGCGAAGGGGATGGCTTGGGGGGCGATTTGCAAATCCAACGTTAGTGGTGGGCGGGTTTTTGCGAAAAGTGATGCACGTTGAAAAAAATATGAGACGTCAGATGGAGATTGGACGACTGACATGAGCTGAGTGCATGAGTACACCGAGATGGCTGAGTACACCGGATACGTTGCCCACATAAATTACAAAATTACAGCTTAAGGCCGGTTCGGAGCTAGGATTTTTATGTGAGCTCTACAAGAATCACTATAATTTCTCCAAAATTCCTAACAAATTCATCCGCTCCAAAAAATTTAACTCGTTTTATTTTTTTTAAAAAATGATGTCTTGCTAACGCGGTTAATTGTAGGAACTACGAAGCATTTTGTTTAAGGTTAACTACACTCACTGCTAGCTATGCCACCATAACTCGCTCATACAAAAAAATAATAATAATCCTACGGAGTAGTATTCTCCGGTCCACCCATGCGAGAATCTTGTACCATCACATCAGTGTGCAATGTAATCTGTATATAAATCTATTGACAGTATCGTAGTTGACAGGACAACAGTTCATATTTAATCATATCGTTTACACTTGTGGCAGCCGTCATACTGTGTTTATTTCATTTCCTTCACTTACAACTAGCCTCATAGGCGCGGCGCCACGCCGCGCCAGCTATCGTACGAAAAAAAATAAAAGGGGCGATAATTCGTGAGAAGTTTTAAAAACAGGCGGCGTATTTTCGAGGAAGGTAAAGGGCCTTTCCAGGAAAAACCGGGGGCGAAAAAGTATTTTCCAAAAAGCGGAGGAGTTTTTCGGAAGAAACGAGGACCTGTATGTAAAAAACCGGGGACCCGCGCGTGGTTTCCGAAAACGCGGGGGGCTAACCAGCAAAACGGAGGGGGGCAAAAAAGTTTGTAAGGACCTTTTCGCGAGAACCAAGGACCTGTAAGTAATTTCGGGAAAATACGGGGGCCTTTTCGCAATTTGCCACCCCAGACCGTACGAAGATTCGGCCTCCGCTACTGGCGAGGCGTTGGCGCTCATGCGCCGTGGCGACGTGGCCTCATGTTGGGCGGGAGTCCCCGCTATCAGGGGTTAGGTATGCATGCTCTCAATACTCACCCATGTTACCAAATAGACGATAGTTTGGACACACAATCTCCATTATACACGTTACACCAGTAATTTTTTCTAGTTATTTGGTAGTAAAGTTTACGAAAATAATTTTGACGGCAAATCCAGTATTCATACGACCAATCCAACTATTTGTACACTAGTGATCGAAGTTTGTGTAGAATTGTGAAGAAGGTTGTAGTCTTGTAGGGCAACTACAATGATAGATAAAAGATGCTGATTTATATCCATGACTAGACAATGCATTTCTATTTCTTCCTCCAAAAGCATATCAAAACCAAATGGTGTTTGGGACCGAAGTCATGAGCAGTAGCCAAAGACGCATGCATATCCTTGTCTTCACACTTGATGCAGTGGATACAAAGAATGGGACAAACTAGGTGCTTTGGAAGGTTGCATACTTTCATCTTAGATGGCATGGTGTAGAACTATGTTAAAAATGTCTATGGTTTATATATATTAAATAATGGTAATTATATCGAGTTGAAGTTTAAATTTACGAGTTTACAAGTTTTTAAAGTTGCTATCAGACTAGGGCAGTCTGGCTGCTCGAGGGAGGGTGGTCTGATCACATGTCCAATGTGACCAGATTTTGGTTGGCAGTCGGACCACCGGTGTGGTGTGACCAGTTTCTAATTGGCAGCTATTTTCTAAAGGTGTTTTCTGGGTGCTTGACCCAAGTGGTCAAACCGGCCATAGGATGGTCCGACTAGGGCCAGCGATCTGATCGGCCGCTCAATGTAGTTAGATCGGTTTTGTCTGAAGTTATCCGAGAAGATTTAGATATTTTGTGGGAAATGATCATGGGTAGAGCTTTCGAGTCTTAAGTCATTGCATTTATGGTGCATGAAGTATGTTTTGACTAACATAGGTCAAGTTATGAAAAATTTATACCAAAAATGATTTCTCAATCTTTGATGCGTAGAAAGTTTGGAGGCAACCATGGTCGATAGCGTGGGCCGGGATTAGGCTCGGGGATTAGTTGAGATATGGTCAAGGAAATAAGGCAGGACAGTTGAGCTTAAGCAAGGCACAGAAAAGACTAGGGATGTTGAAGAGAAGGTTTGAGAAACGGTTTATCGAATAGTGCGGTCGGTGCAAGTGAGGTGTGATCGAGAGAACCGATATGGAGAGACTTGTAGACATGGAGATTGCTTATAAAGGAGGAGATGATCATGAACTAGGTTTAAGGAAGATGTGAGATCCACGATCAAGGCGAGGGTGTTTCAGTGGAGATGCCAAAATACCAGAAATAGTGATGGGATCAAAACCACGACGCTTGGAAGGCATTGAGATGGAGGTTTAGGTCAAGGAGACGTTGAGAAGGTCAAGTGGATGGGAATCTTACTCCTTAGCGAGTTTGGGTTTATGCGCTTTGAGAATCGTGCATAAATCATATATAAGTGTAAAACCCGGTATGTATTAGGTTAACGGATTTCTCCAGTTGTGCTAATGGATAGTATCTATTAGGGTTAGATGTGATTTTGTTGCTGTATGTATATGAGTCGAAAGGGTTAGAGACATGTGGTCAACCCAACCAACCATTCATTCATTAATGTTTGAGAGAGACCTTCTTGTGGTATAAGCTTTAGGTGAGTGCTCTTACGAGAGCTTTGTCTTTCATAGTGGAGTGACTGTAAAATCTTTATCTATAAGTTGTAATAGATTAATCTTGTTTATTCTATATGGTGCGTTCTTGCTCTTGTTGATTTTGCACTTGCTTTGGTTGGTGTTTTCCCTCTCTTCTTCCCTCTTGATCTTGCTGGGTTCGAAGGATGTGTAGTGATGGAGATGCCTTATGAGTATCATATTCTATCCATATATGAATTAATTATAGCAAGATCTTGAAGATTACCGATTTAGTCCGATTTGGAGCCCTTATGATGATATTTTGGTCCTAGAGTTTTGGTCTCGAATCTTTATGTTCTCTTGCTTTTTGTGACATATGGGAACTCATATGGAGTTATTTTAGTTATCCTCAACCCACGAGCAAGTCACATCTCAAGTTCTTAAGTTTTGCCCTATTTTGATACAACCTTATTTGTCTTAAGAAAAGGTTGAAAGTTTAGCCAAGATCTATGTGATATTGGATGGATCAGATTTCTGAGATTCTCAGTAAGGTATGTGTAAAGTTTTAAATCATTTGGATATGCATTTTAGAGATTGCACTATTTTTTGTTTTGGATTGGGCTGATTTCTAGTTCTAGGAACAGTGGTACGGTCCGATCGCCCCCAGGTCTGCGGTCTAACCGGAGGCCGGTCATCTCTGGCGATCAGACCTCTTGGTTAGTACCAACCACTCCCTCATAACAGTCCAACCGGTTTAGAGAAGTTGAACTCCATTTGCTTTCGTGCTTTTGTGAGTTCTTTGTTGGTGAGCAAATCTGATCTTCCTAGCTTATAGTAGCTAGTGTAGTGAAAGTTTTAGAATACCATTTAGAAGGTTAAATTTGAAGACACCATTCACCTCCTCTGATTTGGCATGAAGCTGCCCTTGGGATATTTCCAAACTCCTGATGCACAATCTGTCCCCATGTGCTAGCACATCGCATGCCCTCAATTTATCAAGCTGATTGCTTCCAACTATACTAGAACCTAGTAATATACAATGATACATCCATTCTTTTGCAGTTGTTATTTCACTTCTCATGTCACTGTTCCACTTCCACATGCCTAAAGCGGATATATTAACTCCTTACAGGCAGGCGATGAGGTTATTCTGTTCCGATTTGAGATTGCTTGTGGATGTGGCAATATGTAGGCCTATCAAGTTTTGTTTTCCCCTCTTTTTGGAACAAGGGCCTGACTGTTTGAACAGGGACATGCTCCTTGTTAATATTTCAGGATCACCACAGCACTCACTTCAAAACTCATGTTTATTATGCACCAAATTTTTAAGTAGATAACACTTTATATGGTGGAAGAACATGCCTACCAATTTCATGTACATGCATTGCAGGCACCTGACAGCATCATTCTTGTGGTGGCAAAGCAGTAGGATCTCAACTATATATGTCCCAAAGTAGTGAAAGGCATGCTAGTGCACTAACGAGAATGGCCACTAAATTAGTGTCCACTACCATATACATGTGCCTTGTGCCAGTATGCATGCCTCGATACCTTATTTGTGTGGCATGAGAGCTAAAACATCTTTGCTTTTCAAATGATCTAACACTGCGAGTCAGATGATGCATACTGGACCTAAAATGTTAGTGCAATTACCATCACACAAAACCAAGATAACCTCAAATTTCTTCCAGAAGGGATCGAGTCATCAACCCAAAAAAATAAAAATCCAACCAACGTGCATGGAAGGAGCACAATTTTTAAGTAGTGGCTCCTCCACTGGCCTTTAACTAGCTTAGCTTTTGCTTCCTACTCTCGTCATTGAGAAGCGTTTAAGGATTTGTTACTTGTCAGTCTTTTTTGCTTTCTATCCTCGGCACCAAGGATTTGCCACTCCATTCGTTGGTATTTTAGGGTTTACTACTTGTCAGTGAGACAACCTAGCAATGGCGACTCATCGCTTGGAAGAAAAGAAGATAGAAAAACAAAATGAATAATCCTTCGCTAGGGAGTTTTTGATGACAACAAGGCAATATGTGGGGATCTTGTCAACAAGGCAAGGGAGTTTTTGAATAATCCTTCGCTAGGGAATCTTGTCAAGTATTGGACATGAAGAACACTTCCATTAGTTCCATCAGGAGAGGCTTGTGGGGCAAGGAGCAAATGGTTATCGGCATCAACTCACTGTCCTCATGTCCTTGTCTCGAGTGACATTAATCTTAGCCATCTACAACCCTTCTTTGCTTCGGTTTCCAAGGTGATGCTGAGATCGAGAGGTGATCAAATTCTTGTGCCAAGGAAGGGGATTTATTTGAGATACTATCCCTTCCTGGTTCTCTTCTTGAATCATCCATCTGCTTGCTTATATATCGTAATGGCCTTCGAAATACTCTGTCTTCTAGATCAATTAAATGTGTAAATGGAACCAAATTATATATCAAGAAGTATAATAATTCAAAATTGTGTCGTAACATGTGTCAAATTATTTCTAGCAGATGAGAACAATATGGTCATTAACATCGAGGTATATCGAAATTTTCTGCTATCTTCTTCCTATGGGGGAGTTGTGTTAATATTTGGCAATTGGCCTATCCAATGTGACCAAAAGTTAACATTAGGGCAGATGTATAAATATGCATACACAGATGTCCAGATGAACAGATCGTGGCCATTATTTTGTTCAAGACACCGGCATGCTCTTGCTGATGGAGGGCCTACATGCTTCTTGGAATCTTGAATGGTCCACAGGTTAGCATTTGCAGCAAGAGCATGAGGGCATGGCATGAAGTGCCGACAATATGTTGATGAGTGTGCTCCAATGACCAATTTTCAAAAGGAAGTGTGTTCCAATGACACTATCTTATGATGTTTGCCATGCTCTGACTTTTTTTCTCTCTTTTAGTTCTCTCGGTTTTCACTCATCTAGTAAATAAGATGAGTGCAACAGCCATGATTTGGTTCATTGGAAAAGCAGCCTTTTTTCCATGGAAGAATGTGAACCAAATGCATCATTATTCAGAATGGCACTGGGTTGTACCATTTGGCTTTGACCTGCATCTGAAGACCTTGGGGCCTCGTTGTTATGATCCGACAGCGTCGAGTCCAAGCCATGCAATTTACCTTTGCACATTTGTAACTTCAGTTTCATGATCCAACCGAGTGCGTGAAAAGCAGTAGGCGCTACAATTTACGGACTACAGAATGTTATACGCAAAAAATTTATAAGATGCAGCAACACAATAATTCAACATCACAAGGCTAGTTTGATGCACCCTTTTCTCCTTACAAATTTCAGTTGGATAATTAACCCCACAAGATGGTCCTGTAATGCACCATCCGATCAGATCCCAATTCGATTAACTAACTACAGACATGGCCAAAATAGAGAGAATAAATTCCAGAATCCAGATTGAGCACATACATGGAATACACTTTACTGAATAAGTTGGCCGAACAAACAGGCCTGTTGGCAAACAGTAGAAAATGATACCGCTTGTGCGGAGGAGCTTTCTTGAAAGCTTTGCGAGGAATTTGTATCACTGTGACAAAGTCTTCCATGAAAGCTTTGCACAACACCACCCATATCTGTACACTGTTAAGCCATAGAGAACAATCCACATCCGTATATGCAGCTTTCTTAATCACGTGTGCAATGACCCAGTCACTAGCCCACAAATGCAAGGAAAATACCCAAGGCTCTGAACTTGGATGTATCACACACACACACAAGCATGATCTTTTGTATTCTCCAGGACAAAGTGGCACAGCAGCTTTGTGTGCATTACAAGTAGTACATTGCAACATGGATACAAACAGTTACATGGAATCCATACACACAAATCACAAACTTCAGAGATCATCTTTTCAGTCTTCAGTGGACTTTGGCTGTTGCATTCCTGGCTGGTCTGTGTACCCGTACCTTTGGCCTCTTCTTGGTGGCCAGCTTCCTCTCGAGCGCCTTGACCTTCTCGCTTAGCTCCGTGATGACCCCCCCATCTGATCGTTGTCGGATGCAAGAAGCTTCTGCAGCATCTCCTTCAACTTCTGGTTTTCTTCAGCCAGTTTCTTCTCGTCATCATTCTTCAAGCCATCGTGAGTTGCAGAAACAGAAGCTGCTTCTTCAGAAGCTGTATGCACACCGACGTCGTCTTTCGGGTTATCGGCTTCCACTTCAGCAGAGATCGCTCTTGTTGCACATACTGGGGCTTCTTTCAGCATCTCGTTGCATTCAACTACCTCAGAAGCCTCCATACCCAGTGGCGGGGAGAGGGGGGCCTGGCACCCCCAACCTTCTACTAATTCTCCATTATGCATTTAATTACATATGTTTAATTAGTAGTTTGGCTCCTCCCAATTTAGCCCAAATGTGAAGTACAATAGGAGATGGATTTCTACGAGATTGTTTGGTAATTTATATTGAAAAGGAATTGGCCGCAAAGATTAGTAATGATGATATTATTAAGGCCTATGATCTTGATGGTAGTCGTAGAGCTAAGTTTAAGTTAATAGAGATGTAATTTTCTTTGCATTGTAATTTGTGAAATATATTACTCTAATATGTGACTATTGGATCGGTAAATCTGGTATGATTCATTGGTTCTACTCTACTTGTTGTCCTTGTTGCCTCCCCATATTCAATTCCTAGCTCCGCCCCTGTCCATACCATCACTGGTTTTGTCTACATTGCCGTGCTCCTTTTGTGCATCACTTTGGCTCTCCAGTGGCACCTTTTGAGTCAGGATTCTCATGCACCATGCTGTCATCATGTTCACACGGTAATGCACTGCCCTCAGTTTCAGGCAGGGTATGTTCAGCACCCATGTTACTCAGAGCTCCTGCAACATTCATAGTTTTTTCCTTGGTCTCGTTTTCCTTCAACAATGCTACAACGAGAGGCTCCTCTTCGTTTGGAGAAACTTTTGATCCATAGATTCAAAAGACTAAATCATGACCTTAGAAACTAATCACAATAAATTTTTTTGAAAGAACTTAAGAGAATTGGGATCTTTTGGTTGGTAAAGCTCTGTTGCAGTAAAACCGGAACAAAACTTAAAATTGAGCTAGTTCTAGGATGTCAGAAACCTATTCCAATCAACTATCAAGCAAATTATTACCAAAGTTCTGATCTTTTTCTGTTTGAAGGAAGATTGTAACAAAAACGGATCAAAAATAAAAAACGGTAAATATGACTTGTTTGTGGGTGAATGATGATCAAAATGGCTTTAGATGTATTTCCATATATCACAATAAGCTAGAACAACAAAGAAATTGTGGTAGAAATAGCTGGATCAAGAAATCACCTGGGGAGACCAAAAAGTGCAAAAAAACGAGGTTGTTCATGAACTTGCTATGTAAGTGGCTACATAGGTGGAGATTGATTTCCGGTGGTTATTACCATCTCTTACACGTTCTTGATATAACAATATCAAGAAGGGGGAGAGAGAAGGAAAAATCAACCAAATCAAGAGCAAATCAATCAACAAAGGAGATATTTATAGAAATAAACAAAGATTGATGTACTGCTACTTACAGATAAATGTTTTATAGCCACTCTACCTAGAGAATAAGAGAGCACGCCACAATACTCAACTTCTCTCAAACCCTAACTTTAGAACTTACGAACACTTGGTCTCGAGAGAGATAGTACGATGGTTAACTAGAAGTCTCCATCTCAACTCATTAAATAGATAGGCTAGCCAGCCCATCTAACCTTTTGTGAATACTATCCACTTAGCATATACGGGAGAAATCTGATAAGCACACACACATGGGTTTTAACTCACACACTACACTTATACACATTTTTCAAAGTACATAACCTCGAATTCTCTAAGTTCTTAGCCTTGATCAAACTTGTTTATCTCAGCTTCTTCTTGACCTAAACCGCTCTTCCAAGCGCCGCAATTTTGCTCCAAGGTAGTTTTCGGTATTTTGATCAAACTACCAAAATACCTTTTCTTGACGCGGTCATCTCCTTCGTTGCAAGCAATCGCCATACTTGCCACATGTATGTGCATCATTGGCTTGATACGCATTCGTATGTCTCTCCTGTTCCACCGGACCACGCATCACTTATACCGACTAAGCCATATCGTGCAACCCGTCGCTCGAATTTTCCTTCAATATTTTTCGTCTTTGTTGTGCTATGCTTGAGCTCATTCATCCCACTCAGCGTCTTTAATCGTTCTGGGCCCTGGCTCCTTCATGAGCATAGCCCCAATTCTCACTGCTGATCATGGTTGACTCCAAGCGACCCTGCACACCCAAAGACAAAGAAATTATTTTCGAACACAACTTCTTCATAATTTGACCCACATTAGCAATAGCATGTCTCATGCAACATATAATCACTGACCTAGGTCACCAAATCATCCCATGACTCAAATTTTCCAAAATCATCTATTTCTGTATGTTGTTCAAAAAAATCTAAAAATTTACAAATTCTAAAATTTCACTTATCTAAAGTAACAATAGTTATTCACAACAAAATTACAGACCTTTTCATATTATTCTTCAACCACACCCAGATGTATGAATACAAGAAAGCAAAACAATAATGGGCATTAAAAATTTAGTAACAAAACTAGGTTTCGGGCTTCTAGTTTGGCAATGTCGATCGAGTGGCTACGAAATGTGACTAGAAAACTAGTTGATGCGGTGTATATGGCTCCTATGCATACAAACTAGTTGAGTTCACGAAGAAACACACAGTAAATAGATAAGCATAGAGTACTAGAGTGGGTGGGCGTTATTTTAGGCTGCTGATTATAGCTTTCGATTTATGTTTTTAAAATTTTGGTTATTTGTAAGAGACAATACGAAGAGGGACAGCTGTATGTGATTTTGACCAGCATATCTGAGATCGGTATATCGTATACTACAATCAACTTATAGATTCTGTCTTAAAAAATACATCATTTAAAAATCAGTTAATGTAGCAAAAAAATGAAAACAAAAGAAAAGTCGTGCCAAACCTAGCCATGGTGGTTGAGTGGCAGCAAACGGGGATGAAGAGAACATGAGAGATGTGGGGAAAGTACGGGCCTAATGACTGTGCCCTAACTTGTCAAAATTCAGTCATGAATAAATGAAGACACGGCTAAAGGATCCGGTCATAAACCAATTTGACTACGTGGCTAGCCAAAATTTCGAAAGGAGATGTGGAGCCCATCTGTCACTCTAAAATTTGACTAGGTAGGAAAAATTGGAAACCAGAGTGCGGCCAAGGATTTACGGGTTCACCATTTGGCAAAAAAAAGAGAAGAGGGTAATTCAGCAAGATTATGTAGATACTCCATGGAGAATTCCAACGGAATGATAAATTTTGAAATTAGTTAACACAAACAATAGCCGAATGAATCGGGCATGGCAAACTTTTAAACTGGTGCCGACCATCACAAAGGCCCAAGGACGTCCAGTTGACAAGACACAGATGAAGCGACCTTCATGGGCCGAAATCCTGAGTCCCATGCAAGCATAGAGGATTCTAGAGTCCGTTCGGCCGAGCTGGAGCCTATTTTTGGAAGAAGCTGGCTCTAGAGAAGTTTGAGCCCCTGGGTGTTTGGAATCCAGCTCCAAAACAATCCAACATTACATTTACATATTGGGTATTACTAGCGTCCGGACGTTCCATCCGAGGGCTAGTGTTGTATGCTCGGCTGAAACATTTTGAGACCATATATGCAACATTCCTAGCCCATGTATGCAACCAAAAAAAGAATGATGGGAGATCCAACATTTGTAGATAGTGTGTGCAACAAATTTAACCAACATATGCAATAAAATATTTTCACAAAAAAATCTCGATGTTGCACTGATTGTTGTACGGATGAAAACGAAATGTTGTATACACAAACATATACCTCCGAAGAGGAGGTGACGGCGGCGATCGGATCTGGTGATGCCGCGCCTGAAGAGGAAGTCGACGGCGGTGGTCGGATCTAGCAGCGCCATGACCGAAGAGGAAGACTACGGCAGTGGCCGGATCTGGCGGCGCCGCATCCAAAGCGGTAGTTGACGATGGTGGCCAAATCTGGCGACGCCGTGCTCGAAGAGGAAGACTATGGCGACAGCCAGATCTGACGGCGCCGCGTCTGAAGACGAAGTCGATGGCAGTGACCGGATTCAGCGGCGGACGAATCCGATTATGTCGCGCTTGAGAACGGCGATTGCTCCCTGGCCGCCAGTGCGCTCTGGCTACGGCTGCTGGCTGGCAACCGAGCTCGACGAGTTTCGCGCGGACCCGCTTGCCCCGTGCACCAGTGCCGCCTGACTCTATCGCGTCCTCAACATCACTATCGCCGTGCAGAGATGACTTTTCGCCTCTTAGTTTAGAAAAAAAGAAGAGGATAATTCAGCAAGATTATGTAGATACTCGAAGGAGAATTCCAACGGAAAGATAAATTTTGAAATTAGTGTTGGTCACTACAAGGGCATTTCCATAATTTCTCAATTGAGAAAAAGGAAAAAATGAAAGACGGTGCAGGCGGGGCCCACCTGTCGGTGAGCCATGCGAGGAGATAAGGGGGAGGAGACTGCGTCTCCTCCCGTCTGGCGTCCGTGCGTGTGTGTGGCGCAGTCCGTCTGGGTGTTTCGGCCCGCCCGATCTAGTGATTTTGACGGCGCATGGGGGGAGACGGCGTGTGGAGGGGCAGCGGCGGAGGCGCGGGCTGGCCTGGGTTCCTCAGAGCCAGCCGCTCGCGTCACCCCGCTGCAAACCCCCGTCTCCTCTTCTTAAGGCAGATTAGCTCCACGGTTGCGGGTAGATCTCTTCCGATCCTGATTTTCTTCTCTTGGGTTGTTTCCTCTCTGTTCTTTGGGTTGTGCAAAGGTTTGGGGCTTCGGCGTCATCTCCGATTGAAGCCTTTTCTTTCGGTTTCTGCGCGCCCTTTGTGGTGTAAGAGGAAATCTGGAGGTTGAAGATTAAATCGAGGATAGGACGGATGAGGTGACGGTTACCTGTTGTTTTGAGCGTACTCAGCCAGTGCATTCTTGAGGTCTTGTGCGGCACTACCCTGACCCTCGGCTCAGGGGTCGGCTTCCTGAGATTGGAGAGGGCATTGTATCTCCGTCGACCACATCCTTCTCTTGCATCTGCAAAGAGGGGTGTTAGGTTTTCTGGGACAACACTTTCGAGTGTGCCTTGCCCTGTTCTTTGTGTTCTTCTTCGGCTTGATTTGCTTCTGGACAGTTTTTAGTGTTGTCTGCACTGTGAGTATTTTTGATTCTTTGCAAACATTGTCAGCAGTACCTGTTCTTTAAGTTCTGTTCAAGATCAAGAACTGGTAGATGATATGTTTGCTTGTGGGCTCGGAACATGTGCTCTGTGATGAACTAGTTGAATGTTGAGATTGATCTAGCTATCAGGACTAGATTTGAGCTCTATTAGTTTGTTTTCACTGTCTGGACAGAGATGATTCCTTCGGCTGATTTGAATTGTGCACAAGTAATTGAAATGTATGCCATGCAATAGCTGCTTTGTAATTCCATATCAGGTTCTATCCTTTACTATTTATGAGGCTGCATGTGACTATTCTGGTATATGCTGCATTTTGATATTCTGGTTTACTGTCAGATTAACGCATGTTAATTCATTGTCTATGAACATTTGTGCCGAAAATTCTAAATTCATGTTCACCGAATTTGAAGTCTGTGACATTGGAAACATAATTTAGAGCTCACATCTTGGACACTAGCTTTTAGATCATCAGTGCAGAGCTTCAACATTAGCATGAGAAGGCCAAGCTTAAAAATCTTGTGCAACTCTGTTCTGAGAGCGGATTTAAAACAATTACTTTGTCATATGCTAGATTCAATTGTTTTTCTGCTTAAAGAACTGCTTTACATCTTATTTTCAGCAGACTTGTGTTTATATTCATTGAATATTTACATGTGTATAAATGGCAAGGTGAAATTACATGATTATATGCAATTTATATCATTTATATTCTGCTGGAAATGTTTTTTATTTATCTTTAATATAGCTGGAATTAAAACTGAAATTATGTTCATATCGCATTATTTACAACAATCCAGAAAACCTACTATTAAAGAAATGGCTTCATTGTCCGATGTCGTTAAGCCGAAGATATTTGACGGTGTCAACTTTAAACGTTGGCAAGCTAAAATGAAGTTATGGCTGACTTATCTCAAACTCTTTTGGGTCATTTCGAATCCTCCAATGTTTCCATTGGAAATTCCTGAAATGATGCAATGGGAGGATGCGAACAACTCAGTCCTAGCTCGTTTGTTAGCAGTCTTATTCAATCGGCTGTTTGACGTGTACGTGAACTTTCAAGATGCCAAACAACTCTGGGACAAACTTGATGAGAAGTACTTCGAAGGAGACAACAGGAATGAGTCATTCGTAACTACAAACTACTTGAACTATAAGATGGTTGTGGGGTGGTCGGTGATGGAGCAGCTCCTCGAGCTTCAACTCCATGTACATGACTTAAGTCAATACGACTGCATCCTGCCAGAGAAGTTCCAAGTGAATGTCATCCTGGCCAATCTACCGCCTTTGTGGCGTGACTTTGTGACCGCTCGTAGACATATAAAGGAGCGTTTGACGCTCAATGAGCTGTCAGCCGCTATTAATGTCGAAGAGCGTGCTAGAGCCGGTGACGGCATGAGAAAGGCTCAAGTCCAAGCTCATTGGGTAGAGGTCAAGAGAACTGGAGGCTCTGGGAAACCAAAATTCAAGAATCAGCCCCAAGTCAAGCTCCAGCTAAAGAAAATGAAGAAGAAAAAGGAGGACATCATCTGCTTCGTTTGTAGAGAGGCTGGCCATAAGGCCAATCACTGTCGGAAGGGCAGGGGTCTATCTCCTGGTCAGCACAAAAGGCGCAAGGCTGAAGTGAATGTCATGCTGGCTAGCTCCAGTTCGGAAGAGTACGTACCTAAGGCCTTTATGGCAAGTCCATGTATTAATTGGTGGATTGATACAGATGCTACTAGACATATATGTGCCGATTGATCTTGTTTCTCTTCATTTCAGGATGAAGGTGGTGGATCCGTTCTAATGGGCAACAGAGCCGCTGCAACAATACGTGGGATTGGACAAGTTTGCCTGAAGCTTACCTCTGGCAAAACACTCATCCTCAAAGACGTACTGTATGTGCCTGCAATGACTCGCAATCTTCTGAGCGGGTCGATGCTTTGTAGGCAAGGAATAAAGCTTGTATTTGAGTCTAATAAGGTCATCCTAACCAAATTTGGTAGTTTTGTGGGTAAAGGCTATGATAGCGGAGGCATGTTCCGCTTATCCATTCTTGATTTAAATAATGTAAACATTTATAATGTTTCCCATTGCAATAAAGATCACGATATTTTGCATTCACGATTGTGTCATGTTAATTTTGAAGCTCTTGTGCAGTTGAGCAAGATGAGTGTAATTCTAAGCTATAATTATGAGAAGGGTTCAAAGTACGAAGTACGTGTGCAAGCAAAGCAGCCCCAAAAACGTTTTCATAGCGTTGAAGGGCAAAGCACTTCTCCACTTGAACTAATTCATTCCGATCTTTGTGAGATGAATGGAATATTAACTAAAGGTGGCAAATGATACTTCTTAACTCTCATAGATGATGCAACTAAGTATTGTTATATTTATCTACTTAGGTCGAAAGATGAAGCAATTGAATACATTAAAATCTATAAAGCTAAAGTTGAAAATCAACTAGAAAAGAAAATCAAACGGTTAAGATCGGACCGAGGCGGTGAATGCGTCTCACATGAGTTCTCTCAATTCTATGAAGAAAGTGGAATAATTCATGAAATTACTCCACCATACTCACCCCAGTCTAATGGAATAGCCGAAAGAAAGAACTGAACTCTTTGTGACTTGGTTAACGCCATACTTCAGAGTTTAGGTATGCCGGACTATTGGTGGGGTGAAATAGTTCTCACAGCTAATTATGTTTTGAATAGGGTTCCACCTCGCAATCAGGAGGAAACACCCTATAAAGGATGGAAGGAGAGAAAATCCAACTTATCGTTTCTTGAAACGTGGGGATAATTTGCAAAAGTGCATGTGCCGTTACCGAAGAAAAGGAAGCTTGGTCCTAAGACCGTTGATTGTGTCTTTCTAGGATATGTTATAAACAGCATGGCTTATAGATTTTTAGTGGTCAAATCCGAGATGAGTGACATCGCTACAAATATAGTGATGGAGTCTCGTGATGCGATATTTTTTGAGTATGTGTTTCCTATGAGATTCAATGAAGTCGTTGATCATTGTAGTTCAGATGAACTCTCTATTCTTCCTAGTGTCGATGACACCGCTCCAGAGTTGGAGTTGAGGAGGAGCAAGAGACAGAGGATCGAAAAGTCACTTGGCGATGACTTTGTCACCTATGTCGTGGATGATGAACCACGAACCCTTTCAGAGGTATACGCATCTCCAGATGTAGATTACTGGAAGGAGGCAGTCCGTAGTGAGATGGACTCCATCATAGCTAACAAAACTTGGGAAATTGCTGATCTCCCGCCTGGTTGTAAGCTAGTAGACTGCAAATGGATCTTTAAAAGAAAACGTAGACCTGATGGTACTATAGAAAAGTACAAGGCCCATTTAATGGCTAACGGTTTCAAGTAGAAAGAAGGAAAAGACTACTTTGATATATACTCTCATGTGGCTCGTTTACCCACAATACGAGTGTTTTTAGCATTAGCTACTGCATCCAAACTCCAAGTATATCAAATGGATGTAAAGACCGCTTTCCTAAATGGAGAGTTGGATGAAGAGATTTATATGCAACAACCCAGAGATTTTGTGGTTGAAGGGCAAGAAAAGAAAGTATATCGATTGATTAAATCTTTGTATGGTCTAAAACAAGCCACTAAACAATGGCATGAGAAATTCGATAGTACGATGACCTCGATCGGCTTTTGTGTAAACGAAGCCGATAAATATGTCTACTATCGGTTTAGCAGGGGCGAAGGTGTCATTCTATGCCTTTACGTAGATGACATATTGCTTTTTGGGACCAATATGAATGTGATCAATAGAACAAAGTCTTTCCTTTTCCAGAATTTTGATATGAAAGATCTGGGTGAGGTTGATGTTATCTTAAACATTAAGCTTATAAAGAGTGAGAATGTGTTACTCTTTCACGATCTCATTGTGTGGATAAAGTCTGAGCTAGATTTGGATTTATGGACTGTAAGCCAGTAGCCACACCTTATGATCTAAATGCAAAGCTACATAAGAACACTTATTGACTGACTTTTTTTGGAAAATTTTCTGAAATTTTTGAAATTTCCAATTTTCGTCTTTGTCAAGATTCCGATGATTTTTTTTTCACCAATATTGTTTTCGCTGGTTCACATGCTACGACTAAAATAACTTATCGACTGGAGAGAAGTGTTTACCGAATTGTATTCCATGCTTGTTTCTGTCTTCACATAGCGTTCGTCTCAACTTTCAAGCTAAGGTTTCAGCAGTTTATATTGACTCGTATGACCAATGCTTCTGCGAATTGGCGAGCGGCCCAGACTTTGATGGGCCTTGGCTCCAATTGCTTAGCTAAGGCCTTGGCGATATGAGTAGCGGCCCAACCCTCGTATATCTGAAGGACATTGAAATGCTCGACTGCTTGTAGTACACATCATATTTTTCTGTACTCTATGGTCTTGGACTCATGGTTGTGCTACTCTTTGTATGATTTTGATGACGCTTGTCATTTTTTCGCTACCCAAGTTCTTGCGATGATGGTTCGACCGAATCTGAAGTCTGAACCGCTCAAAATTGTCAGCTCAGCTGGGGTTTCTTTGGTCCAAGATTCCTTACCTGTTTGACGGCAAGCGCCACATTTTTGCATGTGTCCTTCCTCCTGAATGTGCCAGGCCCAGGCGCATTCAAGAAGAAGCTTTTTGACATTTTTTCACTCCTAGATGCTGTTCGCCTGCCCCTCCTACGTACGATTCTGCATTCTTCTGGCCTTCAATGTCGTGTTGTCTAGACTGCTAAATGCAGTTCTGTTCAACACTGTTCGGACTGGGTGGAGGGGAGGGAACACCACGCAAACATTTCCAAGCAGACAAGTCTACAACCCAAAGAAAATCAGACAAACTCATCTCACTCCTGAGCTGTCTGTTGGGACTTCACATGGGACAAAGCAACACGTGAGAGTGGAAGGACGGTGTGTGAATGTCTAGGATAATTTTATGATAAATCATTGTTAAATTTATGAAGTGAGTATTTGAATTTTGCAAAGTTTGATTTTTATTGGTTTTGTTGTCAGATTGATGGTCTGACCGCTGGCTGAACACTGGTCTGACCGCTAGCTCGCTGCCGGTTAGACCGCCGTTGTTCTGCCGGTCAAGCCACTCCGAGCGATATGACCGCAACTGTTAGACCGTCGACTAGTAGTACCGTGTTTTACTTGCCTGTTGCTATTTTTTAGAGTGGGTTTTTTCCTCTGTCTGTGACCAGTCTGACCGGCCCCAAATTTCGGTTTTGTGCTTTTGTTTGGGGAATTTGGTTATGGGGTTATTTAAATTATGTTTGGTCAGTGCATTATTGTTGCATAATGCATGTTTTAGCTAGTATGTGTCAAATTATGAAGAACTTATGACCAGAAATGGTTTCTTTATCTTTGAATATGCAGGAATTTTTGGACTCAACTATGGTCAACGACGAGAATTAGGACTACGCTCATGAAGGAGTCAATGCCCAAAACAATCAAGAAAACCAGGCGAGGTTGTTAAGCTCAAACATGGCATGAGAAAGATAGGTGTAACACCCTAGGGTCCAAACTGGCTTAGGCCTAACCCCATTCTGAATAGGCCACGCACATGTAGCAACCCACTTACGCTTTCGTCCTCGCTTCGCGCAAAACGATTAACCGGAGGTGCTACTATTGGAACTCCTAAGCTTATATGTAAGTACTTCTCAAGTTAAGATAGCAAGGTGGGACTAACCCAGAAATTCATGTGCACACACACATGGGCCAACATGAGCCAAGGTGTCACATACACCCCCCTCAAAGGACCCGACGTCCTCGTCGGACCAACATACCCACACTACGGCAAATAATAAGGATCTCCCCTCTTGACACTTGTCTATGCGTTCAGTGCCAGCACATATGCCATGTCGTGTGTCCGCTACGGGCCTACACGCGCCATGCGCCATATGCCCGCGCCCCTGACCCGCACGCGCCCATGTAACCGCGAGAGTCGGCTCTGATACCATTTGTAACGCCCTAGGGTCCAAACTGGTTTAGGTCTAACCCTATTCTGGATAGACCACGCATACGTAGCAACCTGCTTGCGCTTTCGTCCTCGCTTCGCGCAAAACGGTTAACAGAAGGTGCTACTATTGGAACTCCTAGGCTTATATGTAAGTGTTTCTCAAGTTAAGCTATCAAGATGGGACCAACCCAGAAATTCATGTGCACACACACATGGGCCAACATGGGTCAAGGTCACAATAGGAAATATTGAAGGAAAAGTTCGAGCGACAAGTTACACTAAGTGGTTTGATCGGTTCAAGTGAGGCGTGACCGGTGGAACTAGAACGGAAGAGATTTGCCGATGCATGGCAAGTCATTAGTGCACCTACATGTGGCGAGCATGGTAATTGCTTGCAATGAAAGATGAAGACCAAGTGAAGACGATGGTATTTTTGTAATTTGCCAAATACTGGAAGCTACGTTGAATCAAAACCACGGTGCTTGAGCGGTGATTGGAAAAGTGGTTTAGGTTAAGGAGATGCTGAGAATGTCAAAGTGAATCAAAGGCTAAGGACTTAGCGGTTTCAGACACATATGCTTTGAAAAACATGCATAAGTTAAGTATGTGAGTAAAACCCGTATTGTATGAAGTTAACAGGTTTTTCTCAAATGTGTTAGTAGATAGTATCTATTAGGGTTAGATATAGCCTAGTTGTCTCATCTATTTAACGGGTTGAGATGAAAACTTGTAAGTGAATCATCCAACCATTTCTTATTCTAATCTTATATTTTAGGGTTAGCGATGCGGCCTAGAGCATTATATCAACACTAATTTTTAATTCTAAATTAGTTTCTAAGGAGAGGGAGGATAGTTCGGATTGCATCTAGCCATTTCTTAGGAGCTGATTTTGCATGTAAGCCAAGATTGTTTATCCATCTACGAGTGCTGCTGCTGAGTTACGTGTTGTTCCAACGAGTAGATCAATGCTAGTATATCGCTGTGAGCTAAAGAATTGCTGTGTTTTAGGTTTAGAATACTTTGAAAAATTTTATAAGACATCGTTCGCAACTCCTCATTTGCCATCCCGATCTAACCGAGGCTCAAGCGATGAAACCACACAGCGAAGACACGCACAGGATGACACAAGTGGGACACACCCATTCCCTGTACGTTTATTTTTCCACTGCAAACCAAGTAGTACTACTAGTAGTAGTATTTAGTATATTAGTATGCCCTGAGGTTTCTTGCTAGTGTCCACTGCAAATCAAGTTGTACTCACCCTGGCAGCTTTAGAACCCAGAACAGTCTAAGCAATGCCTCTATAGTCGCTCGGTTGAACTAAAATAAACTAGCTTATGGCTAAAATTACACTGTAGTTATCTAAAATTACACTATAGCTGATGGTGATTTATTTGATGCAACTAAATTTAAAAAAATTAAAAAAAACAGATTAATCAATTACAGACAATGCAAACGAATACGAAAAAATCTGCAAAAAAACTAAAAAAGCTAAAAAAAATACGAAATTTATAAATAACAAAAATTAAATCAGAAACTAAAAACTTAAACAGTGGATAGAAAAACCGCTTTAAACAGAGGAGGCTTAAAGCAGCCCAGATCAAAGCTAAAGTCAAAGGGACACGCATAAAAAGCTGTAGGAGTGTATAGAAAAACATCGCTCCTCCTACAATACTACAATAGTAACAGTGGATTTCTCCAGGATCAGCAGTGCCATGCATTGATCTTTGTGTATGAATGCCCATCAGCCATCACCGCTTCATTTGACTAGTCGCACAACCCAGAATAGGGTTGTAGGAGTACTGGAGTACGGATGCTGCTTGGCACTCGAAAAGTCAGAGCTGAGATCTCACTATTCATTTTCTTTTGGTACATCAGCTAGTGCTCCTCCCTATGATTTTAATTGCATGCCGATGCAGACGCTGCAGGTGAACAGCGTGAGCCATAAATTTGCTGGCTTGATGAACAGGGTGAGACGAGCAGTACCCAAACAAAGTACAAAGGAGAGAGGAGTGTGTGTACGTTAAAGTTGGTTTTTGGTGTTGAATGGACCGACTTTAATTTTTAGTTTATTTAAATCAAAAACCACTTAAAAGGTATTGGTTTCTAATTTTAGTTTATTAGGGTTTTTTGTTTTTTTGCTTTTTCTTTTTTCTCTTATTTCTGTACATTGTCTGTGACGATATAATATTTATTTTTTATTTTTCTTTATTTTTTAAGAAAAAACTAATAATCGGTATAGTTTAAATGTAACCATAATCCAAAAAAGACAGTCAGAAGCTACAGTGCATTGGCATGTTTACGGTAAAGATCCAAGTGAGGTTGTTGGACATGTTTTATTAAGCTGTTAATTAGTCTCTCATGAGTGCTTCAGAGCTCTCTGAAAGAAAGCTAAGATGGGTAGATCTTGAGGTACATGTGGACTTGGTTATTAGTATCGTCGATGCAAATCAGCGTAAATCAAGTCAACATCCAAATATCCAAGTTGAGCATAAAAAATAAAAGCAAAACTTTTGTACAGAAAGAGAAGATCAGTGGTGGTTTCATCAGACTGCTTTGCAGTTTGTGTAGTTTAGTTTTTTTTCCTGAGAGCTTAGAAGCGGTATATTTGAGGGGTAATGTTTGCCAGGAACAAGTCAACAACTATACATCATTTTGAGAAATGGAGAGAAGTTTCAGCTTAAGAAATAACAGTTTTTTTAGAGAGAGATTTTTAGAAATGGAGAGAAGTTTCAGCTTAAGAAATAACAGTTTTTTTTAGAGAGAGAGAAAGAGAGTAAGAAATGACAGATTTGGCTGTGACTGTGAGCATAACATATGACACCTCAGGAAGGAAATGGAGGAAGCAGATACAATCAACAGAGATCTTTTTCGGGCCTGCGAGTGAGCCAATTATCCTGCTGCCCATAACTATACACAGACACACAAAAGATGGATGAAAGGACATGTTCTTTTTTGCTGAATTTTACGATTTTTGGCTGTGGCTTGTGATTTTTAGACTGTTTGTGCAAGAGATTTCAGAGTAACAGAATCTTACGTGTGGTTTTTACCGATATAAATGAATTCAATACAGTATATACTACAATTAGCTAGTAGACTCTATCTTAAAAAATACTCTATTTAAAAGCTAGTTACTGTAAAAAAAAAGAAAAAATAGTTTTTAAAAACTAAAAAGAATAGGCCCAAAGCCGCCTGTCTGGCTTCGTGCTCCCGCTGCGTCCTCTCTCGATCCGTACCAACATTGGGTGAGTGATTTGCCTGATTGGAAGCCACTTGCCTGAACTTGCATGGATGCCTGGTGTTCTTTCCCTCTCCTTGCATGCATGGAAAAAAAATCTTTATATATGCTCATCCTTTAGTGATTCCTCCCTTCCTTTGATCATGTTCTCCTTTGACAATTTGGTACTATATGCTCATCTTATGGTCATGTTTAATTTCGGTACAATTTTTCTCCGATATATAAGCTGGTTTACATACTGTTACTAGTAAATCTAAAAAAATCTGACTTTTACCAAAATCAACCTATATGAGGTTTCGTTTTGAATGCATGCAGAGCTTCAGTTATATTAGATAAACTTGACAACAAAATGCCTATTTGGTCCTGAATTTGTCTTGCATGTCCACGGTCAAGGCTGAAGTTAGGCGAAAGAGATATGTAGTTTCTTTACAATATTATAGGCTTACTGAAATTTGCAAATAGTATGGAGCAATTTAGTTCTGTTCACATCTCCCCATATACTTTTTTATTCAACTTGAATTGCACAATATACATTTAACGAGTAGTTAAACATGAGCAATATAATAGAAAAAGGCTCGCATGAAAGAGGAAAATTTTGGATCAAACTCCAGCATACCCACAATAAAAAATTAATAAGCATATTAATTGCGTTCTGACCATACTTAAAATTGTGCTACATCAATTAGGACAATTGATTACCAATGGGTGAAGTTCAACTAGCCCTCTCTTTTTTCAAACTGTATTTGTCTAAAAAAAGAGTAAATTACACTTTGCAATAGTAATTTGTCGCTTGTTTCACTTTGTACCAGGATTAATCTATACATTCATTTTACATTAGGGTAGATCAAATAAAAAATTACTTTACACTAGTCAATCAATTCTAGTCCCAAACAAGGCAATCAAATTCAAAGAATAGAGCAATCAAAATCATGTATACTAACTTGCCATTATGCAGAGTTGGTTTTAGCCAAATAAGGTTGGGCTAGTGTACAGTGAATTTTTGTTTGATTCACTTTGGTGTAAAATAAAAGTATCGATTAACTTTGGTGCAAAATAAAATAAACGATAAGTTACCTGATATAAAATACAATTTGCTCATAAAAATACAAAGGTTCCTTCTCATGAATGAGAGAGAGAGAGAGCGCGCCATAATAGCAAAGCTGCAAGCCATTAAAGAACAGGCCTAAACATATTTGGTTCGATCCAACTGAGAATAAACATGTTTTTTCCATGCATGCGAAACAGGTCCCTCCTATTGCATGCCTGCCTGCCTCAAGCAAATCCAGATAACCTAGTTGAGTTCAGTTGAGCTGACTGATAAAATAGCATATATTAGGGACTGTATGGCCTACCCAGCCGCGGCCTGAATCATCCGCGTCATTCTTTTAGCTTATAATTTTCTTTAACAAATAAGTAGAATAATTTTTTTTGTTGTTATTTCAAAGCGGATTATTAGAATAACCTTTTCTAAGCGACTTATCAATTTATTAGTATTCGATTCGTTTGCACAACAGCTCACGATAGGGGTAAAAACTTTAACCGTAGTCATAAGTCACATCAAAAAAAAGAACACACCCCATATCATTCACCCATTTCACCCCACCATGCCCTGTCTCTTGGTACTTACTTCTACTACAATATTGCAAACGCAAAAACAGATGGAGAAAAGAAAAACTAATTAAGTCCCTTTGATTCAAAGAAAAAAATACAGGAATTTGATCCAAAGGAAAAATTCATATAAGGCCATAGGATAGGAAAAATTCCTACAAATTTGAATGAATTCTAGCATGAGGTCTAACTTCATGTTAGTAATTTCTTTGAGAGTTCCAATACATCTGCTTTCTCCCTCTCTTTTCTCTCTCTAATCAATTAATATTTAATCTCAAAATTCTTCATTTTCCTATAAGGCAACCAAACACAACTCTTGAGCAATTATTGTGGTTTTGTTTTCTGCTGGATTTAACAAGCTATGATATTCTAATTCTGTGTTTTTTCTTTTCCTATATTTTAGAATCCTACGAATCAAGAAGCCCTTAAACCTATTCTTATTTTTTGTAATGGCAAGTGATTCCAAAAGTAACATCATGTAGGGCTCTAGGATTACGTATACGGTGTCAACAATCATTGCATATTTGCATGGCTCTTCGAATCATCAAGCTACACACACAACTTTAGCTTTTGTGGTAGAACGATGGGATGGTATCGACTCTATCATGCATGTCTATGTAAGTCTCCCGTCTTTTAGTTTTTGTGTGTTGGAATCATGGGTACGTACATGTCGGTTGCACAGTAATAATAGCTAGTGTCGATGCAGAATGTGTAGAAGCTTGTAGCTTTGGCTGAACCGAATTCCCCGAGAGGGAACTCCGGAAAGATACAATAAATTAAGATCAGATGGTAAAAGTTAATGAGTATTTTGCAATAAATAAAAAACTATTTCTCCTTCTCTGTTTTTCTTTCTTATAACAATCACAGAAATCAAAACTAGATTGCTTTCCTAATTAAGTTGAGACAAAAAAGATGAAGGAAGAAATTGGCAACCAATCCATTCAGTGGCGGAGCCAAAATTTGGTTACGTTCCAGGCTCAGTGGTGAAATGATCTAGGCTATCTGGGCTGGACTATAAAAAATGTTACTCAGGCTAGATTGAATTTACCCGAGTTGTACACTAGATATTTTTCTACACCCTAAACTGAAGTCTACCCTGGTGTGGCTCCACCCCTGAATCCACTGTGCCCTCCTTTTAGCTAGTGCTCAAGTGAGCATAAAGTTTAAGATTTTAGCTTAAATTGCATTTTTGGGGTTTTTTTTTCACTGTAACCGCTAGAAGCTTTTTCGACGTAATAAAATTAAAAAAAAATAAAAAAATGTTACGTCATCATGGATAATATAAATGAAGATGAAAGAAATAAGAAAATAGAAAAAAAACCTAAAAACTAAAAAGTGAGAAAAAGATGAAATAAAGAGCTAGAAGCTGTCTCAGAGATTTGCGAGTGGTAAGAACGTGAGCATTGCTGCTATAAGTTGGATGTTTTGGCATAATATTAATTGGTGCTAAAAGATCTCTTCGCAGTTGCTACAAGCAAGCTAGATGTATCTTTGATACGCTTTCACCTGCGATCCTGCACGCATGCGTCAGCTGGTGATGATCCATCTGATCGCGTTCGACTTGACGCCATCTCGATCGATCTCTGCAAGGCTGGGTGCTCCCAATCAGACGTCAGGTTCACACAGCTCGCTCTGAAGCCTAGCCCAGCCTAGCTAAATAAATACTCCCTGTTATTCAGCTAGCTGCCCTGCATCTGCATGGATGCGTCCTTTACTATTAACTTACTAGAAAAAAAAGCGCGGCGCCACGCCGCGCTAGCTACCGTGTGGACCAAAATAAAAGAGCCGAAAATTGTGAGACGGGTTTTTAAAAAATCGAGGACGGATGCGTAATTTAGGAGAAACAAAGGGTGTTTCATAAAAAGGGGACCTGTAAGGGCCCGTGCGTAAATAAATAAGGACCATGCGTAAATAAACGAGGATCCGTGCGTAATTCGGAAACCGCGGGGCCATCCCGTAAAGTGCAGGGCTAAAAACTACCGGGGACCTGTTCGAGAAATAAGGACCAGACGTAATTCGAAAACCTCGGGAAAAGACCACGCGACCGTGCGAAATCGGCCGCTGGCGCGCTGGACGCAGCGCGTATGGCGCGGCGAGCGCGCGAGGAGGTGAGTCATGGAGCGGGGCGGCGATTCCGGGCATAAGGAGGCTAGTATGTATCATATTGCTTGTGTCGTTCAGTTGAGTTAAAATAAATTGATTTATGATTAAAATTATATTATATCTAATCTAAAATTACATTATAGATTATAATAGTTTATTTGGTGTAACTAAATTTTAAAAATAGAAAAAATAGATTAACCCATCATAGACAATATAAACGAATACGAAAAAAAGAACTAGCCAAAAAATCTTTAAAAAAACCTAAAAAATTTGAAAAAATTCTTAAATCAAAAATCAGAAACTCAAACCAAAATAAGCGGGCAGTGAGAATCTCGTAAGATTCCCTGTAAAATCCTTGAGTTACTGCCCTACGTCTAGAGATGGCCCGTGGCCTGGAGGAGAGGATGTGTGCGATTTGGTCCAGTTCAAGCACAACTAGAATAGGTAGCTCCACATTTTTACGCGTCTCTTTTTTTGGGGATTTATCATTTGGTTTTTCCTTGTCCATGCCTTTCTCTTCTTTTTTTCCGTTTGTTTTTTCGGTGGCATACACGTCCGTGCTTTTCCGTGTCTTTCTTTTTCTCGTTTCTTTTTTTCCGTTTGGATGCGCATCCGTGCTTTTTTTTTTTCTTCCGATGCTTGGTCTCTAGCGGGCCTTGAAGGGTTTCCTTTTTCCCTACCATCTAGGTTCCTGTATTGAGTATCCTTGTCGGGTATGATTCTCTATTTTGTGTAATTGTTATGGTTTATTAACCAAGATAATATCTATTTTGTGAGAATTTATAGCGTGTTTATTTTTTTTCTTAGTAGCTCTAAAAGACATGTCATCAACTTTTAATATGTAATAGATTTATTATTTTTCTTAGCAGCTCTAAAAATGTCTATCATTGATTTTTAGTACTTAATAGATTTATCTTTTTAATTCTTAGTAGCTCTAAAGAAGTCTATCAGTGATTTTTAATATATAATAGCTGTCAGGAGGTGGGGCCAAGCATGAGTGCATGAATTGGATCGTCATCGTACATGTTAGCATGTTGCTTTGGCTTCCTTACTCTCTCTGTGGAGATGGTACCAGCAGTAGATTTAGGTCTTGTTCAACACGGCTCTTCCTTCCGTTCTATGTTTTAGAAGTTAAAAGTTGTTTTAAAATGTGTTAGCTTTTTAACATGATATTTTTTTTCTTTTCCAATGTTTATGGATATAATAGTTGTTTATTTTTCCTTTTTTTATTTTTCTTTAATTGAATGAAAAGAGACGTGAGTGAGGAGACATGTTGCATTATAGTTGCAACAAACACAACAGCCCAAGATAATGCGGATATAGGTTTATTCTTTTTGGTTAGGTTGTTCGTATAAGAGATTACAAAGTAATAAAAATTTATATGTAATTTTTATTGATATAAATAAAGTTAGTACAGTATATACTATAATTAATAAAAAGAACGCAGCCCTAATCTGAAAGGGGAGTCAGACATGCGTGTTCGCACACACTGGCAATGCACGTCAAAGATCATGCATCATGATAGATTGCATCATAACACATGCGGATTGCAGCAGCCGGTGGGTCAGCAGTAGTACCTCTACAGCGTTGCGTTGTGCTGCATGTAGAGCCCACATTAGTTAGTTCCCCTTGAAATAAATGAACGTCCTTACAAAAAATGGAACTTGCAAACAGCGTCTCGGAAGTCAACGGTAGTGTGGTTTAGTACTTTTGTGGTATGTGCGAATGCGAGCGTGAACGCTTCTACTCACCCATCCCGTTCCAGCTGTGCAACCTGACCCTGCAAGTTACACTAAAACACCTCGGACCAACCTCGTAGAGTCCCAAAAAAAAAAGGATATGTATAGGTATTATTTGGATATTTTCTTTTTAACAATTATTTAAATTTCGAACCGTTGGATTAGAGATTCAACGGTCCCTTTTTGGAGGGAAGAGATTTTTTTGGAGGGGACAGGGAGAATTTATGACCGTTGGATCTCTAATATAACGGTCACAAATCTAAATAACAGTTAGAAAGAAAACATCCGAATAATGTTTATCACTATCCGTATTTAGCGAGTTTACGGGAAAGCATGTTAAATAACCATACTGTTATGGAAAGACATGAAGTACGGATATGGGTGTGAGGTTGAGTAAATGAAACTACTGGGAAAAAAAGATGTGGGGCCATGGATCAGCCCCAATTGTTTAACTACTATTTGTATGCTCAGTTTGGCTTATATAAGCTGCCTTATGGTTATTTTTGTACTATAACTGATTTATTTTGCAATGTATCTGGTGGTGACGTTTTGGTGTAATTAAATTTAAAAAAAATAAAAATAGAAAAAAGATTAGTCTATCACAGACAATACAAACGAATACAAAAAAAACAAAAAGCTAGAAAAAGACAAAATTAAAAAATAGTGAACTAGAAGCCAAAAACTAGAAACTAAGGCCGAAACAAGCGGGGGGTTAACTCATTTGCGCTTAAAGCTTAAGCTTTTGGCTTATTTGGCACTTTTGATATTGTTTGTACTGTAGCTGCTGTTATCTTTTCAGTATAATTAAAATTTAAAATACAAAAAAAGGAAAAATGTTACGTTATCACGGATAATGCAAAGAAATAAAGAAAAAAAGAAAGGCCAAAAAAGCCCCCTGTTGTAGGGATAATCCTCACCTAAGCTCATCCGCCCTGCTAAGGAGTTGTAAAGTCCAAAATAGGATATGTGTAATGATATAGATACCCCTATAGAGGGTACATGTATGTAAGGGCATAATTGTAAAATGCACCTCATGTAAATATATATATTCGCCCTGGACCTAGGGAAAGGGGCAAGCATTGTTCATCCATCATCTCCACTATACTACTCTCCTACTTTACTGTTTGGTCAGTAGTCACAACACTCCCAAAAAGCCAAAAGCCAGAAAAAGACAAAATTAAGAAGCTAAAAGCTAAAAGTTGAATCTCAAATGACCATAGCCTAATCATATATGTATATTAGAGTTGTATAGCAAATACAATTATATTTTAATTATAAGTAGTAGAGATGTATGCCAATAATAATTGTATCATAATATCTAGCTACGGATAAATCTGCTAGTTCCATGATAAAAAATATGCAGATTTTCTATTTTATATTCAAAGAAATAAACTTGCGATACAGGGTTTTATTAATCTTAAAATGACTACTCTACCCAACTTTTACCTCACTCTAAAGACATTTGAGATGATGAGCTGTGTTTTTCTTTCTCAAGACAAAACCAGTAGAATATACCATGGCAACGATCAGCTTAACGGAGCAATTTATGTATACATAATGTCGTTTCTTCAACTCTTCGACATCAGCACATGGTGCTGAATGCTTGGTGTCTACGCATGTCTCTAGACCATCGTAATCATCTGGCAGAGCTTTATTGCTAACTGCGGCCATTTGGTACGGCTTGTGCTCCAAGCTTTTTATTCGAATTTTATGATGCTCTATTAAATATTTAGCTTCTCAAAATGACTCGATTTTACTTCTCACGAAGAGCTATTTCAAAAATAAACTAGCATAGAGAAGTAGTCTTCTCATGGATTCTCGTAGGAATCTAGCCTACCATAAACAAAAGTATCCTTGAAAGTTGAAAGAAAATATCCACCTTTTGCCATCGAGCCTCTAGGCGCACCCATTTCCCTTGCCCTCCCCACCCACGCGGCTGGACTCTAGGGGACCCTGGACTACGCTCTCCATGCCACCAGCCCTTGAAGCCTCATTCCGAACCCTATACGTCGACCATCGTCCGCCTGGAGGATGTTGGCCCTTGATGCCACCATCCTCGGAGATTGAAGTTACCGGCCCTCAACGCCGCCATGGAAACCCTAGACGCCACCACTGATAACCGCCAGACTCGACACCACCGCTCCTTGAGCACTGGCGCCAGCCTCTGAATTTTAATGCCACCTGATTGTATCCAACAATCTTTCTTTTAATGAAAGCTTGTAGCTTCTCTTTAAAAAAAAGAAAGATTTAGCAATTTTACAGAATATGCCACTCCCTTAGGTTAAATTTTAGGTTATATCACTCTTATGCATCAATGTCATACGGATCCAGAATCAACATATTAATGACACAGAGTGACATATTTGAGTCTGAGTCGGGAGTGACCTATCGCGAAAGATCTACAGTGCTGTGCCAAACAAGCACACTCAGCTCAAAAAGGAAAAGAAGATATATGGTTCCAAGAATGTTAAATTATACGATCAGGATTTTTTTATTTTAGTAGCCAAAATTGTACATTTAGGTATAAGTTTAATTCACTAAATCTGTATTGTGTCTGATAAAATTGAATGGCATCGCTGTTCTATAATCTGTACTGCGGACTATAGTTAATAGTTCTACAGGAAAAAACTCGTTAATATATCCAATCAGGGAGCCATAATACGCATTGGATCAGCCTACGCCATCATCCTTATGATCTTGAGTAACCCAATCATATAACATTGTCGCTGAAAGTACCCATATAATCATCGACAGGCAAGTTTTCATTGGGCATGAATGTTCGACAAAATCGAGTCGTCGCTTGATGTGATATCTCGTTTTATTAAACGGCCCGATCAAACAAGCCATCAAGTGTGCGCTAGCGCAACTGCACACATGCTTGCTTGCTTTGGTTTGGGAATTGGGATTTGGGACACAAGAACCGTTTACTCATGTGCCATCCACTTTCTTTGTTTCCTTGGCCACCCGGCAACAAAAACCAATTGCTCTGGGATAATTGCATTGAGCCCTACCAGCATGCTCGAAATTTCGTATGACCGTGAGCCTAAGGTCCTGTTATTCTGTAATCTCTCATATAAATAGACCAAAAACTATAAACCGTAACAAAAAAAACTATAAGTCATAGCTAAAAAAGAATAAACCCTAAATCTCTAGATTAGTATTCATCGTGAGAGGACAAGCACACACAGCCCAATTTTTACGAGAGGAGCCTGATGCAATTACCTCTCGATTGGTTTTGAGGCTCATAAATTCGGCCGGCAAACTTTGCATTGCAAGTGACGAGTGGTAGGGCTAACAACCAGATGCCAACCACTGCCATCCGTCGTCCGTCATGCTGCTGCCACGCCAAGATTTCTCATGTGCTACAGCCCCTCCTTAAATGCAGGTTTTAATTCCGCCGAACCACCGATGCACCAACCTTCATCTTCTTCGCATCCATGGAACGGGGTTGAGGTTGAGCCGACGTGAGAAGTGGTTGCAAATTACTCATATTATTTAGTTATCGTGTTTGATAGAATGTAAATATGATATATATTTCTTTACCTAATTAACAATTTATTCGTATTTGAATTCACATAAAAATATAGATACAAATATGATATGGACTTTTAACATCCGAAATGTTATTTTATCCGGACTATCCGTATCTACATTGTATTCGATGAAGTCATATGCATATTTTTATTACAATACGACTAATTAGTTGGACAAGTTTTTTAGTTAAATATGAATTCGTGTTTCTTTAGGTGAAGTAAATGAATTAGAATGATTAAACGTGATTATACGAGGATAACATATCATTAATATCTTCATACTATATAAGTTACGAGGATATCCGGATCTGCTCGAATTGAGTAGATATTTGATTCGAATTCATATCAGACATTTGTTTGATCCGTATTCGTATTCGACGTTTGTTCGATTCGTATTCAAATTTGAAAAAAAATATAAATACGAATATAATTTAAATATTATTCGATCCATTTTCACCCTAGGAGGCAGCATTAGCATGCATGAAGAAGAGAACGGTCGATATATTTGATTATGCTTTTAAGTTTTCAAGAGAGCATATGAGTGCTAGTTACTGTATGAGCATAATAGGAGCACTGCTCGTCTTTCTGGAGTAATCAAAATGATACTGGTTGGAGATGATCGTTGACGGTTAGTTGATGTACTCTGCTTCTGTTCAAAAATACTATGGCTTTAGATTTTAACTTCTAAATAATAAGAGAGATTGAAGAAATAAGTACTACTTATATTGAGAAGCTATTCCATATAAAGCGGTTCATACAGTGACACCTACAAACAATTTATAAAAATTACCTTAAAAAACTATTTTATTCAAAAACTGATTTTTAAAAATAAAAAACCAAAAGATAAAAGTTATTTAGAATATGGCGTTTAAAGGCATGTTCAGAACACGCAGGAATCCCATACGGAGCCATGCATTCAATTATTTTAGAAATCTCGAAAAATTCGCGCATCTCAAACGAGACTTTAGATAATACTGGGAGAGAATACCATGATAAGCATATCTGGTATAGTTTTCACTAAGCTAGATGGACCTAGATACTTAGGTGGAATTTTTGGGTTTATGGTTTATGATTTAAATATTTGAATTCTGGCTATTCGTGAGAGACAATATGCAGAGGAAAATAGTTACATGTGATTTTGGTCGGTACAACTAAATTCAATCTATTTTTTACTATAGTTTTTTATTGTTTCTATCTTTAAAAAATACACCGTTTAAAAATTAATTATTACAAGTAGTATAAATATAAATCAACTTTAAACCAGAACCCGACATGGTTCGGTGCCCTTAGACTTAGGAGACTAACGAGATGTTGTTTTGTACGGCTAATAAGGGAAGAAGAAAAAAAAATGGTACTCCATATGCAAGGGACAAACATAGGAGGTTATGAGTAACAGGTACCGTGTGGTTGAGGTGCTGGTCCTTTCCATAAAAGCTAACAATTTAGGCTATATTTTTTTGACTGTGTTTTATAACTTTTAGCTGCAACAAATAGGTCTACCTGCTCGGTTGGGCTGAAAAGCTGTGACTTATGGCTAGAATTGTACTGTAGCGGTTGAAATTTCACTGTAGCTGAAGGTGGTTTATTTGGCGTAATTAAATTTAAAAAATTTTAAAAATAGAAAAATATGCTAGCTCATCACGTACAACACAAATGAATACGGAAAAAAAGAACCGGAAAAAAAAAACTCAAAAAAGCCAAAAATTCAGAAAAAGATAAAATTTATGAATAGTGAAAAATAAGTGAGAAGCCAGAAGCTGAAGCTGAAATAAATGGAGCATTAATTAAATGAGCTATATGCTAAAATTTAGCTGAAAAGAATAGGGCAACTCACAGGAGAGAAAAAAGAGGGGCAAGTACAAAAGGCAAGGCGAGAGAGTGCATCGGGTTTGGCTCGGCAACCAACCGAGAGAGAATGAGACGCTTACGGGTCTATTTTTTTGACTACCCATTATGATTTATTGGTAAGATTTATATCTTTTATTTATTTGTGAGAGATAATTTAGAGTAAAATATATTTATATATAGTTCTAATCGATCTAGATAAAGTTACTATAATATATATTTCAATTAAATTATTGATTTTGTTTTTAAAAAAGACTTTATTTAAAAATTAGTTATTTTAAAAAAATTATAAAATCACAGTTCAAAAAAGTGGCTATATCCTCCGTAGCCCTCTCCACCTCCCTCATCCCCCCTGCAACACCGCGCGAACGCTCCTCGAACTCTTCCCCGTTTCTTGATTCCCCCCCTGGTCCGCCGTATCGCTGTTCTTTGGCGCCTTCTTGTTGTTGTTGGCGTTCTTGGCTTCTGGATATTGCTCGCTGGTTTCTTCAGCTGTTGGGGGCCGCGCATTGGCGGGCCACGGGCGGGTGGGTGTTCTTGGTTAGCCGTGCTGTTTGACGAGGAGGAGGTGGTGGTGGTGGTGAGGATTGAGGAAAAGTGTCGTGAATGGAGGGGGAGGAGGGTTTGGGTTCGTCGTGTTCGGCGGCGGCGCAGCAGCAGCAGATACGGGTGGTGCGGTGCCCCATGTGCGAGAAGTTGTTGCCGGAGCTCCCCAACTACGTCTACGTCTGCGGCGGATGCGGCGCCACTCTCCAAGGTCTCTCCTTTTTCCATCTCTTGTACTAGTTCTACTATCTTGCACCTACCTCTTCTGTATTCTGTTCTGTTCTTGTTTATTTCTTTCTCCCGCATTTGTGTTCGTCAATTGTTCCTCTGCAATCAGGATGAATTTGCTCAAACTTTATTGCCTTTTTGAAGGGCTTTTTTCTTCCGATTTTACGCAAAAGGATTTGCTGCCGGCTTTAAAAGCTCAAGTCTTACGGATTAATCTGTTCAATTGGTGCCGCACCCAGGTCATCTGCCCTTTTCATTTTTCACACTTTTTCTCCTCCTGGGACGCGTATTCCACCTCGTTTTGTTTGCTTTCGACTTGTAAGGATTCCCTTTTTATTTTTGGTTCGTTTCTTAGCTTCAATTATTCGGGAAATTTTGATCATTTTATCTCCATCTTTTTAAGATGTACTTTTTTTGCTTGCCATTTCGCTAAATGCTTGTTTTTTCTTTATTTTTTTCGCTGGCTTCAACTAGGCGTGGATTTGGGATCATTCCTGTCTCTCATGCCGTCGTGAAATTCAACGAGGGAAAGCTCCAGTGTGGTGAACTCCACCTCATTTTTGCTGGACATTCGCGAAAACTTTGATTTTTAGCCAAGTTTATCACCGAAGCTTGCCTTCAAAGTTGCAGCCAATACTTGAAGGTTTAGAACTTGTGGGGAATGTGTTCTCGTTTTCTTGTTTCAATCTAAATGAGAAAGGTTGTTGTCTGGGATATATGCCGTGATCTTTAAACTTCCAACTGGTTAATGTTAGATTAGAAAATTCTGTTTAAATACCCAGATGGGATTTTTAAGTATTTATTTTCCTGGCTGAAGCAGCTGAACATATATCGTTCGTGAGAAATTAATTACCATTATGGCAATTCGTCTCAATTTTTTTGTTACCAAATTGTAAACGTTGAAACCCGTTGAATTGAATTTTTCAGGGCCCTGAAGCTTAGTGCCTCTAATTTTTGCATATTTCTTACAGTAGAGAAATCGTTGTCAGTTGTATCCAGTGCTGCAGAAAGGTACTGTACTAAAATCCAAAAGCCGCTTTTAGAAGTCGTAAAAGAACAGACCCGTAAGCCTTTTGAAAACGATGAAATAGAACTGGACCTAATTATTTTAACAAGTTCACGTACTGTTGGTTCCGTATTTTCCACTCAAATTTCGTTTTATCTTTTGCTAATAGTTTTGGGAGTGCCAAGCATATTTTCATAGTTAGTTGCTACACTTGCACAAACTTAGCCCAAAAGGCAGTGTTTTCAGACAAGATTGTGCGGAAGAAGTGGTCTATTGATTTGCACATTGTTTGAATAATTTTTGCAGCAAAGAAGAATTCAGCACCTGAGACCTCTCTAGAGAAATCTGATGGCGAACATGTGAAGTACCTTGAAGTGCTGGAGAGTTTACCTGAGAAGAAAGGAGCATCATCTGAAGCCATTTTTGGGACTACCCCAGAAGCAGACGCCGAAAGAGTCGAAGCTAGGACAGAAGAGAGATTAGTACCCAATAGAATGGTGGCTGTGCACAGCGATTCCGGATACTGCTGTGATGACAGCCAAACTCCAAGAGAGCCAAGCGCATTGAAGTTTGAAGCTGCACTTCGAGATGGCAGCAGGCAAATTCAGGAGGCCAAGTACCGGAGATTTCGTAACGAGAAAGGAGAAACAAAGCAGCCAGCGAGAGTAAGAGACAGATCTCCGAGATCTGTGGTTGACAGCATTCCTCCTCACGCTCACCCTGGAGAAGGCCCATCTGACTACCATACGAAGACGAGATTCAGACATGCCAACGGTGTGCATGCCTACAGGAGGAATTTGGATGCTCCTAGCAGAGCCAGTGGCCTTGACAAAGACCGTGCTGAGCTTTTACGGATGCTTGATGAGTTGAGGCACCAGGTTCAGAGATCCTGCGAGACCGCTGACAAGCCAAGTGGAAGTACTTGTACAGATAGAGTGGCTGATGCCTCAGGTTCATGTAATCCTGGCGAACGGCTGAGCCGGCTGCGGCATGGTTCGCCTCAGTTGCAGCGGAACGGTTCTCAGCGCTCACCATCCTTGAATGGGCAAACTCCTGGCATCCCGCATGCTTATGCATCAGTGCCTGCACAGCAAGATCTTCATGGATGCGGGGAACCCATTACACACATGGGGGCTCCTAGCTATCCTGCTGGCCCATACCCTTGGAGAAATTTTGATAACTATTTCTTTGGACAGTATGATCCTGACCCTCTCATCCCTTACCACCATGATGGATTCTACCGTCAGCCTGCTTGCTCTTGCCTACATTGTTACCACCGTGAGTTCTTACCTGTACAGGGGGCTCCGCCGGGTCTCAACCATCGCAGGGTGCCGCATGTTATGAACAATCATGGGGTGTACCATGTAGATGGTCCCCTGACGTTTGGTGCACAGAGTTACAATTCAAGAGGTTTCAATGCTTCGATGCAGCACAGTCACATGAGGGCCACCCTGAGTAAGAAACCTGCACAAACTTGTGAACCAATTGCATGTGGTGCCCCATTTACCATATGCTACAACTGCAATGAAGTGCTGCAACTTCCCAAGAAGTCTCCCTTGCCGGGGAAGGATGAGTACAAGTTACGTTGCGGGTCATGCGCGCATGCAATTTTGGTTAAGCTTGATGGAAGCAGGCTTGATGTTTCAGCACCGTCACCAGTTTCACACATATCCACTGGAAGTAAAAATGGCTCAAATGATGACCAAGGAAGCAATGCGAATACTGCTATCGGTGAGAGACTGCTTCCGCTTTATAGTTTTTCTTCAGGGAGTCATGGCTCGCAAGAAAAAGATCTACCCTCAAATTCAAGTGAAGCCGAAAAATTGCAAGGTATATCGTCATCATCTAGTATTTCTGAGGATGAGAATAGCCCTGCAAGATCTAATTCACAGAGGGACACCCCTGGGTCTAGGGACCTTCCTCCTGGAGCTGAAGTGGATACCCGTGTTCCGAGTTTACGTCTTCGTGATCATTTTGGATATTCGCCGTCTGAGATGGTGGTTGATGGGTCAGGAAAAGGAAGCAGAAGTACCCGGTCTGAACATGAGGAGGCTGTATTAACTGAAAGTTTCAAGCAGAACACTGTAAAAGATGTACCTATAGCAAGCGTGATGGACTTGTCAGATGATGAGTATGATGATCCTGACTACAGTCAACGTCCAGGAGATGTGGCACAATACGTAGATCATCCTAGGGCCACAAAAACGGGTGATTCATTTTTCACCAATCTCATAAAGAAAAGTTTGAAAATTAACAACGGAATAGGCAATGGCAGAGCGAAAGTATTCATCAATGGCTATCCCATTTCTGATCGTGCTGTCAGGAAGGCTGAGAAGATAGCCGGACCAATCTATCCTGGTGAATACTGGTAAATTCCACCTTCTGTACGCATCTAAGTCGCTTTCCTGATATTGTAGTTATGTTATAAAATACAACATTCAGCATTGCTGGCACTTGACATTTCGTTCTTACATCCTATTGTATAGGTATGATTACCGAGGCGGGTTCTGGGGTGTAATGGGACAATCCTGTCTTGGCATGATACCTGTAAGAGAAGTTATATTGTGGTTCATATGTTGTGTTACCCTGTCATATCTTGATCAAAGCTTTTAACTGGATCTCCATGTTGCAGCCATATATTCCGGAACTTAATTATCCTATGCCCAAGAACTGTGCTGGTGGAAATACAGGTGTGTTTGTCAATGGGAGAGAACTTCACCAGAAGGATTTGGATTTACTCGTGGGTCGAGGACTCCCAGGTTCTCCTGGTAGATCATACAGAGTTGAGATTTCTGGTAAAGTGTATGATGAAGTCTCTGGTGAAGAGCTTTATTGCCTTGGCAAACTTGCACCCACGTAAGTAACTTATAATGACTTTAAATTCTTCCAATTCACTTTACAATCAAGAGCTCGCATGAGCAATGTTAAAATCTCTTGCACTGATGTAGTTTTATGTGGCATGCTCGTGCTCATTTAGCAAGATAGTGTAGCTATGACGTACATATCGAGCACGTAATTCTTGCTATTCTTTTTTGATAAGTTTCTACGCCACGTTGAGATCTTCCTTGACTTGTGCCATGCTATTTTCATGTTCGAAATATGGGGTCACTGCTACATGTTTGGTTGGCCAGTATCTATAATATCTGCCTTGGGCAATCGATTTATTTGAGGTGAAATCACTCCTCTTTTTTTTTTTAATGCAAACAGTGTCGAGAAGGTGAAGCGCGGGTTCGGTATGCGAGCACCCAGGATCATCCACTGAGAGAGGCTCTTCGAATTTCAGATGGTCTTGGAAGTTGATCTGGTTCTCCTCTGTAGCTACTGGCTATGGCCTGTGCGTCGTGCTTGCCTGTCTGTTGATTTTTGCTGTCCTGCCTCTCTAGCTGAGCTCTGATGCAGTAGTTTGTGATGGCCTTGAGCTGGTGGCTGTGTGGAAATTTTCGCAATGGAAGTTTTGCCTTTGTGTGGCTTGCTGCTGCTATGAACAATGGTCTCGTTCTTTTAGTTTTTTTTATAACTTTTTGTTTCGTTTTTTTTAAAAAAAATCAAAACAAATGTGATAGTTTCTTCAAACTGCTTTTTAAGATTAGAATCATATGTATCGTATGTTGTTTTTTTTTAAAATATAGATGAAAATTATTAGTAGTTATAGCTAAAATACATGGTCGTAGCCGAAAGATCGTTGCTATTAATGCAATCGGCTACTCCTACTGAACTGTGCATGCCAGTTGATTTTGCAACGGGTGGCCCAATTGGAGAGCGACACGTACAACCAAAGCCACAGGCCATAGGACCATTCGGCCAGCTAGTTCAGCCCATTCAACATCTGGGCCGTCAATTTCTCTCCTCCCGCCGCAATCGTTGCCGTCCATTCCGACCAACGCGACCCCACCTAGTAGCATTCGGAATATTTCGAACCGGACCAGCGAGGTAGGGTGTGATCTTGGCTGCTTGGTTTTCTACGGTAATTATATTTTAGATAGAGTATTTCTATGACGTGATTTATAAATTGATTATAATAGATATTATTTTGATTTTATCTATATCGATTAAAATCGTATTAAGTATTTTTCTCTACTTTCTTTTGAGAACAGTCAGAATTTAAAATTTTAAATCAAAAGCCACAACCAAAATAACCAACCCGTAGTGTAGCTTCCTAGCAGCTTCCCTGATCCCACCTGCCAGCGACTCCCTTGACTAGCCGTTGCAAGGACACCAACGGGCAGACGTCACCTTCCTCATTAATAGGAGTGAAAATAGATCAGATACTTTCGACTGATCTGGACAATTTTCGAATTCGGAATATTTTGGTTCGGATTTTTCTCGGATAGTGTCGGATCAGAGACGAATACGGATTATTTTTTCGGAAACGAATATAAATACGATAGTACACTATCCGTCGAATACGAATACGAATTCGAACTATCCAAAAATAATGGAATTCGGATATCTGACCCACTGATCATAACTAAGCCCAAGCCATCTTATAGAGTGCCGGTCACTGCTCGCTGGGCTAGTTGGCCTGATTCTCCAGCCCAACCCAACTCACCGGCCATGGTTGTCATTACTCTCGGAGCTTCACCACCAGCCGTGCCATCTTCGTCGAGCAGCGCCGCATTTACCCGAGCTCGGCGGCCACGGTCGCCGCCTCCTCCTCGGCCGCCAACTTGCAAAACCCTAGCCGTGCGTTCTCGCCAAGCAGCACCAACCTCTTCGACTCCAGCACCTCAAGAAGGCTCCCCTGCAGCTTGATCTTCCTCGCGGACTCTGCCTTCCGGCTCTCAGCCTGGTCGCCCAGGATGTCTCGGCAGCGCCACGCCGCGACCAGCTCGGCCACGAGCAGGTCGACGTCCGCCGGAAAGGCTGCGAGAGCGGATTCATCGATGGTGACGTTAATGAAGGCGAGTGGCTGGTAGGATAGGGAGCTGTCGACGTCAGAGGAGCGGTCGTCGACATCGGAGGAGCAGTCGGGTGCGGCGACCGCGGTGGCGTGGATGTGGTGGGGCTTGGCGAGGAACGACTGGGAGTAGCGGTCGGCGAGGTAGAGGTAGTGGTGGTGGAGGTCGGTGAGAAGCGTGAGCAGCTGCGCTCGCTTGTGGTAGTAGTTCTCGGCGCGCTCCGCGAAGGACTGGTCCGTCGCGGCCGTTGCTGCGTCGTTCGGGACGCTCACCGTGAGCGCGCGCATGCGCTGCTCGATGTCTGCAAGCCATTAGTTGCGTGTTAAAAAGTAGAATCAATACTAAGCACGTTCAATTCATATGGCAACTAAAATAGGAAATTACCAGTAATTTTCGATCTTAACCTGGAATCTAATTAATGATGTAGAGCTCATACTTATGGTAAGCACAGTGGTACACAAGTCTAGAAATGTACAGTCAAAGGTAAAAAATGTGAAGTGACAGTGTTTATAAAAAATGTTTCAGTAATTGACAGTGTTTTTTTAAAATTTGTGAATCTACAGTAACTGCTCAGTGTGCCCGGGGAGACAAGGCTCCCATCGACGGCAGCGCCACCAATGGCCCAGCGCACATGTACCACAGCTCCTGGTTCACCTTCGTCCTCCTCCCCTCCCCCTCCGCCTTGCCCCACCGTTGTCGAAGCTCGATGGCATCGGCATTGCCACCGTCGCTGTCATCACCCCCATGCCCAATCACGTCTAACCCACCGCTGCCACCAAGGTGGCATCGCCAGATCGCCAGCGAGGAGAGGAAGGCGAATTTGAGCAGCTCCTAGGAGAGATAGACTTGGTCACATCATATCTTGTATCATCTACGTACACAAATCTTGTCTGCTACTAACAAACAAGACTGAAATTTGATTTTGCAATATGCAAACTGCAGATTTGGACCCTCCGTACGTTTTGTGCCACTGTAAAATCAGGCACCGGCACGCTATTCGGCACCTTCGGAGCCGTCAGATCGATGAACCCTGCAACAGCTGAGATTGACGCGGTGGAGTCATGAGCGCCTTGCGAGGAACCGCAGTCGCCCTGAAAAACCCGGCTGCGCTCATCTTTAGCGTTGATTTCTGATCGAACGGGGAAGGTGCCCTCCTATGGGCGCCCATCTTTAGATAAACTTGCAGACTAGCTAGCTCAGCTTTGCCGCCTTTACAAGACGACCTCCAGGTGCACGACGGCAGCGGCCTCGGCGGCGATGAACCGCTCCGAGTGGGCCTTCCAGAGCTTGGCGGGGCCGATGACAGCGTTCCGACGTACCCTCCTCGGAGCTCTCCTCCTCCAGGATGGAGGAGAGCACCCTGGCCCACGACGACCCCACGCCGCCGTAGCTGTAGTAGTAGTACTTATCCACCACCCGGTAGCCGTAGTATGTTTGGATTTCCTAGGAACTACTCATGCGAACCCGTGGACACTTTACTTACAAGAACACGCACATATATAGGAGCTAGCCTGAAGTACTTGGAGAGAACACACATACTTCTATTCTCTTGTACTACTTAGCTTAAAGAAGATGAATATAGGGAACACTTGGAGACACCTAACTTAGGTCGCGTCATTTTTATATGCTCCTATTCAACTTGACTCAACTAGCCGAGTACATAGTTTAAATAATACAAGCAAGGACTCGATGCATATAGTCTAAACAACCTGGACCGCTTCCTACTGAGCTACGTGCGTCACGACTCTACTAGCGCCGCACATCGCCTCCTACATGCAAGCACACAGACCTATTCTTAAGGAGAAGTGCTAAACAGTACTCGAGTGTTTTTTGACTCGGAGTACTCAGATTTTTCTTCTATGTATGCACCCCTTAAAAAATGTGAGTGCTTCGAACCACAAATACGACTCAAATCTCTCCTCTCATGTATGCATCTCCTCCAAAAAATATGAGTGCTCCGAATCATAAAAACACTCGAATCCCTCTTCTCCTATGTATGAACCCCATCCAAAAAATTTGAGTACTCCAAGCCATAAAAAACACTCGAGTGCTTCCTAGACACCACCGTTCTTAAGCCATACACATCGTGGTTTTATGACTTAGCCTACTGAAAACAACTAAAGCATCTACATGCAACTTAGCTGACACATGCACACTTAACAAGCTTGCAACGTGTAAAGACTAGTTCTTTAGTGTATGTAACTCTTCTACTGCACCTAGAACACACTAGTGAATAACTCTAACGTGACACATGACTAATTGATTCATGACTCAACTAATGTATGACTTAACTAACATACTAGTCAAGATTAATTTCCAACATAGTAGGCCTCAAACGCGGCGGTGCTCCCCTCAGCCCCAACGCCGCCGACCTCAGCCGGAGCACCTTGAAGAAGAACTTGTGCAGCAGGTTCGGGAGCCCCACCCGCTTCTTCTGCCCCCATTGAGGACGGCCAGCGACAGGAGGACGGCCAGCAACTGCGCCATGAACTTGGCTAGATTGTACGTACGAATTGAGCTATTGTTTTCAAGGTGTAGAGTTAGAGGCATTGCGTAGAGTGTAGGTTTGTGAGCTTTAGGTATGACAGAAAGGGTCATCACAGACAGTTCACAACTGTCATCATAGACGGTTATCAAATCGTCTAAATTTATGTGTCTGTGATAATATATGATTATCACAGACGACTCTCAAACCATCTGTGATAATTACAACACAAACAATTTTTCAAAAAAACCATTTGTGGTATATCAGGTATCACAGACGGTTCTTAAATATAGCCGTCTGTGATATGCTAATTATCACAGACGGTTAATGCCAAAAACCATCTGTGATATGTCATATATCACAGATGGTTCTCAGACATAGCCATCTGTGATATGTTACATATTACAGATAGCTAATACCAAAAACTGTCTGTGATATTCATATAGCACAGTCAATTTATTGCTACAAACTATCTATGATAGCTATTTGAATACCTATATTATTTTCTATTTTTCGGCTAGCCTCAGGAAATACTAGCCATGCCCTCTGAAAACAAGCAAACATATTACATATATAGCACACGACAATCATTACACAGATCTCACAAATGAATTAAACAACTAAATGAAGTACATTTCAATGAATTGTTTAATTAAGCACAATTGAGTGATTACAATTGTATCAAATGTTTCAATATCTAATCTTCATCGCCGAGTTAGAACTCTCCAGTCTTGTTTATGACCTCCACTATCATGAATTGTGAGGGTTTTCCTCGAATTTCGACGACTTTGTCAAGATCGAATGTATTTACGTCGAATTCCACACGCTGTCGCTAGGAGAGTTAAAGTTGTTAGCACACACACACACACACACACACACACACACACACACACACACACACACATATATATATATATATATATATATATATATATATATATATATATATATATTGATAATCACAAAATAATTATTGGCAAGTTGACAAACCTCTGAATCATTCGTCTTAGTGGCCATGATGTCCTCTATGTGGCGGCAAACGTAGAACCCACATACGTTGCCATGTAGCTGCTGGTTGCACTGTAAAAATAGAATTACGTACATAGGTATTGTCAGTTCTAGAGACATTATTATGAAGTGTGATATATGATTGTTGTGTTATAGCGGGTATCGAGTCGCGTCCTATGTCGCAATGTACCGTTGGATTCCTTGTGTCTCCCTCCCTAGGCAACATAAGCGCTGAATGATCTACGTGATTCTAAAAAGCCATCCTCGGCCATTGCAAACAAAGGGAAGACTACAATAGAGTTATGTATGGATCAAGAGGAAATGAGTTTACCTATCAAGTGTTTGTTACACACGGGTGAAGTCATGGTTGCTCCTAAGTAGGGAATCAAGTTATATTACCTTGCTCCACTTTGGTACAATCACAATCAGAATCCAGTGACTCCTAGTCATGTATGTCGCCATAGTGATTAATCATAAGTTCATGTTGCGTATAAAGTACAAATGAAACTTGTATGACAACTAGTGAAGCATTTACCTCTGGTTGAAGGGTACCATGATGTAGTCCTTATCACTATGAGCAAGCAATTTCCTCGTTATGTAATCTTGGACGAAGGATCTGTTATCGATGATGGATTGCTCAGAGACTAAGTGTAGGTCGAGAAAACCCACTGGCTCTCGCCATCGCCGGATTTGTTGGATCATAAATCTATACATAAGCAATGAGTTATGACATTTATCGGTATTATGTAAATATTGAACTTGATTGTACAGTACATTTATAGTATCCAGCATTGTAGAAGTGAGGTGTCGAGTTCGTCGAGGTTGAATAGTAAGAATAAGTTTTCGAAGGTCATGACGAAGTAGCCTGAGTCATGGAGAAAATACGCCTCCGTGTATCTCATGGTGAATCCACTGTGCTGGTTTGGCTTCATGTTGGACCTCTGCATGTACTAAGTATGCAAAATACTGCAAACCAGTCCAAGCCTGGATACTTGTGACTCGGGGACCAACGACACTCAAAGACACTTCGAGCATGACTTCCATTCCCTGGCAGGTGTATTAATCTTCTTCGATTGGGCCTTAGCGCCTCACTTGCGATACATTTTTGGCGTCGCCTTCACAGAAGCTGATGCGCTGGTCTTCTGAAGAGGAGCTTGAGCTGGAGTAATAGAGTGTTCTATTTGATAGACGTGGTTGTGTGGAGATCACAACACGAAAGGGTTCAGGATGATGTCCCTCTTGGGCCACTGGACGAATGTGTGGACAACATCCCCTAGTGTCATGATTTCTCTATTTGGGGGGCCTCTCCAATCGGACGACCCTAAAAACATCAGGACCTTCGCAAAACCGGTCCCCAGCTGGGCACCGTGCACCAACATCTCTGGCAGGCATGGATACGCCCCTCCAACTCGGAGGAGTATTGTAGACGTCATACTCGGAAGAGAACTATAGCAGTCATAAGAATCATGGTCATGTGATCACTGTAGCAGTCAGATGCCTACTAAAGCGGTCGGTGCTCAGAAGACCTTTGTGGTTGAAGTGCCACGCTCAAAGGACTCAAAGCCTGTGTGTGTGGTCGTAAGCGTCTGAGTTGGTCTCAACGAGACCAAGTCTAGCGGGTAATGTGTAGTGTGCGCGAGTCGTAGGGAGTGTGGTCGGCAAAATTGGATCACTGGGAGTAGTGAGTGAGTGGCCTACATGTGCGGCTAGTTGTTTCTATTTAAACCATGTAAATCTATTGAGTGAGTTGAGCCAGTGAATAACGGACAGAGAACATAGAAAATGTGTGAGCAGTTAGCACCACAATCTTGTGTCTCGGTTTCTTTGTGTTCAGCTCAGTTATTAGCTCCATCTTCTTGTTCCCATCTCCAATGAGTCATCCACTATGTTTTCGTGCGTCAGTCCACCGTGAAAGTGTGTGTTAGAGAGAGGCTCTTTCCTACATTTGGTATCAGAGCATGAGTTCTCTCCTAGGATAATCATTTGGGGATCAGAGCTTGTGTTCGTCTACACCTTAATCCATGTCGCGTCCGAGCTCACCGAGAAATGTCACCAGCGATAGGGGTGTTCTGTAGATCGGCGATGGGTGCATGTCGAAGGTGTCAGCGCACGAGGGCAGCATCTCCTGCCCATATCCTATGCTCACGAGGAGCAACTACATGACTTGGGCTGTGAAGATGAATGTGTTCATGCACGCTCAGGGCGTGTGGAATGCAATCGTGGATAAAGAGGTGAACGAGAGACAAGATCAAATATCGCTCTTGGTAATCTTCCTTGTGGTGCTAGAAGATGTGCTGCTGCTCCTAGTGGAGATGGAGATCACAAAGGAAGCTTGGAACACCCAAAAGACGATGCATCTGGGTGCCGATCGTGTCAAGGAGGCGGGTGTACAAAACCTCAAAAGCGAGTTTGAAAACTTGCGGATGAGGGACACCGAACAGATTGGATGACTTTGCGATGAGGTTAACGACAATCGTTGCAAGATACGAGGTCTAGGCGAAAAGACAGAAGAGGCCTACGTTATGTAGAAGTTTCTTCATGCTATGCCCAAGAAATTCTCTCCCATCATTACCATGATTTAGCAATTCGGTGACATAAAAATGTCGATTGAAGAGCTAATCGGGCACTTGAATATGCAGTAAGAGGGAAAGCGTCGCTACGAAAACTTGCTCTTGACGTGCACAGAGTGGGAGGCTCAATCATCAAAGCATGAAGGTGAAGGCCCTCAGGTGGTTCTGGTGGCGGTGGTGGCCGTCGATACTGAAGAGGTGATAAGGCAAAAGTAAGATGTTTTAATTGTAATGATTATGAACATTTTGCTTCAGAAATGCCATAAGCCCAGCAAGAAGGAGAAAATAGAGGCAGTGGAGGTGCATCTCATCGCGGTAGATGCTGACGACGAACCGTCACTGCTGTGAAGAAGATGCAATAAGCTTAAGGGGGTGATTTTTGGGTTAATCTTGTTGCATGTGTGTTTTATGTCTCGAGTACTCATGTGTCGAGTACCTGTAGAAGTCCGTGTGGTCATTATGACCGATCATGAGTACTCGTGTGTATGAGTCCGTGTAGGAGTTGTGGCAGTGTGGTCGAAGCTACAATTTAAGTCATGGTCGAAACAACTGTCGTGACCGTGGTCGAAGTAATTGTGGTTGAAGTGACCATGGTCGAAGAGTCAGTCGCAGTGATCGTGGTCAAAGAGTCAGTCGTAGCGGCCGTGGTCGAAGTAGTCGCAACGGTCGTAGTCGCGAGTACTATAGATGTCATACTCGAAGGAGTACTGTAGACGTCATACTCGGAGGAGTACGGTAGACATCATACTCGGAGAAGTACTGTAGCAATTGTAAGAGTCATGGTCGTCTGATAACTGTTGTAGTCGGAGGCCTACTGAAGCGGTCGGTGCTCGAAAAACCTGTGTGGTCGAAGTGCCGCGCTCAAAGGACTCAAAGCCTATGTGTGTGGTCACAAGCATTTGAGTTGGACTCAGCGAGACCGAGTCTAGTTGTAGCACCCAAGTTTTTTTTAAAAAAGAAATAATATTTCAAACAGGCAGCGATGGGCAGCGCGGAGGCCGGTCATGGCGACGCTGCGAGGCGCACAGGCTGCGTAGGCCGAGCGGCGTCCGGGTGGCACAACACAAGGCGGCGACAGGCGTGGCGGTGGCGACGCAGTGGTGGCGTGGTGCTTGGCGGTGGAGGCGTTAGTAGCAGGTGGCAGCCGCGCGGTTGGTCGAGCCAAAGTGTGCGGCACGGTGGCGGTGGCAACCGGTCGAGGCGCAGCGTAGTTGGCGGTGGCGGCCGGTGACCGTTCTTTTTTATGGTCTCGGTCCAGCTGGCTGGGGGCATGGCTGAACTGGAGTTCGCGTGGGGGGTTTCTGCTAGCCTTGCAGTGGAACGTCATTTGCGTGGCCAAACGAGCGTTCAGTCAGCCGAACGGCGATTTGCATGGCGAGAGCTTAGTGAACGCGAATTTTTCCAATCGATTGCACTTCCACTCCATCTTGTAGGTTCACATAGCTATTGAGAGAGCGTTTAGGATGTTGCGTATTCCGAGCCCTTCGTACAGCGTGTCCGCCAAGCGTGCTCAAGGCAAGTACCTCGCGGTCGTGACCTTTCCATTTCGCATATCACGTCACCAATGCTTGCATGATTGTTATCATATTACTAATACTTGTTTGGTTATAAATTTCTAATATTATTTATCTCGTTTCACATGCTATTAGGCTTATTAGAATGCTTAATTAATTATGTTCTAGAATTTATACTTTTAATTAGTGATTTAGAAGTAATGTTTCAACCATTAATGGGGGTAACATAAGAACATGTTTAATTTAGTTTTAAAGTTATTAGCACACTTTTACATTAGGGCTGCTATGTTTTAGTTCCTGATACCATGATTCATTATATGCTTAATGTTGTATGTGAGCCATAACAGATTTATATATACGTGATACCTATTAATCTGACTAATAATCACTTGTCACTTAATAAAACTTAGATGGATGACAACCCTTGCGTGAGCTATGTTATAATACTCCTTTTAGAATAATTCCTAGATCTCTACCACCTTATTATCATTCCATACCGCCCTCATATCGGGAGTTATGCTTTCCGTTTCCAACCTCAATAAATCTTGCCACTTATCATAGCCTTATCCTCGCAAACTCTTGGTTTCCTTAAATTTATAGTATATAATTTGTCTATAATGTAACAATTACCCTATCATCATATTATCATTTCACATCACCCTCATATCGGAAATCATGCTTCTTCATTTCCAACCTTAGCAAATTCTTTTACTTCTCATAACATTATCTTAGCCTTCTCTTAGTTCCCTTAAATTCACACCATTAACATGTTAACAATATAACGGTTATCTGGCCTAAGGTTATCCACATATACGGGAGATTTCCACCCACCTAGTAACGTACGAGGGTCGTACACTCTCATTACTCAGGATATTACACCCCGCCTGTGGTTATACAATCAAGGACAGAGTTGTGCCTGACTATTCTCGTATAACCGGGTATGTGGGAAGTAATCATCAGTGCCATTGCCATAGCTTGCTATATAATAACTTTACCTTAGTTTACCCTCGATTCCTTAATTACGTTCCAGATAACTCACTAATAAAGGAAATAACAGTTATCTGGCCTGGGGTTATCCATATATAGGGAAGATTTTCACCCACCTGGTAACATACCAGGAGCCGTACACTCTTGTTACTCAGAATATTACATCCTGTCTGTAGTTATACAGTCGAGGACAACGTTGTGCCTGACTATTCTCGTATAACTGGGTATGTGGGAAGTAATCACCAATTTCATTGCCATAACTTGCTATATAATAAATATCCTTATTTCCATGGTTTATGTTACCTCTATCTCTCATCGGTATCAGTGTTTTCAATAACCTAGTTTCATTGCAATTAGCCGGTGTCAATTACTTACCTAAATTACTTGTCATTTAATTACCGTGTTGCGACTATTGTTGGGTACTTGCTGAGATTTTCAAAACTCACGCTTGCTCTTTTCATTATCAGGTAAAAGGCCAATAGAGTGATAGCATCATCATGGGTGGGAGCACTTGAGTTTTTAGCACCATGGATTGCCACTATTTGTTATTTTATTTGTTCTTCATTTGGTTAGAAGTGGACCATCCTTTGTTTCTCTATTAAAGTACTTTTGAAGTTTTAATTCCTTGCGATTTCTATTGTTACTTTTATTCTTTACTTTGGCGATGATGTTCCATAGTAGTATCTCATATTAGCATGTGGGGTGCTACACTAGCGGGTAGTGCACAGTGTGCGAGAGTCTTAGGGAGTGTGGCCGGCAAAACCGGATCACATGAAGTAGTGGGTGGGTGGCTTGCATGTGCAGCCGGTTGTTTCTATTTAAACCATATAAATCTATTGAGTGAGTTGAGCCAATGAATAATAGACAGAGAACACAGAAAAGGTGCGAGCATTTAGAACCACAATCTCGTGCGTCAGTTTCTTTGTGTTCAGCTTAGTTATTAGCTCCATCTTCTCATTCCCTTCTGCGGTGAGTCATCTACTGTGTTTATGTGCGTTAGTCCACCGTGAAAATATGTGTTGGAGAGAGGCTATTTTTCTACAGTTAGCTACAAGCTTCAGTAGAGAGAGAGAGATTAGGATAAGGGAGAAGGCCAGATCGAATGCATGCTTCGAGAGAGAGAGAGAGAGAGAGAGAGAGAGAGAGAGAGAGAGAGATTAGCCTAAGGGCGAAGGCTAGATCGAATGCATGCATGAAGAGGTGAGTGGAACGCGAGGGTTTGCAAGAAGCACGTAGGCAAGCATATAATATAAAAGTATTTTTATTATTCCCATATGTTCAATCTAAATATAAAAAAGATATTAATAGACAAAGTTTATAACATTTGATGCACATAACCCGAAATAACTTTCTTGGCACGGCGAGCAATTAGATCGATCTCTAGTGCTGTCTTGAATGAAGGTATCCTTGTCGTAGGAATGCACAGCTAAAATTGTGATCCTATTTTTGTATCATTATATGAACACCAAAGGGTATTGTGATCCTTTTTCTACATGACTACCAATGATGTATCATATTCGTACCTGCTTATAGATAGCAAAGGGCATTGTTGTCCTATTTCTATATGAACAGTTCTTTTTTGCATTGCTCAAGATTGATAATTTTGCATGGTCTGGCTCTGATTCCTCAAGTGCAGGTTTCTTCTAAAGATAGGTGTCGGACATCGGGTTTAGCAAACTCAGATTCTCTGTGATTCTACCGCACCATTCCTTAGATCAGTGATAGTGTTCACAGATACATTAGTGTACACCAAAAACATATCATGCGGAAGCGTATATAATACAGTAATAACTTACACATGGGACGATTAGACCAAACAAATAAGTGTAGTAGCGGAAACTTTGCACAGGTGGGACCCTTAGGACTTGCCTACAGGTAGCCAACTGGGGTTCGCGACCTAGTTCTTCGTCTTGTTAACTTCCAGCTCAGTCGATCCCTTTAAAACATCGCAGGGCTTGACTTTCTTTTGCTTACTGACTGAGTAATGGTAATTAAACAAGAGTGAGTACAACAGTAGTTAGTAAGTCATCACACAGAATGCAATAATAATAGATGCAAAGCTGTTAAGTGAGGCTTGAGGTTTTTTAGTTGCTAAAAGCATTGTTTTGAAAGTACAATAAATAGAAAACTCCTGAGACTTAGCAGTTTTAACTAAAACAGACTTTCCAAAGTTGATATGAGAATGCAATATTAATCATAGCGCAAGTTACATCCACCTTTTATAGTGCATGGTTACCTCCACCGAATAGTAGTTTTCACCACTGGAGTACAGTTCCATCTAGGAAAAATCAAAGTCAGGTTCACCTCCGCCTAACTAGTTTTCATCCCATCCATAGGTTTTTGTAATAGAACTAACTCGACGAAGTTTTCATGTCCACCCTTGACCATGTGCATGACTATTCAAACAGTTTATACTCTACAGAGACTACGCATCTTTACTCACAAGAGACAATCAATCCGATAGCTCTACACGATTCCTTCGTCATGTAGATCGAGTGACCGTCACATAGCTTTTCATAGTTACATCGCCCCATTGCCAGTCCACCCTTATGGAGATCCACCTGAGGTAGCTTTCATAAGTTAGTGTGGGAAGTCACACCCTATCACCTAGTACAGCTGGACGACGACTTTCCACAGCGCTAGTGAAATGGGTACACATCATCCTAGATGATGTCCTATTCATGCCGGACCTTGGTCTACACATGCACAACTCAACTCCCCCACCAGTGAAATGACTCCGAGGTCTGGTAACTCTACTTGGCTCAGTTGCACTTTACAGACTTGTGGTTGTACTATTTTACAATAGGATGTCATCACAGGATTAAGTCCTTAATTCGTCTAAATGGTACATACCACAAACCATAATTTCTCATGCGGCATCGATACCAACCTCTCTTACTATCCGTTTAGATAGGTATAATAGCTTTTTAAGGTTTTGAGAAGCATAAAATTAAGTGGTCACAAATTATCAGTCACTTACATCCCGTGACTATCCCAAAATAATGTTTCATATTTAAAAGATTGATGACCAGGGCAAATTAGTGCTCTAGAGTTGACAAGAATAGCATGGCATTAAATATGACTTATAGCTAGTAAATTTATCATTAGCATCTAGGGTGACAAGTATAAGATATTTCAAGTTCCAGGGAATGGCATAGCAATAATATTACTACATCATCAAGTAGGCATGTAGCTACCTTAGGCTTCGACATACATTTGCATAATAAATTAAGCATGCAGTTTGATAATTTAAAAGAATATAATTTTGCATAAAATATAGGATCAATATGATCAAAGTGATGACTTGCCTTGCTCAGTTTACCACGGCTTTGATCTCATCCAAATCCATCTCAGTCAGTGTCTGGAATCCTTGGTCTTTACTTTTACCCAAGTCTTGATCATGCTCGAACTCATCGCTTCTTCGAGACCTCAGATTCAATACGCTGCAAATGAATGAAATACCAAATAAATCTAAATAACTTCAAAAGTTCAATTAGATTTAATTGGGCTTATTTATATTTTGTTATGATTGAGGATAGACGGAAGATTTAGCGAATTGCGGAATAGAGACTGAGTTAAACGAATTTTGAGCGAAAGCGAAATGACTGAGTAACTTTGCTGGGAAGGATAAAAGGAAGGATTGATGATGGAGTACTCACGAGGATATTCTGCTTTAGATTGGAGCATGACTGGACATAGCCGAATGCAAGATACCAAGTCTCAATCTTTAATTTAATAGCTTCTTTATTTAATTTATTTTTATTAAAGAAGTTTCATATGTTAGGCAAGACTTATGGATAGATAGGAGAGATCATTTGGAATCCAAGCTATTAATAACTTAGAGATTTTAGGATGCTGGTTTTACATATGGTATGTATATAATTAGTTGAATTATTTGGATTATTCGAGATGCAATATTATCTAGGATTTCAACTGCCGGATTAGTTGGACCATTAACTCAATAATTTAATTAAAATATGGAGTTGGTCATTTTAATCCAATTGTTACTGGGAACTGTAACAGCCCAGCTGTTATTTTCAAAATTTTAGTAAATAAATAAATATTAATTTAATTTAAAATAAAAATAAGTGATCTTTGGTTGCATAAAACTTGAGAGATTGTACTTGCCATTTTTAGTCTTTTCAAAAAGGTTTTTCTTAAAAGTAATAAAACTATTGTCAAATAAAAGGTATTTGTAAATTTTTGTAAAGATACTATTTCAAATTAAGTATTTAAAAATATTTGGCTTTTATTTAGATTTTCTGTGATTTTCTGGGATTTATTTGGAGTTATCTGAATTTTATTTCGAAAGCCTAAGCAAGAAAATATATTTTAAATATTTTATTAAAGCTAAAAAGAATTTATTTAGCCTTTCCTAAGCTTCCCAAAATTTTATAGTAATTTCTGAGATTTTCTAAGATTTTAAAATCAATTTCAAACTTAAAAGGGTATTTTTGTAAAAGATAAAAGAACTATTTTAAGTTGAAAATATTTTTAGAAAGTCTAAAATATCTCCAGGGATTTTCTATAATTTTTCTAGAATTTTTAAACATTATTTGCTATTTTCTAAGTATTTATAAATATTCCTATCATTTTCTAAAAATTTAAATCCGAATTTAAATCCGGATTATTCTCGTGCTGACACGTGTCGCACCGGGATTTAATTCATCTTTTTCTGATTTAATCCAAGCCACCCATCATCACTTAAATCGGATGGACGTGAAGGCGCCACGTGTCACAAATCTGGCCGCCCACTCCTTCCTCCCTCTCTTCTCTCACTTACGTGTGGGACCCACCTGTCACCTTCTTCTTCCTCCTCCCTCTTCTTCTTCCTCCCTTCATCTCTCTCTCCTCCAAACCGCATGCCGCCATTGCCGCCGAGCTCGATCTCCGGCCTTCCTCGCCTGGCCGCCCGGCCGGGCCCCACCTCACGCCCGCCGGCCAAGAATGGCGCCCGCCCGCCTGCCTCCCGAGCCCGCGCCATTTAAAGCGCCACCGCCTGCTTTTCCCACCGCCCACTCCCGAAACCGCCTCCTCGGCTTTCTCACCGCAACAACCCGCCGCCGCCCACCTCTCCCGCTGCTCCCACCGGCCGAACCGGCCTCCTCCTCGAAGTCGGCGAGCCGCCCCCTCCTCCCTATAAACCCCCTCCGAAGCCTCTCTCGCACCGCCTCCTTCCGCCGCTCTTTTCCTCCTCACTGAGCTCCCGCCGCCACCGAGCCGCCGCCGCCTCCTTCTCTCCGCCGGCCACCCCGACCCCGCCGGTCTGGAAACCGCCGCCGCCTCTCTCCTCCGGCCACGGCGAGCCCGCAAGGCCCGAGCCCCCAGCAGCCCGCCGCCGCCTCCCGTCAGTCGCCCACGTGGCCACCACGTCGCCGTCTTCGCTTGCGTGGCAGCCACGTGTCGCCATGTCGGCCGCCATGTCAACCCGCCCGCCACCTCGGCTCACTCTCCGATCTATAGACCCGGCGCACCGTAGACCCGGGCCCACCGGTCAGAAAAATAATTCCCGCCCCAAAAATTCAAAATTTGCTGACGTTAGCATTTCGTCATAATTGCTATTTTTCTTTATAAAAATAATTCCCGAAAAACTGCTGACGTCATAAATGGTATTTTTCAGTATAAAAATAATTCTCGAAAATCAGCCTTTTCCTTTTTCTCTCTTTTAAACTTCCAGAAGCCATAACTTGTTCATTTTAACTCCGATTTGAGCCGTTCAAATCTCTAAATTCTTATAAAATCCTAAACTATTCAAATATATACTCTTTTCATTTTTTGAATTTTATTTGAATTTTATTTGTTTGGTTCTTCGCGTATAGATTTTGGCGATCTCGGAGAGAACGACTTCAGCGATCCAAACCCGGTCTCCAATCAAGGCAAGTTACACCTTTGATCATGTTGACCCTAATATTTGAAATTATTTATGTTGTTTTAAATTATTATGCATGCGTAATTTTATTCAAGTTAGTTTAAAATTCAGTTTTGAACTATAGTTATACCCAAATTTCTTGGGCAGCCAAATTTGACATTAAATGCTATTATACCTTGTCAACTCTAGATAAAACCTAGTTGGTACAATAGCACTAACTAGAAATTTGGTAAAAAATGCTTAGCCATGCTGAGAATATTAATGTTTGGGACGATCTTACACATAAAATGATAAACTTTTATCTGGTATTCTTGATTTAGGTCAGTCAAAAATGTTTATGAAATTATTTTCAAACAAAATATGAAAACTTGGTTTAGATTTAGGCAAATGGTTAGAGTGGTGGGTGCTTTCTGGCATGCATTGTCGTTTGGTGACGCAATGTTGATTGCCAGGCACAAGGGGTATGTGGTTAGTGCTTAAGTCAGTAAAGGACCGGTCTGTGAGCTACTATTGCAAAGCCCTTTTCGTACTACCACAAGTCTGGTATGGGACAGACCTGGCCGAATAATTTGTGAAGTTCCAACATGATCTCGCTATAGGTTGAATGTGGGCGCGGCGTAGTCCGTGAGAAGTCTCACATGGCACAAGAGGGGGCTCTAGCATGTGGATTCATGCTGTAGTGAAACCTTAGTGGCGGCGTGATTATGTTGGCAATGGATCATTGTAAAGGCTTTGTTATGATTTTTTTCTCAGTCGCACGCCTAAGGAAGCGTGTAGTGGCCGACAATATGAGACTATCATATCTTGTGGGTAAAGCTGTACAACCTCTACAGAGTGTATAACCTATCCTGGATAGCCGTGCCCACGGTCATGGGCAAGCTGAGTAAAGTTTTTCACGGATTAGATTTTGATTTTGAAAATGTTTTATGAAACCTTGTGGATGGATGGAATCCATAAGAGATTTTGGAAAACTTTGTTGATGGATGGAATCCATGAGAGATCTTGGAAAACCATATGGATGGATGGAATCCACACGAGTTTGTTTTTGAGAAAAGTTGGTCCGGGTGGGATACCCGTGAATAGCTTGGTGTAGGGGATGGACCTGCACTAACGTTACTTAATTTGATTACAATGTTGTTTTACTTACTGTATCAAATTCAGCTTTCACACTTACTTTATGATATTTAATTCAATGTTGCCTTTTATGCAAACTAGCCATATTATGTCTTCCTTTGATATTCCATATGCATGCATTAACTCTGTTAAACCTCTTGGTGTAACTTGTGGAGTACGTTTGTACTCATGTTGCTAAATTTAACTCTTTCAGAGGAAGCCTTCGACGACTTCGGTGAGGATTACGACTAGACCACGTCTTACAGTCATTCGCCTTGTGGGAAGGCTGGATGGGCTGTTGCTTATTGTTTTTCTTCCGCTGCTATTGTAAACTTTGGCTATCAGGCTCATATTTAGTTAAATAAAATTTATCATTATGCATAATATTTGTCTTTGTTTCCACTGTGTGCACTAAGCTTTCCTGGGATAGTGCGATTAAACAGAGGGTTTCGGAGTTGTTGCTCCGGGTCCCGACAGGAACAAAGTTGATTATCCTGCTTGATTAACGAATTTATTAAGAATGACCAATGGACCGCATTTTATTGGACGAGGAGGGTTTAATATTTAAACTGGGTCCTCTCTTGAAGATTGTATTGAGTTATTGGTGTACCAATTATCATCGGTGAATTTAAATCCTGAGATAAAAGTTGGATGGTTCTTACATAGGCAAGATTATCTTTTCAACAAGATCCTTGGTTAAAGATGCTCTTGTGCATGAACTAACGTTATTTTATGCATCTTTTTGGAAGGTTTGCGTTTGGGATAAATATTAGTGGCTTACAATTATTTCTGAGAGCCAACTGATTAGTGATTGGATATAAGATAAGGATTAATGACTCCTTGATCATATTTAATAATTTCTTAATTATAAATAAAGAAATCTTTTAATTTAAATCTTAGAAATTTATAGATAATTATTGGAGACTTAAATTTAAATGATTTACCAAAATTATTGAAAATCAACTTTAAATAGTTTATCACAATTGTTCAATTTTTATTTGAAAAAGAGGCCTCATGATTTTGGATATGAGCAAGCAACATTTATCATTTTATGGCAGAATTTTGATATACCAAATAACTTTAATTTGCATTGATAAATTTAGATTAGATGATAAAGATATGGTAGGATCAAATATTATCATTTGAGTTTCTGGAGCAGAGATGACAACATGAAAAGTCATCTTGTAAAGCATCATATTTTATATCAGGGTAATATGCAAATTTAAATTCTTGCATTGATTTATTTCATTATCTTGCTAATTCCTTGGTCGACATGAACTTAAGTAAGGTTAAATGTGCAAAACATTTTTTATTAAGATTCATAATTACATCTTTTGGCCGTATTATTATTTTTATGGTAATTACTGGAATTTTACAAAAATTGCTTTTAAATAGGGAGCAAATCATTGCAAAATCTCGTATTATTTAATCTTACAAGAGGGTTAGCTTATTAATCTTTATTGGCATGAAACTAGTCAAGATTAAACTTCCAATATTTTCATTTGGCATAAAACTCTATTTTAATTCATAATTAAAATTTTACTCTCATTGTTTATTTATGAACCATATTTTATCAGATCGATTATTTGAACACCTCTTAAGCATGAAATTCAAAATTTAGCCATGTATGGAAAATATGCTGGTGACATACATGAACTGGGTTCCATTTCTAGTTGGTCCCACCAGGCATTGACTTAAGGGAGAGGAGAGAATAGAGGGGGGCATTCGGCTGGAGCAGGAGGCCAAAACAGGGGAGGCTGGAGGCGCAGGGCCAGGCGGCTGTCGTCGGCGAGGGGCGACCAGGAGGCACCAGTGAATGGCAAAACGGAGAGCTGAAGGGGCGAGGAGGCCAAGGAAGTGGCGGCATAGTCAGGGCGAAGCCAAGGGCGGCCGACAGTGGTGGGGGAGCAGCCAAGCACAGGGCGGCCACAGCCCACAGGGGCGACGGTGGCCTGGGCGAAGGGGAAGCAAACCGGGGTGTGCATGAGAAGGTCACAAGGGACTCACCGGGGTGTTTGGCAAAGCCAGAGAGGAACTGAGAAGGGTCGATGACGGGCGCTAGCAGCGGCACCGTGTGGTCACCGTGGAAGGGACACTCGGGCAGGGGAGCACTTCGGCCGATGGTTGGGGTGGCTCCGTGGCAGCGAGGTGATGCTCCAGGCGTGAGGAATCAGGAGGTGGTGCCCTGAGGAAGAAAAGGCGGTGGTGGAGGCGGCGTTGGCCGGAGGCGGAGAAGAACGGCAGTGCGGCAAGCTTTGCTCTAAGGAATTCCAATCAAATGGTAGGGAGAGGAGGAGCTCGCACTACAACAGGAAACCCCCTTCAGCAACGCGTATACGCATTGCCAAAGGACCTAATATATGTTGCCAGCGTCTATATCAACGCATTTAGTATGCGTTGTCATTGAGGGTGTTGCGAGGGTATATTGCAACGCATATACATGCGTTGGTAACAAGTGGAAAAAAGTGCTGTGATGCAGCCACAGATATAGCTTGGTTATGGCTACGCACTTCTACCTTGGTATTTGCGCTAAACCAACTACCTTCACAATTGATTTTATAATGATTATTATCGTTGAAAGAGAAATTTCCATTTATTGCCTTGCTAATGTTAAGATCTAGTTGGCTTAGCCCAACTATTCCATGCTCACAAGATAGAATAACAATGATGCCACAAAAATAAATAAATTTCATTACGTTGATTGGAGAACATCACTTCCAGTACATTGTTTACACCATCAGTGATTACAAAGCAAGATATGTTTTACTGTATACACAAGTAATAAAAAGAAATAATGTATATAGCCTCAAAATTTAAAATTCTAGTTACTTCCACGGAGCGATCAAATATTTTGTTTTTTAAATGTCCAAGTATGAGAAATCTTCAGCTGGTCCTTTTGACCTACGTGCGCAAGGGTTACTTTATGTATCAAACTACAAATTAAAGAAAAATGATTATGTATTGATATTTGAACTAAAAAAGAGAGGATCTATTGAGGAATCAGAGTAGCAGCCTAAAGAATCTACACCTATCCTTGATCAAATTGGAAAAAAAAAGAGAAAACAGTTCGAGTGTGTTTTTCAACAGCTTGTGAAAAGTCCCAATTATAAAGGAAAAATCTGATATATATACGTACAAAACTCTGAGAGCTCCTCAGGATGCAGAGTCCAAATTAAAACTTCCTTAAAATGAGGACTCCCAATGCACACTATATAAAGAGTGGCTTCATAATGTTACTCTAATTGATGAAAGAAGTTACTATTGCAGCAAGCCATATCGATGGTTAAATTATGATCAATGGACCATTCTTAAGTGAACTTGGTACTGGTTTCAGTTTAGCTCAAATTGAAAAGCTACTCAGATCAAATACTTGTATAAAAAATGTTGTACCATGCATAAAACTAACCTGTCTTCCAACTTGAGCAACAAGCTTGAACTAGTTGTCCTCAGGTACAACCTGCATCAGATCTTCAGAAGATCCAGCACATCAATACGTATATGTTTGTCTATTTTCATCAACTAGTAAAAATGGCACAAGTTCAGAAGAGTTGCGTGTAACCTCAGAGCTTTATATTCCTAGTAATCACATGGCACAGTGCCCCCTGCAGAAGTTATGAAAAATCATATGCACATTAGTCAAATTTGTGTGGTCAATTCACACATTTTATCACATTGGAATGTTAAGCTAATAGAAATTCTGGAATTGGTGAATCCAAGAGAAATTATGGATTAAAGAATCAAGAGAAATCAGTTATTAGGGAATCTTTGATTACCCGATTTTTTGTGGCAGTGCCGCCAACGTGCTGCGCCTCCTATCTGCTTCTCTGCCACCATGCCGCTTCTCTACCTCACCCTCATGCTGCCGTTTGCAGTATGCCTCTTTCTATGCTCTGTCATTCCCTACTCTGTTCAAGCAAACAGAATTAAACTGTAGCATAATCTACCACAATATGTAACCTATATATTCTTTGATCATGGCTTGATGCATCCAAAATAATATAAATAATCCAAAAACAAATAGGCTTAATCTAGGTGCTTTATAATCTATCCCTACAAAAACAAATCCAGTAATAATATAAATAATCCAAAATAATCAAAGTAGCATGTGCTTTATATTTTCTATGGTGGCAGAAATCAGTTGTCCTAAAGATATTTTAGAGATAATGTCTATGAAAAGCTGGAGAACTATACGTTAAATAGCTAAATGGACTAATCTACTCGTTATCATTGACTGCAGCATAAAGATTACACAGATTCATTCTCACAATCTCAACCACTGACCTGCATCCTGCTTAGAATTTCATCAAACACCTTGTGAACATGAAAAAAATCTGCAGAAACACCATGAGAGAGAAGGCGCTCTTTCAGAGGCCATTGTGGCCCTGGAATCCTAGATGCTGGGGTAGTTGCATCACAAATCGAAACAAAGAACAAGAAAGGTAAAGCGTGCAAATCTAGATAAAAGTTCTCATAATAAAATTAGCCGAATAGATCTAAATGAATTGCAGCTGCACGGATCTAAATGAACTCAACAAATTGGACGGGTTCACGGCAACTCCATCTCCAGCTTCGAGGAGGCGACCGAGGCCATGGAGATGGCGGAGGAGGCGATAACTGCTGTAGAGATGGCAGAGGAGGCGGCCAAGACCAATGCGACAATGGAGATGACGGTACGCGGCAAGGTGGTGAGGAGGCGTGGCTACTGTCTAGGGCAAGTTTGGTTGTGGGAACGTGGAGTTGAAGACGAGGGGGTGGCACGGCACCATGGTAGGGATTGGAGGGGAACACCAGAAAGAGAAATTTTTAGGGTCGGCTGATAGCTTTGCTGTGTTGAAGGGAAGGGTCAAAGGGATAAGTATTGCGTGGAAACTTTTAATGTTAACTATGATTTCGAAATGATTTTGAATTCCCAGCTTGGTTTTATTTGGCTCAAGCAGGATGGAGGCAAGTTTTAACTTTGCTTTGAAATTTACATTTTATTTTATTTCGAGTATGCAATTTAATTTGAATTTTCAGATTCAAATCACGGTCAACTTAATTTTTAAATTAGTCGTCTCTTGTCTTCTCGATTTTTATTTTCCTTGATTGATGAAAGCCAAAACAAGAGCACGAAGGAAAGCCAATTGTGAAATCCACTGAAAAAGCAAATAAAAGATTTTACAATTTTTGCAATTACAATATTTCCCACATTTGGGATGATACAATAGGAGAGAAGGTTTCTTCTGGATCTTGTAGGGATCTGTGAGTCACTTTACACTTCTAAGTTTGGTTGCTGACTTGTCGTATCTGATGTTGCTTTCTTCATATAATGCGTGTTATGCTCCTGTGAAGGTTTCTTGGGGCTTACTGCGGTGAGGAGGTTGCTGCTAAAGTTCTATGTCCCGCGAATGTGAATAAGAATGTTTGAAATGAATTTAAGGAAGAAATCTACATGTTAAGGTGTTTCACATTTCGGTGAAAACCACTTGAGGTTATTATTGTTATGTGCGCTGGTTGAAGTTCGTACTTCCTGGCTATATTATGGCCTGTTAGAAAAAACTATCTCATATTAGGTAGAACTGAACATGACACAACTGAGATCAAGTTCACCTACACCTAATTGTCTATTGCAAATACCAACAAATGAAAAATATATACCTTCAATAGTGTACTTTGCATAATATATTACAGGTGAGCTTCACGGTAGCACCGGCCAGATCTTCAATAGTGTGTTTGTAGCATTGAGCAAACATGGCTTAAATAGTTAATTCTACTGTTAAGATATCAAATCCTCACCAGCATCTGGGAAATAGTGTGTTTGTTCTATGATGAAGATCAGATCGTGTTATCATTTGCTCCATAGAAGTATACGTGTCTTGGAGCAGTTTTCCTCCAGTAGTAACTTAATATCTCTATTATATCTTGCAGAATACATGTCTAGTGGAGGAAGTCTATTTGATTTCTTGCACAATGAGCATAATGTCTTGGACCTCCCAACGCTTCTAAAGTTCGCACTTGATGTATGCAAGGGGATGGTTTAATTACTTGCATCAGAAGGGCATCGTCCATAGAGATTTAAAGTCTGCCAACCTTTTGATGGATAGAAATTATGTATGTATGCTGCAACTACTAGCTATGAAGTCCTTCCTTAGAAAATGACACTTTTTTCAAGCAGTGAATGTGGAGGATGTTTGTTGGTGTACACTGTATTTTCTGTGTTGTTTCCCATGTTGAGATCATGCCTGCAAACTTATAATTATTGGATACTGCAATTTATAAATTATTTCGTTGCCCATTTCTGTAGGTTGTGTAAGTGGCAGATTTTGGTCTAGCTCATTTCCAGGATCAAGAGGGTGTTATGACAACTGAAACTGGGACATATAGATGGATGGCGCCTGAGGTATTACTCTAGTTATTGGAACAATGTTACATGTATTAAGGCTAACCAATGTTGGAAACACAATTCCAAATGATTTTGTTTCTGTTGACTCTTCTGCTTATCTCCAAATGGAGTTTGCCTTATAGTATATTTTGAAAGTGAACACTTGTTTTTTTTGTGAGGTTGAGTGTGAAGACTTCAGAGTAAATCATTATTACAATCAGTTGTATACCCAATGATCTGAATGCAGTTTGCAACATGCCATATTCATATAGTTTTGCAATGACTAATGATATGAAAGATCTAAAATTGCTTTAATACCTCTTTTCTTTTGCATGTGCAGGTTATAAATCACCAGCCCTATCACAACATAGCAGATGTGTACAGTTTTGCTATTGTACTTTGGGAGCTCATGTTATCTAAGGTAAGTTAACTAGTTAAGTTATTTCATACGGCAACTTACAGTTACCTACAAAAAGAAATCCATTTATGAATTATCTTTACCAATCCTGGGGCTTTTAAAATATTACTCTGATTCTTCCAGATTCCATGTAATACCATGAGCCCCTCCAAGTAGCTGCAGGTGTGAATCAGATTGGTTCTTACTTCTTAGTTGTAGATAAGTCATATATTCAATATTCATATGTGTTGTACTTAGTATAATCTGAGATGGCTTATGGAACTATGTGTGTAATGAATGCCATTCGAGTTTATGGACAAAATTGCTATTGACTATGTATTGGAGCTATGTGTGTAATGAATGCCATTCGAATTTATGGACAAAATTGTGAGTTCTTGTTTAATGAACTTTGAGCTATGTTGAATGAACTGGTAAATTATTAGCTAGTTCAGTGTGGCATTTTCGATTGTGTGATGTGTCTTAAATGTGGAATTAATTACAAATTAATTGTTGTTCATGTGAATTACCGATAGTTTATCTGCCAACCTACTTTTGCAATTTTGGAATCCATACAAAACATCGCGTCGGATAGTCTGTCGGAAAAGATAGTGCTTCCTGACAAGCTATCTGTTGGCAAAGTGTTATCTGTCGGCAAAAATGTATCTATCGGCAAAAATTTGTCGGTAGATCTTTGGTTAGCCTAGTCAGCTTGTTTCTCAGTAAAGATATATCTGTCAACAGATGCCTTTACCAGTAGGACTTTAGTTGATTGCCGCTAACTGTGGGTAAAACTTTTGCCGGCAGATAGTTTGTGGCTATACATGGCCTTTGTTGATAGATGCCCGGTCAGTGCTACTGGGGCATGGTGCAGTGAAAGCATTCGAATTTGTAGTTGAAAGTGTTCATGTTTGGTGTTTTAAAGTTTGAAATAGTAGTTGAAAGTGAGCGAATTAGCATTTCGGGTGTTCTAAAAGGTAGCTATCAGATAGAGCATTAATTCCATCTCCAATGCAAGACATGTTTAAACATGTGCTGACAAACGAGAGAGTATACACAATATTAAGCACCTACCACTACTACAAAAAGGATCATCACAAACGGTTTTCTAAACCGTTTGAATTTATGGATTAGTGATAATCGGAGGTTATCACAGACGGTTTATGAGCCGTCTGTGATAAATACAACATAAACAGTTTATAACTAGAACCATCTCTAAGAATACTATCACAGGCGGCTCGAACCAAACACCATTAGTGATACTCACACATCACAGATGGTTTTAACTACCAACCATTTGTGATGGATGAGTATCACAGACGGTTGGTATATATAACCGTCAATGATATTTTTGCATCACAGATGGTTGGTAAATAGAACCGTCTGTCACGTGCGAGTATCACAGACGGTTTTTGGTTCGAACCGTCTGTGATAGTCCTTCATAGATGATTGATACCACAAAACCGTCTGTGATAATTCATTCTATACCTAAATTGTTTTCTATTTTTTTTGGCTAGCCCCAATAAATGTTTGCTATGCCCTTTGAAAACAAGCAAATACAGCAGTAAATATAACAACACATTCCGTTTTCATTAAGATTAGAATCCACTATTACATCATAACAAGATAACGAGGAGCTTACCCATATAACACAGTAAGAATATGTCAAGAACACATCTCCTAATCCTGCCAACCCAACTCTTAAACATGGCAAGAATATAGAAGAATTAGAGATCCTAGTAGACAGTAGAACCTCAACCGCGCCGACGAGGTCTCTATGCGTAGGTCCTCTCGCCCCTGATGCAGTGCGCGAGCTGGACGCCCTTGACGCTCGCCGACGTCGACGCCGACATGAGCGTCGTCTTGGTAGCTAGCTGCTTTCGCGGCTCCTTGCTGCTCGTAGACTTGCGTGTCGTCTACTTCGTAAGTGCCATCAGGGTCGGGGTCGAGGAGGAGGATGGTGAGGAGACTAGAGAGATTTTGAGCGCGGTAGAGGATGGGTTTGGGTGAGTATGTATAGGGGAGGGAGTGGCAAGAGTGGGAAAATTTTGGCTGAATGGGCGCGGGGACAAAGAGGTGGAGCTATAATCCGTGGAGTGGGGGTTGGTGGGTTTCTATTGGCTGGGATTAGGTTGGAGAGGATCGACGGGGCCCAGCAATCAGGGATACATAATTATCATAAACGGTTTGAACCACAAATCATCTGTGATACGTAATTATCATAGATGTTTGAATCACAAACTATCTGTAATACATAATTATCATAAACGGTTTAAACGACAAGTCGTCTGTGATACATAATTATAAAAGACAATATATGTATATACCGGTACAATATAAATAACTACTCTCAAAAGATAAAATAACAAAGTTCTATATACCTTATATATGCTTGTTAGAAATGTTTTGATGAGACCTACAACTTTGCAGTTCAGGCGAACCCCAAATTCCAAACAAAAGATCGAAAATTTTGGTAAAAATAGAAACAAAAACTTGTGACACAAATTAGCGGCTAAAGATGCCCAATTTTGGGTGCCTTAGAAAGCAACTAGTGCAAGTATGTCTTTTTTGGATCGGGCTCGTCGTTAGCTTTCCAACGAGTACAAGAATGTTGAAAACGGATACCATATGCAAAAGTTACGCCCGTTTTAGTAAAGGTATATCGGAACGGAATCCTGCTCGGCCTTAAGCGGGAGATTATAAAATTGGGAAATTTGTTCAGTAGCACCGAGAGTTCACTGCTTCCGGAAAATACCACAGAAAGAATCAGGCTCCGGAAATTACCACTAGAAAATTCAACTCGCTTCGGGATTTAGCAATTTAGACAAAAATACCTTTACACTCCGCTCCTCATCCTCCGCCACTGCTACCTCTCCTCCCTCCTCACCTCCTCACCTTCCTCTCCTCCAGTATTCCGCCCGCCTCCCTCGCCCCCACCTCTTCGCCCCTCCCGCCTCCTCCTCCTCACGCCTCGCCTCCTCCCTCCTCACGCCGCTCGCCTCCTCCTCTCTCCGCGCACCCCATCCCCGCCCCGCCTCCTCCTCGCCCGACCTGCCATGCGGAGAATTGGAGATGACCTAATTTTGACGACAGTGTTGTAAAAAATCCACATGCTAGGCCCCTTTTGGGTTGGCTTACGAAGTGGGTTAATGTTTTGTTAACCCGTCAGACATATCAAATTCTTTTTTGGACTATGCCTTATGATTTTTGGTTTATGTCTTTTGAATTCTAACTGTTCATGAGAGAATACGAAGAGAGATAGTCTTATGTAATTTTGATCGATATAATTAAAGTTAGTTCAGTGTCTACTGTAATCGACTTGTAAATCTTATTTTAAAAAGATATATAGGTTAAAAGTTAGTTAAGGTAGAAAAACAAAGGACATAAGCGTGAAACCCAAAGAACCCTACCGATCTTACTGGGCTGCCCCTTGATTGCGTAAATTAACATCTTAGCCTGGCCTGGATACCGGGCCTTAATATGTGGAGAGGATCAATGCACTGGCCCTACGTACTGGGTATATATGGCTTAGGCCTACGACCCAAACAAACTCATACAGACCACATACGCGCAACCACGAACAAGATACGTGCCTTGGCTTCAAGGCATGTCCTTTTGATACAGCCAGCTTTCTAAGTACTCGAAGCTTATTGAAGGGGCAACACGATGATGGGTTGATGTATGATGACTAGTGACTTCATCAATAATAATGTATATATAGAAAAGAAATGAAGTTAAGCTTAGTGATAAATCTTCACGATGAAGTTAAGCTTAGTTACGTCACTGTCTATCAGGGGCGGACTCCAGTACACTCTAGTGGGGCCATATGTCTCCACTGAATTTTTTAAATTGTATGTAAGTCTTTTATAATTACAAAGAGAACATTGTAATTCTTATAATTTGCAAAGAGAGTGCCCCACTCAAACTTACTACTGTGTCTACCCTGGAGATAGTTGCTCTCACTACTACAGAAAGCCTAATACTAGACGCCAAATCACAGACGATTTTGTCAAACCGTCTGTGACCGACACTAACACAGACGGTTTTAATTTGGACACCATCTGTGTTGATGGCATCGGAAAAAAATATTATCACTGATGGTTCTTACCGATGAACCGTCTGTGATATTTTAGTATCACAGACTGTTTTTATTAAAAATCGTTTGTGATAAACTGATTATCACATACAATTTGTATTAAAAACCGTCTGTGATGATCTCAGAATTATCACAGACGGTTTTTAATAAATAATCGTCTGTAATAATGGTGCTAGATATTTATTGCGCCGCTCAGAACCGCACCTGTCTTCATTTCGATCCAGATCTGACCGGTGCTGCACTCTTTCGCTAGGAGGCAAGCTAGGCGATTTCAGGCCAATTAATTTGGTGGGAGGAGACAGAGATTGAGCTCTGAAGATTCATACGTTCCTATTTATTTTTCTTTGTATTACAATTTAGATCTATGTTTTGTGAGTGTTATTGAAGATGGTTTGCATCTACTTGACCATACATGATTAGTTCCTGTCATGTGGGAGGCCAAATTTGTCAAAATTGTTAGTTATATACCTTCAGCGATCGCTGGGTAAATAGCTATTGTGTTTATAATATGAATTAAGCTAGCAAAGCCTCAATGCATGTGGTATATATGTAGTAATAATTAATTAATTTAATTTTTAATACTAAGTTGTTATATATATACATAACGTAGGACCGAAGCTGGATGTATGCCGCAAACCGTGTGAGTGAAGAGTACATTAATGGCGTGTCTGATTTTACAAGGGCTGCCGAGGAGGATATATTGAATAAGAGGGTGGAATATATGTACTGTCCATGCACTGATTGTGAGAATTTAAAGATGTTTAAGAACCGAGGGCAAATTGAAGCGCACTTGATTCGGAGGGGTTCCAAAAAGGGTTATACGTGTTGGACCAGTCATGGCGAAGTTAATGATCATATGCCACTGGATGACATCGCTGGTGAAGTGAATGATATGCCGCCGGATGACATCGCTGGTGAAGTGAATGACATGTCGCTGGATGATGTCGATTGTTGTTCGGATTCGGATAGGTTGCACGATGACAATCTGGATCAGATGCTTCGTGATGTAGAAGAGAACTATGATGAAAGAGAGTATGTTAAATTCCGGAGCTTGATTGAGGACTCGGACAAACCTTTGTTCACGTGCTTCAGGTCAAAGTAGACGAGGTTGTCGGCCGTGCTTGAACTGTTGAAATTGAAGGCAAGCAACGGTTGGTCCGACAAGAGTGAATGCATATGAGTACTATTTAGACCTCTCTTGGGAACTCTACTAAGTCCACTAGCAAAAGATCTATGCTCCCCCTATCTAGTAGCCACTCGTGATCTATCCTTATCCTCATGGTATCCTAAGCTTCTGCACTGCCGAGCACTACCAAAAGAGTCATAGAAGCCATCTACAAACCTAGGCTTGAATTTGACACTAGGAATCATGGAAGCTCTAGGTGCACTCTAGACTAATGGCACTACTCTCATGCCCCTCACGGCTCTCAAGCGCTCTTTTCGCTTATACTTGGCCTTTATGAAATAAAACTCAACTATGTGGTCATCCTTCTTGCAAAAGATACATTGATATTTGATCTTTTGAGGGGTTTTACCTAATGGAGTAGAAGTACCAGTAATGCTAGAAGGGTTTTGGATAAATCCAGCTGACTTGAAAATTGTCTTGATTGGCTCAAGTGGTTTTACCTCTATCTTGCCACTACCCAAGATCTAACTATTTGAGGATGGTGATTCCTTGAATGTTAAACAAGGATAAACCCTAGGAATCTATGTTTCACACTCACCTAAGGTTTTCTTGAGGTAGTCATTCTCTTTATCTAGGTTGGCACAAGTACGCCTAAGGTTCTTGTTGGTTACTCTAACATATCTCTCTTTGTGGGTGGCTACCTCTAGTTTCAAGGCCTCATGAGACACACATAAAGAATCTTAAATCCTACCCAATTGCTTCTCAAACTTGACTCTAAAAGCCTCATACACCTCATCTAAATCACTTATAATCTCAGCACAAAATGCACAAGCAATAGAATCAATGGAATTCTTAGATGAAGGCATGGATAAGAGTTTCTCATTTTATTATCAAGTGTCTTCTTAAGTGCTTCAATTTCATTAGTGAGCTAGGGGCAATTTTCACAAGATGAAGCAATTCATTCAATTCTTTTAATTTTTGCTATCTAAACTCACAATGATAACATGAATATTCAGGACTAAATTGAAGTAAGATCTTGGTGGTGCTTTCCAACTTAATCTCAAGTAAAGCACAATTATGATATGAAGTAGATCTAGCATCTACGACACCAGTGCCTAAGCAATCAAGATTAGTGCTAGACTTCAATGTGCTATTTCATTATTAACACCAATGAGTTGGCACACAATAGAAGAATGTGCAATTCTAAGCTTATCCAACTCAGAATGTAAAACATGGTAAGAATCATAAGTTTCATCACCAGAAATTAAAGCTCTAAGTCTAGCAAGCTCTTTCTGTAAGCTATCAATCACACAATCTTGATTCTCAATTTTCTTGCATTTCTTCTCAAATTCTCTACCATAGTAAATTGGTAAATGATCACATGTTTCAAGTCATCGGTAGAATGGCAAACCTCATCTAGATCGCTGAAGATGGAACTATTGTCAGATATGTCCTCCGAGTTGCCCTCGATAGTGTCCTTAAGTGCCATGAAGCACATGTCAGTGAAGTCCGTGATCACCTGTCGGGATCCGGAACTTGCATTCTAAACCTTATATGTTTACTGTGCTAGTCCCATGATCAGTAGCTAGCACACACATTCAACAAAATTCATATTACATCCATACACAACAAATTTAAATTAAAGTAATGCATTAAGTAGCGAATATGCCTAAATGGCAGAGTTTACTGTACTGGGGCCGATCGGCCAAATAAAGCATATACTACCAAAGTTTAGTGGAATCAAATGATAAATGAAATGCCAAATCCAGCAAGTATGCCTCATCCCAAACCACAGTCAACTGACTGGGGCAAAACCCTAGAATTCGACATCATCATCTCCAAAACCTATGGCATAGTAGTACCCACAAGACGTGTCTTCTACTGCATTATCTGAATGTGTTCAATAAGTAATGGTTGAGTATGAAAATCGTACTCTGCAATACTTTTAAGCAAAGATATAATGTATGCAAGCTGTGTCAAAGATGGTTGTCTAGTCTAGTTTGATTTGCAAAACATGCTTTCAATTGAATAACGAGCAGTAGATTGCAAACAAAAGTTGCAAGAGCATTTAAAATTGATAAGCAAATAATAGTAAAGATAAGTTTGCATAATGTAGAACAAGAGGCACGCTGCCTTAGAATCTCCAACCAGTGGCATATTCCTTGCTGAACAAAATTTGCATTCCCAACCTTGTCCTCCCATAAACATTTTGCAAAATATAAAGCTACTTATTGTGAGATTTCACCAAGCTTTGTCCATAACCATGGATACGGCTATTCGAATAGATTTACACTCTACAGAGGTTATATATTTTACCCATATGATATAAACATCCCACCCACGTCAGGCGATACCATCGGTACATGATTTGAAAGTTCAAGATGAAGCTTTTACATTACCCGTGCTAACAACCACTGCGCTATGATACATTCTTAAGATGAAGAGTTCCCTCCAGTGTCCTAAGACTCATACAGTGTGTCGGGTACCTTCCATTATGGGCAAGATCCTTCTGAACATGGAGTCTGCACCATGTCCGCACAGCCCAAAAATTCACCTACAATCTACCATCTGCGGTAAAGTTGCTAGTCCTAGTAACTTATTATGCTAAGGCCTTCTCATATAGGAATATATGGTTGTACGACTGTACTTGGGTCTATAGCATAATATGAATCGGTCCTTAGTGACCCGGGCGAGACATCTACAAGCCCTATTCTCGTGCAAACTGCATCGATCTCCACAACCACTCACCCAAATCTAAAACAAAATTTTCATTTTCTTTTTTAACCAAAATATTAGAGGTAAACTCCTATATACCAGTTTCATGAGTCTCCCATTTTTGTATATCGTGACCCATTTCCATCCTAGCATTTCATGTACCGTTACGAGCATGACTAAGAATCAACTACAACATTTTAAGTTACTAGGTTCCACATGTGAGTGTAACTACCGAGTATACCAATATAGCGATTTTTACTAAAATTATGCGCATGCATAATAGTTTCGAACACAATATAAATAACATTGAAATATGGGATCAACATGATCAAGGGGGTGTTTTTCTTGCTTGTTGACTCTGGGTCTTGATCGGGTCCATCTGTGTAAATCTCCAAACGTTCATATCTAAACGATAACACCAAATTTTGTAAATAAGAGCCAAATAAATCTAAATAGAGATAAATTCAAATATTTTTTTATAATATGAAATGGCACAATTTTATAAAATTTTAGAGATAAAAATAACTTAATTGGAGTTCATATGCAAAAGTTACATGTATTTGAATTTTATTTGGCTTGAAAAATCCAGGAAATTGAAAAAAGAACATTGTTCATAGGGGTGACGTCGATGGTGTAACTCTTGGATTACGCTTTCCAACTGGGGTGGCGTATTTCAATTGAACTGAAGGAGTACTTCTTATTTTTTGGGCTTTTAAAACGTTTTAAAGGGTCAGGCCCACATGTCATAAACTCAATGGGTTAAAATGGTTTTTACAAGAAAAACTGACAGGTGGGGCTGACTGGTTAGCGAATTGGTAGAGAAAGGAGGGAGTGGTGCTCATTGACAGGTGGGGCCCACCTGTCAGCGACTCAGAGCGGCGCATAGCTCCGGTGAGCGCCGCCGACGGTAAATGGCAGAGAGGCATGCGAAGGGGAGGTGTAGGGAAGCTAGATGAAATCACAAGGAAGCTTTGGGAGGGCTCAATCATATGTGAGCATGGCCAAAGAGCTTTGGTGGTGGAACACTGGGAATGGCATTCATGGCGGACGTTGACACGGAAGAAGGGGTGGTGCAGGGGCAAAATTGGAAGGGGTGAGCATCTAGGGGCTGAGGGCGTTTTGTGGTGGCTCGTCGACAGTGGCCCAAAATGGTGGCGAGGAGATTATGTGGTGGGGGTGCTCCAGTGAATGGAAGCTAAAATTGAAGAGAGAATTGGAGTTAGGAAAGCACGTAGGTGCTACAGATGCATTGAATCAAAGAATGAGCTACTTACTCGATGGATTGGCTTTGGCTTTTAGTGACTGGTGTTGGAGAAGAAGAGGGGTTCTCGGCTGATTTGGCACTCGAGCGTTACAGGGGAGGAGAAGGGAATGGTGTGGAGTGTTGGCACTCGGCTTGGGCACCCTTTTATAGTTGCGGATGACTGGCGGTGTTCAATAGCTTTAGGTGCATCCATGAGTGCCACTGTGGCCGCGAGCAAGTAGAAAAGCATGAATTTCATCTTTTATAGGGACGTGATGATGGCACGGTGAGGTCAGGGAGGCAGGGACGGGCATTGGTAGTGATGGCGTGGCATCCCGAAGACGAGCACATCGGTGAGGTTGCAACGAGCGAGTGCAAGCTCGACGGGAATCCAGGGCGTGGCAGTTGCTCCTGTAGCGTGTAGTGGTGCTAGTGTGTGATGAGGTGGGTGGCATGTGATGATGTAGGCAATGTAAGGGCATGATGGCGTGGGGCAGGTGGCAGCGCTGGTTTCGTGACATTGAGCACATGGCAGCTGTTGTGGTGCTTGCGTAGAGGAAATGGGATGGGGTACAAGGAGAGGGGGTTGATAGGCATGCAACTCAAGGTGGCTCAGCACACAAGGCTAGGTGTGTAATACCCTGAACGTCGTATTGGCGTCGGCTTTAAAGTAATTGTTGAGTCGCCGGTTTTTTTCGGTAAATCGCAGGAAGGGAAAAATAAAAAAATTGTGGAATAGCATATTAAAAAAAACTCTAGTGGGCTACCTGGAGGGTAGACTTACCTTGGGCCATCCGGCCCAAGGGGTGGCCGCACCCCCCTCCCACTTACCCTAGCCTCCCCTCCCCTAAATCTGCCCGCACACCCCTTTCTCCCTCTTTCCCATAGTCGCCACCCCCTTTCTTTTCCCCTTATGCGCCACTTTCTCTCCCTCCTCCATTGCTACCCCTTGGTGCTAGGAGAAAACAAGAAGGAGAAGAAAACAAGGAAGGAGAAGAAGAGGAAGAAGAGGGGTGATCCCAAGGGGATCCCCTAGGTAACTCTCTCTCATCTCAAATCCCTCTGTTATTTCTATAATTAGGGTTCTTAGCCTAAGAATTGGTGGGGATTAGCAATTAGATTTTCCGATTAGGGAATTCCTGCTGTCTGTCTGTAGATCAATCCACACAGCACGACTGTTTGCGCAGTTTAGACCTACGAAACGATTTTTCCTGAGGGTCTTCCCAAAAGGAAAATTGTAGAGGACGTCGAGACCCATATACTGTAATTTTTTAGAATGTTTGGCCACGGGATTTGGGCGTAGCATGGTCGGGAACCTCGCTGTCCGTCAGGGGTGAAGATTGGGGCAGATTGCTGTTCAGGTGTGAATTAGGGGTAGTAGATAATTTTTATGTTTTCGGTCACAATTGAGAAAAATGTAGGGAATTCAGTAATCTAACTACTGTATAAAAATCACAATTTTTAGAGCCTGTCACTGTGTTCGGGATGCGTTAGAATCTGGCTGCCCAGATTGCCAGAACAGAGAATGTCCTCTGTTTTGCGCATTAAGTTACACCTTGTTAGGAACAAAATAAAAATATATGATCTAAATAAAAAGTGAAGGTATTTAAGTGAGGAATCCAGACATATATCTCTCTCTATAAAAGGTTTAATAATCTTAAAGATACAAAATAGTTAAGCAGCGCTGCTGTAGTGGGTAGAATGTGGAACCGTTAAGCGGAGAGGAATGTTGTGGGGTTTGGGGGATAGCGATAACTCTACTTCTTAAGTCACGTTTTCTATGCTGTAGTATTGTGCTGAGAGGTACCTTTTGGACAAGTGGTTTTGCTCCTAAACACGCGTGATTTCTTTGCTTCGCTGGTAGAGGCAAGTAAATGTAGCGGATGTGCTACCGTTTAACTTGTTATTCTTACTACTTGCAATCTACATGATTCTCGTAATTTGAAATGTTATGCCATGGTTGCATATTTTCTAAATGAGGTTATGGTAGCAATTATTGATCAATTGTCATGCTTTGGATAATTGCTCGTAGTCATGTGGCAATTTGTTTAATGTGCTAAACGTGGAATATGAAAATAAATACGCGGTGAATATGTGGTTGTGGATATGTTGATGAGCATGTTGATGCTCCTTGAGGTCGGAATTCATGTGGTTTATGATCATCATATCATTCATAACATGTCATGACATTTGCATTGTGGATATCGCCGCATTTAACCGCGACCATACCGGTAAGCATCGTACATTGCCGTAGTACGATGCACACTCTTATCCTGTTGGGAAAGGGTGCAGTGAAGCATAGCATGATAGCATTCATATGCATTTAATTGTGGATGGAATAATTGCATTCATATGCCAACTAATTAAAAACTTATGAGATATGACTCGTGGGAGTCTATGGTGGTAAAATGCTTGTGGACGCGAATTGTGGTTGTGGTTGTATGGAAACATAAATGATGATGTATAATTATTTGTAGTTTGAATAGCCTGTTAAACAGTTTGCTTGCTGAGATTTTTATCTCACCCTTGTTTTTCCCCTCCTATAGGTGATCATTGAGCATGCATAGGAAGGGTAGAGCGGCACCACATTAATGCACTTGGATCATAGATTTATGCTGTAATAAAGATGAAGAGATTCTAGCAATTTGCCTTGCATTCTCGTCGATGTTTACTTTAACTTAATAATGTTAAATTTGTGAACTAATCTTTTGGTTAAAATGTTGGAGGTTGATTTTCATTATTGAATTGTTATCATTATCATGTTTTCCTTAGCTGATGATGCTGTCGCTTAGCTTATCTTGTTTTAGAGATTGTTGCCAGTTTATTTTATCTTGTATTTTGGTTAGTTGTGGAGTGGTTTTAGTGGCATCCCAGGGTAATGTAGGTCCTGGGGTGTTACAAGGTGGTCCAATGCTGTGGTGAGGTGGGCTGAGGCGGCTAGCGACAACCCTAGCCGTGGCATGCTAGCGTGTAGGAGAAAGACGGGAGGTTGACGAGTGGGGTTGGGGCATCAGCGGCTGAGAAAGAAGGAAGATTCGGCATATGGTAGACACTTTTTCTAATTTGGTCCATAGGAGAGTACACAGGCTCTAAGCATATCCCTGAGGATTTAGTTCACTCGTTCAGTTTGTCCTCTGGTCTAGGGATGATATACCGAGCTAAAATTCAAACTTATACCTAAGGCTTTTTGTAAGATCTTCCAAAAATACGAGGTAAATTGAGTGCCTCGATCCGAAACTATCCTTTTGGGCACTCCATGTAGACGTACTATCCTGGACATATATAACATGGCTAGCTTTGGTCCACGATCTCTTGTGTTCACTAGTATGAAGTGGGCCACTACCACCCATATCTAATCACACCCTTTTTGCATCTCAGCAATCTAGTGATGAAATCCATACCACTTGTTCCCATTTCCACTCGGGTATGGGTAGTGGTTGTAGTAATCCTGCTGGACTTTGGTGTTTGGCTTTTATTCTCCGACATATATCACACCTAGCAACAAGTTTTGCTATGTCTCTCTTTATTCTAGACCACCAAAATCTTTGCTTCAAATCTTGGTATATCTTAGTACCTCCTGGGTGCATGGTGAAGTATATGTAAAATGTTGGACATCCAAGATCACATCTAAATCTGATAAATACTTCTTTGTGGGGTACCCTAAGGAAACTAAAGGATATTACTTTTATAAAAGGGATGAGAACAAAGTGTTTGTTGCTTGAAATGGTGTCTTTTTGGAGAAAGAGTTTCTCTCAAATGTAGTTAGCGGGAGTATGGTGAGACTCGAAGAAATTTGAGAGCTATCAGAAAATGTTTTAACTCCTATTGAACCTCTACAGAGTGTACAAAATATTGTAGAACATGTGGAAGATGCAATAGCCCCACGTAAGTCCGAGAGGCCACGTCAATTGCTGATAAGGTATCGACATAATATTTTATTGTTAGACAATGATGAGCCTAAGACTTATGAGGAAGTGATGATGGGCCTGGACTCTGAGAAATGGCTTGGAGCCATGAGATCCAAAATTCAATCCATGTATAATAATCAGGTTTAGAACTTGATTGATTCACCCAATGGTATAAAAACCATTGAGTGCAAGTGAGTTTTTAAGAAAAAGATACACATGGATGAAAATATTCATATCCGCAAGGCACAATTGGTGGCGAAGGATTTCAGACAAATTCAAGGTGTTGACTATGTGAAACCTTTTCATCTGTCGCTATGCTTAAGTCTGTCTGATCATTCTAACTATTACTGCATATTACGATTATGAGATATGGTAAATGGATATCAAAATGGCTTTCCTAAATAAAAACCTAAGTGAGGATGTGTACATGATATAACCTGAAGGTTTTGTTGATCCCCAAAATGCTAGAAAGATATGCAGCTTCAGAGATCCATCATGGGTTGAAGCAAGCATATCAGAGTTGGAATATACGTTTTGATGAGGAGGTCAAAAGGTTTGGTTTCATCAAGAACAAAGAAAAAACTCGTATTTACATGAAGGTTAGTGAAAGTGCACTTGTAATCCTAATCTTATATGTATATGACATATTATTGATTAGGAATAGTATTCCTATGCTGGAATCTGTTAAGGCCTCATAGAAAAATAGTTTTTCTATGAAGGACCTAGGAGAGGTAGCATGTATCTTAGATATATAGATCTATAGAGATGGATCGAGAAGGCTAATTGGATTAAGCCAAAGTACTTATATTGACAAGGTGTTGAAATTGTTCAATATGCAGGATGCCAAGAGTCAGTGTCCTTTGACAACTAAAGAGCGAGACTGTATGAATGGTATTCCATATGCTTCAACTATTAGATCTATCATGTATGCCATGATATGTACTCGATCATATGTATCATATGCTCTAAGTGTTACAAGAAGATACCAAGGTGATCCCGGTGAAGGTTATTGGACAACTGTGAAAAACATTCTTAAGTACTTGAGAAGGACTAAGGATGTGTTCCTAGTTTATGGCAGTGATGAAGAGCTCGTTGTAAATGGTTACACAGATGCAAGCTTTCAAACCGACAAATATGATTATCATTTGCAATCTGGTTTTGTATTCATTTTGAATAGAGGAGCAGTGAGCTGGAAAAGTTCCAAACAAGAGACGACTACTAATTCTATGATGGAGGACGAGCACATCACGACTTTTGAAGTTGTGAAGGAATGTGTTTGGATAAGAAATTTCATCGCTAAGTTGGGTATGGTCCTGAGTGCCTCAAGATCAATGGATTTCTATTGTGATAATAATGGAGCCATTGCGCAAGCTAAGGAGCCTAAATCCCATCAGAAGTCCAAGCATATACTTAAGCACTATCATCTTATTCGCGATGTTGTGGATAGAGGAGATGTAAAGATATGCAAAGTACACATAGATTTAAATGTTGCTGATCCATTGACAAAACCTCTCACACAGCCAAAACATGAGGTGCACACAAGAGCTATTGGTATTAGATACTTAAATAACTGACTCTAGTACAAGTGGGAGACTGCTGAAAATATGCCCTAGAGGCAATCATAAAGATGATTAAATTTTGTTATGTTCATGATTTATTCGATAATATGTTATCTTATTTCTTGAATAATATCATTAATATTTATTATCAAGTATGTGACCTGATTGTGAAACTCTATTTCTACGATGATTATTATTAAATGATCCCTAGTCGAAAACAAATGATGATACATATGAATAGACTAGCATATGTATTGGTTGATCACCATGTTTCACGGGTCATAGATATGTAGATATCAAACCAATAATATAGACATATATTAGTGAACATGGGGTTGAATCGACCCACCATGAGACACTCTGAGAACGTTGCATTCTTACATGTCATCAGTTGGTCTCATTTACAATGCGTATGCTATGTCCTTAGACTTGAGGTCATTACATGTACTCGAGATGCATAATGACTAACTTTGGGGTTGCCAAACGCTACTCCGTAACTGGGTAGTTATAAAGATAACTTTCGGGTTTTGTCATGATGCATGCATCGAGGCATGGTCAATCAAGATAGGATTTACCTCTCCATGCAATGGGAGAAATATCTCTAGGCCTCTCGAGTGATTGGATTCCAGAAATGCATGGCCATGCTACTCGCGGTTAAAGAGTTAACCGTAGTCTGGAATTCAAGTCATGTGATCGAGAAAGAGTGTTCAAGCTAACCAACAAGGATAACACGTACTCACCTTGAGCTTGATTGATATTGTGAGGCAAAGGGAAATGTATATAAGTTTTGTTGAGTTTCGTCCGATATGATCTTTACGTATACTTGAGAGTTCGCTTTTCTTACTAGGGGCTGCTACTGATTAATGGATGAGTAGTACTCAGGCCATATCCAAGTGTACGTGAACATATAGGGTCATACGTAGAAAGGGCTAGGATATAATTTGGATGGTGATATGAATTCATGTGGACCACAAGTTCCTAATGGGCCTCAAGTTCGAGGTCCATCATGGATGCCTATATGTAGAGGGGCGGTGGCATAGAGTTTTAATAAGAGAGAATTCAAAATTCCCGAAACCCTAGCTGCCACACCTTTCTCATCTAATACCACACAGCTGACGCTAGCACTACAGCGTGTGGTGTTCTTGCCCCGTACGTGTGGATATCTTGGAGGTGTTGATTTGAAACTTCAGCACTAGGATGATCCGCAACTTATTACGACCAGAAGGAGCTGAAGAGGAGACGTGCGGCTAGTACGACTACTACTACATCAACACGCTACATCGACTCTATTTTCTCTACAAGTTTGCATATCTAGTGATAATCCCACGATCTATTACCAGCATAGGTTCCTTGTTTATATGGTAGATTTTTGAAATTGTGCTAGCGTAGCCTACCCGTGGCGCAATAGTGATGGTGTATACCAAGATCATAATCTTTGATCATCTCTAACCACCTCTATTTTAGGTCTAGATCAGACTGAGTGAATATGTACTACAGACTTTTATGGTCTGTATACACCTCGCAATGGTTACCGATAAGGTAGTGTCACCAAATCTTTAGGGCATACACTACTGCTACTAATTCCATGTCATGAGTAGGGTAATTTACTTCATGAGGTCTCAGTTATCATGAGGCATATGCTATGACCTTATTTTCTTGCATTAACACACAACTAAGTCCATGGTGAGATGCATCACAGTAAATATTAAAGTCTTAGTGTATGTCTGGTAAAACAAGTACGGGCAGAGTAGGATGGTGAGGAGGAAGAGGGGAGGCTGACAAGTGGGGTCGGGGTGTCAGTGGTTAAGAAAGAAGGAAGAGAGAGAGGGAGGCTGGTAGGTGGGGCCGAGGGGTTAGCGGCTGAGAGAGAGATAGAGAGAGGCTGACGGGTGGGGTCAGGTTGTCAGCGACTGAGAGAGAGAAGGAAGAGAGAGGCTGATAGGTGGGGCCAAAAAAAGGGTTTAAATAAATGGATTTCCCTTTTGATTTATGCGCAGATTTCAAGTTTGAATTTGTAAAAATAGCAAAAGGACTCCAAAATTCTAAAATTTTTTAGGGTGACTCCTGACATAGTGTAGAACCTTGTGTAAATGTGTAGGATCGGAAGTGGCAACAGAGGGGGGGTGAATGGTGCCTTTTTAAATTGCCCCTGAGTATTCACACGATTTCTTCTCCGATAGCTATTGAAGCTATGAAGGAAAGGTTGAGCGCTTACTGAAGACAAACTACAGACCAATAAAAGACTAATCACAGAAAAATCAAGACTTGAACATTGAAGAGCAAGGTGCAGTTCGGAAGAGAAAAAGTTGACAATCTGAAAATTAGCTGCAGTGAGAACCGAAAATGACTGACAGTAAACAAAGCATATACTGCAGACCCTAAGACAGACAGTGCACAGAAATTTCAGGGAAAGTCTACCTAAACCGAAAAGGCTTGTATACCTGCTATGATTTCCAGAACAGAAAGAAAAAGAAAAGACTTTCAAAGCTGCCTAAACTGAAAACTGACAAAGCAAAAACAGGATGACAGACTGTTGGCCAAAGGAACTGAAAGCAGCACAAAGGACCAATGAAGACTGAACTTTAAGCAACTATTGAGCAAAAGCAGAGAAATAATCTCATGATCGTTGAGCTCCTCAGAACAAGTAATCAATACTGTGACTACAACAATAGATCAACTTCAGGAAGAAGAGATACCAAATGAAAAAGGTACTCGGCAGGAAATCAGATAGCAAGAAACTGTCTGTAAATGAAAAGCAGAAGAGCCGAACAGAAAAGGAATTTTGGACCGCATGCAGCACAGTTAACATCAGCCTAGATCAGCAAGTAGATAGTAAAAATTTCAGCCAAAATCGAGGTTATTTGGACTACATGCAGCAGGGAGGAAAATCAACAAAAAGGGACAAAATCAGTAGTCTGAAGACAGCAAGAAGATCAAAGGCCTGCAGTTTGCCGAACACTTAAAAGGAAGCAAAAGCTACTGTAAATAACATAAAGGAAACTTGGTCTGCTATCCATAGATAAAGAAAACTGAAACTGAGAAGTGAATGCCAATTTTGCCAACACAAACTCCAGACCGAACTGAAATAAACATAGTGAACTGCTGCTGAAACCGAGTACAGACTGAAAGGATGAAACAGAGATCAGTTGATTCGGTTTGACATCCTCTGCAGAGATCAAATCAACTGAGGAAATATCATTTTAAGATAACAAATTCGATCGCCAGCTTGTGATCAACCGAACAATTTGTAGAGAACAGACTGTAGTAGAGACTGAAAACATCCAGAACAGAAACTACTTCATTGCCGAAAAAGTAGAAGAGGAAAATCAGATCGATGAACCAATTTGGCTGAAGGTTGTTAGTGGAAACTCATTTGACTGCAAGGACTGAAGTAACCAGGAGACTTTAAGAAGAACCTCAGTTCAAAGCAAGAAAGAAGGAAGATCAAGAACCTCCAAACATTTAGAGCAAAAACTCAAAAACAGAGGTAAGGTCACATTGAAGAAGAGAAAAACTTCAGATTTCTTTCCACTCAAAAATACAAAGGAGTCCCCATACGCATGGACAAGAAAGATTACAAGACTCTCAATCAATTCTCTCCCTCTCAATCCTCAAGAACACCAAGAGCCTTACATGCTTCTTGGGAGAAACACAACACACACAAAGGGATGAATGAGCTCTAAAACCATGAGGGGGTATGCAGCCCCCAACACCTATTTATAGCCATTGGCTAACGGGTCTCCAACCCGTTACGCCGGCTAAACCCTAATGGTGCCGTCTCCCGCTTGTGCAGCCTTGCGAAATTACCGATTCGCCCCTCCTGCACCTTCCGGGAAGCTTACGCGCTCCTTGTCGTGTACGCCTCGCAAACACATGGAATCTCCGCCGTCTTCGACATATCCGACCGTTCTGACCTCGACACCGCCTGTGTCTAGTCCGGTCATCTCGTGTCTCGCCACGACTCTGCCTCGATGTCCCGCAACAACACGCATAAGAAACACATCAAATAGCACCGCTCGATACATGAAAGCATAATAACATCAAAGAAACCACATTAAGCCCAAACCTGTCAAATCAACAGAATAAACGTCCTAATCCATTTGACCAGGTTTGACCAGGTCCGACCGAGCTCATTGCACCACGCAACGACATGATCCGAACCAACCAACTCAAACTCAACTTTCCTAAACTGATGTCAATTACTCATCATACACACGGGATGACCACCACATGGTCTCTCAAAATATTTTAGGTCTTTATCTATCTTAAATTTATCTAAAAAATGCTTCAAAACTCACTATTTTGTTTAAAAAACCATTTGATTTGGGGAATTGTGGGAAATGCTTAAAAACATTCAAATTTCATTTCCAGCCCTATGAATCCATTTTTGAGTTTTTAACATGATTTTTACTATAACTTCCCCTATGCAACTCTATGGTTCATGTCTTTCAAAATCGATTTTAAATTCAAATTGAATTTTTATCCATTGAGTAATCTTTTCCAAATATTTTTCTAAGGAAACTACAATCAAAAGCCAAGGAAATGATGATGCAATAAAAAGTTTTAAATTCTCCTCAATTTTGGGCTTCCTAGAAATCGAGATGTTACATCTCCTTCTTCATCTTGCCTCTTTGATCATCCATGTCGTCATTGATCTCTGAGTCCACATCGCTCATGTTGAGGATCTCAAGAGCGGCAAGGAATCGATTGACGAACTTGTAATAGTTGGGCTTCTTCTTGTCATCACGAGCTCGAGAAGACTTGTGCACTCCTTGTCCTTCAGCTTGGGGCATTTTGCACAAATGTGGTTTGGCTCACAACAGTCATAGCAGAAGAAGAGATCTACTCTCTTTATATTCCTCATATTGTGATAGACTTTTGTGAATTTGGTGGATATGAGGGCTAAGTCTTCCTTAGGTAGCTTCTCAAGTTGCTCACAACTCAACTCATACAAAGCGGACAAGAAAAACCAAAAGAGCCAAGATCCAAAGATTGAGAAGGACCATTCTTCATGGGGTCGATCACAAGAGCCATCGACTCTGTCTTGAGCATATGAGAGATGAAGCCAATCTCACGCATCTTTAACCTCGAGTAGAGCTTATCCAAGGTAAGTTCACCCATGAAAGTGTTGTCATTGCTGAATGTAATCTTCATCCTCCAAACCTTCACATCTATGGCACCAAGCACTTGGCATGCATTCTTAGACTCAGAATAAGTCCAGACAATCACACGAATGTGGCTGAGAATCTTGGTAAACCTAGCAAACAACTTATCCAAAGATACACCGAGCTTTTGCTCAAACTTGGAGTACTATTTCTTTAATTAGTTATATCTCACTTCCTTAATCACTGTGGAGCCCTCATGGTAATCAACTAGGGTCCTCTAGATCTCGTGAGCAGAAGTTATGCGAGCTACTAAATCAAACTTAGATCTACCAACCCACTAAATCAAGAAATTGCATGCCTTATTGTTTGCCTCCACATCCCTAGTATTTGCCGGAGCGATCTAGTCATCGGCAGGCACAACATAAGGCCTCTTGACTTTCTCCCAAATAGGCTGCCCTTAGGCTTGAATGTAGGCTGTTATACAATCCTTCCAATAAGGAAAATCCATACCCTCGAAGATCGGTGGCTTAGTAGAATACCAATCCGATGCCATTGCTCTTAGACTAGTTGAGTTCTTTCAAGAAAAGCTAACTGGACTTTGATACGACTCGTAGGACCCGATATAGCAATAAGGGGGCTGAATGCTGCCTTTAATTTCAGCCTCCCTAGATCATATTCTAAAACATTCACTCCACTAGTTACTGGAAACTAGGAAAATCAGGTTAGGCCACCACAAAGAACTAACACAAGCGCGAAAGCAAAACTAAGTTCAACTCCTCTGGGTTAGTCCTATCGCAATGGAGAGGCCAGTAATATCGTGGCTGAGCAGTCTAACTGCTGGAGGAATGCCAGTATGACCAGAGGCTAGTAGTACTGTAGGCCTGGGGTGGTATGACCACCCTGTTCACATAATAGAAAATAAGCCTGAGCCTAAACCAAAAAGGGTGCCTCAAAATACAAGTTCAAATGACTTCAAACTTTGCACACACCTTGCCAAAGATATTAGAAATCTAATCCATCCAAGAATCACATGGATATTAGCCAAAGTTTTAACCTTTCCTTAAGACAAGCATGGTTGCACTAAAATGGGCAAAACTCACAAACTTGAGATATGACTTGCTCGTGGCTTGATATGGACAAGATGGCTTTAGATGGGTTTTCATATATCACAACAAGCTAGATCATCCAAAGATTCGAGGCCAAAACCCTAGGATCATGATTTCACAAGAAGTGCTCCAAATCAAGCCAAACTAGGCAAACTCCAAGATCTTGCTACAACAAGTCCCTAGATGAATGGCATATGATCCTTATGAGGCATCTCTATTACCTACACATCCTTAGAACTAGCAAGATCAAGAAAGAAGAAGAGTGGGCAAAAACTCCAACCAAGACAAGTGGAAACTAAAAAGATTAAGAACACACCTTGGATGATGAACAAGATTGGTCTATTGCAACTTGTAGATATTTGATTTATAGTCATTCCACCATAGATGATAGATCTCTCTCTCCCAAGAGCACACATCCCACAAGTCTCCTTTCCAAAGAAGCCTATCTTACAAACTCTACAGAATGGATGAGTTGGTTGGTTAGCCTCCAACCCCATCCTACTCAAATAGATGGAGCAACCAGCCCACATCTAACCCTAATGTGGTTCAGCTCACAACACTCAAAATAGCTGATCGGACCACTCCTCTTATGGTTCCTCACATTGTGATAGGCTTTTGTGAATTTGGTGGATATGAGTACTAGGTTCTCCTTTGGGAGTCTCTCCAACCACTCATCAATCAGGGAATGAAAGGCAAACAAGGAAAACCTAGAAGAACCAAAGTTAGAATGACTAGAAGAACTACTTCGAGTATGGTCGATTACAAGAGCTATCGGCTTAGTCTTGGAGAGACGTGAGATGAAGCCAATCCCATATGTCTTCAACCTTGAGTATAGTTTATCCATGGTAAACTCACTCATGATATTATTGTTATTGGTGGATGTAATCTCCATTCCCTAAACCTTCACATCTAGGGCACTAAGCACTTGACGTGCATTCGTAGATTCAGAATAATTCAGGCCAACCGCACACATGTTGCTGAGAATCTTGGTGAACCTAGCAAACAACTCATCCAAAGATTCATCGAGCTTTTGCTCAAACTTTGAGTACCCTTTCTTGAATTGATTCTATGTCACTTGATCGTAGTGGAGCCATCGTAATAGTCAACGAGGGTCATCTAGATCTTGTGAGCAGGTGTCAAGTGAGACACTTGATCAAACTAAGATCTAACAAGTCCCTAAATCAAAAAGTTACGTGCCTTGTTATTTGCCTCCATATCCATAGTATTTGCTAGAGTGATTTGGTCATCGGTAGACACAACATAAGGTCTCTTGACTTTTGCCCAAATTGGTTGCCCTTGGGCTTAGATATAGGCTACCATCTGAGCCTTCCAATAGGAATAGTCAACTCTATCGAAAATCGGTAGCTTAGTGGAGTACTTGTTTAAAGTCACGACTCTAAGGTTGATTAAGATCTATCAAAGAGCTAACTAGCCTCTGATACCACTTGTAGAATCGATAATAGCAACAAAGCGGAGGGGGTGAATGGTGCCTTCTCAAATTTCCCCCAAGTACAAGAAATCTTTCAGTCCAGAGCTAGAGAACTATGAAGATCAGATTTTACAACCTACAACCAAGCAACAATCCAAACAACAAAGATGCACAAAACTACACTGATTGGTCTGATCGGAGGCATGCTGATGGAGACGGCGTGCCTGATCTTTCGATGCGATTGATAACTATCGATTTCGGTGGAGATGACCCTGATGATCCGACTACAAACACATGACGTCGCTTGCGCCTTAGCAATCGCTGAACCAACTCCGAGATATTATTGACCTTGCTGGAAGCGCGATCAACCTGAACACGAAGTTCAATCCCTGCGAGCAATCGAAGAACTAGCAAGAATAAGACGTAGGCAATCTGATATTGCGAATATGAATGAGGCGTAGATGGTATTGCGAATAACAAAGTTGGGGTTCCGAAGCTGTCTTGACAGGTGGTCGTCCGACACAACTGAAGAACAGAAGTTTGCACAATGACTAAACTTAAACTCAACGAAATCCAAGTCTTAGCAAGGGAGACGACGGCTCCTATATAGGGAGAACAACCAGAGGTGGCGTCCAAAGTGTACGCCCTAGGGTTACAAGGCCCATGAGCCCAAGTGGTGGTAGCGCAGTACCCTTTTGACTCGGATTCAGAAACCTACATGGAGTATTTTGATGATTGCGGTCGGCTCGGATGGAATTTGAAGAGGATGTTGGATCCGTTGGAAAGTATACTTCATAAGCTTTCTATGAAGTTTAAGAACATCCCAAACGGAGTCCGTATGAGGAAGTTATGCCCGTTTGAACTTGGTACCATTGCAACAGTCCGAATCTGAATCCAAAACGAGTCCAACTCGAATTCTTGCTTGACTTGGTCCCAAAGTGACGTGGTGACTTCCATTATTCCTTCCATGCATGTCCATGACTCCATGTCCCTTTCCTTCATCCTTTCCCAGGTTCCTAAGCACAATTAAATCACTTGCATTAGGTAGCGGTCTATTCTCAGTAACATATGAGCCAAGGAATGAATTCACCTGGTAATTAAGTTGATGAGCACGAGCTCGAGTAAGTGGTCCTTGCAACACATGTTGTGGATGAGTTGTATCCATGGAAGGGATGTCCTCATCACATGCCAACATCTGACCAGCTTCAAGCCGATGGTCTGACCAGCGGCCGGTCTAACTAGGCCTAAGAGCGGTCTGACCGCTCCACTGTTCTCATAACAGAAATTTAGCCTGAGTCCAAACCACTTTTGGTACAATCTTCAAAATTCATGATCAAATGATATCAAACTTTACATGCACCTTGCTGAGGGTTCTAGGAGCCTATTCCATCCAAGAATCAGAATGATCCTAGCCAAAGTCCCAAACTTTCTTCAAAACATATAAGGTTGTATCAAAACTACGCAAATTACAAAATCTTGAGATTTAATTGCTCGTGGGTTAAGAACAGCCAATATAGCTCTTGATATATTCCTACATGTCACAATAAGCAAAAACAATGAATGAATCAAAGCCAAAACTCTCACATCAAGGTTTCACAAGAAAGGCTCCAAAACAAGTAAGAATCAGGCAACTTAGAGATCTTGTAAACCATAGTGCCTAGATGGATGTGATTTGATCTACATGAGTCATCTCCATCACTTACACGTCCTTGGCACTAGCAAGATCAAGAATGGGAGAGAAGAGGCAAAGAACCAATAAGAACAAGACCAAATCAACCAAGATAAGAATGATTCATGAGAGATGAACAAACTTAATTATATTAATAGTTAAGGATGAAGATCTTATAGTTACTCCATGCGGAGGACAAGAGAGCATACTACAACACTCACTCTTCTCTCTCGAACCCCAACCCTAATCTCAAGAATGGTTGGAATGGTTTGCATGCAAGCATCCACCCCATCCACTAAATAGATGGAGCAACCAGCCCACATCTAACCCTAATGGATACTATCTACTATCATAAATGGGGGAAACCTGTTAACCCCACATAACACGGGTTTTATACTCACACTTATAACTCATGCACGCTTTTCAAAGCACATGAGCCCAAACCCGCTAAGTCTTTAGCCTTTAATCTACTTGATCTTCTCGGTATCTTCTTGACCTAAACCACTTTCCTAAATGCCGCTCAAGAGCCATGGTTTTGATCTAATAAAGTTTTGGTATTTGGCAAACTATATACCAAAATACCTTCGCCTTGATCCGATCTTCATCTTCCTTTGAAAGTAATTGCCATGCTTGCCACATATAGGTGAACCAATGGCTTACCACACATTGGCAAGTCTCTTCGCTCTGATTCCACTAGAAGACGCCTCATTTAGACCAACCAAGCCAATTGGCATAGCTTATCGCGCGAACCTTTTGGTGTGGTTGTGGTGACTGATATCGTCATCATATATGTACGTATGATCTCGAAAGATCACTTGATATTTAATTTGCTATCCCCAGTAGTATGGTTGTTGAATTATACGTGCATTTATTTATGTATATACTAATGCAGCTGGTAATGTGCTTTACCTAGGGCGCAGCTTCGGGTGCTCTTACCGTCGTACACTACAACACAAAGGGTTATCACAGACGGTTCTAAACCTTCATCACATATGGTTTTTGAACCATCTAATTTTGTGTTTGTGATAATAGGTGGTTATCACAGACGGTTTATGAACCATATGTGAGAAGCCACAACACAGACAGTTGGTATAAAGAACGATCTATGAAGGCATACTAACACAGATGGTTGGTATAAAAAATCATCTGTGATATGTCTCCCATTGCAGATGGTTCTATGTACCAACCGTCTGTGATAATTGTTAATGCCCTGGATGTTGTCACATAGGACCTTCCAGTGGTTCTTTGCGCCGCCCTTGTTGAGTCTCTTCCCTCACCACACCGATTGGTTTCAGCTAAAACAAGTGTCACGCATGCCATGGATCATCTTCACGGTGCAGCAGTTTTAGTCTTGGAGCGATGCTCAATAAAATATCCATAACTTTTGCATACAGACTTTGTTTTCCACATTTTTGGACTCGTTTGAAAGCTAACAAAAAGTTACATCTAAAAATCTATAATTCCAAGTATAATTCATTTGTGAGGCTCCAAAAAAGTGAAATCCCTAAAAAAATCGTTTAGGGCCTTAAAACGGGCTCCGAAGTTTCCAAACCCGTTGGACAGCTGCATAGGACTTGATGCATAACTTCATCTTCATACCTAAGTACACACAGGACACTAGAATTAGGTAGTAGCAAATTCTTATCAAAAGTATATTCTTTAAAGAACAAATTCACCTGTTGTTGTAGTTTCTTTACTCATACCCGTGTGATCGGCCCTGTTTGTTCAGTTGGAGGAGTTAAAGCTTCATGCAAAGGAGTGGATGAACTAGGAGTAGCAAGAATGTTATCATCAGTGTTGGTTCTTAGAATGAAATTGGGGGAAAGGGAGAAGGGGAGTTATAAGGGGCGAGAGGTGGGGGAGACCGGTGCCTACAGTTCGATGCGGGGAGAATGGGCGGATGAGATCGGGATCCTAGGAGAGATGCCACGGATCAGTGACGTGGCATTATCACAGACAATTCGGATTAAAAACTGTCTGTGATAATCTGTGATGTCTGTAATTATCATAGACAGTTCCTGTTAAGAACCATCTGTGTTATTATCACGAATGGTTTGGATTAAAAACCATCTGTGATATCTGTTGAGAAACGTCTGTGAATTATCACAGATGGTTTAGATTAAAAATCGTTTGTGATAATTATAGATGTCACAGACGGTTTTTAGTCTAATCCATATGTGATAATTCTTAGACGGTTCTTGTTAAGAACCGTCTGTGATAATTACGTATCATGGATAGTTGTAGTCATCGCTAGTAACGTAGACGGTCATGTTTTATAAAACCGTCTGTGATAATTACAACGCTAACGGTTCTCCGTAACCGTCTGTGATGAGACGTTCAATATAGCCCTATTTTGTAGTAGTGGAATGGTATGCTATACGCACCCTTACCTTTGACACGTGCCCCTGCGCATGCAGCTGACCTACTGTGTGCTAGCATGGTTCGCTAGATTGGTCGATGTTATCAAGGTGCATCATATGGCTTTGATCGTACCGTATCTAAAACTTCAAATACTCTAAATTTATATTTGTATCCGATTTTATTGTATACGTCTCTAAATTAAAGAAAAAATAAAAATTAAAATATGACAAATAATATCTATTCAAATCCAATCAAATCCATCCCTAGAAAGGAGCGGCTAACATCCACACACACGCCAATAACGACCTAGCGGTACTACTACTAGGCAACTTACTGCCTACTGCTTCCCTCGCATCCATCCATGGCATGGGAAGTTGAGCCACAATACGGATACAGGGAAAGGCTGGCGCCATAGTATGTGAGACTTCACTGCCCGGCCAATTGAAGTGCGCGTGGGTCCCACACGACACGAAACCGACACCCCAGCGATCTGGAATTTATGCATGCGCGCGTTAAGCAAAGAAGTTCCCAGCACGGCTCCGCTGGCTCTACAATCACCAACCACGAACAGGGTGCACTAGCTTGATCTGATCATCATCTATCATGTCATGCATTTAATCTGCCACCTTTATTAATTGCAAGCAGCTTCCTGTGTACGGCCTGTGCATGGGGCGTCACAAATAACTCTTTCGATTAATTATTGAGAAATCGATCTTTGCATGCCCTCTGAGGATGATCTGACGAGGATTAAATATTCTTAATAAATAGATTTAGATATCGCTCGATTAGATTAAAATAAACTGATTTATGATTAAAATTACACTGTAACTAGTTGAAATTATACTATAACTGATGGTGACTTATTTGACGTAACTAAATTTAAAACAAATTAAAAATAAAAAACATGTTAGTCCATCACGGACAATGCAAATGAATACGGAGACAAAAGAACCGGCAAAAAAGCTCAAAAAAGTTAAAAGCTAGAAAAAGACGAAATTTAAGAATAGTAAAAAATAAACCAGAAACCAGAAAATCAAGCCCAAATGAATGGGGTCTTAATATACACAATAATTTTTGAATAGAGAATTGCTCCAATAATTCATTGTGTATATCTGGTTAGAAAGAATATGCTCAGGCTAAGCCGAGTATCGATCATGCCTTGATCGAGAAGGGTTTATAATCAAACATGTTGACCATATCCTCCGACTGGATATTAAATCCACCACAATCAACGATATGTGGTAGTTAAAAGTGAATGCACCCTTATCTCTTTGATATAATCGCACGTATCTAATCTCTGTCTCTAGCTATAACCGTTCGACGATCATGCTTGCAGGATGTCTCATTAACAATAACTGACGATCACATGTGGGATTCACAAACTGATGAGGTACCTCCCTGTATGCTGCAATTGTCACCCCTTCGATGTTTTATCAAGTGTGATGCCAGGAGATGGAGGATACACAATGCAAGTTTGCTGTATACTCTTTGTAGCCATAGCCACACCTTGTGCCACCCATTGTAATCTCTAAGAAATACAAGGACATAGAAAGTAGGGTTATTATTCTTTTCTGAGAAGGTCTAAACCTATTTAAATCACTTTGTCTCTTCTTATGTAATCTCAAGTGTTATGTTCTTCGCATTTACTTTATAAGATCAGTTGTAATTCACTGACACCCTCATTTGTGTTTCGTTGTTGTTGAAGGAGTACTCTCTCTCCATTGCTGCCTCTCCAATGGAGATCTCTCCTAAACCTGACCCCTCCAAGAGTAAAGAGATCTCTCTAGCTAGCTATAGCTCCATGTCATACCTCTTTCGTGGTTCAATTCAATGCTCTCAGCTTGGCGTCATTGGAACTTGGGCCTGTAAAAATAGGCATGCATGCATGCATGCATGTGTGTTTGTTTGTTTGTTAGAGGAAGATCGAGATCAGTTTGTCGCCAATTCTCACCTTTGAGAATAAGCATGGAGGCTAGCCAACATATCGAAACTAAGTTGCTAACACGGGTGGATCCAGCAATAGTGTGAGCTAGGGCGGCCACCTGAGGTACCCCACTAGCGAAAACACCCATGAAAGTAGTGCAGAGTTGGGAGTGGTGCCTAGAGGTGAGCACGTACTGCAGGTGCTGAAGAAATGGTGCATGTCTAGAGGTTGAAGAAAAGGTTAAGTGGGCTATATATGGAACCACTTGTGGCCCAATCCATAGGAGACTTGTTCACTTGGGATTGCATGTATTGTCTTGGCCCACAATAGAGCAGTAGCCAGAAGGCAAGGCAAGAGAATGTCACCCACCCTACCATCCAACGCAGAACAAACGCCCAACAGGAGACGTTATCTTTCTCGCACCACCCTTATGATGCATTGCTGATACTTAATGTAAAGTAGTAAAGTCGTGCAACTTATGCTATATATTGATATTAGATGTTTATATCTCTTTTGGGTATTACGATGAGCATGTTTAGGGATGTTGGCATTATTGTGTCGGGTGACTTGACTACCATAACGTATGCTATGTACTATTTGCTTAGTGGATGAGCAAAAGATCACACGTTACTTATTGGCTAATTGGACACTGTCGATTTTGTCCAAGCTAAAATCTAGTCATGATCCGCCATTGGTTGCTAAAATGGCCAAATATCAATAAGGGTGTGTTTTCTTCGAGAGATGTACAGCTTCATCTAGCATGCATGGGTTAGTTCATCATGGGGTCTTTCTGTCATTTTTGTGACATGGCCTCGTTCCTCATCTTGTATAGTACGTACTACGACCATATGGATCAGTGGGATGTTGTGTCATTCCTTGAACTAAAGAAAGAGTGTCAGTTAGCACTACTACAGAAAACTATATTACAGACAGTTTAAAAACGTCATCACAGACGGTTTTCTGAACCATCTGAATTTATGGGATAGTGATAATCGAAGGTTGTCACAGACGATTTTTGAATCGTCTGTGTTGTAAATATCACAGACGGTTTGTAACTAAAAACCGTCTGTGATTATCACATATCACAGACGGTTTTTACTTACAAACCGTCTGTGATTATCAGCTATCATGCATTGAGTATTAAAAATTAAATTAATTAATTATTACTACATATATACCACATGTATTGAGGCTTTGCTAGCTTAATTCATATTATAAACACAACAGCTATTTCCCCAGCGATCGCTGAAGGTATATAACCAACAATTTTGACAAAGTTGACCTCCTACATGACGAGAATTGATCATGTATGGTCAAGTAGATGCAAACCATCTTCAATAACACTTACCAAAATATAGATCTAAATTGTAATGCAAAGAAAAATAAATTTCATTACCAACCATATCTAGAGCAATAAGGAACATATGAATCTTCAAAACTCAATCTCTGCCTCCTCCCACCAAATTAATTGGCCTGAAATCACCTAGCTTGCCTCCTGAGCGAAAGAGTGCAGCACCAACTAGATCTGGATCGAAATGAAGACATGTGAGATTCTGAGCGGCACAATAAATGTCTAGCGCCATTATCACAGACGATTTTTAATAAAAAAACCATCTGTGATAATTCTGAAATCATCACAAATGGTTTTTAATACAAACCGTCTGTGATAATCAGTTTATCACAGATGGTTTTTTATTAAAAACTGTCTGTGATAATCCCAGATTATCACAGACGATTTTTAATAAAAACCGTATGTGATACTAAAATATCACAGATGGTTCATCGGTAAGAACCGTCTGTGATACTAGTTTTCTCCGACGTCATCAACACAGACGGTGTTTGTCAAACCGTTTGTGATTTGGCGTCTAGTATTGGACTTTCTGTAGTAGTGTATGTTCGGTTAGCATCTGATGACATCCTATAACCGTCTGTGATTTGGCGTCTAGTATTAGAGTTTCTGTAGTAGTGTAGGTTCGGTTAGCATCTGATTACATCCCATAGACCAACCCTCGCTAAAATGGAGTATCCCCTGAATTTAATTGATCAACTTTTATAGTTAAATGTGCTCATCGTAGAAAAAAAACAACCTAAATGTACTAGTGAATTTTTCAAGAACCTAGCTAGAAATCGATTTTTTTTCATTTTTTTACAGGGCGGGACATAAACCCTCAGCTTAAGCTAAGCTACCCGTTCTTGTTTGTTACCATGCATGCATGCATATTATATACATGCACTAGCTAGCCAGTGATCACGATTAATTCGTCGCCGACATGTTCTGAGGTCGGTCGAGTTAACTCACCCTAAGTTTCAAAGATTTGTTATTGCACGGCGTGCTAATGCAAGCAACTTGATGATGATGCATGCAAGCATGCTTAATTAGTAGATCATTTCCAACAACTAGCTCGAGCGATTCTAAAAAAAAGAGAAAGAGATTGAGCTGGTGTTAGTAGCAGCAAATGTAGAGAGAGGGGTGTTTAGAGCATCTTCAGTGTATTGAATCCATCGATTCAAGATCATATCACGTAAGTATTCTAGGAACTGAGCTTATTTTTCTCTAATATATTGAATCGATTTCTACTAATAACTAGGACTCACGTTATATTAAAAAATCATAAAATAATAATATTCTTTTTTAACCGCACTTTCTCCTATGTAGTTGTTTAATGCTCATACGAATTGTTTAATGCTTTGAATTGGCTCCTAAGTAGAGTCCGGTTTCATGCATTTTTTGTTAGAATCGACCCCTCCAATGTATTGAATCGATTCAATATTTTCTCTCTCCTTATTTAAACCGACTAAAACACAACATTGTGGATGATCTTAAGCACGATTAATGCTACTGTATGCATGTATAGAAGTGCTTCGCTCGGGACCCACATGCCGCCCCGGTCTCCCCGCAGCAGTCGCCGCCTGCCCTACCGTCCGCCTGACCGACACATGGGCCCAATTTCAATCAGGCCCACCTGTCAGTGGGCAAATACCAACTAGGCTGCAGGAGAAGGAGGAGTGCGCGGCCCACGAGGGCGTTGCGGGGGCGGCCGCATTACTTGGGCTTGTCTGGCGTACCAGCCAGTATGGGTACTGTATATATCTGTGTATATGCATTTAACATATATGCAGTCACATATTCATATTCACATTCACATTCACATAGAATTGGATGGCAGACGGGGAGTAAAGAGGGGAATGTTCCACAAGGGCATTTAATTTCTCCATGGCATCCATCATTATAGCTAGTGAGTGCCATCTTACTACAACTTAAAGCTATAGCCTGAATTGTATTGAATTGGATTGGATGCTCTCCTCCGATCCATTTAACCATCTTTAATCAATCAGCAACAGCTAGCATTGATGTATGCCTCAGAAGTGCATTTCATTGGCAGTAGCACTCGAGAAAATTCAATTTCAAAATGATTTAATTTAATTTGGTGGTGGTTATTCACAGAGAATTTTCGACAGGGTGAAGTGAGCATGCATTGCTTACTAATAGGTAACGTTGCTTGGCTTTGTATCATCTTGTACATGTGATACTATTCCATTTACCATAAATATATAATGCATAAATTAACAGGCTTATGAATTCCTATATATGGATGGGAACATATTTTATAATACTTGAGCAATTCATACTCTAATATCAACATATATGTACAAACAAGCGGTAAGATTCATGGTACCTCATTTGTTTTGAGGGCAAGAAATCCCACAATGATCCTCAAAAAAGAAAAAAATCATAGTAATCTCTCATGAATCGAGAGGAAGAGAGAAGGATCTACATTGGATATTTTAGTGGAGCCAGATTATAACAGTGCAGATTAATCATATATAGATAGTAAGTTGAATAGAAAATACAATTGTATTCTCAATCATGGCATTGGATCAGCTTTAAAACAAAGACAACTTTATCGTAATATCTAGCCGCGTAATTCCGTGAGTAAAAATCTGCTAGTTGTATTAAAATGAGCTTGCGCAATACATGCATCACACATAGATTTCTACATAACAGTATTACTAGACGTAGTTTTATATTATGCCAACACATCTACGATAACAAAAATATAATGGCGTCGGAAAGAAGACACATATGTATATATAATTATGCTCAGTAAAAAAATCAATGTCTATTCTATACAAAATATATATTATTATGTGCTCTAATGAAGAAAACATTGGAATTAATCGGTCAAGAAAGAGCATATATATATATCTCTAAATTAAGGATGGACTCTTTTAACTTCCAGTAGTGGGATACTTCTATGTATGCATAATAACCAGTTTTATGTACTACATTACTCCCTATTGGATTAGTTCTCTTCTAGATTTTCGGCCTTTATATCATCAACATATGTATATGACCCAGTTTTATTTGTTTTCGTATGTCAGTTCTTAGTGATGCCTAAGGTGCAAATCAACTTGTAACCCTTCAATTAAAGTTTGTCTTTTTAGGACACCAATATGATTTAACACAGTACACATTAGGTATGTGGTGGAAAGGTTAGGAGGCGAACTCCGAAGTGTGAATGGTCATACAGTATTTAATATCATAAAAAAATGCAATGAGCAATGTATATATGTACTCAGCAAATATATATCTATGTACAAGCTAGCAGGCCGGTAGCAAGACGAGCCACTTAAACTAAATGTGTATCATAGCACATAAAATTAGGTCGAAGTTAAGATGTGCCCTAACAGTATGTAAGCACAGTCTACAGGTAAGCTAGCCACACTAAGGCCTTCGGCTTGGGCTTTCGGCTTTATTTTTTCACTATTCAATAATTACATCTTTTTATAGTTTTTTGGTTTTTTTTAGCTTTTTCGTCGGTTCTAACTTTCCCCGTATTCGTTTGTACTATATGTGACATGGTAACCTATTTTTTCTATTTTTAATTTTTTAAAATTTAATTAAGTCAAATAAAACACCGTCAGCTATAGTATTTTTCAGCCGACTACAGTGATTTTCACTCAAAAGTCACTTAAAATAAGCCTTTTTTGAGCGGTACCTTAATTTGGCCGTGGGCCAACAACATCAAGGGCATGCATGGAAGAAGACAGGCACAGCGCCAAGGCGCCCGGGGATCGAATTAACACTTGGAGACGTTCTGACAAGGCAGGCTTGTAATGTGGCCGGCCGGCCCAGCTATCGACGCAGCAGCGTCATGCATGTAGCACATATAATTGTTTTCCTGCAATTCTGTTTTGTGGTCACCGGCGCAAATACAGGAGGCTCCTTGTCGTCTAATTGTTGTTCGCTTCTTCCCCTGACGGATCTTTCGCCGCGACGTCAGGCGCGGAACAGTCTGCCTGCCTCTCTGCGTCTGCCCCTGCCTGCATGCCCCCTCTCCTGCCTGTGCAGTACGTACATTGACAATGCATGCAAGTGACTGCATGCTGCGTCCTTGGATGTACCTAGGTCTGAAAAAAAAACCAAGTCAGGCCGGCTCGAGTCACGTTTGTCCGAGCTCGTTCAGAGTTACGGCTCAGCTCGACTCATTTAAAAAAGAGAGTAACTCTCTTTTATAACACGATTCTTTATATATTTAATGAGTTTTACGTTGCAACGCACAGATACGAAACTAGTCATAGTCAGAAATCAGAATAAACAATAGTCTAGCCGTTAAGTCATCCGGAGTCCTCAAATATCACTGAATCAAATGCGGTGACCAATGAAAATTACACTATGATATTTCCTGTTGTTATTTAGAGCATGTAATATATCAGCAACTGTCAGAAACGTAATATTTTTCCACGAGTATATTTCATATGGGTGCACTAATGAGTAAATATAAGTTAAACTAGGATCATTATGATGGGGAGTTAACATACATTCGGTTCTCGACAAAATACTCATGCGTGGACAACATCTGATTGCTTTGACTGATCATAGTGGCACCTCCCCATAGGAGAAAGGAGGCAATGCGAGTGGCCATCACCGCATGCAGCACTGAATCTGACACTACCGACAACAACAACAACACTACTTCGACTCTACCACCACCAGTAGAACCACGCATTAGCAACAACCACTAATCAATTATTAAAATAGTATAAAGCACTAAGAAACATATCACACACACAAATCCTCCGGCCAAAAAGGCTAAAGCTTGGATTGGAAAGTTCTTCTATTTCTAGTTTCTATTTAAACAATTATAAATTAATATGAACATCCTGTTTTCTGAAGCGCTTTCCTCACTCCTCTCAAATCTCGCCTTCTCCAGGGATAAGGCAGGAGTTACGGATGTATCACGCATCTCACTCCTCTCGTACTCGTCTTGTGCACGCATCTTTCCTCCACTTTCTCTACCACTCACTCTCTCCTTCTAAAAACTACTTCATTTAGTCAGTATTATTTATTTTTAATTAAAAACTATCAGTCATAGCTAATATAAAACATGCCCTATAGCTCGCCACCACTGTGATATACGGAGATATCATATATGCATATGCATGCACATACGGTGCTAGTGCTACTACACCTACAACAACAAGAGGGCAGGCAAGCTAGAGAGAGAAGGAGCTAGGGCATCGGAGTAGTTGAATGGGCTTAATTGTGAAGTAAATGTCCAAGCAGGATAAAAAAGAAAGAGAGGCCGGCTTGCGTTGCATGGCTCATGATCACTGGGCCAGCAGCAGCATCAAATTTATGTGTTACTTAACTATGCCATGACTTCTCCGTGGCTTGTATCATTCAATATCGCCTTCTCATTAATATAGAGGAGAGATACTCCTCCTACTAGTACTACTACTCCTATAGGATCGATGGAGAAACAAGCTAGAGAGAGTACCAGTAAAATATTCCCGTTCTTCATGAGAAATATATTCCCGGATATGCGTTAGGCCAGCAACAAGCGAATTGGACGAGTACGTACGAAGTGCCACAAAATGTGAGCCCAACCTTGCAGATATATAGTACACCATGCGTTGTGGGCGTATCTAATGCACTCCTGAGTCTTTGGTCCCATGCATGCACTCTTGGTCGATCTTATAGCCTTCTCAAAGGTTCTTTATTAAAATTTAGGTTAAGTAATGGTGACTTTGTTCTATCTATGTACATATGGTATCAAGATTTCAAACTTAAGCTCAATTTATGGAAGACGTGAATCATGGAAAACCGGTAAAACAAAAACGTCATCCCTCTCATATTTATTAGTTTTCGTTTAACTTTTAAATTTCCTCATAGAGTAAAGATTAGAGAGGATTCCCATCTGTACAACGAGTACAGCGAAGTAGGGGTTGTACTAACGTACATATATACTTCTTCTCTACACATGACTATCTGTACAGTGAGCAAACAGAAAAAAAGTGCCAACAGATAATTTCTTGTTGAAAATAATTAAGACTGCTGACTAAAATTGGAACAATTAAAAATTCTCATTGTCTTATTTCATATTGGTTGAAAAGTAATATTACATCTAGATTCATTTCATGTGTTATATATCGTGCTTAATTATATATATGCGTGTGATCAGGGTGACATGTGTGATGAAAATGTTAATACGGTGAAGTTTGACATTTATCAAACCTAGAAGCTTCAGAAATACTTAAAAATTACCATATGTAGTGGATGATATGTTCTACATGTCTAGAAAATTGATAAAAATCGATCACATTTGCGAAATACAAGAAAGAAAAAAATCTTACTGAAATAGTGAAACACTATTTGCTTTTCATCTGACAAATTATATGGAATTTGATCGTGAAATTTTGCAGAGGTGTAGAACATATCATCCACTTCATGTGGCAATTAGTTGAGAATTTTATGAAAAACTTCAAAGTTTGATGAAAATATTTTTTTAGATTATCAACGTATTCGTATTTTCACCCTACGCCCCCCTGTGATCAGTGTTGGTATTTGGCATGCATTATTTGATGCAATATATATATATATATATATATATATATATATATATATATATATATATATATATATATATATATATATGAAGCCTCTTTTCTACTCCTAGGTGTAATTACACCCTATGTCGTATCTCACAACATAGAGAGTATCTCGCGTAACGGATGGTATGTACGTGTAGTATACGAATATTTAAGACATCTAGGTGGTATGAACAATTTTTCAGAGGTGGTATGTACATTATTTAGACATACTCCTTTTTATGTGTGTATATGAAGGTATTTACAAAATATGCTAAAACTATGGTCTCTCTTGTAATTTTTTCATGTGGTTCACACTGGAGTATCTTATAATTAGTATACGAGCATACCTAAAGTGATAAAAGAGTATGTTAAGTTTGTTTAGGTGGTATATTAGAGGTGTGTGTATACTCCCAGATCTCATATACCAGTTTAATGGTGTTATTATACCTATTTATTTATTTGAGTACACTATAATAATAATTATAAGATACTCCAAAGTGAGTTTCATGAAAAATTTCACTATTTATAGTGTGATTTGTGTATATAACCCTTTTATGTATGAAAAAGGGTATATAGTAAAAATAAAAGGTTCTGATGAAATTTTTTTAACCAAATCATATTGAAATATCTTAGAATTTGTATTTAAGTATACCAAAAATGATAAATAGGTATAAAATATTCGTTTAAGTAGTATATTGAAAGTGTGAGTATGTACTCTCGGGAGGACGGAAAGGACATATATATATATATATATATATATATATATATATATATATATATATATATATATATATACATACACACACATATATATACATACATACATACATATATGTAGGAAAAATATCTTTTACTTAACAAACCTGAGTGTTATTTGAACTGAATTGTAAAGTTCAAAAGCCAAATATATGGTTTCATAGTTCGTAGTACTTAACAAACTTTTTATTAAAATTCAGGGAGTTGTATGGATTTTTTTTAATATAGAGAGACCTATACATGCATCATGCATTCCCGTTGACCACGCTATGCATTTGTTTGCGTTCGCAGCATTCAACGTATATCGAAATGCATGCATTTTTCAACATTTTGATCTCGACTGGTTTTAAATTTTTCAATAATTTACTAAAAATCACATTTTTTTTACATTTGACTATTTCAAAGAAGGTTATGAACCTGTACCGAAGAAGCCACTCATTTGTGTGTTTAATTTGTTCTCATGAGCTCTTGTAAATATATTGCGTTAATTAGAATCTTTAATTAATACTATAAGGGGAGACAACTTAATACGCGCTATGAGGCACAGACAGAGAGATTCGGCATCTATTTACACCATCTTAAGATGCATGCGGCTCTTGTCTTTTTCCTTTTGTCAAGTTTGCTGTTTTATTGCGTCGAACAACGCTTTTTAAGTACGCATTCAACCGAGTGCACCGCGTTAAGGTTACAGTGTGGCATGTTCAGGTGAAAAATCTAGGTAACTTTCTCTATTCGTACATAAGCGCCAATTCAATCCTCCTTTAGCTCTAGATTCCTTAACATTGCTACTGTTTATCATATTGCATTGACTAGCAGCTTTTAGTAGTGGTCCAGAGGAACTAATTCATATGAGACATGCACAAAGAGACATGCAAGAATCTAGCAAGATAAGAACTTTATGGCTTGTTTATAGAAGACATACAGAAGCAGACATATAAGTGTAGCTAGATAAGCACTTTATAACTACTGATTTGTATAAGACATACACAAAGAGACATGAAAAAGAAGATGGATATGCACTTTGTCGATTTACTCTTTCCTCTTTCCGGAGCGCTTTTCTTGGCACATCTTGTTAGTCAATAGCGGTTTATTGTATTAGCAGCTTATATATATCTGTGGGCAAAACGAATGTTAGCAAACACATGCATGCACAAGAAGGTGCATGATAATGAGTTCAGGTATTTATGCTAATCAGCCTGTTGTGGTTGGGCTAAAGGAATGTTAATAACATGAGATCTAGTACACTGGCACTTACCTATTCTACTTTAATTAATTAGGCTCTTTAATTAAATTAAAATAAAAATTTGAAGATATATACCAACTTAATTAGAAGTAAAAGTAATGCATATAGCTGGAAATTTAGCAGCCTTAGAAAAGTATGGATGGATGCCATTGGCTCTTGATAATACTCCTTGCAGCAGTGATGAAGTTTATGCCTATTTATTATGTAGTCCCAGTGATATTTAAGGTACCGCTTCAATCTTTTCTCTCTACACGTATGCTCCCTCTTTCGTATTCATTTCATGTGTTCCCTGTATATTGTTCCTCTTCAACACTTGCAAACTTTGAAAAATGCCGCATTATTGAAACAAAAAATAGACTAGTCAGCAAGTACATGATAATTAATTCTTAGTTATGGCCATACGCAGGCAACTGCACAAAATAAATTTGCGGAATTAATATATGTACTACCCCATCTAAAAATATGTATGCCTACTGTACCTAAACTACAAATGCATGGAATCGAAAGCTCAAGAGTTAAAAAAAAAGAAGTAATTATTTGTTCTTATGTGACACGTCCGTCAATTGTATTTGGAAATATCCGCATGGTTAGGTAAGTATTTACTTGGAGGAGATTGCTAGTTAATTATAATATATTAGGTAGGGTTAATGTATCAAATTAACATAGATTTTACTTATATAGAACAGAAATATTTTTTTTAAAAAAAATTGGTGTTTTGACTAGAGACAAGTATATGATTATGCACGATAGGCACCTCTCGCACTCCTAGTGCACGCCACAAGCGAGGATTTGCTGAGTTCAACATGCAAACTAGATCATTTTTATCGGTTTTATAAATCAAGCTCTACCACACTTTTTAGTGAGGGTTTTTTTCCCCCAAACTACTGATCCTGTAGCCTCTTCGTGGTTGTCATTTTTGCAAAATCTTCAAACAGTTTGCTAGTTCTATTTGGAATGCAAAAAATTCGCATGAAACGATTTAATTCCCGTAAAAATCTGTAAAAATGTCCTACCTTCTGAGGCCTTAATTAACCTTTTCCCCTAAGAAATGCTAATCCTAACGTGGTGTCTGACGAGTGATGCAGCTAGCTAGCTACTTGAAACTGTGGAAGCTAACTTCTCAAAGCAAATCCTTCAGCCCGTCCAATTAAGCTGAAAAAAATGATTTACAGTTGAAATTATATTGTAACTGACACTATAAACTTTTACCGTCATCGATCAGCTGGACAATGGGAGTATAGATAGGCGCAGTAGTAGGTGTAGATCTCTCGGATTCTACATCGATCGATCCATGCATATATGCGTGTCATTTTGCATCGCACAGATCGATGCAGATTACGTAGGGTATGTCACAAAGAGAGTAGCTAGTGATCGATGCATGCAGCAGCTTTATGGATTTTGGATGGCAACCTGCTACTCTGCCTGCCGCGTCGCGTCCATTTCGATTCGATCGATGATATATCATCTAGCGCGCGCGCCTCTGGAAAAAGCAGGCAGGCGATTGGTGCAGGCGGTGTGGTCGCATACTTGTACTATGTACTGGCTATCTGCACCGGTACGATACTCTATGATTAAATAATCATGCGTATACCGTGGTATACGCGCGATCTTGATCTAGAAAAATTAATATCGATATGTTACATACGTACATTCAGTATCAGAAGGCAGCTGCGTCCTTGCAGTGAGATCAGATCAGAGCGCGTCAATTGGCCGGCAAATGGAGGGTAAAAGGTAGTGCATACATAGCGCATATATATATATATATATATATATATATATATATATATATATATATATATATATATATATATATTTTGTGTATGAATATCGGTAGTGCATATTACGTAAGAGACAATCTAATTCTTTATGTTTTTCCTTCCTCTTTTAGATCAACTCGTGTTCTGTGTGATAAGGCTTAAACAACATCATACCTTCATACATGATTAATGGATCCTAGACCAGCCAGTAAACTTGGAGAATTTCATTTTTGTTTTCACAGGTACGTAATGAGAGAGGAGTCTTGTTCACAAGGTGATACTCGCCAACAGGTACCGATGCGTCCGTCAATGCATGCAGCAGCCACTCGTGTTGCTGCTCCTAGAAAAATGAGGAGGAGAGATGCATGGTCGGAGCATCGATCGATCTGTACGTGGCTGGCTGCTGCTCTTTCGGGATCGACGTTGCCGGCCATTAAATGTTCAGTATTTGCTGCTTGCTTGCTGGCCGCGTGCAGCTTTGCCTCGGTCGGCAGCTGCTGTTGATGCTGCCGTCGTCGCGCGCGCATGCCCGGAAGATGGGGCCCACGCCCACATTCAAGCTACAGGTACCACGCTCTCAGTGCTTGTCGATCGATCGCCTGCCAAGGTGAACGACGTGACGCTACGTACATAGCCTACGTGTGAGGTGCATCGCCCATACTCGTAGTGAATTTAGTACGGTGCAGTATAGCGATCCGTGTCATTACCGATGGCTAATAACACTAGTCATGAATTATTATTTATTTAAAAACTATTTCGTTAAATAATAAGTTTATCAAAATATTGCAACAGAGTAATAATTAGATATTATCCATAGTATTACATTCATATTGCCACGCAATGCTAAGTCTTTAACAAGACCATAAGTGCCTAAATATTACAATAATAACGAAAACAGTTCTAGTCCAACTGGTAATTACACAAGTGGTAGGAAATGTACAACATCGCAATTATTTACATATACCCTAAGGGTCGTGCTTGGGCTGCTAGTAATGCTCTAATCATCTTAGGTCTCGTATAAGGTGTCAACTCATACGGGTTGTACTCAGGATCATCTCCCAAGTTGGCTAACCTCTAAACAAAAGAGAATACTAGCAAGAGTGAGTACAGAGTACTCTGCAAGCATTAATAGCAATAATACACATTTATGATCATAAGCCAACATCTCAGTGAATCCAATCTCAACTCATATCTTCACGAAAATAAATATTTTTAGGTTGATAAAGAATTTCGTATTGTTAATTTAGAAATTTACTGAACACTCGTATAACCAGATAGAACCTCTATTTGGTTTCCATAGCCTCCATTCTACGATGCAGCCATGAATTCATGATTTATTTAGCACTGCGCAGGCTTTTACCACTTCACCCATAGTCACCCTGATTTTTGTAACGAATGGTTCTTCGTATTTCTTTAGATGTGATACCCAAATTAGAGTACAAAACTTTTCCTCTATCTCAGTATATTATACCTCCACCTGGTCAGTCATAGTCGTTAGCTCGAGGTTGTTTCTCATCCTCACCCAGAAATTACCTGACTATGAGCTAGTCATTGGTCGGGGCGGACTCATCTTCCCCCGACACTCCACATGGCTAAATATATGTGATGGGCTTATCCTTTATGGCCCTAATTCCAATTGAAATCCTGCTCGGTTTTCTTCCTAGATAAATCTACATATCCAGTTGTGAAGTGCATAATAAATTTGATAGAGTTACTTATCCTGCCCGTCCTTAGATGGAATAATAGTTGATACGACCGATACAATGTATTACACGAGTGAAGTTGGTAAGTTCTTAGATTTCACCCCTATGTAGAGGGTCCCAACGTTTCCCTTTATAACCTTCCTAAGGCACCCCTCTGCCCACCATTTACTTGTAGTGCAGGTCAATTGCTCCATCAGTTGAACTTGCCATTCATTTTTCATTTCCTTCACATAACCTTTATCCGGATTAAATAGAATTTCATTTGATGTAGGGTGATAAAACTTTAATAGGTAAATAATTTGTTTTACTGAAGAAAATCTGATCAATATGTTTAGAGGTGTGCTTGCTTGCGAGTTGATCGTAAGTCTCGATCTCAGGCGCGCTCAGGTGAAACCCTTCCTCTGGACCTAGTTTGTTTCCTGCATTTAATACGTACACTACAGTTTAATTTATAGACATAAAAGATATACTATGTTGATGCGTTCCTGCGGTGATTCCCTAGATCAATTTAGTTGATTGCTGAATTTATTATTAAACGCTATCTTATCCCCGCCATTCATCTGCTAGTTTACTAATGTCAAATTATTCCCATTTAGTATCTACGAATAGTTACTATTAGATTTTCACATATCGAATACTACTTAATTGGTTATGGATGCAATTATACATGTATCAGAGTACTTAGATATATATATATATATATATATATATATATATATATATATATATATATATATATATTATATATATATATATATATATATATATATATATATATATATATATATATATATATATATATATATATATATATATATACACGTGAATCTCCTTGTCCCCTTGTCTCTTCTCACTCAGCTAGCCGACTGGGCTCGGCCCATTTAGTCCCTACGCTCTCTCTCTCTCATTCACTCCCTTTCCTCTATCTCTCGGATTTGGGCCCTGGAATCGTGGATTTGACTCCGACCATCGGGATCCGAAGCTTCTCCCTCTAACTCTCATTTCCCCTTTGATTTACTTTTAGTTATTGCCTTGTGCATGCGATTTACTCTTCGATTTAAAGTTTATTTTCATCATGGTTGAGGTTGAGATGATGAAGCTGGTTGACTGGATCGACATACCATGACGATGGCCAGTGGTGAACATGCCGATGCTAGGCTTGCCTCTCCTCTGGTATACTCTACTCCCCTCCATAGCTTCTCCTTCCACTACTCTAGTCTGCTTGTATGGATGTTATGGCTTTGGTGAAATGCATGTAAATGTGAGACCGCATGTGCATGTGGTCCTGTGATGGTTATGGCAAAGATCGAAAATGGAATGTGGGGGGATACCTTGTTGGATGATGTTGGGCTTGATTTGGGATAGGACCAAGGTTTGGTCTTCCTGGTTGGCTTGTGCTTGGCTCAGTTTCTCTCTGATTGGCTAGTGTGTGGTTCGGATGCTCTCATCCTCCCAGCAACACTCCTCTTCACTAGCTCCTTCTCCTCCTAGGGTTGTTGTCCTCCTCTGGTTTGGTCGCCGAGGTTCACTCCATGCTTCTTCTTCTCAGTAGTAGTTGGTGATTTGGGGAAGAGAGGAGCGGATCTACTGGTGATGTTGCTTGCTAGTTGTGGTTCGGCTGTGACTGTGGGTGGCTGTGGTTGTGGCTGAGTGATGGATTCTCTCTCCCTCTATGGTGTCTCGCTCGGCCTTATCTCTTTCTTCCCTGTGTCGAGTGCTATGCTAAGGAGATTTTTACCGCCATAGTGGGGTAGGCTCTGGTACCTCAGTAAAATCATTTTTACTGGGTTGGATTGTAGTGAGAAAGGAATTTGGAATTGATTCAGGTTTGTTGCTAACGCCGAATGATGAAACCCTACGGCTACAAGAAGTTCTGACTGGTCCCGGATGGTATGGTATCTCAATGAGTGAAACACCCCTTTTATTAACCTAACAAGGGTCCTAACGAAAATTGGACTTTTATTTATTTATTTTGTTCAGTATTTGTTGGTATGATGTTATTGGTTTTTCTTGCTATTAATACTGCTGGTTACTCCAGCTTGTGCCCGATTGAATGTTCCAAAATATCCGGTTAATTGTAATTTTGTAAGCATTGTGCTTAGTTGTAATTACATTCACTTTATTCATTGTATGTTTGGATAAGAATGTAAAAATTTGTGAGCTCAGTTGTATGTTCAAAATTATACCTCTTTACTTAATTGTGGGATATGTTATACTCCTTGCTAAGGCATTTTTTGAGTTGAGAGATGTGGAATACATCGTGAATTCTGGACAGTTGTTTAGGTAGCTCTAACTGGTAAGCAGAACTACCCTTTTACCCTAGAATTTTAAATGGTCCAACATATCTAGAGCTTAGTTTCCCTTTCATCCCAAACCAACGGATTCATCATATCGGTTATACTTTCAAGTACACATAATCACTAGGTATAAAGGTGAGGTCTCTTCTACGTCGGTCGACGTAGCTTTTCTATCTGGTTTAGGCAATCTATAGCCACTCTCTAATCACTTGGATTTTCTCATCATTCTCTCATATGTCAAGACCTAACAGAGGTTGTTCCCTAACTTCATACCAGCAAATAGGTGACTGACACTTCCTGCCATACAAAGCCTCATATGGTGCTATTTGCATGCTAGCCTAATAACTGTTATAGGCAAATTTTGCTAACGGTAGATGTTTGTCCCATGACTCTCTGAAGTTCAATACACGGGCTCTTTGCATTTCTTTAAGAATTTGATTTATTCATTCAAATTGTGAGTGATAGGCTGTATTAAAATTTAGTTTAGTCCCTAGTGCGCTTTAAAGAATTTTCTAGAAACTAGGTTTCTAGAAGTGAATACGGACCCTCTGTCTGAAGTGATTGTTTTAGGTACTCTGTGAAGAGTCAGTATTCTATCCAAATACAATTCTGCTACTTTATTAAAGGAATATGTCTGCTTAGTGCTGATGATGTGGGCTGACTTTGTGAGTTTGTCTACAACTACCCAAATGGAGTCTTTCTTTTTTTAAGGTCATAGGTAAACCGGTAATAAAATCCATGCGTATGTCTCCCCATTTTCAACCTAGCGTTCCTAATGGTTTTAGCAATCCTCGGGATGTTGGTGCTCTGCTTTCACTCTCTGACGTGTATCACACCTACTAACATATCTTGCAATCTCTCTCTTCATATTAACCCACCAGAAATTTCCCTTTACATCCTTATATATTTTTGTGTTCCTTGGATGGATTGGATTATCATGAGCTTCTCGTAAGATTATTTCTTTAATCCCTAGGTTATCAGGTACAGAGATTCCACCATGGTTCCACAAAATTCCTTTGTGTAACTTAAATTCGGATGGCTGGCCCAATTTGATTCTTCTGATTTCTTCACTTACAAATGCATCTATTAATTATTTTTCTTTGATTTGATCAAGTAAGGTAGGATGAAAGGTTATGGTTGATATGGTGGCTTCTGACATGGATGATCTCAGTTCAATTTCCATTTTGGCTAATTCTTGCAGTAGATCTAGATTATGATCAGATATTGCCAGGTGGTTGCGATTCATCTTTCTGTTGAGTGCACACTACTACCAAAAATGTCATCATAGACGGTTCCAAAACGTCATCACAGACGGTTTCGTGATCCATCTGAATTTATGGGTTAGTAATGACATGAGGTCATCAGAGAAAGTTTTTGAACCATCTGTGATGCAGACTATCACAGACAGTTATTAACTCAGAATCGTCTGTGATAGTTGGCTATTACAAACAATTTGTAGATGAAACACTGCTATAGAAATGGTCATCACAAATAGATTGAAAACGTCATCGCATACGGTTTTTGAACCGTCTGTGCCTATGGGTCTATAATACCCTAAGTGCATTACAGACGGTATTGAACCATATGTTATACAATTATCATCGACGGTTCCTAAATAGAACCATCTGTGTTAACGATTATTACGGACAGTTCTTATTACGAACCGTCTGTGATAGTATATATCACAGACGGTTTCTAAATAGAATCGTCTGTGATAAGTTTTGACCGAACTCAAAAATAGGCCTCCTTCAGTTCATCAACATTATCTGATTGCGTTGCTTGCGCTAATTGTGTTATAAAACAGTGCAATCACAGAATGTAGATGAACCAAAGCAGACCTATTTATGAGAACAAGATCATCCTAGCCATATCCATCCAAGCATCATATGCAAGAACTAAGACATTAACAAATAATTTTCACATGCATCATATCCATCCAAGCATCAAGGAAGAGAGGGGAGGGGATCGGATAGGGGTATGAACAAAGTACTAGCACCGATGAAGGAGAGGAGGTGGTAGCATCACCGTTGTGTCAAGACGGTGACATTGCAGAAGGCACTCTTATGACAAGAGTGCCTTCTGCAGTTAACCATGGCATCACAACCGGACATGGAGGAGCTCGAAGGAGACGGCTGGCGCTTCAATCGGTGGCTTGGGGGAGCTAGCAGGCGGATTGGTTTGGAGTGTGTTTGGGGGAGGCATGTGGGGGAGTCATATATAATGGCATTTGGTAGCGGAACCGAGAGATCGCGATGCTTCAGTTTAAAAGTTTGAATGGTGGGGGCGGCAAAATATCACAGACGGTTTTTACTACAAATGTTTGTGATGAGGTAATACCACAGACGATTTTTAATACAAACCATCTGTGAAGTATCACAGACGGTTTACATAAAGAACCGTATATGGTACTTCACAGATAGTTTTCACCATAAACCACCTATGATATTTCTCTTCACAGATGGTTTGTATTAAAGCCATATGTGATTGTACTTAATACTGACGGTTTTGGTTAACCGTCTGTGATAGCTGATGTATCACAGATGGTTTGTCCTAAGAAACCGTCTGTGTATTCTTTTATATTGGTATTCTATTTCTGTTTATTGGATAGCGTTAGGAAATGCTAGCTATGCTCTCTGAAACAAGAAAAAAATACAAGTACATGATTGGTTCTTAGAGTAAAATTGGGCAACAGGGAGAGGGGGAGTAATAAGGGGCGAGAGGTGGGAGGAGATCGGTGTCTACCATTCGATGCGGAGGAAATGGATAGGTTAGATCGGGATCCTATGAGAGATGCCATGGATCATTGATGTGGCATTATCGTAGATGGTTCAAATTAAAAACCTATGTGATGTATGAAATTATCATAGATGGTTCTTGTTAAGAATCGCATGTGATATTATAGCAGATGGTTTGGATTAAAAACTGCCTGTGATGTCTGTAATTATCGTAGATGGTTCGAATTAAAACCCGTCTATGATAATTGCAAATATCACAGACGGTTTTAAATCCGAATCATTTGTGATAATATCGCAGACGGTTCTTGTTAAGAACCGTCTGTGATAATTATGTATCATAGACGGTTATAGCCATCGCTTGTAACATAGATAGTCATGTTTATAAAATCATCTGTGATAATTGCAACACTGATGGTTTCGCAGAACCGTCTGTGATGAGGCGTCCAGTATAGCCTTTTTTATAGAAGTGTCATCTGCTACCACGTTTACTTTTCCTGAATGGTAATTGATGGTTAGGTCATAATCTTTTACGAGTTCCAGCCATCTTCTTTGTCTCATGTTCAATTCTTTCTGTGTGAATATATGTTTGAGGCTTTCGTGGTCACTGCAAAATGTACACTTTGACCCATACAAGTAATGTCCCCATGTTTTTGAGGGCAAATACTATAGCTGCTAGTTCCAAATCATGAGTGGGGTAATTCACCTCATACTGTCTGAGCTGTCTAGAAGCATAAGCTATCACTCTATTCTTCTGCATTAACACACATCCCAGTCCTAACCTTGAGGCATCATAGTATACAGTTACTCAATGCCATTTTCTGGTAAGGCTAGTACAGGAGCAATAGTTAAGAGGGTTTTGAGCTTCTGGAAACTTTCCTCACAAGCTTATATCCAATTGTATTTCTCGGATTTTCTTAGTAACTTAGTGAGTGGTGAGGCTATTTTGGAAAATCCCTTTATAAATATGCGGTAATATCCCGCCAAATCCAAGAAACTCCGAATTTTAGTAGGGTTGGTGGGGGCGATTCAAGACATAACATCTTTGATTTTGCTGGGGTCTACTCTCTTTTCCTCTACCTGACACTATATGTCCTAGGAAGGCTACTCGGTCTAGCCAAAATTCACATTTGTTGAATTTAGCATACAACTGGTTCTCTATTAAGATTTGCAGTATGGTTCTCTATTGACAGAATATATTTCGTTTTGCAAAAATTTGCTCATTTTAGTTTGACATACTAAGAGAAACTTTGTTAATTAACAGCATGACAAGTCCGATCTAGATTTGCTTGAGCTAGGGCGATTACGTTACACCATTGTGCCGTGGTTTTCACTCGTGCGTCGAGCAGCCAGTTGATTCGTATTGGATATTTCGCCCTCTAGCTACTACAGTACAACTGCAGATCATGCACGAAATCTTCCAACTTATTGATCTTCATGTTTGCACGTAGCTAACTAGCTAGCAATTCTGTACTCCAATGAAACCGTTAGACATCTAGGCCCCAAGAGGAAAGCATGGCCGGCCAGCCCCAGTACATGTAGTAGTGTCGCTAGAAAAGATGGTGGCTGCGTCTTGCCGTCTCAAACAAATATACTCCCAGAGCCGTCTTTTCCCTGTATTCATGGCTAGGGTAGAAATGAGCTGAGCCGAGTCATCTCAAGTCAGGCTCGATCGAGCTCGCACGAAGTTGTGGCTCGGCTCGGCTCTCGTTAATGTATCGAGCCAAAAGGATGGTGGGCTCGGCTCAATGTGTAGGTTGAGCCGGTTCGCGAGGGCTCGCAAGCCGAGCTGCACAGTACTACTCCACAAGCCGACTGAACTTGGCAGCTTTCAGGAGGCTCATAGATGATCAAGGTGATATCAAACAACTTGGCATAGATTTGAACAAGATCCAAAAGGAAAATAGCTTCACAGCATAAAACCAAACCATCAGCTTGAAGACCAGAATGGCCAAGGTAAGGAGTGAGATTGATATATGCATGCTGCAATGCACCCTTTGAAGCTCACGATCAAACAAGTCATGGCTATACATCCACACAAGAAAACTTCAAGATAGCATGGCTTCAAGAGGAACTTAATCAATGGAGCTGTTTTACATGAACTTAATTGATTACCACTTGAAATTGAAGCTAACATGTATACCTAACACCGGTGATCCAGAAAATTACATGGGCCGCAGTGTACATTATATTATGACATGCCGATGGATAATCAAAAGTAGCGTGGCCTAATACATAGAAGTGGTTAAAGGTAAAGAAACAACATATTGTATAATATAGCACTACGATACAAAGGGTCATCACAGGCGGTTCAAAACCGTTATCACAGACGGTTTCTGAACCATCTGAAGTTATGTGTCTGTGATAATAGGTGGTTGTCATAGATGGTTTGAGTGGTTTTTTAAAACAACCGTCTGTGATATGTTAGATATCACAGATGGTTCTTAAAAATAGCCGTCTGTGATATCTGACATATCACAAATGAATAATACTAAAAATTGTCTATGATATCTGACATATCACAGACAGCTAATACTAAAAACCATATGTGATATTTCATATATCACAGGCGGTTCTTAAACATAGCCGTCTATGATATCTAACATATCACAGATAACTAATACCAAAAACTGTCTGTGATATGTCATATATCACATACGGTTTGATATTACAAACCATATGTGATGGCTATTTGAATAGTTAAATTATTTTCTATTTTTTAGCTAGCCTCAGAAAATGCTAATACCCTTTGAAAACAAGCAAGCAGATCACATAGATAGCACATGATAATTATTACATAGATCTCACAAATGAATTAAACAACTGAATGAAATACAATTGAATTAATTGTTTGATTAAGCACAACTAAGTGAATTACAATAGAATCAAATGTTGAACAACTAAACATCAGCGTCGAGGTTGAACTCTCCATTCGGGTGAATGACCTCCGCCATCAAGAATTCGGTGACAAACTCGAATTTCAGCGAGTTTGTCAAGTTTGTTAAGATTGAATGCACTTTCACCGAATTCCATGTCCTGTCGCTAGGAGTGTTAAAGTCATTAGTATATATATATATATATATATATATATATATATATATATATATATATATATATATATATATATATATATATATATATGTGTGTGTGTGTGTGTGTGTGTGTGTGTGTGTGTGTGTGTGTGTGTGTGTGTGTGTGTGTGTGTGTGTGTGTGTGTGTGTGTGTGTGTGTGTGTGTGTGTGTGTGTGTGTGTGTGTTTGTGTGTGTGTGTATGTATATGTATGTATGTATATATATAGTCATGAAATAATGAATTATTTGTAGGTTGACAAACCTCTGGATCATTCATCTTGGTGGCCATGGTTTCCTGCATATCGCAGCAAACGTAGAATGCACATACGTTGCCCTGTAGCTATTAGTGGCACTGCAAAAATAGAATTACATACATAGGTATTGTCAGTTTTAGAGGCATTATTATGAAGTGTGATATGGGATTGTTGTGTTGCAGTGGCTACTAGAAATCGTGTCCTGTGTCACAGTGTAGCACTGGATTTCTTGTGTCTCCCTCCCTAGACAATGTAAGCGTTGAACGACTTACGTGATTCCAAAAGGTTAGCCTTATCCATTGCAAATGAAGGGAAGATTACAATAGAGTTATGTATGAAGGAAATGAGTTTGCCTATCAATTGCTTGTCGTGCACGGGTGAAGTCATAGTTGTTCCTAAGTAGGGAATCAATGTGTATTACCTTACTTCACTTTGGTACAATCACAATCAAAATCCAGTGAGACCTAGTCATGTATATCATCATAGTAATTAATCATAAGTTCATGTTGCATATAAAATAAAAATGAAACTTGTATGGTAACTAGTGAAGTACTTACCCTAGCTGAAGGGTACCAAGATGTAGTCCTTGTCAGTCTGAGTATGCAATCCCATCATTATGTAATCTTCGACGAAGGATGCATTTTTGTTGATGGATTGCTTAGAGACCTTCTTGCTGTTGCTGGACTTGTTGGATCATGGATCTATGTATAAGCAATGAGTTATGACATTTATCGATATTACGTGAATGTAGAACTTGATTGTATAGTACACTTACAGTATCTAACATCGTAGAAGTGAGGCGTTGAGTTCATCGAGGTCGAATAGTAAGAATAAGTATATGAAAGTCACGACGAAGTAGCCCGAGTCATGAAGGAAATGCACCTCTGTATATCTCATGGTGATTGCACTTTGGCGGTTTGCCTTCTTGTTGGACCTCTGCTCGTACCAGGCATGCAAAGTCCTACAAACTTGTCCAAGGTTGGTAATTGTGACTTGGGGACCAACGACACTCTGAGATTTTACTTCCATGGCCTGGCATGTGTCTTAATCTTCTTCGGTTGGACCTTAGCATCTCGCTTGAGATATATCTTCGGTGTCATCTCTATAGGAGCTGATGTGATGGCCTTCTAAAGTGGAGCTTGAGGTGGAGTCGTAGATGGTTCTGTTTGACAGGCATGGTAGTATAGAGATCGCGACACGGAAGGGTCCAGGGTGATGTCCCTCTTGGGCCATTGGACGAATGTGTGGACGGCACCCCCTAATGTCATTATTTCTCCTTTTGGAGGCCTCTCCAGTGGGATGGCCTGGAAAACATCATTAATCATGTCCACCTAGACCTTCGCAAAACTGGTCCCTAGCTGGGCACCATAACCAACGTCCCTAGTAGGCATGGATACGCTATCCCTTGCCCAGCGTCAACGGGAATAGAGCCAACAAGCTTGACTCTGACGATGCACGGCGTGGGCTCTTACATAACAATATACGATAAGCTAAGGCATCCATCAGGTCTATCTATGTAGCATTCTAAAGATGTACATTACCTGAATGTTGTCATACGTAAGCTAGAGTCGCTATGCTCAGAAAGTGACGTGGACATGCAACTACTCTGACGTTGAGGGGGACTGGGAACCGCAATAACAGGGGTGGCTTGCGAGTGGTTGCAGACTTCTCTCAGTTCTTCCCTCAATGAATCTATCTCTCCTCAAAGTGAGGTAGTTGTCTCCTAAAGTTTTGCATCAAAGTCCTGTTTCATACATTCCTCGCGCTTAGCCTTGTATCACTTCCTACTCCTATATGCCTCAGAGTTGTTTGGGAATCCGTACCTCCAAGATATGTAAACCCTTAGGCCTCGCGTGCGACCTAGGTGCTCCTCATTTCCTAGGGCCATGGATAGTATATCCCTCTCCCTGACTGCATCGATGGAGCCTTCGAAAGATTCAGTAGTCAATGTTTACTGCAAGAGGTAACCATGCTATTTTCGATCCCATGAAGTTATGAACCTATTAATAACTAGGTAGTTTAACATATCTTATCATGCGTTGGGACACTTCCTCGTCTGGGGGTGTCCTTCATCCTCTATTATGAGATTTTACTCGTGTACCTAGCCGTGTTGAGTCTATGGGGGTGAGTGTTTTGTGCTTGGAGAGCCTTATGCGCCGCATTTTTCTGTTGAAATTCAGTCGTCGTCTTCATCCGCACAAAGGCCTCCCTTGTTTTTTGTGACACGAAAGGATACCTCGTGAATGGCGTGTGATCCTTGGTCACATATTGTATGACAAGCGTGCTCTTGAAGGTCTTCCATGCTTTTTCCATCGTGAGGAGTGTCTGCCATCGCACGAGTCTGTAGACTTCTACTGGGATCTCGAACGTGTTTAAAATTTTCATCCACAACTCATTTTTCTCGTCTTTTGTTAAAGCTTTCTAGTTTGCAACAGTAATGAGGATCCGTTGCCTTCCACGTATCCTGTAGGTAGTCCAAAATACCGTTGTTGCTTTTTTCGGTTGCAGAGGGACCTTTCTGAAGAGACTGCCGTGATGGTCATTCGGCCCTCTACCCTTTTCGACACTCCTTTGCCATGCTTAGTTACCCCTATCTTCGGAGTGTCAGACTCATTCGGCAACATCGATTGCAACATCTCTCTTACAAGAAATAACTAATTACAATGAGCTGTGAGCGTAAACATTGGCATATGGTTGATCTTACAGAGGACACTAGAGTGTGTGATTTTCTTCATGCCCTTTGAATGTCTCTTTGGTATATATTATTGCTACAAGGTCTCTTTGGAACACTAACATGCCATTCCAAATGGTTCTTGCAGCAATAACATGACCTTTCCTTAAGGTTGTCTCTAAGAACTCCAACCCACTTAATTAGAAACAACAACTCTAACAAGATATCAAAAAATGACGGCCACCTCGTTCGATGCAGTGCAATGAAGACATATCTGTCGAGACTCCACTGGCTAGACATTTAATAATGCGGCGTATCTTAGACATGTCCAACTGCGAACCGTCTGTGATACATAATTATCACAGGTGGTTATACGGTTCTAAATTCATTCTCATATACATAAATGCAAATTCAGTAATAACTCAGGAGTAAATATATATTACTTAGTTATTTTCTTACCGGTCAGTAATACCATCATGTAGATATACCGAGACTGTCTACATATATAGAAGAAAGTAAATACAAATTCAACAGCTTGATTTTACATATGGCCAAATAGCATAGCCAGTCGCTTCTTACAAAAGATAACAAAAAAGTAGAAACCTAACCGTTTTGAAGTTTTTTCTAGTGGTAGAGGTAGCATGCTATCTCCATCTTTAAAACTTTGTAGGCGACGTGGTCAGCATCAGACGGTTCAGGATTATCAGCGAACGATGCCCAAAATGTGTCCACCCACTGAACAATCAAGTCGTATTGAGCTCATAGGCTCTCTTCCCTTTCTTGAGGGGTCTCAGCAAGGTTGACTTGGCGTCCGCCACCTCGACTAAGCACTCCAAGCGACGGCAAGACTCCTGGAGATATGCAATGTCGCATGCAGGACCACGTCGACGATGAGGTTAGCTCACCAGAAGTGAGATACTAATCGAAAGACGCGGCGGAGGAGGATGTCAAGACAACATAAGGTGGCCTTCAACTATTTTGGTAAATCCACGGATATAGGAGAGAGGACACTATTGGCGTAATGTCCTTTTGCAGCATCCGCCAGCGTATGGCCGGCGAGGTGCTCGTCCAGATGGCCAAGTTGGCTATCAATGCCGGCGACAAGAAAGAGTAGGAAGCCATTTATTTGTGCTTGGGAGACAAGAAAGACAGCCGGCCAGCAAGGTGCTCGTACAAGATATATTAGCGATGTGGGGATTAATCTCCAGTGGTGGATGATCATTTTTATACAACAAGGAATACATTTGGCGGGTTAGATGAAGATACACATCATGGAGCCGAAACGATCGAAAGGCGCGCATTGGGGAGACAAAGCGCCATTCATGCGTATAAATATATTACAGACGGTTCCAACCACAAGCCGTGTGTGATACACAGCTATCACTGATGGTTCGTATTAATAATTGTCTGTAAACTATCACATATGGTTCTAATTAAAAACCATATGTGATGTCTGCAATTATCACAAACGGTTTGTATTAATAATCGTCTGTGAATTATCACAGACGGTTATTAACAAGAACTGTCTGTGGTAGTTGCGTATCACATACAGTAATAGTCATGCTTGTAAAACCGTCTGTGATAATTACAACATAGATGATTCTCTATGACCCGTCTGTGATGATGCTTCTAGTATAGCTTGTTTTTGTAGTAGTGTAACTTACTTACGCATGGAAATATAAAGTGGCTGTATATGCCATGAAAAAGTGAAATGACAAAAACACAAACATCAGAAAATACACTTACCAGAGCCAACATGTCACTCAAATAGCCTTTGAATGGTGTCTGCAGAGCCTGTGCAAAAGAAAGTAAATGTTTCTTAAGATCTATGTGAAGTTAGATTAGAGACTAACAAAGTGAAGATGAAAGATGCCCCAGTTACAAATTCAAGTCCCATGGTGAGATGATAATTTCAAGAATGCATAGTTAATAACGAGCTATTTTCACATATCACCAATTCATAGGTTTAATGATTTGATGGCTTCAGATAAATTACTCTGGAACAAGATGCTCACTATAATCTTGCCATACCATGTACTAAGTTAAACACAGCAAGTTTAACGAGTGTAACATTGCATGTACTAAGTAAAACAGTGTGAGACCATGTGGAGGTCACCCCATGGTTGTGATAAGTAATTGATCTTTGGATTAGAGTTTATGTAGAGGTTGAGTTTGGTTTTTGAGGTTTGTGCAGAAGTTGGCTCTCTGTCTGTATGGTCTTACAACTTGGTAGTCAGATGATGCCTTGCAATTTGGTGGTCGGCAGAGGTGGTCGGCAGAGGCATTACGACTTAGTGGTCGGCTAGCTCTACGACTTCTAGCTTTATACGACTTGATGGTCGCAGAAGCTTTTACGACTTGGTGGTTGCAGAGGCTTTCATGACTTGGTGGTTGGTAGAGGCTTTTACAACTTTGTGGTCGACAGGTGCTCGTACGACTTGGTAGTCGTAGCCTCCAGTCGATGGTCGTAGCTCTGCCTGGCTTGTGATCAATAGTCATACGTCGTAGTGACCAGTTGTTGGTAGTTGTAGCTTCTGTTTAATGTGAGCGATATTCGTAGCATTCTGTATGCCTGTGCTTTTGATGGTCGTAGCGTCTTTTACATGGTCGTAGTAGTTTGAAGTGTGGTTGTAGGCTGCTGGAAGGATCTCGTAGGCTACGAGTACCTCATTTCTTGTGCATTTGAGTACTCGTAAGTCATATAAGACCAGTCATTATGCTGAGTTTGTTCACTGAAATTTTTGGTGTTTTGGTCAGGGTTGACCAGGGCGTTTGTTTCCTTGTGCACATGAGGTTACTACTTGGTTCTAGGATTAGAATCAGTATTTTGGGTGCATTCATTTTGTTTGTGCTAATGGATGATCATTATGTATGGTGCGGTGCTACGTGATGGTTTGCTTGTTGGTGTTGGCGGCAGGACTTTGGAGCTAGGTCATGGTGAGGCGTGGAAGGACCGGGACTAGGCATAGGGAGGTGTTGAGGTCCAGAACGTCCAGGGAGACGCCGAAGATGATCGAGGCTGGTTGGGTGGTTGCAAGCTGGGACACGAGGAACCGGAGCAGGAGCTACCGGAGATGGACATGATGGGCAACGGCGAGGTGGACCAGGATTAGACTCGGGGAGGAGTCGAGGTCCAGACGGTCAAGGATGCCGGGTGCTGTCATACGCGAGGAAAAGGACGTGGTGCACCAAGTGACTTGGGTCGTTTGCAAGTGAGGATGGTTAGGTGGGATACGGACGCGTGAGAGGCTTGACGACAACTCATTGGGGCCACATGTAAGCCGCTTTGAGAAGCGTGCGTGTGTAAAACCCGATGTTAGGTGGGGTTAACGGGTTATCCCCTGCTTGGACTAGTGGTAGGATCCATTAGGTCTAGGGTGTGTTTGTGAGACTATAAAAAGGAGAGGGGAGGCAAGAGTTAGGGTTGAGCAGGTTGACCAAGCCTTGGTGGCTGGCGCCTCTCCCTCCCATGGGAGTTAGGTTAGAGAGTGGGTGTGGCTCTGGGGTTAGAGCTTGGTCCTCCCGAGGGGAGTGGCTATGAAATCATTCATATGAGCAATACATCAATCTTCGATCTTCATTTTGTGTATCTCTTCTATTTGAGTTTGTTCAGCTCGATTTGGCTCTTTCTCTGTTCTTCCTTTTCTTCGTTTCTTCGTTCTGTTCCTCTCCCTTCTTGATCTGAATGTGTTCTTGGCTTAATCTTGATGTTGTTCTGAATCGTAGTAATATGTGGGATTGTACTCCAAGCCATCTTGGCTATCCTTGACCCACGAGCGGTTCTGATTGTCTTCTTATTCTCTCGGATTCGATTTGGGTGTTCTCAGTGAAATCTCGTGAAACTCTCATTTCAATTGCTAAGTTTTCAATTAAAGATCAAAGCAACATCCTGAGACCCTAACCATGTTGTGTGCAAAGTTTCTTGGCTAGTTGATCTTTGGATCAAAACTTATTTGGAATTTGGATCTTGCGGTCGCGCACCTCACATGCCTTTCTCTGTTCTTCCGAGAAGTTACAACCGCTGCCAGTCTTTCGACCACGGTCAAGACTCAGATCGTTTCACGTCTGTTTTCAATCGCATTGGTTTCTGATTGCTCGATGGTCGTAGATCTCGTGGTCGTGTGCCCCACTGCCTTACGAGTTGTTTACGACCGCAGTCGGTTACGAGTGCTCGATGGTTTTCGACCACATTGATCGTTCGACCATTCTATTGGCTTACGATCACATCGATTCTGACTGCACCCATCTTTCGATCACATTGGTTTCGACCACGTTGGTTTTGACCACTGCGACTTCGACCACGTTGGTTACGATCACTATGGTTTCGACCACGTTGGTTTCGACCACTGTGGTTTTGACCACGATGGTTTCGTCCTCGTAGGTTATGACCACGTTGGTTTCGACCACGCTGGTTATGACTATGTTGGTTTCGACCAAGCTGGTTTCCACCACAGTGGCTTCGACCACGTTGTCTATCCTTCGACCACGTTGTCTGAACTTCGACTACATTGCTTTTCTCTGCTGACTGATTGCGTTCAGTTTGGCTATCTTGTGCTTTCCGTCCAGTAGTCGTTAACGACCATGTTTTGTTTCGGTCATAATTCGACCACATTGTTCTCTGATCTGGTCGTATGGAGGTCTGTGTTCCTCTATTTTCATGTAGACCTCATATCTTAGTTTTCATAGCTTTGTAGCTATTAGAGAAAAATGGATATGTGAATATGTGGAGGAAAAATCTTCAGGCACCATTCACCCCCCCTCTGTTGCCTGTCCGGTCCTGCAAACAAAAAAACATACTACACAAACTCAACTCACCGCACTAGAATCTTGGCCAATGACAAAAACCAAAAGCTGAGGCTGAAACTTTTCTATCTCCGGAATAACCAATTTATTCATTGCATATTCATACCCCACATCCCCACTTCCATTAGGCAAAGGAATATTGAGATTGTACCCCAGTCCCCTGCCTTCACCAATCTCATCAACCGAGTCACTCTGACGGTGCGACGGACCCCATGAACCATGCTTCATGTGGAGAGAGATTGTCAACACGCTGAAGCCCAAAATACAGAGCCAATAAGAGCTTTACGTTAGAGGATTTTGTGAGGAGATTTGGGGGCTGATCGGATGAGTGGAAGGAGGGGAGCTCGGCAGCGTGTGCGGGGCGACCGGAGTGCCAGGAGAGGAAGAGCACGATGGGCCCACGACGGAGGATGGAAACCATGTTGCGGATGTGGTCGACGTTATTCAGGTGCTGGTTGAGCACGTCGAGGAAGCCTGGGTCATGGATTGAGTCAAACACGCCGATGCATGTCGACGGTGGGGCAGCGGCGGGTGGGCGAGGAGATCTGCCAGCAGGCATCCAGCAGGGAGATGTGGGGTGGGGCGGTGGCGGGCGGGCGGGGAAGAAAGAGCGGTGGCGGTAGGAGGAAAGAGCGGTGGTGGCGGGTGGGCTGAGAGATCTCTAGCAGCGGCGGATCGGAAGCAAAAAGCGCATGTGGTTGGGGAGAAAAGAGAAGGGATCCGAGTAGAGCTGGGACTTGGGCGTGCGTGCCGGCACGCCCAAGCCCATCGTGCTTCGTGTCGCCGTGCCGTGCCGGCTCGGCCCGATCATCTCATCGTGCCGCATCGCGTGCCCCACGGCGTCTCCGGCCAGGCCCAAGCACGGCCCAAAGCCCACCGTGCGAGCGTTCGTGCCGTGCTAGCCCAAGCCTAGCCCGAAATTACTATACGCAAAGGCGGTGACGACGGTCGGCATCTTTCTTTCTCTCGTACCCATCTCGTTTAAAACTAGTTGAAATAATTGAATTAATTGCATAAAAATATGGGCACGCAATGACATAAATATTTCGGAAAAAGTGGAATTTCTTTGATATTTTAGAAATACAATGTTACTGCCTCGTTAAAAACCTTACGCCCCAGAGTGGGGTTTCCCGAGTAAGGAAAAGAGTACAGAACAACATATGTATATACTAACTATTACAAGATGCATAGATAATATCTACTCGGCAATGTCTAGGTCAAGATACGCTGCATCGATTTCGTGATCCTCCGTTGATGTTGTTCCCGCTTTTGGCTAATTCCCGTCTTTGGCACATGTGATTGCCTCCACCATCTTTGGCGTGAGGATGATCTTCTCTTCTATTATTCTCCCTCTGCATCGAATGTCGCTCAAGAGACAAGTGGACACTGGCACCAAGAGAACATCTCGTGCAAAATGTGACAACACAGGAAAGATCCGCTTGTTGTTCTTCCACCACTCGAGCAAGTCTATCTTGCCTCCATCAGTAAGATCAGGATCAATGTTTGCAAAATTATGCTCCAAATAGTGGTTCAACTCCGAGACAGAATTCCACTTGGAGGCCGCCTGAGACTGAGAGGACGAAGAAGTAGACTTGCCCTTTAGCTTCTTCCACAAGTGTGATGCCATGCTTGTCTTTCCATGTTGCGTCTGCTGTGAGGCCTCCGATCTTCCGCTGCTACCAAACTTATCATGATACAAACGGAAAATACGAAAAAGCTCATCTTTCACATGTGCGAAAGCTTCTGAATAATCTAGGCCAAGACATTCACCTATCCCCTCCATACCTATCTGTAAACCTGCCAACTTTTTTGTAGGATCAAAAATAATAGCAAAACAATATAAGTGTGAAAGAAAACCAAAATATTTAATAAATTTTTCTTCCATTGCAACGACGGCATGACTTAAAAGAGCATCGTCCCTAGATTTAGCAATTCTATCTGCAATTAACCAAATAAACTCTATAACTAAGCAAGAGGTAGGATAATAAATACCGATAAAACCTTTGTTGCTTTATAAAAGGTTTTAAAACTCTCGAAAATGATTAGCAATCTGCCAATCTGTATTAGTAACTACCAATTCATTATTTTGAGAATTAACATTGACAAAAATGGATATGACATTTTCGTAGCCTTGTAACTTTTTTAACATAATATATGTTGAGTTCCACCTCACCTTCATGTCAAGACCAAATTTTCTTGGTTCTTTACCATTAGCTGCACAGTAATCCGAGAAGCTGGCTATCACTTGTGGAGAACTTGTGAGGTAACGAATAGCATCACGGATCTCGCGAGATATGGACCAATTACTTGCATACCATCTTGAACAACAAGATTCAAGATGTGGCATACACATCTCTGGTGGAGGACATAACCACCAATATATGTTTGTAATTTTGGGGTGAGGATGTTCATAGCGGTTGTGTTTGCTGATGCGTTATCAAGAGTTATAGAAGTAATTTTATTATCTATCTTAAAATCATCAAGTACATGTAGTATACGCCGGAATGGCCTCTCCGTGTGCGATTCATTTATTACTTTAAATCCTATAACTCTCTTGTTTAGTTTATAATTATCATCTAAATAATAGGCTACAACACTAAGGTATGCACTTCTTTGGTAGGATGATGTCCAAATATCTGATGTTATGGCAAAAGAATACTGAACTTGTTGAAATAATTGTTTTAACTCTACCAGTTCCTTTTGATACATCCGTAAAATATCGGATGTAGTAGTTCTCCTACTAACATGTTGGTACTGTGGGCAAAAGCCGCGTTGGATCATTCTTTCGAACGCGACTTTCACCCATCCTAATCGGTGATCTTCAAACAATATATCTAGCAATTTCTTCACGGGAATTAAGCGGATTGTATACCCAAGTACTTACAGAGCCATCAGCCTCGAAGTTTAGCTGTGTTTGTACTCCTCCTCCCCCTCGGCCTCGGCCCTGTGCCGCTATCTTGCGTAAGCATGCTTTGTAGTGGCGGTTCAAGTGTCATGTCCCTACAGCTGTACGAGCACTTAATTTAGCATTACAATAATTACAAGTTGCGATATCTACCGTTTCACCGTCTCGGATTTCTGGCTCCGGTCATGTGCTTCCAAAGAATCCGCCTTCGTGCACTCCGCCGGACTCGGATTCATTGTCCCCATTGACTCGGACCGCCCTGGTACTCCTCGTAGCCCTCTGTACCGTCCATATGACGGTCATCCATACCGTAATCTCCCATGCTTGGCGAGAGCCGACGAGCATCAACGGGGGGCGGAGGAGGACTAGGGGAGCGACGGTGAGAGCTTACACTAAGTCGTCCCGCTGTCCTTTTTGAGCTTCGATTCCTCTGCACACTGCTTGAGTGTTCCCTGGTACTGTGACTTCTTGGTAACATGATGATTAATTAATAAATAAGAATTACAAATACAATAAATATGCTTACAAAATAAGAAATAACAAACAAATAAATAAATAGTACAGCTATAATAAATGAACAAATGAGAACGAAAGAAGAATGGTATGTGAAGAAATGGGAATGAATTGCGCTGTGATTCTCTGAAAAATGGAGCACTGGATGACTGAAGTGGAGAAATGAGAATGACTTCTGAGTCTGGACTCTGGAGGCATAGAGATGGAGCGGAGTGATTTATACAAAAATTATTGGAACGTTGCCTGTCATACGTTATGTGAACGTTGCCTGCATGGAATCTGAACGTTCAATTTTTCTGGCTTTTCTCCCGTCCAATCCACGCTTTTTTACCCATTCGACCCCCTTCTCCCTTTTTTTTCCACCGTCCCACCACTCTTAGGCCGCCACCTGTCCCCTTTTTCTCACCGAGACCGAGGCACAGACGCCCGGGTCACGGCCTCACGGTCACGGGAGTGGGGGACCGCGCCCACTTCCTCCTCATCCCCGCTCCCTCGGTCCCTCCTCCCTCCTCCCGCCTCCCACAGACCGAGCACCCCGCCCGCCTCCTCCCCACCCCGCCCCCCCTCCTCCCCCCCCCCCCCGCCTCCTCCCCTCCCCCCCCCCTCCTCCCCACCCCGGCCCGCCTCCTCCCTCCCCCGCCCCGCCGCCTCCTCCCCCCCCCCGCCCCTCCTCCTCCCGCCCCCCCCGCCCCGCCTCCTCCCCACCTCCCGCCCCGCCTCCTCCCCCCCCCCGCCCCGCCTCCCCCCCCCCCCCCCGTCGCCTCCTCCCGGCCCCGCCCGCCTCCTCCCCCCCCGCCCGCCCCTCCTCCCCACCCTCCGCCCCACCGCGGTCCCCGCCTCCCTCGGTCCCGCCGCCTCCCGCCCCCGCCTCCCCGCGGCCGAGTACCGCGGCTACCTCGCCGTCGTCGTCGACTTGGTGCTCACCGTGCTCGCCGTGGTGGAGCGGTCTTGTGTCTATGAGTGTGAACGTGAATCAGCGCGGCCGTGCTTGATTTTGTTTGCATCTATTTTGTTTGCATCGTGGTCTCAGGCCGTGCTCGCCGAGTCGCCGTGGTGGAGCGGCGAGGCCGCCCGGCCGGCGTGCCCGCCGTGTTGGCCGTGCCGACGGCCGTGCCGTGCCGTGCCGCCCGCCCACCGTGTCGGCTATCCGTGCCCGGCCCGCCCGCTGTTCAGCTGGGCCGGCACGCCCGCCACGTGTCGTGCCGTGTCGTGCTTGGGCCGTGCCGGGCCGGCCGTGCTTCGGCGGGCCCAAAAAAACCCGGCCCGATGCCCAGCTCTAGATCCGAGATCTAGCTTGTTCGAGTTACGCATAGGATGACTGGGCTGGCCGACTAGGCTTGAGGGCATTGCACGGGCTTCTATGGACTAGACTGCACACACAGCCAAAGTAGGCTCGTGAGCCGGCTCATGAGCAACTGAAGCTCGTCTCAATTTTTTTTACGAGCTTGGAAAGAGACTTAGCTCAAAAATTCATGAGCCCGACTCAAGCTCGTTATGAGCCGAGCCAACACGCAAAGCAAGACTCGGGCTATTTTTTTAACCCTATTTATGGCCCATTCGTCTCCTCACATGACTGACTATACAAACATCAGCATTCAGCTAACAACGGCCTACTCTTGTCTGCCTCTCTCTCTCTCCCTCTTCGCAAACTTCAATGCTTAAAAGAAGCAAAAGATTCCTCTCACTTTTGCAAACATTCTCCACTTCGACTTCCCTTGGGATCACAAGCCATATTTAGACACAAATACGGCTAGGTACGTACGTGCTTCTTCGTGCACTACTATACGTACGCGTGCTTTGCTAGCTGCCGAGATCAACTTATATATCAATGGGGGACGGCGGCCTGTGCGAGCTCTTCGTCGACGACCGAGGTCAGTTCCGGCACGAGTCGAAGGCTGACGACCTGTTCAGCATCCTCGAGGCGTGGGAGGAGTGCATGAATGGTGGTGGCGGTGGCGCTTCGGCCAACTCCGCGGCGGCGCTTAGCCCGAGTAGCGTCGACGGTGCTGAGGCTACCGCCGTGGGCGTCGGTAGGCCGACGGCGAACGCCCGCCGGCGCGGGGGCGATGAGGAGAAAGGCCGCGGCGGGGGCGCCCCGGTGCAGAAGAAGCACAAGGCGTCGGCGTTGGCGTCGGCCTCGGCCGACAGAGAGGGTGCGGCGAAGACGTCGCACATAACGGTGGAGCGCAACCGGAGGAAGCAGACGAACGAGCACCTCGCCGTGCTACGCTCGCTCATGCCTTGCTTCTATGTCAACAGGGTAATTAAGACTAGTGCCTTTTGCACTTTGTTTTGCTTAGCTAAGTACATCGCACATGCTCCGTCTTTGCTTCTTATTCTTTACCTTGCACAGGTCTCACCCGGTAAACCAATTATATTTGTTAGCTTAAGGGCCTGCTTGGCCTAGCTGGCGGTTCTCTGATAGACCAGCTTAATTATCGAAAAAAAAATACAAAAAGCTAGCCATCTTCCATCAGCTTTGCATTATTTGAGGCTTTTATATAGAGACAAAGGGCTTAAAAACCCAAAAATAAACTACCTCTCTGGTCTAGGTTTCAAGGGTGCAACTGCCACTTTTTGGTTCTATTCTTTTTTGTTTTTGGCTTCCTCAGAAGTTAAAAAGCCAAACGTCGATACATGAAGACTTCTTGAAACAAAATTTTTAAATGGCTTCTCAAGCTCAAAATCGTGTATGTTGTCCACATTAGCATTTTCACTATCCGCCATCGTCTTAAAAAATATAGATAAAAGCTATCAGCCACAACATAAAAAACATAGATAAAAACGTTAAATTGTACTACTAGCATAGTGGATCATAGGAAATAAAATTTTAAAAATATATGGACTCTTGGAAAGGTTGGTACTCAAGCTCTAGACCTCATGGGAAAAGTATTTCACTTAAACCTATTGCACTAGCCATCTCAACCTCACCACTTCATTGTTTAGTTGTGCCTTATAGTATTTATATGTATTTTATTTAACACATATCAACCACTAAAAAAATCCTCTACATAGTTAAAAGTGTCTTTTAAAAATATCTTTACAAAAAAACTTTAAGTGATTTAGAGCGTGTCTCAAAAACGTTTCTACAAGATTAAATTTTGCATATAGTTCTAAAACATCTCAAAACTATCTCTATAGTACAAAGTTTGGGACAATTTTTAAATTGTCTCCAAATGCCTCTAGACTATATAACTCCAATTTTATAGACAAGTTAGAAAGCGTCTCTAGAAAAATGCCTCTACATGGGGTTTTTCTTGTAGTGTACATGAACTTTTTGTTAACTATATGTTGATTTTCTTGACATTTGAATTAGCTTTGAGATAGGTGTGTGTCCCATTCTAGATTGATCCAACGATTCGAAAGGTGACGTACTTAAGAAAGCATAAGTCACTTTATAATAGACGACATTCCCATGTTATTTGCATTTTCTTTCTTTTTCTTTTTCAATTAAGAAAATTGCATCCAAACTAAGGCCCCATTCATTACGGTGCGATGGCTTCTTAATTTTATCTTTTTTTTTTTGCTTCTTAGTGTTTTTTCTTTGCATTGTTCGTGGATATATAACATGTTATTTATTTTTTCTTTAATTGAATTATTCAGAAAAAATTAACATATGTTACAATATAATTTTAATTAAAAATCAATAGTTAAAAGTTAGAAGCCGTTACAAAAACCGGGATTGAATGAGCCTAACTGTTGGTTACAGTTTTCTTAGGCCTATAAATTTTGTCCCAGAGCTACCGAGCCCGTACCACAAACACCGAACCTTTTGGAGTAAGTGGCCAATACCAAGTGTTACACTGTGCTGCACTTGCATGATATGTATCTGTAGCATCGATCTCTTTTTCTCTCGTTGCGTGCCGCAACAGTTCCATGACTGGTGCATGTACAAGTTTAATACATGTACTAGTACGTGGACAGCTAGGACTACCAATTAATTGCACCACGCTAGCTGTGGCATGAGGGTGTTCACGCTGCATGCAGGAACTAGCATAGTCTTTGCATCATTTGAGAGAATCTAGCCAGCCAGACCATGGAGTCATGGACCGTAGTACCCTCCCTTTATTGCACCATAGCAGGTTGATGCGATGCCCTAATCGAATGTGTGCGCGCGTGTGAGAGAGAACCAAGAATGATTCATTCCTTGTGATTGATCAGAGGGAGATTAATTATCTCCTAGAACAAGAGTACAAAACCTAATTAGATTAGAATTTGCAGGGAGACCAAGCGTCCATCATAGGGGGTGTGGTGGACTACATCAAGGAGCTGCAGCAAGTGCTGCAGTCGCTGGAGGCCAAGAAGCATCGCAAGGCCTACGCCGAGCAAGTGCTCAGCCCGCGGCCGGCGTCGACGGCGAGCCCGCGGCCGTTCATCAAGTCCACGCCGCTGCTCAGCCCGCGGCTCCCCGTGCCGATAAGTCCCCGGACGCCGACCCCGGGCAGCCCGTACAAGCCGTGCGGCGTGGGCGCCGGCCGGCTGCCGCACCCAGCCGCGGCCTACATGTCGCCGGCCGTGACACCGACGTCGTCGTCGTCGCACTCGCACGAACTCTCGCCGCAGCCGTTCCTGCCGATCCTGGATAGCATCGTGACCGAGCTTGCCGCGCACGCCGCCAGGCCAGCAGCCACCGCCAGCGGTGCCTGCCTTGTCCTCCCCGACGTGAAGGTGGAGTTCGCCGGGCCGAACCTGGTGCTGAAGACGGTGTCGCACCGCGCACCGGGGCAGGCGATCAAGATCATCGCCGCGCTCGAAAGCCTCTCGTTCGAGATACTCCACGTCAGCGTCAGCACCGTCGATGACACCATGGTGCACTCGTTCACCATCAAGGTATAGCTAGATATTTCAGTTACTTCCATTGCACCTAAGCACGCATTGTTCGTTATAATTTATAACATTAACATACAACAATATATGTAGTCACTTTGTTAAGTACAATAGATCAAAAGAAACATATGAGACATGAATCTGCACAAGCAGGGTTAGGTTAGGCATGGATCGATCAAGTTGTAGAGCTAGCATTCAATATGAAACCACTACTACAAAAAGAGTTATCATAGACGGTTCAGAACTGTCATCACAGATAATTTTTTGAACTGTCTGAATTTATGCGTCAGCGATAATAGGATGTTATCATAGATGGTTTGTGAGCCGTCTATGATAAATACAACACAGATGGTTTATAAATAGAACTGTCTGTGATGAACACTATCGCAGGCAGCTCGAACCAAAAATCATCTGTGATACTCATACGTCACAGACGGTTCTAACTACCAACCGTCTGTGATGGGCGAGTATCACAGACGGTTGGTATATAGAACTATTTGTGAGACTTCCCAATCATAGATGGATGGTAGACATAATCGTCTGTGATGTGCGAGCATCACATACGGTTTTTGGTTCGAGGTGTCTGTGATGATCCTTAATAGATGGTTTATACTACAAAACTGTCTGTGATAGTTTATTCAATACTTAAAGTTTTTCTATTTTTCGGCTAGCCTTAGAAAATGTTAACTATGCTATCTGAAAACAAACAAATACAACAACAAATATAACAACACATTTCATTTCCACTAAGATTAGAATCCACCATTACAACATCACAAGATAACGAGTAGGTTACCTATAGCACTGCATACACAAGAGGACACTTACAATTTTACAAATATAAGCTTCATGGTTACAAATTCGGAAAGATGCTTACACTACAAGAAACTTCAGACTAATACAAGCTAGACTTACACATCTTTCATTAAACTACAATCTAAAACAAGTGGTATGGGAAAATTTTCAAGTAGCAGAAACAAAAAGGCAATGATCACTATTATCAGCTTCTATGCAAAAATCAATAGCTTCTATGCCGACGACTTGGAATAGTGCAGATTTGCTATTGCCTTCTTCCTTTCCATCTTGCTTCAAGCGAAATTTTAGCTGCCCTTGTCGAACCCTTTCTCACCCTTTCCACGCACAAACGAGTTAGAGTAATACTAGTGGTGTTAGTTCTTCAAGTAGGGAGAGGGGGATAATAAGGGACGAGAGGTGGGGAGGAGACTAGTGCCTGTCATTCGATGCGAAAGAATGGACGGGTGAGATCGGGATCCTAGGGGATATACCGCGGATCAGTGATGTGGCGGGGCATCACAGACAATTCGGATTACAAACCGTCTATGATATAGACATCATAGACAGTTTAAAACAAAAACCATCTATGGTAATGGAAGATATCATAGACGGCTCTTATTGAAAGCCGTCGGTGATAATGGTCAAGCGGTAGATCACAAAGACAATATATCAATGCAATGTAAATAGCTAGTCTTAAAAGATAAAATAGCAAAGTTTTATATGACTATATATGCTCATTTCAAAGGTTTCGATGAGATCTACAACTTTGCAGTTGAGGCGAAACCTAAATTCTGAAGGGAAGACCAAGAAAAAGGGCAAAAACAGAAACTGAAAACTTGCGACGTAAATTCAGAGCCAAAGATGGCCAATTTTAGGGGTCTTAGAGGGTGACTAGCTTGAGCTGATCATTTTTTGATCGGGTTTGTTGTTAGCTTTCCAATGAGTATAAAAACATCGGAAACGGACACCGTATGTAAAATTTATGCCCGTTTTACTAAAGGTATCTCGAAACGGACTTGGACTCAGGCGGGAGATTATAAAATATAGGGGGATTGCGAGGCGGAAAATATATCACATACAATTTTATATACAAACCGTCTGTGATAACTTCATTATCACAGACGGTTTAAATAAATAAGTGTCTGTAATATTTACCATTATCACAGACGATTTTTATCAATAACTGTCTGTGAATTATCATATATGGGTATTAGTAAGAACCATCTGTGATGTCTTGATTATCACAGATGGTTCGTATGAATAATCGTTTGTAAAAATACTATAGACGGTTATTCATAAGAACCGTCTGTGTAATTACAGCATAGACGGTTCCTGAGAACCGTCTGTGATGTAAGTGTCCAGTATAGTCACTTTTGTAGTAGTGAACAGTACTTGTTAGCTAGGATATGTACTTAGGATTACTTTATTTCATGTGGTCCAGGTAGAGTACACTATACCCACCTGAACTAAGCATATGTTAACCCACCGATGCAATTGTTTCAAGTCCCGCGTGGATTTGCCATCTTTGGCCCATAATTCCTGTTCACACAAACGATTTTAAAACTCCATTGATCGATTGGTTTCATAAATGCTGCAGTGTGTAGGCTATGTTATAAATCCGGCCGGTGATCGATCGGTTTCATTGATTGATCGATCGGTTTCATAAATCCGGCGGGATACAGACCTACATTAACCAGATATATACACAGATCATTGATGCAAACTATGCATGACTGCATGCATGAGCAGCTGAGCAAAGTGGTACTCAGTTGGGTGAATTTTGGTAGTTTATAGCTGAATTTTTATCATAACTGGCTGAAATTACACTGTAACTGATGGTGACTTATTTGGTATAATTAAATTTAAAAATTTAAAAATGAAAAAATGGGTTAGCCCATCACGTATAATGCAACCGAATATGAAAAAAATAGGCAAAAAGCTAGGCTCAACATAAGCCGAAAAGTCAGAAAAAGACGAAATTTAGAAATAGTAAATAATAAGCTGGAAGTCAGAAGCCCAAACTCAAATAAATAGGACCGCAATGGCATATGAAAGAGTACAAGCTAGCAACAAGAAGTCGATATATGGTAGCTTGCCATCTTTTTCTTTTTCAGACTGCTTGTACTCTCTAACCTATCAGCTAACTTTGTCTTGTGTTTACTTTAAACGTGGAAAATTTCTCTATATATACATGGCAATTAATCCGGGCACTGCCTTGTCCTGATGAACTAATCATGGCTTCGTTAATTTGTGTACGTACAGATTGGGATCGAGTGCGAGCTTAGCGCGGAGGAGCTGGTGCATGAGATTCAGCAAACCTTCTTATGACGACGTGCGTAGGGTTGCTAGCTGCTGCATGCATGCCTAGTTAACGTACGTACGGGCGAAGACAGAAGAATCAGCAGGAGCACTAGACCAGTGCAAACTATGGATGCATGCAAGCCCTAATTAGCTAGTTAATTAGCTAGATCATGACTTGTTTCGATCTGTAGCTAGCAAGCTGTAGTTGTTAGGGATGGTTATTATCTTGGTTTCTAATTAATGTGCTGGCTAGCTGATGACCCCTTCCTCTCTTCAATTCCAAATATTTCTTACTAGTACTACTTTGCTCTCATATATATATGCCTGGTATGGACGTACGTGCTAATCAATTTGCATTCTATGCATTCTTGGCGCATACATAGTGTGGATTTTGTGCAGATACATGGTGGACCATCGAAGAATGGTTCTTGATCCATCAAGACTGATTGATTTTGATCACTCAGGCCTTTCCAAGAATGAGTAGTACGTTCTCCTTGAATGCCAAATCTTTCCTGACGTTCCCGACCATGGAAAACTGTAATATGCTGGCCTAAAATCCGCCCAAAACTAAATCCACCCACCAAGCAGGCCCTCACGCGCATAGCATCGCGCTTATACATTTCATCCTCGCTTCGTACAAAAAAGTTAACTCAAATTAAGGTGCTATATTTAAATCTAGCATAAATTATATACTACTATAACTCATTTTAGACAAACAACGTGAGACTAATCCCACTACCATTCTACATGGGCTTCACACTAACACACACTAGGGCAGAAAAGGTCATCACAAATGGTCCAAAAATATCATTATAGATAGTTTCATGAGCCATCTGAGTTTATATGTCAGTAATGATATGAGGTCATAACACACGGCTTTCAAACCGTCTGTGATGCAGACTTTCACAAACAGTTTGTCCTAGAAATCGTTTGTGATAGTTGACTATCACAGACGATTGGTATTAGAAACCGTTTGTGATAGCTGATATATCACAGTTGGTTTCAACTACAAACTGTCTGTGATATATCACTATCACAGACGATTTTTAGTAGAAAATATCTGTGATAAATCATATATCACATACGGTTTCTGCTAAAAACCATCTGTAATAGTTGACTATCACAAATGGTTATGAGTTAATAACCGTCTGTGATATTCTTTTTATTCATAAATCTATTTATATTAATTAGCTAGCCTCATGAAATACTATCCATGCCCTTTGAAACAAGGAGATGAACACAGTATATATACATCCAGTTCACATTCATTCATTTCAGAATCAGAACATCCATTTCACAAATCAATTAACTGAAATGAAATAAATTATCCATCCATGAACAAATACACACATAAACAATTAAACTCAATCTTATCCCAGTGAAATTCATTCTACATTTTGAAACTCCCCATTTTCTTTTATGACTTTAGACAATAAGATGTACGCACACTGTCCTCGAATCTGGTTGAGGTCAGCCTGTTTCAACGGAGTTGTAGCGATGGACACAACCTGTCGGTAGGAAAATCAATGTACATATATAAATTGATAAGTATGAAATAATTATCGCAAGATTGGTAAACTTGAGGATCAATATTGTTCTTCGCAAAATCGAGGAGTAGTTGCATGTTGTGGTAAACATAGAATCCAAAGGTGTTGCCCGACGGCTGCTGGTGGCACTGCAAAAATATAATTTGTTAGTTCGAGAGGCATTACTACGAAGTGTTATATAGGATTATTGTGTACTATCGAATACTAGGAAATCTAGATCGTGTCGCAGGGCATCGATTCCTTCATTGGATTTCCGTACATTTGCAACGTACGTGGCGAACGAGCTACGTGATTATAAAAAGTTAGCCTTAGTCATTGGGAAGGAAGGAAAGACTACTATAGAGGAAATACGTTTACTTATCGATTAATTGTCGGACAATTGTGTAGTTGGTTTTATTCTTCTATAGGGAATTAAGGTATATTACCCTATTCTATTTTGGTGTAATTACAATTAGAATCCAATGGAACCTACACAGGTATGTCGTGGTCATTAAACCTAAGTTCGTGTTTCTTATAAAGTACAAATCAACAAATACAACCACTAGTGTAGCACTTACCCCTGGTTGTAGGGCATAAGTATGACTTACTAATCATATAATTCTCGATGAAGGATGCATCCTCCTCAGTGATATCTGAGGAGACCAATCGTGAGTCGAGAAAACACTACTACAGAAAACCCTATTACAGACGGTTCAAAAACATCATCACAGATGGTTTTCTGAACCGTCCGAATTTATGGGTCAGTGATAATCGAAGGTTATCACAGACGGTTTTCGAACCGTCTGTGGTGTAAATATCACAGACGATTTTTCACTAAAAACCATCTGTGATAGCTGATAATCACAGACGGTTTATAAGTAAAAACCGTCTGTGATATTGATATATCACAGACGGTTTTTAGTTAAAAACCGTCTGTACTATTCTTTTCTACCCCTAAATCTATTTTTGTTTATTGGCTAGCCTTAGGAAATGCTAGCCATGCTCTCTAAACAAGCGCATCAACATGCACATGTATACATCCAATTCACATCTCAATTCATTTCACAAACATAAAACATCCATTTCGCAAATCAATTAATTGAAATGAAAACAAGCAAATATAGTATGAAACACAGTACACATTTTATTTTTATTAAGATTAGAACCTACTATTACAATATCCCAAAACAACAAATAGGTTACCCATCTAGCTAACACAACAAGAACAGAGAAAAGCAAAGATCCTCTATGCCTAGGCCTTCTCGCCCCTGATGCAGCGCACGAGCTGGATGTCTTTGATGCCCACCATCGTCGGTGTTGATTGAGCACTGCCTTGTGCATCATCTGTTTCGTGGGGCTATTATGGTATGAGTCAAGGAGGAGGAGGAGGAGGAAGAGGAGGAGGAGAACAACAAAGAGGAGGAGAACAACAAAGAGGAAGAGAATATCACAGAGGAGGAGAAAGCAAAGAGGAGGAGAACAACAAAGAGGAAGAGAATATCACAGAGGAGGAGAACACAGCATGGAGGAGAACAGTGGGGTCAATCTGGAATTATTTATAGGGGATTAAGAGGCGGAGCTACGATCCGTGGGGTGAGGATTGCTGGATTTCTATTGGCTAGAATTGGGTTAAGGAGGATCGACGGCCCAATGGTCGATTATCACGCACGGTTCTATAACTAGAACCATCTGTGATGAATGCATATCACAGACGGTTCTATAGCTAGAACCGTCATAGAATTAGAGCACAAAATTTTATATACCAATGCAATATAAACAACTAGTCTGAAATGATAAAATAGCAAAGTTTTATATGGCTTATATATACTCATTTCAAAGGTTTCGATGAGATCTACAACTTTGCAGTTGAAATAAAATCCAAATTCCGAAAGGAAGACCAAGAAAAAGGGCAAAAACAGACACCAAAAACTTGCGACGCAGGTTTAGGTCCAAAGATGACCGCTTTTGGGGGTCTTGAAGGGAGACTGGCACAATTCGGACGTTATTTTTGGATCGGGCTCGTCGTTAGCTTTCCAACGAGTACAAGAACGTCGAAAACGGACACCGTATGCAAAAGTTATGCCCGCTTCTTGAAGGTGTCTCAAAACTGAATCCTACTCGGACTCAGGCGGGAAATTATGAAATTTTAGAGAATTGCAAGGCGGGAAACATATCACAGACGGTTTTTAATAAAAAACCGTATGTGATAATTCTGAATTATCACAGACGGTTTTTAATTAAAATCGCTCGTATCGAATATCACTGCACGGTTCATCGATAAGAACCGTCTATGATACTCATTTTCTCCGACACCATCAACACAGACGGTGTCCAAATTAAAACCGTCTGTGTTAATGTTGGTCACAGACGGTTTTGTCAAACCGTCTGTGATTTGGCGTCTAGTATTAGGCTTTTTGTAGCAGTGAAACCAACTGATGATTTCGTTAATCTGGCTTCAGTCACCATGTATATATACACACAAAAGCAATGAGTTATATATGATATTTATTGGTATTACATGAATGTAGACCGTGATTGTACCACTTATAGTGTCCAGCATCGGTGCAGATAGCTTCAGTGCAGATCGTCCCTGTGGAATTGGCACCGGTGCAGACAGCTCTTGTGGACTTGGCATTGGTGCAGATAGCTCGAGTGGACTTGGCACCGGAGCAGTTGCCTCCAAGCAAATGTCCCTCTTTGGCCATTGGATGAATGTTTCAATGGCTTACCCTAGAGTCATGACCTCATCATTTGGGGCATTTGCAATAGGACGACCTTAAAATTGGCATGAGCATCATTCACATTCACTTTTGTGAGACCTGACGCTAGAATTACACCATGCACCAAGGCTTCAGGCCCGGATGGATATGCTTGGCCCCAAGCAGTTCATAGGGCCATGGAGGCATATCTCACTTGGAGCTTGCACTTCGTAGCCACCTACATAACGATATAAAATTAGCTACTCCAACAGGCCTATGAGTGGATCGAGCATTCTAAAGATAATAATTATTTCCAGGTTATCATAAACAGGAAATTGGTGGTCGCTTTCCGAGGTAGGGTTGGACGCGCAGCTATTCCGACGGTTGGGAGCCTGCCTAGCACAGGAGCGGTGGGGGCTTTCTACTGATTTGAAGGGATGTCGTACCTTTCCATCTGATCTCTGACATACCTTTGCATCTTGTGTCTAAGGGATGCCATAATGTTCTCTTGTAGTCGTGCCTTACGCTCGACTTTGGCTCTCTTCCTACTCCGGTACGTTTCGGAGTTCTCTAAGAAACTATGTTTCAAAGGAACATAACACTACTACAAAAAAGACTATATTGGATGCCTCATCACAGATGGTAGATAGTTTTACAAGCGTGCTTCGTGTACTGTCTGTGACACCATACTATCACAGACGGTTCTTGTTAATAACCGTTTGTAATCTATCACAAACGGTCATTAATACAAACTGTTTGTGATAATTGAGACATCACAGACGATTTTTAATTAGAACCGTATGTGATAGTTCACAGACAGTCATTAATATAAACCGTCTATGGTAGTTGTCTATCACAGATGACTTGTGGTTGGAACCGTCTGTGATATGCTTTATCTTCCCGATGCATGCATTCAATCGTTTCAGCTCCCTTTGATTGTTTCAGCTTTCAGATACGTCTCTTTGTCTCACGAGTCGAATGTATTCCTTGTTGTATAGAATTGATCATCTGCCACCAGAGATTAATCCTATACGAGCATCTCACCGACTGGCTATCTTCCTTGTCTCTTAAGCACAAATAAATGGCTACCTATTCTTCCTTTATCACCAGTATTGATGGCCAACCTGGCTATCTGGACGAGCACCTCGTTAGCTGTACGCTGGTGGATGCTGCGGAAGGACACTGTGCCAATAGTGTCCTCCCTCCTATATCTTACGATTGGCCAAAGCAGTTGATGCCACCTTCTGCCGTCTTGACATCCTCCTCCGTCGCGTCTTCTGGTTGGTCTCATGCTTCTGGCGAGCTAACCTCGCCATCAACGTGGTCCTCCACAACAACATTGCATGTCTCCATGGGGCTTGTCATTGCTTGGAGTGCTTAGTCGAGGAGGCGAGCGACTAAGTTAACCTTGCCGAGACCCCTCATGAAAGGGAAGAGAGACTATGGGTTCAATTTGATTTAATTATTTAGTCGGAGGGTGTTCAGGAGACACTCGGATGAGCACATCGATGGGTGGACGTATTTCGGGCTTTGTTTGCTGATGATCTCGAACCATTCGATGCTGACCACGTCGCGTATGAAGTTTTGAAGATGGAGATTTCATGCTACTTTCGACACTACAAAAAGTATTGAAGTAGTTAGGTTTCTATTTTTTTTGTTATCTTTTATAAGAAACGACTAGCAACGCTGTTTGGGTACTATGTGTGTATATAAAATCAACCAGTTGAATTTGCATTTACTCTCTTTTATATATGTAAATAGTGTCGATATAACGACATGATGGAATTACTGACCGGTAAAACGCAACTAAGTAATACATATTTACTCCAAGTCATTACTGAATTTGCATTTATGTATATAATTTATATTTTAGAACCGTATTTATCATAAACGGTTGTACTTTAGAACCATATGTGATATTTATTCGTAGACGGTTATTAATACGAACCGTTTGTGATAAGTAATTGTCACAAACAATTCGTAATAATAACTGTATGTGAAATCTCCATTATCACAGATGGTTATTAATGAGAACCTTCTATGATAGTGTAAGACCACTGACGGTTCGTAGTTGGACGTGTCTAGGATACGCCGTGTTATTAAATGGCTAGCCAGTAAGATTCCAACATATCTATCTTCATTGCGCTACATTGAAGGAAGCGGCCAGCTTTGGGGAGTTTGGTAAAAGCATACCGCTTGCAGATCTAGCTCTTGTAGATCTATTTATTCTTGGTGATTAGAGGTTAGTCTGTATTTGCTTCTAATTATGTGCCTTGTAATAAAAGAGGTGATAGCTAGGTTTAGATCTAGTTTAATTGGTAATTTGCTCCAATTTAAGAATGAGTCACTACTCCTAGTTTACTTAATTTAGATATGGACAATTTATTATAAGGTGAATGTCAATTATGTTTAAGTATTAGGCTGGCTAGCTATATAGTAGTATTAATAATCTAATTTGACACTAATTTGTTACGTGCGTAGCGTAGATGGACCAAAGCTGGATGTACGTTGAGAACCATGTGAGTGAAGAGTATATTAATGGTATGTCTGCTTTTAGAAGGGTTGCCGAGAAGGATATGTTGAAGAAGGGAATGAAATATATATGTATTGTCTATGCATTGATTATGATAATCTGAAGACGTTTACCAACTCATCGCAGATCGGTAACATGAGCAGCCGACATAGCATCTGGACCATGAATGTATGCATGTACAACCTTCCTCCTTAGTTACTTAGGAGCAACCACGACTTCATCCGTGTGCAACAAACAATTGACAGGTAAACTCATTTCCTCGATACATAACTCTATTGTAGTCTTCCCTTCATCTGTAATGGCCGGGGCTTAATTTTTGGAATCACGTAGGTCGTTAACGCTTACGTTGCCCAGGGAGGGAGACACAAGGAATCTAGCGCCACATTGCAACACATGACACGATTTTTGGTACCCGCTATAACACAACAATCCCGCTATATCACATTTCGTCATAATGCCTCTAGAACTGATAATACCTATGTATGTAATTCTATTTTTGCAAAGCCACCAAGAAGATTCTGAGGCAATATATGTAAATTCTACATTTACCACCGTATGCAGGAAATCATGGAAGCTAAGAGGAATGATTCAGAAATTTATCAACCCGCCAATACATATTTTGTCATTATCAATATATATATATATATATATATATATATATATATACTTACTTTAACACTATTAGAGGCAACACGTAGAATTCGATGAAAGTACATTCAATCTTGACAAACTCGCTGAAGATCGAGGATAGCTCTTCGAATTCTTGATGGGGAAGGTCGTGCACAAGAATGGAGAGTTCCATGGCGACGATGATGATTAGATGTTCAAACATTTGATACAATTGTAATCACTCAATTGTGCTTAATCAAATAATTCATTTAATTATACTTCCTTCAGATGTTTAATTCATTTGTAAAATCTATGCAATGATTGTCGTGTGCTATATGTGTGTTCTGTTTGCTTGCTTTCAAAGGGCATGGCTAGAATTTTCTGAGGCTAGCTAAAAAATAAGAAATAATTAATAGCTATCACAGACGGTTTATAACAATATATCATAGGCAGTTTTTGGTATTAGCCATCTATTATATTTTAGATATCATAGACGGCTATGCTTAAGAATTATCTGTGATATCTGCAATATCACAAACAATTTTTTAGTGTTAGCCATCCGTGATATGTGAGGTATCACAGATGGCTATATTTAAGAACCATCTGTTTTATCTATAATATCACAGATGGTTTTTAGATTTTTAGTATTAACCATCTGTGATACCTCACATATCATAGATGGTTAATACCAAAAATTGTAATATCCTGATCGTCGATTCGGCGTAGGTTTTTAAAATAATCGCGGAGTTTCCCGATTTTTCGGTAAATTGCGGGAGGTGAAAATTAAGTTGCATAATTGTCCAAACTTAAAAAATAAATTAAAACAATTAATTTGGATCTTTTGGGCTGTCCGGAGGGGTGGGCGAGCCGCTTTGGGCCAGCCAGCCTAACAGGGGGCCCATACCCCCTTCCAAACCCTAGCACCCCTTTATGAACCCCCTCGCTCGGCCCCTCTCCCCTTTTTTCCACCCCTGACCGCACCCACCCCCTCCATCACCCCTCTGTTTTTAGAGTAATTAGGGTTCATGGCCCGGAATTAGAAGAGGATTAGCAGATAGATTGCCCGATTAGAAATTACCTGATGTCTGCCTGTAGATCAATTTACGCAGTGCGTCTGTTTGCACGGTTTAGACCAATGAAACAATTTTTCCTGCGTATCTTCCCAGACCAAAAATTGTAGAGAACTTTGAGACCCATCGTCTGTATTTTTTTCAGATTTTTTGGCCGTGGGATCTGGTTGTAGGTGGGTCGGGAACGCCGCTGTTTGTCAGGGGAGCAGATTGGGACAGACTGTTCTTCAACTGTGATTTAGGGGTAGTAAATGATTTTTATGATTATGGTAGAAATTTAGAAAAATGTGGGGAATTGAGTAATATAGCTTTTGTATAAAAATTATATTTTTTGGATCCTTGTACTGTGGTTGGGACGCGTTAGAACCTTGCTATCCAGACTGCCAGAACAGAGAACTTTCTCTGTTTTGTACATTAAGTTACACCTAGCTATGGTCAAAATAAAAATATGTGATATACATGAAAAATTAAGGCATTTAAGTGAGGAATCTAGATATATATCGTTTGCCATAAATGGATTAATATTTTTAAAGATACAAAAATATTAAGCAGCGCTACTGCAGTGTGTAGATTGTTGAATCGTTGAGCGGAGAGGAGTATGTGTGGGTTCGGGGTTCTAGCGACTTCTTTAGTCTTTAAGTCGTGCTTTGTTTGCTATAGCATTGTGCTGAGAGATACCTTTTGGACAGGTGGTTTTGCTCCTGAGCGCACGTGATTGCTTCGCTTCAACGGTTGAAGCAAGTAAATGTAGCGGTTGTGCTACTGTTTAACTCGTTAATTATTCTACATTCACATTAATTAATTCTTTAAAATTGAGGTGCTATGTCATTGTTACATGCTTCCTTAATGTGGTCCAGATGGTAGTATTTTTAAGAATTCAATTGTTTATGATCTTGATGGTTTAATTGTGGATATGCGGAATTGTTCTTGATGCATCAATGTAGTTGTGGGGTAGAAAACTTTACGAGTATATTATGGTATAAGTGGTAGTATTCTTAGTGAATACTTGTGGTTGTGATGGCAGCAATTATTGATCAATTGATATGTTGGATAAATTGCTCGTAATCATGTGAAAATTTGTTTAGTGTGCTAATGCGGAATATAAAAACAAATATGTGGTGGATATGTGGTTGTGGATATGTTGTGAGCATGTCAATGCTCCTTTGTGGTTGGAATTCATGTGGTTTATGATTATCATATCATTCATACCATATCATGACATTTGCGTATGTGGATGTCGCCGCACCTAGCCGCGACCGTACTGGTACAGCATCGTATATTGCCGTAATACGATGCACACTCTTATCTTGTTGGGTAAGGGTGCTGTGGAGCATACGCATTCATATGCATTGCATTGTGGAAAGATCATTTGCATACCTATGCAGTGTATTGTGGTGAAGTTATTTTGCAGGATATACAACTTCATAGTTGTAATATGGAATTGGCTCATGTGAGCTACTTGTGGTATGAGGAATGTGGATGTTGTCGCGGAATGGGGTTTGTCCCTTGTGGTATGGTAGGGGTTGTGACTATGGCATGAGATTCTTTTCTCTTATAGTAATTGTTGATAGCAGTTGTGGATGTGAGAAATAATAAAGTACTGAAGTAAAATATACATATGTTTTATTGTCTTTGGTGGTGGTAGTGGTTGAGGTTTAAAGTAGTCAAACGAGATTTATTTGCTATTGTTTTACCGTTGTTGGTGATGATTTGAGGTTGAGGATATAAACGTGGTCATTGTGGAAAATAAAATATTGATGATTAAACTGTTGTAGTTTAATTAGCTTGTTAAACAGTTTGCTTGCTGAGATTTTTATCTCACCCTTGTTTCCCCCCTTATAGGTGATCATTGAGCATGCATGGGAAGGGTAGAGCGGCACCACCTTAATGCACTTGGATCATAGATTTATGATGTAATAAAGATGAAGAGATTCTAGCCATTTGCCTAGCTATCTCGTCAATGTTTACTTTAATTTAATAGTGTTAAACTTATGAACCATTCTTTGGTTAGATTGTTGAAGGTTGATTTAAACTATTAAATTGATTATCACTATCATGTTTTGTTTAATTGATTATGCTTCCGCTTATCCTATCTTGTTTAGGAATTGTTGCCAGATTATTTTATCTTGGCTAGTTGTGGAGTGATTTTAGTGGCATCCCAGGGTAATGTGGGTCTTGGGGTGTTACAAAAATTGTCCATGATATGTCATATTTCATAGACGATTTTTTTGAAAAACCGTCTGTGTTGTAACTTATCGCAGACAATTTGAGAACTATATGTGATAACCACCTGCTATCACATAGACATGGATTCAGACAGTTTAGGAACCATCTGTGAAGACGGTTTTGTACCGTTTGTGACGACCCTTTCTGTAGTAGTGTAAAGACCAAGCCTCTCATGCGTCCCACGTGCTCCTTGTTTCCCAGGGCCCCAGAGAGTATATCTCTCTCCCTGAGAGTCTGGAATGAGCATTCGAAAGATTCTACACTTGGCTCTTCCTGCAAGAGCCCGACATGTCATTTCACTTCTTATGAAGTTATGGAGTAATTACAAACTAGGTAGTTCAATATCTTATCAAGCCACGGAACACTTCCTCGTCTGCGGGGTTTCGAAAGGAGATGGCCCTTGACGACACAGTAGATGACCTCGCTCTTATCCAGTTTCATGCGCGCTCATCAGGGATCTCGGCAAATGGTAGGGAGGTGTCCCACGGGATTTCCTTCTTGTCCTTCTTCCTCCATTATAGGATTTTATCCGTATACTCAGAAGTGTCGAGTCTGTGGGGGTGCATGTTTTTTTGCCTAAAGGGCCCTGTGGGCCGCACTTTCACTCCTAAAATTATCTGTCATCTTCATCGCCATAAACTATTACCATTACGGTTCCAGGAGTGTATACTTGTGGAAGGACGTCAGATCATTCTCCATGTATTGCTTGACAAGCAGGCTCTTGAAGGTGTTCCATGCTTTGCACAACGCTAGCAACGCATGTCGCTGTATGGAGGCCTTGTATTCTTCCGGGATCTCGAACAGTCAAAGAACTTCCGTCACCAGCTCACTTTTCTGAACTTTGGTCACATTCTTCCATGAATCGACCCTGATCTCAATCCGTTCCCGTGCAACTATTCTGACTACTCTCCGGAATACGGGCACTGCTTAGCGAGGATTGAGAAGGGTCCTAGATGCATCGATATCTGTAATGGTAAATCGGCCCTCGAGCCTTTTCGATAGCCCTCTTCTTTTTTGGGATTTTCCCGAGGACGGTGTATCACACACATCCGGTGACGATGTCAAAGAATAAGCTAACGACATCTTCAAAAGATAATAGAAGTGAGCAATTCTAGTGGTCTTCTTGGTGAATTAGAATATGTTTCAAAAATCAATTTGCCAAGTAAACTAGAATTGTTAGGAAAAATAGGCTAACAACAAGGCTTACTTTTATTAAAAGCTATATAGGTAACTAGGTATGCGTCATGGAGTTTTAGTGTCGTTTTGCTCAAGGCCTATCCTTTAAGGTAAAAATGAAAATAAATGTAACCCCTCGAGCAATATGAATAGTGGTTTCAGCAATATTTTCATATTATTTTCAATTATAAACAAGTATAATAAAGCATAAACATAGCAATACGAAAATGTGATGAATATATATGTATTATCTCTCGAAAGAGATAAACTATTCAGGTCATTAACATACGACAATATACTAAATAGTACATGAAAGTAGGCTTTGTAAATCTGCATAATGCACAGATCAAGAAGTGTGTTTTTGCTCTCAGGTGAGGAGTTGCACAAGTTCTAAACTTGGCCTCCTTCCACTCTTGTTAATATTTCAATGATCATAGTGACAATTCTTCAAAAATTCTACTAGACTGTCTAATTGAATATTACCTCAGTGTAGTATCAATGTCAAGAGTATGCAGAATCAACAGATTTCGGTAGAAATCAGAAACAAGTAACAGATATGAGCAACTTCAGAACCAACATGTATTCAACAAAGCCAAAGGACAGTAGTAAGCAATACTGAGTAGGAGACTAAGGACTACCTATTGACAAAGCTACCGACTACACTGCACAGAAGTATAGAACTAGCAAAGTGAATTCAAACTAATAGAATAATCCTAGATTGTCACTGAGATTTCAATCTTGACTAATTTCCTCATTGAACAACAAAAAAACACACAATCTATCATTCAATAGTTCTCCCAGTGCCAGCCGACAATCAGATTTCAGAGATAATGAACAGAAAAACTAGCACGGCTAACTAATGCACAATCAGATCTCACGGAGAACTCAAAAATATAAAGTAAAGCTCACTGTGCGGCTTGAGGAGGCGGCATGCTCAGGGGAGGCAGTGTGCTCAGGGGAGGAGGAGTGCTCTGGGAAGGCGGTGTGCTCGAGGGAGGAGGAGTGCTCGAGGGAGGCGGTGTGCTCGTGGGAGGAGTGCTCAGGGGGAGGCGGCGTGCCTGGGGGAGGAGGAGAGCACCGGGCGTGGGGAGGTGGCTTGCTCAGGGGAGGAGGAGGGCACCAGGCATAGGGAGGAAGGCCATAGGAGTCGGGGGAGGCAGTGACGGGCTTAGGGGAGGTAGCGGCATTAAGTAGGGGCTTAGGTGTAGTGTTAGTACAGTAGGGAAAACCGTAGAGCGCAATATATAGGGGACTAATCACAGATGGTTCTAGTTCAAAACCGTCTGTGATAGTTATCATCACAGACGATTCTAAATAAAAACCGTCTGTAATAATAAAATATCACTGACGATTTTAATTTAGAACCATCTGTGGCACATACAGTTTTACTTTAAAATCATCTGTGATGATCCCTACTCACATCCACATATATATCACATATTCTCATATACATAAATGGAAATTCACACACACACACACACACACACACACACACACACACACACACACACATATATATATATATATATATATATATATATATATATATATATATCACACATTCTCATATACATAAATACAAATTCACATATATATCACACATTCTTATATACATATATGCAAATTCACATATATATCACATATTGTCATACACATCTATAAATGCAAATACAGAATATATGACACATAAACATTTCATCTATCATTCCACTTGCTTATTTCCTTTAAAAATTAGCCCTTCATGATAATCGATGCGTATGTAGCTAGTTTCTTCACGTTGTTCTTCCTCGGCCCTTGTGTCTTTTCCGAAAGGAGGCAACTCATCAAATTGATTGTATTCTTCCTAATCTACAATATTATCAACTCTGACAATCCTCCTTTTGTCATGAAGAATTATGTGGCACTTCTTATTTGTCTGGTCGGTCACGAGAAAACTTGAACAATTTGGTTAGCGAGTACGAATGGTTCGTCTTTGTATCCGACATGTTTTAGGTCAACGGTAGTGACACCGTACTTATTGACCTTCACCTATAGGAGATGGACCCAATGACACCGAAACTAGAGGATCTTGAAAATCACATAGTCGAGCTTCCAAATCTCCTTTGTGAACCCATTGTATGAGATCCTCAGCCCATCGGTACTGAACGCATCTGTGCGGACACCGCTGTTCTAGATAGTGCTCTTTACATCTTGAGCCTGCGTATAGAATGTGTACCTATTTATGTCATATCCTTGCCATGTCACAACTGTAAATGTTGGCCCTTTTGCCAACTATGTCAGCATATCACTTGTGAGAGACCATGTAGAGGTCATCCCGTTGTGTATGATGAGTAATTGACATCGGTTTAGGAAAAGTCAAGTTTGAGTCGGTTGGTTCGGACCCTGACGGTGCGTGGTGTAACGAGCTAGGTTGGACTTTGGTCAAACTTAGTCGTAAGGGTGAGGATGCATATTCTGTTGATGCGATATGTTTGATCTTATTTATGCTATTTGCGCGTTCATGTATCGAGCGGTGCTATTTGATGTGTTTCTTGTCTGTGTTGGCTGCAGGACATCGAGGCAGAGTCGTGGCGAGACACGGTGGACCGGACTAGGCGCAGGTGGCGCTGAGGTCAGAACGGTCATGATGTGTCGAAGACGACGTGGACTCGACGTGGTTGCGAGGCGTGCGAGGCAAGGAGCGCGGAAACTTCCCGGAAGGTGCAGGAGGGGCGAAACGGGAATTTCGCAAGGCTGCATAAGCGGGAGACGGCTCCGTTAGGGTTTAGCCGGCGTAACGGGTTGGAGACCCATTAGCCAAGGGCTATAAATAGAGGTGAGGGGCTGCATACCCCTCAGGACACTTGAGAGCTCATTCATCCCTTTGTGTGGGTTATGTTCCTCCCAAGAAGCTTGTGAGACTCTTGGTGTTTTTGAGGATTGAGAGGGAGAGGATGGATTGAATCCATTGTAATCATTTCTCTTGATCTAATGTCCATGCGTATGGGAACTTAGTTTATGTTCTTGATTGGTCTTCTAGGAGCAGACCTTGCTCTTTTAATTTTCTGTTTTCAGATTCCCCTCAGTACTTACTGTTGCTACCATTTTCAGTTCGATCTCTGTCTGTTTCAGTGCTTAGCATTTTCAGCAGTATGTGCATCTTGTTGTCCGATTCCCATTTTGGTCTGGACTTGTGTTTTCTCTTTGTGAAGTTAATCCCCATTGAAAATCAACAGACTCATGATCAAAAGTCTTGAAAATCACAAGTTATTTCGATTCTGTCTTTCGTCTGTTTTTCTTCTCGGAAATGGAGTTTTCTCTGTTTGATTTATTTCAATAGCCCAGTTGCTCTTCGCTTCAGTCAGTGATTATCCCTTTGTAGTGAGCATCTTTGATCTCTCAGGAAATTACTTTCTTCACTGATTCCTCTTTCTTGATTCTATTTTCCTTCTTCTGGAATCAGTCTGCTATTTCTTTTGAATTCCTTTTTGTTTGTCCTGAGTAGCACATCAGATGTTTTTGGGTTTTTAGCTTCAGGCAATCATCTTCTCTTTTGATTCCTCTTTCTTGGCTTAACTTTATCTTTTCGGCTTTGCCTTTCAGTTTGCTGTATCAGAGTTCAGTTCCCTGGCTTTCTTTTCTCGTGTTAGTCTGTTTCGGTGGCTTTTCCTTTTCCTGTTGTCGGGAGGGGCTGCAGCATTCGCTGCTCCGCTCTTCAGTTCTTTCTAAAGCCAACAGCATTGCTTCCTGTTCGGTGCTTTTCTTTTTTTCTTTTTGCTGATCTTTGACGATTTTGTATGCAGATCAAACGGCAATATTTTCAGCTGAAATTTTTACTGATTACTCTCTGATTTATGTTGAATTTTTCAGTGTCGCATGCGTTCCAAATTTCAGCAAGATTAATTTTAATTTTCTGTGAGGTGCTTTGTTTTGCATCTTTTTGAAAAACAGTGTACGAATTCTCGGGGGCGATTTTAAAAGAGAGCGACATTCACCCCCTCTGTCGCCATTTCGGTCCTTTAATTGGTATCAGAGCCGGTTAGCTCTTCCTCATAGATCTTAACCGGTCTCAAGAGCCATGGCGACGGACAAGTACTCGACCAAGCCCCCGATCTTCGATGGGATGGACTATCCCTTCTGGAAGAGTCGGATGGAGACCTACATCCAGGCTCAGGGCTACGCCATCTGACGAAAGGTCAAGGTTCGGTTTGTTGTTCCTGCCGATGAGGACGTCAATGTTGGAAACATGGCTGACGTTGAGGCAAACGCTAAGGCAAGGAACATCATAACCCAGGGCCTGAGTCCCTTGATGAGTGTTTTGCGCGTTTTCACAAGATCTTGAGCAACCTCCGAGCGGTCGGTCTCACGTGCTCGACTCGGACAACGCCGCCGATGCTCACTGCACTCGATCTGCGTGTTTGGGAGATGAAAATGACCACCATCAAAGACACGACAGACCTCTCGACCCTGACTCTTGACGCGCTGCACTCGCGCCTCAAGACTCACGAGATTGACGTTGTCTCTCGTAGGTCGAAGTCACAGTCTATGGCCTTGGTCACCGATCCCGTTTCTTCTTCGGGCCCCTCTTCTGATTCACTTGCTGGGTTCTCCCTAGCTGCTCTCTGTGACGTAACTGATGATCAGTTAAAACAGCTAGAGGATGAACAGCTGGCCCTCCTAGCTCGGAAGTTCTCCCATGCTTACAAGAGGAGGAGGGACAGAAGAGAGGCGGACACCATCCGCTTCGAGTGTGGTGACCCCAACCACATTCGAGCAAACCGCCCAAACCGGAGAAGGGAAAGGACGACTTGCGGTTTGAGCAAGAACGACTACACCGATAAGAACCGCAACAAAAAGACTCCAGTACACCCACAAGGCAAGAAGAAGTTCCGCGACTTCGGGAAGGCCAAGAAGTTGTTTCACCGCATCCTCACCGCGTTCGACGACCTCGACCTCAGCGAGGTGGAGGGATGGAGCGACGACGACGAGACGGGTGATCAAGACCCCAAAAGCGGCGATGACTTCTCCCAAGATGTGCTTCATGACCCGAGGGCTTAACGAGCGACAATGTTGTACTCCGACTCGGACGAGGTATGCCCCACCTATGACCAGCTCAATCATGCTTTTCTTAAGCTAGGTGGATTTCATGCTAGAGCTAAGGCTAGGTGTACTGAGTTAGAGAAGGAAGTAGCTAGATTGTCACGGAGCTTACTTCACTTATATCTCGCCGCTCCGTGATTTAATGTGATACATGCCCTGCTTTGATTGGTGATATGGAGAAGTTAAGGACTTCCTATGATAGTGTGACCTCTGAGCTAGATATTCTTAAGGTGGAGAATGTTAGTCTGCTAGCTGAACTAGAAATGACTAAGATTGCTGTTCCTTCATCTGCTATTGAGACTACCTTCTGCACCTCATGTGAGGATAAGGACAATGCTTTTAGAGGTCTTTACACTATGCTTCTTGATCTGCCCGAAACATGTGAAAATTACAATAATTTAAAGATGAACTTGAAAAGGGCATATCACAAAATTGCTGAATTGTGTGCTTCCCTGTTAGAGCCTATTGTTTCTTGTACCAACTGTCCTAAATTAACCTTTGAGCTTGAATCGGTTTCTAAGTAATTTCAAGAGATGGTTGATCATAACAAGAAAATAGCTCAATTTGCTACTAAGGATCCTGTTAGCTCACCATGCAATAGTTGTAATAAACTAAAATCTGAATTGATTGCATTGGATGAAAAATGTGTGAAGCTAACTAAGGACCTTCTAGAAAAATCACATCCATCTTGTGCTTTCTGTGCTGAAGTGTTGGAAAAGGATAAAGACATGGTAGAGACGTTTAGGAAGAGTTACGAGAACCAAATGGCTAGGATTAGGGCTGCCCCCTGTGTGTCCTGCGAAGCCCTCAAGGTTGAGGTGGCCGTGCATAAGGAGAAATATGCACGTGCTATTCGCTCTTCTGCTATTGGTTCTTCTCCTTCCTCTTCTCCTACTGTCTCTTCTTCTTCTCCTTGCTCTTCTTGCACCTCTCTCTTTTGGGAGTGTCAGTACCTTATGAACACTCTCGAGAAATTTGTAGGAGGCAAGAAGAAACTCAATCTTATTCTAGACTAATCAAAGATTTGCAAGTTCAAACAGGGTCTAGGATATGATCTCCGTGAGGATGTGAGGAAGCATCCACCGTCGTGCTCGCACCGTAGTCGCAGTGTGATTGAGGTCAAGCCCAAGAACAAGAATGTTCAATTTAAATCAGTGGGTTTTGTTCAAAGGATTTCTGACAGCAAGGTGACTTCACCTGCAGCTTCGGCCTCTTAGAAGGCGAAGCCATCTCATGCTACTTCAGCCTCTCAGAAGGCAAAGTATCATTGCACCTTCTGTCAGAAGGATGGATATTTGATTGACCATTGCTTCAAGCGCGCCAAGATCGCGCGAAGAGACCGTGTTGAGTCTCTTAGGTGTATTCGTGGTCACCCGCACCTTGAGTGCACCTAAGACCAAAGATGAGGTCTAGGGTTGTTTCTTCTGACGGTTTTGGGCAGCATCGAGGACTTGGTTTTCCTGAGTCTTCTGGTTTTCGTCCTCATGCTGCTCCTGGTTGTGACTTCCGCCGTCCTGAGGGTAGATCTTGTTTCCATCGAGATAGCTACCCGCGGCGTGATCGGCCAGTTCTTGGGTGCTCCGACTCGCCGCCCGTAGTAGGGCCGGATCCAAAGAACAGCCTTCAGTCTCCGCACACGCACCTTCCGCTTCCTGGGTGACGAGAGCGAGGGTAGATAGAGGTCACCGTGCTTTACTACTTCATCTCGCCGACGTGTTACTCAAGATTGGGTGCCAAAATCATCGTTGATTTACCCCAAGATCGAGACTTTACTCTGCTTGACTCGTGTTCACGGGCAAGGAAGGGAAAGGTTTGGCTTGTAGACTCCGGGTGTTCACGACACATGACCGGAGATTCCCGGTGGTTTTCTTCCTTTGCCCGCGCTCCAGGTGATGAGACGATCACCTTCGAAGATGCTTCTTCTGGGCGCGTCATCGCCAAAGGTACTGTGCGCATTAATGATTCATTTATTTTAAAAGTTGTTGCCTTGGTTAGTAAGCTGCAGTACAATTTGCTTTCCGTTTCTCAGCTTATCGATGACGACTTTGAAGTGAGTTTTAAGAAAAACAATTGCAAAATTCTTCATTCTTCGGGTAGTCTGGTTTGCGGGATTTCTCGTTTTGGGAGGATCTTTCGTGCTGATTTTTCTGAGTCTTCTGGTGATCCTCTCCGGTGATTGGTTGCCTTTGAGTCCCGTGACCTTTCTTTCTGGCATAGGAGACTTGGTCATATTGGATTTGACCATTTGACCCGAGTTAGCGGCCACGATCTCATTCGTGGTCTGCCGAAACTCAAGATGGTCAAAGATCTTGTTTGCGCTCCATACCGCAAGACGCGGCAAGATGGTTGCCGCTTCATCCTCCCACACGCTTACTATGACCGATGCACCGGGACAGTTGCTCCATATGGATATGAGAGACCATGTGGAGGTCATCCCATTGTGAGTGATGAGTAATTGACATCTGTTTCCAAAAGTCGAGTTTGAGTCGGTTTGTCCGGACCCAGACGTTGCATGGTGCAACGGGCTCGGTCGGACTTTGGTCAAACTTAGTCGTATGTGTTAGGATATATATTCTATTGATGCGACATGTTTGATCTTGTTTATGCTATTTACACGTTCATGTATCGAGCGGTGCTATGTGACGTGTTTTCTTGTCTGTGTGTCTGCAGGACGTCGAGGCGGAGTCGTGGCGAGACACGGTGGACCGGACTAGGCGCAGGTGGCGCTGAGGTCGAACGGTCATGAGGTGTCGAAGACGACGTGGACTCGACGTGTTGCGGAGCGTCGAGGCAATGAGCGAAGCTTCCGGAAGGTGCGAAAGGGCGAAACGGGAATTTCGCAAGGCTGCACAAGCGGAGACGGCTCCGTTAGGGTTTAGCCGGCGTAACGGGTTGGAGACCCGTTAGCCAAGGGCTATAAATAGAGGTGAGGGGCTGCATACCCCTTAGGACACAATAGAAAGAGTTAGGGTTTCAAGAGTTCATTCCTTGTGTGTTGTGTTCCTCCCAAGAAGCATGTGAGGCTCTTGGTGTTTTGAGGATTGAGAGGGAGATGATGGATTAAAAATCTTGTAATCACTCTTCTTGTTTTAATGTCCATGCGTATAGGGATGTATGGTTGATTGAGGATTTTCCTTCTTTGCTTTGGTAATCCGAATGTTAGCTTTGTGTTCTTTGCGCCTGCTCCTTCTTGGGTCTTTTGATTCTACTTGATTTTTCTTGTCCTGATGAAATAATACCAAAGTTGTCTCCTCGGGCGCACTATTTTCTTTCATCCGCTTTCGCCTATGATTCTTCATCTTCGTTCTCGAATGATGGGGCTGCTATTTTAGAACAACACTTGCAATCTACTTCTTTCGGTGTCTTCTGACATTTTTCCTTTTCAGCAGGAACCTTGGTCAAGTTTTTCGACACCAAGCAATTAGAGTTTTGCTATCGATCCGCTCTCAAGTCCTTGGGTTCTTTGAACAATGCAGATCGCAGTTGATTGTCTCTTGATTCTCGGCAAGCAAAAGAAATATCTGCTCGCTTTTCTTTTGTCAATCGCTCTCTGGTGTTGGCAAAGGTCCATTGTGCATCTTTGGTCTCGCACCTTTTTTGTTTTCCTTCGTCTTTCTTGTGCTTGCGATTTTTCCGTCTCGACCTTGTGAATTTCCGCTCAAGTCTATCGCTTCTTTTGTTGTTGGTCGATTGGTTACAACTACTGCCTTCAATTGTCTTTGCTGCTTGAACTCAATCAAGCCTTTGATCCTTCTTGAGTTGGTTTTCCTTTTGAGTTCGTAGTCGTTACTCTCGATGGTTTCAGTCCTCGGAAAGATTTTCTTCAAAATCTCTTTCCTTTTAATCTTTTCTCCGCTTGCATTACGTGTTCACCGCAGTCTTGTCTTCTCTTCTTTTCTCTTTTCGCCAGGATGAACTCACGTTTTCCTTTATCTTTTCAAGGATGCACCTTCTCTCGTCCAGAAGCTTTCAATCTCTCTTTGAGTCTTAGTCACTTTTCTTTATTTCTTTTCTTGATCTTTGGTGATTTTGCATGCGATCAAACGATAATATTTTCGTTGAAATTTTCTTGACTACTCTCGATTTATGCTAATTTTTCAAGGTCACATGCTCCAAATTTCAGCAAGATTAATTTTAATTTTCTGTGAGGTGCTTTGTTTTGCATCTTTTTGAAAAACAGTGTACGGATTCTCGGGGCGATTTTAAAAGAGAGCGACATTCACCCCCCCTCTGTCGCCATTTCGGTCCTACAATTGGTATCAGAGCCGGTTAGCTCTTCTTTGATAGATCTTTAACCGGTCTCAAGAGCCATGGCGACGGACAAGTATTCCACCAAGTCGCCTGCTGATGGCCCGGATTACCCTTTTCGGAAGAGCCGGATGGAAACTTACATCCGTGCTCGTGGGTATGCCATCCGCGGAAGGTGAAGATACGCTTGTTGTTCCTGCCGATGAGAACATCAATGCCGGGAATATGGCTGATGTTGAGGCGAATGCTAAGGCAAGGAACATCATCATTCAGGGGTTGAGTAGAAGCGAGTTCGATCGCATCTCTCACCTGTCGTCCGCCTACGACATCTGGGTGACCCTCGATGCATACCATGATGGCACCACCCAGATCAAGACGGTTCGACAAGACCGGTTCAGCGAGAATACAAGAAATTCGAGATGCTTGCCGGTGAGTCCTTGACGAGTGCTTTTCTCGCTTTCACAAGATTTTGAGCAACCTCCGAGCCGTCGGTCTCGCATACTCCGACTCGGATAACGCCGTCAAATTCTTTCTCGCACTCGATCTTAGGGTTTGGGAGATGAAGGTGACTACCATCAAGGACACCACGGACCTCTCGACCTTGACTCTTGATGCGCTTTACTCGCGCCTCAAGACTCACGAAATTGACATAGTCTCTCGTCGGTCGAAGTCTCGATCGATGGCGTAGTCACCGATCCCGCTCGGATCCACTTCTTCCGAGCCATCTTGCGGATTCTCCTCGCCGCTCTCGTGACATAACCGATGATCGATAGAGCGACTTATGGATGAGCACTATCCTCCTCGCACGGAGATTCTCCCATGCTTACAAAGGGAGGAGGGACGGAAGGAAAAGAGGACCCGTGATTTGTTTCGAGTGTGGTGGCCCCAACCACATCCGAGCAAACTGTCCCAAGCTTGGGAAGGGTAAAGGTGACTTCATGGTTCGGGCAAGAACGACTACATCGACAAGAACCGCAACTCGAAGCTCTCAAAGACCGCCCGGAAAGAAGAAGTTCGCGACCTTGGGAAGGCCAAGAAGCTCTTCCACCGCTTCTCGCCGCTGACGACCTCGACCTCACCGAGGTGGAGGGATGGAGCGACGACGACGGGGCCGGTGACCAAGACCCCAAGGGCGACAACGACTTCTCCGGATGTGCTTCATGGCCCTTGAGGCTAACCGAGCGACAATGATCTCTATTCGACTCGATGAGGTATGTCCTCTTATGACCAACTTAATGAAGCCTTTCTTAAGTTAGAAGGTTTTCATGCTAGAGCTAAGACTAGATGTAGTGAGTTGGAGAAGGAAGTAGAGATTGTCACGGAGCTTACTTCACTTATATCTCGCTCCCTCCCGTGACGACCGTGATACATGCCGTGCTTTGATCGGTGATATGGAGAAGCTAAGGACCTCACATGATAGTCGTCCTCCGAGCTTGATGCAATTAAGGTGGAGAATGTTAGTCCGCTTGTCGATTTAGAATTGAGTAGGTTGGTCACCCCTACTTACTACTGATGAGACTATTGCTCCCACCTCATGTGAGGATAAGGACTTTGATGCTAGAGGACCTTATGCTATGCTTCTGGATCTGCCCGAGTCTTGTGTAAATTGTGATAACTTGAATATGAAACTAAAACGGGCAGATCATAAAATTGCAGAATTTCAAACCTTCTTACTTGAGCCTATTGCTTCTTGCGTGAATTGTCCCAAGCTTATCACGAACTTGAAGTCGTCTCCAAACAGTTTCAAGAATTAGTTGATGACAATAACAAATTGGCCAAGTTTGCTTCTAAGGACCCTGTTAGCTCACCATGCAATTGTTGTAACAAACTAAAATCTGAATTGATTGCATTAGATGAAAAATGTGTGAAGCTAACTAAGGATCTTATAGAAAAGCAACCATCTGCTTGCATTGTGTGTGCTGGGAAGAAGCATGAGGGTTTGGTAGAGACGCCTAGCGACGTGAACCAATTGGCTAGCAGTAGGACTGTCCTTCCTGAGTCGGCTGTGCATGCACAAGCAAATCTTTCCTCTGCTGTTGGTTCTTCTTCTACTCCCTTACCTCCTGCTATCTCTTCTCTTCCCTGCCCTTCTTGTGCCTCTCTGTTTCGGGAGTGTCGGTACCTTATGAACACTCTCGAGAGATTTGTAGGGGGCAAGAAGAATCTTAATCTTATTCTAGACCAATCAAAGATTTGCAAATTCAATCAAGGTCTAGGATATGATTTTCGAGAGGATAGAAGGAAGCATCCACCTGCCGTGCTCAGACCCATAGCCGTAGGTGTGATCGAGGTCAAGCCCAAGAACAAGAAAGTTCAATTTAGATCAGCGGGCTTTGTCCAAGGATTTCTGATAGCAAGGTGATTTCACCTGCAGCTTCGGCCTCTCAGAAGGTGAAGCCATCTCATGCTACTTGACCCTCGTATGGTATCATTGCACCTTCCGTCGAAGGATGGGCATTTATTTGACCATTGCTTCAAGCGCCAAGATCGCGCGTGAGACCGTGTTGAGTCTCTTAGGCGATTCGTGGTCAGCCCGGACCTTGAGTGCACCTAAGACCAAAGACGAGGTCTAGGCTTGCTACTACAGGTAGCTTTGGGCAGCATCGAGGACTTGGTTCTTCCAAGTTTTCTGTTTTTCGTCCTCACGCTGCTCCTGGTCGTGACTTCCGCCGTTCTGAGGGTAGATCTCGCTTTTCCTATCGAGATGCCTACCCGCGGTGTGATCAGCATGTTGCCGGTGCTTCGACTCGCTCTCCCGTAGCAGTCGGATCCAGCAACAGCTTCTTTGAGCGACGGAGAGCGTAGAGTAGTTAGAGGTCAGTCGTGTGTGACTACTTCTTCTGCTCGACGTGTGACTCAGTATTGGGTTCCAAAATCTATCTTGATTTATCCCAAGATCGAGACTTTGCTCTCTTGTTGACTCGGTTCACGGGGTGGAAGGAAAGGTTTGGCTTGTAGACTCGGGTGTTCACGACACATGACCGGAGATTCACGTTGGTTTTCTTCCCTAGCCCGAGCTTCAGGTGATGAGACTATCACCTTTGGAGACTCTTCGTTGCGACGCGTCATCGCCAAAGGTACCGTATGCGTTAATGACTCATTTGTTTTAAAAGATGTTGCCTTGGTGAGTAAGTCGATTACAATTTGCTTTCGGTTTCTCACCACCGATGACGGTTTCGAGGTAAGTTTTAAGAAAACGCCGCAAAATTGTTGATTCTTTGGGTAGTCCGGTTTATGGATTTCTCGTTATGGGAGGATCTTCGTGCTGATTTTATTGAGTCTTCCGTGATCCTCTCCGGTGTTTGGTTGCTTCGAGTCCCGCGACCTTTCCTTCTGGCATAGGAGACTTGGTCATATTGGATTTGACCATTTGACTCGAGTTAGCGGCCACGATCTCATTCGTGGTCTGCCGAAACTCAAGATGGTCAAAGATCTTGTTTGCACTCCATGCCAAGACGGCAAGATGGTTGCCGCTTCTCATCCTCCCACACAAGCACTATGACCGATGCACCGGACACCGCTCCATATGGATACAGTTGGACCACTCGAGTGCTTGATCAACAGGAGGGAAGTGGTATGTTCTTGTCGTAGTCGATGACTTCTCGAGGTATTCTTGGGTGTTTTTCTTGGCCTCGAAGGATGAGACGTTTACACATTTCCGAGGTCTTTTCAGTAGGCTTTCTGTTGAGCTTCCAGGTGCCTTACGAGCGATCCGCAGTGACAATGGCACGGAGTTCAAGAATTTCTACTTTGAGAGTTTCTGTGGTGAGACGGGTGTAGAGCACCAGTTCTCTTCTCCATACGTCCCTCAGCAGAATGGCGTTGTGGAGAGGAAGAACCGTACCTTGGTCGAGATGGCTAGGACGATGCCTGATGAGTACTCTACACCGCGAAGTTTTGGGTGAAGCTATAGCCACCGCGTGCCATGTTTCCAATCGAGTTTTTCTTCGGGCACACTTGCACCGCACTTCTTATGAGTTGAGATACGGGCGAAAGCCCAATGTTTCTCATTTTCGTGTGTTTGGTTGCAAGTGTTTTATTCTGAAGTCCGGGAACCTAGATAAGTTCGAGTCACGTTCTTGTGATGGACTTTTTCTGGGCTACTCGACTTCTTCGCGGGCCTATAGGGTCTGGAACTGCGAGTCTAGCAAAATGGTAGAAACCTGTGAGGTAACTTTCGATGAGGCCAGTCCGGGGACTAGGCCCGATATCTCAGGTTCACTAGAGCAGTCCGAGACCATCTTTGTGGATGATGAGGATGATGGAGATGAGGGTTGTCTACCCGATCCAGTCCCTTCTCCACCCCTTGAGGTGCCTTCTTCCACCGCACCTCGAGGCGATCAGCCCTTACCTTCTGCTTCTTCTGGAGCTAGTGGCTCTGTTCCTACCCCGTCAGGAAACGAGGTAGAGGCCACTTCTTCATCTCATCCAGACCTCCAAGACATATCCAAAATCTCATCCTTCGAAAGGATGATTGGAGATCTATTTGAGCGAGTCACACGCCCAAGTCTCGGCGTGTCACTTTTCTCGTCTCCACTCGCCTTCATAGCTTCCTTTGAGCCCAAGGACGTTTGTCATGCTTTATCTGATGAGTCTTGGGTCAATGCCATGCATGAGGAGCTAGAGAGTTTCGAAAGAAACAAGGTGCTGACGCTTGTTGAACCCCCTCGAGATCACAATATCATTGGAACCAAATGGGTGTTCAAGAACAAGCAAAGTGGGGATGGGGTAGTCATTCAAACAAAGCTAGACTGGTTGCATTGTGGTACTCCCGTGTTGAGGGTCCGGATTTCGAGGAGACCTTTGCCCTGTAGCTCGCCTTGAGGCCATTAGAATTCGCTTGCCTTTGGAGCTTCTAAGGGTTTCAAGTTCTACCGATGGACGTCAAGAGTGCCTTTCTCAATGGCTTCATTGAGGAAGAAGTCTATGTCGACGACCTCCGTGTTTCGAGAACCCCAAATACCCTAGTCATGTCTTCAAGCTTTCCAAAGCGTTGTATGGACTTAAGCAAGCCCCTAGAGCTTGGTATGAGAGGCTTAAGTCCTATCTATTGAGACATGATTTTGAGATGGGTAAAGTTGACAAGACCTTGTTCATTCGCCGGCCATAATGATCTCCCGTCGTCAAATTTATGTCGATGACATTATCTTTGGCGGCACTTCTCATGCTCTAGTTTCACGCCTCTGGATGTCATGAGCACCGAGTTTGAGATGAGCATGATGGGTGAGTTGACTTTCTTCCTTGGCTTCCAAATCAAGCGAGACTGGAGGGTACCTTCTTGCATCAAGGCAAGTACACCGTGATCTCCCGAGACGTTTCGACATGAGTGATGGAAAGCGGTGTCGACTCGATGGCTTCTACGGCCACACTTGACCCGTATGAGGACGGCGAGCCGTTGATCAAAAAGAGTTCAAGTATGATTGGCTCTCTCTTGTACCTCACCGCCTCGAGACCGGACATACACTTTTCTCGTGTGTCTTTGTGCCCTGTTTGAGCTTCTCCTCACAGATCTCACCGCCAAAGGTGAAGCGCATCTTCGGTACCTTCGAGCTACCATTGACTATGGTATCTGGTACTCTTCCTCATCCCGTCTATCCCTTAGAGCCTATTCGGATGCAGACTTTGCCTACCGTAGGATAGATAGGAAGAGCACCGGCACCGCCGGTTCATTGGCACTTCTCTCGTTTCTTGGTCTTCGAGGAAGCGATCCGGTGTTGCACACCCACCGCAGAGGCCGAGCGTTCTTGTCGCGATTCTTGTCAGCCAAGTGCTTTGGATGGTCTCGACTCAAGGACTTTGGGTTAGCTATCGATCGTGTTCCGCTCTTTTGCAATAACACGTCTGCGATTAGCATTGCTAAGAACCCAGTGCAGCACTCTCGGACAAAGCACATCGATATCAGATATCATTTTCTTCGAGACCATGTAGAGAAGGGTGACATCGTGCTCCAGTTTGTGGAGAGTGACCACCAGTTGGCTGATATCTTCACCAAGCCTTTGGATAGCACGAGGTTTTCAGCTCTGCGGGGAGAGCTTGGGGTGGTTTGTCCTTATGGACTGTTGTGAGGGGGAGCTTTGGGCTTTACTACTTTATCATATTTATGCTACGTAGATCCTTCTTGTTGCATCGCTTTGTCGGGTGCATTGGGTTTAGTCCTTCTAGCATAGGTTAGAGTGTGTCTCTTGCTGAGTGCTTAGACTTTCTGCTCTTATCTTGTGCTTTCAGGATAGCTGTTTCTTATCTCACTAGATTGAGCTTACTCACTTCTTTTAGGTTCTAGCGAGGGTTGGGCCACCCTCGGGTAGACAGGGTACGTGTTTGCTCTCTAGTGTGTGTTTTCTTGACAAATTGTTCGTCACAGAGTCATATGGGGTAGATGAGAGTCAGTCTGAGTCATAGTATCCTCTATATCTTATCTATGCTTTAAGGACTGCCTGTTTTATTTGCCAGCTTCTCATTTTTACTGCTTTGGTTCAGGGGGAGTTCATTTGGGATCTTCTAGATTTTAATGATGACATAACTCAACTTGAACTAAAAGTTGTATCTCAAGTTAAGGGGAGCTGGACGTTCTTCATTTGTATCATAACTTAATGGAGCCTTGATTATTATCCTTTCATGACATGTTTTCATTATATTACATCTTGCCATGATTTATGCTCCATTGCTAATTTGATCATGACTTTATATGTGTAGTCAAGTCTTTGCCACGATAGGTTAATTAAAATGCTAAATTTGACCTAATTCTGTCATGTTCATATTTGAGACTAGTCGACTTTGTGTTATCTTTTATGGTTCTTACCATGTCAAATAGACTGAGTTGAGTCTTGAATCTTAGTTGAGCAATAGATTGAGCTACGCTTGATGACACATAAGTTAGTACAACTGTCAAAAACAAAAAAGATCTCTTCGTGCGAAAAACCGATCTCACCAATTCTTTCTCATGAGACGGCTTGCCATTGCACAAGGCATGAACTCGGGGAGTTTTGATGACCAAGATCATTTCCTTAAGCTTCTCGCTTGGAATGATCGCATAAGGCTTGAGGTCTAGCACATGATGAATAAAAGATGGTTGAAAACAACCATGTGATCTCTAAAGAAAAATGTCATTTGTGCTCAATTGCAAAAATGTCAAAGTACTTAAACAAATGTATCATTCTTGAACAAATAGCACTCTAGTTTTCTCAACACTAGCTTCTTGATTCCATTTAGCTTATTGACATGGTTTGCATCATTTGTGGATATCATTAGCTAGACTAAAATCTTGTTTGACTTGACTTGCTAAAGCACTTCAATTAAAATTCAGATTATACCTTATGTTGCTTAGCTTCTCTTTACATACTTAGTCATGATCTTTATAGCATATTTGAATGTTATGGCTTGATGTAATACATGATGGTCATTTTGGATAATTCTCATGGCTCTACATACTTAAAAATGATCAAATCAGCCTTTCATCCATTTTCATGACTTTTTCTCCTTCTTTCATTCTTGATGGGTTTATTGCCAAAAAGGGGAGAAATTAGTGGTAGAAAAAGCCACTTCGGGAGCTTTGAGGAAAAACTGTTCTTTCTTTTGCTCCTTCTGTCGACATGGTCATTAACTTCACTCTTTACTTATGGACCACGTTAGACTCTTCAAACTCAACTTTGTGCTTTTTCGGTGTTTGTCAATATACTCATCAAGGGGGAGATTGAGAGACCATGTGGAGGTCATCCCATTGTGAGTGATGAGTAATTGACATCTGTTTCCAAAAGTCGAGTTTGAGTCGGTTTGTCCGGACCCAGACGTTGCATGGTGCAACGGGCTCGGTCGGACTTTGGTCAAACTTAGTCGTATGGGTTAGGATATATATTCTATTGATGCGACATGTTTGATCTTGTTTATGCTATTTACACGTTCATGTATCGAGCGGTGCTATGTGACGTGTTTTCTTGTCTGTGTGTCTGCAGGACGTCGAGGCGGAGTCGTGGCGAGACACGGTGGACCGGACTAGGCGCAGGTGGCGCTGAGGTCAGAACGGTCATGAGGTGTCGAAGACGACGTGGACTCGACGTGTTGCGGAGCGTGCGAGGCAATGAGCGCGGAAGCTTCCCGGAAGGTGCAGAAGGGGCGAAACGGGAATTTCGCAAGGCTGCACAAGCGGGAGACGGCTCCGTTAGGGTTTAGCCGGCGTAACGGGTTGGAGACCCGTTAGCCAAGGGCTATAAATAGAGGTGAGGGGCTGCATACCCCTTAGGACACAATAGAGAGAGTTAGGGTTTCAAGAGTTCATTCCTTGTGTGTTGTGTTCCTCCCAAGAAGCATGTGAGGCTCTTGGTGTTTTGAGGATTGAGAGGGAGATGATGGATTAAAAATCTTGTAATCACTCTTCTTGTTTTAATGTCCATGCGTATAGGGATGTATGGTTGATTGAGGATTTTCCTTGCTGTTTTGGTAATCCGAATGTTAGCTTTGTGTTCTTTGCGCTCTGCTCCTTCTTGGGTCTTTTGATTCTACTTGATTTTTCTTGTCCGGATGAAATAATACCAAAGTTGTCTCCTCGGGCAGACTATTTTCTTTCATCCGTTTTCAGTCTATGATTCTTCAGTGCTGTTCTCGAATGATGGGGCTGCTATTTTTAGAACAACACTTGCAATCTACTTCTTCGGTGTCTTTGATTTTTCCTTTTCAGCAGTGAACCTTTGGTCAAGTTTTTCGGCACCAAGCAATTAGAGTTTTGCTATCGATCTGCTCTCAAGTCCTTGGGTTCTTTGAACAATGATCGCAGTTGATTGTCTCTTGATTCTCGGCAAGCAAAAGAAATATCATTCGATTTTCTTTTGTCAACTGCTCTCTGGTGTTGGCGGTGGTCCATTGTGCATCTTTGGTGCGCACCTTTTTTGTTTTCCTTCGCCTTTCTTGTCTTGCGATTTTTCTGTCTCCAGCCTTGTGAATTTCTGCTGCTCTGAAGTCTATCGCTTCTTTTGTTGTTGGTCGATTCTGAAGTTACAACTCTGACTTCCAATTGTCTTGCTGTTTGAACTCAATCAAGCCTTTGATCCTTCTTGAGTTGGTTTTCCTTTTGAGTTACGTAGTCGTTGCTCTCGATGGTTTCGGTCCACGGAAAGATTTTCTTCAAAATCTCTTTTCCTTTAATCTTTTCTCCTTTAACATTACGTGTTCACCGCAGGTCTTGTCTTCTCTTCTTTTCTCTTTTCAGTTGTGGACAGAACTCACGTTTTCCTTTATCTTTTTCAGTGGATGCACCTTCTCTCGTCCAGGAAGCTTTCAATCTCTCTTTGAGTCTTAGTCACTTTTCTTTTATTTCTTTTCTTGATCTTTGGTGATTTTGCATGCAGATCAAACGATAATATTTTCAATGAAATTTTCTCGACTACTCTCGATTTATGCTAAATTTTTCAAAGTCACATGTTCCAAATTTCAGCAAGATTAATTTTAATTTTCTGTGAGGTGCTTTGTTTTGCATCTTTTGAAAAACAATGTCTGGATTCTCGGGGGCGATTTTAAAAGAGAGCGACATTCACCCCCCCTCTGTCGCCATTTCGGTCCTACAGGATACGGTTGGACCAGCTCGAGTGCAGTCTGTAGGAGGGAAGTGGTATGTTCTTGTCGTGGTCGATGACTTCTCGAGGTATTCTTGGGTGTTTTTCTTGGCCTCGAAGGATGAGACGTTTACACATTTTCGAGGTCTTTTCAGTAGGCTTTCTGTTGAGCTTCACGGTGCCTTCGAGCGATCCGCGATGACAATGGCACGAAATTCAAAATTTCTACTTGAGAGGTTACGTGGTGAGGCAGTGTAGAGCACCGCCTCTTCTCCGCACGTTCCACAGCAGAATGGCGTCGTGGAGAGGAAGAATCGTACCTTGGTCGAGAGGGCCAGGACGATGCTTGATGAATACTCTACACCGCGAAAGTTTTGGGCTGAGGCTATAGCTACCGCGTGCCATGTTTCAAATCGAGTTTTTCTGAGGGCACACTTGCACCGCACTTCTTATGAGTCGAGATATGGGCGAAGCCGGTGTCTCTCATTTTCGTGTGTTTGGTTGCAAGTGCTTTATCTTGAAGTCTGGGAACCTAGACAAGTTCGAGTCACGTTCTTGTGATAGGATCTTTCTAGGCTACTCGACTTCTTCGCGCTTATAGGGTGCAACCTGAGTCTAGCAAAATGGTAGAGACACGTGAGGTGACCTTCGATGAGGCCACCCAGGACTAGGCCCGATATCTCGTGTTCTTTAGAGCAGTCTGAGACTATCTTTGTGGATGATGAGGACGATGGAGACGTGGGTTGTCTACCCGATCCAGTCCCTCATCCACCCCTTGAGGTGCCATCTTCCACCACACCTCAAGGCGATCAGCCCATGCCTTCTGCCTACTCTGGAGCTAGTGGCTCTGTTCCTACTGCCGTCGACTCACGAGGTAGAGGCCACTTCTTCATCTCATCCTGGACCTCCTAGACACATTCAAAAAGACCATCCTTCTGAGCAGATTATTGGAGATCTCTTTGAGCGAATCACTCGTTCGAAATCTGGGACATCACTTTTCTGTCTCCATTCTACCTTTGTTGCCTCCTTCGAGCCCAAAGACGTTTGTCATGCTTTATCTGACGAGTCTTGGATCAATGCCATGCATGAGGAGTGGAGAGTTTCGAAGAAACAAGGTGCGGATGCTTGTTGAGCCCCGAGATCACAATATCATTGGAACCAAATGGGTGTTCAAGAACAAGCAAAGTGAGGATGGGGTAGTCATTCGAAACAAGGCTAGACTGGTTGCTCAGGGGTACTCTCAGGTTGAGGGTCTAGACTTCGAGGAGATCTTTGCCCCTATAGCTAGACTTGAGGCCATTAGAATTCTGCTTGCCTTTGCAGCTTCTAAGGGTTTCAAGCTCTACCAGATGGATGTCAAGAGTGCCTTTCTCAATGGCTTCATTGAGGAAGAAGTCTATGTCAGACAGCCTCCAGGTTTCGATAACCCCAAATGCCCAAACCATGTCTACAAGCTTTCTAAAGCGTTGTATGGACTTAAGCAAGCCCCTAGAGCTTGGTATGAGAGGCTTAAGTCCTATCTCTTGAGTCATGGTTTCGATATGGGTAAAGTTGACAAGACCTTGTTCATCCGTCGGCATAGCAATGACCTCCTGCTCGTCCAGATTTATGTGGATGACATCATCTTTGGCGGATCCTCGCATGCTCTCATTTCCCAGTTTTCCGATGTCATGAGCTCGGAGTTTGAGATGAGCATGATGGGCGAGTTGAGTTTTTTCCTTGGCTTCCAAATTAAGCAGACTCGGGAGAGTACCTTCTTGCATCAAGGCAAGTACACTCGAGACCTCTGAGGCGCCTGATATGAGTGATGGTAAGCTTGTGTCAACTCCGATGGCTTCTCTGACTTCTCTTGACCCGTATGAGGACGGCGAGCCGTTGATCAAAAGGAGTTCGAGTATGATTGGCTCTCTCTTGTACCTCACTGCCTCGAGACCGAACATACACTTTTCCGTGTGTTTATGTGCTCGGTTTCAGGCTTCTCCTCGCGTATCTCACCGCCAGGCGGTGAAGCGCATTTTTCGGTACCTTCGAGCTACCATTGACTATGGTATCTGGTACTCTTCCTCCTCCTGTCTATCCCTTAGAGCCTATTCGGATGCAGACTTTGCCGGCTGTAGGATAGATAGGAAGAACACTTCGGGCATCTGCCAGTTCATTGGCACTTCTCTCGTTTCTTGGTCTTCGAGGAAGCAGTCCGATGTTGTACAGTCCACCGCCGAGGCCGAGTACGTTGCTGTAGCCAGTTGCTGTAGCCAAGTACTTTGGATGATCTCGACTTTGAGGGACTTTGGGTTAGCTATCGATCGTGTTCCGCTCTTTTGCGATAACACGTCTGCGATTAGCATTGCTAAGAATCCAGTGCAGCATTCTCGGACCAAGCACATTGATATTCGATATCACTTCCTTCGAGACCATGTAGAGAAGGGTGACATTATGCTTCAATTCGTGGAGAGTGACCACCAGGTGGCTGATATCTTCACCAGGCCTCTGGACAGCTCGAGGTTTTCAGCTCTGCGGGGAGAGCTTGGGGTGGTTTGTCCTTACAGACTGTTGTCAGGGGGAGCTTTGGACTTTACTGATGTATCATATTAATTATGCTTCTGTATCCTTACTGTTGCATCGCATTTTCGGGTGCATTGGTTTTAGTCCTTCTAGCATAGGTTAGAGTGTGTCTCTTGCTGAGTGCTTAGACTTCTTACTCTTATCTTGTGCTTCGGGATAGTGTTTCTTATCTCACTAGGTTGAGCTCACTCACTTCTTCTAGGTTCTAGCGAGGGTTGGGCCACCCTCGGGTAGACATGGTACGTGTTTGCTCTCTAGTGTGTGTTTTTCTCGACAATTGTTCGTCACAGAGTCATATGGGGTAGATAAGAGTCAGTCTGAGCCATTAGTATTCTCTACATCTTATCTATGCTTTAAGGACTGCCTGTTTATCTTTCTTTGCCAGCTTCTCGTTTTTATTGCTTTGGTTCAGGGGGGTTCATTTGGGAACTTCTAGATCTTAATGTTGACTTAACTCAACTTGAACTAAGAGTTGCATTATATGTTGAGGGGGAGCTGGATTTTCTGCATTGCATTCTGCATTGTCATATAACTACATTGAGCCTTGATTATTATCCTGTTATGACATGCTTAAAATGTTTTACACCTTGCCATGACTTGTGCTTATTTTGCTACATTTATCATGACTTCTTATGTGTAAACTAGCTTTTACCATGATAAGTTAATTAAACTTGCTAAATTTGAACTAAAAAACTTGTCATGATTAACAATTGAGATTAGTCTTTCTTGAGATATCCTTTATGATTTATGCCATGTCAAGTAGGTTGAGTTGAATGTTGAATCTCTTTAGAGCCTTAGATTGAGTTGTTTTAGTCTCTTGATGATGCACAGGTCAGTACAATTATTTCAAAAGCAAAAAGATCTCTTTTGTGCGAAAAAACTGATCTCACCAATCCTTTCTCATGAGACGGCTTGCCATTGCACTAGGAATGAACTTAGGGGGAGCTTTGGATGACCAAGACTATCTTCTTAAGCTTCTTGCTTGGAGTAGTCGCATAAGGCTTGAGATCAAGCACATGATAAAAATATGGATTGAAAACAACCATAAGTTCCAAAAGAAAAATATCATTTGTGTTCAATTTGCTTAAGTTACAACAGAACCAAGTACTTGAACCAATGTGTCATTTTTGAGTATATAACACTCTCTTTGAACTCGATATTAGATTCTTGGTTCCGCTTAGCTTGATTGACATGGCTTGCATCATCCTTGGATATCTCTAGCTAGACTTTGCTTATTGATGACTTGACATGTTCATAAAATGCACTAAAATTCATATTGTCATCTAGTAGCTTCTAGCTGGCTTATACATATTTTGTCATGATCTTGATAGTTTTTCATTAAGTTATGGCTTGGTGTAATACATTATGGTCATTTTGGAAATTCTCATGGCTCTAAATGCTTAGAATAAACAAACTTCAGCCATTTCATCCATCATCATGACTTATTCTCTCTTTTGCATTCTTGATGTGTTTATTGCCAAAAGGGGGAGAATAGATTGGAGAAAAAGTCTTTCGGGAATCTAGAGCTTGGGGAACAATTTACTCTTTCTTGAGTTGCTCTAATGATTCTTTCTGTCGACATGGTCATGAGTTTCAATTCTTTGTTTGGACCATGTTAGACTCTTCAAACTCAACTTCTTGCTTTTTCTGGGTTTGTCAATATACTCATCAAGGGGGAGATTGAGAGACCATGTGGAGGTCATCCCGTTGTGTATGATGAGTAATTGACATCGGTTTAGGAAAAGTCGAGTTTGAGTCGGTTGGTTCGGACCCTGACGGTGCGTGGTGTAACGGGCTCGGTCGGACTTTGCTCAAACTTAGTCGTAAGGGTGAGGATGCATATTCTGTTGATGCGACAGGTTTGATCTTATTTATGCTATTTGCGCGTTCATGTATCGAGCGGTGCTATTTGATGTGTTTCTTGTCTGTGTTGGCTGCAGGACATCGAGGCGGAGTCGTGGCGAGACACGGTGGACCGGACTAGGCGCAGGTGGCGCTGAGGTCATTTGTTTTGCATCTTTTTGAAAAACAGTGTACGAATTCTCGGGGGCGATTTTAAAAGAGAGCGACATTCACCCCCCTCTGTCGCCATTTCGGTCCTTCAACTTGACAACCTCCTAGCGAGTCGCTCCTTTGGTTGAACCGACTATTGTGTCGTCTCGTGATCCAAATATCCGGCCGCTTAGGATTCTGTTGCTGAAGCACATTCTTGTGTTGGTCGATATATGGGGACACTTCAGTCATGTGTTGCAAGACTGTGAAATAGGCTTGAGCATATGCATCCATGTCTGGAGTGATTTCTTTTGTTTCGATGATCCTGTTACCCCTTAAGCCTCCCCTCATGGAGAGATCGAGGCACACCTATCAGTTCGACCTGAGCCATGTAATTGACACAAAACTCAATAACCTTCAATGATGCTACTCTCTAGCCAAGATCGATGCTATACATAGGACTTGAGAATTCCCATGAACCTCTCGGACAGGTACATGCTACGTAGGAACACGGACCCGCATATTTTTTTATCTCCCACACAATGTGAACAACGAAATGGAGCATGATATAGAAAAATGATGGAGGAAAATACATCTCAAGATGACATAGAGTCATCGCCACCTCGTCCTGCAGAGCATCTAGTCCTTCGGGATCAATGACCTTCTAAGCAATTGTTTTAAAGAAATAACACAGCCTCATGATTGTCTCTCGGACCTTGATTGACAAAATACTTCTAATTGCAATAGGAAGCATATGTGTCATCAGCACATGATAATCATGAGACTTCATGCATATTAACTTCAAATCTTCCATTGGAACAAGTTTCTTCATGTTGGCGGAGTAACCAGACGAAACTTTCACACCATGCAAGCACTGGCACAGTTTAGTTGTCTCAACCTTGGACAGAGTGTAACAAGTAGGGAGGAGGTAAGTTCATCATTTATCAGTTTTTGTTGGTGCTACTCAGGCCTGATGTCCATATTAACCAAGTCAAGCCATATGTTGACATCATCCTTTATTTTGTCACGAATGTTCAGTAAGAGACCAATCAAACTGTCACATACACTCTTCTCTACGTGCATGATGTTGATGCATGGTGAACTTCTAGGTGCTCCCAATAAGGTAAGTCTCAAAATATTGATCTCTTCTTTCAGATGTTCTTCTCACGGGTCATCAATTTACGTCCCTTTCCGAGCACAATATCTAAATTCTTAATCATATCATAGATCTCTTTTCCGCTTAAATGCCTTGGAGTTGAACTGTTCTCCTTCTCTATGTCGAATTGTTTCTTCATCCTTCTGTATGGGTGAGCCCTCCGAAGGAACCTACGATGATGCATGCACATGGTTTTGTGCGAGTGCTTCAACCATACACTCTTGGTGCCATCTAAGCAGTGAGTACAGGCTTTGGCCCCTTTTGTACTCTGGCCTGACCGGTTAGCAAGGGTAGAGTAATCATTTATGGTGCAGAACAATAATGAGCATAAAGTGAAGTTCTCTCGTTTGTATGCATCCCATACGTGTACCCCTTCGATCCACATTGTTTTTAGATTTTCCACCAATGGTGCTAGGTACACATCAATATCATTCTCATGTTGCTTCGACCCTTAGATAAGTATAGAAAACAAAATATACTTCCATTCATTACACAACCAAGGAGGAAGTCCGTAGATATAGAGTCATAAGCCAAGTTCTATGTCGATTGCTCATGTTATCAAAAGGATTCATTATATTTGTACTCAATCTAAACCTTATATTCCTCTGTTCTGCACTGAAGTCTAAAACCTCCTATCGATGTTTCTCCACTAGGCGGAATTAGCAAGGTGTCTTATCATTCCATCCTACTTACACTCCTTCGAGTGCCAACGCAACAGTTTTGCCTTTTTTGAGTTCACAAAAAATCGCTTCAAACGGGGAATTATAGGAAGATACCATGCCACCTTAGCAAGAGGTCATCTCTTCACCTCTATTCTCTCACCGTCATCTGATTGATTCTTACGCTTGTATCGGGAGACGTTGCACATTGGACATACATGCATATTTGCATACTCTTTACGTAGAGGATACAGTCGTTTGGACATGTATGTATTCTTTCCACTTCCATTCTAAATGGACAAAAAACCTTCTTGACTTTGTAAGTGGTTTTGGACAACTCGTTTCCCTCTGGAAACATGTCCACTAAAAGACCTATCAGTGTCGTGAAACTCTTATCGGACCAACCGTTGCTTGCCTTCAATTTCAGTAGTTCAAGCATAGCTGACAACCTTGTGTACTTTGACTTATAGCACGCGAACAAAGGTTTCTCCGAGTCCTCCATCAAGCCCCAGAATTTAACATTCTCTCTCTCATCACAGTTCCCTTCTGTATTGCGAAGCATCTGATCCAGATTGTCATCATGCATCCTATCTGAATCGAAACAATAATCGACATCATCCAGCCACATATCATTGACTTCATCGACTATATCATTATTACTACGTTCCTGTGTAATCTGCTCTTCACCGTGACTGTCCAATGAATGTACCCCTTTTTGAAACCCTTGCGAATCAAGTGTGCTTCAATCTGCGCTTAGTTCTTAATTATCTTTAGATTCTCGCAGTGAATGCATGGAAAGTACACGTATTTAACCCCCCATATTTAGCATATCCTCCTTGGCAGCTTTTGTAAAAGTAGACACACCATTAATGTACTCTTCACTCACATGGTTTCTAACGTGCATCCAGTTTTGGTCCTACGTTACGCATATAACAGTGTGAATGATTTTGCGCATGTTTGTAAGAAAATAGCTATATGTAGCAAGAATAATTAAATAAATTAAATTAAGTAGAAATAGACTATAAATTGACTAAACCCTAAAGGATGCTAGATGTAAATAATCTCCACTTTACATCAAGATAGCTCGGCTAAACCATCTTCAATTCTTGTTTCAATGAAAGCTATAGATCTAAATTATAATGCAATTAGGAACAAATTACTAATCATAGGTAGTCAAGAAATGAATTGATCTACAATCACTCTTGCCAAATAGTCTCCTTTCACCAAATGGCCCGCCTCAAAGCCCTATCTCTAGCTCAAAGCAGCAGCCTAGATCTGGAATTTAACACGGAGGATCAACAGGTATGCGCGTAATTAGTATAGTGGAATTGTCATACACATTTTTTAATAAAAACCGTCTGTGATGATTTAATTATCACAAATGGTTTGTAATACAAACCGTTTGTGAAGTATCATAGACAGTTCAAACAAAAAACCGTCTGTGATATGTGATAATATCACAACAGTTCTTGTTAATAACCGTCTGTAATACTTCATAGATGGTTTTCACCATGAACCGTCTATGATAGTACCTCTTCACAGATAGTTTTTATCGCTGGCAGCAACACAGACGGTTTCTAAACTAAAACTATCTGTGCTTGTATTTAATACTGATGGTTTTGGGAAACCATCTGTGATGTGTTTTCTATTATTAGGCTTTCTATAGTAGTGATGTTGGGTATTACATTCACCCCCACTTAAGGGCTAATGTCCTCGGCAGCATACCGTGTACATGACAAATGTCCAGAACCACTCCTCGGTACACGTCTGTGTGTCTAGTGCTGGCTCATGTGTCATGTCGTGTGTCTACTCTGAGCCCACACATGCCATGCATCATATGCCAACGTCCCTATCCCACACGTGGCTATGCCGTGAAGGTTGATGCCCTGATACCATCTGTAATACTCTGGCTCAAAATCCGCTCAAAGCCCAGCCTACTATGGGATGGGCCAGCTCATGCATAGCACCATGCTTATGTTTTCATTCCACTATATCAATGTAAACCAACATTATACTTGCCTTTACCGAAGGAGCGAAGGGATCAAGCACGATCAGGAGCGAAGCCATCTATTCACAAGGCACCACTCAGCACAAAATCATAGTACAATATTCACAACTGAGAAGTAAATGCCTCTACGCCCAAAACCCGCAACTCCCTCTCCGCTTAACAGTTCTACACTCTACCCGCTGCAGTAGCGCTGCTTAATTTTTTGTATCTTTAAGATTATTAAACCATTTACAAAGACAGATATATTTCTGAATTCCTCACTTAAATACCTTCACTTTTCATGTAGATCACTTATTTTTATTTCATTACTATCAAGGTGTAACTTAACATGCAAAACAGAGGACGTTCTCTGTTCTGGCAATCTGGGCAGCCAGATTCTAACGCATCCCAACCACAGTGTAAGGCTCTAATAATTATGATTTTTATATAGTAGTTAGATTACTGAATTCCCTACATTTTTCTATATTGTGACCAAAAACATAAAAATCATCTACTACTCCTAAATCACACCTGAACAGCAATCTGCCCCAGTCTGCACCCCTGACAGATAGCGAGGCTCCCGACCCTGCTACTCCCAAATCTTGCGAACAAAAATTCTTAAACAAATACAGTAGGTAGGTCTCGTCGTCCTCTACAATTTTCCTTTTGGGCAGACCCGCAGGAAAAATAGTTTCGTGGGTCTAAAGCTGCATAAACAACAGATCGTTGCAGCGGATTGATCTACGATGCAGAACAGAATTCATAATCAGAGAATCTAATTGCTAATCCCCACCAATTCTTACGCTAAGAACCATAATTACAGCAAAATCAGAGGGATTTAGGATAAGAGAGAGTTACCTAGGGGATCCCCTTGGGATCACCCATCTTCTTCCCCCTTCTTCCTCCTCCTTCCTTTCTTCTCCTTCCCTCCCTTCTTCTTCCTTCCTTCTCGCTTTCTCCTAGCACCAAGGGACAACAATGGAGGAGAGGTGGAGGCGCAGGGAGGAGAGGGGGGTGGCGGCCAAGGGAGAAGGAGGAGGGGGCAAAGGGGGTGGCGGCTAGGGTTGGGGGAGGGGCGCCTCCCCCTTTTGACCAGCCTTCACATGGGCCAAGGCCCAGGCCCAGGTTGCTAGGATTTTTCAGAAACTCTCCCTCTAAAAATTCTTATTTAATTATTTTCTATATGGTCCTTCACTCCAATTAATCGATTATCTCTCGAATCGCTTCTAGGGTATTACAGATCCACTCTGTTGTTGGTCCTTGCCGCCAAGGTGAGCCGTGCAACGTCTTCTCTACTTCGACACCGACGTCGGCGACCACATCTTCACCGATGACCACCTCCCCTACCTCGGCGTCTTCCTTGACCTCTCCTTCTCCAACCCCGGTGACCACCTACACCGACACCCCTCTACTACTGCCTCTTCATCTAAACCAGTTAGTTCCCAATTCCTCTCCCTTCTTACAATTTCTAATTTTTGTTCACCATATTTGCTACTTGTTAATGTTAACTGTTAATTATTGCTAATTGTTTGTTGTTAGATGTTAGTTTCATATTTAGTAGACTGAATTTGCTAATAATTGTTAATTGTTCTATATGGAAATATATGTTTGTGTGCTAGTAGTGTAGCTTCATTGTGATGTATGAGATTAGAACGTATTGTATCTGTGCTGTTCAGTGATCTTTTTAGCAACAGCCTTTGTTTAGCAGCTGTGAGTTTCTTTTGTAATTAGGTCAACCCCAAATTCTTTCCATGTAAGGCTTTCGGCTTCTGATATTGAGAAGGTATTGTTCACTAGCAGCAAGGTAAGGCGAAATGAGTAAGCAATTTTTTGTTCCATTCTATTGCTACTTCACTTCTGTTTGTGTAGATTGAATTGACCTACAACATTTGCTTTTCGTTTCATTCTCCCTCGTTGTTTTTTGGGGCTTGAATGCTATCTAGGAGCTATATCATATTGACTGCTTTCAGCAGATATTTTGTTTTTGTGTTGCTATTATTTTGCTAATTTGGTAGCATTTGTCTCTGTAGACTAACCAACCTGAACTTGAGGGACCAGAGAAAATTTTTATCCAATGCTACAGTGAATTTGAGTGGTTGAATGACTGACTTGCTGAGAAGTAGAAAGGCATTTATATACCTCCCCTTCCAGAGAAGAATGATGCTAGTAATATTGCAAAGTATAGTTTTGTTAACAACCTATTTCTTATATCCTCTCTAGAACGGACCAATCTCTGGACTACAAAATTGTGGTGTCTGTGTTGTGTTCCCTTACTTACTCGGGTGTTGTTATTTTTCTATACCATCTGAGAAATTTTGGTTTAGCAAAGAGTTCATTGAATTGTGGCATCAAGCTCTGGACCTATTCATCAACAAAATAGCTTCACACCCTGAACTTAAGCAAAGCAAAGATTTGAGGCTATTTTTGCAGGCAAATGAAGAGGTAAGGTATTATCATGAGCCGAGTGCTACATTTTCCTTGTTAACTTTGAAACCATATAATTATATGTTTTTTGGCTAAGTTTTCTTGCATAAACTCTTCACTCTTTAGATCTATGTTACATATACTTTGTGACATATGAATGATAAGTTGTATGGAAAGTTTTATCATATCTATCATTAAGGTAGCTATTAATGGTCAAGTAACTATTGGGACAACTGGCATATGCATGTTTCATATTACATCTATGGTTTGCAATGTGATCGTTTCATTTGATTTTACACAGAAATATCCACCAGATACTCCAGTTGTGAATGTGCGATCATTTGCAATCTTGTGCATCATAAGGCTGATCCTCTGTTAGTTGTTTTCTTCGAACTTTCTATGTCCATGGTTCCATGCCTTATATGTCTCGGCTAATTTTACTAAAGAATTCCTTGTTAGTTACTTTTTATAGGTTCCTTCAACACATATATTGTTTTTGTTTTGCCAGATTATGAAGCAGAAAATGGATATAGCAATGTCTTATGAGACTGGTATATTCAAGAAGCCTGTAGATTTCATTTCACACTGATGTTTAAGGCATCTCCCTAGTGTCTAGCAATACATTCTTGATATAACCTGAATATTGCCTTTGATAATAAGATTAGAACATTGCAAACCACTTACTGATTAATAATCGGCGACCATTTTTTAGGAAGTGCAAAAAAAGTCGATGATGTTGTCCTAGAAAAAAGAAAGCCTGTGGAGGAATCTACTCCTCGATATGAGAAGCTTAAACATTACATTGTTGAGCTAGAAAATCATTTATAAGAGGCTCGTAAATAAGCATTCTACCTTGTGAAAAGAAATAGAGGTACATCTGTTGATCTTAGAAAAAAATCCCTTTTGGATTTTATCTGTATTTTAATTTTTTGCGAGTTTGATGGTCCATTGTCCTGCTCAAAACTTAGTCTTTCAAAATAAAGAAATAATTGACTTGGTGCATGATATCGTAATGAGCACAAGCCTGCTGCTCAGGGGCCATCAACATGATCTCAAGTTCCTCTCTTGGATATGTAATTTTGTAACTAGATTTTAAGAGAAAATGCACAATCATGATTTTTATTTCTTAGAAATTGGGCAATCTTTGGCGGGCTTTGGGAAGGCGATTAAGCTTTAAGGTGCTTGCGAATGGGATTTCGTGGAAAAGGTGTTTTTTGAAGTTGGTTCAAAGGAAGAAGATGTTGTCTGCAAAGCTTCAAAGAGTGATAATCAATAAAATCTTGAAATAACTCTACTTGGTATTAATTAATTACCATATAACCATCCCTTTAAGGGTTTCTGTAACCTAATAATGTTAACATTCTGTTATTATAGGCAGACAACTTTATCTTTAAATTCATAGAACCTTTGAATGATTATGTGTGTGTTGTGTAGACAATAAAAGTTAGTATATATTTCCCTCACCATGTATTAGCTGTAAATATAAAATTGCTTATAATGTTGAAGAAATCTCGATAAAATTGAGGTCATGACTTACCTTCTCATGTTCATGACAGGCAACTATGGTGGATTGAGCCAATGCTTTTAGGCAATACTTTGATTTCGACCAGGAGATGAAGTATAAAGAGCTTAACATGTATGTTTTGCATATCGTATTTACCAATTTTGTGCTTAGTGACAAATGATCTTAATTAACGAAGAAAATTTTCCTAATCATGTGTCTTCAGGGCCTTTCCAGATTAATGATCCTTTTGATTGAATAATTGAATCCCTAATCTCGTAGCACAACACATGTTTTAAGATCATTTTAATCATCGTGTTGCTATCTTGGAGAAATCAATGTGGGACTGGGATTTGGGTTCTTTTGAAATTGGAGCCTTTCTCGATGATTCCATGCTCCCTGTGCTTATGGGCATTAATCTTGGACAATCCGGTCTCGTTTCAACGTGAACTCTTGTTATTTGATTGCTAACCATTTGATAGAACCGGGATAGGATGTGGTGGGTGATAGGATTCGGATGGAATAGTGGCAGGATAGGATTGGCTAGATGTGTAGTACATAATGGAGTTCCGTTTAGGTCTCATGGGGAGTTAATATTTTAAACAATATTTCTTGTACAATAATATTGATTGATGAACTATATTGGGTTAGAGCCCTTATTTAAACTGCAGTACATGAACACATGGTTAGAGCTAGACATTAGTTTCAGTTTCTTTTTAGTATGATAATTAAAACTCCTATTTGATGGTTAGAGACGTTAGTTCTGGAATTAATTTTCCCAATTACATATTATGAAATTTATTTTCCTTAGATTGCTGATATTGCTGCTAAAGTGTGTATACCTTTTTTAGGCACTCTAATCTTGCTATATATGTATTTGTATGATTTAGGATCACGTTTGATGATATGTATCACCCTCTTGAGACTCCGTTACAACGCACGAGCATCTTACTAGTTATATAATAAAGCCTGACGATGGCTAATTAATAGTTACTAAGAAAAAAATTGAAATATGCTTCAAATACTCAAAATAAAAGAAAAACATCAAGCCCCTAATTTGGTGAACCCTCATTTTGAAGGCTCAATTTTGTAATGGCCCCAATTTAATTTTTTAGCTGTAAATAATTATGTATTCTTTATTAAAATTTTGAGCCAATTTATGAATTTTCCAAAATTTATAATAGCTTTCCCGATTTTCCCTAGCCTAAATTTTTTTGCAGAATTAATTAAAACATTTTAAATTATGGTAATATATTTTTTTTATAAATATTATAATACCTCTGTGAATTTTGGGGTTCATTTGCTATTTTCATATCACAAAAACCTTTTTCTGTAACTTTCTAAAATAGATAATGAAATTTAAACCCCCTAACTCAATATGGGCCGAATCCCACTCCGGCCTATCACTGTTCTGCCTTTAGGCCTTAACATCGGCGTGATTCCATCCTCCTTGAGTAGCCTCCTTTTCTGCCTTTGCCGATGCGTTCGCGCCTTTCCCCATAGTCACATTCTCTCCATCACTGACACGTGGGCCCAGTCACGCTCGAGCCACGCCATTGATGGCACTGTAGTGCTCGCACACCCTCACCATCTTCATTTCCTTCTCGCCTACTTTTTCCCTCTACACCACGCCTTGCCCCTCCCTTCTCTTTCCACGTTTCTTTTCTCACCGAGCCGTGTCCACCATGGGTGACCTCCGCCCCTCTTTTCCTTGTAGCCACTTCAGATCGCATCAATACCCTCGAGTTATAAATATCTTCGTTCGTCGTGTAATCATCGTCAATGCAAAATCGAGCCACCTCGTATCGGGATCTCACCACCGTGGCCACTGCCATACAACTCTGCAAGGTCGGCGTCCTACCGAGGAGTCTCGGCTTCTCTGCAAGATTTGGTGGACCACTCTGCAGTAGGGAAATTTTTATTGCCCAGTAACAGGCTAAAAATGGTTTTATTGGTGACCTCGGTAAAGTTTCAAACCGGCTTCGAAAAATTCATTTTGTATGAATTTTGTCAAATTTAGAAGCAATTTTTGCCGAAATTTGTTTCAAAATTTTCGGCCAACATTTTTAATTGATTTTCAATCGAAAATCGACTGATTTTTAAAATTCAAATTTTAATTCGAAAATTTTGATCCGATTTTTTTTATTTTGATCATAGCAGCCCTACCGGTCCCTCCCGGTTAAAATTTAAAACTGGTTTTCTGAACCCTGCTTTGCAGTGGTCACCAGTCACCGTGACGCTACTGCTCGTCCACGTAGTGTCACTCGGCTACTCAACTGCCGTCGGTTCCGCCTTATGGCCGGTGTTTCTATCGCGACGTTCGGTTCCGCCTTATGGCCGGTGTTTCTATCGCGACTTCTGTTGTGCCAGAGATGCAACTCACGTTAGTTTGCTGTATCGTAAAGCTGTAGTTTGAGTAAAATCATAGGTGTAGTACCGGTAGATCTATATATAACTAATTCAAATGTTGACAGTTCTTAAATTTACTAGACAGCTCCAACCCAAATGCTCCCTGTCACATACGTGGAGAGACATCTCAAAGTAAATTGCGATAATTAAATATGAAATCAAATATCTCAAATGTAATTTGTTTGCAAGAAAGGAATTTTAACATTTGGAGTTAGCAAAGAAAAAATTATACGTCACTGTACCACCCTACATCATGCAATTTGCGTGGGAAAATCTACTTAGTTGAAAGAACAAGTGAAAATGGCAGATATAAAAAAATGAAAACGTAAAGTAAGTTTTTTAAAGAGAAACCCTATGATTTTTTTAAAATAATCTATTTTTTATTCCAAATTACATTAATATACCTCTGTTTTTTATTTTACATTAATAATCATCTGTCACTCTACCGTTGAGCGAGATGGGCTAGTCGTCCAACGGTTGCGAGCTAAATGTCCAAGTCGCCCACCAGTTGAGCAACACCTCGACAAGTCAGTTCTGGTTTGTAGGTAATACATTTCACAAATCTTGTTTATACGTAGTTATTTTTTTAGAAATAAAAGAGCAGACAAGGTAGGTTGGTTCATTTGTGATTTTTGTAGATTCTCAAGGGTACAAAATCATTCCTACCTCCGTCGCTCAACCGTTGGATGACTTGATAGCACGTAGTGGTCCAACAATTCAGCGATTAGTCGACGTGTCGCTCAACCGTTGGGGCACTACTTGCTGCTAAGTTGTCCAATGGTTGAGCGATGAAAGGGTTGTATAGAAAGGCACACCTGACCTTCTCATGGTCTCCTTCACTATTTCTCTCGGGAGAGAACGAGAGAAGCTTGGGAGAGGAGAAAAGAAGAGGGAGAGAAGGACAGGGGAAGTGAAAAGGGGGAGAAGGTCGTGACATGGGGAGAAGGAGAAGAGAAGAGAGAACGAGGGGGGAAGCAGAGGAGCTCGAGAGAGGGAGAGAAAGAGAGAAGAGCAGCTTGTGAGATAAGAGAGAAAGACAAAGGAAGCTCGTTGATAAGGAGAGAAGGTCTTTGCGTGAAGATAATAGTCTCATCCATCCTTGTTCTCATTTGAATGTAGGCAATGTGTCGCTACTTATTAGTTTAGCACATATTTAACGAATGTATGTTGACAAATGGTAATATTTACAGTGAGAAATCAGTCATGTTCGAGCCCACAAGATTAAAAGTGCATTACGGTGTTGGTACAATTCGTCAAGGTTCATACGGTGTTGACCTGAGTGGTTTCCCGCAAGTCAGTTTGGTAGACCCAGACGTAGAGAATACTCTAATTGGAGATGTCTTACGCTGGCTACATGCTACATCTCCTTGGACCCCGAGGTGTTCAGTGTCGTCCTACATGGGATTTGGTGTCGGTCATGGAAAGGCTTTGTGGAAGGCTGCCGGTGATGTGGATACGTGTGCGTGTGTAAGTTCAAACTCCATTAAGTTAGTTTTGGTGATAATAACAAATGCAATTGTGAGACTAATTTGTTTATTGATTATAATATTACGTAGTCTCATTTGGATGAAAAGGTAAAAATCACAGAGGTATACATTCAACATCACATTCTTATAACTTAGTGCATTTCTCGGATCCAAAATATAGATTGAACTCCATAAATAGTCAAACTTGAATATGTGCATATGTCTTTATTATATATTCTTTTATGCATACATTTAGAGAGAGTTCACTTTATATTTTGTGGTTTTATTAATATTGATCCATGTTCCTTCTTTCACATATTAAGAATCTTTACTTTGAAACATATCTCTTGAGTATATATAGCTTGTGTAGTTCATATATACTCATAATCGGTTTATTATCTAGTTTCTTCATTATGTGTTAATGGTTGGATAATTAATAACAATTGGATGTGTAAGCTTTGCAAATTGCTTAAGAAGCTTATCCTAGAGTATACAATTGTTGTGTACATATTGTATACCCGCAAATCAATTTTTATCTCATTATTTTATTCAGATTGTCATAAATCAATTTTCACTTCTGAAACCTAGCCATGGCAAACCTAGCCATGGCCGCCTAGGGTGCTTTGCGTTCCCATCAATTCGGTGATATTTTCTCTAATCCTTTTGCATCAAAGTGTGCCAAACCATCCCAGGTAGCTACCCCCCAAATATATTTGTATTTTCTTCATCGAGCACCGAGATATCAAGTTTTTATTTTTTCTCTACCGACGTTGTTCAATCGTCGATTGTATCATCTCCAATGAGTTTCCAGCTTAACCGACATTTTTTCTAGCTTCACCATATTGTGTTCCAGTCCATGCTCACTATACTTCTCCACCTTCTATGCCCAGGAATTGTTCCTCTCTCACCGTCGCCGCTGTGGGCCCGTTGACCAACGCCACCTTTGGCCATCTCTTCATCGGGTCCTCAGCGATCCATTTTGCTAGTTGGGCGGCCTCCCTTGGTCTTCCTTTGCCTGCACGAGCTCACGGCCAGAGAAGCCACCATGACTGCGCATGCATGTTTCCTGTGTGAAGAAGTTTGTCCATGTCGTTACTTTCATCTAAATTGTTTTGAGCCTGAATCATATGCATTTACCTATCCTAGTGGTGACAGCTTTGCTTTTCACTTGAGAGGCCGTGAGTTCAAATCCATGACCCGCATGCACTGCGTTGACATTCCAAAAAATTTTCCTTGAGCCAAATGACATGTGGGACCACCCGTCACTCACAAAATTCTCAAAAATTCCAGTAAAAATAAGATTCCAGGGGATCTTCCAGATGTTCTTCTCCCTCGTAAGAACGTCGAATCTGTTGATTATTTTTCCTAAATTCATATAAAATCATAATCTATCCCTCAGTATATATTTTATAATTTTTAGATTTTATTTGAATTTATTTGATTTGGTTCTTCGCGTGTAAATTACGACAATTTCGGAGAGTACATTTCGATGATTCGCAGCACCAAGACTTCGAGCAAGGCAAGTTGCACATTTGATCATGTTGCTCCCAATAATTCAAATTATTTATGTTGTTTTCAAATTATTATGCATGCGTACTTTTATTAAAATCTAGTTTAAAATTGATTTAAATTCTAGTTACACCCATTTCCTTTTTATATGGCCAAATTTAATATTAAACATCAACATACCTTGTCAGCCTAGATGAAAACCTAGTTAGTACATTACTATTACCTAGAAATTTCATAGAACTGCTTAGCCATGCTTAGAATGATTTTGGTGGGATTAATTGTTTCACATGAAATGATGGATTTTAAAATCTATTCTTGACTTCGGTGAGTCAAGAAGCTCTATGAAATTTTGATAAAACAACATTATAAAATATGGTTTGGACTTAGGCAACGGTATGGTGATGGGTGCTTATTGGTATGCATTGTTGTTCGGTGACACAATGTTGATTACCAGGCACGAGGGGTATGTGGTTTGAGCCTAAGTCAAATTAAGGACCGGTCTGTGAGCTACTGCTACAAAGCCACATCGTACTACCACAAGGCTGGTATGGAACAGTCTTGGCTGACTAATTTACAGGTCACAACCTGATTCTCGTTGTAGGTTGAAAGTGAGCATGACGTAGGCCATATGAAGTCTCACTCGGCTCAAGAGAAGGTCCCGGTTTGGTGGATTTCCGTACTGGGGTGAAACCTTAGTGTTGACTTGATCAAGTTGAAGGCTTTGCATTGTAAAGGTCTTGTTATGATTCTCTCAATCGCACGTCTATGAAAGTGTGTAATGACCGACATTATGAGATAATCATATCTTGTGGGTAAAACTGTACAACCTTTCCATAGTGTAAAACTATCTTGGATAGTCGTGCCCACGGCCATGGGCAAGCTGAGTAAAGTTTTTCACGGATTATACTTTCTGTTTTTAAAAACTGGTTTTGATGGAAATTATTGGAATCTTTTTGGAGAAAAATAGACCAGGTGGGATACTTGTGGATAGGTTAGTGTTTGATCGGAGCCTGCACTAATGATATTATTTTGTTAAAATCTTGTTTCTATCTATTGTATTAAAATCAGATTTTGAAACTACTTAAGGTATTTACTTCAATTTCACTTTACATTCAATTAACCTTATTATGCCTTCCTTTGTAAATCCTTATGCATGCATTAACTCTGTTAAATCTCCTAGTGTAACTTGTGGAGTAATTCATGTGCTCATGTTGCTCAATTCATCATTTTTCCAAAGGACAACTTCGACTTCAGTGAGGATCAGGACGTTTAGACCACGTCTTACTGTCGTTTGCATATGGACAAACTTGTTGGGTTTCTTTCGCTTTGATTTTTATCTTCCACTGCTTATATTTAAATTTGGCCTCTGGGTGTTGATGTAAACTTTGGCCATTAGGCCCATATTCAGTTAAATAAAGTTTGTCATTATGCATAATATTTATTTTTGCTATCCACTGTGCGCACTAGCTGATCTTGGACTAGTGCGATTTACATAGAGGTTCCGTAGTTGTTGCTCCAAGGTCTGACATATGCTATTTGTAGCTTCTAATTCTTGCATTTCATTTAAGGTTAGCATATCTGCCTCTTGTGTTGATTTGCTTGATGAGAGATCATGTGGAGATGATCCCAATTTTATGATGAGTATTTGACTCTTGGTTGAAGGAAAAGTGAGTTTGTTTTGGGCGTTTTACTGCGAAGTCGTAACTCTGGCCTTTGTCCAAATCGTGTACGACCGCTCCCTGGCTCGTACGACCTTGTAGGATGCTATACGACCACGTTTGGTCGTGATCGAAAGTCGTTCGGGTGGTTTACGACCACGTTACTGACATCCTCGTGAAATTTGACCGTGGTCGAAGTCAATCGACCACGTTGAGGCATCCGGCGATTTTGACCGTGGTCGGAAGTCGATCGACCACGTTGGCGGTATCGGAAGCGGTCGGGCGGCGTCACGGTGGTCGGAAGGCAATACGACCACGTTACGGCTTTTTCGGCAAAGCGAACGTGATCGAAGTCTCTCGGAAAATCTACGACCACGTTGTGCGCGTGGGTCTCGACCACGTTGTAACGCGGCACTTAGACCACGTTGTATCGCTAGCGGTGCGACCACGTTAGCACGGGTTTGAGCGTGAGTCGGTAGTCGTGGCTAGGGTTTTCGACCATGTTGTCCGATCGGAGAATCGACCACGCTTGCGGTGTTCGAGGTTCGATCACGTTGTGCGCCGGGCACTCGACCACGTTGTGGAGGTCGGATTCGACCACGTTGTGGTCTCGAAAGTTCGACCACGTTGTCGGCAGATTGGCCGTGGTCGATGGAGTTCTTTCAAACCGGTCGTATGGGCTCATATCATGTCCGATTACGGTGAGGATTGGTCGGTTGGGTTCCTTGTGAAGTCATGGACCTTGTAGACTGGTTTGTTCTACATTTTGACAGGTCTTGACTAAGTTTAAAATCTGTGGAAGATTTGAGCTCGGGTTGAGCTGTATGCAGTATGGTTTTACGTGTAGAACGGTGCTATGTGATGTTTTGTTGTCTTTGATGGTTGCGGTATCTTGGAGGCAAGTCTTGGTGAGGCTTAGGAGGTCGGGACTAGACAAGGGAGTTGTTGAGGTCGAGCGATGTGAAAAAGTCAAGAGGACGTGTCGTGCGGTGGGTGACGGCATGGACAACAAGGCGGTGGAGGAAGCTTCACGGAAGGCGGCGGAGGGGCATTTTGGAGAAATGTCAAAGGCTGCGGAGGAAGCCTGTCCACCGAGAAAGCATCATGACGCCTTGGAGAGTTGGTGGTGCAAGCGGGCAAGCGGTGGAGCCGTTGCCAGCGGGTAATGGGCAAAGCACCGGAGGCACAAAAGCACTGGAGCTCTCTCGAACGGGTGGTCTGTGGAGACCCGTTAGCGTGTGAGTATAAATAGAGGAGGAGACTCGGGCTGGGAGAGGTTGTCCCAGGGTGCTCGAACTCTATTGTTGTATCTTGTGTGAGTTGTCTCGGGTGGAGTGGTTGTAGAAACCTCCATGAGAAATGAAAAGATTGGATTCATCTCTGTGTATCATTTCATGTTTATGTTCTTGAGATGAGTTACTTGTTGCTTTTGCCCTCTCTGATTTCCTTCTGGTATATGTGTTTTCTTTGAGAGTTGGCTTGCATTTCTTTGCTCTGAACTGGGATTCACACTCTAAGACCATTTGGTCAATTCATTCCCGAGAGCAAAAATCAAAACAGAAATCTCGTGGTTTTCTGCTTCCGCCTCCGATTACTGTTTTGATTTTCGACTTGGTTTTCTCTCCGACCGTTGCTAAGACTTTGGTGGTTCTTGGTTGACTCACTTCTAGAGACCCCTTTCTTGCTAAGATTCAAGTCTCATGCATTTTGGTTTTCTGTGCCAATAGTTCTCTAAATTCCCATCTTGGCGGTCGTGCGCCTGTTTTCGGTTCGACCGACTGAATTCACTGTTCGTCATCTTTTGCCGCTCGTTTCGACCACGCAGTTTCGGCTATGTCTGTTGTCGAACGCGTTTGATTGTCTCTGGTGCTCTAGATCTTTCGACCACAAGTCGGTTCGACCACGGCTGTTTTCTGTTACGACTTTCAGGTCGATTCGGTCCTTCGCAGAATGTTTCGATCACTGCTTTCTTGACGCTTGTTTTCTCGGTGATTTGACCGGTGATTCCACTGCTTTCCGTCTCGAGTCTGCTTTTCTCGGGTGGTCTCGGTGGTCGACCACAACTCTGTTCTTCTCGGTCTTTACGACCACGGTGGAGAAACTCTCTGTTCTCTTTGAGTTTTCCAAGAAACAACTAATCTTCTTCTTCACGACTCTTTAGCTATTGGAGAAAAGATCGAGTTGAATTTTAGAGGCGTTTAAAGGCACCATTCACCCCCCCCTCTGTTGCCATTTCGATCTTTCAATTGGTATCGAGCGGTTAGCTCTTCTTCATAGATCCTAACCGGTCTCAAAGAGCCATAACAATGAACAAGTATTCCACCAAGCCGCCTATTTTCGATGGCTGGATTACCCTTCGGAAGAGCCGAATGGAAACATATATCCGAGCTCGGGGTATGCTATTTGGCGGAAGGTGAAAATACAATTTGTTGTTCTGCCGATGAGAACATCAATGCCGGAATATGGTCGATGTTGAGGCAAATGCAAAGGCAAGGAACATCATCATACGAGGATTGAGCGAGCGAATTTGATCGCATCTCTCACCGTCGTCCGCTCACGACATCCGGGTGACCCTCGATGCATATCATGAGGGCACCTCCCGGATCAAGACGGTTCGGCAGATCGGTTCAGCGAATCTGACAAATTCGAGATGCTTGCTGGAGAGTCCCTTGACGAGTGCTTTTCACGATTTCACAAGATTTTGAGCAATCTCCGGCGGTCGGTCTCACATACTCCGACTCGGATAACGCTCGACAGATGCTATCTCGCACTCGATCTTGGGTTTGGGAGATGAAGGTGACTACCATCAAGGACACCACGGACCTCTCGACCTTGACTCTTGATGCGCTTTACTCGCGTCTCAAGACTCACGAGATTGACATAGTCTCGTCGGTCAAGTCTGTCGATGGCTCTAGTCACGGATCCCACTTCCTTCGGTTCTTCTGCCGATTCTCTTTGCGGGTTCTCCTAGCTGCTCTCGTGGCGTTCGATGATCGGTTAGAGCGACTAGAGGATGAACAATAGCCCTCCTAGCTCGGAAGTTCTCCCATGCTTACAAGAGAAGGAGGGACGGAAAAAGAAGAGGACCAGTGATTTGCTTTGAGTGTGGTGGCCCCAACCACATTCGGGCAAACTGCCCCAAACTGGAGAAGGGCAAAACTGACGTTGGCGGTTCCGGCAAGAATGACTACATCGACAAGAACCGCAACAAGAAGCCTCCAGCTCAGACGCAAGGCAAGAAGAAGTACCGCGACTTTGGGAAGGCCAAAAAGCTGTTCCACCGCGTCCTCACCGCGTTCGACGACCTCGACCTCAGCGAGGTGGAGGGATGGAGCGACGACGACGGGACGGGTGATCAAGAACCCAAGAGCGGCGACGACTTCTCCGGCATGTGCTTCATGGCCCTCGAGGGCGAACTGAGCGACAACGAGCTGTACTCCGACTCGGATGAGGTATGCCCCACCTATGACCAGCTCAATCATGCTTTTCTTAAGCTAGGTGGATTTCATGCTAGAGCTAAGGCTAGGTGCACTGAGTTAGAGAAGGAAGTAGCTAGATTGTCACGAGAGCTTACTTCACTTACATCTGCTTCCTCTCGTGACGAATGTGATACATGCATTGCCTTGCTTGGAGACATGGAGAAACTAAGGACCTCGCATGATAGTCTGTCCTCGGAACTTGACATTGTTAAGGTGGAGAACATCAGTCTTCTTGCTGAGCTTGAGATGAGTAGGGTAGTTCCTGTTTCATCTTCTACTGTTGAGACTATTTCTTGCACCTCATGTGAGGATAAGGACAATGCGTTTAGAGGTCTTTATACCATGTTGCTTGATCTGCCTGAGACTTGTGAAAGTTGCAATAATTTAAAAATGAACTTAAAAGGCGGATCACAAAATTGTTGAGTTACAAGCCTTTTACTTGAGCCTATTACTTCATGTGCAAATTGTCCCAAACTTCTTCTTGAACTTGAATCGTCTCCAAACAGGTTTCAAGAATTTGTTGATAATAATAAGAAAATGGCTCAAGATGCTTCTAAGGATCTGTTAGCTCACCATGCAAAAGTTGTAATAAACTAAAATCTGATTTGATTGCCTTAGATGAAAAGTGTGTGAAGCTAACTAAGGACCTTCTAGAAAAACCACATCCTCCCTGTGCTTTCTGTGCTGAAATGTTGGAAAAGGATAAGGACATGGTAGAGACGCTTAGGAAGAGGTACGAGAACCAAATGGCTAGGATTAGGGCTGCCCCTGTGTGTCCTGCGAAGCCCTCAAGCTTGAGGTGGCCGTGCATAAGGAAAAATACGCACGTGCTATTCGCTCTCCTTCATTGGTTCTTCTTCCTCTCCTCCCGTTGTTCTTTCTCCTCCTCCTTGCTCTTCTTGCACCTCTCTCTTTCGGAGTGTCGGTACCTTATGAACACTCTCGAGAAATTTGTAGGAGGCAAGAAGGATCTCAATCTTATTCTAGACCAATCAAAAATTTGCAAGTTCAAGCAGGGTCTAGGATATAATTTCCGTGAGGATGTGAGAAAACATCCACCGTCGTGCTCGCACCCATAGCCGCAGTGTGATCGAGGTCAAGCCCAAGAACAAGAAAGTTCAATTTAGATCGTGGGCTTTGTCCAAGGGATTTCGACGACAAGGTGATTTCACTGCAGCTTGACCTCTCGGCGAAGCCATCTCATGCTACTTGACCCCTCGGGCGGTATCATTGCACCTTCGCCGGAAGGATGGGCATCTGATTGACCAATGCTTCAAGCGCCAAGATCGCGCCAAGAGACCGTCTTGAGTCTCTTAGGCGTATTCGGGTCAGCCCGGACCTTGAGTGCACCTAAGACCAACACGAGGTCTAGGTTTGCTCTTGTTGGTAGCTTTGGGCGACCGAGGACTTGGTTTTCTGAGTTTTCGTTTTTCGTCCTCGTGCTCCCTCGGTCGTGACTTCCGCCGTCCCGAGGGTAGATCTTGTTTCCATCGAGATAGCTACCAGCGGCGTGATCGCGTCTTCCGGTGCTCACTCGCTCTCCGTAGTAGTCGGACCCGGCCATGCCTTCAGTCGCACATAGACCTTTTGCTTCTTTGAGCGACGGGCGTGAGGGTAGTTAGAGGTCGATCGTGTGTGACTACTTCTTACGCTCGACGTGTGACTCAGTATTGGGTGCCAAAATCTATGTTGATTTATCCCAGTACTGAGACTTTGCTCTCTTGTTGACTCAGGTTCGCCGGGCAGGGAAGGGAAAGGTTTGGCTTGTAGACTCCGGTGTTCACGACACATGACCGGAGATTCCGTTGGTTTTCTTCCTTGCCCGAGCTCCAGGTGATGAGACGATCACCTTCGGAGATGCTTCATCTGGGCGCGTCATCGCCAAAGGTACTGTGCGCATTAATGACTCATTTATTTTGAAAGATGTTGCTTTAGTTAGCAAGTCGGTACAATTTGCTCTCGGTCTCTCAGCTTACTGATGACAATTTCGAGGTGAGCTTTAAGAAAAACAATTGCAAAATTCTTGATTCTTCGGGTAGTCTGGTTTGCGGGATCTCTCGTTTTGGGAGGATCTTTCGTGCTGATTTTTCTGAGTCTTTTAGTGATCCTCTCCGTTGTTTGCTTGCTTCTGAGTCCCGCGACCTTTCCTTCTGGCATAGGAGACTTGGTCATATTGGATTTGACCATTTGACCCGAGTTAGCGGCCACGATCTCATTCGTGGTCTGCCGAAACTCAAGATGGTCAAAGATCTTGTTTGCGCTCCATGCCGGCACGGCAAGATGGTTGCCGCTTCTCACCCTCCCACACAAGGACTATGACCGATGCACCGGACATTGCTCCACATGGACACGGTCGGACCACTCGAGTGCAATCTGCAGGAGGAAGTGGTATGTTCTTGTCGTGGTCGATGACTTCTCGAGGTACTCTTGGGTGTTTTTCTTAGCCTCGAAGGATGAGACGTTTTCACTTTTCCGAGGTCTTTTCAGTAGGCTTTCTGTCGAGCTTCCGGGTGCCTTACGAGCGATCCGCGATGACAATGGCACGGAGTTCAAGAATTCCTACTTTGAGAGTTTCGTGGTGAGGCAGTGTAGAGCACCGCCTCTTCTCCATCGTTCCTCGCGAGAATGGCGTTGTGGAGAGGAAGAACCGCACCTTGGTCGAGATGGCCGGGCGATGCTTGATGAGTACTCTACACCGCGGAAGTTCTGGGTGAGGCTATAGCCACCGCGCCATGTTTCCAATCGAGTTTTCTTGGGCACACTTGCACCGCACTTCTTATGAGTTGAGATACGGCGAAAGCCCGGTGTTTCTCATTTTCGTGTGTTTGGTTGCAAGTGTTTCATTCAAGTCCGGAACCTAGATAAGTTCGAGTCACGTTCTTGTGATGGACTTTTTCCGGGCTACTCGACTTCTTGGCGGGCCTATAGGGTGCAGGCTGAGTCTAGTAAATTGGTAGAAACACAGTGAGGTAACTTTCGATGAGGCGGTCAGGGACTAGGCCCGATATCTCGAGTTCACTAGAGCATCGAGACCATCTTTGTGGATGATGAGGATGATGGAGATGAGGGTTGTCTACCGATCCAGCCCTTCTCCACCCCTTGAGGTGCCTTCTTCCACCGCACCTCGAGGATCGACCCACCTTACGCTTCTTCTGGAGCTAGTGGCTCTGTTCCTACCCCGTCAGGTAACGAGGTAGAGGCCACTTCTTCATCTCATCCAGGACCTCCAAGACATATCCAAAATCTCATCCTTCCGAAAGGATGATTGGAGATCTATTTGAGCGAGTCACACGTTCCAAGTCTCGGCGTGTCACTTTTCATCTCCACTCTGCCTTCGTAGCTTCCTTTGAGCCCAAGGGCGTTTGCCATGCTTTATCGGACGAGTCTTGGGTCAACGCCATGCATGAGGAGCTAGAGAGTTTCGAGAGAAATAAGGTGCGGGCGCTTGTTGAGCCCCTCGAGATCAAAATATCATTGGAACCAAATGGGTGTTCAAGAACAAGCAAAGTGAGGATGGGGTAGTCATTCGAAACAAGGCTAGATTGGTTGCTCAGGGGTACTCCCAGGTTGAGGGTCTGGATTTCGAGGAGACCTTTGCCCCTGTAGCTCGTCTTGAGGCCATTAGAATTCGCTTGCTTTTGCGACTTCTAAGGGTTTCAAGCTTTACCGATGGACGTCAAGAGTGCCTTTCTCAATGGTTTCATTGAGGAAGAAGTCTATGTCAGACAGCCTCCAGGTTTCGAGAACCCCAAATACCCTAGTCATGTCTTCAAGCTTTCCAAAGCATTGTATGGACTTAAGCAAGCCCCTAGAGCTTGGTATGAGAGGCTTAAGTCCTATCTATTGAGACATGATTTTGAGATGGGTAAAGTTGACAAGACCTTGTTCATTCGCCGGCTTGGCAATGACCTTCTGCTCGCCCAAATTTATGTCGATGACATTATCTTTGGCGGCTCTTCTCATGCTCTAGTTTCACAGTTCTCGGATGTCATGAGCACCGAGTTTGAGATGAGCATGATGGGTGAGTTGACTTTCTTCCTTGGCTTCCAAATCAAGCAGACTCGGGAGGGTACCTTCTTGCATCAAGGCAAGTACACTCGAGACCTCCTGAGACGCTTCGACATGAGTGATGGTAAGCCAGTGTCAACTCCTATGGCTTCTACAGCCGTACTAGACCCAGATGAGGACGGTGAGTCAGTCGATCAAAAGGAATTGAAGCATGATTGGCTCTCTCTTGTACCTCACGCCTCGAGACCGGACATACACTTCTCCGTGTGTCTTTGTGCCCGTTTGAGCTTCTCCTCGCGTGTCTCACCGCCCGGTGAAAGCGCATCTTTCGGTACCTTCGAGCTACCATTGACTATGGTATCTGGTACTCTTCCTCCTCTGTCTATCCCTTAGAGCCTTTTCGGATGCGCACTTTCTTTGGTCAGAGGATAGATAGGAAGAGCACTCGGCACCGCCAGTTCATTGGCACTTCTCTCGTTTCTGGTCTTCGAGGAAGCATCCGGTGTTGCACGTCCACCGCAGAGGCGAGTGCGTTCTGTCGCAGCCGATTCTTCGTAGCCAAGTGCTTTGGATGGTTTCGACTGCGGGACTTTGGGTTGCTATCGATCGTGTTCCGCTCTTTGCGATAACACGTCTGCGATTAGCATTGCTAAGAACCCGTGCAACACTCTCGGACCAAGCACATCGATATCGATATCATTTTCTTCGAGACCATGTAGAAAGGTGACATCGTGCTCCGTTTGTGAGAGTGACCACCGGTTGGTGATATCTTCACCAAGCCTTTGGATAGCACGAGGTTTTCACTCTGGGAGAGCTTGGGGTGGTTTGTCCTTACGGACTTTTGTGAGGGGGAGCTTTGGGCTTTACTGCTTTATCATATTAATTGTGCTTCTGTATCCTTACTGTTGCATCGCATCTTCGGGTGCATTGGGTTTAGTCCTTCTAGCATAGGTTAGAGTGTATCTCTTGCTGAGTTGCTTAGACTTCTTGCTCTTATCTTATGCTTCGGGATAGTGTTTCTTATCTCACTAGGTTGAGCTTACTCACGTCTTTTAGGTTCTAGCGAGGTTGGGCCACTCTCGGGTAGACAGTGCGTGTTTGCTCTCTAGTGCGTGTTTTACCATCACTGTTCGTCACAGAGTCATATGGGGTAGATAAGAGTCGATCCGAGCCATTAGTATTTTCTATCTTATCTATGCTTTAAGGACTGCCTGTTTTCTGCTTTCTTTGCCAGCTTCGCGTTTTTATTGCTTTGGTTCAAGGAGAGTTCATTTGGGAGCTTCTAGAGCTTAATATTGACATAACTCAACTTGAACTAAAAGATGCACCATATGTTGAGGGGGAGCTGGATTTTCTGCATTGCATTCTGCATTGTAATATAACTACATGGAGCCTTGATTATTATCCATTCATGACATATTTTCTCTTATGTTACATCTTGCCATGATTTGTGCTCCATTGCTAATCTGATCATGACTTTATATGTGTAGTCAAGTCTTTGCCATGATAGGTTAATTAAAATGCTAAATTTTGACCTAATTCATGTCATGTTCATATTTGAGACTAGTCAGCTTTGTATTATCTTTTTATGATTCTTGTCATGTCAAATAGGCTGAGTTGAGTCTTGAATCTTAGTTGAGCAATAGATTGAGCTATACGGTTTCTTGATGACACATAAGTTAGTACAATCTATTAAAAGCAAAAGATCTCTTTGTGCGAAAAACCGATCTCACCAATTCCTTCTCATGAGACGGCTTGCCATTGCACAAGGCATGAACTCAGGGGAGTTTTGGATGACCAAGATCATTTCCTTAAGCTTCTCGCTTGGAATGATCGCATAAGGCTTGAGGTCTAGCACATGACAAAAATATGATTGAAAACAATCATGAGATCTCAAAAGAAAAATGTCAAAAGTGCTCAATTAAAAAAAAAAATCAAAGTACTTCAACAATTGTATCATTCTTGAACGAACAGCACTCTAGTTGGCTCAACACTAGCTTCTTGATTCCATTTAGCTCATTGGCATGGCTTGCATCATTTGTGGATATCATTAGCTAGACTAAAATCTTGTTTGACTTGACTTGCTAAGCACTTCAAATTAAAAAATCAGATTATACCATCTCGTTAGCTTAGCTTCTCTTTACATACATAGTCATGATCTTAGTAGCATACTTGTATGTTATGGCTTGTGTAACACATTTGGTCATTTTGGATAATTCTCATGGCTCTGCATACTTTGACTAATAAAATCAGCCATTCCATCCATCATTTTGACTTATTCTCTCTTGCATACTTGATGTGTTTATTGCCAAAAGGGGGAGAATAGATTGGAGAAAATTTCTCAACTTCTGGGAACTTGCTAGAGCTTTGGAGATCAATTTGCTCTTTATGTATTGCTCTAGTATTCCTTCATCGACATGGTCATAATTTCATTTTCCTTCCTTGGACCATGTCGGCTTCTACAAACTCAACTTCATATTTTTCGGTGTTTGTCAATATACTCATCAAGGGGGAGATTGAGAGATCATGTGGAGATGATCCCAATTTTATGATGAGTATTTGACTCTTGGTTGAAGGAAAAGTGAGTTTGTTTTGGGCGTTTTACTGCGAAGTCGTAACTCTGGCCTTTGTCCAAATCGTACGACCGCTCACAGCTCGTGCGACCTTGTAGGATGCTATACGACCACGTTTGGTCGTGATCGAAAGTCGTTCGGTGGTTTACGACCACGTTACAAAGATCCTCGTGAAATTTGACCGTGGTCGGAAGTCAATACGACCACGTTGAGGCATCCGGCGATTTTGACCGTGGTCGAAGTCGATCGACCACGTTGGCGGTATCGGAAGCGGTCGGGCGGCGTACGAGTGGTCGGAAGGCAATACGACCACGTTACGGCTTTTTCGGCAAAACTGAACGTGATCGGAAGTCTCTCGGAAAATCTACGACCACGTTGTGCGCGTGGGTCACGACCACGTTGTAACGCGGCACTTAGACCACGTTGTATCGCTGGCGGTGCGACCACGTTAGCACGGGTTTGAACGTAGTCGGTAGTCGTGGCTGGGGTTTTCGACCATGTTGTCCGATCGGAGAATCGACCACGCTTGCGGTGTTCGAGGTTCGATCACGTTGTGCGCCGGGCACTCGACCACGTTGTGGAGGTCGGATTCGACCACGTTGTGGTCTCGAAAGTTCGACCACGTTGTCGGCAGATTGGCCGTGGTCGATGGAGTTCTTTCAAACCGGTCGTATGGGCTCATATCATGTCCGATTACGGTGAGGATTGGTCGGTTGGGTTCCTTGTGAAGTCATGGACCTTGTAGACTGGTTTGTTCTACATTTTGACAGGTCTTGACTAAGTTTAAAATCAGGAAGATTTGAGCTCGGGTTGAGTCATGGGTATGGTTTTCGTAGAACGGTGCTATGTGATGTTTTTGTTGTCTTTGATGGTTGCGGTATCTTGGAGGCAAGTCTTGGTGAGGCTTAGGAGGTCGGGACTAGACAAGGGAGTTGTTGAGGTCGAGCGATGTGAAAAAGCGAAGAGGACGTGTCGTGCGGTGGGGCGACGGCATGGACAACAAGGCGGTGGAGGAAGCTTCACGGAAGGCGCGGAGGGGCATTTTGGAGAAATGTCAAAGGCTGGAGGAAGCTTGTCCACCGAGAAAGCATCAGACGACCGGAGAGTTGGTGGTGCAAGCGGGCAAGCGGTGGAGCCGTTGCACTGGGTAATGGGCAAAGCACTGGAGGCTCAGAAAGCACTGGAGCTCTCAGTAACGGGTGGTCTGTGGAGACCCGTTAGCGTGTGAGTATAAATAGAGGAGGAGACTCGAGCTGGGAGAGGTTGTCCCAGAGTGCTCAACTCTATTGTTGTATCTTGTGTGAGTTGTCTCGGGTGGAGTGGTTGTAGAAACCTCCATGAGAAATGAAAAGATTGGATTCATCTCTGTGTATCATTTCATGTTTATGTTCTTGAGATGAGTTACTTGTTGCTTTTGCCCTCTCTGATTTCCTTCTGGTATATGTGTTTTCTTTGAGAGTTGGCTTGCATTTCTTTGCTCGAACTGGGATTCACACTCTAAGACCATTTGGTCAATTCATTCCGAGAGCAAAAATCAAAACAGAAATCTCGTGGTTTTCTGCTTCGCCTCCAAGACTGCTTTGATTTTCGACTTGGTTTCTCTCCGACCGTTGCTAAGACTTTGGTGGTTCTTGGTTGACTCACTTCTAGAGACCCCTTTCTTGCTAAGATTCAAGTCTCATGCATTTTGGTTTTCTGTGCCAATAGTTCTCTAAATTCCCATCTTGGCGGTCGTGCGCCTGTTTTCGGTTCGACCGACTGAATTCACTGTTCGTCATCTTTTGCCGCTCGTTTCGACCACGCAGTTTCGGCTATGTCTGTTGTCGAACGCGTTTGATTGTCTCTGGTGCTCTAGATCTTTCGACCACAAGTCGGTTCGACCACGGCTGTTTTCTGTTACGACTTTCAGGTCGATTCGGTCACTGCAGAATGTTTTCGATCACTCTGTTTTACTGACAGTTGTTTTCTCGGGTGATTTGACCAGTGATTCCAGTCTCTGTTTTCCGTCTGAGTCTGTTTTCTCGGGTGGTCTCGACTGGTCGACCACAACTCTGTTCTTCTCTGGTCTTTACGACCACAGCGGAGAAACTCTCTGTTCTCTTTGAGTTTTCCAGTAAACAACTAATCTTCTTCTTCACAGCTCTTTAGCTATTGGAGAAAAGATCGAGTTGAATTTTTAGAGAGCGTTTAAAGGCACCATTCACCCCCCCCTCTGTTGCCATTTCGATCTTTCACTTGATATACCTTGTTGCTCAAAAATATATGCTTCTACTTCCTCTATACTTGTTGAGACTAACCTTGTAGAGAAAAACAAAGAGCTCAAGGCTCAAGTCACAAAATTAAAAAATGATTTGGAGAAGCGCTATAATGGGAAGGCCTCTCTTGATAAACTTTTGAGTAATCAAAGAAAGTCAAGTGACAAAAGAGGTGTTGGCTTCATCTGCAACAAGGAGAATAGCAAGACAAGGCATAATGCAAGACACACGAAGAAATATATCAAATACCATGGTTGCAATGAGAAGGGTCACTTTGCTTCGAAGTACCCCCAACAAGGTAGATGATAAGATGAAGTTATCAAAGAAGAGGCAAACTGGTAATGAACAAGACAAAAAGACAAAAAATAGAGCAAAATGCCAAAATTGCTACAATTACTAGGAAAAGAAACATTTTAGTAAGGATTGTCCCAAAAGTATTGTTCCTAAGCTATCTCTTTATGATGAATATTATTTGCTTAGAAAGGATAGAAATGACAATGTGTTTGATAGGAATATTAGTTCACATAAAATCATTACTTGGACTATTTTGGTGCCCAAATCTATTGTGACTAACATTCATAGATCTAACCAAGTTTTGGGTATCAAAATGTGCGTAAATTCTTAATAGGTACTTAGAGAGGCGTTAGAGACTTGGCTCATTCATGAAGAGGCGAATTCCACCATGTGCAAAAAGGGAGTCAAGTTTGAGAATGATCATGCCACATCATGAACAAATGACATCTCGGTAATAAGTATTTACATTATAATATTTAGCCCTTGCCTTGTATAGGTTGCATTACTTGAAAATCATTTAAAAGGGGTGCTCTTGCTCTTGTTCTAAAATTTCATTATTGTAATCATGCGCAAGATGCTTTTGGCACATTAAGGAGGAGTACTAAATCATATTCATCTATATCACATCTCTAAGTATGCCCAAATAAATTAAGTGCTAGTATTTATTTTCAAAATTAAGCCATTTAGCCTAAAGTCAAAATTTTGAAATTATTAGTATATCTTCGAAAAACTAGTTGAAAAATTTATACAGATGCATTTTAATGGTTTTTCAAAGGTTTTGACTTTAGAAAACTTATTTCAAGTAAAATTAAGTTTCTAACCCAAAACTAGCAATCTAGTATCTTATTTTGGCTTTAAACTTAAAAATTGGCCAAAATCAATTCTAAAAGGATTTAAAAAAGTGTTCAAAACTAAATATCTAGAGTTGGCTATTTCAAACATTATTAGTATTCAAAAGTTTTCCAAAACTCCAACTAATCAAAAGCTATTTGGATTTGATACTCGTCCAAAAACTTAAGTTAACCTAAGTGGTCACAATCTAGCACTTAAGTGAGCTTTACCATTTGAGTCAAAATTATTGACCTATATTAGCTCACAAGGGTATTTACAACTCATACATCAAATTGGATGCTTAATATACCCTCCAATGCTCATTCTTGTAATCCTGAAGATTTTACTGAAAATAAGTTTGTTTTGAAAATTGAAAGCTTAAATTGCGAAAAACTATATTTAAAATAATTTTAATCTTGGTATATAGTTCGAAATGCTCCACAAGTGGTTTATATTTCTTTGTGAAAAACTTTAGAGCAAGTTACAACATTATATCTATCCTCCCCCAAAATTCCAATTCTTGGTGAGCTTTCAGCCGAAATCCGGTACTACCGCAATGTACACAGCAGTATGACTGTAGTTTAAATGGTGGTACTATTGAATTTTCTAGAAAATGGCTGATTTGATTCAAACATTGTTGATTCTAGTTTTCCTCAGCCATTCTATTTGCTCCTCAAAGTCAAGTTGTGTAACATCACAAAAATTTGCTTTCTTTAAAAATTAATTTGAAATTAATTAATTTAAAAGTGTTTGGATTTTATTTGAATTAGTTGTGTAATACTGGAAGAAATATCAAAATCCTAATTCCAATCCAAGGGCCAATAAATTTTTTTCCAAATGGTCATCCATCCTAGAATTGCCACAAGCCAATCACGCTTAACATCAGAGTTGCACAAAACCAGCCACTAGTCAGACTTCTTCCTTGTCGTGAGTTTCTCCACCTTCCTTTAATTCTTTGGTTTGATCACTGTTCATCTTCTTCTACCTTGCATAAGTCCCAAGCTCCAATATCCAACCGACAAAAGCCTTTTTCCCTCCAAGTCTTCATCTGGAAACCGTTCAATTTGTGCTAGCAATCAATTCATCAATCTTTCCTGTCCTTTCACATGTCCTTGAATACCAAAATGCTCGCACGGTGCCATAAAATCCTGTCGGTTTCCTTTTCTTTGTCGAAGCTATAAATCGGAGCACCGTGACCGTGTGGCCTTCCCTTTCATCTAGCCAAAACTATCCTCCTCTAGAGAAGTCGCCAAGTCCACCAACGACACCACCGGTTTCGAGAACGACCTCGCCGACCACTTCACCATCCAAGACCCCGCCGGAGCACCCTATCGTCGCCGTCTTCCACCTCGCCGTTGAGCAAATCCATCGCCAGAGCCCTTCCCTCCCCGAGGCACTCTATTGCCGCCGTCTTTCGCTGTCGCCGACTACTCTCCAGCCTTCTCTGGTAAACTCCCTTGCCTATCGAAAGCAATCGCTCCACGTTCGATCACGGTAATCCCATCGATCTCAGCCACTCTGACCACCCCCGATCACTCCTAAGTTCCTACTGATAAAACCACCCAACCACTCAGACCTTTTCGACCTCGGTTGCTTTCGACCACAACCGCTTTTGACCACGATCGCTCACTGCCACAGTCACTCGTGACCATAGCCATTTTCGACCACGGTCACTCACGACCATGGCCACTTTTGACCACCCTCGTGTTCGACCACCTTATAGTTTTCGACCACTCTTAGCTTCCCGACCATCATCACTGCTACGATCGCCCTGGTCGGTTACAACATCTTCGTCGGCTACGACCAATCTAGACAGTCTAACAATTCTTGTAGATTTCGACCACACACAGATCTTCCCACTATAACTACTCCGACCACTAGGTTTCGATCACTTTGATGTCTTCGACCAGTTCCAGTCTTCTTGGACCAATTCATGTAATGTTCAACTTGCAATGGTTCTGACCTCTCCGAACCTTTCGACCACATTGCATACTTCGACCACTTCAAACTTTTCGATCACTCCCTCTGACTACGTATCGACCATCGACCACTCACAACCACCAACCACGTCTACATTTCCAACCACATTCAGCCATCCGATCACAATTGTTCGACCGCCTGAGCTGATCGATTCCTTCGGTCGCTCCAAGCCGATCGATTACTTCGACCACTCCGCACCGTCCTATTCCTTCGACCACTTTGATCCCTCCAATCTGTCTGACCAATCGCTCATGACCACAGTCGCCTTCGACCATGTTCTATCCTTTGATCACGTTCTATTCTTCGACCACTCCTGGTCCCTCGACCAACCTAGAGTTTCTGATCACCGACCACCCTATGAAGCTTTCGACCACTCCTAGCCTTTGTCCGACCGTGCAGTCTACGACCATGGCAAATACTTCCAGAAGCATATATTTCTTCACCCAGCTTTGTTTGAACTCATTCAAATTTCTTATTTTTTTATTTTGTCACATGGTTTTTGTTTATTTATTTATTTGGGTTTCTCATTTTTGCGCGTATAACCCGACGTCGCCGAAGACTTTTTCGATCCGCAGCAGGAAGGTCAAGACAACGTGCAGGAAGGAAAGTCTCCTTTGACCATCTTGTACCTATGTTTTCAAAAATCATTTTATTATTTCAAATTTAATTGCATTGCTATGTTACATAAAATGTTAATTTATGTCTTAAGGTTATTAGCTAATCCAAATTTATTATAACCTCATTTGAAGTTGACAACCATGTACATTTGTTACCCTAGGCTTTCCTTGTCTCAGTATTGATATTATTATGATATTTGTTAATTTTAGAACGGTAGTAATTGCTTAGACAAGCTTATCGGTCACCATAACCCTGTGGGTCGGAATAATGTTATTAAATCTATTGCTTTTATCAAGTGTTTGGCAATAGGTGTTGCCATTGGTTTATAAAATAAAATAAAATGATAAAATTTGGTTTTAGACTTGGGCGGATGGTAAAATCTGGCTGGTGCGGATTTAGCATGAGAACTTGTATTGTGAATGTGCCACCTAGACAATTAAGGACCGACACTTGTGATTCTCCAAGCTGAACACTACCGTACAACCACAAGTCTATGTGGGTATGACCTAACTGACTAACTCACAAAGGTTTGGTTTAGATATCACCAATGGTAAGTAGGTGCCAGGGATTTACTGGACTCATGGTGAGGCACATGGATTTACTGTACTCATATGGCGCAAGTAGCGGCTTCTGACTGTGGTGGATCTAACCCTTCAGTGGTGAAACTTCAGCCGGTAGTGTCTAGCTAGACCGAAGTGAGGTAAATTCTTTGTGATAAATTATCTGGGTCACATGCGTAAGGAAGCATGTTGGCTATTAAGATGACTTATCCCTTGTGGGTAAGTTGTACAACCTCTGCAGAGTGTAAAACTATTCGAATAGTCGTGCCCACGGTCAAGGTCGGGCGATGTGCGCTTTTACATGGTAGGTCTTTGGTTTTGGCTTCAAAGTAAAAGTTTTGGAAACTCGAGAGTGGATGGAACTCTCGAGAGTGTGTCCTAGCGGATGGAGCCAGTGCGGGTGGATGGGACCCGTAATCCTGAACCTTGGCAGTTAGAGCATGTTTACTAGTCATGGTGGTTGGAATCTTCACTAGAAAATTTATTTAGTTTCAGTTATTACAATTACTTCGTTAAATTGATGTTTTTGAGAATTTAATTATGGTATTGAAATATAATGTTGCTTTGTGCATAAGAACCATATTATCCTTCTTTGTTAAGCCTTGCATCTACTGCATTTTTTCTAAGACTTGCGGAGTACTTTATGTACTCACATGGTACACTCAAAACAACTCTCAGAGGGTTATGAAGATCAAGAAGGATCCTACAACTATTTCGCGTGTGGATTCAGCAAAGGTTTCCCGGAGTACTAGGTTGTGCTTCCCTAGTCAGTTGCCTGTGGCGTATTGATGGGTCATCGTCAGAGTTTTATTCAGCTTTCGCTGTGTTTTGTTAGTTTGAGAGTCTTGTAACCTCAGTTGTAATAAAGTGGTCATAAGGCTTGTACTCTCCTTTTATTATAATAAAGTGTTGTTGGTTATGTAATCATCACTGTTTGACTGTCTGCACTAGTTTTGATCTGAGACTAGTGCAGTAATAGTACACAGAGAGTTCGGATTCCGAAATCCGATCCCGATAGAACTGGTATCAGAGCCAATTTGACTACAGTATGTGACCTAGTTAGAATGGTCGTTAGTAGAAGATCTTCAAAATTTATTTTATAAATAAAAATTAATAATGTGCTACCTTTGTCTTTTGTTGTCTTTCTATCATTGCCTTTATCATGGTATTCTTCCTTCTCTATCTGCTTATTTCCTTTTTTGAATGGTAATTGTATCCCTTTCCCTCTATAATTTCCATAGATGGCTCAGTGAGGTTGCGTCTGAGAAGCACCTGGAGAAGTGCGTCATCATGAAGGAGCGAGGAGTAGTTCTTTAGTTGTACTACCCAAGTAAAGTCCTACGATTTTAGAACGCTTATATATTACTTGTTTGTGTGCTAGATGGACTGTACCAAGTCTTTGTATACTTATAGTACAGCCATCCTTAACGACTATTTTAATTTCAAGCTAAGCTTCTCCTAGTCGTTGTTTGCCTCTCTCTTGTGTGTTTGTTTGGGATGTTGTTTAGTTGTTCGCCTGATATTTTATCTATGCTACTTCCCTCTTATCTTTTGCTAATTCCGGTTACCGCAATAGTGCAAGCTCCAATTCTTTCACCCTAGTCCAAGTTTGTAGAATTTTTGAGACCTAGAGTATATGGAAGACAACAAATTTATGGAAATTACTCTTGTCGGGAAAGTTATCATAATAAGTGATGTCAAGTTAGGTAATTTGGAGAATTTTACTGTGGTGATATATTTTGGATTTAGAATTGACAAGATTGAATAATATTCGAGTAAATTGAGAAAAAAACAAAGGTACATTTGTAGATACCAATTGATTATGAATAAATATGGAGACTGTAATATTTGTGAATTAAAAAGATCATGGAGAATGAATATATTAAAACACTTGGTGGAACTAATTAGATCATGGAAAGTGTCTAGACTGGATGTCTTGTATTCATTATCTAGTATTGAAAGAAGCAATTGGATGTAAAACAAAGATTTTAATTAAAGGGATTATTTGTGATCGTTCGAGAACTAGTATTAAGAGATTGATCTAGTAAAGGAAGGGATTAAAAGATTAAGAAGTTGGATTATCACAAACAATTCATGACATTAATTTTAGGTGATCTGGTGGAATCATGTAGAGTTGATGGATTTTATGGAGTTAATTGATTATCATAGTCTGTTGGATTTACTAATGATGTGTGGATACCAGTAGAATTTTTGGAAGATAATACATTTATGAGAATCTTGGTGGATTAATCTTATCATTAAAAAGTGGGTTTTAATTTGAAACTTGTGGATTTATCCTGTCATTGAAAGATAATTGGATTTTAACCTATGGGATTGACTAGATCATTTAAGGATGTTCAAACGGATAACCTAGAGGATTTAAATAAATTATGGAAGAGAGATTGTCCGATGAGAATTAATTGAGGTATTTGCATTCATTTAAATTTGGTGGAACCAAAATGATCATTATCGAGTGATTGATGTTGGTGGATTAGCTAGTGTTGAATTATTGCTTAGATGATTTTTTTAAATCAATTGATGATCAATAGAAGGATGGATTAATATTATTTGGTCAGAATTGTAGATCTGTTGGATTAGACAATGATCATAAAGTAATTGGTGGAAATCACATATTACAACTTTATTGGATTTTTGTTGGCAAATTTTATGGTTTGCCATCGATTTGAATTAGTACAGAGAAATAAAATTTATGGGATTATTTATGGGAATCAGTAAGATATCAGTGAGGTGTATTGGTGGTATATGATTTTGGAAATCAAGCACCTTTGAAAAGTTGAAACAATTATGTCTCGCTCGGATGAACACCTACGGAAGTTAAGCCCTATTGATGGAATTTTGAATTATCGATATGATAAGGGCAAATAAAGTTAGCACAGAGATTGTAGCCAACTAAAGATGTACAATCCCGATTTCTTGTTGTCTTCCATACATCTCAGTTAAAGGAATGCCTGAGAGTACCAAAGAACAAGTCAGAAATAGGGAGTAAGTTGAACGTCGAACAAGAGACAAGACCACCAAATTATGTAAAGTGCAATGGAGCAATCATTCGGAATCAGAAATAACTTGGGAGCGTGAGGAAGATCTAAGAGCAGAGTTCTCTAGTTTTTTCCCTAGTCTACCGAATCTCGGGGGCGAGATTCTTACTAAGGGGGGTAGGTTTGTATCATCCCAAAAACTTTCTTTCTTTAAAATTAATTCTAAGTTAATTATTTTAAAAACGTTTCGATTTTATTTGGATTATTTGTGTAATACTAGAAGAAAAACATCAAAATCCCAATTCCAAACCAAATTCCAATAAAAAAATTTCCCAAAGCGTCACCCATCCTATAATTGCCATAAGCCAAGCACGCTTAATGTCAGAGTTCCAACAAAACTAGCCACCAGTTGGACTTCTTCCTTGTTGTGAGTTTATGCACCTTCCTTCCTTTTAATCTTTGGCCTGGTCATTATTCATCCTCTTCTACCTTGCGTCGGACCCAAGCTCCCATCTCCAACTAACAAAAGCCTTTTTCCCTCCGCGTCTTCATTTGGAAACCGCTCAATTTCTGCTAGCAATCAATTCACCAATCTTTCCTTTCCTTTCACACGTCCTTGAATACCAAAATGCTCGCATGGTGCCATAAATCCAGTTGATTTCCTTTTCTTTGCCGAAGCTATAAATCAAAGCACCGTGACCGTGTGGCCTTCCCTTTCATCTAGCCAAAACCAGCCTCATCTACAGAAGTCACCAATCCACTGACGACACCACTGGTTTCGAGAACAACCTTGCCGATCGCTTCGCCATCCAAGACTCCGCCGAAGCACCCCATCATCGCCGTCTTCCGCCTCGCCGTCGAGTAAATCCGTTGTTGGAGCCCTTCCCTCTTCGAGGCACATTGCCGCCGCTATCTTCTGCCATCGCCGACTACTCTCTAGCCTTCTCTGGTAAACTCCTTTGCCTGTTGAAAGCAATTGCTCCGCATTCGACCATGGCAACCCCATCGATCTCAGCCACTCTGACCACTGTCGATTGCTCCTGAGGTCATACCGCTAAAACCACCCAACCACTCAGACCTTTTCGACCACGGTCGCTCACGACCTCAGTCACTTTTGACCGCGACGCTTCCGACCACGGTCACTCACAATTACAGTCGCTTGTGACCATAGCCTTTTTCGACCACGATCGCTCACGACCATGGCCACTTTCGACCACCCTCGTGTTCGACCACCTTATAGTTTTCAACCACTCTTGGCCTCTTGACCATCATCAGTGCTATGATCACCCTGGTCGGTTATGACATCCTCGTCGGCTATGACCACTCTAGGCAGTCCAACAATTCTTGTTGATTTCGACAACATATAGATCTGCCCACCATAACTACTCCGACCATTAGGTTTTGATCACCAAGATTCGATCACTTTGAAGTCATCGACCAGTTCCAGTCTTCTTGGACCAGTTCCTGTAATGTTCGACTTTCAATGGTTCTGACCTTTCTGAACCTTTTGACCACATATACCTTTGGATCACATTGCATACTTCAACCACTTCGAACTTTTCGATCACTCCCTCCGACCACGTATCGACCATTGACCACTCATAGCCACTTCGACTACTGACCACGTCTAAATTTCTGACCACATTCAGGCATCTGATCACAACCATTCGACCACTCGAGCCGATCGATTCCTTCAACCGCTCCAAGCCGATCGATTCCTTCAACCACTCCGCACTGTCCCCTTCCTTCGACTACTTCGATCCCTCCGATCCTTCTGACCAATCGCTCATGACCGCAGTCGCCTTCGACCATGTTTTTTTCTAATTTCATCTAAAATCATAAATCTCCTTCCAGTATATATATTTTGTATTTTGTGACATTGTTTGTGTTTATTTATTTATTTGGGTTTCTTATTTTTGCGTAGAACCCGACGTCACCAAAGAGTTTTTCGATCCGCAGAGGAAGGTCCAGACAACGTGCAGGAAGGCAAGTCTTCGTTGATCATCTTGTACCTATGTTTTCAAAAATCATTTTATTATTTCAAATTTAATTGCATTGCTATATTACATAAAATGTTAATTTATGTCTTAAGGTTATTAGCTAATCCAAATTTATTATAACCTCATTTGAAGTTGACAGCCCTGTACCTTTGTCACCATAACCCTAAGGGTGGGAAGAATGTTAACAAATCTCTAAACAATTGCTTTTATCAAGTGTTTGGCAAATGGTGTTGCCATTGGTTTATATAATAAAATAAAATAATAAAAATTGGTTTTAGATTTGGGCGGATGGTAAGATCTGGCTGGTGCAGATTTAGCATGAGAACTTGTATTGTGAATGTGCCACCCTAGTCAATTAAGGACCGACACTTGTGATTGTCCAAACTGAGCACTATCGTACAACCACAAGTCTATATAGGTATAACCTAGCTGACTAACTCACAAAGGTTTGGTTTAGATATCACCAGTGGTAAGTGGGTGCCAGGGATTTACTGGACTTACAGTGAGGCACAGGAATTTACTGTACTCATATGGTGCAAGAGACGGCTTCTGATTGTGGTGGATTTAACCCCTTAGTGGTGAAACCTTAACAGGTGGTGTCTAGCTGGACCGGAGTGAGGTAAAGGCTCATGCCTAAGGAAGCATATTGGCTATTAAGATGACTTATCTCTTGTGGGTAAAGTTGTACAACCTCTATAGAGTGTAAAACTATTCGAATAATCGTGCGCACAGTCATGGGCGGGCGATGTGCGCATTCACATGGTAGACCTTTAGTTTTGATTTCAAAGTAAAAGTGTTAGGAACTCGGGAGTGGATGGAACTCTCGGGAGTGTGTCCTGCCAGATGGAGCTTGTTCGGGTGGATGGAACTTGTTGTCTTAAACCATGGTAGTTAGAGCATGTTTACTAGTGTTGGTGGTTGGAACCTTCACTAGAAAATTTATTTAGTTTCAGTTATTGCAATTACTTTGTTGAATTGATACTTTTGAGAATTTAATTATGGTATTTGAAACATAATGTTGATTTGTGCAAAAGAACCATATTATCCTTCTTTGTTAAGCCTTGCATCTACTGAATTTTTCTAAGACTCGCGTAGTATTTTATGTACTCACATGCTACACTCAAAATAACTCTCAGAGGGTTATAAAGATCAAGAATGAGCCTACAATTACTTCGCGTGCGGATTCAATGAAGGTTTTCTGGAGTACTATGTTACACTTCCCCAGTCAATTTTCTGTGGCGTATTGATGCTTCATCGTCAGAGTTTTATTTTGCTTCCGCTGTGTTTTGTTAGTTTGAGAGGTTTTGTAACCTCTGTTGTAATAAAGTGGCCATAAGGCATGTACTCTCCTTTTATTATGATAAAGTATTATTGGTTATGTAATCATCACTGTTTGACTATGTGCACTAGCTTTGATCTAGAACTAGTACAGTAATACACAGAGGGCTCGGATTCAGAAATCCGGTCCTGACAAGTTAATTCTTCTTATCCTTGCTAGATACTCTTAAGTAATCTCTTGACTTTATATGCTGTTTTGATTATATTGTGATGCTTTTATCATAAAATGGCATTATCTCTAATAGTGGTAGACTTTTGATCATGCATTAGGACCAACAAGAATTTATCATACCAGTTGCATTGGGCTAGGCCAGGGCTGTTTGAGTTTCGTCCAGGTCAACAGTAATTCCAAAGCATAAAAAGGTTAAAAAATAAAAGTTGGGAAAAGTAGACTAAGAAAAGAACAAAAGATTATTATAGAAAAGGACAGCAAAACTTTTGGCTAAAGAGGCAAGATATGACAGTTTGAAAGTCTATAAGAAAATTTCGTGAAAGTTACAAACAATAAAATTGTGCATGTATGAAGTTACAATAAAAAATAGAAACTAGGAAGATAAAATATTATTAGCCAAAGATTTCCAATTTTTCTATTTTTCAATGTCTTTGAATTTACTCAGTCTACTTATTACACTGTAGAGTTTTGATTTTTTTAAATAATCTATTTTTTATTCCAAATTACAGTAATATGCCGCTATTTTTTTAATTTTTGCACTAATAAACTTCTATCGCTCCACCGTTGAGGGACTTGGGCTAGCCACCCAACGGTTACGCGTCAAGTGTCCAAATTGCCTGCCGGTTGAGCGACAGTGCTAGTCGCCCAACTATTGAGCAACAGGTCCTAGTCGCTCAACAGTAGAGCAACACTTCAACAAGTCGTGCATCGGTTAGACGATTTAAAATAATAATATTATTATTTTATTAATCCAATGAAAATAATTTTGGAGGAATAAATGACAATTTTTATAGATAATACATTTAGCAAGTTTTGTTTGTACGATGTTATTTTTTTAGAAATAAAAGGGCAAACAAGGTAGGTTGATCCATTTATGATTTTCTAAAGCATATTGTGCAGTTTGCATATTTCAAAATTGCTTGCATAGGCACAATTTTGTTTTTTCAGACCATGAAAAGACACGATTTCAGATTGCAATAAGCTTCTCAACTGGAAGTTCTCTCCGGCTTCAGGTTTTTCATCCATGATCAATTAAGGATTTACAAGTCAAACGAGTCTAGTAGTTAAAGAGCCGAACTCTCAATGCTTGTAATTCCACATTTACACGTACAAAAAGAAAATTACAACACATCGATCGATCATCGGATATACCTTATATATACTGCTTGAAAAACTTGCCCCAATGAGCACGGACTACACTGTCATACAACACACTCTTCTTGAGACGCTAGTGCCATATGAACTCAATTTTGTTTCCTCTAGACCCATTTTCTTGTAGAGACGCTGTCAAGATCAACAATGAATTTGTTCTTGCGCAGCTCATGCCTAAGGTGTCGACGGCGAAGGGGACGATGGTGGTTTGAGATCCGGATACTACATGGAATTGCAAATGCACAATGATGAGCATGGCGTGATTTGCATTTGTTCATATTGCAATGAAGTTCCAGTCTTTCAGATGTATTGCTTACATTGGGATAAGGTGAAAGTGGCCTGGGCATTGAAGGAGGTGATTCTGTGCTGGCTTCTGCTACTGGTGCCGAGTTAACTGCTGCGGGGGCTTCAGTTGCTGTGGTATCAGCCTTCACCTCAGTTTTAGCCTCCACAGATGGCGACGAAGGGGTGGACGGTGGTTTGAGATCCGGATACTGAATTGCAAATGAAGAATGGTGAACGTGGCATGATTCTTCAGGTTCACTTGTGAATGGCACTGCATTGGAGTATAGATGTATTACTTACATTTGCATAAGGCGAAAGAGGTCTGGACGTTTCAGGAGACGATTCTCTGCTGGCTTCTTCTGCTGGTGGAGCGGTTGTTGTGGCAGGAGCTGGAGCTGCTTCTGTTGGTGCTGGTTGGCTCTTAGCATCACCAGACGAAGGCAGCAGAGCCTGCCCGATGTCCTGTACATGACAATTGTTAGAGATATGATTAGAGATACTGATTGATATGATTAGAGATACTGATTGCATTGTATTAGGATAGTTTAGATTCTTTCCATACATGCACTCTTTCCTTATATGTATTCTTTCCATATTGGTCATCCTGTACTCGTGTATATATACCGGCCCGTTGGCCTCATATGAATACAAGCACTATTCATAACATGGTATCAGAGCTCATCTAGAGTTTTTCCGCTGCTTCGCTTGTCGTGCCGCACGTCGGCCTCCGTCGGCTCCTCCGGCGACCTGCACTCTGGCCGCCCCTGCTGGCCTCTTCTCTCCGTCGGCCGCTCCTCCACCGACTCCACCACGCCCTGCACCCGCCGTTGCCCTGACGCCGGCCCGAGCCGCCTCCGCGCGGTCGCCGCCGTCGCTTCATACAACGTTCGCCGCCGCCCTCCTGCCCGAAGCCGCACCGACGCCGCCCGAGCTGTCTCCGCGCGGTTGCCGACGCCATTGCCCGGCGCCCAAACCGCGCCGCCCGGTCTTCCTGCTGCCTCCGGCCGCCAGGACGCCGCCCGACATCTGCCACCGCCGCCGAGAGACGCCTCCGCTCGCGCCTCCGCCGGCGTGGTATCCGCCGACGCTGAGCCGCCATGCCTCCACGACGCCGCCCGAGCATCTCCGCACTCAGCAGCCACCGGTCGGCCTCCCCGCCGCCGCCAGCTCTTCCAGCAGCCGCCGGTCTTCCGCAGCGTCGCCGCCGCCGCCGAGGACGCCGCCGCCACCACTAGGGTTCCCGCCTCTGTTCTTCCTCGCCTCTGTTTTCTCTGGGCCGGCCCCCATTTGTAAACAGATCTTGTAAAAAAAAAAACGACGATCTAACCGCGCGTCCGGCGCCGCCGTTAGAACTTCGTTCCTTTGGTCGCCGTCTTGAGCCCAAAGACCGCCTACCAATGGGTTCTGTGGCTCTCCCTCGTTGCCCGGTGATCTTCGATGGTGTTAATTACACCGACTTCGTGTCTCACATGCGCATCCATATGCGTGGTCTTCGTCTCTGGGGCATCCTCTCTGGCGATGTCCTCTGTCCGCCTCGCCCTACTCCTCCGACGGAACCTCCGCTTGACAAAGCTGCTGCGATGATGATGCTGTTGATAAGGCTGCCTCTGCCTACCAAGAGGCTCGGACCTATCTGAGGATCGATCGACGGTCCATACTCGGTACGACGACGACGCCGGCCGCTGCTGCTATACTCATTGCCGATGTCCACCTCGGTTCTCTTACGAGGTTGTGGGACTCTCCTCGGCTTTCGAGATGTAGACTCACCTTCGTCAGCGCTACGAGCCCTCTGGTGATGCCTTGTACCTGTCCGTGGTTCGCCAGGAGCACTCTCTTCAGCAGGGTGATGCTACTGTTGACGCTTTTTACACTCAGAGCTCTGCTGTCTGGCGTCAGTTGGACTCTCTCCGCACTGCTGGTTGTCGCTCTTGTCAGTGCTGTCTAGCTGCACGTGCTGACCAGAATTTTCAGCGGATCTATGAGTTCCTTACTGCGCCGTCACGAGTTCGGCGGCGGCGTGCCTGACTTCTTGCACGTCACCCTCGTGTCACTCTCCGGAGGCTCTCACCGAGATACGAGCAGAGGAGACTCGCTGAGTGGTGCCGGTCTCGATGTCACTCCCCTCGTGCTCGCCGCTCGTCCACCGCTACACCGCTCGCTCCACGCTTGAGACATCGCCTCCTCCAGCGGCTACCACAGGCGGTGGTGGCCGTCCTCCATCTGGAGGGGGCCGTCCTCACTGCTCCTACTGCGACAAGGCCGGCCACATTGAGTCTCAGTGCTATAAGAAGCGGCATTCTTCACGTCGTTTTTCTACTAGCACTGACACTGGTGCTTCTACATCGACGGCCGCATCGATTACTTCATTTCTCTCTCACCGAGCAGAGATAGCGGACTTGACGCCTACTTGTTGTCTCGTGTTCTCCTCCACGTGTTCTGCAGGTTACGCTCATCGATTCTTGAGCACCGAGAAACCACCCTTACACGGTCGGTACATCCTCATGGATTCTTGATTCGGAGCATCTTTTCACATGACTTCGATGCTTCCACTCTATCTTTCATTACACCCTTGATTCCCCATTAGTGTACTTACTGCGATGGTACCTCTCTTCTGTCTCTAGTCGAGGATCTCTTAGCAACTCATATTTTCATGTTCCTTCATTGCTCATGTTCCTCGCCTTACCATCGACTTCTCTCTGTGGGCGACATCGATCTTGGTTGTCGGGTCATTCTTGATTCGACTCTTGTTGTGTTCAGACCGCCACACGGAGCTCGGTTGGTTCGGCCCTCGGCGACTTGACTCCAGCGTCTCTGGGAGCTTGACCGCTTCACCTTCCTTCCGCCGCCACCGTTGCCGCCATCTCTCCGCCTCGCCACTTCGTCTCCGGCTCTTTCCAAAGGTGGCATCACCGTCTTGGCCATATGTGTGGCTCCGTCTCGCTCGTCTTTAGTTCGTCGTGGTCTTCGGGGCTGTCTCGGGAGACGTGTCTTTAGATTGTCGTACGTAAGTTAGGTAAACAACTTCGACTTCCTTATCCTCATAGTGAGTCGAGATCTCGGCGTCCTTTTGATCTTGTTCATTCGGATGTTTGGGGTCCGGCTCCCTTCGTTTGAAAGGGGTCATCGATATTATATCATATTTATAGATGATTTTCTCGCTACACTTGGATATATTTCATGTCTTCTCGTAGTGAGGTCCTGTCTATCTATAAACAATTTGCCACTATGGTTCGTATACGCCTCTCACCCTATTCGTGTCTTCGTCTTGATTACTGGCGAGTACCTCTCTCGTTACCTCACGCAGCTTCCTTCTTGGCGAGGCACTCTCGCTCGATTCTCTTGTCCAGTGCTCATGCTCGAATGGTGTTGCTTGGCGCAAGCATCGTCACCTTCTTGAGTCGGCACGTGCCACGATGATTGCCGCCTATTCCACCTCACTTTTGGGCCGAGGCTGTTTCCACTGCCACATATCTCGTCAACATCCAGCCTTCTTCTGCTCTTCAGGGAGCAATCCCTTTTGAGCGTCTATGTGGTCTCCTTCCTGACTACTCGCCTTCGCATGTTTGGTCGTTTGCTACGTTCTCCTCGCCTCGAGAACGCACCAAACCGACCGCTCGATCTGTTGAGTGTGTTTTCTAGGATACGGTCGAGCACAAGGGCTATAGGTGCTGGGATCCTGCTGGTCGACGGATGCGGATTTCGGGATGTGACTTTCGACGAGTCTCGTTCCTTCTACCCACGTCCTACCTCTTCTTGACTTCCTCTGTGGAGTCTCTATCTTTTGACCTTTCGGATACACCTATATCTGTTTTGCCTGCGTCCACCCGTCCTACTGAGTCTCCTCATATTCCTTCTGTGCCTTCTCCGCCGTTGTCGCCTCCTGCGGCTCCTCAGGCTCCCCCCACTACACTTGTCTACACTCGACGACCTCGTGTTGAGGATCTTCCAGATGGGCCATCTTCTTCTGATGATTCATCTTCTGATGGACCATCTTCCCCTGATGGGTCATTTTCTCCTCGCTTCGCCTCCGCGATCGCCATCGCTTGACCCGCCTGTTTTGCCTTTCTTTGGTGCGACTACCCATGAGCTTTGCTTCACCGGATCTTGCTACTCACCCCGAGTGGCGACATGCCATGGCCGAGGAGATTGCGCCCTTGAGCGTCTTGGTACTTGGGATCTTGTTCCTTTCCATCTCATTCTCGTCCCATCACGTGTAAGTGGGTCTATAAGATTAAGACTCGCTCGATGGTTCTCTCGGCGCTATAAGGCGCGTCTTGTTGCCGTGGTTTCCGGCAGGGAGCATGGTCGTGACTACGACAAGACTTTTGCTCTGTGGCTCACATGACCACCGTCCGCACTCTTCTCTCGGTGGCGTGCATTCGCCATCGGTCTGCTTCTCGCCTTGATGTCAAGAATGCCTTTCTTAATGGCGAGTTGCGTGAGGAGGTCTACATGCATCCGCCACCGGGTATTCTGCTCACGAGGGCATGGTCCATCGCCTTCGCCGCTCTCTATGGCCTTAAGCAAGCCCTCGTGCTTGGTTTGAGCGCTTCTCCTCTGTGGTCACCGCTGCTTTGGTTTTCAATGAGTGATCATGATCCTGCACTCTTTGTCCACACTTCGCCTCGTGGTGGGACTCTTCTTCTTCTATATGTTGATGATATGATCATTACAGAGATGATTACGAGTACATTGCCTTTGTCAAGGCTCGTCTTAGTGAGCGATTCCTTATGTCGGATCTTGGTCCTCTTCGTTACTTCCTTGGGATTGAGGTTACTTCCACCCGGATGGTTTCTTTATGTCCCAAGAGAAGTATATTCGAGATCTTCTTGACCGCGCTCTCACCGATCAACAGCATTGAGACTCCCATGGAGCTCAATGTTCACCTTCGTCCCTCGATGGTGAGCCTCTTTACGATCCGACTCGCTATCGTCACCTTGTTGGGAGTCTTGTCTACCTTGTCATTACTCGTCCGGATATCACTTATCCGGTTCACATTACGAGTCGATTCGTTTCGCTCCCACTCGGGTCCACTACGACCACCTACTTGAGTTCTGCGATACCTTCGTGGGACTATCTCGTCGTCTCTTCTTTCCACGCTCCACTCGTTCTGACTTGAGCTTATTCGGATGCTACTTGGGCGGCGATCCCTCGATCGTCGGTCTATCTCTGCTTCTTGTGTTTTTCTTGGTGGTTGTCTCATTGCACGGAAGACGAAGAAACAGTGCAGTGTCCTGCTTCGAGTGCAGAGGTCGAGTTGCGAGCTATGGCTCTCTTGACGGCAGAGATTACTTGGCTACGGTGGTTACTTGAGGATTTTGGTGTTTACGTCACTACACCAACTCCTCTCTTGTCGACAAGATCAGTGCTATCGGTATTGCTCGTGATCCTGTGAAGCATGAACTCACCAAACATATTGGTGTTGATGCTTCCTTCATGAGGTCTTGTGTGCATGATCGGATGGTTGCTCTTGATATGTGCCTTGAGCTTCGGATAGCGATTTCTTCACGAGGCCCGGACCACGCGACAAGACGGCTTCTACCTCTCAAACTCGGTGTTGTTGATCCACCATGAGTTTGAGGGGTGTTAGAGATATGATTAGAGATACTGATTGATATGATTAGAGATACTGATTGCATTGTATTAGGATAGTTTAGATTCTTTCCATACATGCACTCTTTCCTTATATGTATTCTTTCCATATTGGTCATCCTGTACTCGTGTATATATACCGGCCCGTTGGCCTCATATGAATACAAGCACTATTCATAACAACAATAAGGAGTTTTGCTGAACAACCAACCTTTGCTATGAAAAACAATGCAAGTTTGTTCAAGTTCTGAAGAAAGGCATTTCAAACTCTTATTCACCTAGGACAATGGTTTCTGAAAGTTCAATTTGTACGTTGCTGGGCTGGCAGCGTTGAGATGGAAACTAGTGCATACGGCATATCTCTTCAAGGAAAGCTTGCAAAGATGTGGGTACAGCATTAACCGGCAAAAGAAACAGTTAAATGTCATAAAACGTTTGCTCATATTTCTTAACCATTTTTAGTTGCACAATGTGTATCTTGCTTGCGATACCAATAGGAAAACGTGATATTCAGTTGTATCTGACAGACTGACACAGTAATACCGATAGTTGGCAACTAGGTTGTGATTGATTTCTGGGGAAAAAAATTAAGGACTGGAAAGTTTGAAAACTTTTTGTCTTTTTTTTCATACAATCTTGAGAAATCAAGTTTCTGATTACAATAGTAACATTCAAACATCACTAGTGCAAATCGTCCACAAACCCTGACCCAGAGTACATCATCCAGGAAAAGAACCAACAGCTAGATCGGGTGATTTTGAAAACATCTAGTCCAAGTCAATAGATGCATGCTTCTTACTGTTGGTTTTTGGCATTCTTGAAGTGTACAACGAAAAGACACCTATTTGGTTTCAGTATGTGGAGTTTATTTTCTACGAAATGCTTTCTGAGCACTCAACTAAACTATAAATTAACTGATCCATGCACCACCATAGTTTCTATAAGAAGTCAACATGAATCTGTTAAGCAAGATTACATTTAACAGTAAATATTCAAGAAGACGGCTAGCTACCTTAATTTCATCAACAAGCTCCTTTGGAGCAACCTTTTTGTTAAAGAAGTCATCAATCTGTTGTAGGGTCTTCTTTCGGTCCTGTGAGTGGGACTAATAGGTATAAGAGTTTGTCATAGAAAAACTTCTTCAGTCTAAAGGAACAAAGTTTGTCATAGAAAAAAAAGTTGCTGTTCACATCTCTGAAGTCTATTGAGAAGAGAAGAATAAAATACGCACCTCAGCATACAAGAACTTGCTTGTCACCAGCTGGATAATGGCAGCTGAACCTAAAAACTGCAGGACAGTCTCTATCTGCAGCATAGATCATACATGATTTGTAAGAAAATGGAAGCAACTCCTTGAGTAGCAGCAGACACCTGTATTGCTAACCTCTGTGTAGGCAAGTAATCCCAAACCAGTAGCAGCAGCAAGACCAACTGTGACAGGCAAACCATCTAAACCATCCTGGAAGTTTACACATCATAGTCAGCATTGAAGGGAGAGAAATTTCAATCAACAAAAGCATGGCATTGAGACCATATAATACAAAGAAATTAAATTTAAACAGTGTTAGATGCCAAAGGTCACGTTGATAGCTCACCCCAAATAAATCACCGAAGTTGAAACTGAATCCCTTCTTAGGAGCAGTCCAGGGAAGCTTACTGCTCTGCAGTAGAACACTAGCAAATGGTGACATTTTGTTGAGTGAATGTATATGTTAGTTCGCGGCGAAAACAACCCAGGTAAAGCATAAATACCAGCCATCCTCGACTTCCTTCCGCACCATCCTTCACCGCGAAAGCAGCTTTGTAACCATTGGCTGTGACAAGCTCAGCAACTAGCTCAGAGTTCCCATCAAACCTGGTTTCCATGTTGTTCACATAAATGTTTGAAAGGACAAAGAAATCGAATCATGTGTGCTGGTGATGGAAGAATGTCAAGACTGTTGAAGTATAAGTGAAGCTTTTGGGTAAACTGGCTAGTGCATGCAACTCAATATGGTATCAGAGCCAAAAGATCTTGAGTTTAAGACCTAGTTGGCGCAATTAAAAAAATAATTGCAGCCTACTTCTATTCCACGTCTTACGCTTATAAGAGGCTACACATGAGAGGGAGTGTTGAAGTATAAGTGAAAAACCATTCTTTGCAAATTTCTTCTAATAAACATGTGCTCATTCTTCTTTAGAACAGAAATGTCGATAATTATGAGCACTGGTTGGCATTCATTTCCAAGGACAACAATGTAGGATTAAATATGTGCTGCCTCTTCATGGAACTCACATGTCCAATCTTAAAATGATAACACTGCAATTGCAGTACCTATTTACATACGGAAAACTTCATTCCAATAAAGCATTGTTCTTCAAATGCTATCTGGTATCTACAACATTGACAATTATCCACTAGACTAAGAACTGTTCCGGTTTTTCCTGGATGTAAACCATCTTTTCTCCTTATCTCTAGTGACTTTTATTTTTCATCATTCTATCAGTGACATCTTGATCAACAGCCAATGTATGACGAGAATCAACTTCTTCGGCACAATTCAGAAGCATTAACTAGGTGCTGACTGCTGACAGCATCATTATTCATAAGTGAATGAGCACGTGTAGAGCATCAAGAGATACAGGACTAAACCAATTGATGATTTAAGCCAGCTAACTAGTTCTTTGGACTTTGGTATTTGGTCGCTGAAAACATGCAAAACAGATTATGATTTTCCAGTTAATTTTGATTTTGCGAACTTAACACAACAATATTCCCTCAATTATATGTTTGTTATGAAATGCAGCAAAATTGGTTGTTTTTTCCGTGATATGAACTCAGACCATAGACTAACTAGAACTAGTAAACACAGAAAATAACCAAACACATTGCAACTACCAACAAAATTTTGAGGTCCTCACTTGTCAAGGATGATCAATGTGGTGTTCTCGGGGTCCTTAAACCGCAGCGCGACCTTCTTCAAGAAGCCGTTCTTGTCCTCCCCGTCGTACGGCACGGCCACGGCTTTCTTCTTGGCCTCTCGGAGGTCCGGCGAGCCGACCTCCCGGGCGTCCTTGAGCGGCCTGATGTCGACGATCTGCGCGTCGGGCACCTCGAGCAGCCTCTGGTACGCGGCCCTCGCGGACACGACGCCGTAGGGCTTGGAGGCGCCGCCGAGAACCTGCGAGATGACCAGCGGCAGGGCGACCGCGGCGACGCCGGCGGCGGCGACGAGCGGGTTCTGCGTGACGAAGTCCACGAGCCCGTCGAGGCCGAGGTCCGGGAGGGCGAGCTCGAACCCGCCGCCCCCGCCGGAATCGGTCGACATCCGCAGCGTCTCCTCGTAGGAGAGCGGCGCGGCTAGTGTGGCGCCGCCACGCGCGAGGCCGAGCGCGGAGAGGCCCGCGAGGCCTCCGCGGAGGAGGTGGCTGTTCCTTGGCCTCCGGGCGCGAGCGCGCGGGGAGGTCAGCGGCGTTGGCGCGGCGGAGGAGAGGATGACGACCATGGCATAACGGGGTGGCCTCCGGCGATGTCGGCGGGAGTGGTGGCGCGGGGTTTAGGAAGTCAATTGGTGGCACGGAGGAGCAAAGTCTGGGGAAGATGAGGAAGGGGGTGAGCTGGGAGGCGGCGGCCAGTGGGAGGGCGACACGTGGATTAAGAGATCAGACCCGTGGCCGTGTGAGAGGCTGCGATTTTTCGTGGCTAGCTGTGGACCCGTATCGGTCGCTTTCTGCTAGCAGCAGTGTAGTGCAGTACGCGATGGCAACTGCACACGCACGTACATGTACGGTGGTGTGCCCGCGTGCAGTACATCTGCTCCGGCGGTCGTCCTCGCCGCCGGCCGCCGGAGATTGCGCGGTGCCCGATGTGAGAGGACAAGAGCAACGCACTGAGAAAGTACCTCGTATATGGGCATGGTTTCCCCGCTTACGCGTGTCGCTACTATCGAATGGGCCTCAAAATTTATGCACGTTTTTCGAATCAACGTCCCATCTTCTTAACTAATGCCTTTGTGCATATCTCGGGGCCGCTTGGAAGAGTAAGGTAATACATGTAACGGGTGGTTTTTACATTTTTCCTTGTATTTTATAACTTTTTGGCAGGGGTTACAAACCTCCGTATCGAAAAACCGTAAAGCTACAATTATATAAAGGCATATACAATACAAGATACTTATATATAGCCACATCATCAAACACATATACAAAAATTATTTCCACCAATGCAAGCATCTCTTCCGTAGGTACTTAGATACTATATTATCTATTAATTAGATATAGCTACATACATAAGCATCTACTAAGCACCGATGTTTATTTAAGCATCGATGCTTTAAAATAATCACCTTATCTATCCTATGTGGCAAGAAAAATCAATTTTTCATTGCTAAGCATCTCTCTAAGTGTCTGTATTGGACATGCTCTAAGTGAAAAACTTTAGGTCTGATCGTCTAGAAATATGAAAAATATAAGAAACGAAAATATGAAAATAATAACAACAAAATATAAAAAATACAGAAATTAAGGGACCACTTCTGAATAAAAAATATAAAATTGCACAAAATTTTTATACCAAATTTTTTTAGCAATGTTCCATAAAAGTTGAAGATTAAAACGTTTTCCTTAGTGTATTAAAATGTTTTACTTAGTGTAAATTTTCTAGAAAAAAGTAAACAAAACTGTCCAAACTTATCCTTAACTTTTTTTCTATATTTTTGGCTATTTTCTTTTTTTCTATGATTTTATACTAGTTTTGGATTTTTTTATATTTCTTAACTGTCAAACCCGTTAACTTGATAGAAAACGGAACGGAGTGGTCAAACCCGTTAACTTGACAGAAAAGTGAACGGGGAGCTAAAAATGAAGTAAGCACTAACAGAAGGAGTCTGTCGGTGTTTCTTTCCTTGAGATACATGGCCCATGGTGACCTTGTCCTCGACCATGGGGCGCTTGAAATGTCTGGAGTTTCTGGTTTTGAAATAGAAGTAGCTAGAAATATTGGTATTTGATTCGGATGGGGCTTTCGGCTAACAAAATGTGCATTGCCCTTGAGTGTGTGAATTGCAACACACTGTATGTACTACGACCCATTATTACACTAGTAATTGGTCTATATATATAGGATCAAGTATAGCGAGTGCAAGAGAGAGAATAACTCTTTCAAAATCTTTCCCCAACTATCAGCAACAACATGCAACGGAAACGCAAATTCATAAACTACCCAAATCTCAAAGCCACAGAAGGCAAAACTCCCGAGAAGCAACCCAAAATCGGTCAGACCTCTAATTGCTAGCGGCCAGACCTCTATCGGTTAGCGATCAGACCTTTAGGTGGTGAACAGTAAAATCAGTACAATTTCTAAACCAAGAATCCATGTGACTTTTAATCTGATGATCCTAATGACTTGAAACTTGGCATACATATTCAATAGGATGTCATAAACCTATTATAATCAACGATCGTGAGAATCGTTGCGAAAGTTCTGATCTATTTCATTTGATGGAAGGTTGCACCAAACTAGGTAAAAGAGAAAAATCTCAATCTGCTCTTGCTCATGAGCCCTAGATAATCTAAGTGACCTTAGATAAGTTCTCACATATCATAGTAAGTTAGATCACAGTATAAATTTGACCTAAATCATCCACAAGAGCACAACCCTATGAAGACTAGGATATGAGGTCTACTTGAAAATAGAGGAACATAGACCTCCATACGACCATATCAGATAACAACGTGGTAGAATTACGACCACTCGGCGGAAACATAACCTGGTCGTTAACTACTACTGGACGGAAAACACAAGATAGCCAAACTGAACGCAATTAGTCAGCAGAGAAAAGCAACGCAGTTGAAATTCAGACAATGTAGTCGAAGGACAGACAACGTGGTCGAAGTCACTATGGTCGAAACCAGCTTGGTCGAAACCAACATGGTCGTAACCAGCATGGATGAAATAACGTGGTCGAAACTAATGTGGTCGTAACCAATGTGGTCATAACCTACGTGATCATAACTAACATAGTTGAAACCATAGTGGTCAAAACCAACGTGGTCGTAACCAACATGGTCGAAACCACAGTGGTCGAAACCAACGTGGTCATAACCAATGTGGTCGAAACCACAGTGGTCGAAACTAGTATAGTCGTAATCAACGTGGCCGTAACCTATGTGGTCGAAACCACAGTGGTCGAAACTAACGTGGTCGTAACCAGCGTGGTCGAACGCCAACGTGTCGAAGACTAACGTGGTCGATACCAATGTTGTCCATGTCCAACGTGCGGTCGAAAGACCAGCGTAGTTCAGGACCAATGTGTGGTCAGAAACCAGCACTGTCAAAAACCGACGTGATCTCAAACTATGTGGTCGAAGACCAATGTGTGGTCGACACCACCGTAGTCGATGACCAAAATACAGATAGAAAATACGTGCAATCGCAAACCAGTACATGGTCATAACAAATCAGAATGTGATCAAGAAATCTATGACCATTAAGCGATCGAAACCATGTGTGGTCGTAAACGACTAGATGTTGTAGAGAAGTGAAGCGACCACACGACTTAGGGCCATTGAGCGATAAAAACCAAGTGTGGTCGTAAACGACTAGAAGTACCAGAAGCGCCTGAGCGAGACCATCAGATGTGGTCGAAAATCGTTGAGCATTCGTAACCGACTACGGTCGTAAAAAACTCGTAAGGTAGTGGGGGCTCAATCATATGACCACTCCAACCAGTTACCATACACATCCTAAAGGATTTTACAACCCAAATCGGTTACCCTTTTCTTAGAAGAGGCAAGAAGAAGTAAATCTTAGCACATGGAAAGATGTTACGATTCGCAATAGACACCAGACCAGGGGAAATAACAATGATCTTGGAAAACAAAAGATAAGATCACAGTTAAAGGCACATGCCCCTCAAGAAGAAAAGTATCAAATCTCAACCAATAAGAATACAATATTGTCATTTAAACTCAAGAAACACTTATGCGGTGAAAATAAGAAGTCAAGCACACCTCTAAAAGTTACAAGACTTGACTCCAACCTGAAATACTTTTACCACACTCTTTCCTTTAACAAAGAGAACCTCTTTATTTGATTACGGTAGTACCTTGATATTTCTAACAAAAGAGACTTGAAGACCACAACACAATAATCCCTTAAGAACTAATAAAACCTCTCAACACGTCACTTTGCTCAAAATAATTTCAGCTGACACATAAATCATGAGGTACAAAAGATTGCGTACGCAAATCTCAAAATTTTTGATTTAAGTAGTATCATGGAAGTTATCAAATTCTTTTATTTATGTAACATTCAACATTTTCATCACAACCACATACTGACAGTCATACTAACATCAAAATAATACACTCTTAACAAGAATCATCATATCCTCAAGGTGTAGATCACTTTTCATGTAGATCACTTATTTTTATTTTGTTACTATCAAGGTGTAACTTAACATGCAAAACAGAGGACGTTCTCTGTTCTAGCAATCTGGGCAGGCAGATTTTAATGCATCCCAACCACAGTGTAAGGCTCTAAAAATTATGATTTTTATACAGTAGTTAGATTACTGAATTCCTCACATTTTTCTCAATTGTGACCAAAAACATAAAAATCATCTACTACTCCTAAATCACACCTGAACAGCAATCTTCCCGATCGCACCCACGATGACAACGAGGTTCCCAACCACCTACGCCCAAATCCATGGCCAAAATTCTAAAAATATACAGTAGATGGGTCTCGACGTCCTCTACAATTTTTCTTTTGGGAAGACCCGTAGGAAAAATCGTTTCGTAGGTCTAAATTGCGCAAACAGTCGTGCTGTGCGGATTGATCTACAGACAGACAACAGGATTTCCCTAATCGGGGAATCTAATTGCTAATCCCCACCAATTCTTAGGTTAAGAACCCTAATTACAGAAATAACAGAGGGATTTGAGATAAGGGAGAGTTACCTAGGGGATCCCCTTAGGATCATCCGTCTTCTTCCCCTTCTTCTTCCTCCTCCTTCCTTTCTTCTCCTTCCCTCCCTTCTTCTTCCTTCCTTCTCGCTTTCTCCTAGCACCAAGGGACAGCCATGGGGGAGAGGTGGAGGCGCAGCGAGGAGAGGAGAGGGTGCGGCAAGGGGGAGAGGAGGGGGGATAGGGGTGGCGGCTAGGGTTTGGGGGTGGGGCGCCTCCCCACCCCTTTTCCTTTGGCCGGCCACACCTGGGCCAATGCCCAGGCCCAGGTTGCCAGGATTTTCCAGAGACCCCCCTTCTAAAAATCATTGTTTAATTCTTTTGTACAAGGTCTCTCTCTCCAATTAATCGATTAACTCTCGAATCGTTTTTGGGGTATTACAACTTGTATATAAGATCATCCACGGAAAGATCCTCAAATAGCTTATCATGATCATCGTCGATTGCTACTCCACAATGTCCATAGCTATCCTTCTCCTTATTATAGTCCAGAAGCTTCTTATCCCTGAAACTAGGATAATTGAAAGAACAAAATCCATCACAAGCTTTGCAAATGGATTTTTTTCCTCATTACCTTCATTTCGAACTTTAACTCAAGCCTCTCGTCACAGTGGACATCATCGGCAGAGGAATCCCGACAAGAAGTAAAAAAACCACTCACAAGTCCGTATCCTACTCGTAATGCTCAACATCAGTTAAGATCTATGAAAAGAGCAAACCTAGCTCTGATACCAATTGTAGGATTAAGTGTGACGAGTTAGAGGGGGTGAATGCCTCTTTCAAAATCTTCCCCAAATAGCAACAACAACATGCAGTGGAAATAAAAATTCAAAAACTTACCAAAGCCCAGAGTCACATATGGCAAAACTCTAGAAAAGCAACCCAACACCGGTCGAACCTCTAATTGCTAGGGGTCAGACCACTAGGCGGTGAGCAATAAAATCATATTTCAAAACAAAGAATCCATGTAACTTTTGATCCAATGATCCCAATGACTTAAAATTTGGCATGCACCTTCTTTAGGATATCACAAACCTATTTCAATCAACGATCGAGAAAATCGTTACCAAAATTCTAACTTTTTTATTTGAAGGAAGGTTACACCAAACTAGGCAAAAGAGGAAAATCTCGATCTGCTCTTGCTGGTGAGTCCTAGATAATCAAGGTGACCTTGGATGTGTTCTCACATGCCATGCAAGCTAGATCGCAGCATAAATTTGACCCAAATCACCCATAAGAGCATAACCCTAAAATCACCTCTCTCTCTCTCTCTTTTGAGAGAAACCAAGCAAACTCAAGTGGGACCTTATTGCTAAAAGTTGAAGCCAAATCAAAATTTAACACCCCGCCCATCCTCTGGGCCTAGAGTGCTACTATCATTGCATAATAATACCACTTTTAAACAATTGCTGATCATTTTAAGCAACTATACTTTATTTAAGATGCAGTGACCACTTACACCAAAGCTATTTTTATCTTAAGCAACTATTCTAATTTACTAGTGGAGTTAAACATACTAATAAAAGCTGGATATGTGAAATGCTGCCAGAACGCAAAGATATTCATGTGCTACACCCGCCCATGCATGTCGTCCTCAACGGTCACCTAAAAAAACAACAAAGCAAGGGTGGGTCCAAAGACTCAGCAAGTACATAATAGGACGATAAACACTACCAAAATATGTAAGCAATTCAACCAACCATAACATACTCCGCATGCATTGTCATGCTCATATCATCATTCTCATGGTTCCACATTGACCATAACATACTCTGCATGCGTTTTCATGTTCCAACATTACCACATCACCCATGCAATGCAACACTGCTCTACATGCATATTTGCTCATCACATTGCATATACCGGTATTGCCGAGTGAACACCCGTCGATGTTCACCCAAAATTTGGGCTCTCCCATATCGGCACAAGGGTCTCTCCACTCCCGTGGAGGCCTACCGAAGTAGGTCTTACTCAAGAGTGCTCCAGATTAGTTAACTAGCTTTACTCGTAGCTAGAGACTTTCTCACCGTCCTAACTCTTGAGTATACATGATGCAAATGTAGATGCTCATTGTCATTGTCATGCTCATCATTAACATCATTAGCAGCTAAGCATCATTTCCCACCTTACTCCATCATCATTACCATCATTTACCATGCAACATCATGTCATGTAAACATCACATTTCCACATAAACAACATCATATCATGTAAGCAGCACATATTTTGATAAACTTTTCGGTCTACCGCTCTACCATGCACTTGCCTGTTAACCAAGCTGTGTGAAGTGACGTGAGGACGACGTCGACTCAGGACCTCCACCTGAACAAGCAATTAATCCGACTTAATACATTAAACAAAACCAGTGCTTGAGTGAGCGACGATAATCTACGCGCATATTCTGACTCTGGCATAAAATGCCTGGGGTTAAGGACCCATCGCGCAGGTACCAAACCCCTTTTTTCCCTTTTATTTTTCTCCTCTTTTCTTTTCTTTCTTTTTTTCCTCTCTCTCTCTCTCTCTTTCTCTTCCCCTCTCTTCCCTTTTCTTTTCTTTTCCCTTCACTTTCTGCGACCGAACCGGCCCCATTCTCTCATGCCTCTCTCTCTCGCGGGCGCTCCTCTAGGCAATTTGGGGCACTCGAGGTAGTGCACGGCCGTGCTCGGGCTCGCCGGCCCCGAGCTAGCCACCGACGGCTCCTTCGCCACCCCCACCAACTCCTCCATTCCCACTTCCTCTCTCTCACACGCGACTGCGCCTGGGCGCTCCTCTAGGTGGCGCGATGGCGCGCGGTCGAGCTCGGGCTCGCCGATCCTGGGCACACCGCCGGCCACTTCTCCTCTACGTCTCTCCTCGGCTCGTTGGTCGAGAGCGCCACCGGCCACTCCCCCCAATCCGGCTGACCTTGGCGAGATCCGTCGGCCATGGCTAGATCCGGCCGCGCCCTGCCGTCGGCAGCCTTCCCTACGGCCACTCCGCCTCCTCCTCACTCTCCGCCTTGGATCCGGCCAACCTGGACCGGATCCATCGCCTCCCCTATGCGCCGCTTGGTCGGCACGGCCTACGGGTTGAGCTTGCCGGCCACGGCTTGCAGCCAGCCCGCCGCCGCCTCTACCAGGACGGTTTGCCCCTAACTCTATGTGCTCTTCATCTACCTTTTTGCATGCTATTGTGCTGCGCTATGGGGTTGTGGAGGGGATGGTGGACATACTCATGGGTTGTCTTGGCATGGGTTCGGCGGTTGTCGACGTCCTCCATCGTCGAAGACGAAGCCCTCACGCCTCGGCCTTCTGAGCTCCTTAGGATCTCCTCTCCTCCTTGCCCTTCTCCTTCTTGCTCTCTATCTTGGCTTTAGTTGGCGTCTTGGTGGCTCCGACTAGAATGGTGAAGGAGAAGGTGATAGATGGCTTTGGACGGGGGCTTATGCTTCTGGCTGTGCTCTCGGCTGGGGAAATAAAATGGTGCTTGCTCGGCTTTTGTTGATTTGGCAGAATAGTGGAGTAGGTGAAATGTCTTGTCTACTTAAAAGGTATTGCCATCACTCTTTCTGTGAAATGCCACTTTTGCCCTTCCCCCTTTAGCCTTGGCTGGTTATCGACATCTTGGACTTTTTGGTCCAATGGTAGCCCTACACTGTTTGGGGCTTTTCTACTGCGGCAGGTAAGTTGGTAAAAAGGTAAGAATGAAATTTCCTGCCGGATGACGAAAACCCATAACGCGAGACGGTGCCGACTGCCCCTGGACGGTCTGGGAACCTCTACGAGCGTTACTTATTCGGCATTCTTAAAGTCGATGGGTCTGACGGCAAAACCCTTCTTTCTTTCCTTTATTCTCTCTTGGATTGCTTTCATTATTAGCATCACTCCTCTTTTGCAATTTAGTGGTATTACACAAAATACCCCCTATGTCTAGTTGAATAGGGATCACCCTCGCCATATCTTTAATCACAAGTAGGGGTGCGCCGATCAATAACTGTCATATTCGGTTACAAGATTTGATTCCATTGCCCACATTCAGCATGTGCGTTATTAGATAGGTGTTTCTATACTTTTCTCAATAGTTATTTGCATAATTTTTGAAGTATGATAAATGATTGATAGATGTTACTTACCTCTTCATTTACTTTAAGATTAGTAGTACTTTTATTAAAGAGAAAAACATTGAAGCACTACTCGTGCTATTAACATCATCTCGTGCTATTAACATCATCAATTTGCAGTTACGGCAACTGCAACATTTATATCTACAATGTTGATGACCATGACACACTGCAAAAAGGCAACACGTTGGCGGGAGGAGAGAGCGATCAATACACGACGTTCCATTCATAAAACACCACATAGCAATTAGTCGCAGAAATGATCAATATAAAGTAAATACGGCCTATCATCCAAGTTTACTCACTCCAAACGACCGTGACGAATCAAAGAGCCGGACGCTGGTAGTATACGTGGCCTCTTCACATGGCGCTGCATGCATGCCGCCACGTAGCAGCCATCGCCATGGCTGCCCGCTTCAGCCAGCCTACACATGTCGCCCTCTTCTTCTACACGAGTACACTTCCCTCCTCGCTCGCTCCAGATCGCCGTACGTCTCCGCCTGCCACCACCTCACTCTCCATCGCGGGAAAGCTAGCTAGGCTGCGGCAATGGTGAAGCTGGCCACGGCGCGCGAGTGCCGCGCGTACGGCCTCGGCGCCGGCGGGCCCGACCGGCGGTGGGAGTACATCAACGCCGGGGTGTACGTCTTTGCCGCCGCCCTCCTCGTCGGCGGGTTCCTCGGGCAGCTCTCGCCGTGGGCTGCGTCCAGGAAGTTCGGCCTCGCGGTGGCGGCCCTCGGGCTCGCGGGCGTGCTGGCCGTCAGCGCGCACGACCTCCTGGCGCACGTCGCCGGCGTCGACTACCGCCTCGGGCTGGCCGGGCTCGACAGCCAGTTCGCGCTTGTCGAGCTCGCCGCGCCCGCCGTGCAGATGGTCGGCACCGCGCTCACCTTCGTCGCGCTAATCTTCTTCCAGATTCAGGTCTGGATTAACTAGTACTCTTAATCGAGTGTTAATACTTAGGCAAACACAAAAAATTACTGTTCATCCATCCAAATTACATGCAGCCGATCGTATTAGTACTACTTTTTTCTAAAGTGAAGTATTAGTGCTACACTGCCAGGGTTTAATCTTTGGGACGAAATTTCGTCAAATTTTATCTCCTTTGTTACCCCCGAAAGCGCAATAATTCGGCCAAATTTTGGCCGAATTATCTCTATTTAAATTTTATCTAAATTTTGATTAAATTTTATCAAAAAATTTGAAATTTTCATCCAAATTTTTGAACGAAATGGACGAAATTTCGTCTTTCGTTGCTTTCGGTGACTGCCGAATTTTTTTTGAAGCCGAAAGATTAAACCCTGTACACTGCTACTTGATCTTGTTCGAATGGGATTGGTGATAGTTGATTAGTGCAGTCGACTTAAAATTCATAGCCGCGGGATCATGTGTTCATCTGAGAAATTTCATACTGCAAAAATCCGCACAAAAAACCCATCCAACCACATGCTTAGGTGAATTAACTTTGGTCATTAACCAGAAAACAAAGGTGCCACACAGGTTTGGGCTATCCGACATAGTCATGTTGTTTATTTGTTAAGATCTACTACTATACAACTCAAACAATTAAGAGCAAGTTACAGGACTGAAAAACTGAATCAGTGTTGGACATTGGTAAAAGGAATGTCACTGCTATCTTCTGTGAGTTTGATTAATATAGTTAGTGTTACTTAATTGATCAAGGTTTGAGCACATGCTTTATTTTACCTCGACTGAATGGAATAAAATTCACAGATGGGGAGGGGTTACCGGCACAACCTAGGGAAGCACGGCCTGAACCTACTTATCGCCGGGCCAGCGCTCTGGTGCCTCGGATCGACACACAACATCTGCCAAATCTACGAGCGAGCCAACGGGCACGTCCAAATCCTCCAGATCCCACTGCTGCTCGGAAGCACGCTCTTCGTCGTCGGTGGCATCGTCAACCGGCATGACATCCACAGCCATTCCACTCTCAGCTTCACGCTACCTGTAATTGATTTAGTGACCTCTGAATGAGCCACGCTTCACTCAATTAGCATCGAACACACATGAGCCAATCAAACCATTCACCAATTTGCATTGTAAGCTGTAACCGACAGCACTCTGCTCTGGATGCAGGGGAGGAGCTGGGCCTGGTTCTGCCTGTTTGGGAGCCTGCTGTTCTTCGCCGGAGGGCTGCTGAACCTCCTCAAGGTGTTCAAGATGCAGCAGATCGACGGCCGGGGGTTGGAGAAGCTGCGCGGCGGCGCGCAGGAGCGGCTGAGCAGGGAGACGGAGGGCAAGGTGCCCCTCATCCTGGAGGAGGGCCGGAGGAGGATGCAGGTGGGCCCTGCGGCAGCGGAGGCCGGGCCGGTCCCGCCGCCGCCGTCGGGGTCTTACAAGGAGGCTCTTGTCAGCGGCGGCCGCTAGCAATGCACCATGACAACGTGAATAAGAGACGCCTAGTGATGAAATAAGCCTTGTGTTGTCATGCATATATATATGCCAAATAAAACGAGTTAGCTACAGATTTCTCTACTCTGGTGGTAAATCTGGTTCTGACCAACTCCTGCTTGAGCAGTCTGCCGATTTACACCAAGGTGTTTCGACCTTTCATGTCTACAACATTTATGAGCGGTGCATCATAAGAGATGGAAACGATTCTTTTGGAAGGGTGCAGGTGACGAATTTAAACATCACAAGGTGAAATGGGATAATGATTTTAGGCCAAAAGAATATGGAGGGCTAGAAATTATGAACACTGGAATTATGAACATTTGCCTACTTAACAAGTGGGTTTCGAAATTGGTTAATGGTTGTAGTGAAGACTGGCACGGTGTAAGATTGTAAGAAGTATGTGCCCTGAGGGGATTTTTTTCTCTCTTTAATGGGGTGCTATCCACATCTTTTGGAAAGATGTCTGGCTGGGCACTTTGAAAATTCATCAGTTTGATTGATTGTACAGAATTTGTAAGGACCTTGATGCTACTGGGGTTACACTTTGATGAGGTTGAGACCGCAGAGTACTCTTTGCATTTTTATCTTAATTGCATTTGTTTTGTGGGGAGATTGAGACTGCATAAAGTCCATTTATTTCTTCATTGCAAGATCTTCACGGTGCAGACCACATTCTTTCTTTCTTAATTGCATTTTATTTTGTGAGGTGTAAAACTTATCTATGCGGATCCCTTGTAAAAATCCATCTCATCCAGTTAATTGAAGCAACACGATTTTTTATTAGTCATAATTATTAATTCTGAAATTAAAAGAATAGGAAAAGTGGGCCAGGAATTGTAAAACTAGGAAGGACGCTGTTGCCTTGTGCTTCTGCTGCTCCATCAATCGGAGAGAGGCTCTTCATCAGGGTAATTGATCTCCGCATTAGTTTTCAATTGTCTCACCATTTTTCTTAGCGACATGGAAGTTAATTGATCTGTCTGCATTAGTAGAATTGAAATTGGTTAGTAGCGTAATCGAAGTGGATAAAGTGTTTACCGGCCGTGCTAAATTTTCTATTTGTTGATCATGCAAAGATGGAAGTTAGTTAGCATAGCTATAACACATTACTTGAACGCGTCAGGTTCACAAGACAGCCTTCCATGCACATGAATCAGCTTTGTAATTTCTCTGCAGTGGATAGGACCAACAACGCAGGCACACAGATCGTGACTACGGTACGAGGATCACGGACGGCGGCGGCCTCCAGTCGAGGAGCCGAGGAGGGCAGTGACGACGGCGGCAGCCTTGCGACGAGCAGCGCCAGGGATGAGCAGCCGAGAAGGGCCACGAGCGGTGCCGGGGACAAGCAACTGGGGAGGGCGACAGCAGGTTTTAAATTTTGTGGAAATAAACCGAATACTAATAAATTATTTCGAAAAAGACGATGAAAAAATTATACCATTTATTTGTTCGAAGAAAACCATAGAACCACAAGCTGAAAAGAAAGAAACCATATGTGTCCTTCCTAATTTTGCAATTCCTAGTCCAGCTTTCCTATTCTTTTAATGTCGGAATTATTAATTAAAAAAACCGGTTAAAGAAATAAAAACACAGATTTCTTTCCTATTACTAGTCATGTGTCCGTACATTTTAGATAGAGTCCGTAACGTGGAAGAGATAGAAATTTGATTAAAACCCGTGTTAGAAAGGGTTTCGGATCCTTTGATTTAAGAAAGAGATAAGAGTTTTGTGTTCGTATTTGAGGCAGACACGGTTTGGACATTAGCCTATAAAAGCAAGAGAGGCTAAGGGCTAACGTACAACTTTTGAGAAAGTTTTCAGTGCAGTTATGATAGGGCTTTCATCGATAAGGTTTTTAAGGGTGCTTGTGAGGGCATTTTGCAATTCCACGGAGATCCTGCAATAAAGATAAGTCTTGAATCAATATAGTTCTTGTTTTGCTTGTAGATTGGTTGTGATTGCAGGTGCTGTGGATCTTACGACAACATTCAAAGCGAACCGATCAGGCTAGTAGTCGTACAGAGCGATCGGGTACGCGGTCGTAAGCTAAAGGATTGACAAGGTGATTCAGTTTCAAGTGGTCGAAACCTTCTCTGACTGCTAAAAGACTCTGAGAAGCGGCGACAATCATTCACCCCCTCTGATTGCTATTTTCGATCTTATGTATACCTCAACTAATTAATATATATCAATAAATGCTACTATATCTATGTCTTATCCAATTAATGTATATCAACGAATATCTTGAAAGAAGGAAAATATATGCATCTTCCTCTTAGCATTTGATCTCCTGAAACTAGACATATCTAATATCTCATTCAATTAATATCGCAAAGTCCTCATTCTGCGTGTGTGCATGTTTGCATGGTTGACCGCACGGGGTTAGGAAATGTCGGATCGATGCAGTCCAATTTAAGTTGTTTGTGGAGTCATGAGATGCACTTTTGTCGTGTAGCATCTTGTTATGTCCATATTAATATATACCAACCCACTCATATGCATAGAATATTGTCCCATGAGACCAAGAGGCAGCGCTACAGGAGTAGCATTGATTCAAGTAATGCACGGAGAGGCAGATTGGTGGTTTGTGATTTAATGGTGGATGGTGGTACAATGAGGGCACATGAAGTGTCAAAGAAGTAGTGACCGGTCCAAAGGTTGCACTACACATAAATCTAACTTGAATTTTTTTACTGGTTTTTATCCAAATTATTATCAATTTTGCTCCCAAAGTTGTACCTAGGCTTTGTCCAAAATTTATATTGACTAACTTCGAAATTGTAAAGATTGGATTTCGAGACTTGTTTTACAAAATTATCCAGATTTTTTTTCCACCTATACTAATTTTGTTTTATTTTGCTTCTATGTTTGTACTAGCTTTTGGATTTATATAGACTTGCTTCACACCTATACTAAGTTGCTTTTATTTTTATTTTGCTTACAAATTATATTCATTTTGCTTCCATATTTATCCCAACTTGCTTTTGAATTTATGCCGACTTTCTTCACACCTAAACTAAGTTGGTTTTATTTTTTATTTTGCTTGCAAATTATACTCATTTTGTTTCGATGCTTATCCCAACTTGTTTTGGAATTTATACCGGTTTGTTTCACAACCATACTAATTTGGTTTTATTTTGCTTACAAATTATACTAATTTTTGCTTCCATGTTCATCCTAACATTCTTTCAAATTTATTTTGACTTAGTCCCAATTTTATGCTTTCTTGTTCTAAAATTTAAACTGATTTAAATTTTTATACAAATTTTGCTTTGAAAGTTTATCACGACTTTGCTTCCAAATTTGTAGTGACTTGCTTCAATTGGTTTGGATTTTTTTTTTCTAATTTTTATGTTCAAGTTATCTTGATTTTGCTTCACATCTTACACTAATTTGATTTGAAATTTATTCATAATTTATTGCAAAATATACTCATTTTGCTTCCCATGTTTATCCCAACTTGCACAAATACTTAGAGTGAATTACTCTCCAATTTATGATGCCTAGCTCACTTCAATAATTCCCGTGCAAAGAGGAGATTAAAGCAAGATTGTCAGAATCGTGATCCTGAATCGGATCGAATGTTTTTTGGTAGGATCACAAATCGTAGGATCGATGTAGAATCTAAGATCTTACCTGATTCTACCAAAGAAATATTTTTTTAAAAATCTACAGTGTATTATAACACTACTATATTTTTAAAATTATTTCTTTGAGCTTTTCTTTACAAATTATAGAGTAAAAGTAAGATCATATATATGCTATTTTGTGATAACTATAGTAAACAGAAAGAGATAACAGTTAAAATTTTCAATTAAAAAGAAGTATACAGATAATTATTTATAATAAAATAATAGAATTGACAGAATCAAGTAGGATGGTATGAAAATTTTGATCATGATCATACAAAAGTTTAGATAAAATCGTAAGAACATTAAAATTCTACCATATTAAGATTCTACTATAGAATCGGATCGATCTAGTCAATCTTGGATTGTAAATCTTATAATCGTATGACAGAATCGAGATTTTGATAACCTTAGATCAAAGATCTTACAGATCGGCCCGATGTGATTTATAGGTGCACATGATAGCAGTAGAAAGTGTTGCTTAGTAAGAGGTGCATGTGCTGTAGTGTGTGTATGGAGGGGGTTGGCGTGGGGAGCACATAGCCTAGCCACATATGGAAATTGGATGGTGTGCTCTTAGAGGTGGGAATGCATGGATATCCAACTAAAAAGATCCAATTCAAATCAGGTAAAAGAATGTCCATGATCCAGTCAAGCCAATTTGTAACTCCACACCCATCCAATCCAATCTAATCCCCTCATGTCCAAGGTCCATCCAAATCTCCAATTAAGCCAAGCATAGGAAGCACATGCTCCTTGTCGCCTAAGAGGAGCTCCTTGCGTACTAACAGCTGCAGTCGAGTAGGCCTTCGCCTCCCAGTTCGTCGGTGACGACCCTAAGAGGAGCTCCTTGCGTACTAACTGCAGAATGCCATCGCCTTGAGTAGCCTCCGCGCGCCCTTCTCCCAGAGCGTCGCACCGATGCTTGTCGCCACCTGCATCGCGCTCGCGCCAGACAAATAGCTGGTGCGTGGTGCCAGGCTATGGGGCAGGCAACGTACAAGGTGAAGCTGGTGATGCCGGACGATGAGACGGAGCTCGAGGTTCCTGATGACGCCTACATCCTAGGCCAGGTTGAGGAGGAATAGACCTACCCTACTCCTGCCGTGCGGGATCCTGCTCCTCCTGCGCCGGTAAGGTCGTCTCTGGCGAGGTCGACTAGTCTGACGACCAGAGCTTCCTCTACGACGGCCAGGTCACCGCCGGCTGGGTGCTCACCCACTACTACACGGAATTAGCATATACGAATGCATGCGTGGCAACGTATCCAACAACCATTGCAAATAGACAGGCCATAACATGTCTTATGCCGCCTCCATTGCTAGATAACCCTTCATTAACTCTACTTCTTAAGGACATCAGTGCTCAGGTGCCATCGTTCTTGTCGCGGTAGAGGTTGAGGTCGGCGGCGGCAATAACAGAAGCTACTGGAGACCAGTTGTGATTTTCACGGTAGGATTTTTATCATCGTATTTCCTGCTCCATTATCTGTATGTGCCAGTTAGCTTAACAAGAGATGTGTCTTGTGGTATGTACAATTGAACAAAATAGGCGGTGGCGGAGACAAGGGGGGCTGAGGGGGGCCTGGCACCCCCCAACATTTTAGTAATCCTCCATTATATAGTTAATTACATATATTTTATTAGTGGTTTGGTCTCTCCCAATTTAGCCCAAATGTAAAGTATGTTTAAAGCCCAGTCATATGTAGCCCAATTAGGCCTAGTAATTGAGGACTGACGCTTCATATTTAAGCCCAAATTATTTCAGATTTTCAGTATGAATGTTACATTATTTCTTTCAATTTGCAGGTACGTTAATGTGACTAAATCCTAAAACAAAAATGATAACACCACAACCTTTCACCATTACAAAGTAGATGCGTTTAATGTTGCAATTGATCAACAATTGATTGAGGTTGAAGATCGATTCAGTTCTCAAGCGACAGAGCTTTTGTCCCTTTGTGTCTCTTTGGATCCAATGTTGGACACCTTCGACATAGTAAATATATGCACTCTAGTGGAAAAATATTATCCTGCTGATTTATCATTTTCAACTTGATGTATGCAACCATGCAGACCTACGTGCATTACCATCACTTGCTGATATAACAAGTGAACTAGTTAAGACTAGTAAATATTCATCTTATCCTATGGTGGACAGGTTGTTAAGATTTATCTTAACTCTTTCGGTTTCAACTGCAACAACCGAGAGGTGTTTTTCAGCTATGAAACTTACGAAGACTCGACTTCGAAGTACAATGGGAGATGGATTTCTATGAGATTATTTGGTAATTTATATTGAAAATGAATTGGCCGCAAAGATTAGTAATGATGATATTATTAAGGCATATGATCTTGCTGGTAGTCGTAGAGCTAAGTTTAAGTTAATAGAGATGTAATTTTTTTTGCATTGTAATTTACGAAACATATGATATGTGACTATTAGATCGATAAATCCGGTATGGTTCATTGATTCTACTCTACTTATTGTCTATGTAGCCCCCCTATATCCAATTCCTGGCTCCGCCCCTGAAAATAGGTCCCATAATTCGAACAGATAGTAGGCACATTTCTGCTCAAATTTTTTGTGATCATAAAGAGGTACGTACTAACTGTTGGCTTCGCCTAGGAGAACACTCGCTCATGGCTTTGAACACACACTTACACGGTGGAGAGGATGAACACGATAGAACAACTGAGCACAAATGCTTGTTCTATTAGTTACTCAACTCATGGAATACAATGACTAAGTACATATTTATACACATGCACAACCAACTTGATTGACATGTTCTCACGCCACTACTTCCACTCCATGCATGCCTTAGGGCTAGTGCTCCACTACTACGTACAAACTAACTCATCATGTTGGACATGCACACATGCAACTACATGATTAACTAACTAATACAAACATGCACTAGCTCAACTAACTACACCATGCATGCATCCACAACTCACATGACTACACATGCAACAAAGATACTAATTCTTGCGCCATGCCTCCAACTGGGTCGGCGCAATACAGAAGCTGCATGTACACGCGCACACTTGGTCCACTACTCCTTCCATGCAATTAAATGCAAATACTAAGTCGAGATTAATTCCCAACAATCTCCCCCCTAATCTTGATATGATTTATTCCTCATCTGAGAACCGATCTTCTGACGCATCTTCAAGAAGTTTTGCCTTCTTCTTGCTGACCATACCGTCGGTGACACAACTTGCCGGCGTCTTTCACTTCACCGCCGATGACACACCTCCCCAGCGACTTCAACCTCTATCTTAGCTCCAATTGTCTTTCGCCAGTACCATCGGCGACGAAGACTCGGACCGGAGCTTATATTAATGAGTTCTTGGACACACCTACAAGAACTCATGCTCTCTCGTGGACACAACTAACACGAGAATACACACATGTACAACAGCCAGATGGGAGTACACGGAGAGAACACACTTCTATTTTCTTGTACTACTAAGCTCTTGGACATAACCTTGCTCTGATACCAAATGTTGGTTTCGCCCAGGAGAACACTCGCTCATGGCTTTGAACACACACTTACACGGTGGAGAGGATGAACACGGTAGAACAACTGAGCACAAATGCTTGTTCTATTAGTTACTCAACTCATGGAATACAATGACTAAGTACATATTTATACACATGCACAACCAAGATACTAATTCTTGCGCCATGCCTCCAACTGGGTCGGTGCAATACAGAAGCTGCATGTGCACGCGCACACTTGGTCCACTACTCCTTCCATGCAACTAAATGCAAATACTAAGTCAAGATTAATTCCCAACACTAGCTTGATGTGTACAATACTAACATAATTTTTCCCTGATTTGTATGTAGTAGGTTTAGTTCAGACTTTTTTCACTAGTTTTTTTAGTTTAGCTTCTAGTTATCTACAAATAATTTGCTTAATTGAACTAAAACTATCTTTGCACTTTAGTGGTTTTGTATAGCAGATATGCTTTGGTGATGCATTGTTGGCTAGCTGCTCAGCATTTTGACTACTTTGTCTATTCTCAGCTCCTTGCTTGTCTATCTGTTCATTCCACAGCTTGGTTGACACTAGAAGCTAAGTTTCTTATCACCCTACATTAGTTAGTTAGTTAATAAATTATAATGTTCATATTTATGGAATGTCTTTGATGCGGATCCACCTAACAAGCTAGCTGAACCCCGTTGCTTTGACCCTAATCTTTCACGATACGCCTTGTTGGATGCCCTCTCCAAGATAAGCCTTCTCCCACGCACACCACAGCACGTGAACGAAGGGTAGAGAAACCGAAGTTTCAGCGAGTAGAATCCAACACCACAATTGCATTTAACACACTAAGAGCAATTCCTCGATGGAAATCTCAAGAACACGCCAACAATGGCCACCAAACCATGGTGATTTTCTGGTTTCTATTTCTCAAATCATAGCCTGAGTTACAATGGGGCTAAGGCCCTGGCCTTATATTGGTGCACAATGCACGGCCTTGATTACAACTCACGCACTACTTGGCCTAAGGCCGAAACAAACTCCAATACGAACTAAAAAGGAAATACCTAAACTGCTACCTCTGTTTTCTCTCTCAATTTGCGACTTGACCGTGAGGATTCCGTATCTGGAACCTTATTCATTGTGTATGGCTTCAAAATATCTTTCCAACGAGTCCAAGAACGCCCAAATCGGACTTCGTTTGTGAAAGTTATGGACGTTTTAGTATCGGTCTTGCCAGCTGTCCCAATCCGAGTCCGAATCGGTTTCAAATCTTTAGATGTTTTATTTTCTTGTTCAAGGGGCTTCCAAATCCGTTTGGAACCTGAAAAAGAGTCCTTCTCCACCTTTATAAAGTTATGGTGTGGTCGGATTTTACCCTTATTTGCATTGCAATACTCGAACTCTTTATGTTTGGCAAGTCTCGCGCGTCTCTCCGGACAGCTCGTGCAGCATCCAATGGAATTACCATAACTTTGTGTAGGAAGCTCCAAATCAAGTGTCGTTTGATTCGTTGGAAAATAGACTTCATTAGCTTTCCAAATATGTCTCTTGTGCACATTAGAAACCTCAGAATTGGTATTGAAAGCCAAAGTTGTAGTGCTACTTGGTGCCACATCAGTCTTCGCTAAAGTCAAAAAAATTGGTTGGAATTGGAGCCTCAAATGCTTGTGAGCTTGAATTTACATGTATGCGGTGGTTCTCATGTACTTATATTTGGAAGTCGGACAGTATTGGTCTACAATTTACATTGTATAATCCAGCTTACCAGTTTTCTCGGTTGATCGAGTTACATCTATGAAACTTTTATTTGCTTATTTCTAGAAACCGTCTGTATTATAAGTATCATAAACGGATGGTTTGTACGAATAACCGTGTGTGGTATTTTCACAGACGGTTATTTATACGAACCGTCTGTGATAATACAAGACATCACAGACGGTTCTTATTATTATCACAGATGGTTCTTGATAAGAACCGTCTGTGATAATGGCAGACATTACAGACGATTTTTTATTTAAAACGTCTGTGATACTTCACAGACGGTTTATATTAAAAACTGTCTGTGATAATGAAGTTATTACAGACGTTTTGTATTAAAAAACGTCTGTGATATGTTTCCCGCCTCGTAATCCCCCAAAATTTCATAATCTCCCACCTGAGTCTGAGTATGATTCAGTTTTGAGACACCTTTAGTAAAACGTACATAACTTTTGCATACGATGTCCGTTTTCAATGTTCTTGTACTCGTTGGAAAGCTAACGACGAGCCCGGTTAAAAAAAATGACCGGCTTACGCCAGTCGCCATCTAAGACCCTCACAATCGGCCATCTTTAGCTCTAAATTAGTGTTTTAAGTTTTAAGCTTTTGTTTTTGCCAAAAATTTTGATCTTCCCTTCGGAATTTGGGTTTCTCCTCAGTTGCAAAGTTCTAGATCTCGTCGAAACCTTTTGAACGAGTATATATAAGTCATATAAAATTTTTCTATTTTATTTTTTGAGACTAGCTATTTATATTGTACCGATATATTATCTTTGCGACTAGCTATTATCATAGACGGTTTTTGTTATGAACCGTCTGTGATATCTCTATCATAGATGATTTGTAATTCGAACTGTCTGTGATGTTCCGCTACGTCACCGATCCGCGGCATATCTCTCAAGATCCCGATCTCAACCGTGCATTCTCTCCGCATCAAACGGCAAGCGTCGTTCTTCTCCCTACCTCTCACCCCTTATTAACTCCCTCTCCCTACTCGAAGAAATAATACCACTAGTACTAATCCAACTCGTTTGTATGCGGCAAGGGTGGGAAGGGGTTCGGTCAGGGCGACTGAAATTTCGTTTGAAGCAAGATGGAAGGGAAGAAGGCAATGGCAAATCTGCACTATTCTAAGTCGTTGGCATAGAAGCTGTTGATTTTGTCATAGAAGCCGAAAATGGTGTTCGTTGCCTTTTTGTTTCTGCTACTTAAAAAAAATTTCACACCATTTGTTTTAGATTGTAGTTTAATGAAGGATGTGTAAGTCTAGCTTGCATCAGCCTAAAGTTTTTTTTGTAGTTTAAGTATTTTTCTAAATTTGTAGCCGTAAAGCTTATCTTTGTAAAATTGTAAATGTCATCTTGTGTATGCAATGCTATGGGTAACATACTCGATATCTTGTAATGTTATAATGGTGGATTCTAATGATATAGTTAACATTTCCTGAGGCTAGCCGAAAAATAGAAAAAATTTAGGTATAGAATGAACTATCACAAACGGTTTTGTAGTATAAACCGTCCGTGAAGAATTATCACAGACGGCTCGATCTAGAAACCGTTTGTGATGGAGAAGTATCACAGACGGTTATATATACCAACCGTCTGTGATACTCACACATCACAAACGGTTCTAGCTACCTACCGTCTGTGATGTGTGAGTATCACAAACGGTTGGTAGCTAGAACCGTCTGTGATAATGTTCTTCACAGACGGTTCTAGTTACAAACCGTCTATGATGTATTTATCACAGACGGCTCACAAACCGTCTATGATAATCTCTGATTATCACTGACACATAAATTTAGACGGTTCAAAAAACCGTCTGTGATGACAGTTTTGAATCGTCTGTGATGACTCTTTTTGTAGTAGTAAAACGTCGAGTGACTCAGTGCAATGGATATTGGAGTATTTAGTGTTTCCTATCCAAAGTATCCAATGCTTATTGGACCTCATGTTGATGGATGTCCACATCTAAATAGGCCCTGTCGAGTCAAGTCCAAAGCAGGTTGTGTCTAATTGCACCATGGACAGCCCAGATCCAATCCAACTACTATATGCACTCGGTTGGACTATGGCGTGCACGCGCGGTGCCTAGTCGAGTCCTATATCGCAATCAACAAATACTACTACATGTCTATACATCATCCAACTCATGTATATCACCAAATGCTACTATATCTTATCCAATTAATGTATATCAACAGATACTACTGTAGTATATATCTTGAAAGAAGGAAAATGAATGCATCTTCCTCTTAGCATTGATGGTTCTTCAGACAGATTTGGTAGTAAACCAATTAATGTTAAATATCCAACTTTTGATTCGTAAATCCCAAAAAATTTCATTTGTGTGAGCACATTAATGAGGATTCATAAATTGGTACAAATAAGAAGATTAAGCTAGTATAGCCAGTTGTTCCCCACCATCTAATAAAAGGACAGCTCATTGAGTCGCCTACAAAAGGAGGCCTCCCACACCCAACACAAACCATCACAAGACCAGTAGGTTCATTTGGCTGTTCTTGTGAGCTTCAGTAGCAAGAAGAACAAGATCAACATCAATGGCACGTGCAAACTTTAGCGACGTCGTTGTCGGGTTGCTGCTAGCCTTGTGCTTCGCGGCCACCATCGTCCATGGCAAGGAGTGGACCGTCGGGGATGGCAAGGGATGGAGCTTCTACATCGCCGGCTGGGAGAAGGGCAAGCCCATCAAGGCCGGCGATATGCTCGGTAAGTGGATCGAATGGTTATCAATGCTTAACGTACAATGGACGGATGATCTGATTAATCTGATTTTAATTCGTGCATGCAGTGTTCAAGTACGACGCGAGGTCGCATGACGTGGTGGAGGTGGACGAGGACGGGTACAACTCCTGCCACCCCCGTGCCGGCGCCAAGACCCACACCTCCGGCAACGACCATATCAAGCTCTCCGGCGGCAAGGCCTTCTTCATCTGCAGCATCCTCTACCACTGCGAGATGGGCATGAAGATCGCCGTCACCGCCAAATAGATAGATAGATAGATAGATAGATGACCTCGCTCATGATCCATCCACCCATCCATCGGCTATGCATGTCTTTGTACTAAGTTTCTATATGCGTGCAATTAAACGGGCTTGTAAGTCCTTATGAATTGGTGACTGAATAAATAAAATTGATGTTATGTTCTAGCTAGTTGTGTCTTTCTCGATTCACTTTACTAAACCTACATCTGTTGGACTTGCTAGCGGGAGTACTCAACACTAGCTGCCCAGAGATTTCAAGGAAGTCATAAAAATTCAACCAAAAGTTTCATCCTTGTTTCATCTAGTTTCGCTAAGTTTTAGAGAGTTTCAAAAAGGCTTTGGACAGTTTCCCTGCATTATTAGAATGTTTTAGCATGTTTTAATGAGTTTCAAATATAAAACTTGATTGAAAACAACCTTCAAAGTTTCAGAGAGTCAACCAAAAATCCAAGCAAATTTCACAACTTTTAGGTGAGTTCCAGATTGAAACAATAAGATTCGAGCATATTTCAAATACAAAAGTCACAAAACTTCATGTTTTCATTGTAGTTTCAAAGAAGCATCTTCACTAGAGCAAATCAAAGACAAAGAGATAGTGAATTTCGAGCATGCCGCAAGCCACCGTGCTCACCTTCGGCCATTTGACCACAACCTCACTTGTCTATGGACGCCAAGCGAGCCCACCACCACTCATCGCTGCCGTAGTGCGGGTGAGCTTGTGGCCGCTCGTTGCTTTCCAAAATGCAAGTTTCATGAGGTTTTATGTTCCAAAATATAAGTTTCATAAGGTTCCATGTTCCAAAACAGAAAGTTTCAGATGGTTTCATATTACAAATAGCAAGTTTCATAAAGTTTCATATTCCAAAATGCAAGTTTTATGTGAGTTTCATGAGGCTCCAAGTTCCAAAACGCAAAGTTTCAAGTGGTTTCATGTTTCAAGCCATAGACAATTGACTGGGGTTGCTCGACCTAGCACTTAAGCTCCTTCGTAGTACTCCTCCTCAAATAATGGTAAATATTCCTCTCCTTCAACAATTGAGTTGAGTTGATAGCAAGGATGAGCACATAGAGTACTCAACAACTTGTGCATACAGAATGCAATATATATATGCAAGGCTTAGGACAAAGAAAATGGCTAACTTGGCTTGATTTGCAGAAAGCTAAATTCAACATGTAAATACAATAAATAGATTGCAAGCATAATTTGAGTAAAATAGGTAACAATATCTCTCATAGTTCATCTATCAATTGCACTTAGCTTTCACTCCCAAGTTTTTGGTTATGAAAATCTAACCCTTGTGTGAAATTCCCAAGAACATCAATGACCATAGATACGGCTATTCGAATAGATTTATTTAACACTCTGTAGAGGTTGTACAATTTTTTCCACACAATATGATCAACTCATCATGTCGGCTAATTGCATCATATGCCGTCATAGATAACACATAGTGCACACAAATATTCACAAAGCGATTTCATATATCATTATTCAAATTTAATTTGATTCCAAAACAATGTTCCATAAGTCCCAGCATGGCTAAGCAAACTAACCAACCCATGTAGGTAACAAATTATGACCAACTGATAATAACCATCCTACGATGATAAATGATCAACGCATACTAATGAAAAGGTGGATAAATAGCAATAGGGACAATAGCTACCTCCCACGGTGTTTTTAACAAAAAGCAATGCATGATAATTTAGATGGAAAATAATTTAATAAAAACTGGGTTCAACCTAATCAAGGTTGAATAGTTTGCCTTCATCAAATTCTTGATCTTGAACTATTTCTTCTCCTTGATTAATGAACAATTCTGATGCATCGAAGTCACTCGCACGAGAGAGAAAATCCAAATGAAAACTAAAAATAGATAACAATTTAGAGACTTGAACGGGCTTAGTCAGGAGTTCGTATGAGAGAGAACATGCTCCTGAAAGTTGAATCGGCTGAGGAAATCAAGAAAAAGAAGAGAGAGAATTGAGAGACTGACAAGTGGGACTAGCGAATACTCCAGAATCTTTTCTTTTTGGGAACTTCCAAATTCAACAGAGACTGACAGGTGGGACCCACATGTTATAGACATGATCCACGGTGAACTCGGTCCACTGAATCGGTCAAGGCTAGGGCTAACACAAGCAGACACATGGTAGACATGTGTGTAAAGCATGCTAAGGTAGCGCCGACTTTGTATCCTACGTGGCATGCTAACATGGCCTTGGTTGCGGTGTGTTGAGCTAGCATCTAAGATTACAAGAAGGATTTGTGGGGGCTTTAGTGTATGCTAAACAGATGGAAGAAAAGGACAAGAAGGATGGAAAAATTCCAGCAGAACTGCGAGAAGTAGTAAATCAATTTTCAAAAGTGTTTGAAGAGCCCAATGAACTGCCTCCTGTTCAGGGAAATGAGCATACAATTCTATTGAACCCTAAAGCTAAACCTGTCAACATGAGACTATACAGACTTCCTCATTTTAAAAAGGATGCAATGGAAGAACTAATTGGCAAAATATTGAAAACACAAACCATCAGGCCTAGTGTGAGTCCATATTCCTCTCCTGCCATATTGGTGAGAAAGAAAGACACGACAAGGCGAATGTGCATTGATTATCGGCAATTGAATGCAAACACAATTAAGAACAAGTACGATATACCCATTATTGAAGATTTATTGCATGAATTGAATGGAGCTGAATTCTTTACAAAGATAGGTTTAAGATCTGGCTATCACCAAATAAGAATGCACCCTAATGACATATTCAAGACCTCTTTTAGTACCCATGTTAGCCACTTTGAGTTTATGGTGATGCCATTTGGGCTGACAAATGCCCCGGCAACATTTCAAGCCCTCATGAATGAGATATTAGCCCCTTTCTTAAGGAAATTTGTATTGGTTTTCTTCGATAATATATTGATATACAGTCCCACTATGGAGGAGCACAAGAAACATTTAAGTCAAGTACTATCTATCCTCAAAGAAAATCAGTTTTATGCTATGATAAGTAAATGTTCATTTGGGCAAAGACATGTGGAGTACTTAGGCTATGTAATCAGCAACAATGGCATTGCCACTGAACCAGAGAATGTCAAGGCAGTAAAAGCTTGGCCTGTTCCTCAAACTGTTACACAGCTAAGGGGGTTTTTGGGTCTAGCAGGGTACTATAGGAGATTTGTGAAAGGGTTTGGAGTGATATGCAAACCATTGTTCAATGCCCTCATGAAAAATACTTTTGTGGGGGGACAAGACATGCTTTCGGAAGATCAAAGATTTGTTATCTAGGACACCAATGTTGGCTCTACCTAATTTCTCCAAGCCTTTCATCCTTGAAACTGATGTGAGCGAGCAAGATTTAGGAGTTGTATTAATGCAGAGTGGTAGACCCATAGCATTCCTTAGTAAGACTATTGGGTCCAAGGCAGCTGCCTTATCTACATATGACAAAGAGGAATTGGCTATATTGGAAGCATTAAAAAATGGAAGCATTATTTGGTGGGTACATCCTTAGTAATTAGGACTGATCAACAGAGCCTAATATTCATTCATGAGCAGAGATTGGTGGATGGCATACAACACAAGCTATTAATTAAATTGTTAGGGTACAATTACAAGATTGAATACAAGAATGGAAGAGAGAATAGGGCTGCTGATGCTTTGTCTAGAAGGCCACCAACCGAGCGATTAACAACTATTATTGTGGCCATTCCTAATTGGGTCTGTTGTGGGGGTGGCCCAACCCCCGTGACTAGGCCTTGCAACTGGCCCAATATGTAATAGGGCCAATAGTGTAGAGGAATATACTCATGTAAATATACCAATGTACCATCATCCTTTTCCCATTCTACCCCACTCATGTATATAAACCCCCAAGAGGAGCAGGAGGAGGGACATCCTCTCATTCTTACCAACTCTCCCATAGATCTGGCTCTCCTTCCTCTTCTACTAGTCCCCTTCTTTACTGTTTGGTGAGTAGCCACGACAGGGTCAATGAGGCGATACTCAGTTATTAAGGGGATGAAAAATGTTGGGAGTTAGAAGAAAAACTCAGAATTGATCCAGAATGTGCACCATCATATACTCTTCTTAATGGGGTGCTAAGGTATAAAGGAAGATTGTATATTGGAAGTAATACTAACATGAAGAATCAGTTGTTGTATTCATTTTACAACTCTGCTCTGGGTGGACATTCGGGAAAGAGGGCTACTTATCAGAGGTTAAAATTATTTTTCTATTAGCCAAGCATGAAGGCACTAGTAACTTAGTTTGTAAAGGAATGTGCAGTTTGCCAGAAGAACAAATCAGAGAATATACCATACCCTGGGCTGCTATAGCCACTGCCAATTCCTGATATGGCATGGTCACACATTTCAATGGATTTCATTGAGGGTCTTCCCAAATCAGAAGGTAAGGATGTTATACTTGTGGTGGTAAATAGATTCACCAAATATGCTCACTTCCTATCATTGAGCCATCCATACAATGTGTAGAAAGTAGTCAAATTATTCATTGATCAAATTTATAAACTGCATGGTCTGCCCACTGTGATTGTTACTGATCGAGACTGAATATTCACTAGTCTTTTGTGGAAAGAGTTGTTCAGTACATTGGGAGTAAGACTACATCTCAGTAGTACTTACCACCCACAAACCGATGGGCAGACGAAAAGGGTGAATTAATGCTTGGAAAATTATCTCAGGTGTATGGCATTTGCTAGTCCAAGAAGATGGCATTCATGGCTACCTCAGGCTAAGTGGTGGTACAATACTTCCTTCCACACCTCCTTGAATATGACACCATTCCAAGCCATGTACGGGATGAACCCCCGTAGGTAATTGAGCATATGCTGCTAGATTTAGCTACTCACGAGACAAGAAACATCTTGCAAAGTAGAGATGCGGCTATGGAAGCTATCAAAGCTAACCTTGCAAAAGCTCAGCCCCGTATGAAGCGTTCGCTGACAAATACTGAACTGAGAGAGAGTTGAGTGAGGGAGACATGGTATATGTGAAAATACAACCGTATAAACATAATGCTTTGGGACTCCACAATTCTTTGAAACATTAGTATTATAGTCCTCATTAGGTTCTAGAGAGAATTGGAAAGGCTGCTTATAAATTGCTGCTACCTGAAGGAAGTCAAATACATCCGGTGTTTCATGTAAGCCAGTTGAAGAAGCACATTGGCCCTAGACCTATTCCTAGTTCTGATTTACCACTGGTGGGTAAAGATGGAAGTATTCTGACAGAACCGGTTGCAGTATTGAGTAGAAGGGTCATTCCTCATAACAACGAACCTATCGTTCAGTGGCTGATTCACTTGGTGAAGTTACCTAAAGAGTCTACGACGTGGAGGGACGCTGATTTTATTGCTTAGGTTTTCCTAGATTTCAACTTTTGAGGACAAGGGTCTCAAAGGGGAGGTATTGTCTGTCTGTAACCAAATCAGTCCGAATTCAGAAAAAAGAGCAACTATGAAGTCTACTATCTAAAAGAATGGAGGGTCCAGATCAACTCATACCGTTTAGATTAGTTGCATTGGATTGTTGAGATGGTTTTTGTGCTACTGTTGCCTATTGTTGATTATCAGTTCATTTTTTGTCGCTACTGTTACATAGGACAGTGGTGCGGGTCACGCGACGGCTTTGTAGACTCCATATAAATATGCTTGTGTAGTTTGGAACATTATTGATGAAATAGAACCCTAGTTTACGTATTTTTTTTCTCTTTACTAGCTGAATGCTCGTGCGTTGCTACGGATTTAAAAAAAATTAGAACATATTTATATGCATGTTCTAAAAAATTTTACCACCCGTTAGTTTCAGAACATATAGTATGATAAAATTTTAAAATCCGTAGCAAGAGTATTTAGCCAGTACAAGATTAAGCACTGGATGAAAAATACAACATGTACTCTACAATGTAGTCTAGATGAAATCCACCTTGACCACTAAATCATGAAAAGAAAGATATTTTGATGGGAAGGTGGAAAGATTCGGCGCAGGTCTTTTAGGGCCACATGTCAGCGCTGTCTTTTATAAGGGCATCCATAGTGTATAAAAACAGAGGATCTTAAGCCACCTTAAGGTCGACCTTATACATTACAGGGGTGACCTTAAGCAGGCCATAAGCAAAAAAACCTTAAGACCAATCCTCAAGCTTAAGACCTGGCCATAAGCATTAAAATACATTTTTTCTTTATCTGATAAGTGGGACCATCTTAAGGCCTAGTGGGTTATATACATTACAGCATTGGCCTTAAGGTTTAGATGGGACCCACCTTAAGACCTCTTAGATTATATACACTATGGATACCCTAAGAAGGGGTGAAAGAGACCGGACCAACCACCAACTCCTTCTTTTATAATAGTAAAGATTCTTGTAATTTACTTTTTCCTGTTTATTTCCGTGTGCTTTCCGTCTGCGATCCCGAAATCTCAAATCGATTCGGTTCCCCCCTCATTCTGTTCATCTCCACCGCCGGCGGCACCCGCAACGCGCTCGCCCCCTCCATGCCTCCTCTCCTCGCCCTCCCCGTTCCCCTTCCCCTCCCTCCTTCCGTTCCTCCCCACCGACGGCGGCCGTGGTGGTGAGACCCGCGACGCCCACCTCCCTCCCCTGCACGACGCCTCCTGTCGTCCTTCCTGTCTCCTCCATCCCTCCCCAACCCCTCCTTTCTACAGCGCCGCCGCCGTCTCCCCCTCCGCCCCCACCATTGTTTCCCGCCTCCGCCCAGTGCCTTTCTCCGCCCTTCCTCCCTCTTTCCTCTACATGACTTGCTCCCCTCTCCAGGTATTACCTCTTTTCCTCTCCATTTTTCTTTGATTTTTTTCTTGTGTCCTGATTTCTTCACGGCGTCCTGGTTGGCTTGCTGATGGTTCTTGGTGTAATCGTGCTTGTTGGCCTGGTGACAGGGGCCCCAACGATGGGCGGTGCTTTGATTTTGCTCTTCTGTGCTGATTCCTGGTTGGCTTCCTGATGGTTCTTTGCGTAATCATGCTTGTCGACCTGGTGGCAGGGGCCCCAACGATAGGCGGTGCTGCCAACGGCAGGGAGGGGAGCGATGGGCGGCGCTTGCGATGGCAGCGAGGGGGCCAGCGTGAAGGCGAACAGCTAGGGCCTATCTTGCGCTGAATCTTCTGTCCCACCGATCCGGCGTGCTGCGTTGCCGATCTGCCAGCCGGTCAGTGCAGACCACCAGTTAGATTCCTCTTTCCCTCTCTCTCAGTGTCTCACATTATTTGCCAATTTGGTGATGTTATTTGTGGTTTGCAAACCTAGGTTTCCCATCGCCGAGCACAACCAGCAGAAGGACTTCCTCCTCGGTGCCTGCTCTCGCCGCCGGCCTGTTACACGTTGCGCAGTTGCGCCCAGCGCCTCCGTCACTCCCGTGGTGGGCGTCGTCCCTTACCGTTCCCAGCGCCGCAGTTGCCCGTGTTCCACTTCTGGTGAGCCCCCGATTCGTGCTGCCTTCCGATAGAAAATGGCGGCGCCCGTCACACGGTTTGCCACCTGTTATACCTTCTCAAATATCAGTATGCTTATGTTATGTTTGATGCAATGGGTGAATCAGTACGGACCATTATTGCATTCTAGGGAAGTCCCAAATGAAGTCCAAAGCTACCAACCATGTTTGATGTTATGGACGCAGAAGGTGCGAACCTTTTTCATATATTTTTCTGCCCTTTCAATATTTAGTGGCCCTATACAAGTGCTATATGGTTTGTGTAAATGATAGACGTTTGACAGATTTTGGTGTCTTCTCTGTAAATTGATTCCATAATCCTATAGGACACTGCCTGGTCTCATTTATGATTTGTGTGCAGCTGATTGATGACTTACTAAAGCATGTCAGATTGATAGATACCCTCTTTGGTTTTGAGCTTTATGATGTTCTATACAGCCTGAGGTTAGCTTTGCATGCCTCTGTTATGTTTTATAGGTTGCACCACTCATCTGAATCAATTGCCTACGCAGTGTCTCATTAGAAAATTACCCTAATATCTGTTTGATACACTAAAGGTGGTATTCTACTTGTGCTTTTACATTTGGAGACCTTTGGGGTTTTTTGCACCTATTTAGACATTCGTGCGCAATCATTGCCTCATTTCATTTTGATCAACACGGATGCCAAAGTTAGGTGTTCGATTCTACTTTTTTTACTCATACTTCAGATATTGACTTATAGGTTATTTGTATCAGGTGAATAAATCAATCCTATGTCACAGTTTCGTTACAAAAAAAATGACACAGAAATACCATGCCCTTTGCTTTTGTTCCATAAACAATGAATTTTGGTTCATGTGACATGAGCTATTGCATATGTATTGCTTTGTGCTTTACTTGGTTCTGTAAGTCAATTTTTAAGTCAATGTAAGAAGATCTAGATCGCACATTTCTCACTTCATTGAAGGATCCCCCATTCTTGAGTTGAGGGTAGCAATTGCCTGCCATTTAGTTACAATATACATAGATCTGTTACTAACCGTCCATTTATAGCCTCATCTCAGGACAGATGACTGAGCCCGTATGCCTTTAAGAAATTTTAACTAGGTAGCATCTTTTTCTTTCATATTTTTGTTAGATTTTCTTCTGTAGTGTATGTTTCCTGCTCTACAGCTTACATTAATTCTTTTTTTCTTATGTTTCCTCAGCTTCTCTCTTTATGCCTCAAGTTGGTGTGCCCAAAATCCCTCATAATGCTTTGGAAAGAGGGCCCAGGTTTTCTCTCTACTTACCAGGTTACCCTGTTTATCAATTTAATGAGAATACAGTGCTCAATTTTGTGCTCATGAATTCGCAAGTCTGAACACTTCTAATCTTCTATTTTAGAATTTTTGCATTTTCCCTAATGGTGCCAATTTAACATTTGTTCTTCCCAAACTATAGCCCCGTTTAGATCTTGGAAAAATAAAAGGTTTAGATCTTAGCCAATGTTCTTTGTTACAAAAAATATATCTATATGCGAGTATATTCTCATACCCTTGTTCCCAACCACATATGTACCTCACCTGCCAATGATTCCCTTTACCGAATAACACAAACACCATGATGCACACTGAACAATACCGATACTGATGCCATTCGTAACATCAATCTATCCAAGGTGGCGCAGCGTAGCACGCTTTCCCTCCTAGTCATGTACTAATGCACAGTAGAATTTGAGTTTGGATTCAAAACTGTTTTGAGTCCATTATAAAAGATATATTCTATCCTACTACTGCTATAAAAGTAATTTATAAATCTGAGCCGTCATTATAATTGGGTCCACCAATTGATGGCACAAATCTTTTCTTTTTCATATTTTAATATAGGAATTTTTAGCTATTTTTCTTGGATTAATGTGAGAAATTTCTTGCTTTTTTTCTCTCTTCGAATTAACGTAGTGGTTCCTGAAGAAGCTTTCAATTAGTACATATATAGATAGATAGATACCACATCGGTTTTGTTCGATCCATTTGGCAAAGGATGAAACAAAAACTCCATGGTCAACCTAGAGCACGGAAATTTCGCACAGTGCAGCACTGCAGCATAATTCTTGGAAGTTCCAGTGGAATTATTATATTCATGATTTACATGGCCTGATAGACGCCATTTTAATTGAGAGAAGTAGTAGTAGTAGTAGTGCAAAGGAATACAGCTCGAGCGAAGGACACATGTAGGTCTAACTGGAAAAGCTGAGGCAGAAAATAGTTTCACTTGTTATGCTTGGCAAAACACCTGATAAGCCCCCATTATTTGTGAACAGATACCGTCAAAATTTGCTGCGCATAAAGACTTAAAGAGAAACACATGGAAAAGTTAACTTGTTAGTGGTAGCTAGCATTTAGCCACAGCAACATGCTTTCTTTCGCCTTTCCTTCACACACCGAGAAGACCATTAAACACTAAAAACAACAAAAGAAATGACCATTTAGACGAAGCCACTTTTTTTTCCCACGATAGCCACTTTTTTCCAAACTTGCCTACGAACGGTCCATTTTTTCAAATCTAGCCTACTCTGTGGACTTCCCAAGCTCAGCGAGTACCTACCAACTAGGAGAGTTAGGTAGGTGTCTACTGAGCTACAGTAACTCTCAGCAAGTTGCCTACCGAGCCCCTGTGTGGCCGGCGGTCGACTACTGTGCATGCTTAATTAGTGCTAATTGTATTTAATTAATACTAACCGTAATTAATTAGTAAATAATTAATTAGCTATATAGCTAAATAAGTATGCCAATCTATCCCACCCGGCCATTATGCATAACATCTATTTTAATTAGTACTAATCATAATTAATTAGCACTAACCATAAGCTTAATTAAATGATAATCATGTGCATGATTGCTGTACTTAATTACATAGTATTATCCACAACATTCAGTTATATAAGCCATGTTACTTCGGCCAATATAAAAAAAACCCCAATTATTACATTTTATTTTATCTTCCTAAGGCTTCGAAGTGACAAATCTACAGTTGCCTCGCAACAACAGCATCTAGGGAAGGTCGGTATTGATAATAATAATGCACTTTAAAAATATTAGAATCATTAGCAGTTTAATATATGTATGCGCTTGCTTGTGAATATTCAACTAGTAGTAATGCAACAAGTACTAACTAGCACAAGGGTTAAACAAATATTTGTACTAGGATAAGGTAGCATGTCTCATTGACCAGCTACATGCATTTTGATCAAGGTTCCAAAACTCGGTAACCAGTATTTGCTCAAATCACCTCACCTTGTAGTGATTATATGGTAATCGGCCTTGTAACTGTTTTTTCTATTTTACTAACAGATTTATATATGTGTAATATATTCATATAAAATTAATGAAATTGAGATTAAGTGATTAACATATGCATTCTACTGCAAACTGCAAAGTAGTCTTGCTGTCAAACTTGTGCAAAATAGCATTAACATGTTCTCAAATGATATCGGTGAAAATGTTTTAGTGGAGACTGAAATGTTGTACTTCTTGTCACAAAAATATGTTCTACTAAACATAAAAAACACTGTTCTAACAAAGGAGAACTAGAAAAGGACAAATCCAGCACAATAGCTACTAGAACATTTCATTAATTTGCTTCATCTTTTATTAAATGTCTCACTAGACACAAAAGGGCAAAGGTAGTCTCCACTACATCACATCCATGGTTCTAAAATCAGGTTAAAACATAGAGAGAAGACAACTCAACTTCACAACGTGTGTGGGACTGCTGGGCTGTGGGCTAAATTGAGAGTGGGTTTCATTACACTGGACTGGCCACTCAGCGATTACATGGCTTGGTAGTTGATTACACCAAGTACTCATCCGGTTATACCAGTTAACTCGGTTAGCTACTCGTTTTTGTCTACTCGGTACTTAGTGAGGGGACCTGGTCTGAGTACTCGGGTGAGTGCTCAGCCGAGTAAACCTGTTTTTAGAACCATGACTTTGATCTGTGAAATTCATGACTAACATTAGAAAAAATCACCTCTACTTGCTGATTTATTCCAACAAGTTATGACCTCGATCAGTTTAGCTCTAGTTCTTGCCCTATTATCTAGCTAGTCCTTAGGGAAGAATATTTTCTACTCGATGTCTTACCGATATGGGACTCTAATAATTGCAATCTCATGACAATAAGTTTGTTCACTCAATATTCATGCCATCAACAACTCACCTTGCATTTAGAACTAAGTACGTCCAATCATGCATATAATTACCACTAATTAATTATAATTAGTACTAATTAAATACGATTAACACTAATTAAGCATGCACATTAGCCGGCCAGCTGCCGTACAGGGGGCTCGACAGGCAACCTGTCTAGCTAGAGGAGCAGTAGCTCGGCAGGCACCTATCAAAATTAGTAGGTCTACGAAGGAGGTTAGATTTGCAAAAATAGATATTCAGAAGTCAAACTTAAAAAAAATGGCTATAGTACTGTTTGTGTCAACAGTTTCATTTAGCACTAAGCAACAAAATGCAGATAACAGGCCCTGTGGGGCCACCATCAACCATTTCAACTTCATGAGGATTTGATCGCCTAGAATTGGGAGCCACTCCCTCCTTTTCTAGGGGTCTATCGCTATTATTACTCTTGTTTCACATTATAAATCATTTTGATTTCTCATGTTTATTCATCTTGTTTCACATTATGTCATTCTACGTTTCTGTACTGTGATCGAAGAGATACACCGAAGATGCGTGATTTTTCTCTCAACCATAAACCATTTCCAACATCATAAGGATTTGATCGTCTAGAATTGGGAGTTTTATAACTCCATTTCTAAGCGTCTCTCGCCTTTATTCCTCTTGGTTCACATTATAAATCATTCTACATTGTGATTCTCGCCTTTACTCATCTTGTTTCGCATTATAAGTCATGCTACGTCTATACGCTGCAATGGAAGAGAGACACGAAGCGCGATTTTCCTTTGCCCCAACCATTGAAGGGTATAACACTATGGAGAAACTGACAAAGCAGATAACAGAAACAACTGAGCTAAATTCACCGGAGGTTTTGTTTCTCCATGGCAACCAAGCTCAGCTGCAGTGTTTCTAGCTCCTTACCATCACAGCAACAACTGAAGCCATGATCTAGAGAAGTAAATTTACACAAGGGTAGGAGGTCTTTACACAGACATACACACAAACCCCAAGGGAGCAGCATTACAAAGATTCCTTCGAACCATAGAATCAGGCGTTTGGGGCCTTGCAGTTCTATTTTTTGTTTTCTTTTTTAACTTCACCACTACAATAAAACAAGCATTCCATTCTTTTCCTTCTCACATACAACATACGACGGAAAAGAACAGCGACAGGAGCTCAACGGGGAGACATATTTTTTTTCTCTTTTGGGCATAGAACAACAGTAGCACTTCCTGAAAAATCTTTCATGTTCCAAGAACCTAAAGGCTCCATTGGACGCAGAATAGCTCTGCACATTCTAAGGAATGCAATGTCCCGAGTCATCGAATCACCGGTCAAGGGGCTCGGTTTGATCCTTGACGACTAGGCGCTCGGACACTTCCGCGAGGGACTTGAGGTTGCATTTGATCAGGGCCTCGACGAAGTAGCAGGTCTCGTCCTTGGTGTTGCCGTCGGGGACGTCCACCACGAAGGACTCGATCACCAGCGTCCCGGGCCGGCCGTCGATGACCTCGGGGTGGACGGTTAGAACGGATGAGTAGTTCTGGAAAATGACAATCAGATCTTAGTCAGCGCACAAGTCGGTGTCTTTCAGCTAACAGAAGAGGCAGATAAGTTGTGCCCTGTATTCATACGAGTGTCTTCCATTATCCAGAACAACGCGTGTGACCAAGGCCACTTGTGTGGCATGGCTGAACACCACGACAAACGCAGTGACAGATCCTCATGCAACAAATCGGTTTTGCTATTGCACAGGCGACTGAAATTTTTTTATCTCTTAATCACCTGAAGTTCCAATCTCAATCAACTAAAGTTGTAGCCCCTCTAAAAAAATCACCTGTAACTTCAGGTGATTAAGATAAAAAAAAATTTCAGTCGCATGTGCAATAGTCACTCCATAACACGAAGGATGGCAAGTCAGGGCCATACTGTTAGTCCAAAAAGTTAAGAACATACAAACATCATATAACAACAACCAGTGCTTGTTTTGTGGTTAGACAACGAAAGTTCGTCGAAGCTATCTCTTGACAATGCCACATCAAGAGGAACCAGGAAATTCAGGATGAGCAGATCAGGCGAAAGTATCTCTCCCCATATTCTACGGCCATGAGAGGCGCATGCATTAGAGCATGTTACTATGTGATGGATTAAAGCCCATCATTATTTGCATCTGAACATATTCCTTATCGTCGATACAGCAGTGTAGAACAAACGCAAGTACACCTGTCCATTGTTTCGAGTGTACTGCGTTTACTAGTACAGGAACATTGCATCCAAGGAATTTGTTTTCAAAGAAGGAAGAAAGTCCATACTCTATATTCTAATTGATGGAATCTATATGTCATGTGCACACAGTTTGACCATGCAATGCGCTAGCATAAAAAAGGGATTAACCCACCATCATGTTTATCTTCTGTTATATTATTGCGATCATCTCGAGATGACAGATCGTGCAGCACATAGCATACTCTAATTTGAGATAAAACTTTCAGTAATTGATGGTAAAAGTGTACAATTTTAGAATAAGAAAAAAAAGAAGCAGCTGCAGGGATAAGAAATGTTTTCCTAATAGCTCTTCCAAAAAAGCAAAATCTGCATGTTTGATCCACAGCCAAGCATCCTAGAAAAATAACTACACGATTGACAGTCGATCAGGAATGAAACATACCTCCAGCCTATGATCACCTCCGACAAACTTCACACTGAGTATGTGCTCATTGTCATCTAATAGCTCCAGCCTCTCGGTGCTTCTCGTGGCAGGAAGCCCGGACTTGACATTGACCTCCCTCACACTCCCAATCTCAATGTTCCCTTTCATTTCACACCGGCTCACAAAGGGCTTGAAAAGCTGTGGCTGATCAAACCGCCTAACCAGAGACCAAACCTGCAAGCGAGCCACAAAGAGAACTACTTGATCAGTCAATTTGCTTGATTAAGAAACTCAATTGGATTTAACTATACACATGTAAAAATTTAGAAATGAAGCTTTCAATACATAAGTTCGTTGGTATTAAACGTGCTACATAAAGACCCTAACTGTACTAGATAACTCGGCCAGTCCTATCAATAAACATTTGAAAAAAAACTAGAAATTATCAGAAGAAAACCAGAAGGGATGGTGCGAAAGTTGATTAAAGACGATTCAAGAATAGGACAGCTCTTTTAATTGGAGACACACAATTCTAAATGGAGACTAGACTCTAGAGTTGAAAAAAAAACTAGGAATTATCAGAAGAAAACCAGAAGGGATGGTGCGAAAGTTGATTAAAGACAATTCAAGAATAGGGCAGCTCTTTTAATTGGAGACACACAATTCTAAATGGAGACTAGACTCTAGAGAGTGCCATGAATTGTATAGACATATTTAGACTTCGAATGATGCACCCTTGAAGCATATGCTGATCACTTCGGCTGGCAATTGACCAAAAATGAATGTTTTTCAGTTAATTAACTGCATGTATCACAGGCATCGCATAATTATGCCAAAAAAAAAAGATCACTAGATTGCATCCAATCTTCTGATAAATACTGAATACATATCCAAAAGAATGGAGTCCAAGTGAAGCATATCTCCACCAGCTGCAGAATAAAGGTACAACCATTGAAAACTTAACAAAGTAGTAACCACTGCAAGAACACCTAGAAATCCAAAAACAATTCACATAATAAGTAGATTTAGCCGGGATCTCGAGATGGGGGAAGCATCTCTCCACGTGAGATGAGGGTACAAAAAGGCTAATTAAAAATCCGCATAGCTCTTGTACAGCAAAGCAACAACAGAGGACCAAAACATGCACGACAATTCAAGATTAATACCTCCAGAAAAATCACAGGTTTCTTGCAAGAAAACGGAAATCTTTCCGCGAACACGACGCTGAATTGTTTCGATCAATTAATTTGCTCGACCAATTAAGGATGGCGAGGCAAACAAAAAACAGAGCCAGTTCAAGAAAGCCTCCGAATCAAGCTTCGATATGCCCCAATTCAAGAAACGCACCAAACAAGTGATGACTTGCAAACAAGTTGGCACCTTTGCCAATCTAGAACGGACGCATCAGCGCTCCAAAACCAAACAAATCAAGAAACCGATCAAAAACAACAACACCACCACAGAACGCCTCTACTCCGCCAAGAAACAGGACATGCGAAGAGAAGGAGCCAAAGGATCGAGGGGATCGAGCAAGAATCGACAGGAGAGGCGCTTACGAGGTGGACGGGGGCCTTGATGTGCTTGGCGACGGCGGAGGAGCACTGGTGGTCCCGGGGCTCGTGCCGGTGGAACCGCCGCACGTAGTCCGTCTCCATGGCGCGCAGGTCGCACCGCTCGTCCGCCAGCCGCCACCACCGCCCGGCCGCCTCCACTCCTCCTCCGCCCCCGCCTCCGTCCATCTCGACCATCACCACCACCCAGACGCCACCAGCAGCGATCAGAAACCCAGCTCCCGACCTCGCGCAGCCTGGCAATGGAGCCGCCTAGGCCTGCCCTTCACCGCGAGAAGAAAAAGCAGAGGAGAGGTTTCGCTTTGCTTGCTTTGTGGATGCCTCGGCGTGAGGCGAGACGACGACCCCTCGATGCCACTGAGGCCGCAGGCTCAGGTGTGGTTGTTATGCGACTGGCCAATTGCCGGGAGGACCATGTGCTGATATAGAAATTGCAAACAAGCCCTTCCGTTTCTTTCACTTTCTATTCTTGGGATTATTGCTGGCTTGTGAACTGATGGATGACACCCCATGACATGAGTGATGATGCCATTATCTCTTTGCTTTTTTACTTGTTTCGTTTTCAAAGTTATAGGGATATTGTTATATTTTTTTCCCAGAAAGATATGCGTGATGTCTTACAGAATAGTAATACATTTACAAGAAAAGTGTGATAAAAAAGAATAATAGTCCAAACGTGAACCTTCTGCCTAGATGTTTTCTTCTACTAACTTTTACTGCTTTACACGAGCCAGTTGACTAAAGTGTTACATTGACTCATATTACAATACATATCATAAAAATGCAATTTACCTAAAAATACCTAAAAATTTATAACAAAATTAGATGATATAATAGGTTTATAGTTTTAAGCAAAAAACAAAAAACATAAGAGCTTTGATCGGGCCATCATCTTGTAGATTGAATTTTCATTCTGATCTTGAGCCGCGCGTAAGATATCACATGTAAGCTGAAGATACGCCATTTTATTGATATTTTAACATGCAAAATGTTGTAAGCCCTCTGACCAGCTATTGTGGTGGTGGATAAAATATAAAATATTGTAAACTGTAATGTTTTGAACATAGCCATCTTGAGGATCTATGTGTAAATAGCAAAAAGAGATATAGAAAAATGAGATGATTGGCTTTTTAGAGGGGGAATTGGTCTCCTGGAACGGTCATATGGGGGAGTTAAAGTTCGAGTCCATCTGGTACCATGATAAAAGGGGAAGTGCGGGAGACGAAGTCCAAAACCTAGAAAACCCTATGTTTCCTTCTCTTTTTCGGCACGATCAGAAGTCATCCTTTGCGTATGCACCATCGTTCGGTCGGTCGTTCGGTCCATCACCAGCGTCGGCGTCCTCGCCAGCGTTGGCCATTGCCATCGCCACGCACCCGCCCGTGAACAAGCCAGCAACCATCTGCGCTAGCTAGCGCACACGCTATGTGTGCGTCAACGCCAACTCGCGCGCCCGTGCCTATCGAGGAGGCCGACTAGAGGGGATGAATAGGTGGGTCTAAAAATTCTTCTCTAATTAATTATTAATTTCTATTTAGCTAAACCAAGTATAAGATGCGGAAGCTTAACCCAAAATGGTTTAGCACAAATATCATCTAAATTAATTATGTGTAGCTAAGTGCACCAACACTCTAAGGCTTATGTCAAGATTTCAATTCTAGAAAGACAAGCAATCAATTTAATTCTATGAATGTAAATTGAGCACAAGAAAACAAACCATAATTGACACGGTTGCTTTTTACCATGGTGATCGGAGACTTGCCAGTCTCCCCTAGTTCACGTTGAAGTTAGCCTAAACAAATTGGACCAGTTCCACGAATTAAGCCGAAACACCTCAATCCACTGGTGGTAGCTCTTTCCCGCTCTGGATAGGTGAGCTTCAACTTTCACAATTTTGCTAGGACTTCTCACAACCTTCTTCAAGAATATCACCGTGCACGACGCCTCTAATGTCGTCTAGGAGTTGACAAACTCCCAGAGTAATAAATCAAGCCCCTTACTTGACCCTTACTGCGTGCAACGAATGCACAAACTCGAGTGGATACACAATTCACCTCTAGATACAACACATGCAATCTAGAGTCTACCTCCTTGCTCACAAGGTGCAACACATGCACAATTGACAGAAGGACCTCACACTAGCTCAAGAGAGTGAAATAGAGTGCCAAAAGTTATTCTCCAATCGATCACAAGAGGGTATATATACCCCACACCAAGAAACTAGCCGTTGGGATAGAAAAACAGGATTTCCGGAAGTACCGCAAGCAAACGATCGGTGCTTCCGCTCCCCTCAGCAACGGTTAAAAAAACTAGACGTTGTGAAAAGCCCAGTACTACCGAGCATCGGAAGTACAACAGTACTCATGCGGAACTACCGATTTTCTCGGGGACGAGAAGACTCCACACAAGTGTCTCTTTGGAAAAAACGTTTTGCTACATAAGTCGGACGTTTCGCAAATCAGAACTACCGCTCACACAGAGCCGGTAATACCGCTCACCGATCGGACCGCTCACACAGAGCTGGTCGAAAGTACCGATCATCGACTTCACTAGTCCTTGGCCACGTCGGATGGTTTGACCACTCAGGTCTCCGACCACGTTGATCTCCGACCACATTGTCCGAGTCGACCACACAGGTCTCCGACTACGCGATCTCCGACCACGCTGGTCTTCAACTACGTTGCTAGGATCGACTACATAGGTCTCCGACTATGCTGATCTCTGACCACATTGGTTTCGACCACTTAGGTCTCGACCACGTCGACCATGTAGATTTTCGACCATGTCAATCTTCGATCACACAGATCTCCGACCACCACGTCGATCTTCGACCACATTGAATCAATCGCGTCAGTTCGACTACGTCGATTACAACCACACAGGTCTTGACTACGGCGGTTTTGACCACATCGGCTCGACCACGCTGGTCTTCGATCACACAGATCTCGACCACGCCGGTTCGACCACTTTAATCTTCGACCATGTCGATCTTCGACCATATAGGTCATCAACCACGTCGATCTTCAACCTCGTTGGTTCGACTACGTCGGTTTCAACCATGCTGGTTCCTAACCATATTGATCTTCGACCACACAGGTCTTCGACCACATTGGTTTGACCACAATGGTTCTCAACCACACAGGTCTTTCGACTACCAATAGACACGGTAGTTCTGTGATTACAATACCGGTAATTTTGACTAGTGGTAGTACCGCAAAATACACTGCAGTAGTTCTGATTTCCCTAAGAAGTGCATATACTTCAATAGATTTTGCAAAACACATTTACAAACTACAGTATCATGCACACAAGGATTATCCATGATTTCCAACAAGTTGTAAAACACATTTGCAAATAAAAGCCTCATACTACAAAGAATGGAAACATGAACTTCAAACACTTGCAAAACATATTTGCAATATATAGCCCCATGTTACAAGAATTCAACACATGAACTTCAACTATTTGCAAAAAATATTCGCAAATATAAACCTCATATTACAAAGAATGGAAACATGGACTTCAAACATTTGCAAAATACAGTTGCAATGTATAGCCTTATGTTACAAGGATTCAACACATAAGTTTCAACTATTTGCAAAACACATTCGCAAATATAAGCCTCATGCCAAGGAGAGCTAGAACAAGTGAGGTTGAACTAGCTACTAGACATAACTCCTCTTCATAGTATGATAACCTATACTAGCAATCTGGTCTTCCAACCAATACACCAAGACCGGTAAAAGACTAGAAATATATTCTTAGCCCTAGCTAGTCATATCTTTGCCTTGCGTATCCCCTTGAAGCTTGATGACTCACATCTACACTTCAAGTCTGGGTCATATTCTTTACATGCATCAACACATGATGCATCCTTCACTTGACCTCCTTCAGCATATGATGGGTCTTCACTTAACTTGATGATCAACACATGATCTTCTCCTCTTAGACATATATCAACTCATGATGCATCCTTCACTTGACTTAATGATCTTCAACATATGAAGTCATCCCAAGCCTTCCCCATTTTTGGAACCTAACATATTCATCCAACTCATGAAAAACTTTAGTCCACAAAATAATTTTTATCAATCACTAAACTTCACCATTAACTCATAATGCAGGGACTAGATTCTACAATATTTCCTTTTTGGTAATTCATGATAATTTCAACAAATAATGAGATAGAAATTGAATTACGAGTATACATCATGTACATAACACTTATATACTCTTAAATAAGCTTTTAAAGTAAACCTTACTTATCCGGTTACCATTAATCATTCAACCATTAATACATAATGGAAGAACTACATGACAACTTGATTATTAGTATATATAAACTACACAAGCTATATATACTCAAGGGGTATGTTTCAAAGTAAAGATCCTTAATATGTGGAAATGAAACATGGATCAATACTAATGAAACCACAAAATATAGAGTGAATCCCCCTAAATGTACGCATACAAGAATGTATTGTGAAAGCATATGCACATATTCAAGTTTGACTTATTTGGTGAAGTTCATTCTATATTTCGATCCGAGGAATACAATAAGATAAGAATGTGATATTGAATGCATATCTCTTATATTTTTCTCATTTTCATCCAAATGAGACTAAACAATATCATAGTTAATAAACATATTAGTCTCACAATTATAGTTGTCATTATCACCAAAACTAACTTAATGGGGCTTGAACTTACAGCGCTGCCAGTTGTCGCGTGGTACCTTCTACCTAATATTTTTTGTGAGTTTATTGCTTTATATGAACCTATTGAGTAAATCATTAAGTTGGTACACATTACACTACATAGCATAAAAAATGTAAGAGCAATGCTTCCATACTTTCCCCTCTAACAAGAGCAGTACTAATCTCAAAGTAAATGAAGAGGTAAGTAACATCTATCTACCATTCATCTTGCTTTAAAAATTATGCAAATCACTATTAAGGAAAAGCATAGAAACACCTCACAAAATGTAATTCCCAAAAAAACATTCATATCATAGTAATATGGTTGAAATTCAAACTAGAATGAATGACCCCCCCACACACACACACATATAGAAAAAAATACTTTCTACTTCCGGGTATAGTTACTCCCACATTTGATGCACCACCTAAACAAATTTAAAACACTCCTTTATCTTTTGGTTACACTTATATACTCTCTCTGTCCAAGTTTATAAGGTGTATTTTCTTTTGTCACATAAACTAAGGAGATAGTTAAAATATCTAAATTAGCTGTAATTATTATCTCTAAGCACTATATTCAATGCATGCATGTAGAAAATAACAAATAAAGATACATATTTATTAGGGGTATAAAGAGAATATCACACTAATTTTGCATTAGAATATGAAATACGTCCTATATTTATGGACAAGACCATTTAAAAAATACACCCTATAAACTTGAACGAAGAAAGTATTAATTATAAGATACTTCAATATGGTACATATGAAAAACATTCATATTATAGTAATATGGTTGAAATTCAAACTGGAATGAACGCCCCCCACACACACGTATATAGAAAAATACATTCTACTTCCAGGTATAGTTACTCCCACATCTGATATACCACCTAAATGAATTTAAAATACTTCTTTATCTTTTGGGTACACTTATATACTCTCTCCATCCAACTTTATAAGGTATATTCCTCTTGTCATATAAACCAAGGAGATAATTAAAATATCTAGATCACCTGTAATTATTATCTCTAAGCACTATATTCAATACATGCACGTAGAGAATAACAAATAAAGGTACATATTAATTAGGGGTATAAAGAGAACATTGCACTAATTTTACATTAAAACATGAAATACATCCTATATTTATGGACAAGACCATTTAAAAAATACGCCCTATAAAATTGGACGAAGGAAGTACTAATTATAAGATACTTCAATATGATACACATGAAAAATTGCAAGGTAATATATGGTTTTTAACGTATTTTATAAATACCTTCATATTCACACATAAAAAAAGTATGTCTAAAAAAATATACATACCACCTCTGAAAAAGCGTACATACCACCTAGGTAGCTTTATATACTCATATACTATGCATACATACTCTCCATTACGTAAGATACTTCCTATGACGTGAGATAGGGCATAGGGAGTAACTACTCCGGAGAGCAGAAAAGAGCCTTCATACACACATACATACTTTAGAGTATCTTATAATCATTATTAGAGTATACTAAAAAGAATAAAAATGTATAATAATATTATTTAAGCGGTATATAATAAGTAGGAGTATGTACTCTCAGGAGTATAGAATCATATATATATATATATATATATATAAATAAATAATAGGGGCACCATGGTGCTCAGGATCTATGTTGAGACTTTCCATCCATGATTGATTCAGCATGCTAAACCAATGACTTCCTTTTCAAATTGACGCCTTTTCGAATTAATAAATGTTAACAGGTTGCCTGATATATTACACTTACACGCATCTAAAAGTAATCCAAAGACAGAGAGGCTTGATGCCCAGACACCATGGTACCCCATTTCTGCATCCTATATATATATATTCTCTTTTTTCACTTTTTGATGGAAGGTGCTGGTAAACCATAAACATGCATGCCATGGATGATCTTTCACTCGCAACTGATATCATGATTCATGATCTTAGAACCAAACTTATCAATACCGTTCCGGTACCGATCGATACAAAGTAGCCCTACATACCATACTAGCCTCGATATGGTCGATACCGGTAATACCGGCTCGATACCTGCTATACCAACTTTGATGTCGGACAATATCGATCATACTAGTGGAATTAATAATATAATATATTAAAATATATGCTATATTTAATAGTACTACTATATATTTGAAGTTATATTATGAGTGATATTTGGTATGCATATAATTAAACATATATATACTTATAAGTAAATACTTATATTATTATATTAAATTTGAAACGGTATATAATATAGATTGGTTCCGACATATACCAATCTATAGACTAAACCAGTATAGCCGCGGGGTGGCGTTGACTAGTAGGCTTACTACACATGCAAAGGGGTGGAAATGAAAAAATATCATGGGGATGGTGGGCCCACCGCAGTGGCTAGAATAGCAGTGTAGCACCCGTCACCACCATGCTGATGCATCTTTTATCATAATACCCCAACCTTTTATTATAATTATGAGATAGACCCTCTTTCTGGCGTGTAGCCAAGTAGGCTGCGGCCATGCACCTAGACGTGGCGGCGCCTCATTGGCTGGGGTGTGCTGCCGTGTGGACCCTTTTAACGGTAGGAATTTTCTACGCAGGACAAATATGGCAGGTCTGATCCGAAAGCAACAGCTCCATTCGAAGATTCAACGAATGTAAATAGTCTGATAATAATGCATTTTTTTTCTAGCAAAGGTATATAGATAATGAATTCTTATCTTTCCTGAAGAACATACTAAAATTTTCAGACAGTTATAAATAGATTCTTTAGATAGGTAGAAAGGCGTTGGCCAGAGCAACCACAACGAGACGTTAAACACACCAAAAATCTTTGGTCAAATAATCATATGAACGAGAGAGTGGCGAGATTTGGACCTCGATCTAAGCTACAAAACTTAATGCATGGCCGACCAGCTGTTATGCTACGACTAGCCAGAAAAAATTGCCTGATACTCAAGGACAAATATGGTAGGTCTGATCCGAAAGCAACAGCTCCATTCCAAGATTCAACAAATGTAAATAGGCTGATAATGATGCATGTTTTTCTAAGAAAGACATATAGATAATGAATCCTTGGGTGGGTTTGATCCGGCTCGTGGCTTATAGCTTTGTATATTTTGCTATAGTAAATATTTTTTAAATAGTGTTTTTTAAGTTGTGATCTACAAGTCGATTGTAATACACACTGTACCAACTCCAGCTGTGCCGACCAAAATCACATGCAACTGTATCCCTCTTCGTAATATTTCTCGCAAACAATTAAAATTCAACCAAAAAGTCATAAATCACATTATAAAAAACCCACCCCTTATCTTTCCTGAAAAACACGGTTACGAATAGATTCTTCAGATAGGTAGAAATGTGTTGGCTAGAGCAACCACAACGAGACGTTAAAACACACCGAAAATCCTTGGTCAAATAATCATATCGATGAGAGAGTTGCGAGATTTGGACCTTGATCTAAGCTACAAAACCTAATGCATGGGCCACCAGCTGTTATGCTACAACTAGCCAGAAAAAATTGCTTGATACTAAAGTAGAGAGGATTTTTCAAAGAAAGGGGTTAACAACCGCGGCCAGCACTAGGAACCCTGACCGCCGGCGCAAAACTTTGTCAGCCCTCTGTCGGTTCCTCTCCCCTCTTCACTAGCGTTTTTGCTGGCGTTGAGTGGGTGAGGGACCATTGATTTTTTTCAGAAGTAACTTCAGATTTCTTTAATTTCTTATATTTTTCTTCCTAGATTAAATTCTCTAGTTTTGTTCTTCTCTGAATTATTAGCCGAATTATATTTACCCATGATGGGTTTTATTGAACCAACTCACCTAGATGACGATGGCGACGCCTACGCTGGAAATTGACACCGGGTTGAGATAGGTGCAAATAAATCACCTCTGATTTTCTTCCAACGAACAACATTGCTTTCGAGGCGTATGTCCTACACATCAATGGGGATCATCGACAGTCTACTTCCCACAACTGTGTTTGTTGGCAATCAAGACATCCTTGCAAGATACAGAGTCGATGAGGAGGAAGATAAAGAAGTCTAGCACGTTCATCGAGCTAAGGACTTGATGGTGATATGTTGTTCGTCTATAATCTTCAATATAAAAGTTAGGTACTTATATACTTATTTATTAAGTTATCAATATAAATCAAAGCATTTTTTTCTAAAAAAAAACTAGCCAGAAAAATTAAGTGACACTGGTTGTCCTTTGAATTGCCAAAAAAAATACAGCCAATTTCTTAAGTAACTTTCGCCCTTCTCGCTTTGTATGGAAGTCCTAAGTTTAATTTGTTGAAATATTGTGAAGAATAACATGGAAGTCGCCTTGCCATCACTGGTGGTTGCATGACTGAGTTATTTGCGTAAAGAAACCATAAGTCTCTAATTTAAGAGCACCTAACTTTTGATGTATAAGCTTCACTTGAAAGCACATGCATGTGGTAGGACGCATATACCTCGAATGATGTCAAACTCAGCTCAACAATGTGGCACATTGCAATGACGAAATAATTCATCATTTGCATCATTTACACAGGCAGTCTTGTAAAATGCTTGCAACAAAACTTCAACATGGAGTTACATAAATGCTTGAGAATGCCATGTGAAGTTTGTTCTTATTGAAATCAGTTAGATAAAATCAGTCTTGATGAAATCATTGAGAGAGGAATTATGGCATGTGCTCATATATTATTATAAATGGAAATAACAGTAAGTCAGACAGCAAAAATAATTAATGTGTGGTTGGAATAAAACCATGCCTTTCTTCATAATTATTTTAGTTTTAACGGTATAGTTCAGTTCAAAATTTCTACTGCTAGCTCTTTCTAAGAGAGGATGTGAGAAGTAAACAATTAATAGGATCATTGGTGGAGCTGACAAATGTTGCCTCGGATAATAAAAGGTTTAAGTGTTTATGTGCAGAGTAAAAAATAGTATATATTTACATATTTTGTGTAAAATACCATTGACGATGAATAGGGTCTACTTTTTACTAGAGATCCCCAAAAATAATGTATGTGGTGTGTAAGGTACAAGGAAGTACCCTTGACTATTTACTTCTATAATTAGTTATCAGCAAAGGCGTATAAACTTTTGTTATTAAAGTAGAGCATTATTGATAGGAATATCTACTGAAATCATTTTCATGCAGTAGTTTAAATAGTTTCAGACATTTTGATCCATGCAAATACCAGGAGTTAATTTTCTAAAAAAAGAATTACTACTTGAACATATGCAAGTTACCAAACCCATCAAAAAGCTGAGAGCGAGTAAAGAAGTTTTTACCATCGCACTCTCTGTTGCAAGCTGCAACACACGCACACATGCATCTGAATCCCCCCTCTCTCATTACCAACCCAACGAGTTTTTCGTACTTACAGCGTTTTTTTAGGCCGTATTTTTATGAATGTCAGTATACGTATAACAATAGTGAAAATATCCGTTTTACCGTCCGTTCAACAGACGGTGACAATCAAAAGCTGACACGTGGCCGAAGGAGCCCCATGGTAGCCCGGTCACTGCACGGCCACGGGGTGGCAAGGACCATTACCCGCCGCCATTACCCCTAATTACCCCAATTAAATTAAGCATGCTCTAATCACCTGCTGTACGGTGGCCAGGCAGCAAAGTTTGGCATCGTACGGTAGAGGTGGCCCCGCGTGTTTTTTAACTACTTTACTGTACATGAGAAGGAATGCAATCGCCCCACGTGTTTTTTAGTTACTTTACTACGCATGCGAATGAATGCAGTAGGCCGAAGGCCATTTGGCTACTCTGAAAAATGAGTGCTCGTGCATACGCGACAAGGGAATAGACTACTGAAAGGGAGGTTGCATCATATCTGTCTCCTCACGCGCAGTTCACTCCTGCCATTATCGGTGCTTCGTTAGTGCGCTATGGTCTCGCTCGCGCTATAAATTGCGAGCTCTCTCGCAGTCGGTCTCACAGTTTCTTTCGCAATCTTTCTCGCAGTCGATTACCAGCCATATTAGCAGGTAATTCTTGTGTAATACATATATAAAGGCATGCACACACATATATATATATATATATATATATATATATATATATATATATATATATATATATATATATATATATATATATATATATATATATATATATATATATATATATATATATATATATATATATATATAATGAGTGTTTCATGCACCGGTGCCTAGGCACCCATATCAATACCCGTTGATTTGCTTTGAGATTCGTAATGTTTGATGTGGGTATCTTCATATACCCATAAAAAAGTATATTTCAGATGTCAAACTTCGAAAAAATTTAAATGCAACTTCAGTTTAATTAGTTTGAGCTATTTTTTATGGTATATACTCACTCTAGTCGTATTGAATTCAAAAGTAGTTCAAACTAGTTTGAACCGAATTCAAAACTTACTTACCATAAATATATCAAAGGTATAAAACATTTTCATACCTAAACTCAAAAAAATTATCAATCATACACGTGTATCGGACGGTTCTTGATGTGGTGCCTAGGCACCTGTGTGCCTTATGTAATTTTCCTATATATATATATATATATATATATGTGTGTGTGTGTGTGTGTGTGTGTGTGTGTGTGTGTGTGTGTGTGTATATATATACATACATGTCTACACACACATATATATACACATACATACAGACGTATATACATACATATATATATGTACATGCATATATATGTTAATATACATACATACATACATACATACATACATACATACATACATACATACATACATACATACATACATACATATATATATATATTAATATGTACGTATGCATGTATTTATGTTGCCCAATCTTCGCACTAATATATCATCTATCCTATTTGTTGTAAGGTATGTCTTTAACAGAGGTTCTTGAAGAGTTATATGATGAGAACCACCGGTGCTAGTCATGGATCATGGGTGACGTGGATGGCCCTTCGCCCTTCAAGCTACGGGGAGGGAGTGATCATTGGGAGCTGGATGATCGCTACGTCCCAATCCTATGGGCCACGGGTTTGTTGCCCTTTGTGAGGCTGGTCTCCATCGGATGCCAGTTCACCCTGGATGGCAGCCTGGTCTGAGCACTTGTGGACAGGTGGAGGCCCGAGACGCACACCTTCCACTTTCGGTGGAGTGAGATGACAGTTACTCTGCAGAACGCCTTGTTCTTGACCAGTCTCCCTCTCTGGGTGACGCACTTAGTCCAGCCCCTCCACCGGCAGACTAGAGGCTTGGATATCCCGGAGGGTGCTCGTGGCGTCTCCCGCACTTGGTTGAAGCATTTCAGTTAGTGCCCGTGGGATGCACCGGAGAGATCGTCAGGACGCATCTCGTCGCGTACCTTCTTCTGCTCTTTGGTTGGAGCACGTTTCCATCCACACACGATGATATTTGCAACCCTAAATTTATCCGCATCAGCAAATCTTTGGCTAACGTGAAGTTTAGGGCGATGCTTCAGTACAACTAGGGATCAGTCATCCTATGCACCACATATCGAGGGTTGTATGACGCTTGCCAGCACAGCACCGGTGCTAGCCCTAACCTAGCCATCTGCTACGTGCTCCTATAGCTGTGGAGTTGGGAGCACTTCCCTATCGAGCGTACGGCTTTACAGAGGCCAGTGCACCTGTTCACCGAGTTCATCGACCAGATAGACATGCCCACTATGGGCTTCCGGTGGACCGGTGCTCGTCTACAATGGGCCAAGGATAGGACAGCGAGGTGATACTTGTTGTGACACGATGAGTTCGAGTCGTTGCACGACGGTGACATCATCTGGACTCCATGGACTCCAGAGTTCGTGCTGAGTGTAGTGCCACATGGGTTGTCCGTGCAATGCCTCTAGGACACTGAGTTATGGGCAATGACTTGCCATCTGGTGTTTTCATACATGGTGGAAGCTTACACGCCGTAGTGTATAATGTGATAGTTTAGTTTGTGCTAGGTCGTACCCTCTCCGGACAGCAGGCTCCTACAGCGAGACATATACATGTGAGTCAAACTCCATTCGAATAATGTTTACACTTCGTATATCTTCTTTTGTAACATCAATGATTTCAAAAATGCAAGCAATTGAGGGCAGGTCGGCATGGTACGGACTGGCAGGCACTGCAGTAGGAGTAGACGACGCCATGGACGGACAGGCGCTGTTGGATGTCGTAATGGAGCAATATCCATATAACGTTCGGACATACGATGAGTACCTATAGTGGTACATACCCCAGTTGCTTGGCAAACTCACTGTTCCTCCACCAGATCGCTCGGAGCAGGTCATGCATGACGACAGTCTACAATGCTCGTTCGATCGCCACAGCGCTTCGCGACGCCATGGCACTATAAGACAGTTGTAAACTCTGATCATTTCATTTATAAATTTCATACTAGTCATTATTGAACCTGCTTCATATGTCACTTCAGCTAGAGCAAGCGCAGCGCATTGCAAGCACATTAGAAACTGTTATCAGCAGCCCAGACACACCACCGGTCCTACAGAAAACTTTTAAGTACATCCTATCACAAGCCAGAAAACAATGGACAACCTGAGCTGCGGCCATTTGACAGAACACGCCAAGTGCATAGATTACCCAGTGGGGGCATTGTGCTCACCCGCCAGGTCATCGCGACCAAGCGAGTCCGGCCTGCCATCGCAACCTACCGAGTCTGGTCGGTGTCATAGTACTACCCGTCGATCATCTGTGGGCCAGATCGACGAGGAGGTAACTTACGTACAAACCTATGTTTCATTTTCCTGTTGTGTCTTACATTTCGCTAACATCATGACATTCTCTCGTCGTAGGTCCATCATCGAGATGCATCACTTTTACCCTTCACACACCCTACACAGACTACCGCTATCTGTCGGTCATCTTTGCTGCTCATCCAGGAGGTACAAGATTCATATTCTACATCCATAATATTTATTGTGACTAACATCATTCTATCTTGTAGCCTTCAATTCAACATAGTGGTGATGGCTTGCCCACCAATGACGATACGGGCCTCCCGGCTGCTTCCAGGGAGCGGTACATGGCGTTAGGGTTTGCAGCGTACGCAGGGCAGAGCTCATCGTTCACACCGTATGCAGGGTTTAGAGACTTCGGTGGGCAAAGCTCCTTTTGCTTCGCTAGCATATCATACGGTGAAGTCCAGGGCTCCTCCGCACAACGGGGATTTCTAGAGTTCATCATTTAGGACTTCATCGCTGGCGGCCCCCAATTCAACATGTCTCAGTAGGAGCACATTGATGCTTACCACCAGACATTGTCTGCTCTACCTCAGTCTATTAGACCACCGCCAGCCACTCAATAGATGGAATGATCTACATACCTCCTCCGATCCGACACACACGCTTCGTACCGGCTGTCGTACCCTATAGGACATGCTCAATGAAAGACAAGGCCACGCACGTGGAGGCAGACATGGCGAGGAGATAGTACTGGCTCAGATGAGTGAGCCATGTCACATCTCGTGCGATACACTTTTTGTACTGCTATATCCCGTACCATGTGTTTTTTGTACTTTTATATGTACTCCTTGCATAATTAAATAAAAAATTACACCATCAAGTCTATTGTGTAAGGATCCTTAAAAGAGCTCTTTTTCCATATTAAAAAAACCTACAAATAGTTTACATAAATGATTTTTGAGTAAAATTCAGAATAGAAAAAACTACGAGCAAATTACATAAAGAACTACGCTATGTTGGGAAGTTGCACAAAAATTTCATAACTTTTTATGCTCATTTGCTATATCTAAAAAATGCTATGAGCAGTGTGTAAATAAATTTTGTAACCACGCAATTAAACTAATTAATTGCAACTGGTAATTACCTATTGTCCCGTGGCCGTGTGCCACCACCTTGGCCGCACGGTGGCCGGGCTGCAGGCTCTTGGCCGCACAGTGGCTGGGCGGTAGGCCCTTGCCACCCGGCCACAGGGCTCTTTTGGCCACTTGTCAGCTCCTAGGTGTCGTCGCCCGGTGATCAGGCAGTAAAATTGATATTTTTGCTATTGTCACGTGCATACTGAAATTCTTGTAAATGCGACTTTAAAATGCGCTAGAAGGGCCATAAACTCCCAACCCAAATAGTCCAAGTACTACATCAATACATGTGGTTTGGGCATAGGGGCACGTGCATACGCGATTTCATCAACAACTATTGTTCCAAATGGCTTTAGCTTTTGGCTAATTTTGACATTTAGCTTATTTAAGGCAGAAGCCACTTGGAACGCATCGGTTTTTAATTTAGTTTATTTTGGTTTTTTGGGGGTTTTGGTTTTTTTCCTTTTCTTTTTCTCCTTTATTTCTTTGCATTGTCCATGATGATATAACATTTTTTTCTATTTTTTCTTGGAAAAAATTCTCATCCGCTACAGTGTAATTTTAGCCATAAGATAAAAGCCATAGCCAGAAGTTTCAACCGTAAACCAGTTGGAGTGAGACGGTTTGTTTGGGTTTTAGTTTTTACTTTCTTCGAAAGTTGAAACAAACATGACAATTATTTAAAATGAATTATCTAAACAGTTTCTCAAGCGTAAAATCATATGTGCCGTTTGCATCGGTGTCTTCCACGTCGGCTGCTGCCTGCCTGCCTTTCCCTGCCCTACAGGGCTCTATCTCTTCCCTCCACCACGCGTGTTTGTGCCTGTGTTTCTGCGACTAGGCACGTCCATGGCGACGCCGTGTGGATGTGGATGCATGCTGCAGATATATCCTTGGGAAGGACTGATCCATTCTAGATGCATGGGTACATAGATAGCATGATATCCTCGTGTGTTTAAACCTGTTCAAAATGGTTTTTAGCTTTCAGTTTCTCTATTGCAGCAGCCAGAAACCGTTTTGAGTATGATATTTTCTCAACTAAAAATCATCAGAAAAAAAACCAAAAATCATGAGTAAAAACCCATTTTGAACGCCCCGTAAACCCGGCGCTTGATCGGCGATTGGTATTGCATTGACCGGCCGTGCTCGCTGCGTCTCAGCTTCTAGGGCGTTGCAGCTGAAGTTTGACCCCTAGGTGTGAGTTTGACCCCGTAAACTTTCCGTGAGACGGTTATATGGATTTCAAATTGTAGCCGTCCAATTAGGAAGAAAATATGTGTGTTACGCCTGAGTCATGGAGGTGAACTGGACCCTTTGGACGTACGCTTGACCAAATTACATATTATATATTTATTCGTACACGCCGGTCAAATAGCTTAAATCACGAGTTAAAATTCTCAAATTTTTATATTTTTTTGGTGCGTGCGCTTTGTTTGTTTGGCACAATTATCTCATTCCTATATATGATCATGGCAAATTCCATTCTATATTATTATGAGCAACGGCAAAGCCCAGCAGCCAATATAACTTCGTATGCTTATATTACTTAGGAAGAGATGGCTAGTTTAATGGTTACATTAGCATTTAAGTGGTAAAACTAAGTACTTCTTAGCGATCTTTTTTAGGGGCAGAGGGCCCCTCTAGCCCTGGAGATCGAAGCTCCAGATGTGATTATGAAACCTAGTTGTTCCTCAATCCTGTATTAATCTGTACTAAGCTTGTGTTCAAAAATTACATGAGAAGATGCCATAAAACCTCGTTTCCGTCTACCCACTACTACAGAAAAGATCATCACAGACGGTTCAAAAACGTCATCACAGACGGTTTTGTGAACCGTCTGAATTTATGGGTCAGTAATAATACGAGATCATCACAGACGGCTTTTGAACCTTCGTGGTGCAATATCACGACGGTTCTTAACTAAAACCGTCAGCGATAGTTATAATCACGACGGTTTTAATTAAGAACCGTCGTGATTTCTCGCTCTTCTGACGGTTTTAGTTAAGAACCGTCGTGATATTAATATATCACGACGGTTCTTAACTAAAACCGCTCAGAAGATTTAGAAATCACAGACGGTTCTTAATTAAAAACCGTCTGTGATTATAACTATCCCAGACGGTTTTTAGTTAAGAACCGTCTGTGATATTCTCTTCTACTCCTAAACGTATTTCTGTTTATTGGCTAGCCTCAGGAAATACTAGCCATGCCTTCTGAAATAAGCAGATCAACATGTACATGTATACATCCAATTCACATATCAATTCATTTCACAAAGATAAAACATCAATTTTTATTAAGATTAGAGCCTGCCATTACAATATCTCAAAACAACGAGCAGGTTACACAACAAGAAAAGAGAAAAAGCAAAGATCATCTATGCCTTCTCGCCCCTGATGCAACGCATGAGCTGGATGTCTTTGACGCCCACCATCGTCGGCGTTGATTGAGTGTCTGCACGGTTGGCACGAGCTAGTTGCTTCTGCGATGTCTTGCCTCCCGTAGACTTATGCGTCGTCTGCAAGGAGGAGGACAACAAGGAGGAGGAGAATAGCAAAGAGGAAGAGAACAACAAGGAGGAGGACAGCAAGGAAGAGGAGACCAGCAAGAAGGGAGAGAACAGTAAGGAGGAGGACAGCAAGGAAGAGGAGACCAGCAAGGAGGCTGGGTTTTGGTTATATTTATAGGGAGGGAGGAGAGGCGGCTACGATCCGTGGGGTGAGGATTGATCGATTTCTATTGGCTATGATTGGGTCGAGTAGGATCGACGGGCCTGATTATCACAGATGGTTCTATATATACAACCGTCTGATGAATGAATATCACGACGGTTCGATATATAGAACCGTCTGTGAATTAGAGCACAAAATTTTATATACCGATGCAATATAAACAACTAGTCTGAAAAGATAAAATAGCAAAGTTTTATATGCCTTATATATACTCATTTGAAAGGTTTCGACAAGATCTACAACTTTTCAGTTGAAGCAAAATCCAAATTCCGAAAGGAAGACCAAGAAAAAGGGCAAAAACATAAACTAAAAACTTATGACGCAGGTTTAAGTCCAAAGATGGCCGATTTTCGGGGTCTTGGAGGGCAACAGGTGCAAGCGTGTTGTTATTTTTAGATCGGGCTTGTCGTTAGCTTTCCAACGAGTACAAGAACGTCGAAAACGGACACCGTATGCAAAAGTTATGCCCGTTTTACTGAAGGTGTCTCAAAACTGAATCATACTTGGACAGTAAGCGGGAAAATATGAAATTTTGAGGGATTGCAAGGCGGGAAACTTATCACAGACGGTTTTTATTATAAAACCGTCGGATACTAGAATATCACGACGGTTTTATAATAAAACCGTCTCGTGATATTCCAAGATCACGACGGTTTTATAATAAAACCGCTCAGGATAATCTGAAATATCACGACGGTTTATATTATAAAACCGTCGTGATATTCCATATCACGCACCGTTCAGCGGTAAGAACCGTCTATGATACTCCTTTTTCCCGCCACAAATATCACAAACGGCCTCTAAATTAAAACTGTCTATAATAGTATACATCACAGACGGTTTCACAAAACCGTCTGTGATTTAGCGTCTAGTATTATGTTTCTGTAGTAGTGACCGTACGTCCAACTTCCATCGAATAGACACAAAGGCATTTAGAAAAGGACATCGGTATACAATCGAAAAGTCTACACTGTAGAAACCACCGTAAACTTCTAAGTATACACCCAGTTAAATGGATTAAATGTACAAGTGGATTTTCCTCGATCGATTGGTGTGCTTACATGGAGATAGAAGGTTTGGAATGCGGAAATTGTACGTATGAAAAGAAGGCTAATTCCTCTTCCGATTCTTCAACTTAGATGCATTAGTGTATTTTTCTGGACTTTTATATATGATCGTGCAACACTATTTAGCTAGCCAATTGGCTCGAATTCTACTACGCTTCAAAATTCCCTTCAATCATTTACAGTATAAAATTTATCATACTAAAATAGAAAAGTAAATATAATTTCTGCAACGACAAACAGGTTTAATTAATTAGTCCTAGTTGAATAAAAACAAATAAGTCAGTTACTACATCTTAAAGCTAACGTTAGCCTATGCGAGGACTAATTTTGATAACTTGATAAGAAAACAGCTGAGTGCATATTAAGAAATGACCAAGTTTGATTGTACCTTTCTACATGGATGCAAATAAACAAATTCCAGAGGTAGCTAGTGATCAATCTTAAGTGACAAAACTGAAAATATACGGCCAGCTAGAACTCAGAATGCATAACTTGATTAACTCTTAAAGGCCTATATATAGGGCTCTACCAAAATAAATTGCACCTAATTATTAGCATCTCAAAACCATGGATGCATGTGGCTTCGACTAAAATAAATTGCACCTAACTAGAATCTAGAGAACGGCTCTGCTCATATTCCATATATCCCTCCTAGCTAGCCAGTGATCACAGTGATAGAAATGCCTATTGAAACATCTAGACCCCAAAAAATTGTTTTGGTAATTAATGATAATCATGTTTAAGTGAGTAACATGTTTGTTGAGATGATTAAAAGGCTTAGTCCTGTATTTAGAAGACATCATGGAGAAGAACATGGAGAAGCATGCAAGATGGCTATGGTTTAATTTAGCTTAAGACAAAAGTATAAAAATAGGTTAAGGATCTCTTTCTAGATTTTACCGGTTTTGACGTTTGTCGAATTAAGATAGGATTGATAGGCTATATGTCGTACTATTAAGAGGGGTTCTTGGCTAGTAGCTTGACAGTTCTTTTATGCCACATAGCTCAATTTTTGTGCATGCTTACATTTGTGTAACACCTTAGGGTCCAAACCGGTTTAGGTCTAACCCCATTCTGGATAGGCCACACACACGTAGTAACCCGCATGCACTTTCGTCCTCGCTTCGTGCAAAATGGTTAACCGGAGGTGCTACTATTGGAACTCCTAGGCTTATATGTAAGTGCTTCTCAAGTTAAGCTAGCAAGGTGGGACTAACCCAGAAATTCATGTGCACACACACACATAGGCCAACATGGGCCAGGGTGTCCAATACACCCCCCTCAAAGGACCCAACGTCCTCGTCGGACCAACATACCCACACTGGGGCAAATGATAAGGATCTCCCCTCTTGGCACATGTCCGTGCGTTCAGTGCCAGCACATATGCCATGCCGTGTGTCCGCTACGGGCCCACATGCGCCATGCACCATATGCCCGCGCCCCTGACCCGCACGCGCTCATGTAACCGCGAGAGTCAGCTCTGATACCATTTGTAACGCCCTAGGGTCCAAATCGGCTTAGGCTTAACCCCATTCTGGATAGGCCACGCACACGTAGCAACCCGCTTACACTTTCGTACTCGCTTCGCGCAAAACGGTTAACCGGAGGTGCTACTATTGGAACTCCTAAGCTTATATGTAAGTGCTTCTTAAGTTAAGCTACCAAGGTGGGACTAACCCAGAAATTCATGTGCACACACACATTGGTCAACATGGGCCAGTGTGTCACAATTTGAAATTTCATTGTAGTCCTCTCTGCTATGTTTTTCTAAAACCGGTATGACCGCCGTTTTAACTGTGATAGTACCGCTGCATCGGTACTATTAGGATTTACATGCTGATACCTTTTTTCCAAAGAGGTGTTGTTTTGGAGTTCTTAAGGTGCGGTACTATAACACTTCTACTCCGGTATTACCACAGCGGTATGACCGTGGTGTGAGCCCGATACTAGTGCACATGTGGTATGACCGTGTTTTTGTTAATGGTAGCTATTTTCCAAAGAGACACTTTGTGGGAGTTTTCCTTTCCTCTAGAAAATGGTACTACCGCAGCATAAATATGGTACTACCACTTGCAGCGGTACAACCAGGGCTTGTGAGTGCGGTATGACTGGATTTTGTGTTAACGGCTAGTTTCAGTGCATTAAATGATCAGTAAATAGCCGTTGAACAGAGGGTTCGATACTACTGACCACTACATTGTGGTACTACCGCTCGACTTGATTTTTTTGGTGATTTTGTCCCCTAACGGTTACCTTGGTTGGTAGAGGCTATAAATACTTTCCCATCCACAGCAAGGGCACTCTCTTAGATCTCTATTGAGCAATCTTGAGCCCTTGCATCCCTCTTCAACCCTAGAGTATTTAGTTCATCTTTTGTGGTTGTTGGGAGCATTCAAATGCATTGCATCAATTGTTTGAGCTTTGTGGCACTTAAGGACCATTAAGCAAGCATCATCAACTTGTTACTCTTAGAGTTTGTCAACTCCTAGACGACTTTGAGGCGTGTGAACCATGATCTCTTCAAGAAGGTTGTGATAATCACTTTGTCACACTCCCAAGGAAGCTGTATTAGCCAACATGATAAGTGCATTATCTCATGTGGGTAAAGTTGTGCAACCTCTGCAGAGTGTAAAACTATTTGAATAGCCATGTCCCCGGTTATGGACAATGCTCTGTAATTTCACACGAGAGGTAGAGATTTCATAAAAACCTGGTTAGATTAAGTTGGTAAGTGAATGGTTAGTTCACTGGTGGTTTATTACATGAATGGTTAGTTTACGGGTGGTTCATTGGGTGGATAGTAGTTCACTGGTTGTTTACTCAATTTCTTTGATTTCCTTACTTATTACTTGTTTTTAAAGTTTACTTTTAATCTATTCATTGTATTTAATATAAATTATTGCTTTCTGCAAAATAACCACTCAGCTATTATTAGCTCCTACTTATCCTCCTCTACTCACCATTTTCGGTCGTACAATGAGTCAACGATTTAAGCAATTTGGAGCTATATCACGTCAGCATCCGTAAAGAATATCTGACGGAAGTATAGGTAAGTAGTGAACTGATGTAAAGCGAACCAAAGCATTTGGGACAATAGCGCATGTACATGGAGGCTAACCTTTTGCTGAATAACCTTATCGCTCGATCGACGGTTGGAAGATATATAGCTAAAACGCATCGAAAGATATAGAAGGAAGTTGTTGTTCAACTGATAAGTTGTTTGGGGACAGTGTCCTGGAAGGCACCATCAAGAATGTATGAGCTAGTTAACTCTATAGCCCCAAGGGTGAATGCACAACTTGGTTCCTCATTTTCTTCGCACCAGTAACAGCAGCGCCGGCCGTTTTGATTTTTTGTTATTTAAACTTTTTGGCACATCTCCTAATAAAGTTTTTTGCATGATCAATGATTACGTGATAAACTAGAGAAAAAATATATAAATATTGCTATAAAATCGGTGTCAATTTACTAAACTTCATTGTGCCATAAGATATGAAGCTGTCCTCAAAAGTTGTATTGTAGAAATACGTGGGATGAATTATTTATTTGTTGCTACTAATATTTAATGCACAATTACATGTTAGAATCAACTATTTATCAATTTAAAATGTTAAAACAATTCAATGTTATGTTTTAAATAGGAGAGGCAACGAATAATTATTGGAATATGAAAAATAGTCGAATTTGGTCCGATTTTGAGTATAATTCGATCTAAATTCATATATGATATTTGTCAAATCCGAATTTGTATCCGATGTTTTCTCACAACATAGGAAGTATCTCGCGTAACGGAGAGTATGTACGTGTAGTATACAAGTATTTAAGACCATCTAGATGGTATGAACAACTTTTCAGATGTGGTATGTACATTTTTTTCGACATACTCCTTTTTATGTACGTATATGAATGTACATATTTACAAAACACGCTAAAAACTATGGACTTCCTTGCAATTTTTTCGTGTGGTTCACATTGGAGTATCGTATAATCAGTATACGAGTATACCTAAAGTGATAAATGAGTATTTCAAATTTGATTAGATGGTATATTAGTGATAGGTGTAACTACACCCGAAAGTAAAATGTATTTTTCTGATATATGTGTATATGTGTATATATATATATATATATATATATAATTTAAGTATTACTTAATCTGTATCCGATCCATTCTCACCCCCTAGCTGTATATCGCGTAGCTGGGGACATACGTCCAGATCAAATGCAACATGGAATGGTGAACATGTACGGGCGACCGGTTTAGGCAGCGACGACCGGTCAGTGCCTAGCTTATGGATGTTCTTTTTGGCTGCGGCTTATGGCTTTTGGCTTTTGGCTGAAATTTTTGAATTTTGGTTGTTTACGACAGAGATTGCGGAGAGAGATATTCGCTTGCAATTTTGGTTCATACAGATGTTAGGCTTTTAACGTGTACTACAATTAACTTGTAGATCCCATCTTAAGAAAATACTCCATTTAAAAGTTAGGTACTGTAGCAAAAGCCAAAAACCGCTTTTGGAAGCCAAAAAGAACACCCTCTTAATTGTGGCTAGCTGCTCACTGTCAGTCTGTCACTCATCTCTCACTCAAAGCTACAGTACAGTCGGTTAGTGCTTAGCTTAGTGGCGGCTAGCTGCTCACTGTCACTGATCTCTCACTCAAAGCTAGAGTACTGTAGTGACGCTTCCTTCCTTCAGCAATTAATTAGTAGACGCTATTCTTTTCGCACGTACGTACCATCTTAATTTGATCGATCATCCAGTTCCATTAATTCGTGTGCGTGTGTGAAACTTAAAAAAATTAAATTCAACTTCAGTTTAACTATTTTAAACCGGTTTCATAATATATACTCAGTATAGTTGTACTAAATTCAAAAGTAGTTCAAACTAGTTTAAAGTAAATTCAAAACTCATTTACCATGAATATATCATGGGTACAAAACATTTTCATACTCAAACTCTAAAAATTTTATAAATCATACATATATATTAGATGGTTGTTAATGTGAGTGCCTAGGCACGCACGTGCCTTATGTAAAGTGTTTTATGTACCATGGTGTCTAGGCTCCCAAATCAATGTCCATTGATGTGTTTTTAGATTCACGACGTTTGACGTGGGTGTCTTTACATACCCATAAAAAAGTTTATTTGAGATACCAAATTCCGAAAAATTAAACTTGACTTTAGTTTAACTAGTTTGGCTAGTTTTATGGTATACTCACTATAGCTGCACTAAATTCAAAAGTAATTTAAACTAGTTTGAACTGAGTTCAAAACTCATTCACTATAAATATATCAAGAGTATAAAATATTTTAATATCCAAACTCTAAAATTTTATAGATCATACACGTTATCAGATGGTTGTTAATGTGGGTGCTAGGCACCCAATTGTGTTATGTAATTTGCCTATATAAGACGGCTACGTATCCAAATTAATACCCGCTGATGTGCTTTGAGATTCACGATATTTGATGTGGGTACCTTCACATTCCTATAAAAAGTGTATTTGAGATATCAAACCCAAAAAATTTAAATTCAACTTAAGTTTAACTAGTTTAAGCTAGTTTTATGGTATCCACTCACTATAATTACGCTAAATTCAAAAATAGTTCAAACAAAACTCACTTACTATAAATATATATATAGCTAACTTAATATCATGGTGTCAAACCATCATAATCTAAAATAAGTATTTCTTCTATGTATCACGTGTGTCAGAAACATGGGGATTCCCGAGTAGCAACACACAGAAATTTACAGATTCCGCTAGCGCTTGCCCATTGTCACATGTTACCAACCAAACAACCTTAGCTAATATGATCTCGTGTCATCGAAGCACGATTAATCCTGAACAATACTACAACACATGCTGCTATATACTTTCTTCAGTCATAAATACATATTATTTTAAAATACGTGTAATCAAACTTACAAAATTTTGATTATTGATATCTTTTTAAATACATGAAAACCATATGTATATATTTGTCTCAAAAATACTTTAATAAGATTATAATTTTATTAGATTTTATAAATATATTATAATGTAAATTAGTGATTAAAGTTACTCTACCCTGAGTTAAGCATATAGCTAGCGTTTTTGGTGAACTTCACTTCACACCTAAAAAATCCCGATTGGAAAGAGAGAAACTTGACACGCTTGAGATCGTGTCGACGTCTACAACATGCGTATATGACCAGATGAAGCAGTGGCGGAACTAGGATTCGGCTACGCCCCGGGCTAAACTCTAGACTCTAACTAACGCCAATTTATATCCATACTATGGCATAACAAAAATACATCACAAATACACCATTGATATGAAACTTGAGTTCTATGTTAAAACATAAAATATAATAAGGAAAATATGGCAAAACATAAACAATTTAGATTGATAGAAACATTCACAAAGACAGCATACCTTGGCAATTTTTGATGTATAAGTTGTGTTGTCTATAGCCAAACCAATTTAGCGGCTCAATTCTGAACTCCCATCTGCTCTGATCGCCTAAAACAATATGAAAATAAAACATAAAATACAACAAATAAGATTTTTTTCAATGCTAACTATATAATATTGCACAAAACAACTTTAAAACTAAAGTTGTAGATGACCACCAAAGAACTCTTGATTTCGGCCATTTCGTGCATATTTCCACCACTAATCCTAGATCTAAAATAGAGTCTATTCAGAAACACTACCATCGAAATTTTCCAAACCGGCTCATCAATGTGTAGAAGAATTCTTGCATTCCAACAACCATGAACACATCATCTATCCCCAGTAGAATGTACTGTGGAAGCAACCGGAAAATGCTCAAATGAGTGGCCTAGGAACAACTGTTGGTGATATGTCCTAGAGGCAACATGGAGATGTTGAATATATCACATACTATGTTTATGATACATTGCTTTGTTCCTTGAAATAGACATTATCATTATTGATCAATGAGTATGTGACTTATTCATGAGACTCTTAATGCCAAAATGTTGCTATTTCTAAATGATCCCTGATTATATTTCATATGAGGAACAAATATGATTCAAAGATCAGCATATGTATTGATTGATGATCATGTCTCATGGATCATGGTATGGAGATACCAAATCAATAATATGGACATGTGTTAGTGAACATATGTTGGATAGACCCGCCATGAGACACCGCAGATTCCATGTGTCATCGCTTGGTCTCAAGTAGTGTTTATGTGGAATCCTTAGACTTGAGATCATCATGGTTCCCAAGATGCGTAGTAGCTACTTTGGGACTACTAAACACTACTCCGAATCGGGTAGTCATAAAAGTAGTCTTTGGGTTTGCCATGAAACATGTAGTGGGATGTGAATGATCAAGATAGAATTTGCCCCTCCTTATAGGAGAGATATCTCGGGCCCCTCGATGTAATGGATTATGAAAGTGCATGGCCATGCCAAGGTGATTGAGGAGTCAATCACGAGTTTATAATCCATCACGGAATCGAGAGAGTGATTGAGCTATTAAGAGGATGACACGGTCTCGCCTTGAGCTTAATCTATATCGTGAGGCAAAGGGATTAGTACATGAGAACATTACAGTTCAAATGATATGATCTTTACGTATACTTTGGGATTAATATGTCTTACTAGAGGCCGCTATTAACACGGTGACCGGAAGGTGTTTCGGTCGCGACCAAGTATACGTGAACCTACAGGGTCGCACACTTAACGGGTTGGAACACTAATTCGAATGTGATTCGGATATGGGCTCAATTCGGATAGAGATCCGGATAGACTCTATTGGGCCTCGGTCCACGAGGCCCAAGTGAGGAGGTCTATATATGGAGGCGAGGGCTGAGGAATGCACCGATAATCCCGAGCTAATCCGTAGCCGCCACCTCCGAGCCAAACCCTAGCCGCTCGCGAGTCTTTGGTACACTCGCGATCGGCGTTCCACCGGACGTGTGGATACCGGTGGGCGCGCTCGTTCTGCGGCGTTGATCGGCATCAACAACCTACAGATTGGATCTGCTCGTGGTGTGGTTGATCGCGTGGAGGAGACGATCGGTTCGGGACGATCGACTACTTCCACTACTACTTCGACGCGCGTGGTTGGATCGGCTTCTCCAACTCTTCTTCACGCATGCTGCGTCTAGTGGTAACGATCTATGATCCTTCCTTAAGCATGATGTTCTTGTGTGCGCGGTAGAAAAATTTTGTTTTCGCTATCGTAGCCTACTCGCGATCCATTAGTGGTATCGAGCCATCTTGCTTAGTTTGCGATCCGGATCGGTGCATATGTTGATATGCGTTGTAATAGATTGGATCTATTACGGACTAGATCAATCGGTCATAAGGGGTTGGAATATGTATGAGTTGATAGCATCATGTGGCCAAAAAGATTAGTTCGTGCTCCTTCTTTGATGTACACGCGACTTGCCCCTACCTACCGGTAACACCATCGGGCTAATCACAAGCACAATCGATGAGATTGAGACAACGGATCGAGGTCTTGTGTTGCGGTCTCCTCAAGCATACCGATCGCGATGATTGATGTGATTGATCTAATGAAAATTGAGACATTTTGAATGGCTCGGTTTGGGTTGATTTGATCGACCGATGAGATTTTCATAGCGATTTCATAGATGCGATCTATGTAATTCCGTGAGGTTTTCGGCGACCGACCGGTCAGGGACCGCCGTTAACGTACGCATAGATTGTTATAGAAACACATTCATGTCGTATGGTAGAATATGTTCTACGCTAACTTGTTTTTGCAGGGAATGATGTGAATGGTATGGCATAGATGCATATGTGATGCATGTGTGTTTTGGCGGCTGTGTGTCGTATTAATCACACCGGGTTGAGGTCGTTCTTTAATTGTATAACGACTGCGTGTCGACTTGTGATGCTTGAGCTCCCCATGTAATTCATTTGCTACCTATTAGTTGTAATAGTTTAGTTCTTTGCTATGGAGGCTTCAAGCATGATGACAAAGAGGACAAGAAGTGTGGCGAAGAGTATCACCGTGGAACCATGGCGATGGCAACCACTACGATACAAAATGCCATACCATTCACGATAATGTGATTATATGCATGTGATGTTTATTTCTTGTCATACTATTCTTTCATGCCATACCAACTAAGGGTTAGTTTTTCATGATAGAATAGCTTCTCTCAAGAAAAAATTAAGAATTTGTTTTGATGCCCTTCCAATTGTCGCGCTTATAAGAATCATGATCATTGTTTGGTAGGTCTCGCCAAAGCGAGTACCATCAACTATCTTGATCTAATAGGGTGGATGTCGGACATCCACATGCATAGTATTGGTTTACTTGACAAGGCTATCAAATTAGATTTGGGCCTTGGGGCATGGTGTTGGGAGCCGGGCATTGGATGCCACCCAACAAACAAGAGTCACATAAGATGTGATTAGCCGTGTTGCTTACCTACGTCACTAGGTTTCTAGCAAAGGATGCCAAAGCTCACTAGAACTTAGATGAACATGGATCTTGACCACTATATGTCGTTAGAGGAAGACGATTACAAAACATATAGTGGGAGTATCTTTGTTAAATTGTTTAATGGAAGATCAAACATGAACATAGTGCTAAACTTTGCATATTCTTTGTTGTAGATCATGTCAACTAATGCCGCATCCAGTTCTTTTAATTTGCGATCTATTCTTGAGAAAGAAAACTCAATGGAACGAACTTTTGGATTGGTATCGCAACCGAGAATTGTTCTCAAGCAAGAGCGCAAGGAGCATGTCCTTGAGTCTCCTTATCCCGATGACTTGCCCGATAATGCTACCGTGGTCATGCGGAAAGCTTATGAGAAGCAAACGAATGATTACCTTGATGTGAGTCGTCTCATGCTTGCCACAATGTCCTCTCGAGCTTGAAGCAATATGAGAACACGATGCCTACAATATCATTGTGGGGTTGCGTGGTATGTTTGAGAACCAAGCAAGGGTGAGAGGTTCAACACTTCAAAGTCCTTGTTTGCGTGCGAGCTTGCTTGAAGGGAATCCGTCGACCCTCATGTGATTAAGATGATTGGCTACATTGAGAGTCCGGAAAGCTTGGTTTTCCCCTTAGCCAAGAGTTGGCTATCGATGTGATTCTTCATCGCTCCCTCGAGCTTTGAGCCATTCATTCGAACTATCACATGAACAACATGGACAAGACCTTGGTCGAGTTGCATGGGATGCTAAAATCACCGAGGAAAGCATTAAGAAAAGCACCATCATGTGATGATGATGCGAGAAAGGCAAGGGCAAGCCCTATGTAAAGAAAGGCGCGGTCAAAGAAAGTTAGCTCCCGATGAGATCGCGAGTAGTTCTAAGGCCAAGCAAGTCAAGAAGGGTCCTGCTCGATGCATTGCTACTACGTAAGCAATCGTGACATTGGAAAAGGAACGCCCAAAGTACTTGGAGGATCTTGAGAAAAGAAGGAAGTACGACTTCCGCTCCGGTATAAATGTTATAGAAATCAATCTTGCTACTTCATCTATCGATTCTTGGGTATTTGATACCGGATCGGTTGCTCACATTTGCAAATCGTTGCGGGGCTAAGAAGAAGTAGAAGTTTGAGGAGGAGCGGTGGATCTTCGCGTTGGCAATGGAGCAAAAGTTGTCATGGTGGTGTTGGCACCATGCCATTGTCTTTACCTTCGTGATTAGTTTTGGAATTGAATAATTGTTATTGTGTTCCATCTCTTTCCAAGAACATTATTTCGCTTCATGTTTACAAGCGAAGGTTATGACTTTAGATCCGTGAACAATGGTTGTTCTCTTTATTTCAAAGATATGTTCTATTGTCATACTCCATTGGTGAATGGGTTATATGTTCTTACTCTTGAAGAGTCATCGGTCTATAACATTAATACAAAGAGGCAACGATCGAATGATTTGAATCCCACGTTTATTTGGCACTGCCGCTAGGTCACATAAATGAGAAACGCATGGAGAAGCTCCATAGAGATGGTATTCTGCACTCATTTGATTTTGAATCATTTGAGACATGCGAATCTTGTTTACTTGGCAAGATGACAAAAGCACCTTTCACCGGTCAAGGTGAACGGGCAAGTGACTTATTGGCACTCGTACATTCGATGTATGTGGACCAATGAGCACAACAACCGAGGTGGTTTTCGATGATTTCATAACTTTTATCGATGACTTTAGTAGATATGGATATATCTACCGATGAAGATAAGTCCGAATCCTTTGAAAAGTTCAAAGAATTCCAAAATGAAGTGCAAAATCATTTAGGCAAGACAATCAAGTTTCTACGATCCGATCGTGGAGGCGAGTATTTGAGCCATGAGTTTGGTAATCATCTCGAAGGATTGTGGAATTGTTCCACAATTGACTCCGCCGAACACCTCAATGGAATGGGGTATCGAACGAGAAATCGCACCTTATTAGATATGGTGCGCTCCATGATGAGCCACGATAATCTTCCGTTGTCTTTTGGGGTACGCTCTTGAAACACCGCTTTCACACTAAATGAGTTCCATCAAAATCGATAGAAAAGACACCATATGAGATGTGGACAGGACAACGTCCTAGCTTGTCTTTTCTTAAGATTTGGGGATGTGAGACTTATGTAAAACATTTACAATCTGATAAGCTCAGTCCTAAATCGATAAATGCTTCTTTATCGGTATCCTAAGGAAACAAAAGGATATTACTTCTATAATCAAGAAGAAGGCAAAGTGTTTGTCGCCCAAGATGGTGTCTTCTTAGAAAGAGTTTCTCTCAAGAAGGGATAGTGGGAGCATGGTGCAACTTGAAGAAATTAGAAACACCGAAAACGTTTCAGCTCCTCTGTAACCACAACAGGATGAACAAACTGTTGAAGAACCTGTTGTGGACACACCGCACCACGTAGGTCGAGAGGTCACGTCGTGCACCGAGAGGTACATGTTCTTGACTACTCAACAACGGGACATATTTTTGTTAGACAACGATGAGCCTAAGACCTATGAAGAAGCGATGATGGGACCAGACTCGAGAAATGGCTTGAAGCCATGAGATCCGAAATTGAATCCATGCACGGAATCAAGTTTGGAACTTGGTTGATCCACCGATGGTGTTAAAACCATTGAGTGCAAATGGGTTTTCAAGAAAAGATAGACATAGATGGAAATGTTCACATCTATAAAGCGCGATTGGTGGCCAAAGGTTTCAAACAAATTCAAGGTGTTGATTATGATGAAACTTTTTCGCCGTCGCAATGCTAAAGTCTATTCGGATCATTCTAGCGATTCTTGCTTATTTCGACTATGAAATATGGCAAATGGATGTCAAAACAGCTTTCCTTAATGGAAATCGAGTGAGGATGTGTACATGACACACCCACAGGTTTTGTCGATCCGCAATCGCCTAGAAAGATATGCAAGCGCAAAGATCCATTTATGGATTAAAGCGAGCATCTCGGAGTTGGAACATTCGCTTTGATGAAGTAATCAAAGGGTTTGGTTTCATCAAGAATGAAGAAGAGCCTTGTGTTTACAAAAGGCTAGTGGGAGCGCACTCGTGTTTACGGTCTTATATGTGGATGACATATTATTGATCGGAAATGACATTCCTATGCTCGAATCATAAGTCTTCATTGAAAAGTAGTTTCTCTATGAAAGACTTAGGAGAGGTGGCATATATTCGGGCATCAAGATCTATAGAGATAGATCAAAAGGTGATTGGATTAAGCCAAGATACGTACATTGACAAGGTGTTGAAAAGGTTCAACATGCGAGATTCCAAGAAAGGCTTCCTACCTATGTCACATGGTATAAATCTTAGCAAGAATCGGTGTCCTAGTACACCGATGAGCGGGATAAAATGAATGCGATTCCATATGCTTCACTATTAGATCCATTATGTATGCCATGCTTTGTACACGTCCAGATGTCTCGTATGCTTTAAGTGCTACGAGTAGATACCATCGAGATCCGGTGAAAGTCATCGGATTACCGTAAAGAACATCTTGAAGTACTTGAGAAGAACTAAAGATGTGTTCCTCGTCTATGGGGTGAGGAAGAGCTCGTTGTAAATGGTTACACCGATGCTAGCTTCCAAACTGACAAAGATGATTTTAGATCGCAATCTGGATTTGTGTTCTGCCTGAATGGCGGTGCGGTGGGCTGGAAGAGTTCCAAGCAAGAGACGGTTGCTGATTCTACAACAAAACCGAGTACATAGCGGCTTCAAGTCGCTAAAGAGGTCGTTGGATCAAGAAATTTGTTTCGAGCTTGGTGTGATGGCTAGTGTCTCCACCCAATGGACCTCTCTTGTGACAACAAGTGGAGCCATTGCGCAAGCCAAGGAGCCTAGATCGCACTGTAAGTCCAAGCACATTCTACGGCGATTTCATCTCATCCGCGAGATTGTGGAGAGGCGATGTTAAGATATGCAAAGTACACACGGATTTGAACATTGCGGATCCGTTGACAAAGCCGCTTCCCACCAAAGCATGAGGCTCACACTAGGGCAATGGGTATTAGATACCTACATGGTTGACTCTAGTGCAAGTGGGAGACTGTTGGTGATATGCCCTAGAGGCAACATGGAGATGTTGAATATATCACATACTATGTTTATGATACATTGCTTTGTTCCTTGAAATAGACATTATCATTATTGATCAATGAGTATGTGACTTATTCATGAGACTCTTAATGCCAAAATATTGCTATTTCTAAATGATCCCGATTATATTTCATATGAGGAACAAATATGATTCAAAGATCAAGATATGTATTGATTGATGATCATGTCTCATGGATCATGGTATGGAGATACCAAATCAATAATATGGACATGTGTTAGTGAACATATGTTGGATAGACCCGCCATGAGACACCGCAGAGATTCCATGTGTCATCGCTTGGTCTCAAGTAGTGTTTATGTGGAATCCTTAGACTTGAGATCATCATGGTTCCCAAGATGCGTAGTAGCTACTTTGGGACTACTAAACACTACTCCGTAATCGGGTAGTCATAAAAGTAGTCTTTGGGTTTGCCATGAAACATGTAGTGGGATGTGAATGATCAAGATAGAATTTGCCCTCCTTATGGGAGAGATATCTCGGGCCCCTCGATGTAATGGATTATGAAAGTGCATGGCCATGCCAAGGTGATTGAGGAGTCAATCACGAGTTTATAATCCATCACGGAATCGAGAGAGTGATTGAGCTATTAAGAGGATGACACAGTCTCGCCTTGAGCTTAATCTATATCGTGAGGCAAAGGGATTAGTACATGAGAACATTACAGTTTCGGTGATATGATCTTTACGTATACTTTGGGATTAATATGTCTTACTAGAGGCCGCTATTAACACGGTGACCGGAAAGGTGTTTCGGTCGCGACCAAGTATACGTGAACCTGCTGTGGTCGCACACTTAACAAAGTTGGAACACTAATTCGAATGTGATTCGGATATGGGCTCAATTCGGATAGAGATCCGGATAGACTCCTATTGGGCCTCGGTCCACGAGGCCCAAGTGAGGAGGTCTATATATGGAGGCGAGGGCTGAGGAACGCACCGATAATCCCGAGCTAATCCGTAGCCGCCACCTCCGAGCCAAACCCTAGCCGCTCGCGAGTCTTTGGTACACTCGCGATCGGCGTTCCACCGGACGTGTGGATACCGGTGGGCGCCGCTCGTTGCGGCGTTGATCGGCATCAACAACCTCTGATTGGATCCGCTCGTGGTGTGGTTGATCGCGTGGAGGAGACGATCGGTTCGGGACGATCGACTACTTCCACTACTACTTCGACGCTGCGTGGTTGGATCGGCTTCTCCAACTCTTCTTCACTGCTGCTGCGTCTAGTGATAACGATCTATGATCCTTCCTTAAGCATGATGTTCTTGTGTGCGCGGTAGAAAAATTTTGTTTTCTGCTATCGTAGCCTACTCGCGATCCATTAACAACCACTGCAACTGGTTTCTCCCCTGGATTGATGAGAAGAAAACTAATGCACAAACAAGGTAAACCATGGCATTTCAGATATTCACCAAAAAACTTGATCCTTTAGAATGTCTATTGTAGCCCTGGGGATCCTAACAGTTACATCAAGCATAGTCTTCTACACCAAATTTCCACACAAAATCGGTCAGATTTGGAAAAGAACTTGGAGGATGATGGGGGCAGTAGATCTACCTCACCTTGGGGTCACCGAGGAGAGCCGGAGACGGGCGGGCTGGAGGCGGGCGGCGCGGGGCGAGGCGAGCCAGAGGCGGGCGGCGCTGGATCGGCGGAGATCCGAGACGGGCGGGCAGAGGCGGGCGGCGCCGAGCCGGTGCGGTGCCGAGACGGGTTGGGGCGGCGGAGGCGGAGACGGAGGAGGCGGGCGGGCCAGAAGATCCGGCGGGGCGGCGCCGGAGGCGGGCGGCGCGCGGCCAGGAGGCGGGAGGGCCGGAAGATCCGAAGAGGGTGGCGCCGGAGGTGGGAGGCCGGAAGATCCGAAGAGGCGGCGCCGGAGGCGGGCGAGCCGGAAGAGGGCGGCGGCCGCGGGAGGTGGGCAGCCCGATAGAGGCGGCGCGGACGAGGCGACGAGCGGCGGGTTGGCGAAGTGGCGAGGCGATGAAGTGACGAACGGCGGCGTCGCTTCGCTTTTTGGCTTCGGCCTTCTGCGCCTGGCTTCGCGATGTTCAATTAGGGCTATGAGCGAGCAAGCAACGCAGGCGAGGCCGCGAGGGGGAGGTCTTGGGCCGAGCGAGCGCGTGATGGGCTATTGGTTACCTGGGCTGAATGCTAATAGTACTACCCGGGCTGGGCTATAAATACCTGGGCTATACACTGTATTTTTTTCACGCCCCAGACTAGAGCCCATGTTGCCATGGGCCCAATTCCGCCCATGAGATGGAGTATGTATTATCCTTGGTGATACGCAGGACCTGCATTTGCCACACATACATGTTGGCATGTGCCCGCGCTCCCAAGGATCTCGCTTTGTTGGGGATACAGTACAATAGGTTTAGGAGGTGCAGTTCGGCTGAAATAAATTAATTTATGATTTTTTTGTATTGTATCTAATTTATTTTATACAGTAGCTGCTAGTAGCTTTTTGACGTAATTAAATTTAAAAAAGCTAAAAATAGAAAAAAAACAATATTAACCTATTACGAATAATACAAATAAATATGGAAAAAAAACCAAAAAATCAAAAAAAATAATTAAAAATAGTAAACTAGAAGCGGGAAGTTGAAGAGGAAAGTAGCGGTGCCTAGCCTGCTCACATCGTTCTCTGCCGGGCGAGCCTCGAGCAGTCACGGACGGAGCCTCCCTGCCTCCGTGTCCACCGTCGTTATTCCTGGCGGCCGAAATTGATGCGGGATATACCTGGCTTTGTCTGTTTTATAGTATTTGCTCGACCCGTATACAAAGAATATATAATATTTAAGTAATATATAATAAATTTAGATCACACTTATTTCTATTATATAATAAATTTAGAGCCTCCCTACTAATTCACTGGAATTTTAAACTATCGATCGGAAGATACAACATTACAACTAACAGGAACCAGGGCAGTTCAAAGCGCTGATTGACAAGCTTCTTCTTATAACGGATTTAACTGTGCACTGATTACTGCCAAATGCTAATCTCAGAAGCCTCACGGCTGAAAAGACTGCAGAGGTTCCGGAGACCAGAATCATTTGAGATATCATGTACTGTAAAGCACGAGATCGATTGGACGCGCGGAAACCGAACCAGCGAAGGAATCAATACCCGCTCACCTCAGCACGAATGTAAAGTATGTTTCGTGACACGACAGCGCGACGCAATGGATGTAGCGTATCTTTATCTGTCATGGAAAAGCATATAGGGGACAAGCAACACACCATGCATGCACACTAGCAAGTAGGAGGTACAAGACGCATCCTCACCGCTGCGTCACATGAGCAGCACTGAACACTTTTCTGGTGCCTGCCTGATTAGTCGTGATTTTTGGTTCCGCTGGTTTCAGTTTCTAACTTTTGTGTTTTAATTAACTACTAGTAAAATGTCTATATATTACAATAAAGTATCAAATAAAATTGATATATACTATCAAACATGATCTCAAACTGAACATTAAACATCAATTTTATCTTACGTCATCATATATCAAGCAAAGCATAAATATTCACACTCGTAAATAAATCAAGCATCATATTAATGAAGCATGATATAACAAGCACCACATACGACAATATGTACAAAAAAGGTAGTGAACAATATTTTTCCGTAGTATACTTAATACATAAATAACCGTTAATCCATCTTGGAGAATAACAAACCAATTAATAAATAGGACATCATGCAATAAACAAAAACATTAACAGAAATTTAAAAATAAAACTGATGCATCATCCTTCTGGAAGACTTATCTTCATCTCTAGTTTGTCAAGTAAAGAGAAAGCAAGCTCACTCTACAAAATGGAAAACAAATAGTTAAGCATAATAAATCCATTGTATATTACATATAAAACATATGAAAAGATGTAGTGAATTACTTACATTATTTAATGTCCAAACATTCTAGCAAGTATATTGTTCCTTATGTTAACGGCATTCATGATAAAGTTCATTTCATTCAAATCGTGCAGCACTACTTCATGTAGTTCTATTTGAAGGGAGCATTATTTAAATTATAAAAGACATGCATATATCATTTACTTGGTTTTTTACCTTCAAGCTCTTGTATCCTATCATCTTGTGGTCCAAATATGAAATTTGTACAACCCATTGTCATTAAGCAACCTTTTCAATAATATATCAATTTGATGAGAAACAGAAATACGATGTGAGATGATGAAATATTTGTATTAGCTACACACATACCATATTGATTATTATTCTTCAGTATTGTCACAACTAAAATATGATTCTGTTCACCCGCAAGTCTCCATCATGTCAGATAGCGCATAATAAGTCCATCCCAAACACGCACAAATAATAAGTTGTGATTGATGTACATAAAACATGGACTCAATCAACAATATGCAATATAAAGTATTTGCTTTAAAAAAATAGAAGCATTCTATGCAACTTGCCTCTCATCCATGAGGCATAATTCCTTCATTGGTATACGATGTGGGAAGATGTTGATGTGCCGTATTGGGACATGTACATGTACAACCAAACCAACCACATCTTACCAAAGTTGGATCAATTATAAGGATTGTTCAAAGCAACAACACAAAAGTATATTAAAAAAGCAACAACACAAAAGTATATCAAATGAGAGGCAACATATGTGAAAAAGTGGAGATCTTACCAACAATTGACTTATTTGGCTTTAAATAAACATCTTCAAAGTGTGTGAATTGGATAGGGAGATCAGAAAACTAAATGACATTGCTCAACTGCCTAACCGTAGTTCGATATGTGAACCTCAATTCAAGCTCCTTCCCAAGGAACCGGAATTCTTGGGGATTCGGGTCAATGTTTATTGAATGGACCTCATACGAACTCCCTTCGGCAAGTAATCGCTCAAATCTATGAGATTGCCTGCCAAAGCAAAATACTTCCATTTTCATGCCCTAATAATAGAAATGCGAAAGGCATATAGTCATTGCATGAAATAATATTGGGTTGAAAATTAAAAGAACATATGGTGTAATGAATATTATAGTAAATATCGATACATACATTCTCATCAGCAATTATAAGCTGAAGCATAGATCCAATCATAATCTCTCACATACGAATTTGTGCACTATGTGTACACGAAAGTCCCATTATAGTGTATGCTGTCTGGGCCCAACTCATGAAAGTAGATGCACCTACAAAAGATAAATCATCAACAACATTACTTGTTGTGTTAAATGTACATTAAGATATGCAAATAATGAACTTAAGGAAAAATAGGAATAGGCATAAATGTGTCTTCAAGAACACTTACCTAGACTAGAAGGACATGTGGGCATCAAAGGGAGCATAGACTCTTCATGTAGAAAGGCTCCTAACCGACATCATGCTGACATAGCAAACAGTTTATCAGAAAGAAATCTAATATGACATACATCTTTTGTGCTAAACATTCCAATAAGACATAAGAATGCCAGTTGCAAAAAAACAAAGGATAACAAAGAAAACAATTTTACATTTACATGAAACATCTCATATGTGTTTTGAAGTCTCATATGTGATTTTAAGTCTATTGGTGAGCATAAAAGAATAGTTACATTACAACGTGACATGGATATATGTTGGATAAAACCAAGACTAAATTGTTCATCAATCAAAATTTTCACGTTAATTCCTCTCATAAAATACATTAATTTATTTAGAATTAACCAATCTAGAGGATTTTCTGTCACCGGTTTTTCTCATTGCTGAAGATCCAAACAACACACCATATAAAATTTAGCCATGTTCAAAGAAAATACATTTAGGAACTTTGAGAGGAATTAAGTAATTGCCAAGCATGAATTTACAATCGAGTTATTAATACCTCATCTATGATGTGAGTACTTCTTTGTTGATGATGTTTTTCGTGAAGGAACCACGGGTCTTTCTAGACATCCGCTGCTTGTCCTTCTCCTTATCCGCAATGGCAAGGGCCATGATGTTACTTCTGGCGGTGGCCCTAGATAGCATGGCGTACAATTGCCCATGAGAGAAGACCGGATCAGGGAGGTAGACACCAACATTCGGGATGGTCCGCCCCTGCGCCTTGTTGATTGTCATTGCAAAGCTGAGCCTGATCGGGAATTTCTTCCTCTTGAATCTAAATGGGAACATCTCGTCATCAGAGGGACATAGAGGTATCCGAGGTAGGAACACCCTCTTCCTGGTGTGCTTACCGAGCACAATATTGGCATCTATTGCATTCTTTTGGAACCCCTGGACTACCAGTCTCATCCCGTTGCATAGTCCATTAGCGGGATCGATGTTCCGCAACAGTATCACGGGATAGTTAATCTTGAGCTTAAGTACATGTGGAGGTAGCCCGTTAAGGGTTAGTGTATTTAAGAATTCAGGAGGGTAGTAGCTGTGGGGATCATCCTCCACACAGTCAAATCTATGGTACACCATCTCCTCCCCACGAAATAGGTCAATCATTTTCATATTGATCCTATTGATATACTCATTTCAAGTTGACAAGATGGCCCGAGATGTGATATAGTTGGCATCCGATAGGTTCTGATCTAACATAGGGAACACACTGTATGAGTTTTTTGAGGTCTGTGTCCTTTCCCGTATATGGCACGCATATCTCGACTAGAAGCCATACAAAACCATCCTCATTGGTCTCCTCGATACCATTGCCAACCTGCAATAGGTACTCTGTGAACTCAGGATCGCTCTGGGCCCTCAGGTTACGTACGAGCCTTAGCTATCACATGCATTCCCATAGATATGACTTGCATAGCGTCACATCACTTATCTGTGGCCTAGTCCCCTTACGAACAACTAGAAGCACTTGCCTGAAGTCTCCACCAAACACGATCATCTTCCCACCGAACGGCAAGTCGCGTCAATCCATGATGTCTTGCATGGTACTGCCTAGGGCCTCGACCGCCTGTCACCTCGTCATGGAGGCTCTATCCCATATTATTAGCGATGCCCGCTGAAGAACCTTAGCGGTCCCACTCTGCTTTGTGAAGCTACAGATCGCCCCATTGACAATGTTGAGTGGGATCTTAAACCTTGAGTGTGTTGTCCTGCCTCCGGGCATGATGGAGGTGGCTACACCCGACATCGTAGTTGTCACTACTATCTTGCCATCGCCTCGGACCTTTGCGAGCAAAGCTTTATACAGGTTTGTCTTTCCCATGCCTCCTGGGCCATCTACAAAGAAGACACCTTTGTTGCCGCTGTCAACCGTAGATAATATCTCATTGTATGTTGTCCTTTTCTCAAGATTAAGGGAGGACAACAGAGAAATATGGTCGGGTCTACCTCGATCGTTGACTCCTCATTGATCTCCCTGGCCTCTCCATCGCCGCTTTCGTTCGACTTATCTATAGCAGGGAGAGGGAATGATGTTATGTCCTTACCCATCGACTAGAGCATATTTCTGATGTCCAACAACACCATCTGCTCTACCGTGTGTGGGCATATACGTGGAAACGGCGGTAGTCGTCCGACATTCCCTCAAGGTGCCTGTCCCATAGCCCACGCACATCGTTTGGCTCACAGAACACCAGTATAATTGCGAAGAGCCTTCGGAGTGAGGATGGCATCTGGAATAGCTCAACCTCTATCAGGCACTCTTCTAGGGTGTTGTTGGCCTCGATAAGTCCCCTCTTCTCGCAACATCACGGAAGAATAGGTAGACTAGACTATCCACCACCCTAAGGTCTTCAAAGGAGGTGGCGCTAGGTATGTGGTTTAGTAGCACCCTGAGATAGTACCGCTCCCCCTCGTTCAGACGGGCAAACACAATTCTAGCAACTTGTGTTCTTTCTATCCTCTTCTTCCACTTCTTCAGGCCTGGCTGCCAAATAAATCTTCTTGAAAAATCCCTATACAGGATGCCTAGAGCCTCCTAATTTGTTCGATTCATCTCAAAATAATCTGTCAGCATGGACCTCTTGACACCATGCTGGGCGACGACATCATGAAGATCTTGACCCATGTGGAATGAGACCATGTGCATGTTCGGTAGATGCAGCTGCATCTGCAACACGGGTGGGGGATCTTGCTAAGGTCAAAGCTATAGATCCTCCAAAGAGCTTCTAGTGGGGTAACCCACTTGTCGTCCTTAAACTGCTTGATCTCATCGATGTTCTCGTTGCTATCGGGCTCATCAAGAGAAACAGATGCTTGGTCATGGCCCTTGTAAACATACTTGAAAAGGTACTTCACGGCCTTTATGCTTGAGGAAACCTCCACGTTTATGTGGCAATTATACTTCCTCAAGACGTAAGGGTTGTATTGCACAACCCACCTGTTGTCAAGCGTCTGTCGTCGAACCTTTGCATGGCGACCATCATCCCGTCTCCTGTACACTGGGTACGAATCCTTGCCTTGTGATGTAGCCGCATTAAAAGGGCGCGGGTAGTAGTTCTTGCATCTACCATCATGCATGCACATGTTCTTGGGATTTAGGACTCCGTAAGGGCCATGCATCATATGCGTAACAACCATCTAGTATAGCTCTGGGTACTTATTTTTGTCTGGGAGCTCAACGGAGATGAGACAGTCGTACTGCTCGGGACAAGTGAGCTTGTACCTTCCCTTCATGACAAGAAGAAAGTGAACATGAGTAAGTCCCCTCTTCTGGAACTCGATGACGTAGACATAAGCAGCTACTATGCCAAGGATATGCCTCTTGAGCAACTGCTCCTCGAGGTCCTCCAGCTTGGCTCTAAATACCCGAACGATGAGATCAGGGTGATCTTGTGGGGTCTGTCCAGGCTCTAGCTCATGCCTTATCTCTTCCCAATTTGGGTTGTAGGTCATAGTAGGAAGATGGCCGGCTTTCTGTACTTTTGCACCAAGGCCATAGCGTCTATGAACATTCGTTTCATATCTCTATCACCCCTAATGAATGACGCTGGGAGCACAATCCTTTTGCCTACAGCATGCGCACGGCTCTCTCCAGACTCTATGCTATCAACCACGCCTTTGTACAAGTCTGCGTGTATCTCATTCTGGTGGCGCCTAAAGTAGTCCAGCCTTGTACCCTCCACCTTGATGTACATGTTGACCACATACTGCTGGAATAGGTGCTTGCCATATAATAATGCATTGAATATCCCATGACGCATTGGAATTTGTAGCAGTAGTAGCCTCTTACAGATACACAAAGTTGGTTATTCGAATCTATGCACATGAGTGGGACAATAATGGATTGTGCGAAGGCTACGAAAGCGAAAACAAAATTTTTCTACCGCACACAAGGACATCATGCTTAAGGAGGGATCATGGATCGTTACCACTAGACGCCAGCAGCAGTGAAGAAGAGTTGGAGAAGCCGATCCAACCACGCGTCGAGGTAGTAGTGGAAGTAGTCGATCGTCCCGAACCGATCGTCTCCTCCACGCGATCAACCACACCACGAGCAGATCCAATCTGTAGGTTGATGCCGATCAACGCCGCAACGAGCGCCGCCTCACGGTATCCACACGTCCCGGGTGGGCGCCCGATCGCGAGTGTACCAAAGACTCGCGAGCGACTAGGGTTTGGCTCGGAGGTGGCGGCTAGGATTAGCTCGGGATTATCGATGCATCCTCGGCCCTCGCCTCCATATATATAGATCCTCACTTGGGCCTCGTGGACCGAGGCCCAATAGAGTCTATCCGGATCTCTATCCGAATTGAGCCCATATCCGAATCACATTCGAAATAGTGTTCCAGCCCGTTAAGTGTGCGACCCTGTAGGTTCACGTATACTTGGTCGCGACCCAGAAACACCTTTCCGGTCACCCTGTTAATAGCGGCCTCTAGTAAGACATATTAACCCCAAAGTATACGTAAAGATCATATCAATTTGAACCTCGTAATGTTCTCATGTACTAATCCCTTTGCCTCACGATATAGATTAAGCTCAAGGCGAGACCTGTCATCCTCTTACTAGCTCAATCACTCTCTCGATTCCGTGATGGATTATAAACTCGTGATTGACTCCTCAATCACCTTGGCATGGCCATGTACTTTCATAATCCATTACATCGAGGGCCCGAGATATCTCTCCCATAAGGAGGGGCAAATTATATCTTGATCATTCACATCCCACTACATGTTTCATGGCAAATCCAAAGACTACTTTTATGACTACCCAGTTACGGAGTAGTGTTTAGTAGTCCCAAAATAAGCTACTACGCATGCTGGGAACCATGATGATCTCAAGTCTAAGGATTCCACATAAACACTACTTGAGACCAACTGATGACACATGGAATCTCTGCGTTGTCTCATGGCGGTCTATCCAACATATGTTCACTAACACATGTCCATATTATTGATTTGGTATCTCCATACCATGATCCATGAGACATGATCATCAATCAATACATATGTTTGATCTTTAAATCATATTTGTTCCTCATATGAGATATAATCGGGATCATTTAGAAATAGCAATATTTTAGCATTAAGAGTCTCATGAATAAGTCACATACTCATTGATCAATAATGATAATGTCTATTTCAAGGAACAAAGCAATGTATCATAAACATAGTATGTGATATATTCAACATCTCCTTGTTGCCTCTAGGGCATATCACCAAAGTCTCCCACTTGCACTAGAGTCAACCATGTAGGTATCTAATACCCATTGCCCTAGTGTGAGCCTCATGCTTTGGTCGGGAAGTGGCTTTGTCAACGGATCGCAATGTTCAAATCCGTTTGTACTTTGCATATCTTAACATCGCCTCTCCACAATCTCGCGGATGAGATGAAATCGCCGTAGAATGTGCTTGGACTTCTGGTGCGATCTAGGCTCCTTGGCTTGCGCAATGGCTCCACTGTTGTCATAGTAGAGGTCCATTGGGCTGGAGGCACTAGCCATCACACCAAGCTCGAAACAAATTTCTTGATCCAAATGGCCTCTTTAGCGACTTGAGCCGCTATGTACTCGGCTTCAGTTGTAGAATCAGCAACTGTCTCCTACTTGGAACTCTTCCAGCTCACCGCACCGCCATTCAGGCAGAACACAAATCCAGATTGCGATCTAAAATCATCTTTGTCAGTTTGAAAGCTAGCATCGGTGTAACCATTTACAACGAGCTCTTCCTCACCCCCATAGACGAGGAACACATCTTTAGTTCTTCTCAAGTACTTCAAGATGTTCTTTACGGCAATCCAGTGACTTTCACTTGGATCTGACTGATATCTACTTATAGCACTTAAAGTATACGAGACATCTGGACGTGTACAAAGCATGGCATACATAATGGACCCAATAGCTGAAGCATATGGAATCACATTCATTTTATCCCGCTCATCAGGTGTACTAGGACACTGATTCTTGCTAAGATTTATACCATGTGACAAAGGTAGAAAACCTTTCTTGGAATCCTGCATGTTGAACCTTTTCAACACCTTGTCAATGTAGGTATCTTGGCTTAATCCAATCACCTTTTGATCTATCTCTATAGATCTTGATGCCTGAATATATGCCGCTCCTAAGTCTTTCATAGAAAACTATTTTCAATGAAGATTTAACAGATTCGAGCATAGGAATGTCATTTCGATCGGTAATATGTCATCCACATATAAGACCAGAAACACGAGTGCGCTCCCACTAGCCCTTTTGTAAACACAAGGCTCTTCTTCGTTCTTGATGAAACCAAACCCTTTGATTACTTCATCAAACGAATGTTCCAACTCCGAGATGCTGCTTTAATCCATAAATGGATCTTTGCGCTTGCATATCTTTCGGTGATTGCGGATCGACAAAACCCGTGGGTGTGTCATGTACACATCCTCACTCGATTTCCATTAAGGAAAGCTGTTTTGACATCCATTTGCCATATTTCATAGTCGAAATAAGCAGAATTGCTAGAATGATCCGAATAGACTTTAGCATTGCGACGGGCGAAAAGTTTCATCATAATCAACACCTTGAATTTGTTTGAAACCTTTGGCCACCAATCGCGCTTTATAGATGTGAACATTTCCATCTATGTCTATCTTTTCTTGAAAACCCATTTGCACTCAATGTTAACACCATCGGTGGATCAACCAAGTTCCAAACTTGATTACGTGCATGGATTCAATTTGGATCTCATGGCTTCAAGCCATTTCTCAGTCTGGTCCCACCATCGCTTCTTCGTAGGTCTTAGGCTCATCGTTGTCTAACAACAATATGTCCCGTTGTTGAGTAGTCAAGAACATGTACCTCTCGGTGCACGACGTGACCTCTCGACCTCGTGGTGCGGTGTGTCCACAACAGGTTCTTCAACAGTTTGTTCATCCTGTTGTGGTTCTCAGAGGAGCTGAAACGTTTTCGGTGTTTCTAATTTCTTCAAATTGCACCATGCTCCCACTATCCCTTCTTGAGAGAAACTCTTTCTAAGAAGACACCATGCCAGGCGACAAACACTTTGCCTTCTTCTTGATTATAGAAGTAATATCCTTTTGTTTCCTTAGGATACCCGATAAAGAAGCATTTATCGATTTAGGGTGAGCTTATCGATTGTAAACGTTTACATAAGCCTCACATCCCCAAATCTTAAGAAAAGACAAGCTAGGACGTTGTCCTGTCCACATCTCATATGGTGTCTTTTCTATTGATTTTGATGGAACTCGCTTAGTGTGAAAGCGGCCGTTTCAAGAGCGCACCCCAAAAGACAACGGAAGATCACTGGCTCATCATGGGCGCACCATATCTAATAAGGTGCGATTTCTCGCTCGATACCCCATTCCATTGAGGTGTTCTGGCGGAGTCAATTGTGGAACAATTCCACAATCCTTCGATGATTGCCAAACTCATGGCTCAAATACTCGCCTCCACGATCGGATCGTAGAAACTTGATTGTCTTGCCTAAATGATTTTGCACTTCATTTTGGAATTCTTTGAACTTTTCAAAGGATTCAGACTTATGCTTCATCAGGTAGATATACCCATATCTACTAAAGTCATCAGTAAAAGTTATGAAGTACTGAAAACCACCTCTGGTTGTTGAGCTCATTAGTCCACATACATCAGAATGTACGAGTGCCAATAAGTCACTTGCCCGTTCACCTTGACCGGTGAAAGGTGCTTTTGTCATCTTGCCAAGTAAACAAGATTCGCACGTCTCAAATGATTCAAAATCAAATGAGTGCGAATACCATCTCTATGGAGCTTCTCCATGCTTTCTCATTTATGTGACCTAAGCGACAGTGCCAAATAAACGTGGGATTCAAATCATTCGAACGTTGCATCTTTGCATTAATGTTATAGACCGGTGACTCTTCAAGAGTAAGAACATATAACCCATTCACCAATGGAGTATGACAATAGAACATATCTTTGAAATAAAGAGAACAACCATTGTTCACGGATCTAAAGTCATAACCTTCGCTTGTAAACATGAAGCGAAATAATGTTCTTGGAAAGAGATGGAACACAATAACAATTATTCAATTCCAAAACTAATCCTCGAAGGTAAAGACAATGGCATGGTGCCAACCACCGCAAACAACTTTTGCTCCATTGCCAACGCGAAGATCCACTTCGCTCCTCCTCAAACTTCTACTTCTTCTTAGCCCCAACGATTTACAAATGTGAGCAACCGATCCGGTATCAAATACCCAAGAATCGATAGATGAAGTAGCAAGATTGATTTCTATAACATTTATACCGAAGCGGAATTGTACTTCCTTCTTCTTCTCAAGATCCTCCAAGTACTTTGGGCGTTCCTTTTCCAATGTCCCGATTGCTTACGTAGTAGCATTCGCATCGAGCGGCGCCCTTCTTGACTTGCTTGGCCTTAGAACCGCTCGCGATCTCATCGGGAGCTAACTTTCTTTGACCGCGCCTTTCTTGACATAGGGCTTGCCCTTGCCTTCTGCATCATCATCACATGATTGCTGCTTTTCTTAATGCTTTCCTCGGCAGTTTTAGCATCCCATGCAACTCACCAAGGTCTTGTCCATGTTGTTCATGTGATAGTTCGAATGAATGGCTCAAAACTCGAGGGGAGCGATCAAGAATCACATCGAGCCAACTCTTGGCTAAGGGAAAACCAAGCTTTTCCGGACTCTCAATGTAGCCAATCATCTTAATCACATGAGGGTCGACGGATTCCTCTCGCAAGCTCGCATGCAAACAAGGACTTTGAAGTGTTGAACCTCTCAGCCCTTGCTTGGTTCTCAAACATACCACGCAAACCACAATGATATTGTAGGCATCTGTGTTCTCACATTGCTTCTGAAGCTCAGAGGACATTGTGGCAAGCATGAGACAGCTCACATCAAGGCAATCATTCGTTTGCTTCTCATAAGCTCTCCGTGCAACCACAGTAGCATTATCAGGCAAGTCATCAGGATAAGGAGACTCAAGGACATACTCCTTGCGCTCTTGCTTGAGAACAATTTTCAAGTTGCGATACCCATCCAAAAAGTTCGTTCCATTGAGCTTTTCTTTCTCAAGAACAGATCGCAAATTAAAAGAACTGGATGCGGCATTAGTTGACATGATCTACAACAAAGAATATGCAAAGTTTAGCACTATGCTTATGTTCATCTTTTATTAAACTATTTAACAAAATCCCACTATGTGTTTTGCAACAAAACTCCCTCTAAGTTACATAGTGGGTCAAGATCCTCATTTCACTAATTCCTAGTGAGCTTTGGCATCACGGCTAGAAAACTAGTGACATGGGTAAGCAACACCTTGCTAATCACATCCCTATGTGACTCTTGTTTGTTGGGTGACATCAATATGTCCCGGCCCCAACCTATGCCCCAAGGTTCAAAACTGTTTGATAACCTTGTTAAGTAAACCAAATGCTACCGCATGTAGATGTCCGACATCTACCCCAAATAATGATGATAACCGACGGCACTCTACTTTGGTAGACCTACCATGCGGTGATCATTATCTTTTGGTGCAACATATGGAAGGGCATTAACACCTAATTTTATGAGGAATTCTATCCTACCAAAGCAACATATCACATATATCATTGCACAAAAATAAGATAGATAACATCACAGATAAACACATTTAATTGTGAAATAGTATGGCCCAAAAATTGGTGATCTCCATCTCCATGTGGGTGTAGACGATCTCCATCCTCCACATCACTCCTTTAGGCCACCATGCTTGAAAACTTGTAACCTCAAAACTAGACTACTACCTATAATAGCTAGAAATTGAAGATTACAAACATAGATTCAAGCATTAAGGTCACACTGTGTCGTTAAATACAATATAGACAGCTAACAATAGCTGAAATAATCATGACACGCAGCCATGAGCGAATGTTACATGCATCACATACATCGCATACATTCCAATAAGATATAGGGCCATACTATTCACATCATTCCTCGAAAACAAGTTAGACGTAGAATTGAATTCTACCTAACGATGTGAACCCAAGACGCTATACAAGGTGGGTACCCTACGATATTTACAGATCCAATCTATGAAATCGCAATGGAAAAACTATTCGGCACAACCACCTTATGCCGATCCGAGACATTCTCTAGGATGCTAGTTTTTCCACTAGGCCGAGGCCATCAGATCCATAACCTACTAGTATTCGGCATAACTACCTTATGCCGATCCGAGACAATCTCTAGGGCACTAGTATTCATACAATCTGCGCCTCATCTAACCCCTGTTCACCAATTGATATCATCAACCCGTGCTACCATCGATTCATCACATGAACCGACTGATCTAATCTGTAATAGATCCAATCTACTACAACCGCATATCAAAATATGCGCCGATCCAGATCGCAAACTAAGCAAGATGGCTCCGATACCACTAATGGATTGCGCGAAGGCTACGAAAGTAGAAAACAAAATTTTTCTACCGCGCACACAAGGACATCATGCTTAAGGAGGGATCATGGATCGTTACCACTAGACGCCAAATGCAATGAAGAAGAGTTGGAGAAGCCGATCCAACCACGCGCGTCGAGGTAGTAGTGGAAGTAGTCGATCGTCCGAACCGATCGCCTCCTCGCGATCAACCACACCACGAGCAGATCCAATCAGAGGTTGATACCGATCAACGCCGCAACGGCGCCGCCCACCGGTATCCACACGTCCGGTGGAACGCCGATCGCGAGTGTACCAAAGACTCGCGAGCGACTAGGGTTTGGCTCAGGAGGTGGTGGCTAGGGATTAGCTCGGGATTATCGATGCATCCCTCACCGCCTCCATATATATAGACCTCCTCACTTGGGCCTCGTGGACCGAGGCCCAATAGGAGTCTATCCGGATCTCTATCCGAATTGAGCCCATATCCGAATCACATTCAAATAGTGTTCCACCCGCTAAGTGTGCGACCACAGCAGGTTCACGTATACTTGGTCGCGACCGAAACACCTTCCGGTCACCCCTGTTAATAGCGGCCTCTAGTAAGACATATTAACCCCAAAGTATACGTAAAGATCATATCTACCAACTGTAATGTTCTCATGTACTAATCCCTTTGCCTCACGATATAGATTAAGCTCAAGGCGAGACCTGTCATCCTCTTACTAGCTCAATCACTCTCTCGATTCGTGATGGATTATAAACTCGTGATTGACTCTCAATCACCTTGGCATGGCCATGCACTTTCATAATCCATTACATCGAGGGGCCGAGATATCTCTCCCATAAGGAGGGCAAATTATATCTTGATCATTCACATCCCACTACATGTTTCATGGCAAATCCAAAGACTACTTTTATGACTACCCGATTCACGGAGTAGTGTTTAGTAGTCCCAAAATAAGCTACTACGCATGCTGGGAACCATGATGATCTCAAGTCTAAGGATTCCACATAAACACTACTTGAGACCAACTGATGACACATGGAATCTCTGCAGTGTCTCATGGCGGGTCTATCCAACATATGTTCACTAACACATGTCCATATTATTGATTTGGTATCTCCATACCATGAGACATGATCATCAATCAATACATATGCTGATCTTTGAATCATATTTGTTCCTCATATGAGATATAATCAGGGATCATTTAGAAATACAACATTTTGGCATTAAGAGTCTCATGAATAAGTCACATACTCATTGATCAATAATGATAATGTCTATTTCAAGGAACAAAGCAATGTATCATAAACATAGTATGTGATATATTCAACATCTCCATGTTGCCTCTAGGGCATATCACCAACAGACAAAATGTTAGGTCAAGCATAATTAAGCGGGACATCAACAATGACCAGATGCCATGTCTACCACAAGACTAACCTTGATCCTCATCACTACCCTCACTATTACTATTTTCACATGCCTGGATTACAGCTTCAAGGGGCACACCATGCTTTAGGATATGTGGATGCCAGCCGAGCTCCCCTCCCAGGAAGAACATTGGATACGACAGAGGGTCATAGCATCCGTAGTATGGCTTGATACTATATTTCTCATTATTGTTACCGTATAGGATTACGCTATAATTGAATTCTCCACGTAGCTCATTGCCCTCAACCCACACAACGACCACCTCCAACATTATCGGCCTATTGTAGACTCTCTGGTCCATCTTTACGTCAGTGTTAAGTGAGACACAATATTCCTTAGGTCCTCAACCAAGCCTAGGCTCCGGAAAGTATGTGAGTAGGGGTTGTCCCAGAGAATGTTGACAAACCTCCTCACGACTTCCTGGTCGAGGCTAGGGGAGTAACGAAATCGGTGATTGAGAGTGGGGTCGTCATCGTAGAAATAGAGCTCCAGATGCTCTAGAGCAGAGCCACTTGGACCAAAGGAATGTATGTTGTGGTAAATTTGTCCATGGGCTCTAAATGTGTACACTCCAGACCTCATGTTGGTGTTCTTATCAAGACTCACGCCTAGAGTAGTAAAGGAGAAGTGACCATTGAAGAATCTAATGTTGTCTTGAAAATGCTTGGCATCAGGATCTGCACTCGACCAGAGCCTGCGGAGTTCTAGTGTTGGATCTGGGTTCGATAGCCTGATTTTACCGTTTTGGCAACAAAAACCCTTCGACTCATACTGGAACTTCTTCGCGCTGCAGTGTGTGCAGTCTGGCTTAGGCTTCAACACGTGCGTGCCATTGGGTATGTTGCTATATACATGATCATAGGGATCTAGGACGTTTGATCCCGCGGGACAGGCATTAACTGGCTCATCAAAGTCTGTGTCTTCCATTGGGTCGTCACCTGGAAGGATTTAAAGGGAAGGGTGATAATAGGTGTTGGATTCTATAGATAGGAGAGACAAACGACGTCTCAAATACCTCCACCGGGAACATGTAGTACTCCTCATCCATATCGTCCTCAACGATGGTTTCTAGACCACCTGTCATTTTGCATGAGTAGGATAATAATGGTTATGTAGTTGGGAAGATAAATATAAATGTAGATATTACCATCATCCGTGATAAATGACTATGTTGGGAGATCAGTAGTAGCGAAGCCGTGCGAGATTGATGATGGATTGGTAACCAATGAAGCTTCTAAATGTGGGCATTGCATTGCAATTGATTCGGTGCATGGGATGCCTCTCCTAATTGTGTAGCTTGCATTACGTTCATGAAGCAATGCTTGCCTCTCCTCAGATGTAATGATTTTCCTGGCTGATCTTTGATGGGCATTAATCTCACCCCGCTCCTCGACTGTTACACTTTGGGCACGTGCTCTACATTGCATTTATAGCCTGCTTCTCTTCGGGTGCCAAACTTCGACTCCGTGCTCGAACTCTTCAGCGGGTATTAATCTCTTCCCTTTGTTCAGGTGTTAAACTTTAACATTGTGCTCTTTCATGTTCTCGTCTTGCTAGCCTTTGCTCTGGTGTAAGAGCTGCATACCTAGCATTAATTTTGTCGGTCAAGCCTTGATTGTATTTGTTCTTTTGTAAGGGTTGCATTCCTTGCGTTGTTTCCATCACGTCTCGCTCCATTTTGCTCTGATGTAATGCAAGCCTCTGCTTAACCATGACTTGGTTGCGTTTACTCTTGTGGTATGGTAATAGAACTCACTGCCACATCATAGTCACGATTCATACCTAAAGTGTGTAAGGCATGTAATTAATTAATAGAATGTGCAACAAAGTGTGTACCATTAGAACATATGTGCACAAAACTACCTACCATTTGAGCAATCGCCTTGTAGCAATACGCATGTCGTGAAGGTACTATGAGATGGAAACGTACATAACGTATGTATTTGATTAGGCGCATCTTCATCGTCTGACAATGAAAAACTCTGGCATGCAGCGTTAGATGTGTCATGTATAGAAATTCTAGTTGGGGCATGTGGTATATTATTGGTACGCGGTCTCTTTGGACCACGACGTCCATCCACCACTATTTCCACGAAAATCCATAAAAAAAAGCACACACAATTTTATTTAGTACACTCGAGTGTTGTAATATAGGAAATATTAAAAAGACCAAGAAAAATTGCAACCTTCTTTTCCTTTCTGTGATTGGTTTGGATGATGCGACATCTTCACCAAAATCCATTGTGATCTATAGAGAAATCGATGTGGAGCCCAAAGAAAATATCTTTGGTCAATCGATATTTGACCAAGTTAGGATTATGAAAACACAAAGAATAAAAGATAAGAACTCAGGTTAAACAAGCATTATGAAATGAGTAGAACGTGAATTATACCATAGGTCGAGGCATCAAAAGTTGTAGTCGATTGAGAATCAATTCTGTCTAAGCTCAATTCTGTTAGAAGTACATGGAGATATATCAGGAACAGTGGAATTTTATCATCAGTATACTAAGAATAAGTTAAAAAGAGAACAAAAGATGTGTAGGGTAATTAACTTCAACATGGTAATTAAAGTTTTATCATCCGCTTCACAAGACAAACAAACCGGTCATTCTATCTACTGATATTTATCCTTCAAAGGTTAGATTGTTAGCTTTTTTGTTTGTTAAGCAAACTTTGAAATATATCAATTGGAGTTTGACTATGGTGTATTCATGTCAAATATAGTTTAAACGAGTGCTGGATTTTATACTTGAGTATTGATACTGCAGTGATGGTGGTATTATTCACTTGCTTAATTTTCATTCTTCATCACCAGGGTATTATTGCTACTGGTGGTATTGATACAAATGCAGTCCTTTTGATCTTGTGCACACTCACTGGTCACTCAATGAAGGTCTCTCCCTTGTTCTTGTAATACATTCTCTCTCTAATATCTCCATCTTAACATTACTATTCAATCTGGAAGCTCCTATCCAATGTTTTATGACTATAAAGTTAGTTTAACACAAATTAGGTGTCAAATATAGTTTAAACGAGTGCTGGATTTTATACTTGAACTAGTTATGTACCTGTATGTTGCAACGAAACTCATTGAATATATAGAGAATCATTTTATAGAAGAGAGTTGCTTTGATCAGTTAGAAAATGAAGAATGGTGAGAAGTTGAGTGAATAGAGTGGTTCGAGGAGAATGAACCTACAACCACCAACTTCTTCTTTTATAATAGTAATAGATATTGATACTGCAGTGATGGTGGTATTATTCACTTGCTTAATTTTATTCTTCATCACCAGGGTATTATTACTATTGGAGGTATTGATACAAATGCAATCCTTTTGATCTTGTGCACACTCACTGGTCGCTCAATGAAGGTCTCTCCCTTGTTATTGTAATACATTCTCTCTGTCTAATATCTCCATCTTAACATTACTATTCAATCGAAGCTCCTATCCAATGTTTTATGACTATAAAGTTAGTTTAACATGAATCAGGTGTCCCAATCACAAGCATAAACAGCCATGTTGACTAACAACAACTCATACAAACATGATACAAGATTGATCAATCTCATTATAATAGCATAACAAGATGCAATAGTACTATAGCACCAAAAAAGGATGAAAACTATCAAACTATCACATTAGTTTAACACAAATCAGGTGTCCCAATCACAATCATAAACAGCCATGTTGACTAACAACAACTCATACAAACATGATACAATATTTATCAATCTCATTATAATAGCATAACAAGATGCAATAGTACTATAGCACCAAAAATAGGATGAAAAACTATCAAACTATCACATGACCAGTACAAAAAAAACCACAAGTACTGGCCTACACTCGGCACATAAGCCTCAGCCATAACACAAAAACTAGAAAGTTGCTTGATACGGCGTTGAGTTGTGACTTCTAAGTTTTGCAGCAGGAACAACTACATGGGTAAGAAAAGCCAGAACTAATAAACTCCTCTGGAACACCAGCCCCAAACCACAAAACTCATAAAGTAGGTAACAAGTGCATCCGTAAAAAATATTTGTCCATTGCTCCCTCAACAATCTAACATGGGATGAACCACAAATCAGGAACCTTACACCACAGTGAACGAAAAGTAGCAATGAAAAAGAACTCTTTAAACCTACAGTATTGCAGTGGCCACAGCAACAAAAGCACCAAAGTACCTAAGCAGCAAACTAACATAGGACCACTATCTTTGACTTCAGTTGAAGATAGCACTGCCTAAGGGCTGAATAAAGGTGCAGGAGGATCGATATTCGATGACCATATAGAAATAGTTCATAAGGTAAATTATGAATATAACTTAACAGCAGATGATACCTCGGTTATATCATCCCCAATGTGATCCTTTCCGATTCCTTTAAAAGGTGTATCTTTGTAATCACAATACTCACAAGGACACCGATCATGTCCTATTGCCAATTAATTTTGTAGCTGCTCCACCTAAAAGAGAAGGAAAGGCAAGAGTTATAGAAGAGATCTGACCTATGAAAATCTAAAAGAATAGAAGTACTTTACAAAAAAAAAACTTACTCGATCCTTTTTAGAGTAGTGACATCAGCGCCTTGTTGGAAAAGAAGTGGTGCTATGTTTGCAAACTTAAAAATATTTAGACCCTAAATAAAACATATGTAAGAATTAATCATCAATAGAAGAATATTATTAACGCATATGTAGTCAGCAGAGAAAATACAGAAAAAGGCAACTCTGACATTGGAGCTCAACGTGTGATATCTCCCCAAAGGAATCTCATGTCTACAATTGTAAGCACCAATCGTCCAATACCCCCAGGCTACCGGACACAAAGGAACAAATAAGCTAATATGTTGCTCTACATATAAAGTGACTTCTAAAGTTATAATAACATGAAATTTCCAAATTTGGTCTTCCATACTGACATTGAATAATGAACCAAAATTACGTTGGGTATATATATTGCATGAATAGGAAAAGAACAAAAAGACACCACCCAATCTAACTTAGAAGTACAAAAGTAATGACTCATCAAGAGAAAGAAATAACTGATGCACCAAGCATTGTAAAATTTATCCTTGAAACTATCAAATGTAATTGCTACATGCAAATAATGTAATCTTCAAGACCATATATGTCATAGCCAACCAAGATAATAAACGAAAGTTTACTACTGTTGAAACTCATAGAGAGAAAAGGAAATTATCCTGCAAAAAGGGTGATGCCCCTATATTCATGTAGAATCCCACCTTGGAACCGAAAAGCCAATAGAAGTAAACAATTATTATTATATTGGTCGGAGAAAGCCTACTTTAAGCTTGGAACCTCTGCAGTGTGATTGGCCTATTGCAACAAAGATGAACTGTAGACTCAGAAATGCATTGGTGTACACTAACACCAATCACATCTCTTGCTGCACAATCTGTCAATCCTAACATAAGTGGAGCTACGCTGGTTATCACTCATAACAATGACCGTCCTAGGCACAAAATCACCAACATTAGTGATTGAACAGGCTGCAAGTGAGGTGAGGTTGGGCTCTCATTTTATTCCCACGACTACCTTGATTGCTCAAAGGCATTAGGAGCGGGCGTTGAGATGACCCACACCTTCAGTGAAACTCCTCTTCTAGTCACCACCGGAAGCACTCGGACCACCAGAGGGTTGCAGCCCTTTAGTGAGCTGCATCTCTATCTCCATCTCTCTAGCCTACTCTACCACGGACCTAAAGTCACGTGGCGCAGTAGCTCCCATGACATGCCAGAACTCAGAGTTGAGCCCACGGTGGAACCTTTTGGCCTTCTCAATGTCATTGCTCGCAACCGATGGTACGAAACGGATCAGGTTGTTAAACCCTACCCCATACTCAGCCACGGTCATTTTTTCCTACACGAAGGTCGACAGGGCAACCTCCATGCTATCCACAAAAGAATTTGGTTAATACTTCAACTAGAACTGCTCGGTGAAGATTTCCTAAGTAATGGGACCCAGGGCAGGAGTCTTGGCTGAAAGAACCCCTTCCCACCAGATGTCTGCTAGACCCTTCAACTGGAAAGCCACATAGTGAGCTTTTAATTGAGAGCTCATCTCTAGGGCTTCAAATTGCCTTCCTATGTAGTACAACCAATCCACAACTTGGATTGGTATACCCGTACCATCAAAGGTATCTAATCACAAGGCCAACCGCTCACAAAGACTCATTCTTGCCTCCGGTATGGTCGAACGACAATAGAGGCGGCAACAAGTACGGCCATGGCAGCGGCAGCCAGCTCTTGTCACCGAAGCGCACGAACCCATTCCACAAACTATTGCAGCAAGGCCAAAGACCTTGCGGATCTTTAGCTACAGATTGCTCAACGGAAGCAACCTCTACGTCGGGTGCTTCCTACTGAACCTCGAGCGGTGGCTCCGCTTGGCCAGGACCACGGCCTCGACCGCGACCGCGTCCTCTACCTCTCGACATCTCTATTCATGATAGATAGCCAATCACACAACTAACTGACAAACATCTACCTCAACAGTGCAAATCAACAATGAAGCTAGTGAAAGCGTAAATACAATGCAAGACCCATCCCTATCCTATTGTGCACCGGTGTGTATCAAATTTTAATTTCATTATTAGGCCTAAGTCAAATTTTAGTTGGATAATTAAGCTAAGTTATCAAATTTCTTTGCTACAGACCTAACGCTCACTCTGATACCAATTGTAACACCCTGCCCATCCTTTGGGCCTGGAATGTTACCATCATTGCATACTTTTGCCATTTTCAACAACTGCTGGTAATTTTAAGCAAACTCTATTTTATTTATATTGCAGCAACTCAACATACATTATATCATTTTAACTCTGACTACCATATCATGCCAGTAGAGTCTATATATACTAACAAAATGTAGTACATGAAGTGCTGCTGGTACGTGAAATTATCCATGTGCTACTCCCGTCTGCATGAAATCCTCAACAATCACCTAAAAATCCAACAAAGCAAGGGTGAGTCCGAAAACTTAGCAAGCACATAATAGACTGGTAAACACTACCCTAAGCACAGTCAACAACATCGCCATGTCATTCCCACCGTTTCAACATTAACACAAACATACCATAACACAATCATTCTCCTCAAGTCTCGATATCTCATCTCAATCACTCTTTATGCAATGCTCATGATCAATATCATTCTCCTATGTAGCTTTTACTGGTAAAGCGAAAGGCACACCTATCGATATCACCTTGTACCTCCATCCCATGGAGGTGCCTACCAAAGTAGGTCTTTCCTTCATCCAATGGAGGTGCCTACCGAAGTAGGACTTTCTTAAGAGCACACCGAATTAGGCAATAGCTTTACTTATAGCTATTGACTTTCTCACCGCCCTAGCTCATAATGCATATGTCATAACATGAATGCATACCTCCATCGTTTCACCATGTATCACATTTATCATCTTTAATCATGCAGCATCAAATAATGTAAATAATGCATATTCCACAACAAATATCGTCTACCGCTATATCATGTACTTGCTTGTTTAGCCTCGGGGACGATGCGTGGACGGCTCCCCACCAGGACCTCCACCTGTATAAGCATCACCCAACTTAGGATACTACAACGTTACATGCGCATATACAAATGACATTGATTCTACACATAGAGCCCAATACTGACGTAAAGCACGTGGGGTATTATTTCTTTTTCTCCTTTTTTTTCTTTTCTTTTTCTCTCTTTTTCTTACCCGGAGAATCTCTCTCTCTCTTTTCATTCGGTCAAAAGGCCTTACCTCCTCATTCACTCCTCTCTCTCTCTCTCTCTCTTCACTCGATTTGGCTGAATGGCCTCATCCCCTTCCCCACTTCTTCCTCACAATCCCCTCACCTTCTCTCTTTCTCTCTCAAATCCAACCGAATGGCCTTAGCTCCCCCTCAGATTCGGCTGGCCAGGACCAGATCTAGCCACTCCCTACCATCAACTGTCTCCTCCCCCCTTCACTCCACCCCGTGTGACGCCGTCGCCCCCTCTGGCTTGGAGACCATAGTGTCGGCGCCATCTCCCGCACGCCTCCGGCAGTCGCCCCTAGCTCTGGCTGCTCGGCCATGACCGTCCGCCGGCCAGCCATGGCCGACCCTCGGCTAGGCTCCACCAGCGTCACCTTCCCTATGGCACCTTCTTGGCTCAGGCGGCCGGCTCTATGGTTGCCACCACCAGCCGCCGACGCCTAGTGCCGACTACCCCGGTCCAAGCCCTCTAGCGTCGCCGCCCATGGGCTCAAGCTCACCACCGACCACACATCGCGCCTAGGCCGCCGCCTAGCTCCGGCCCTCCGACCGAATGCCTCCACGCTTCCTCTGACGACCTCCGACCACTACATCTTTGGCCGACGCCGACCTATACCGCCACCTTCATGGCTCGACCGTGGTCTTCTAGGAGCACCACTGCCCCCATGGCCACCTCCCCCCTGCCTCCACTCGACCACCCCAGGTCTTGCGCCACCCCTACCCATGGTTGTGGCACCGCCTCCTCTTGGCTCCTCTTCTTTTCTTCTCCATCTACTCTACTTCTTTTTTATTTATTTTAGTTCAATGTTACGTTTTGAATTGATTTGGTTATTGGATGGTGAATGCTTCTATGAGGTCCCAGTGATTGGTGGCATTCCTTTGAGCTTACTTTGTTCTTACCTTATGCCGGCCAAATAGTATGGTTGTGTGGGAGTTGGATCAATGGGGAAATAAAAAGGGGAAGAGATGGGGATAGCTACTCTCTGGTGCTAGCTCTAGTAAGAATAGCTTGCTCTCTGGGTGAGCTCTCGGTTGGACTTTTGAGAGCGGCCGAGCAATGGAGAGACCACGGCTCTCTTGTTGTGCTCTGGTGTGTCCTCGGTTAAGGGTTATGCAATGCAGTGGCTTGTAGGGAGAATGGCTGGTGTTGGCTTTTGTAGGACGGTCACGGCCCTGAAGCGCTCTCTCTCTCTCTCTCTTGTTATTTTCCATGCTAGAACTGCCCTCACCTTATCCTTACTCCTCTCTCATAAGTCCGTGGGCTTTAAGGACTTTTGGGTCAACAAGTTAGCTCTGCATTATTTGATGGCTTTACTACCTCAGTAAGTCAGTGAAATATGGACGTTAAATTTCTCTACGGTCGTATAACGATGCCTACATAAGTGAGAGACGCCGACCGGCCCCGAACGGTCTAGGAATCTCTGTAAACACTACTGCTTCAATAATTCTAAAACCGATAGGCCTAACGGTAAAATCTTTCTTTATTTCTTTTATTCTCCCTTAGGTTGTTTCATTTCTCGCTTTTCTTTACTACTGATATCACAGGAACCACCTGATCATAGGTGAAATGGCATCATGAGACATCTGCAATACAACAAGCTGAGCTTGGAACTGAATGTGCTGGTACAAAATCAAATCTGATTCCTGGATTTTTTTTTTCTTTTTCTCAATTTTCGGACAATACAATAACAGAGGTTACAGAACAAAGCTATTCCATCATACAACTAAATTTGCAACTGTGGTGAGAGGTCCTAATCCTACTTCTTGTCTTGCGCCATCTTCTTGCGGATCTCCTGCGCGGCATTGAAGATGCCGAGTGTGGGTTTGTTGCAGACAAAGCACTTCTTGTTCTTCGAGTGATGCTGAAAATCAATACATACAACTGGTCAGAATTTCCGTTACCTCAAGAAACATGGTAGAAAGCCACAAGCTCAGACCCATCTCAATGAAACAATATAATTCTCCCCAAACACACAGCAGTAATGCAAATAAGATATTGAGTACACTAAGTAGATTTGTCACTACGGGCCTGTTCTTTGTGGCTGCGGCTTATGGCTTTTGGCTGCGGCTTGTGACTTTTGAACTGTTTGTACGAGAGATTACAGAGTAACAGAAACTCACATGTGGTTTTTGCCAATATAAATGAAGTTAGTAAAGTATGTACTACAATTAACTAGTAGACCCTATCTTGAAAAAAATACACCATTTACAAGCTAGTTGCTGTAGAAAAGCCGAAAAGCAGTTTTTATAAGCTGAAAAGAACAGGGCCTACAATGGCTGGTATCAAGCACGAAGCATAGCCATTGTAACCAAATTCAGGTATTCAATACTTCCGAGTTTGAAGGAAGCATGTGCACCAGAGACTTGAAAAGGTCAAGTTCACAATCAAAAAGTATCTTTTAACAGGAAAGATGTAAATTTCTAGTATCCTATTTTCAATCTTCAACTCTAATACATATATATCCAATAGGAAATTACTCAATCTACAGTCCTATCCTCAATCTTCAGCTCTACTCCACTCCACTACATAGAACTTTCATCAAATGAAAGTAACTTGTAAAGCTCCTGATCTATGGTTCGGTTCTCAATAGTCAGTTCTACTTCATACGCCTCCTGGCAATAAGTTTTACTGCCAAATTATTAATACACTAGGTGGCTAATGTAACGTCCCAATCCAAATCTGTGACAGAATTGAGGAAAAGTCAAGACATTTCACAAGATATAAACCCTCTAAAATATTTGTAAAGCTCTATTCGAACAAGAAAAACTCAAACCTGCATGCAAGTGACAGGCAATAACTGTCAATACAAATAAAATCAAAAACAAGATAAAGCATACCACTGTCTTCGTCAAGCTGAATTAATCAGACAAGCACACAAAGCCATTACACTTATAGAATCAAAGGTAAATAGGCTGCAATGTTATATCAGCTATCAGTCCTTACAATATTGCCATGTTGAGCATGTGGACAACTCAAAACTTTGACCTTAGCAGTTCAAAACACAAAACTACAGTAGTCTGTTTTCATTGTAAAAGTCATACTGTTTTGCACTGAGGTTTGACATCATGTTCAACTTGAGAGCAGCACCCGTTGAAAACTAGCCTAGCCCAAGGAAGTCAAATTTAACAAAATTAGCAAGCATGCTCCAAAATCATTCATAATGATCCCGGATCACCAAAATTTGACATGTAGTGCTACTAAAACTACGAAAGGTACTGCTATATCTGGATCACAGTTAACCTGAAGTACCTATCTTACACATAATGTTTTGAAAACTACTACATCTAGAGTAATCTCGTTACAAACTTGTTATAAGCAAATCCTATTGACCTCCAAAATTGACAACTAAAACAAATAGTTGTCCAGTCACACTCCTGTACAATATATTCTCCTGCCCACAGAACTGTCTCACACAATATACAGATCACAACCCCTACAATATTTCCTCATGTTTGTTAAACACCTTTCCCTGGCATTGGCTCATGGTATCCCTTAATCATGCCCCTCCCAAAATATTGTCACTCCCTCAAATCAGGCTACCCTCCACAACACCCTCCAAGGCCCATTGATGGTATCAACTCTACTGTTTTAATGCATCAGCTGTGGGGATAAGATTAAGCCCATTGATGGTGCCTTCGCTATCAACTCTACTATCTGTTTTAGTTGATGTCCCGATTATGTATGCATCATCCATAACATGCGCGCTCCTTGTAGTTTGCGGGGCACGATTCTCGCAAAATAAGGGGATAAGATTAAGACCGGATTAACTAGCTTCCTTTACCACATTCTTCACGAGCAGTAACTCCCTGAACACAACCTCGGCAAATTGTAAATAAACTGTGAAGGCCTGAAATACCCATCTACTGTTTTAAGGTAACACCAGTGGTCGCTTACTATGAAGGTTCCAATATGGTGGTAGTGGTTGAACTTCAGGTTCCCATATAAAGGATAACGATGGAGAAGATGTTGTATATAGCGGTCAGATTACCCTGCCTTCGCTAGTTTCTGAATTCCCTCAATGAGAAAAAATTGTACTACATTAGCACTTAAGACTTGGCAATCCCCCTCAGACTTGGTCCCAAGAAGGTTATAGCACCTGGGACATTAAATGCTCTTCGATATTCCGTTATTTTGTAATGTTAGTAGTTTATAAGCTTTCTTTTAATCTTTCACTGTCCATAATTTGGTGTCTTGCCTTAAATTTTTCCTTATGTAATAAGTTGATACCATGCGTACTCAGTGCCTAGTGGGTTCTCAGTTCTATCTGTACAGAATATACATTTACCTGTGCTCCTGACCAACATATTCCATCGAACCAGCCCAAACATCCTGTGCAAAAATCCCCTCTGCTCCCACCCAACAATTCTAGCCTACTATAATTTCACCGAAACATTTGGACACGCACTTTCCTCCATATGAAGGAAAGAAACATATTTATTGTCAAGTATATTTTGTCTATTCCATTTTGAATCCCACTCGTATCTCTCAGTATCAGTATTTGGTTATTTGTATATAGAAGGGGCATTCGATGATCCTATGTAGTCAAGAAAAGCTCTGTAAATTCCAATAGGAAAGGCCCATAGGACTAATAATATTCCAAGAGTGCATGCATGACACTCTCTGACTTGGCATTTTCATTTGAAAAACATTCCTCATGTGCAACAATACACAAATAAGGAAACTTTACAAGATATCAGAGATCAAATATCAACTTGGTTTGTATTGCCATTCTAAATATAATGCATAATGGGAGTTCCTAAGAAAATTGTTGCTGATGCTCTACGGTTGATGTATGCAACAGAAAACATTTTTTTCTGGTATGATATGTAGAACTCTGTTTCTTTGCCACACTTTCCTATTTGCCATTATTTACATGTATGTGATGCTTTTGTCAGAATAGGTTAAGCTAATGTATATTGGGCTGACTCCATAACATTTGCACAAGTAAAAGGTCTGTAAAAGTGCTCATGTTTCAGCAGTTCAATGTGGAAGAAGGCAAGAAGCAACAAATTAAACTGCATTATGTGCAAGAGTCTGCCATAGCAACGGCACTTCATAATGACTTCCAGTTCAGCAATGGTCAATTAAGGATCAGTCAAGTTCTGAGCGCATTCTTACAGAGTTATCTTTGTTTTGTCTTTCAATATTTCCTGATTTTATGAAAGATAATTCAAATCTTCATGCAATTCCCCTCCACCGGAATCATAAGTGAGTACGAACTTTTATCCTGTTGAAAGCATTTTTCATTATCTACCAAGAATCAGTAGTTAAGAACTAATTAGCTGGTCCAATCAACAGAATTTAACTATTTATGAAGTACATTAGGAAACACAAAACGAAGACATGAAGGCTGAAGCAGCATGCAGTATTGGTCCTACGTGGCCCCCTATATTTTGAACAACAAACGGCTAATTTCTCACTCCAATAAAATATCATGCTATTCTGATTTCTGAATGTACCGAGGTTTGCCACAATTTTTTTCAAGCTCACAGGCAAGTAGCCAACAACTCTCCCATAACTAACCTAGCAAGATTCAATTTTTAACACGGCAAATTAATTAGGTGCGAAACATAACAAAACCAGGGAACAATAGTTACAGTATTAACATAAATACAGCGTATTTTAGGGTCCAAATCCCACAATCATGATTCCATAACACAGAATTTAGGCCAAATAGTAGCCTAGCCAAGTACGTGTTCATTATAGTCATGACAAACTATGGGCCTGCTCATATTTAGTTCTGCTTCTGACTTCTGCTTGGAGAAGCCAGAAACCAATATGAATATCCGACTTCCTGAAACGGCTTCTCTACTCCTCTCACTCCGGGAATAAAGCAGGGGGTCACGAGCGCATCATGCACCTAATCATCTCACTCCCGTCTCGGGCACACATCTCTCCCTCACTTTCCTCACCGCTTGCTCACTCCTTCTAAAATCCACTTCTTTTAGTCGCTACTATAATTTTCAGTGAAAAGCCATCAGCCAAGCAAAAAACCATCCGCTGCGGCCAATAGAAACAAGCCCTATAATTATTAGCCTAGCTCAGCAAGTCGACACCTTAGATCTTCTACATGACAAATTCATCGGTTGCACAGAGATAGGCATATTTATCAACATATAGCGAAAGCAGAACAAACTCAGTCGTACCTTTAATGCGCAGTGCTCGCAGAAGTAATGGTTGCATTTCGTGACCACCGGATCAACGAATGGCTGCCTGCAAATATAGCAGGCAAAGGGCAGCGCCTCCTCCTCGTCATCATCATCCTCCTCCTCCACCTCGCCGTCGCTCCCATCCCTGCCGCCCATCGCGATGCGCCGCTTGCGGGCCTTCTCAGACTCCTCCCACTCCTTCTCGAGCTGCCACCCCGACTTGTAGTCCCCTCTGTCGTGCATGAACTTGCAGGAATCACCGTAGCCACAGTACCCCGTCTCCTTGTAGTCCTTGCAGATGTCGGGCTGGTAGTCGAACCGAGCCGAGAGCCGGATGTGCGCCGACGCCCGCAGCGGTCCGTGCGCGCCGGCGGCCTTCTCGCCGGACACCGTGTGCTCCCGCCGGAACCCGGCCTTGTAGTCCGTGTACCCGTGGATCCCTTTGTACACCTCCCCTGAGCCGGAGCCGGAGGCTGAGGAGGGGTTCTTCTTGAGGGACTCCTCGGCCTGCTTGAGCTGGCGCTCGCGGATGGCGCGCGCGTCGCGGTCGAACTCCGTCTCCGTCTCGAGCGTGGCTGTGGCGCGGCTGTCGGTGGAGGCCTGGATAGTCCGGGACGACTCGTACTGGAACCTTCGAGGCTCCGAGGAGTTGTCGGCGGAGGAGAAGAAGAGCTTGCTGGAGGACGGCGGCTTCTTGGATCGCGCGGCGGCGATGGCGCCGGTGGAGTCGTCGCCGTCCTCGTCGGAACCGGCGGACGCCGCAGGGCGCTTCCGTATATTCTTCGATGGCTTCCGGACAAAATTACACACCGGCGCTGAGCCGCCGCCGTCTGCCATGAGTGTAGGGTTCGGGGCTTGCTGGGTACGGATCAAAGGAGACTGGCCTATTTGCATCTGAGCGGTGGACCCGTCGTTAGTCGGTTACGTTGGCTCAACAGGGGCAAGGCTGGGTCCGGGTCCGAGTCCGACTGGGTTGCTAGTGTTCCTGTCAAAAAAGAAAAACTGTGGTGCTAATGGGCAAGTATGTCCTGCTCATCAATTTCATTTCTTTTTAGAGAGCAACACATACGACACAGGTGAAATTTTATGAAGATTCGAGGACTCATGAAGCCATGACACACGCTTTCGCAACAAACACATAACGCTTACGTGCGTTCTGATTAAATAAGGCACCCATGTCACTACTAGGGATCGAATCTTGGTGAAGGAACCGAATACCCTCATAATACCACTAGGTAACCGGCCCTTCCTCCATCAATTTCATTTGGTCTTATGTCATGCAAGTCCCCATGTTAACTTGTCTGAGCCTTGTTTGTTTCGGCTTTTTCTCCACCTTAAAAGTCCAAAGTCTAGACAAACAGTGGCTTTTTAACTTGGCTTTTTCAAAAATCATAAGCCTCCATATAACTAAAAGCTAGAAGTCACTGGAGAGGTGCTTTTCGGCTTATTGTGGGTTGGTTTTAGACCAGTGTAAATGAAGTTGGGGTAAAATTACCCACCTCTACCACATATAAAAGGCATGCTTAATCCAAAAAAAAGCTTTAATCTATAAGCCAAAAGGCTAAGCCTAAGGTCTTGTTTGTTTTGGCTTTTCCTTCAGTTTAAAAGCAAAAAAAAAGCCAAAGTCAAAACAAACAGGTGAATTTTCAACCAACTTTTGAAAAAGCCTACAGTCTTCCATAACTATAAGCCATAAGCTAACCCAGGGGTGTTTTTTTGGCTTTTGTAGGATGGAAATAACTCTCTGCCAGTAGACTTTGAAGAAATTACCCGCATATACCAGGGTATAAAAGCATCCATCCCTAGCCTTCCCCACTTCTATTCCTCCATTCTCCCCAACTCTAACCTAATCACCAGGCGATTAGGGCACGCAACCACGACCGGCTGCCAGCAACCTCCATTGGCCTCCTGCAACATCCGTCAGCCTCCCGTGACATCCGCCTCCATCCACCTCCCTGGATGCTGCTTGCTCCGTGACCACAGCTCACCACCGTCAACCTCCGTCGTCGTTCTCCTCCCATCCGCGACCACCACCTGATGCCATCCTCCTCCCCTCATCAAGCCAATCGGCGCTCCCGACATCAAGGTACAAGTTTTGGCCTACATCCCTAGATCCCCAATTTGTTAGATTGTAGAAATCCCCTGTGATTGTTGAGCACAAGTTGGTGTATTAATCTTGTGATTTTTCATTAAGCTCAATTATTTTAATGATACAAGTTTGTGTAGATCCCAATTTTGTATGACTTCATTGTTGGCTTTGTAAGTAATTGCTCCAGTGGAATTTTTATTTTCATTGTTGTGTACTCAACTTCTGCAGTGGACTGTGCAATAGTGGATTGTTTCCTAGATGACCAAGAGATAAGAGATGTGCCTAAGAAATGACAAATGCCAGAGGTACTCTTTTTATCTATTCTACACCCCACAAAATCAGCATAAGAAAAGGCACGGAGGAATAGTGCAAAATCAGAATTATACCAGAGTCCAAAGTCAAGAGTGCCCTAAAGGTACTTAAAAATGTGACGTACTGCTTGACAATGAGAGGCATGAGGAAAAGACCGAAATGAAGCACGCACACACAGCAAAGTGTATGTCTGGCCTCGAAGCAGTGAGGTAGAGGAGTGAGCCGATCATATTATGGTACTCCTTCTGGTCCACGAGCTTTGCATCCTTATTAGGGTTCAACGCAGTAGAAGTGACAATTGGAATAGACTAGGCTTCCTGCTTCCCACGTCGAAGCACTGAAGAAGATCTTTGGTGTACTTGCTTAGCTCTCCTATCATACTCATCTCAAATTCCTGCTCATAGAATTTAAAAATCTGGACACCAAAGCGTGAGAAGAGCCACCGAAAATTATGTAATCCACATAAAGACGAATAAGAAGGAAATCACTGCCATGCTTGAGAGTGAATAAGGTTTTATCTACCATTTCTATTTTAAATTCATTCTAAGTAAAAAGCTTTTAAGCCTATCACACCAAGCTCTAGAGGCTTGCTTCAATCCATACAAGACTTTAGAGAGCCTACATACATGGTTTAGGAACTTGGTATTTTTACAACTAGGAGGTTGCTTGACATAGATCTCTTCTGCTATGAAACCATTTAGAAAAAGCACTCCTGACATCTATTTGAAACAACTTAAAGCCCTTGGACGTAGCAAATGCTAGCAGAATACGAATGACTTCTAATCTAGCTACAAGTGTAAAGGTATCCTTAAAGTCTAAACCCTCTACCTGGGAGAAACCCTGAGCTATAAGCCTAGCCTGCTAGCAGAATACGAATAACTTCTAATCTAGCTATAGGTGTAAAGGTCTCCTCAAAGTCTAAGCCCTCTACCTGGGAGAAACCCTGAGCTACAAGCCTAACCTTGTTGCGAACTACCAACCCATTCATATTTTGCTTATTTTTCAAAATCCATTGTGTACCAATAACATTATAGTTGGGAGAAGGTTCAACTAAGGTCCGGACTTTGTTTCTCTCAAAGTTTTCAAGTTCTTCATGCATAGCATTGATCCAAGAAGAATCAGATAAAGCATGCGTGACATCTCAGCGCTCAAAAGATGCAACAAAAGCAGAATGAGTATAGGAATCTAGATAGATAAATCTAGATCCAGTAACTCGCTCATGGAGATCCCTAATCATCTACTCTTGAGGGTCTCATCGCTAAATATGAAGCGGTGGTCCTAGTGCAGATGTAGCCTCAACCTCATAGGTTGTGGAGGTAGGAGCAGATCCACTCGAAGCTCTGGTGAAGATGGTAGAAGCTACTCTACTAAAGTTAGAGTAGTGGGCAGGTTCTCCAACCAACTCAGGAGGAGCAAGAGGAGGGATTGAATCCCATCCTCCAAGTCAGAGTCGTTGTCGAAGAAGATGCTCTCCTGACAATGTACCTACACTATCAGGTCTAGTATTAGGATTAGCCTCATCAAAAGTGACTTTACAAGTCTTAATGATTTTGTTAGTATCCAAATTTAAAACACAAAAGTCACAAGAATGAGGAGGATATCCAAGAAAATGTCACTATAACATCTGAATTGAAATTCATCTAAGTTGTCATCTTTTAGAATGAAGCACTTGCAACCAAATATACCTTAAAATGAGAGACTAGACTTATGATCAAATCTCAACTCATAGGAAGTCTTACCTAAGGATGATCTCAAGAACACCATATTAGATACATAGCAAACAGTGAAAATTGCCTCAACCCCTCCTAGGTGTACTATGCTTACCATGATCCTAACCATCTTTACAAGAGTTTTATTCTTTCTTTATACAACTCCATTCTGCTAGGGGACTCTAGGAGAAGAGAATTGATGCTCTATACCACGCTCAATACAGAAAGTGGTAAAAGATGAGTTCTTGGATTCAGTATCATTATCACACATAATGACTCTCAAGGCTCCTAAGAGATCAACAGTTAATCTAAGGGCCAACTCTATAAATCAACCAAAGGTCTTATTCTTAGAAGAGAGAAAATACACCTAAAATATCTAAAGAAGTCATCTACAATGACAAGCAACCACTTTCCTCTTGCAGACTGTAATATAAAAGTGCCAATAGTGTCTAAGTGCAAGAGCTGGCATCGGTTATCACCAAGGTAAGAAGAGGATGAGAAGAAGAAACTATCTTACCATATCTATATGGTGTGAAAAGTAGGTCCATACTACTCTTAAGCTTGGGCAAGCCTCTAATGACCACTAAGCTACTGACTCTAGATAGGTAGTCAAAATCTATGTGACCTAGCCTACGATGCCACAAAACTAAATCATAAGAGCCAGAAGCTACAAGACACCTAGGGCTAGAGCTAAAAGAGATACTGAAATCAGTATTAAAGATCTTCTCAAATCTAAAGATCCTAAACACAAACTAACCTGATGAATCTAGAACTCTAACTGACCACTCTTGAATAGCACTTTTAGGCCCTCATCAAGAAGTGGGAGACAGATAGCAGATTACACCTAAGCTTACTTGCCAAAGCGACGTCCTTGAGCATGAACTTATCGTTGACGTGCACAGTGCCAGCCAACACGGTCCCAGTAGAAGCATCCCTGAAGGTGATCAACTTGTCGCCGAATGCATGAGTGAGCGAGGAGAACCAACGAGAATCTCCGGTATATGTCAAGAATACCTGGAGTCAACAAGCCACAAGTCCTCCTTCCTCACACGTCGGACTTACAAGGCATAAGCCAAAGACATCTGCGCCTCAGTGCTATGGTTAGAATTAAAAGACTTAGGAATGTAATACTGAGCTACACCATGTCTAGGCATAGCAATAGAAGTAGGAATAAAATGGTTAGCAAGATAATTATGAGAATGCACACAAGAACCACCTAAACCTCTCCAAATCGGCCTACGAAATGACCGGTACTCTCCCTGTCTAGACACCACTCGTGGTCCATCCTCACAATATCCTAACCCAAAGCGCCGCCTAGCTCTACCAAATGAGTCAAAGAAGTCATCTACAAACATAGGCCTATATCTAGAAACAAGACTGGAGGCTTGGCTCTAGAGACACTCAAAACATGCATCCTCTCTTTTCTCTCATATTTGATCTTACGGAAGTAGAACTCAACAATGTGACCATTCTTCTTGCAGAAGGTGCAATGGTACTTGACCTTTTGAGGGGTCTGACCTACTAAAGTAGAAGCACCTAACTCGCTAGTAGGGGTTTAGACACATCCAGCTGACCTAAACACAGTCTTGGAAGGTTCAGGGGGTTCGATATCAAACTTGCCACTCTCCACAACTCTCACAATTTTAGTTGGGTGGTTCTTAGAATATTCTAGGAAATTGAAATCTAGACCTCTCTTCATCACACTCACCTTAGATTGGTTAAGGATCATGTTGAGGTTCTTCTTTCCACTGAAAATTTCTCAAGGGTCTTTTTGAGGTAGTTCTTTTCTTAGGCTAGGTTCTCACATGTGACACACTTGATGTTCTTGGTTGCCCTAGCATATCTCTTTGTGGACAGCTACCACAAGTCTCGAGGTCTCACAAGACACACAAGGGAATTTTCTAATTCTACCCAATTGTTCATTGAACTTGACTCTAAACATCTCATGTGTCTCATCTAAATTAGTTCTAATTTCAGCACAAAATGCACAAGAAATAGAACTAATTACTTTCTTATATGTAGCCATGGACAAGAATTTTTCATTTTTAAATATGTCCTTAAATATCTTATCAAGAGCATCAATTTCAATTGAGAGCTTCGAACAATTTTCACAAGATACAACTCTAGAATGAAGAAGCATTTTAGCCATCTCTTTTAATTTTAGTTTGCTATCCTCACAATGAAAGTAAGTATGATTAGGATTAAACTTGAGAAATTCTGTAGTGACACAATCAAGTTTCAATTCAAGTGAAGCACAGTTTAAGCATAATGAGGGAATAGCATCCAAAGAAATAACATCCAAGGCAATAGCATCCAAGCAACCACGATCATTACTAGACTTAAGTGTTTCTAGTTTATCTAGAGCATATTTGAGTTGATTGACAACAGAAGAATGAGCAGATCTAAGTTTAGCCAATTGATCATGCAAGGATAAGCAAGATTCACAATTATCATTATCAAGAATTGTGGACTTGAGCCTAATCATTTCTAGATTTAAGTTGTCAATATAATATCCTGATTCTTGATTATCTTAGCTTGTTTCTTCATTTTTTTATTATGTTGCAACAAGAGCACGCTTCATTCCTTTAGAAGATGTGCCTACTTCATCGAGATCACTGTAGAGCTCGTCATCGTCAAAAGTGTCAACGTCGGTGATGCTGCCCTTGGTCATGAAGCACTTGTCGATGACATCCTGAATCTTCTTCTTGCTCTTGAGTCACCCTGATCATCCTTAGTCCCCAAGTCTACATCGTTCGTGTTGACATCCTCAAGAGCGACAAGGACCTGGTTGACAAACTTGCGGTAGTTTGACTTCTTGGACTTTTCATTGTTAGCTTGAAGACGCCTTCGAGAGTCCTCCTCCTTTCCCTTTAGCTTGGGGCACTTGGTTCGAATGTGGTTGGGCTCACCACACTCAAAGCAAGTAATAAGACCACTCATCTTTCTCTTCCTCACCTTGTGATAAGCTCTTATGAATTTGGTGTATATGAGTACTAAGTCATCCTCAACAAGCCTCTCTAACTGATCATTAGTCAAAGAATACAAGGTGGACAACGAGAAACCAGAAGAACCAAAGTCCAAAAGACTAGAAAAGCTACTCTGAGTAGGATCAGTCACAAGAGTCAACGACTCTGTCTTAGGAAGGTGTGAGATGAAGTCAATCCCATGTGCCTTTAACGTCAAGTAGAGCTTATCCATAGTAAGAATACTCATGACAATAGCCATTGATGGAAGTGATCTTCCTTCCCTAAACTCACATCAAGTGCACCCAACAGTTGGTGTGTATTCTCAGAGTCAGAAAAGGTCAAGCCAACAGCACGCAAATCATGGATAATCTTGTTAAACCTTTCCCATAACTCATCCAAAAATTTACTAGGCCTTTCTTCGATCTTAGAGTATTTTTCTAGAGTTGGTTTCGTCTCATTTCCTTGGTCGTGGTAGAGCCCCCATGCTAGTTAGCGAGGGTCTTTCAGATCCCATAAGTAGATGCCAAATGAGCTACTCGCTCAACTCAAATCAACTAAGCCCCTGAATCAGAAAATTCAGTGTCTTACTGTTTTCCTCTACATCCGGTGTAATCACTTGGTCATCAACAATCGGTGCATAATGACTCTTGACCTTGAGCCAAATTGAGTGCCCTTAAGCATCGATGTAAGAGTACATCCGAGCCTTCCAATAAAAGAAATCAACCCGACCGAATACAGGTGGATTGGTTGAGTAGTGTCGGATCCCGAACAACAACTCTGGAACTCTCTGTAAATCGCACTAGTCCAGAAAAAGTTAGTGCCCACATTGTTAACAGGGATACATATTATGCACAATGACCAACTTTATTACAAACAAAGAGTACGGCCTTATGGCCAAGTATTACAATAACATGGCTCAAAGCCAACATAAAAGTAAATCAACAAAAGATAAATAAAGTAGTAGTCCATCCTGCGTACCCACAAGCTAATGACTGTAAGACGTGGCCTACTCGTCGCATCCCTCATCATAGTTGATGAAGTCGTCCTCTGGCAACAAATTTAAGCAAGGTGAGCACATAAAATATTCCACAAGTTACACCAGAAAAATTAACAGATATGATGCATGCATGGATATTGTCAAAGGAAGGCATAATAAGGTTATTTGTGCAAAAAACAGATTGAAGTAAATACTATGAAGTAAGTACAAAAACTGAGTGTAATAATACATATAGAAACAACATTTAATAAAAATAATATCGTTAGTGTAGGCACCAACCTAATACTAACCTAACCACGGGCATCCCACCTGGTCCATCTTTCCAAAAGTTTTTACATTGTTCCATAAACTAGATTTTATAAAATCAAAGTCTAATCTGTGAAAAACCATACTCGACATGTCCTTGACCATGTACACGGCTATCCAGGATAGTTTGTTGCTCTGCAGAGGTGTATAACTTTACCCATAAGACATATCCTCTCATTTTATCACGCGATTAGCACACTTCCTTAGGTGTGTGGCTGAAAGTTCATGATAATTGGGGCCCCCACTTGTGTCATATGAGACTTCTCGCAGCCTACTCCATGCTTACATTTAGCCTATAGCGAAACCAAAGTTGGAACTTCATAATTAGCCAAGTCTGTTCCATACTAGACTTATGGTAGTACGGTGTGACTTTATAATAGTAGCTCACATACCGTACTTGCGGTAGTACGAAGTGGTTAGATGTACAGTGTATGGTCGGAAGTTGAAGTTACAGTTTTTTGTGAGTGGTCAGTGCTACAATGTTTTGTGAGTGGTCGGTGATCGAAAGCTATATAGAGTGATCGGTGGTTGGAAGTAAGAGTATTTTGTGTGTGGTCGGAAGGGTTAGAAAGTATACGTGGTCGAAACACTAAGAGTGATCAAGAGTTTAGAGTTTTATAGTGGTCGTATGCTATAGTAACCGGTCGATACTCGAAGCTATTGTAATCGGTTGATACTCAAAGCTACAGTAACCAGTCGGTATTCGAAGGCTATAACGTGTTCGGAGGGATCAAGGATATAAAGTGGTCATAGCGATTAGAGGTTATACCATGGTCGGAGTAGTTATATCGAGCGGATCTTTGTGTGGTTGAAAGCAAGAGTGATCAAAAGCAAAAGAGCAGTCGAAACAAGAGTAGTCAGAAGCTTAATGATCGAAGCTTGGTGGTCGAAAGCTATATGTGATCAATAGTGGCAGCGATCAAAACCTCTGAGAGCTGTCAGACTGCTGATAGTGGTCATAGCAACCAGAGCGGTTGTAACCGACGATAGTGGTCATAATCGAGTGGGGCGGTCATAACCAATGATAATGATCAAATCTTGGTGGTCGAAACTTAGTGGTCAAAAGGCTTCAATGATCGGAAGTGGCAGTGGTCGAAAGCGATTGCGACCGAAAGCAACAATGGTCGAAAAAGACTGTAGCAATCAAAAGATACAAACAGAGAAGTTGAGCACCTCAGTGCGGACTACGAAGATTCAAAATTGGTTGTCGATGAGGAAGAAGCGGTGGAAGCAGCTAGATCGTCGACGGCGAAGGAGTTCTGGTGGTGAACTGAATCGGCGAAGGGGCGACAGATGGCCGTGCGGCTCGGTAAGGACAGAGGCAGTAACAGAAAATCATGAGAAGTCTCGGGCTTCCTAGAAATGCTTGTCGGAGCTCGACTTAAGGCCGATGGAGAAGAAACTCGGTCTAAAAAGTCTCGGGCGCACGAAATCAAGAATTGAGGGGTGGGAGAGGAGTGATGTGCTCAAGAGATGCTCGGAGAGGTATTTATAGGGCTCGAGGGAAGAGGAATGACCGAGAGGCAGCTCTCTGGATTTATGGCCGGTGTAGTGGCTCATAATCGTGGTTGATGATAAGGTTTAAAGTGGGAAAACCGTTAAAGGAACTGGGGAATAATGAGTGCTTTCATTGGTAGTATTTACTTCGGCTAACAGGGAGTAACGGTGGGCCATTAAGAGCTTGGAGGGCATCAGTGGTAGACGGAGGAGGAAGAAGAAGGGAAGGAAAGAGAGAAAGAAGATGACAGGAAAATAAACAAATTACATTTTCTTGCTCTAGATTTTGGAAAAAATAAAGAGCAAATAAGCAAATAAATTCCAAATAAAACCAATAAAATGCAAATAAATCATTTTTCCGGCACCAAGCCTCCTTACACATCTAAAGACAAAGAAATCATTTTTCCGACACAGGTTCTTCACAAATTAACCCACGTAAATTAAAGCATGCTTTATGAAATATAAATGCACTAACCTATGTCTAAATAAACCAAATTATGACTAAATTCCCAAAAAATCACAAAAAGGCCGAAATACACATCCTTGTCGATCAGACCGCTGAGGCTCCTAGTCTGACCGATGACAGCTATTGGTTAGACCACTAAGCCCAGCCGATCTGACCGGTAACCGGTTTGACCGCACGTCTAGCCAGTCTAACCGATTTCTCTAATAGAACACCATTTGAAAAATGCAAACTCAGCAAAATTTAAATTCCAACTTCACAAACTTAGCAATAGTTCATCACACAAAATCCTAGATCTTCTAGTATAATCTCTCGAGATGATAGAGACATGTGTGCCTTTTATAAGAGTATTGCTAATTTTTGATGGCCGCAAGAGTACAGACAGATAGGTTAATGTGCAGTTTTATGCACTGTATACGGTAGAAGCTGTAACTATGAGTATAAATTGCAACGTATGATGGGTATATGCTACGGTTTCCTGCTTCTTTCTTTGATCAATGCGTGTCACGAGGCATCTAGTGAATGTCTTTCTCATAATATTTTATTTGATCATACACGTCGGTTTCAATTTTTTGAAGTATATGCTCTCCTAGAAGGCAAGAAACTGCGACAAATTAACTAGCATCCATCTCATATAAGAAAATAGAAGAGAAACACATCAATTCGGTGAAAAAAAACCATAAAACATATGTATCAGATAAATCGGTACATAAAAAAAGATCCTCATAACCCCCAACAGTATTTCAGACTTTCCAATAATAAGCTACACACTCAAATTCATCAAAATCTAGAAGAACAAACAGTCTGGTTTAACTTAAAAGCAGATTGCTCATAAGCTGCGTAAGCCAAAAAAGCTGACTTTAAACTATAAACAAAAAAGACTTAAGCCCAAACCAACAGGCTCTAAACAAGCAGGTCCCGTGGAGCCACGCTTATTTCTCTCTGAAAGAAAAAATGCTAGGCTTACATTTTTATTTTTCTTGGTCAGAATTACAATAAAAAATATATAATTTTAAAAGAAATGTCTAGCCGGTAATTGGTAAACACGTGGCGGATTTATTAGTATGCGTCAAATTCAAAATTGTACCTTACACATCTCCAAGATAAAAATGTTCCCTACACAAGGAAAAGAATTAATGGAACGATACTTAGCAGTTGCTACAAGAGCAATAGATCTGGGAGAAACCACACTTGGCTTGCAGGATAATAATAGCCTGAAGCAGATAAACCTTCAATCAGCTGTCCGTCCATCTTATCATCCAGTTTTATCGTGGTGGAATTGCACCACGATGCATGTAATGTTGTCGGAGCTGCCTCGGGAGTACGCAATCTCCGTCAGTTTCCTAGCCGCAGACTCAGGCATGTCTTCTGTTTTCGCAAGGGAAACGGCTTCCTTTTTTAGAAAAAGCATTAACAGCATGTTAGTGAGAGAGCTACAGAGTTAACAGTTAAGCAATGTTCTTTGTAAACACCAGTACACCTCGCATAGCACATCGGGGACATTTTGCAGTCACTAAAAATGTAAGCCCAGATCAGCAATGGAAGACAATAAGGTGATGCTTTGTTCAAAGTCATATAGGCAACAGTGGTTTGCTTCTAAAATTCTGACTGTTTTCAGGGTGAGAAATATGGCATTTGTTAATAGAATTACCTCATTTTCCACAACATCCCAAAGGCCATCACTGGCAAGAACCAGGCATTCCAGGTCTCCATTGACCGATTCTTCCTGCCATTTGTTAGAGAAGATTTCATCAAGCTTCACAAACTACATGGTCTTAATCAGAATTGTGCGACAGAGCAAGTCTTGTCAAGAACCTCTTATTGTAACTTCTGTCTAGACTTCAGCTAAAACCAAGAAACAAAATTGGCTTTTATCTAGACTAGGTTAAACTATAAAAAAACATTAGGATTGAATCTTGGCATAACTCAGTTACAATAAGATACCTGAATTTCAGGTTCTGCCACCACAAATGGCTTCAGTAGACGATTGCCAAATGCACGGGACATTGCCAGTACGCCACCTACCCTCCAAGTACCTGAGCAAATACCACATCAAGAATGTGGAATGATTATCTAAAACTCCAATCGTAAAGCACTTTATTAATCAAAAAACAAACAAAAAAATTACTAAGACGGTGTCTTGAAGCAATTAAGGGCTTAAGGCTGCTCCACTTCAACACTAAACAACCCAAGTATGATAACCTAACGTGCTCAAACTTCCAGGAAATCAGAAGGCTTAAAATGAATACCACAAATCTTATGCCGGCAAAACTATGCCAAACGCATTTAAGAATGAAGAGCAAAGGCTTACCAGCCCAAATGACAACACCTCCAGCATTCTCGATTCTCTTCCGCTCGTCACTCCTGTTAGGTTTGTGATCTTCCGAGAGTGCCATAGCTAAAAACACAAACGGTAGTATTCAGGCATTTATCCAAGCATAGCGACGAATCAAAGAACATAAACTGAACCAGAAACCATTGAAACCAAACTCTCGTGTACAGTTCTGCACAGTAACCAGGGAATTAACCAAGCAAGCTAGTAACCAGACCATGAGGGTAAATTGCATATCATGTCAATATGAGGTCAAAATTGCTGTCAAGGATTTGGCTGTTGATTTAGATTCCGGCTAGATATCAATTCAAGTATATGAAGGGAAAACAAGATCATTGCCACTTGCCTTAAATGATGGCACAAAGAATTATTCATAACAAAATGCACTGGAATATTGAATGGTGGGGAAAGTGGTTGTAAAGTGCATAAAATAGAAACACATGCACCATAGTTGTTCGACTAATACATCATCATGTACCATAGTTGTTCGACTAATACATCATCACTGGAGTGGCAAATTTAGAAACATTCTGCAGATATCTAAGACAAGATTTTATGACCATAACAGGATATCCCTACATGGCATTACATGCCATTATGAGTAGCATTCTCTGAAGAAGGTATCTTACATTAATAGTGTCTACGACATTTAAGTGAATATTTGTTCTTCGAGAAGAAAATGGTAGTTAAATCCAATAAGTTGTTAAAAAACTACATCCAACAAGCAATACCTTCGCCAGCTTTTGAAATAACAGCACGGGAATCACCAACATTTGCTACATATAGATGGCCACCCACCAAAACTGCAGTTGAAGCTGTTGAACCATCATCCCTGAAGGCATTGGATTCGGATTCTAAGAAATCTGCATCCGTTTTCTGATATGTTTCGCCTGTCAAAGTTTTTGAAGTTGAGAAGATAATCATTAACAGCACTTAAAAGAATGTGAACAGCGAAAATGTACAGGTAAAGCCCAAGAGAAAATTACTTATAGCAAGCTTCGTATCTGTCAAGAACTTGGGGTGTTTCGTAAGATTTTCAAACAAATGTTCCTTCAAGTACTCAGCAGCACGTGACCCTCCATGACCTATTGCACAAGATCTTCAAAGGAAAAACATGGTGGGCAAGGAATCACAAAAGTAGAGAAGGCAAGATTGGAAACCATACCATCAAATACACCAAATAGGCTAACAGCCTGTTCATCAATTTCAGTTAGTTTTACATCATAGAAATCCTCCATTGTGGCTCTCTTCCCTCTAAAACTTGAATACCCACATTTCAGTTTACCATCTTCTCTGTCACAATTTTTGGACAATATGTTAACCCAGGCAGCATGTCAAAAAGCCCTTACAAGAATCTCAGAGAGTGCATCTTGAGCACAGGAAGAGAACAAAGGATTCTTGCACAAAGATATATAGTTTAAAGATCACAAGTTTACAATCATTTGTAGCTCATCAAAAGAAGGTCACAAAGTAAACAACTCTATGATACATTTGGTTCAGTAGTTGTGCTATTTTAACATAAAAGACCTGTATCTTTAATCAGCATTGCATGTTAAAATGGACGTCATGCCACAGTAAATAGATGTCATGCCACAATTGGTAGTGTCCACATTTCATATTGATGCATATAAAGTAAGAACTGTCTGGTAGAAACACTGGATTTTTCCAAGGAATTTGATCCACCTCAGAATTCAATCATCCACTGCGAGGAGTGCAGGACCATCCGACCATGTCAACTCCTTTAGCAACGTAGAGAAAGAAAAGATCAAGGATCACAAACATTATGACTTATCTATATGAGGAATGCAGGACAGAATCAACGTCTTTAGCAAAGTAGAGAAAGAAAAGACCAAGGATCGCAGACATTATGACATAAAGCACTAGCTGCCTGAAACACTAGACGGCAATTCCCTAATACTAGGTGCCTGTATATCATTGGGCGCATGCCATATACCGTGCCTACAGTTGGTTCACTTGCACTTTCTCACAATGAAATAATAAAATTACAACCAAATTCAAAATGATCCAGCAATTTAAGGTTGCCATTTTTTTTGGGTCAAGTGTAGACTTATTTACACATTCTAATCAACAGATACCCAATGTTTGGTAAACATACTACTGCATATAACGATGGTGTCATAATCTTTGTTATCTACAGTGTTCTAGAAAGGTCTGAAGCACTGATCAAGCACTAGACACCTTGTGTCTTGACAACCTTATATAAGCAGCTTAAATAAGCCATTTGAACGCTCAAGTACTGCATAAGCAGTTAAGCAGTCACTTAAGCGACTAAGCAGTGAAGTAAGTGACTCAAACAGGCCAAGTAAACCTGAAGTTATTTTCTATTTTCTTCTTGTTCTACAAAGTTAAATAAAAAAAGCACACATACATTGCATTGTACAATAATTCCACAGACAACATGCTCACGGAAAAAATAAATCTTGGTGATTGTTCAGTAGTTAGAATCGCAAATAACAAGAAGCACAAGTATCGATGACCACCAGTTATTGACGTTAAAAGACAATAGCATCACCATTATCCTAACTTTACATCTAGACTATATGACTATGAAGAGCTACTGGTAAAAGCCAAACAGGTAAAGGTAATTAGTGTCACAGGTTTTCCTGGAGACTTGCAAAGCAGTATTGTGGCTGTACGACAATAGTAGAATATGGACGAGATGTATACAAGAAAACTTTATCTCTTCACAACATTCATCAATATTAGTTTTTTTTTCTAGTACATTAACGTACCCATGGCTGTAGTGCTCTCATGGCAACCCAAAACACACTGTACATTTGCATCTTTTGTTGTTTAATGGAGTATCTCTTCTGCATGCTTATCGGCTACCACCATAGGACAAGCCTATGAACAATGCAAGGGCCACATGCAAATGCAACAACCTAGCCGGTTCCATTTCTCGCCAAAGTCAAAACATCTCAGTGGCGACAGGATACTTGAGGCCATGAAGCGAAGGCCAAATAGCTACCATCAGCAGGGGACGTGCATTACCTCTCCCACCCGCCACTTGCGTAGCCTCCGGCGCCGCCGTCCTGTGCCTGGGCCACGAACCCCGCCGCGCGGCGCTGCGGTTGCACCTGCCCCGCCGCGGTGGAGGCGGAGGCGGAGTCGGAGGAGGCGTCGAGCATCATCCTGGCCCTAGCAGCGCCCGCGACCGCCCGGAACCCGCGCCACCCGTGCCCGCGCGCGCGGGGCGTCACGCACACATCCACCGCCCGGCCGCCACACAGGACCCTGGGCCCCCGCCGCCTGCCCGCGCCCGCCGCCGCACGCAGCACCAGGGCCCTCAGGCTACCGATGCATACCATCTCATGGCTGGCTGGCTCTCGCCTCCCTTATGCCGCTGCCGCTCCCCGAGGCGAGATCCACTGGCGCTCGGTTTAATGGCTTCGGATCTGGAGGCGGAAGGGGAGGAGGAAGCGGCGGGGCGGGGAAGCCGGACGTGGCAGGCAGATTCCCCTGCGGTATGGGCCGCTAGAAAAGGCCCCTGTTTCAAGGAATTTTCTTCTATCTTGCATAATGTGCCCTGTGCCTAGAATAGGCAAAAGGGCATCGAAAAAAATAGAATAGGCAAATGGATAAAATTACATACAAAATACTACAAGCATTAATAGAAACTAAATAAACTAATATAGCAAATGCTTTCTCTTCTAATGCTGAACTTGACCATGTGTTGCAGCTTGTTACATTTACATCTCAAAAGAAGAAGAAAAAATTGTTACATTTACCTAGAGCTCCACTTTTGCGTAGAGTTCAGAGAGGGGGAAATGAGAGAGCCATAGTTGCAAATGCATGATCAAGACGAATACTATAGGATTATTGATGTTGAAACAATATGATTATTGCATGAGGTGTTGGCATGGCATTTTTGTCCAGCCTAGCTACTTTGCTTACAATGGATTAAATGCATGTCATGAATCATGGTAGATCATGTGATTTTTCTTGGCTACACCATCCGTAATAATATCTTGTCTTATACTATTTCGTCTATTTCTCTATTACTTAAAAGTGAGAGTTGATGGTGATACGTTCTTTCCTCTTCCCCCCTTATCAAAAAATGATTCGCGTGTAGACCATCCCTAGTGGCGGACCTAAAATTAATTTTTTGGTTGGGTGGCACAAAACACTAGTATTATCCAATAGAAAATCAAGATATACACAATTCACATTGCAATCGCACTAATAAAAGCATCTGACACTAAGTGTCTATTTGATCACGTAGATTAGAAAATCGGTTTTACTAGGAATTTTAGGGAAACTAGTTTGAATTGTTATTCCATTAACATGAGTTTACACTACCACAGAAATGGTCATCATAGACGGTTTAAAACCATCATCACAAGACGGTTTCTAACCTGTTTGAATTTATGTGTCTGTAATAGTCTATTATCACAAACGGTTCTAGTTAAGAACCGTCTGTGATTGCGTTCTAGCGTCCGTATAAATAGACCTCCTTCAGTTCATCAATATTCTCTAATTGTGCTACAAAACAACGCAATCAGAGAATATAGATGAACCAAAGCAGGCCTATTTATGAGAATAAAATTATCGGCAATAAACTTTGTTGCCATGTTTTCATCCTGCAATAAAACATGAATTTTAACAAAGGCCAAAACCCTAGCCATCCATCAATCATCATAAGAACTAAGACATCAACAATTAATTTTCGCACACGAGCATCAAGATTTACATGGCTAAAACCCTAGCTATCCAAAAAATTCGGATGGGGGATATATCATCGGCGATGAAGGAGAGGCAGCGGCAGTGTCACCGTTGTGTCACGACGGTAACACTACACAAGTCACTCTTACAACACTTAGGACAAGAATATCTTATGCAGTGAATCGTGGTGTCACAATCTGAGGCAGAGGAGCTCACGGCGGTAGTCGGCGTCGTTGAGGGGACGGGTGTAACACCCCAGCCAAACAATGACTTGGAATGCAACCCAATTAGAAGTAAAACAATGATAACTAAATATGTTATACAAAATTTCGGCAGAGTCTCCTTTCTTTATCTATCTAAATCAGAGATTTCACAAGCAATTTCAATAATAATAGACAAGCCTCAAGTAATAATTTCAATGCTAAGCAAATAGATTAAAGATTACTAAACCACTCATGGATATAATACCTCGAGAAAGAACATAAGCATCATAAATAATCTAAACTCTTATTACAATTAAAATCCAAGGGTAATAATCAAACGGTACTTAGATAGTCCTTGCATCTATTATTTAATTGTTTCTTCCTCTATTTCCAATATAGGTATAACGTGCAAGTGCAATAAGACTAATCTTTCCTTTCCCCCATGCATGCCGATCTCACAAAGGTACCTAAAAAATACAACAAACAACAAGAGTGAGTCCAACGACTCAGCAAATATAATAAAAAGCAATAAGAACATAGAATGAGCATCACTTCACAATTCCATCAATCAACCATATAAATAAGTCATGCTATGCAAGATGATCAAAAATCTCTTTATCTCTTTCTCTTCGCATTTTACCAAGACGCAAAGTGTGCATCCGTCGATGCACACCCATGTCTGTACCATCCGGCATGGGACCATTGCCCATACTCCACAAGTATGGGGACCTTTAGCCCGTCATGTTATCAACATGACGGAGACCTCGGCGCTTGGTCATCTCGTGACTAAGACTTCAATAAATCAGCATGATGCATATGCATGAATGACTCAATAAATAAAACTTGCATTCACAATATCTATGCATCAGAAATACTCAAGAACATTTTAAACTGCAGTTGACCATACACAGCACCAATATATCCTTACCATAACCATGAACACATATATACATAATATAGATCAAACCTCCACAAGCCATCAAACATCAACAATCCATACTATAAATTTTAAACCATCATTATACTTGTCTTAACCGCGAGAAAACGAGGGACGTGCAGAAGGTGCTGCCCCTGGGATCCGTCCTCCTCCTGAATAATAATTATAATGTTGGTAAGATAACAGTAGCGGATCTTAGATTTAATAAAAACACTCACAAACTAACTCAACATGTTTAGCTTGGTTCAAAACCCCAAATCCTACCGGTCATCCTGTCCCCTCTCATGACAAATCAACTTCAAAAATTCATATCTATTGGTACAGAAGTCCAATAAGGCGTTCTCAAACTTTCTGGAAAGATAATTAAATTATCTAACTAAACCTAGTTGGTGAGTCTCCCGATTCGCCATCTTCACCCGCACCATCCAATTTTCTAAAACATCGCTTTCACATCTGTTCTCTCGGATAATGCACTAAAAATATCATAACTTTCAACACGAGTGTCCGATTCATGATTTCTTGACATTTCTGGAAAGCTAAAGAAATTATCTACAACATTAATAATATGGAGATCCTCTGATTCTCCCGTTTTCTAATCGCCCAAACCAATCTACCAAAACCTGACAGAACTCTCCCGATCTACAGAACAGTCCTACAAGGAAAATCATAACTTCTGCTACAAAGGCTCGAATGACGCATTATAGCACTTCATGGAAAGATAACGACGTCCTCTACATCTCTCTAGGAGAAGTCCATATTTGAATCCCAACAAAACTATCCCAAAACAGCCGTCTAACACAATCTGTCTCAGTCTGCATCTCAGCCAAACAACAAAGTTCCAAACTCTACTGCGCCCAAACCCCGCGGCCTAAACTTCTGGAAATAATACAAAAAATAGATTTCGTCGTCCTCTACAATTTTCCTTTTGGGCAGACCCGCAGGAAAAATCGTATCGTAGGTCTAAATCACAACAACAAGCACTACGCAGATTGATCTACGAAGTGCACAAGAGAAAATCTCTAATCGGATAATCAATCTGCTAATCCCCTTCTAATCCCGTGCCAAAAAAACCCTAATTACTTTAAAAACAGAAGGATTTGAGATGAGGGAGAGTTACCTAGAGGATCTCCTTGAGATCACCCATCTCCTTCTTCTTCTGGGCCAAAAGCACCTCCCGGCGATCGATCTCCTTCGTCCGCTCGACCGACAGCAACGGAGATCTTCTTCACCGGTAGAAGGGGCTTCAATGGAGGAGGGGGGAGGAGGAGGAGCTGCTGGAGGCGCAGGGAGGGGCGCAGCCAAGGGGGAGAGGGGAGGGGCAAGGGAGGTGGCGGCTAGGGTTAGGGGGCGCCCCTTTGGGTCGGCCTCTACAGGCCAAGGCCCAGCCCAGTTGCCGTGAATTTTCAAAATCCCCACTAAAATTCTTGTTTAATTCTTTTCTAAAAGGCCCCTCCCCTCCAATTAATCGATTAACTCTCGAATCGCTTTTGGGGTATTACAACGGGGCACTTCGGTTTGGAGGAGAAAGCAAGAATAAGGAGTGGATGAGCTAGGAGAAGCAGGAAATGTTGGTTCTTAGAGTGAAATTGGGGGAAAGGGAAAGTAATAAGGAGTGAGAGGTGGGAGGAGACCAGTGCCTACTATTCGATGTGGAGAGAATGGATGTGTGAGATCGAAATCATGGGAGCGATGAGAATGGATATGTGAGATCGAAATCCTGAGAGAGATGCCATGGATCGATGATGTGGCATTATCATAGACGGTTCGGATTAAAACTATCTGTGATGTCATTGACATCACAGACGGCTTTTAATCCTAACCGTCTGCAATAATATTATAGACAGCTCAAAACAAAATCATATGTGATAAGTACAGAGACCACGGATGATTTTTGCTTTGAATCGTCTATGATATTATCATAGATAGTTCGGAATAAAAATCGTTTGTGGAAAATTTATCACTGATAGTTCGTGTTGAATCGTCTGTGATGAGACGTCTAGGATGACCCTTTTTGAAGTAGTGTTACAAAATATTTTGCTAATATCTTGTTTGATTGAGATCATCACAAAAAAATCTAATCACTAATATTAGAAAACTATGAATGCGTACAACGTATGCACGTTTTGTTTTGATAAATACAATGTCTGGTAGTTTTTTGTTAAAACCTAGAATTTTGGGTTTAGAGATAATTGGTTTTGATTAAACTTATGTTAATTGGGTTAGAGCCAGAGGAGACTCAGCTAGCCTGGTCTCACTATCTACTCCTTGTGCATGGCAGATGAGGTAGTCACTAGTGGGTTGGTTCTCATGCAACTAGCGGCCCAAGAGATGTCAGGCCAGCAGCCGTTGCCTCTTGTACCACCAACAAACTACCTCGGGCGGCCACCCAAGCTTGCCCTATTGCTGGGTCCACCCTATTACTTTGTAGGAATGCACACATCAACTGTCATGTAGCTACTCACCATTTCAAAGTCTATATCTGTGGTTCCAGAAATGTAATTGCTATTCTCTATTTAGACAAGAGGCTGATTTGTTTGTGAAACACTCCTCATTTTATAGGATCTCCCATTTGTCAAAAATGATTCTCTTTGCTGATCCCTTGGATGGGGAGACCTTTGGTGTAAAAGCACATAATGGAACGAAGACATTGTTGACGCTAGATATGTGTTGTGAAAAAAAATATATGACCTTCTTAGAAATATATTTTCCTTTTAATTTTGAGAAATTAGCTGAGTGCCTCACCTCTTACAAATACGTGAAGAAGTGCTTGTGCTTCATGAAATGCAAGGTCTTCTAAAAAGGGTATGACTAAGAAGTTATTTTTCTATTTTCTAATATTTACTCTTGATTATGCTTTTTTGACAAATTGTTTACTCAAATTCAAGTCTATATGCTTCTCTTTGTTTTATATCTCCAATGATAAGTAATTAAGTGGTATGGTTTATTGTAGAGATAAGTAGTATGGATTATTGTAAATACGATGCAAGGGTAGGCTTAGTATTAATCAACTATAATAAAAGTTAAGTCTGTTGTGATTTTAGTAGCCGATCGAGCTACCATTTTTCTAAGCACAACTTCAACAATGTACTAGGGGTGTAAGCGCAACGGTCGGCCCGCGAGACTGCTTACACCTCGCCTGCAAAAAAAACACTCATGTGGCTATTGCAGCAAACTATGGGTCTGTTCTTTTCCTCCGAAACTGATGATTTTGATTTTTACTATAATACCCAACTTTCAAACCGAGTATTTTCTTAAGACGGAGTCTACAAGTTAAACAATATACACATTAAAAACCCAACATCTGTACCATCCAAAGTCGCAAGTAAGTATCTCTCTCCGTAATCTGTACCGTAAACAGCCAAAATTCAAAAATTTCAACCAAAAACTATAAGCCGCAGCTGTTGCCAAACAGACCCGGCTTAAATGGTATCACTCGTGAAGCACACGAAGACACTACGGATGGACCGCATAGCATGCCGTCTCTGCATAAGCCCACACCATCACGGTGTTGCTTACCCGGCGCCATAAGCGGCGTCACCACAACATTGCTTACCTAGCGGTCTCCCCGTTGCGCTCGCGCTTTACTTGGAGGTGGTGGTGGCCAGGGACAAGAATGGTGTTTTATTAACGAAAAATCTATTTTTTATTAGAAATTACAGAAATATATCTGTGGCAACATTTTTTTACATAAATATGTTCCAGTCGACCAATGAAAGGACGACTAGAGCCAATCGCCCAACGGCCAAGCGACAGAGCTCCAGTCGCCCGACCATTGGGCGACCAACCAAAAGGCGACTTTATATGGAGTCGCCCACCCAGAGGGGGACTGGCTTCAGTCCCCCGTGAATTTTATACATTTTATTATTTTTGTAGATTATAACTGGAAATTAATCTACTGGATTTGTAATAAAAGTTTATGGTCATTGTTTGTTGTAGGTGCGTAAAAAAATTTGGAAAATTTTTTAAGAGCGATTGACCTTAGAATGATCGGTAAATACGATGGTAAGTGATATTGTGATGTTACTGAAAATTCGTATACGAAGAAAACTGGTATGTTAATATTGTTAGATGACATGTTATGTGAATAATGATATGTGAAACCGGTATAGCCAGGGACTAGAATGTCGTGCGTGGTGCTTCTACCTGGAGCTAACCAGGGAGATGGAGGTGCTCCACATCTCACTGCTCAGCATCAGCGTGCTCTGCAGCCTAGTTTTCGTCATTTCTTGCCAATTTGGATCACATACACTTGCAAACCTAATTTAAAAGTGTTATTACTAGATCTTGATGGCTCAATGAATTTACAAAGCAACCAACACTTTATTCAAGAACAGAATTACTAAAACTTAATGTTGTAACATGAGAGCAAACTCTTTTCTTGATGGGCTATCTTAGCTCTCACACTCTTACTACATTTTATGATTTATTTTGTCGTATGGCAAATGAGGGACGATGCATCTCTCTAGTCTCTACATACATAGACTCTCATGACTATTGGATTCATGCCAATTATCATTGTTGTACCTTTTAAAGAAAATATATAGAGTACTACATGCATAGTACTAAGAAACTATTTGTATTCTAGAAAGATTTCTAAATATTTTAGTTCGGCCCTCAAGGGATCGGACTTCTTTGGGAAATATCTCTCTTTAAATTTTTGAGAAACTATCCAAGTGCTTACGCAGTGTTGGAAATATGATTAACATGTGATGATGCATATTATTTTTATTCCAATACAACAATTGGACACAAAATTAAAAAATCTTTTCTATTGTTCAAACGAAAATGATGTACTGTACCTATAGTTAAAGGGCATGTTTTTTTTGGTTAAGGCTTATGGGTTTTGGCTGCGACTTGTGACTTTTTGGCTATTCGTGCGAGAGATTACAGAATAACAGAAACTCACATGTGGTTTTTGCCGATATAAATAAAATTGGTACAATATGTACTACAATTAACTAGTAGATCCCATTTTAAAAATTCATTTCGTTTAAAAGCTAATTACTGTAAAAAAAAGTCAAAAGCAGAAGCCAAAAGTTGAAAAAGAACAAGCCCAAAAACAATTAGAGACAAGAAAATAAACTACCTACACACCATGTATAGAATAATTTGGGAAATATCTTTCTTCTTAATCAATGTCAATGTTCCCAAATCTGCAGAATTTTTTTGAAAAAAAGGCAAGACTTTTTAAAGACTTCTCTCGAATTTGCAGAAAATACAAGGGTTTCACAATTGCAATATCCAAGAGTGAGTTTCACCCTTTAGGTTTGCCCACAAGACTTATCAAGGGAGATCCTAAATATAATGCAAAAACAAGAACATAATGATTCGACTACATCAATGATACATTGTTTGTTCTACTTTACATAGGGAGGGAATGAGGGATACTCTACATATGTAGTTTTATATAAGAAATACTGGGCAAAGAATTACATAGAAGGATCAAAAGCTGAGAGGAGGATAGCATCAACACGATCCCAAAATACAACTTCAACCACTAATTCTTATAATAATATATTTATAAAAACATAATGAATTTATAATATTATAAAAAATATTTTTGAGACAAATATACTCGTATAATTTTCAAGTATTCATAAAGATATCAACAACTCTTTTGTGACCGGAGGGATTAATATATAGTATTGAAAATTTTGAGTATGGAAAGCATGGAAGTGAGAATCTATCTTATGTTCATGCATGACGAACTGATTAGTACGGCAACTCTTTAGTAGGGCGTCTTCCGTGATGAAGCACAACTTTTTTTCTTGATTATTGAGGACAAATTTTTGTCAAATTTAGCACTATTGATCACGCGAATATCAAATCTAGCCCTCGAATCACCGCAATTCCTTTTGTAGCCCCCTCTCCGACCGCGACACTACGAAAGCGCGACACGTGTTAATCGTTCGGCCGAGGAGCACACGACGACAAGTTGTGTGGTCCCCGAATGTACGATTTCACTGCTACAGTAGTTATATGGTTCCCGATCGCACGATTTGGCATGCTACAGTAGTCGTGCGGTCCACGACCTCACGATTAGCAGTGCTACAGTGACACGTCACAGTGGTTATGTGGTCCCCGACCGCACGTCTTTCTCGCGCTACAATAGTCGTGTGATCCTCGACCGCACGACTCCATCTACAGAGTGCACGGCGCGTAGTCGCGCGGTCGGCGATCGGCGCCCCCGACCGCACGATTAACATGTGTTGCACTGTCGTAATGTTGCGGTCGAGGAGGGGGCTAAAAATGAAATTGCGGTACTTTGAGGGCTAGATTTAGTATTCGCGTGATCATCAGTACCAAATTTAACCAAAATTCTAAAGAGACTACGCTCGCTTTACATTTCACTTTTCTTCGAATGCTCTTCACCTTTACCCAAGCTTTGCTTGAGCTCGCTCCATGTTAATTAAACAATAATCTTCAACAGTCCAACATGATTGAGGCAGCTAAACATGATCTAGTGTTGTTTTTTATATGAATAACTGAAATATAGGATATTGGGCTATTTGGAAATAATAGAACAAGAATATATTTGACAACGCTAATGCATCTGCACAGGGATGGAAATAAATTTTCAGAGTATTATTTTACCAACTCATACAAACCTAGATAAATTCTTAGTTATTTTTTTGGATGTTATCACCTACAATTATACAGGGTCAATCTTCTCCTATGATTCCTCTTTCCCCCTTCCATTTCTTGTTTTGTAGTTGTTTAAGGTATGTGTGTTTTCCTCGTGAAAACATATTTTTTTTATCTTCGGTTGTTTTACACGAGGAAGCATACAAATATAGAATGACGGACATTTTAGTTGACTAAATTTTATTTGTAAATCTGAATTCCTGCACATACCAAATAAGGGAATGATACCCGAAACATACCCACCACGCACACGTAAAAAGAAGAAAGAAAACAAACTGCTCAGACATAGTGAGAGGTTTTTCGAGTGGAGTAGCCAGCCAGGGGCGGATCCACACTCCGGACAGAGTAGACTTCACCGAAGTGTGAAAAAACATCTAATGTATAGCCCGGGTAAATTCAGTTCAGTCTAGGTAGTATTTTCATGATCCAGCCTAAATAACTTAGATCATTCAATCACTGAACCCGGAGCGCAACTAAATCCTGACTCTGTCACTGTAGCCAGCCACAGTAGGGGGATTCATATGATACCTGTCTCATCTATTGGATAGAAAAGGAATGGCTGGGATTAATCGTAGCATTATGGCGATTAGTTATATATTTTCTTACGTGCAATAGCCATAAAAAATTAGCGCTTGATTTTTTTGCTTACCACGCTGGACTGACTCAGATCCTATTTGTATTGACTTCTAAGGTCCTATTTGTTTAAACTTAGGTTTTTTAGCTTATAGTTTAAATGTAGCCTTTTGATTTAAGCCGCTTAAAAGTAATTAGCTTTTAAGTCAAGCCAGGCTATTTGCCATCCTGACTTTTTGATGGATTGGATGGTGTAGTTTATTACCAGAAAGTCTGAAATATCCTGTTATGTTCGTTGGTAACAATTTCAAAATTACAATTATAAATTGCGCTTGAGAGGTTGCTATACATACCATCATGCGCCATTGCGTCACGATGCTTGTGTGTTGGCGCGAGTACGCCTGAGCCCTGAGGCATGCCGCATGCAAGATCAATCGGAGGAGCGGAGAAGCGCTATCTTTCTCATGAATGGAACTTGTGTAAAGAGAAGATTTTTCTTTTTCTCGTTTCTTTTTTCCCATTTCTTAACAGTAGAGCGATGCAGTATGCACGCATGGTCGCTACACCGCTGCACATTTGTTGTGTTTCGATGTAATGCGAGCATATAATGTAGAGGAACTTGATCAAAATGGAACGCGCTCTTGGATTATTGCTGGCGCTATACTGTGTGTAGCGGTGGAAAAAAAAGCTCGATGTTCACCGCCTTTGATGCTTTCAATTATAAACTTTTTTTATCAAGAGGAAAGCTATTGTTTCTAGTTTCTACAGATGATAACATCCGTCATTCTACGATCGATATGTATGTTCCTGACGACAGTTCCAAATGAAGTGATCAGAATTCCGAATTGCTTCCACCAAAAAATCATTCCCTATTACTGCGTGCCAAGAACTATCAGGCAAGGCACTTGTTGCGACCTTCATTTCATTCCATCCGAGCTAATTGACAAATCAATCAAACTCTCCTTCTTCAACCGACCAACTGGAGCCAGAGGTCGCATTCTGAACTACAAAGATTCAGAGCAAGCAGAGGCAACATCAACGCATGGGCAGGGCAACAGCAAGAAGCATGACGTGTTGCCTGTATAGTACATGAACAATTGATACTGTAGAGAGAAAATGATGTAGCCAGTTGATCCATTTGGCAAGGACGAACTGAGTACGAAGATAGGCTCTTTTTAGAGCTTATATGGTTCCTTTGGACCATGCACTTCAATATCATAATTCATATGACGTAATAACAAGAACAGCAACAGCTCCTTTTTTCAAATGTCATGGCATTTTTTATGCATCATCCAATCCTTATTAGAAATTAAGCTTCCATGTGAAAAACCTCCCGTTTGTTTAGGTTTGGCTTTTTACTTTTAAGCCAAGGAAAAAGCCTAAACAAACAGAGCCTAAAAGATACTTTTATATAGTAAATGACTTTTTATATTATCTAGTTTTCAAATGAAGTGTCTTTTAAGATAGGTCCTACTAGTCCATTGTAATACATATTATAATAACTTCATTTATATTGATCAAAATCGTATGTTTTATAAATATTTATAATAAATTCATGAGCTGATTTGGACCATGCACTTCAATATCATAATTCATATGACGTAATAACAAGAACAGCAACAGCTCCTTTTTTCAAATGTCATGGCATTTTTTATGCATCATCCAATCCTTATTAGAAATTAAGCTTCCTTAAGACCAAGGAAACAAGTAATATTGGTTCACATCTTCAAAACTAGTTAGTCCTATCTACTATAAGGATAACAAATGAACATATTTTTCTCTGCAGTTAGCCAAAAATTGAAGACATATGCTTATATATAGATTAATGTGATAAATGTAGTGATGCATATTAGATAAATCTAGTGATGCATATCAGATCACTCACAGGGAGGAGGCCTATGGGGTCGCTGGAGGTCGGCGGTGTTGGCGATGGGGAGGAGGCCCGCGGGTTCGCGGGAGGCCAACGGTGTTAGGGATGGAGAGGAGGCCTGCGGAGTCGTGGGAAACCGGCGGGGGTCGTGGGTCGCCGGCCGCGCAACCCTAATCGCCTCGGAGGAGCTTCGGTTCGGGAGGTCGGGACGGGAATCGGCAGGGTAAAGTCCTGAGGAAACGACAGATTGATTGGGTATATATATGAATGGTATTTTGTGGGTAATTTTGGCGAAGTTTGGCGGCAAAGGATTATTTTCATTCCGCAAAAGCCAAAAAAGCTTCATATAACTGGCTTATGGATTTTAGTTATGATAGGCTTTTGGTTTTTCCAAAAGTCCATGTGAAAACCTCCGTTTGTTTAGGTTTGGCTTTTTACTTTTAAGCCAAGGAAAAAGCCTAAACAAACAGGGCCTAAAAGATACTTTTATATAGTAAATGACTTTTTATATTATATAGTTTTCAAATGAAGTGTCTTTTAATATATGTCCTACTAGTTCATTGTAGTACATATTATAATAACTTCATTTATATTGATCAAAATTGTATGTGAGTATCTTTCTCTATAACATTTTCTATAAGCTATTAATCACTCTGTTCTTTTTTACTTGCTTCCTATAATTCGTGCCGTTAAACTTTTTAAAGTTTAATCGCTAATAGACTTTAAACCATCTAGATTGGCTATACGAAAATTACATTATATATTTGTTATTAAAAATACTTTCATAATATAATAATTTTTTCAGTATATTTTAGTATAAAGTTATAAAAAATTAATCAAAGTCGTATATCAAAGATCATAAAAAAGTGAAAAAGTTAAGTAAGAAAACGAAGAGAATACTATTTGTAAACCAAAGTAAAAAACAAAACACAAAATTCGGTACGAACGGACCGTCCAGCTGGAGAGTCCACCCCCATCAGGCAGAACCGTCCCTGCGAGGTAATCCAACCCCCTGTCGTGGTCTTCTCCGTCCGCCGCCTCTTCGTCTCTTCCCCTCCTCGTAAATATCCCATTTACCAGCCCACCACCACCACCACCACCACCTCCTCCTCGGCCGTGGCGCCACCCCTCCTCGAACCCTCCGCGCTGGTAAGCTGGCTTCTTCTTCTTCTTCTGCTGCGGCGGCGGCTCCTGCTGCCTCCGCTACGCCCCGATCTACTTTTTTTGCTCGCCGTTTAGCTCAGATCCATTTCGGTTCTCGACGTACTGCTGCTTCGCCGATGCCGTGATCTCGCAGTGGTGCTGCCCGTGCGCGCTGCCCTTTCTTTCTTCGGGGGTGAGCGTGCTACGAGCTGTGATCTGATCTCTAGTGGTGCGAGTGTGACCTTGTCGCCTTGGAGACAGAGCTGCTATCTGGTTGGAACGCGGATTTGGTCTGCGCTCAGCGAAGTGTTTAGGTGCAGAGCTAGATTCGCCGCTGAGGAATTGGGGGATAGTTCCCGTTGTCTTTGTGCGATCCACTGGTGGGATTGGTGTCCTAGAGCGTAAATTCATGAGCTGATTCGGGTTCACGGGGCCGGATTCTGTTGCCGCTGTTTTTTGCCCTCTGTCGCCGAGTTCTTTACTGTTGTTTCCCCTGCAAGCCACAGACCGTTACTTCTTGGGTAGTTGTTGAAGAGGAGGAAATTGCAACGGCACCTTCGTTCCACATGTAACCGAATCGTTCCTATTCACAGGGACGGCTAAAGTCACCAATCGATCTATCCTTCATGTAGCTGTTGTCTTTTTTGGTGGAACTATTTCCTCTTGCTCGTCTTGTTACAAGCTGCGAAACCAGTCCCTTTCGTGTTTAACTGAAAGTGTTTCTATTCACAGTAAGCTGACCTATTGATCCATTGGATTATCACAGGTCACACATGGTCTTGTTGATCAGCTGAATTTTTCTTTCCTTTATCCTTGGGCCCGAAAATTTTTATCCGGTTTGTTGCACTTGTTATGTTACCGAGAATTTACTGTCCATGCCTTTCAAGGGCTCTTACTCATTTGTTGTTGGTGATTATCAGAGAGGTGATGCTTCGATGCTGCACTTGAAGATTTGATTCATTGCTGCCAGCTTGTTGGCCCTGTGTTTTTTCTGCTGGTGTTAGGCGGAAGGAATCAATGGCTATCCGAGAGGAGAGATATGTGAGGTTAGCTTCTATCCTCTCCTTTTACCAAAGATTCAAGAGTGTGTTGATGCCTTCATTAAAATTATAAACTTACTAGTTACTTCAGTTAAAAAATATATACTTCATTGGAAATATATGAGGTCAGCTTCATTTTATGGTTTACAGAAAGTTCACAATTGACTGAATTCCAAAGTTGTTGTAATATAAATAACTGCCAACAGAAGAATGTGCATTATTTTGAGAAGTATTCTTTTTTTTTGGGGTTTTGTGCAGGTTTCAGGACTGGAGATCAGAGCATTCTGTCAGTTCAGACAAGATAGTCTCAGAAGGAAGGCTTAGTGTATTTGACTCGCTAATGGATAGAACTATAGGAGCCTTTTCATTCCTAGGGAACTATTCACATTCTGAAACCCTGAATAAATCAACTTCGGAGGAAAGAAAGTCCAAAACAAGAGTTCTTGATCCTCAAGGGCCATTTTTGCAGAGATGGAACAAGATATTTGTGATATCATGTCTTATTGCAGTTTCTGTGGACCCATTATTCTTCTATATCCCAGTGATTGGCAGTGACAAATACTGCCTGTATCTGGATAAAAATTTGGAAATCATAGCAAGTATCCTGCGCTTTTTCACAGATATCTTCTATTTACTCCATATAATATTTCAGTTCAGGACAGGCTTTATTGCTCCTTCTTCTAGAGTGTTTGGTCGAGGTGTCTTGGTTGAGGACACATTTGCAATAGCAAAGCGGTATCTATCAACATATTTTCTGATTGATTTCTTAGCTGTTCTGCCCCTCCCGCAGGTATTTCATATGCCATTTACTTCATTAACCTGTCAGAATGAACTATCTTTTTTTAGAAAGATAGAATGCAACTGTCATAAACCTTAGTTCATAGGGGGTAAACACCACCAAGAGGATGGCCGGATGGTGTCGGCGTAGAAGTAGAGAGGAACTTTAAAGGAGAGAGAGACTTTAGAGGAGAAAGACTTTGTTATTTCTCTGCTTTTCTCCCAATAGCATGCAGTAGACCTCTTATATAGATGGGCTCCCACTAACAGATAGAATCTGATTCCAATCATATCTCTAACAAATATAGAAACTAATATCATATCTCTAATTATATCTCTAACAAAAGGAAACTAATTTCTAACTCAAATAGAAACTAATCTCTAACTCAAATAGACACTAATCTCTACTTTCTAATAATTAACCGGCTGGGCCAAGGCCCACACCTATGACATTACATCCCTCTCGGACATGCAGCTCGTCCTCGAGCTGCTAGGCGGCGGCCCTGGTTGCAGCGCCATGTCGACGAAGTGTAGTGCTTTCTCTTTTTTTTTTTGAATTTCTGATTTTTTTGTTTTTTTATTTTGGGTCGGCCACCCATTTACAAAAACCACCGAGAGAATACTCCCCACGCGAACCGATCACGCGGGGGATGGCGACGCTAAGGCGGCCGTGGAGCGGGCGGCCGAGAGAACAGCGGTCGGTGGAGCAACGGCGGCTTTCGGCGAGCGGCTGGCCGGTGGCGGCGGAGACAACCCGAGTAGTGGATGGCGGCGGAGGACGGCGGCGACGATCGGCGTGGATTCGGCGGCGGATGGCGATCGGCGGCAAGGGGCGGCAGCAGGCGGCGGCCTACAGGCGGCGGTAGCACGGTGCGGTGGCGGGCGGCGGGCGGCGGCAGGCGGGCGGCGGATGGCGACGGGCGGCAACCAAGATTATGGCGGCGGAGGAGGCGCCTCGCCACCTTCACATTAACAATATCGCTTATGGCGCGCGTGGCGACGCCATAAGCAAGTAGCAAATAATTATTTATTTTTATTTTTCTTGTTCATCCGATTTTATCTTGTTCAATGTGTTCATCCGATTACGATCGAGTCGGTGGTTCTTCGTCACATGCAGCGATCGAGTCGGCTCGGCGCACAGAATCACGCATCACGCCATCGGCCCATCGCGCAAAACCCTAAATCCTCCGCTTTGCTCGTCGCCGCGGAAGCAAGGCATGGGCGGAGGTCTCTGCGCTTCGGGCGGAGTGGCGACACCGCGAGTGGCGAGTCGTCGAGAGTGACTCACCGGTGGAGGCGACGGAGAGCCGGCCGGCGAAGCAGGAGGCGGCGGTGGACTGCGGCTTCAGCGGATCCGGCTGCGGCATCGGCGGATTCAGCTGATTCGGCTGCGGCGACTGCGATTCCGGCGGCAACAGCAGCGGATCCGGGCGGCGATGGCGGATTCGGCCGCGGTGACGACGTGTCGGCAAGGCGTCGGCGGATCCGGCGGATTAGGCTGCGGCGACGACGGATCCGGCGGCGGGACTCTCCTCGCTTTCGCCTACCGCAAAACCCTATGTATGTCGATGCCCCCGATACTACTCGAGTGCGGACATTAAACCCACCGCTTATGGCGTCCGCCGAACGGCGACTTAGCATCACAAGGCGCCACGACGACGCCACACCGCTATATCGGTGCCATGGCGGGCGGATCGCCGCCCTCCATGGCGTCCGGGCGGCATGGGCGGTACCGCCACGATGATATGGCGGCGAGATATCGCCGATATCTCGACGCCATGACAACCTTGACGGCGGCGATGATGGCGTGGATTCGGCGGCGGATGGCGATCGGCGGCCGAGGACGGCGGCGGGCGGCGGCCTACGGGCGGCGGCCGGCGCTAGCGGGCGGAGGCGGGCGGCGGCGGCGGAGCTTCTTCGGCCGGAAGGCCCACGGCGGTGGAAGCGCGGTGGTGGTTGTCGGGGCAGCGAACGCAGCGTCTTGGCCGGCGGGCGACTTAGCCGTCGGCTGCAAACAACTTCACGCGCAGTGGCGGAAGCTTCGGTCGGGATACGGCGGCGACCATCTCCGGCGACCACTCGAACGGAGACGGTGGCGAACAAAGGCGCGAAGAGGGGTCGGATCCCGAGGCGACGATCGGATCAAAGCGAAAGACACAACCACGAGAGCGGCGGTGCGGGAAGTGGCGCCGTCGGCAGCGACGGCGATGGATGGCGATCGGCGACCAGGGCAGCGCCGCCGCCGCGGCAGGCCGTGGATCCAGGCGGCATCGGCTACGCAGATCGGCGGAACAGAGCAGGCGTCGGACGAGTGCATGCAAACCCTAATTTCCCGGACTGACTGCCATCCTCCGCCCGGCCTGACCGCTGTTCTCCCGGTCTGACCGCCGTATCTTCGCCGGCGTCATCTTCTTCCGGTCCGACCGCTGCATCTTCGCCGGTCAGACCGTCATCCTCCGGTCTGACCGCCGTATCTTCGCCTTCTTCCCCGTTCTTCAGGACGGCTCCTCGGATGGATGCGCCCTCGCCGTGGCCGGTGAGCTCGGCGACGGGGACGAGGACAACCTCATCCTCCTCGTCGTTAGCAGCCGGCAAGTCAATGTCTACCGTCTCCTCTGCTCTGCGAGTGGCCTCTTGTTGTGCCTTCTCCCGATTCGCGAGGATCTTTTCCAAACCGGTATGCAAGTTGAAGAAGGCGTCCGCCATCCCTTTGTCGATGGTGGCCATCTTAATAGCGCTAGTTTTTGTTATGGCAAATGACTCGGCAACAGGACGAGGCATAGAAACCATGGTAGCAGAAGTCGTGGGAAGGGATTGACTGCTCTGATACCAAGTTGTCATAAACCTTAGTTCATAGGGGGTAAACACCACCAAGAGGATGGCCGATGGCATCGGCGTAGAAGGAGAGGAACTTTAGAGGAGAGAGACTTTAGAGGACAAAAACTTTGTTATTTCTCTACTTTTCTCCCAATAGCATACAGTAGCCTTCTTATATAGATGGGCTCCCCCTAACAGATAGAATCTAATTTCAATCATATCTCTAACAAATATAGAAACTAATATCATATCTCTAATTATATCTCTAACAAAAGGAAACTAATCTCTAACTCAAATAGAAACTAATCTCTACTTTCTAATAACTAATCGGCTGGGCCCAATGCCCACGCTTATGACATTACACCCCTCTCGGACATGCAGCTCGTCCTCGAGTCACTAGCGGCGACCACAGTTGCGGCGCCATGTCGATTTAAGTGTAGTGCTTTCTCTTTTTTTTGAATTTCTGATTTTTTTTGTTTTTTTATTTTGGGTGACCACCCATTTACAAAAACCACCGAGAGAATACTTCTCCCCACGCGAACCGATCACGTGGGGGATGACGACGCTAAGGCGGCGGCCGTGAGCGGGCGGCGAAGAGCAACAACCGTGAGCAACAATGCAGTGAACAACGGTTGCGACCCCGTGAGTGGCGGGCGATGGCGGCGGCATGAGCGCGAGCAGCCCGAGCGGCGGATGGCGGCGGAGGATCGGCTACGGCGGCCGGCGTGGATCCGGCAATGCGGATGGCGGCCGGCGACGAGGGCAGCGGCGGCGGCGGCACGTGGAACAAATGCCGGCAGGCGGCGGTGCATGCGGCGGCCGGCGGACTGGCTGGCGGGGCGGGTGGCGGCGGTCGGGCCTCTTTGGCCGGGCGGCCCATGGCCATGGGCGGCGGTGGCCGCCGAGGACCATGGACGGCGGCTTCGAGCCGCGGCGGCGGCGGGAGGCCAGCGGTGCCGGCAACTTCACGCGCAGGCGACGGAAGCTTCGGTCGGGATTCGGGCGGCGACCATCTCCGGCGACCAGCTCCGGAAACGGAGACGGCGGCTGCGAACAGGCGCGGCGAAAGCGGCGGCTGGATCCTGAGGCGGACGACGGCGGCTGACCGGATCCAAGCTAAAAGACACGGCCACGGAGACGGCGGTGCGGGAAGCGGCGCCGTCGGTGCACGCGACAGCGATGGATGGCGGCCGGTGATCGAGGATTCAAGCCGCCGGCGGCGTCGGACGAGTGCATGCAAACCCTAAGCTGAACTCAAAACTGGTATAAGCTGAGTTTTAGCTGGAATCTGAAGCGTGCTGAACAAATAAGCTATTCTTGTTGCTTGAGCTTGTGTTGAGTATGTAAACAAATCTATACAAATATTAAAGCAAAGATGGTTGTCAGCTGGTTGGGGAAAATGGGCACAACTTCACTGTGCTTCTATGGACCTCCATGCTGTCTAGAGGCCAAGGGGTGGGCATCGAATTATAATAGATGGAGGAACTCATTTGACTGACAAAGATGAACCAATGAAAATATGTTGGGGACAATTCTCATTAGCGATACGGTTGATTTGATCATGCATGCAGTAATGTTTTATATTCAGGAATCAGGATTTTAGCAGGGACAAAAAAATTAATATACTTACTGTTAGTATTATTTTGTTAGTACCTATTACTCCTTCTGTTCACAAATACATGTCATTTTGGACATTGACACAGTCTCCAAGATGCAACTTTCACTAGTTTCAATCATAATATGTTAATAAAAAATAAAAAAATGTTACCTTATGAAAGTAATCTATGATGAATCTATTGATCTTATTTCATATGACAATCCTAGATACTTTTGGCTACTACTATATTAGTACTCAAAGTTAGAAAAAGTACAAAACAACGTTTACTTGTGAACAGAGGTGGCAATGACCAATTTTGCTTTGGGGGTTGTAAAGCTTTATTAAGGTGGAATGCTGAAGCAAAGCCCAGTTATGAATATTCCATCCTGTCAAGTATTCATATAATCATATTTCCATTTCTCATCCTATTTCAATAATTTACATTAATGTTGTATCTATTTCATTATTTGCATATTGCCCTTAATGGGAGCTGCTGTCTTGCGTTTTCCCGTTTCCTATAATAACGTGGTTATCTTCAATTCTCTTTGGTAGAGATAAACCCCATCTCCTGTGATGGCTTCATTTGCCAACGTAGACCCTGACGTAGATAATTTATTACCGAGTTTCTCTCTATATCCACAAAATATGCCAATTTCCCATGTTTAGGTGTAGACACAAAACTTATATCTTTCTTGGTCAGCAACACATATATTCGTGTGTACATGATGCGCTGCATGCCACATTGTTCCCTGTATTATATTCTTTATTTTCTATTTGGGGTTGCCTTTTCGAAGGTAGAGTAGGTAATCAATGGTAGATGTTGAATTAATGCATCTCATGTATGGGTTACAGATGCTATGAAGCATGAAAGTTGAGAATTAGCAAGCAAATGCAATATTTTGTATGAAAGAGCGAAAGGAAGCCAAATACATTATTTAGTTTCTAGGTTGAGAGGGAACTAAAAAGCATGGGGAGTTGTGCTGTACATGAACTTGTCAACGTTAGATGGCAAGCACTGCCTCGTGTTAGAACTCTTCTGTTGATAAGATGGCATCAACCAAGGGAACCTTCTCCTTTGGGAATTATAAGCGACAATAGTTATGTGGGAGAATTCCATAACTGCCATGCTGAGTCGTAAGTTAATGCGTATACCATTCAATTACTTGGTATGATAAAAACTTTCAGCTAACTTGCAAAACATGTCAAAAAGGGCAGATATTTTCCACCTATTACATCGAGAAGTTGAATATTCTGACCATTATGAATTGATTCTAAGCAGAAAAGAGTATCTACTGTGAAGCTTTCCAGTCCAGCCCCTTAACCTGTCAGATTGTATTCTGGGTTGATTTCAGTTTAGATCTGATGGTTTACTATTCACTTTTTATTTTCTTACTTTATATAAGTCACTATTCTTGATGGAAGGTTACTATTATTAGATTTGAATTGAACAATGCGGAAAAATGAATTTTCATTTCTGAGTACCACTTTTGTCATAAAATTGTAATTAACCACGATATTTTCATCACCAGGTGTTTGTATTGGGAGTGCTACCCCGTCTCCAAGGTTCAGAGGTTATGAAGGCAAAAAATATATTAATAGTTATAGTTATATGTCAATATGTGCCTCGACTAATCCGAATAATACCACTCTACCTTCAAATCACGAGATCAGCTGGTATAATTACAGAGACGGCATGGGCTGGTGCTGCTTTTAACCTTTTAATTTATATGCTCGCTAGTCATGTAAGTCATCTACTCATTAATTAGTATGAAGAATGCAAGTTAAAATATTGCCCTTTTTCTCACTAAATTTAATTAATTAGCCACTTACAATTCTGAATCCATGCTGATTTGTGTTTATTGGTATATAGTTTTTTTTGCCTTATTTTCATTCTTGGTGCCACCTATTGATATATAATAATTCTCTACTTGTGACTCATGCTCATGAGAGATTCTTCTTGAATGAACTTTAGTATGTCGTCTTATATCAATATGGATAGCAAAATAAGTGCAGATGATGATTTTTTAAAAATATTCTCCTAGAGTCATGACCACCGCAATGTTTGTTAACTTTGACTCCTCACAGCAGTGTGCCCCAACAATGTCACATCATCGAAACACAGAGGAATATATTTGTTTTTCAATGTAATTGTAGAACCGGCACGGCAACAGGGGGCGTGAATGGTGCCTTAATTTTTTTCCCAAAATATTCACCAATCCTTCACTCTAGTAATTAATGAGCTATGAGGACTAAGGATGGAAGCCAAAATCAAAGCAATCAACTCAGAAATCCGAGAGCCGAAGAATCGAAACCCTGGCGGTCTGATAGGATACTAGGTGGCGGTCTGACTGGCGCCTGGGTGGTTTGACTGCTGGCTACATGCCGGTCTGACCAGCCTCCTGGCGGTCTGACCGTTGGATACACGACGGTTTAACTGCTCCCCTGTTCTAGAACAAAAAAATCAGTCCAGATCCAAACGACTTTCGGTACAACTCCAAAAATCCATGATCAAATGAGATGAGGTTTTGCACACACTTTGGTTGAGATCTCAAGAACCTATCTCATCTAAGGATCGTATAAATCCTTGTTAAAGTTCGCACCTTTCTCAAGAACAAGCAAGGTTGCACTAAAATCGATCATGGTTACAAAAGCGAAAATCATAAGGCAGTTCGAAATATGATTTGCTCTAAAGTAAATTGTAAAATATCAAAACCATTTAACCTAATGGTGGGGATGGCCAAGATGTCACTAGATATATTCCCACATGTCACAGCAAACAAGAACTCCCGAAGAATTTGTGGCAAAAACCCTTGGATAAAGAAATTTCACGTTGAAGTCAAAATCCAAGCAAAATCCCACATGTCACAAAGAAACAAGAACAATTTCTAGAACTTGCAAGACCAAGATGTCTAAATTGCAAGACCTGATGTCTAAATGACTGTCGGGTCTAATACCAAGATTAGCCTTATAAAAATGACTTCACAAGTCTCAATGATTTTGTTTGTATCCAAATTAAAAACATGAAAGCCACGAGAATGAGCAACATATCTATGAAAAATGCAATCAAAACATCTATATTCAAATTTATATAAGTTGTCATTTTTAAGAATAAAACACTTGCAACCAAATATTTTGAAATGAGAGACTCTAGGTTTATGACCGAACCATAACTCAAAACAAGTCTTGCCTATGGACGATCTCAAGAACACCTTATTGGATATACAACAAGCATTAGAAATTGCCTTAGTCCAAAACCTCCTAAGGGTGCTATGCTCACCTAGCATGGTCTTAGCCACTCTACAAGGGTCATATTCTTTCTCTTTATAACTCCATTCTGCTGGGAGACTCTAGGAGAAGAAAATTGGTGTTCTAAATCTCGCTCAACACAGAAGGTAGCAAATGACGAATTCTTGAATCATATGCCATTATCACTCGTAATTATCACTCGTAATGGCTCTCAAGACTTCTAGGAGGTCAACTGTTAATCTAAGGGCCAACTCTCTAAAGCAACTAATGACCTCATCCTTAGAAACAAGAAAATACACTCAAAAATACATAGAGAAGCCATCTAAAATGATAAGCACATACCACTTCGCTTCTGCAGACTGGACTCAAAGGACAAACTGTGTCTTAAGTGTAAGAGCTATTTAGGTCCATCAATCATCACTAAGGTAAGAGGATGAGAAAAAGAAATCATCTTACTATATCTACAGGGTGTGCAAATTAGGTCTTTGCAACTCATAAGCCTAGGCAATCCTCTAATAAAGTTCTTGCTACTGACTCTAATCGAGTGATCGAAGCCTGTATATCCAAGCCTATGATGCCTCAATGCTAGATCATAAGAATAAGAAGCCACAAGACATGTAGGGCCAGAGATAGAAGTGTTACTGAAATCAGCGCTATAGATCCTCTCAAACCTAGAGATCCCAAAGACAAACTCACCCGAGAAGTCTAGAAATATACACCACTCTTGAATCTTACATCTAGACCCTTATCAAGAAGCTGAGAAACAGATAGCAGATTGTACCTCAGGTTACTTACCAAAGCGACTTCCTTGAACATAAACTTGTACGCACATAGTGCTATTCGCTGTTATGGTATCGGTAGAAGCATCCCCAAATGTCGTTACCGGATGCATGAGTGAGGGAGGAGAACTATCGAGAATATCTAATCATGTGTCGTGAACACCTGGAGTCAACAAGTCACACATCCTTCTTCCTCGCTCGATGGATCTACAGGGAATAAGCAGGAAACATTGGTGTCTCAGTACTGAGGTTAGAAATGAAAGGCTTGGGAATCCAGTACTGAGCCACACGATTTCTCGGAATAACAATAGAAGCAGGAATAAAATGGTTAGCTTGAAAATCATGAGGATGCATACAAGAATCACCTAGACCTCTCTGAATCGGTCTACCAAAAGTTTGGTACTCCCACTGTCTAAGACACTACCAGTGGTCTACCTTCACGATATCCTAATCCAAAGCGCCGCTTAGAACTATCAAAGTAGTCAAAAAGTCATCTACAAACATATGTCTATATCTAGAAGGAAAGACAGGAGGTCTGGCTCTAAGACACAGGTGAAGGAACTCCTCTAATGAATCTTAAAGCACATCCTCTTGTCTCTCAAGCTTGACTCCATTCTTAAGAAGGTGCAATGGTACTTGACCTTTTTGAGGGTTCTGATCTGCTGAAGTATAGGTATTTGTCTTGCTAGAAAAGGTTTGGGTAAAACAAGCTGACTTAAAAACAATCTTGGACGATTCAGGGGGTTTCACCTCAAACTTTTAGTCTCAACTCTCAACTACTCTCACAACCTTAGGTAGGTGGTTCTTGGAATACTCTAGGGAATTAAATCCTAGGTCTCTTTTCTTCACACTTACCTTAGATTGATTAAGAATCATGTTGAGATTCTTCTTCACACTAGAAAATATATCAAAGGTCTTTTTGAGGTAATCATTCTCTTGGGTTAGGTTATCAAATGTGACACTCAGTGGTTTTGGTTGCCTTAGGATCTCTCTTTGTGGATTGCTACCTCTAGTTTCAAAGCCTCACAAGACACAGGGGAATATCTAATCCTACCCAACTGCTCCTTGAACTTAACTCTAAATGCCTCATGTATCTTATCTAAATCAATCCTAATTTCAGCACAAAATGCACAATAAATAGAATCAATCACTTTCTTAGATGCAGCCAGGGAAGGATTTTTCATTCTCAATTGTCTTGTTGAGAGCATCAAATTTTAGTTGAGAGATTAACACAATTTTGACAAGTTTTAGTTATAGAATGAAGAAATATTTCAGTCAGCTCTACCAACTTAAGTTTGCTATCCTCACAATGAGAGCAAGAATGGTCAAGAATAAATTTAAGCAATTCCTTAGTTGCACTATCAAGTTTCAGTTCAAGCAAAGCATAATTTGAGTATGATGAAGGATAACATCTAAAGGAATCATGTTCAAGGCTATAATATTCAAGCAATTATGATCATTACTAGACTTGAGAGATCTTAGTTCATGTAGAGCATCTTTTAGTTGACCAACAATAGAGGAATGAACAATTTTCATTTTTCATTATCAGGATTTATAGATTTAAGCTTAACAACTTCTAGGTTCAAGCTGTCAATCATAATGTCCTAGTTCTTGATTAACTTAGCTTGTTTCTTCAGATTTTATTCAGCCGTAATAAGAGCATGCTTCATCTCTTTAGAGGAGGGGCATATCTCGTTGGGATCACTGTATGGCTCGTTATTGGAGGAGTCGATGTCGGTGGCACTGCCCTTGGCCATTTTGTACATGCCGATAAAGTCTTGAGTCTTCTTGCGCCAGGAGTTGTCATTGTCGTCCTCCGTCTCCAAGTTCACATCGCTCATGTTGACGTTCTCAAGAGCGATAAGGACCTGGTTGACGAACTTGCGGTAGTTGCGCTTCTTAGACTTTGCATCACAAAATTGAATACGCCTTCGAAAGTCCTCTTTGCCCTTCATCTTGGGGCATATGGCCCGAATGTGGTTTGGCTCACCACGTTCAAAGCAAGTGATAGGGGACCGCTCCTCTTGTTCCTCACCTTGTGATATACTTTTGTTAATTTGGTGGATAGAAGGGCTAAATCATCCTTAGGAAGCTTTTTTAGTTACTCATCGCTCAAAAGTACAAAGCTGACAATAAAAATCTAGAAGAGCTAAAGTCCAAGGAACTAGAAGAGCTGCTATGAGTAGAGTCAATCACAAGTACCATCGACTCTGTCTTGGGAAGACGCGAGATGAAGTCAATCTCATACGTTTTTAACCTCGAGTAAAGCTTATCCATGGTAAGCTCACCATGATAGTGTTGTCATTGATGGAAGTGATCTTCATTCTCTAAACTTTCACTTTAAGTGCACTCAACAGCTAGCGTGCATTCTCAGATTTAGAAAAAGTCAAGCAAACAACGTGCAAAGCATGAATGATCTTGGTAAATCTTCCTCACAACTTATCTAAGGATTCACCGGACTTTTTCTCGATCTTTGAGTATTCTTTTTCAATTGGTTCACGCTTTCTTGATCGCTGTAGAGTCCTCATGATAGTCAGCGAGGGTCTTCCAAATTTCATGAGCAGACCTCAAATGAGCAACTCGCTCAAATTTAGATTGACTAGGCTCTTGAATCAGAAAATTGCGAGTCTTGATGTTTACCTCTCCATCCAGTGTATTCACCTGATCGTCTGGTACAACATAATGATTTTTGACTTTGATTCAAATTGCGTGCCCTTGAGCCTCGTTGTAGGATTGTGTACGAGCCTTCCAATAAGAGAAATCGATTCCATCGAAAACAGGTGGCTTGGTTGAATTCTTGTCTGATACTATGGCTTCTAAGACCGGTTAAGATCTATGAGAAGCGCTAACCAGGCTCTGATACCACTTGCAGGACTGATATAGCAAAAGAGGGAGTGAATGGTGCCTTCAGTAACAGTAGTATACACTATACAGTATTAGCCTGTTAGACCATATCGTCTGATACAACCATAGATCATATTGATAGCACAAACAACGAAATGTTTCGTCACAGTGAGACACATCTTGCTTTAACAAATCTTGCTGCATGGGCACATGTTCGTGCCAGAGCATGTTTATTGGAGGTCATGTCAATGCTTAAAATCGCAATTAAAGGAAAATGGAGGTAGTAGTAACTACTGTGTGCAAATCAGCTCCTTGCTTGCCACTTAATGGCTCCCATGTAATTTTATTTTAGAACAATAAGCATGCCCCAAAATGTTAGAAAATGAATCGGAGAAGAATTTGAAACCTACCGAGACATGCTATGATAAAAGATGCCTAAAGTAAAAGATTATAAAATATTAACAAGTCTATTCTAAAATGAAGTGGCATGCATCAATCGCCTTTGGGAACACTGACTAATGATGTACAGCATCTTATCCAAGCAAGTACTGAGGTTCACTAAGCAATATCATACTGATGAACTTTGTGATTTTAGACCACCCTGTCTGTCATAGTCTATTCAATTCTTCATAAGAGGGCTAATCTCCAGATTTTGTTGGCCCTAGTAAAGACATTACTAACTGATGCTTTAACTGCTTGCAGGTCCTTGGAGCTCTTTGGTACCTTCTTTCCATTCAACGAGAAGAAACCTGTTGGAGAGAAGCATGTAAGAAGAATGGCTGTGATTCTACATCTTTATATTGTGGGAGTAATACAGCTGGAAGCAATAATTTCTTACAAAATGCTTGCCCGACAAATGGCACTGACAATCCAGACCCAATCTTTGGAATCTATCTACCAGCTCTCCAAAATGTTTCACGATCGACTAGTTTCTTTGAAAAATTATTCTATTGCTTTTGGTGGGGTCTGCAAAATCTAAGGTTTGTCAGAAAAAAACTGAGTTTATTTTCCACCAAAGAATGATGACTTAAATGTTTCATTTATATATTTGTCTATCTATTGCAGTTCTCTTGGTCAAAACCTGAAAACAAGCACTTATACATGGGAGAATTTGTTTGCTGTTTTTGTCTCGATATCAGGTTTAGTTTTATTTGCACTCCTTATTGGTAATGTGCAGGTACGATATTTACCATTGACAGCATTTTCTTATTGTTGGATTAAGTGGTAATTTATTAATAAGTGCAACCCATGTGAAGGATTTTTGGAAATGCAAAATTGTGCACCTGCAGTTGTGGTTTTTCTGGCATGCTAAAAGCACACTACTTAATATTGGTATCTAATCTATTCACTTGATTTTAGCCGAATTGTTTGGACAATGTGAAATGAAACTGTCCTTGGAGTTTTTTATTCTATCATTTATAAAGCTTGTGTTATCGTAAATACCAGATAAACATCAAGCTTTTGTTTGAGTTGAAGGCAATATTTTCCCTAGAGAAAAAAGAACAGTTTTTATTAAAAAAACCCAAAAATGAAATGGATTGCAAAAGTAACCAACCCTGCTTTAAGATGAACCTGTTTTTAAGTGCCTCCAATGGTCACATTAGCCTCAAAACAGCTAAATGCCTAAATCCATAGGCTTGTTCTGTACCATTAGCTGTCTAGAGATGATGCCACTCCTAGTAGCCTCAAGTCTTTGATATTCAAGTGCCAGATAAGTCCAAGCCATGTAGCAAGAGTCTGTTGGCCTTATAGTGGACTCCACAATCATGTTAACTGCTAACAGGAACTGTTACTGTAGTAACTTAGTTGTTTTCAAAATAACATGAAATAACAATAACATCAACTTTTAGAACACAGGATACTTTTTAAGGTTTCAAAGTGATCTTTTCAATAGAATCCACAATCATGTTATAGTCAATCCATATTCACTTTATGTATAATCATCTGCGATTTCTCCCTGATTGATTGTACTGTAGTGTACTTATGTCATACTCATATGTAAAGACAACATCTCCATTATTTAAGGTGTAAGCAGGAAGAACTAGTTTAATTACATAATTACTAGGCAGTTAAGTTTTGTATGTGTATCATACTTTTCCTAATTTTCTGTTTTGGTTGGATTTTTGTAGACCTATTTACAATCAGCCTCTGTACGTATAGAAGAAATGAGAGTGAAAAGGCGTGACACAGAGCAATGGATGGCACATCGACTACTTCCTGAGAACCTCAAGGAGCGCATACTGCGTCATGAACAATACAGGTGGCAGGAAACAAGAGGGGTTGATGAAGAGGGCCTTCTTATGAATCTTCCCAAGGATCTTAGGAGAGAGATAAAGCGGCATCTTTGTCTGTCACTTCTCATGAGGGTACTTTCTCAACCTTACATGTTGCTACTCTATCTGTAAGGGAATCCTCTTTTTGCTCCTTACCCCATCTGGAGGTAAATGAAAATGAATGTACTTGAGACTCTCAAGTACCCTCATCTTGAGATAACATTTATCTTTTGGAGTCATACACATTGAATTAATGCTGAACTCTACTGCATGTTATGCCAAATCATATGTGAAAGACTGGATATTCTTGCCACTTACTGATGATATAGATATGCCTTTTCGTTCTTGCCACTGCATGTGCATTACAAACAGTGGGATTTTTAAGTCATGCAAATGAAGGCTCCTGGTTTCCTGCTTATTTTGAATAGCTGGATCTGCATTAGTGTCAGAAGATGTTAGTTATGGTTCTATTCTGGACCCCGGCAGTTTTGGACTATAGTGCAAGTCTGGCAGTTCCTGAAGTTTGATAGCTTTAGGTGGACATATGTTTGCATCAATAACCAGAATGGTAAATGCAATTATATGCTCCATGTACTATTTTGGACAGGTCTGTATTTGGTGCTTTGAACAGTGTCTGTGTTGAGTTCGTTTTGGTTGTGCCCACTACACCTGATGAGCAGTATATTCCTGTGTTATTTGGGTCGTCTGTTCTAACAGCAGCGTCAAAACTGGGAGGGGACTTGATTCAATTTAGGTCAGATTGCTGAAAGGTGTTATAGTCTATCACCGCCACCAGAAATCCAAACCTTGATCCGGCTGCGCCCAATCCCTTGTTTCAGTTAGACTCCGTTTCAGAAAAGGAGTCCTAATAAGAGTAGGTTTCGGTCTTAAAGCCGAACTAGGCCTAGTTTATATCTTATATATAGCCATGTAATCCAAGGATTGGTTATGAAAGAAATAAGAAAGGATTTCTATTGTCTTACCTCTCCCCGCTTGGTCCCCGACGACCCGTCTCGAGGTTAGCCTTGCCGGCGGGCAAGGCGGTCTTGCGACCACCCACCGCTACTACCGAGGTCCAAGGGTCGTAACAACTTGGTATCGATGATGCCGGCCCGATTCCAATGAGGAGGCCAACTCGGTCAGTGCAACGCTCAAGGCGATTCAGGAGCAAATGGCGGAGATGAACTCCAAAATAGCAGATTTGGCGCGGCAAAGCATCACCACCAACTCCAAACTTGTTGTCCTCGAATCGGAGAAAGTATCCCTTGCCGCGACATCCGGGATGCTTCATCAACACCGCCGCCTCCCGCCACCGCCTCGCACCAATCTCGGAGGGCGCTTTTTCCTTCCACCGCGGGATTGTTGCCAATACCATCGATGGCAAGTCCGTCATCTTTCCAAGGACCTGTCACCACTACCTATGCGATTTCGGCAGCCACCCGTCCCTTGAAGGATCGCAGTTCAACCGATCGGCGCCCACCGCCATCCATGCCGCGATTCATCGCATGACCATCCTCCGCCATTGCACACATCAATGCCTTCGCGTTTCCAAGCAGCACCAAGTTCATATGGCAGCGCTCCACGTTATCACAAACTGGAATTTCCTACCTACGACGGTTCCGATGATCCCCTGTCATGGCTCAACCGTTGTGATCAGTTCTTCGTGGGCGTCTCGAGGAAGGGACAAAGTTTGGCTCGCGTCATACCATCTCACGGGAATTGCTCAGCAGTGGTATTTTCAGTTGGAACGAGACGATGGCCAACCAACGTGGGATCAATTCAAAGACCTATGCCACATGAGGTTTGGACCACCCCTCCCGAGTAACCCTTGGGGAACTAACTCACTGCAGCAGCATGTGGTCGGTCGGCGATTACAAACCAAATTCTTGGCGCTCCTCTGTCGTGTCGATCGCCTGTTACCCCTACAGCAAGTCCAGATCTTTACGGCTGGCCTTATGGAGCCTCTGCGAACGGATGTTGAACTGCAACAGCCGGAAAATCTTCAAGTAGCAATGAGCCTAGCCCGTGCATATGAACGGCGCGCGCAAACAACAATGGGCGATTCTTTCCCACAACACCGTCCTGGGCGACCTTTCTAGCGGCCTTCCATACCCGTTACGGGGCGTTCTCAGGAGTTGTCTGCTCCGACTGCCACAACAGGACCTCGGCCAGCGAAGCCTTTTCGGCGTCTTACGCCGACGGAATTGGCCGATCGTCGTTCAAAAGGATTATGCTACAATTGCGATGACAAGTTCCAGCCCGGCCACCGTTGTAAGCAGCCTTTTCTCACTTACATTGACATGAATGGCGATACTGACTCAGGTGAAGATCCACTGGGACTGCATGAACTCGAGCTGGAAAATACTTCACCAGAGATATCGCTACATGCAGTAACTGGAGCATCCAATGGGGGAACCATGCAGCTTTCGGTCACCATCGGCACCAAACATTTCGTGGCACTCGTCGACTCGGGGTCCACCCATAACGTCATCAGTGCCCGGGTTGTACAGGCAATGGGGGTACACTTGCTTCCTTGCCATGGCCTGCGCGTTAAAATCGCAAATGGCGAGCAACTCGATTGTGCTGGGGTTTGTCATCGCCGACTCTCGATCCATCGACACCATTTTTATTAACAGCTTATGCAATTCCTCTGGATGGATTTGATATTGTTCTCGGAGTTCAGTGGCTGAAAACTTTGGGACCAATTCGTTGGGACTTCGACGAGTGACTATGATGTTTTGGTTGGATGGCCACGGATACAATGGCAAGGGCTCTCCAAGGACCGCCAATGCGAGCTTTGATGCGATCGGACATGACGAGCTACCCTTTCTAGCGTAATTTGATGATCTTTTGCGAGAACCATCGGGCTTCCGCCGCCCCCACAAGACCACCGTGTCGGCCACCTGAGGCGCCCGATGTCCGTCCGTCCATACCGATATCCACATCATCAGAAGGATGAACTGGAGCGGCAATGCACCGATATGCTTAAGCGCGGCATCATTCGCCGCAGTCACTCCTGTTTCTCCTCCCCGGTCTTATTGGTCAAAAAACATGACAACACTTGGCGCTTCTGTGTCGACTATCGCGCACTCAATGAGTTGACCGTCAAGGACAAATTTCCAATTCCGTGGTCGATGAGCTCTTGGATGAATTACAGGGTGCGGTTCTTCACTAAACTAGACCTTCGGTCTGGATATCACCAAGTTCGCATGCACCCTGATGACATTTATGACAGCCTTTCGGACCCATGAAGGCCTTTTTGAATTCTTAGTTATGCCTTTCGGGTTAACTAATGCGCCGGCTACATTCCAGGACTTGATGCAGGCTATTCTTCGTCCTTACTTGCGAAGCTTCATGTTGGTATTTTTTGATGATATCTTGATATATAGTCCTGCCTGGGCTGACCATCTGCAGCACCTCCGCATGGTCTTTACACTACTGCGAGAACATGAGCTGTTCCTCAAGAAATCCAAGTGCTCGTTTGGTCTTTCTTCGCTTACTTGGGCCATGTCATTTCGAGAGGAGGCGTAGCCATGGATCCTTCTAAAGCATGTGAATTGCCGATTGGCCTGACCAAGACTATTAAAGCATTGCGTGGATTTTTAGGTCTGGCAGGCTATTACCGCAAATTTATCCGGGATTTCGGGAAGATAGCTGCGGCCCTCACTAATCTTCTGAAGGACGCCTTTGGATGGTCGCCCGAGGCTCAGCAAGCCTTCGTGGCCCTCAAAGAAGCCCCGCCCACGCACCGATCCCGCACATGCAGTTTCACATAAATTTATTGTTGAATGCGATGCGTCGGGGACCGGGATTGGGCCGTTCTTCATCAAGGAGCCGGACCGATAGCTTTCTTGATCGGCCGGTGGTACCGCCCACTCAAAACCGCCAAGATATGAACGCGAATTGATTGGCCTTGTTCAGCGATCGCCATTGGAGACCATACTTGTGGGGCGCATCTTCCTCATTCGCACGGATCATTATAGCTTAAAGTTCTGTTGGATCAACGCCTCCACCATGCCACAACATCACCGGGTCGACAAGTTGTTTGGATATGACTTCACGGTGGAGTTTCGTCCGCCGCTTAAACACCGCTTCGACGCCTCTCTCGCCGCGATGGTCTTCCACCCAGCTTGATGGCTATATCATCACCAGCTTTCGCCATTTTTCCGGAAGAATTGCGGAATGAGGTATTATCTATTCCGGAGCTGCAGCAACTTCGGACCAATATCGAGTCCGGTGCATTGGGGACTCCATGGTCTATCCGGGATGGTCTCATTCTGCATTCCGGACAAGTCTTTGTCCCAGCTTCTTCTCCATCAGTGCAGCTACTTCTGACCGAAGCCCATGCTGCCCACGAAGGCATTCAGAAAACTTTGTGCCGGCTGCGTAAAGATTTTCATATCCCGGGAGCCAAAAAACTGGTACAAGACTTTGTGCAGACTTGCATGGTTTGTCAGCGCAACAAAATTGAACACCTCCACCCCGCTGGTCTCCTACAACCATTGGAAGTTCCAACTCAGCCTTGGTCCGACATTGCGATGGATTTTATTGAAGGACTTCCTCGTGTTCACGGAAAAACAGTCATCTTGTCGGTCATCGATCGCTTTTCCAAGTACGCACATTTTCTTCCTTTAGCACACCCTTACTCCACCACAACAGTTGCCCGAGTGTTCTTTGATGAAATTGTGCGTCTTCATGGGATTCCATCATCAATTGTCAGCGACCGTGACCTCGTTTTTACGAGCAATTTACGCGAGATTTGTTCCGTTTAGCAGGCATTCGGCTTCATCTTAGTTCAGCTTACCACCCGCAATCAGATGGTCAAACCGAAGCTGTCAATAAGGTTATTTCAATGTATTTGCGCTGTTTGACGGGAGATCGCCCTCGCCAGTGGTTGGAGTGGTTGCCTTGGGCTGAATACTGTTATAACACATCTTTTCATTCCGCATTGCATACTACTCCCTTCCAAGTGGTCTACGGTCGGGACCCTCCAACATTGCGCTCTTATGAGAAAGGCACTGCTGAAGTTCAGGCTGTAGAAGCCTCCTTGATAGCCCGAGATCAATTCCTTCATGACATCCGAGATCGTCTTCTTCAGGCTCAGCAATATGCCAAAAAGTACTACGATCACAAACATCGTGATATTTCTTTCGCCATCGATGATTGGGTATGGCTCCGCCTCCGTCACCGGCCAGCAACTTCTCTTGGATTATCCGGGAGCGGCAAGCTTGGACCGAAATATTTTGGACCTTACCAAGTCCTTGCGCGCATTGGGTCCGTGGCTTACAAACTGGACTTACCGCCGACTGCCAAACTACATGACGTCTTTCATGTTGGCTTACTAAAAAAGTTCCACGGGGTGCCTCCAGCCGCACCTCCCCCGCTACCCCCTCTCCAGCAGGGCCACGTACTCCCAACTCCGCTGCGGGTGTTAAAGACTGAGAAACGACAGGGGCAGCTGCATGTTCTCGTCCAATGGACTGGTCTGACGGTTGCTGATGCTTCTTGGGTCCCATTGACTCGTTTCCAGGAGGCTTATCCAACATTTCAGCTCGAGGACGAGCTGCTTCGCGAGGAAGGGAGAGATGTTATAGTCTATCACCGCCGCCAGAAATCCAAACCTTGATCCGGTTGCGCCCAATCCCTTGTTCAGTTAGACTCCGTTTCAGAAAAGGAGTCCTAATAAGAGTAGGTTTCGGTCTTAAAGCCGAACTAGGCCTAGTTTATATCTTATATATAGCCATGTAATCCAGGGATTGGTTATGAAAGAAATAAGAAAGGATTTCTATTGTCTTATCTCTCCCCTGCTTCCGTCCCCTGCGACCCGTCTCGAGGGTTAGCCTTGCCGGCGGGCAAGGCAGTGCTGGCGACCACCCACCGCTACGGCCTGAGGTCCAAGGGTCGTAACAAAAGGGAAGAGAAGGGCAAGGGCCAATCCAGTACTGTTATGGGATAATGGTCATTTAACTGAAAAAAATTCCTCGTAGTTCAGCCTCCTGTGCCAAATTACTTCTTGAATATATTTTCTTTTTCATGAATGTCTCTTCAACGCCAGCCACACTTCGTTCTCTCTAAGCTTTTAGAACAAACCAGGCACTAGAACAAATAAGTTCTGGAAAGTCACATGCTATTATCCCATTTCCCATTCCCTCCTCAATGTGTCTGAAATGCCATATGGATTTTAGAAAATTTCCACAGCTTTGGTTTACTTGACCCTATGAACTTGAGTGTCAATAACTTTTGAAGGTCCTCATTTGACACATCACATACTCCATATATTTCCAACGTAGGTCATTAAATGGTTTCTAAGGAGACCTAGACAATTCATAGCCCACCTTTCTATTAGTTTTGCAGTGTCAATCAATACATGCTATCCCTTAATTGAGTTAATCACTTTTCTCATCTTTATTGAGTTAATCAGTTATCTCATCTTTATTCTTTTTCCACTGTGCAGGTTCCTATGTTCGAGAACATGGACGAGCAGCTCTTGGATGCTATGTGTGATCGTCTAAAGCCCATGCTATACACAGAAGGCAGCTGCATCGTTCGTGAAGGAGACCCAGTGAATGAAATGCTTTTCATCATGAGAGGAAACCTCGAGAGTATAACAACAAATGGTGGACAAACCGGCTTCTTCAACTCCAATGTTCTCAAAGGTGGAGACTTTTGTGGTGAAGAGCTCCTCACTTGGGCTCTTGACCCCACTTCAGCTTCGAATCTTCCCAGCTCAACCAGGACAGTGAAGACGTTGTCTGAAGTTGAAGCTTTTGCTCTGAGGGCCGATGACTTGAAGTTTGTGGCCACCCAGTTCAGGAGGCTCCACAGCAAACAGCTCCAGCATACCTTCAGATTCTACTCACACCAATGGAGAACCTGGGCGGTTTGTTTTATACAGGCAGCTTGGCGCAGATACTGCAGAAAGAAGCTGGAATATTCTTTGTTTGAGAAGGAGAAGAGGTTACAAGCAGCGATTGTTAGTGACGACTCTACTTCACTCAGTCTTGGTGCAGCACTATATGCTTCACGTTTTGTGGGCAATATGATGCGGATCTTACGGAGAAATGCCACCCGAAAGGCCCGTTTGCAGGAAAGAGTGCCTGCAAGGTTGTTACAGAAGCCGGCAGAGCCCGACTTTTTTGCTGAAGAGCAGTAATTTTTTAATACCCTTCTACAAGCAGACATTCATGATCCAACCGGTAAAATATGTTCTCGCGCCTCCACTTCAAATGGATCATGTCTCTATTAATCGGATACTGTACATAGATATAACATAATTCAATGTATCGTTGGATCTTATCTGTACGTGTGATATCTGTGTTGTATACGGAACGCATGTATTATAAGCATTCCACATTGTATTCCTACCTCGGGCGAATTCCGACAATGGAAGACCCTGTCAAACCCTGTAAATGTGATCATCAGGACGTAAAATGTATGGTAAGACATTTTTTAAGGTAATGTATGATAGACATTAAACCCTCATTTTGCATAACGTACTATGCATTGCTTCAGATTTACCACTTTTTGGCAGCTATGTTGGAACATTTGTTTGTGCTCCATTCTGCATGTTAAGACAACAAACAAACATGCTTGTCTGAGTTGCTTGTGAGCCTGATGAGCAGAGGTCCTATCTTGACAACCTCGCTTCCCGTCCCTTTTCTTAAATTATAATGTGTATAGAAGTCAAGTTTTGCCACAAGTTCCAAACCACATGCACCTTTGTTTGACGCCACAAGTGATAATACATGACACAAACTCTGATAGATATTATAATAATAGGTGGGTTCTTTTGTCTATGGTTTTTGTCTTAAAATTTTATATTTAAGCTGTTTACAAGAAAGTACGGAGAGAGAGCCACTTGTATGTGATTTTGGTTGATATAGATAAATCGGTACAATATCTACTACAATTGACTTGTAGATCCATCTTAAAAAGATTTCGTTTGAAAGCTAATTACTATAGCATAAGATAAAAATCATAAGCCATAAGTCTAAAAAAACCAGCAATAGTTCAAGTCATCTTAGTGGCGTGGTGGCGTGTCTTCTAATACTAGTAAGATGTCTGTATGTTACAACGGAGTACTAAATAAGAGTGATTCATATTATCAAACAATGATCCCAAACTAAACATTCAACATTAATTTATCTTTCGAAAAATATGTATCAAGAAAAGCACATATGTACAAACTCATAAATAAATTAAATTGGAAATAGATGTTCATGTTTAGTAGCTAATATTGTTTCTTGTGCAACATGATCAAAAATAAAATACATAAGACATCTAGGACGTAAGGACATCTTTATAGATAATATTTTTGGTAAATGTATCAACAGAATTAAAGCATCGACCATCTTACTGTAGTTGCGACCGTGGCTTCAACCACGCATCGACCATGCCTTCGACCACGCATCGACCATGCCTTCGACCATGACTTCGACCATGGCATTGGCCAGGCATTCGACCACAATCAGCGCACACATCTGCTACAGCACACCGCTCCTTTGACCACGGCTTCAACTGCTCCTTCAACCACGGCTTCGACTGCGCCTTGTCGACCACATCACCGACCAAGGTTTGTCGATCATAGCACCTCGATTGCATCTCCGACTTCATAGATCTTCCAGCACCGATTGTCGACTGTAGCTATGACCATCGACCACTATAGCTATGACCACGACCACTGTAGTTACGACTATCGACCATCGATCACTATAGCTACGACTACCGACCGTCGACACTGTAGCTGTGACTATCGACCACTATAGCTGTGACTATCGACCGCTGTTGCTACGACTATCGACCACTGTAGCTACGACTATCGACCTACTGTAGCAACGACTATCGACCATCGACCACTATAGCTATGACCATCAACCACTATAGCTACGACTACCGACCGTCGACACTGTAGCTGCGACTATCGACCGCTGTTGCTACGACTATCGACCATCGACCATTGTAGCTACGATTATCGACCAACTGTAGCTACGACTATTGGCCATCGACCACTGTAGCTACGACCATCGACCATTGACCGCTGTAGATACTACTATCGACCATCGGCTGCTGTAGATACGACTATCAACCATCGACCGCTGTAGCTACGATTATCGATCAATGACCACTGTAGAGTTTGACTAACGCCTACGACAGTGCTCCTTCGAGTACCGACTGAGTCATTATGGCTTCGACCACTCCTTCAACCATGGCATCGACCATGGCTTGTTGACCACGCCTTCAGCCATGGCATCGACCACGGCTTGTCGACCATGCCTTCGACTAGTCTGGAGTCTTCGACAGCTCTCCGACTCTAGGTCTTCAACTACTACACATACTCGAACACACCAACTACGTAGTACTTGATCACACTGAGTACTCGATAGCGACCATGTAGTACTTGAATACACCGAGTACATTTACCTACGACCACTATGGCTACGGCCACGTAGTACTCGAACACACCAAGTACTCGACTATGACATGTAGTACTCGAACTCATCGACACTACGCAGTAGTCGAAATCACGGAGTACTCGACTATGACCACACAGTACTCGAACACATGGAGTACTCGAACACAGCGAGTACATTTGGCTACGACCACACAGTACTCGAACATACTGAGTACTCGACCATGATCATGTAGTACTCGAACTTACCGAGTACTCGACACCGACCACACAGTACTCGAACACTGCGATCGTAGCTTCAACCACGCATCGATCATGCCATCGACCGTGGCTTCGACCATGGAATTGACGAGGCCTTCGCCCACAACCAGTGCACACGCCTGCTACAGCGACCGCTGACTTCTACAGTGACAGGCCGCACACGTCTGCTACAACACACCGCTGCTTCGACCACGGCTTCGACGGTGCCTTGTTGCTACGACATCATCGACCAAGGCTTGTTGACCACAGCACCTTGACTGCATCTCTGACCACACAGGTCTTCCAGCACCAACTGTCGACTGTAGCTATGACCATCGACCAATGTAGATATGACCATCGATCGTCAACCACTGTAGCTATGACTATTGACCACTGTAGCTACGACCATCGACCACTGTAGCTACGACTATCGACCATTGTTGCTACGACCATCGACACTGTAACTACGACTATTGATAGCTGTAGCTACGATGATTGACCATCGATCGCTACTGCTACGACCATCGACCACTGCTGCTATGACCATCAACCATCGACCACTGTTACTACGACCATCGACTATTGTAGCTACGACCATCGACCACGGCACAGTTTGACTAATGACTGCGACAATACTCCTCCGAGTACCGATTGAGTCACTGTGGCTTCGACCACGACATCGACCACGACTTGTTGACCATACCTTCGACTGGTCTGATGTCTCCGACTGCTCTCCGACTCCGGGTCTTCAACTCCTACACATACTCAGACACACCGACTACGCAGTACTCGGACACACCAAGTACTTGACTATGACCACGTAGTACTCGGATACACCGAGTACTCGACTACGACCATGCAGTACTCAAATACACCAAGTACATTTGACTACGACCACTGTGGCTACGACTACGTAGTACTCGAACTCACCGAGTGCTCGACTACGACCACGTACTACTCGAACTCACCGAGACTACGCAATACTCGAACACATCGAGTGCTTGACTACGACCACATAGTACTTGAACACACCGAGTCCTCGACTACAACCACGTAGTACTCGAACTCACCGAGTACTCGATACTGACCACACAGTACTCGAACACATGAGCACTCGACACACGAGCACACTCAACAACAAGATTGTAAAATAATATTATCAAATAATATTACCCATCATATGTGAGATATAATAAAAAATTAGTATCAAGCTTGAAGAAGAAAACAAGAATATGGAATCAAACCTTGTAAACGACAACTTCAACCTTCTCTGCGTCCTTATCCACTATCTTAGCAATGTACTCAACCTTCTCCCCTGATTTCTATAGAGACACATCCTCAGGAAGTTGGTCAGCCACATTAGTAGCTAGCTTCTCCGTTACTATATTCTTGTACTGAGGCTAGGCTTAGAGGTTAGCCCACTCGCTGAAGATGTAATTTCTGGAAAGAATTGGTGCTTCCATAAAAAAATATTTTGTATAGTTCTGTATTAGATGTACATATACCCATCATCTAATATGCTTTGAAATCACATTGGAATCATCTAATACGCGACCATAACTTGCTCTTCGAAGTTCAAACACCTTAGGATTACCATATGTCATCCTAAATTACACAAAGCTTTACAGTTGAGATATGTAGAGTGAAGTTACCTTTCCTCTGGAAGGAGAGTAGGGGCCACCCATGCATTGCACCAAGAACTCGTACCGGTTTTGGATCGCATCCTCCTTTCTCGACCCCACGAATATCTCCTAGAACCACTCCTCCTCATCCTCATAAACCCTGTTTCATTTAATTCAACCGTGGCCATAGAATCAAAAAAAGAAATTGGGGAAGGAAGGAAGAAAACCTAGATCAAAGCTGACGGGACGGGAGAAACAAGGAGCAAACCTAGTGTAGAAGTTGGTGGAGAGGTCGATGAAGGGCTGTGGGGTGTCGTCAAGTGCCTTGATGAGGTTGCCGTCGTCGATGGTGAAGGCGTCGCCGGTCGCCACGCCGCTCCATTTCGACACCTTGTCCAACAGGGACTGCATCATGACGGGCTGAGATGTCGCTGTAGCAGCTACACCAAGAACCGCCCATCTTAGCAACCAAGGTGGAGACTTCAAGGAGAGAGCGAAGAGGCATGGCGAAGAGTAGATCTGGTCAGGGAACGACAACGAGGTGGCTCACTCGGGGCGGCAGCGGTTGGAGGTGGAGGGAAAGGGGGAGGTTTCGGTGGGGTGGCACTGGGAGATAGTAGGCGGGACGACGCCCGAGCGGTGACGATGCAGATAGGGGGAGAATGAGAAGAGAGCATGCGAGACAGTGGATAGGTGATGACGATGTAGAGGATAGCACAGTAAGAGAGCAGAATTGGGGTGGAGCTAGTCGCATCTGTGCTTACCGTCCTGGGTGATGAGTGGGTAGTTGGAGGCAAATAGGTTGATGAACCAGTCCTAGTCGCAGCCCTCGCACATCAGGATGGCCGCCGCGTGCAGCGTGTTGGCAACCATGGTCGGGCCCTAGTAGGTGACCAGGCTGGTGTAGGTGAGCACCTTGATATTCTGGAATCGTGAGTTGATGGGGTCAACGTACACGGCAGTGGCGAGCTCAAAGCACTCGGCGGCCGGTGCTTCCAGGTCGAGGTGCACCACGTATAGGTTGGCCGGGTGGTAGAGCACCCTGAGTGTCTAACGCAGCGTGGCACCATAGCCTGTGGATCCGAAGACAAGGAGGCGATCCTGGGCATAGCGTGCTACAAGCGGACAGGGTTGGGCAGCATCTGCTACTAGCGTAGCTTGGCCTCGACAAAGAGCGGCTCGATGGAGGCCATAGAGGGGAGTGGTGAGAAGGAAAGGAGCAGCGCCCGGGAGGAGAGGAGGGAGATGAGGAAAGATGGGATCAATTGTGGGGGACACAGTGGTTGTGTGGGCGTGGAAACTTGGAAGATATAGGGAGGAAAGTAGTGGGTGTACTGGGGAGCGGTTTGGAAAGTGACAGTTTGAGAGGAGCCATCAAATTTGATCGGACTATTGGGAAGAGTCGAGGAAGAACGAACGGCTATAGAGAGTTTAGAGAGAACGGACTGATGACTACCAACTCACACTTTTAAGGAGTAGAGATATGCCAAGCTTTGCGCATTATTCCTCAGCTTTGAGCTTTTGACAGATTACCCATTTTCTCACACTTCCCCTTTCATGGGAACTTTTCTTTTTGACAAAAAAGCGTCACTACTCACTAATGCTCCTTTTAAGGGTACTTCCCTTTAGAAATAATCTCCTTTTTCTTTTATATATTTCCTCTGTTCAAGTTTATAGGACTTTTTAAATGACATTGTCTATAAATATAAGGCATATTTCATGTTCCAATACAAAATTAGTGTGATGTTCCCTTTATACACCTAATAAATATACAACTTTATTTGCTATTTTTTACATGCATGCATTGAATATACTGCTTACAGATACTAATTAGGGGTATCTAACCATTTTTACTATCTCCTTGATCTACACGCCAATAGGAAATATGCCTTATAAACTTGGACAGAGGGACTATCCCATAAATCATACTTTTAGGTTTTAACACCTACTTTTCCAATAATAGTTAAAGTTTGTTTCAAACATAGACATTTAATATGAAACAGAATGTTTTCTTTGAAATTCCTTAGGTTTTCCCTGTTCCGAACGAGAGCCTTTACCCATTTTCACAGCATGTAAAGATTTCATTTTATTTCATATTAGTTAGCAACTTTGTGGCCATGGAGTTGCAAGAAGGGGTGTTTGGTTGGTGTCACATTTTGTCACACTTAAGTTAGGCACCTTTGATTTTTCATGACCGTTGTTTGATTCGTATATAAACCATGTGGATTAAGTTTAGATTTCCCTTTGTGGCATGTCACACATCGCTGTACAAACCTTTCGACATCATGCCTCATTTTAGGCCAATAAAAGTGATCGCTCAACATCATGAATGTTTTCTCTCCCAAAGTGTCCCATCAATTCACCTGCATAAGATTCCTGCAATAAAAGCAAACATACGGAGGAATCTGGAACACATAATTTGTTAGCATGAAATAAGAACCCATTATGAACATGGAAATTTTCCCAGCCTCTACCATCTTTGCATTTAGAATATGATTCTGAAATTTTATAGTCGAAAGCATATAAATCTTCCAACCTCTCTAATCTGAGTACTTTTACATCCAATTGAGTTAAAAACACATTCTTTCTACATAAAGCATTAGCTATCACATTATCTTTTCTTTTCTTGTACTTAACAACACATGGGAAAATTTCAATGAATTCTACCCACTTAGCATTCTACGGTTCAGTTTAGCTTGGCTTTTCAAGTATTTCAATGCTTCATGGTCAGAGTGGATAACAAATTATTTAGGCTAAAGATAATGTTGCCAAGTTTCAAGCACTCACACAAAAACATACAATTATTTATCATACACAGGATAGTTCAATTGAGCACCTCATAGTTTCTCACTAAAATTTGCTACTGGTTTTCTTCTTGCATTAAAACACCACTACTACCTATTCCACTAGCATCACATTCAATCTCAAAAGTCTCAGTGAAATCAAGCAAAGCAGACAATGGTGCTTTAATTAGTTATTTCTTTAGTTCTTGAAAAGCTTTTTCTCATGATGTACCCCATTCAAACACAACACTCTTTTTAGTAAACTCATTTGATGGGGCAGCAATGGTGCTGAAATCTTTAACAAAACGTCGATAAAAACTAGCAAGACCATGAAAGCTTCTGATCTGATTAATATTCACAAGTGTAGGCCAATCCATAATTGCTTTAATTTTATATTCATCTACCTCAATGCCTTGTCCAGAAACAACATAGCCTAAGAACATAACTTTATCGGTACAAAAAGTCCAGTTGTCAAGATTAGCATACAATTTCTCACTTCTAAGCACTTCTAGCACTTGTCTAATATGAACACAATATGTTCATCCATCATTTTACTATAGATCAATATATCATCAAAGTATACCACAATAAATTTGCCAACGAATGCTCTTAAAACATGATTCATCAGTTACATGAATGTACTATGTGCATTAGTTAATCCAAAAGGCATTACTAACCACTCATACAATCCAAATTTCGTTTTAAAAACAGTCTTCCATTCATTACTAAGTTTCATCCTAATCTGATGGTAGCCACTTTTCAAATCAATTTTAGTGAAAATAGTTGCACCACTAAGTTCATCTAGGATGTCATCTAACTTGTGCATCCAGAAGATCTTGTCTACCTTCACCTCCCATATGAGATATGCATCCAATCAAAATCACCTTTAAATTTGAGAATAGTGAATTTGAGCTTCCCAAACTTCTCCTCCACATGAGGGCCATCATGATGATGGCCATAACGTTGATAGTTATCATTGCGGTGTAGCCAAAAGTCATCGCTGAAGTCCTCATTATGGACGACATCGCCGCGCCCATGACCATGGCCTCTCCCTTGGCCATGGTCAACACCGAAAACACCTCTCCCACGCTGGGAAAAGGTGGTCGAACCGCATTGGCAACAGCTCGATCTGCTAGAGCTTCCCTAGCGAATCATGCAACCTGAAATTGAGGATTAAATAGCTCGTTTTGCACCAAGTATTAGGAGAGACGCTAGCCAATTTCAATATTATGAATATAAGGGAATAAGATTGCTCAAAAGGATCAAATCACATAATCTGAAAATTTTTGTGACTTAAGCTTCGGCCAATGTCAGACCCGGATTTTTCAATCTAGAATCTCCTGTGATTACTGCATTATTCCCTGGATCAGTAGATAATGCGCACATGTACATTGCTGTATCATTTCATACATCGCATAAACAGTAATATTACAGACCATGGTTCCAAATTACACCACGTCGGGCGATAGTTTACAAAAGGGGCACTTAGGCCGAATGTCATCATTACATGCAAGCAGCGGAAGAGAAAGCAAAACTAGGACCATAACCTCAGGCAAGCGACTGGGGGTAATGTGTGCAGTATATATTACCTAGATGTAGATAATATATGTGCACACAATGTCTTAGGTCTAACTTGTCTAAGTTCGGAAAATACGAACGACGACCTAATTCCCATCGTCCTTCCTTCCTTCTGTGGTTCATAATGATCCTGCGTCCCTGTCTCTGTTTTTGGTAATGCGAGTGTGAGCACACTAACCACCGTGCTCAGCGAGCCATCACACAGAATGCGCTAATAACATGCTGGGCTAAATCAAGGGAAGGCTTAGGTTTATTTTATCTTGCCAGAAATTGCCTTTTCAATACAATACTTAGAAATCCCTATGACCTAGCCGTTTTTGAAGGACACAAGTTTAATGGAAATAATTGTCTTAAATAGTGTACAGAGCCCATCCACCATTACATGGCCTCTCCACCTTACAACATCTTTCAGCATTATAGTTGCCTAATCTTACCACTGGGACGACACCCAGGACAATTTTAAACTAGGGCCTTTCACTGCCCTACATTTTCCCATTTTACCCACAAATTATTTTTGAAACAGAACTATATCTAGTTAAGTCCCCATGTGCGCCCATGACCGCGGGCACGGCTATTCGAATAGTTTTGACTCTGCAGAGTTCGTACACATTCCCCACAAGAGACTGCCAACTCATTGCCCCACATGATTCCTTAGTCATATGGTTGAGCAGACCGTCACAGTGACTTTTCGAAATATCTAGCCTCTTTCGTCATCTCACCCTATGGGCTTATCCCACTTGCGGTGGGTCTCATACGTTGCACGGGATATTTTCCACAGTCACTAACGTAGCTGGGCTCCACTTCCATAACGCTTAGAACAATTGAAAACCTCACCTCCCTCGGTGTCCTTTAGGCCTTCCTTGCCCTTGCAGATCCACCCTATCCACTACCAAAGTGAGATGAGTCCGGGGTTTCGATAAATTTACTTAGCCAGTTGTAATTTGAGACTTGTGGTTGTCTTGTTTTACACGGGCTAACATGACAAGATTCGGTCCTTAGGGTTATCTGAGTGGTTCTACCACATCCCATACTCTTTGTGCTCCTCCTGCACCACATACCGGCCCCCAAATCATCCACCCAGATACTAAGGAAGTTTGAGACTTTTGGGAGCATAAAATAACAGTTCCAAATTTTCTCCAGTCATTCCCACCATGACTACCCAAATTGTTGTCATATTTACAAGTGAGATATTTTGGGACAGCTAGCGTCCCCGTTTATCTAGCAATAGTAAGCAGTACGATATATCATAACTCTATTTGTGAAAAACTATATTATGATAGTTTTGCTAAGGCGACAAGGTTCACATATCCCAAAAGTTTCACAGGTAATACTAACAAGCATAATAATGGGTATATATCTAAAATCTATGAAACTTGAACATACTTTAGCACATAAAATAATAGCATGCACATGGATAATTTAAAGGAAAGTACTTTGCATAAACAAGGGTTCAACATGATCAAAGTGATAACTCACCTTGGTCACAAGGTTCTGGGAGTTTGGAGCTGGGATCTGCTGCTGCTTCTGCTTCTTCTTCTTGTGCCTCGTACGCTAATTTAACCGTACGCGAAAATTTGCATAAAATGAAATGCAACAAATCAATCCAAATAACACCATAAATTCAAATAAACTCTAACAATTATGATTCTAGTTCCATTGGATAGATCTTGAATTTAGATGAATTTAGAAATTTGCTTCACCCAATTTGGAGTTAAAATGAAGAAGTTATGGCATTTTGAAGATCTCAGTCTAAATAAATTCCAAAATTTATTAATTTCTGACAGGTGGGGTCCACACATTTTATTTTATTTTTCTTTTTCTTTTTACTGTTCTTTCCTCCTATGCCACTGACCGGTGGGGTCCACCGTCGATGGCTCGGCCCGCCGCACCACGACAGGTGGGACCCGTCGGACAGTGGTACTGCCCCCGGGTGGTCATTGACAGGTGGGTCCCCTCGGGCAGTGGATCCACTTGTCAGTGGCCTTCCTGACAGGTGGGTCCCGTCTGTCAGTGGCCTCTCGGTCGGTTCGGTGACAGTGGGGCCCACTGTCGGTAAAAAATAAGAGAAATGGCTCAACCCAGCACGCGGAGCCGGGGGCTCGAACGCACGCCGTGGAGCCAGGGGGGAAGGGAGAGTTGCGGTAACCAAGTGGGCGGGGAGGCTTTGCCTACCCCTTATGCATGCTAATACCTCTTAAGGTATGCGGCGAGGGTGCTCGAGCACTTGTGTGGCTCGAGGCACACTGGCGCGGGGTGGTTGGTTGGGCCGGCCTACCTGCCTAATATTTTTTTTTTTTTTTTTTTACTTTCTTTATTTTATTTAATTCATATATAAGCATATATGTACATATATATTTATTCCTAATTTTAAGAGGAGTTGTCTACACACATTTCTTCATTAAAACCCTTTTTGTTATTTCCATTTTTCATATACAAATATTTATATTTATGTGTATTTATTTCTATTTTATTCCCTCCTCTCATCTCTTTATCCAAACTTTAACCATATTATTATTCTCCAATTTTTAGGACCAACTATATCCCTTTTGCACTCGATCATCTTTTTAGATTCTTATTTTAAAATTTTGTTTCTTAGTGTTTTACATTTTATCTTTTGGAACCTTATTCAAGATTTAAGGGATGCCTTAAAATTAATTTCAATTCAAACACAAGGCAAAATAATGCAAAAGTTTTATATTTCTAAATTTAAATTTTCAGGATGTTACAGCCAATTAGTTCTTTCTCAGGCCTTTTTTTCAAGTCGTGGCTCTTTCTGTATGTTGGCTGCCTTCTTTGTGCAAAAACTCAAGTTTCAATACGTGTAATTTATTACTAAGAGCAGCCCGTATTGCAATGTCTAAAGCTAGTCTCAAAGATTAAAGGAAATAATATAAGTGAAGCTCACTGTGATTAATGCTTTTGGATAAAACAAAGGAAATGACACAATGATTAAGCTACGCAAAAGAAACACGTTGATCAACACTTAAACAAAAATTCTAATGGATCAAAACCTAACAAAACTCACAAAAATAGCAAATGCAAAAACTAGGGTTTGAATATATTTTTTTGGCCTTTGTGTATAGGATAAAAAAATAAATTTAATTACGGGTAAATTGATCCTATCGTGGCAACTGTGCTCTGATAACAAGATGATACGTGGTGCCCGATCTTCATGATGTATGATCAAGGATAACTTTGTATCCGTACAACTTGACGAACCGATAGCGCCAACCATTGTTAGAATAGCAATCTGCGATAAAAGAATTCACCCAACCACCTGACCACACAAGTAGACATGCCGCTGCTCCTGCAAATCGCAAGGAATTCACAAGAACAACAGTGTAGATAACGCCCAATTCTCCACTAGGTTGCAATCATATGTCAAACTCTAGGAAGGACAAGTGTATAACTCTCTCTTGACAAATAATAGATTCAATCATGGTCCCTCAAAAAGTTATGTATTACAAGGCTTATATAGCCCTTGGGAAAATCCACATGACCCCTCCAAACGTGTTCAACTCAACTCTATATGGTTTTAGACTCAAACTCACATAAAAAGGAAACTAAAAATAAAATAAAAACTTGTGACACTTCTGAAGATAAATCCTCTTCCATTACGTAGTCCTTGAAATAAGCTTTCCAATGAGTCCAAGATCACCTCAATCGAACTCCGCATGTGAGATTTATTGCCTTTTATATGCAAGGTATACCTTCGGAGCTGTGCTGAAACAATCAAAGATGTGCTAGTTTCGACCATGTTCAACACACGTCTTCCTTATGACCACACCTTCTCTGCTAATGTTGACTTCGACCACTTGTATGACTACGAGTAGCAGTTGTAACCTTCATAGTCATCCGAGCGTTCAAAGTGGATCGGACGGTCCAGACAGCCGAAGCCGTTCGAACTAGTCCAAACGTTGCTGAAGCCATCCGAGCGTCCAAAGTAGATCGGACGTCCGATAGTCGAGGCCATTTGAAGTGGTCAGAACGTTTCCGAAACCATCCAAGCATCGAAGCTGATCGGACGGTCCGGACATCACTAAAGCGTTGAACTATTCTTTTGACAGCCTCCCTTTTGGCGACAGCCCACAATCAGGTCGTAGCTCTTCTTCTTCATCTTGCACACCGTATTGATCCAAATACCTAAGCACAAGTAAATTACAAGATTTAGGTAGTATAAAATTCTTGTTAAAATTAATGACATGTGCATTAAGAAGCAAATTCACCTGATCTCGTAGTTTCCTTGCATGCGTGCTTGTAACTGGTCCTATCGGCAACTCGATGTGTATATCTGGATTATTAGGAATGTCCTCATCAACTGACATAGTCACTAAATAGCTCGGGGGATTGAAGGCATAATTTCTTACTTCTACATTCTATTCTTCTCTTGTTTAAACCTGGTCGAGACACGAAAAACCTCCTAATCGAAATCTCCCATCTCTGTATATGGTCATGCCCACTAGGAGTTTCCTAGCAATGACCTTGTTCCTACTATCTTTGGTGCTAGTCCAAACTTGAGATTGAATATGTTTAGATGAGTTTTGTTCACACCTTTTGTCCTCGGCTTCTTACGACCAGTTTGGATAGCGACTACAAATAAAATCACTTATCCTTTTTGCATACAGTCTTGCATAGTTTCTTATCATTCCTAATATTGACAAGCTTATATCATAATGTTTTTATTCTATTTTTTGAGTAAAATATATTCGATTATGGAAAAGGCATCTAAAACTAGTCGAAATATTTCATTGGTTCTGTCTGAAATGATTTACTGATCCTTTCTACAACATAATCATAGTGTATAGATGTACTTAGTCCACTGATTAGAATAAATTACATCTTTTTCTTCGTCTACTGCTTTATTAGTAAGTTATACTACTAAACAAGAAGTTGGGGGCTAGGAAAGATACGAGTACTCTTCAGAAATTTCAAGAAATGACATAAAATTTATTACTAGTAAAGGTAAGTATTTACATAGAGCATGTCATTTTACATAATGGCTAGCTACTCATTAGAGCCACTTGACTGGCTACTGTAAGATAGTGACCTGACCTTCATCGCTTCAGCTATTTGGTTCCTAAAGGGCTTCACCTCTTCAAAGAACTTGACTACTTCTTTGTCTGAGCAGTTGAAATTCATTTCGAGTGTTTGAAGGTTGAGAGAAGGATCGTAAGCTTTAAGCTTTACTAAGGCGAAGCTTACTCCATCTGTGACTACGTTCCTTATTGTCCGATCGTGGCTACTCCTAGAGGTAGCTAGCAGGTCTCAGAAGTTTTCGAGTTATCGACCAAGACAACTTACCTATTCGACTGGGTCCTCAGAGGAGGACACAAGTGCTTTCAAGCCCATCTCGGTAAGCATGTTGTTGAAGAGAAGAATCTTTTATTGAAGAGTTTCATGAACTTCTTCTCCTCAGAACCAAGAGCTTTTTCTAGTTCTTGAACCATAAAAGGTTTCTTTACACGAGTAACTCAAGTTAATCAAGATGACTTATAAGCAAATCAAACTGATCGGATCATCAATCGGTTACCTTGGTTCTTCTTCTCATAAGCTTCACTGGATTCCTTATGCTGAAGGATGCTATTATTGAACTTGGTCGACTAGTCTTCGATCGCCTGGTCTTTAACTTCACACATGTCCTCAAGCTTTAAGATGACAGTGCCATTTGCCTTTGCCTCTTCCTTGTAATCTTCTAATTCTGTCAACCACAACAAAGAAAGAAGTGAGCAAAAGTAAGGATTAAGAAGCAATAAAAGAAATGATAAGAAGAAACTTACTTATTAGTTGCAGGCTCTTCTCGTCAAGGGTCTTGAGAAGCTATGCATTCTTGGTCAAAGTAGACCCAAACATTTCTCTCTACTTTTTGAGGGTATCCTCAAGCACTTTAACAGTGCTTCCCAACCTATAAAGATATGAGACGAGTTATGAAAAGAAAAACACTTTATGACCAGAATGTAATGAGAAGAAAAAATTATTACCATTCATCAGCTTCTCAGCGAAGGCTAGCTCTCTCTTTCTCGAGGGCTAACGATTGCCTGGTCATCTCTCCAATTAGGGAAACTCCTTCCACCATGTGCTAAAAGAAAAAAGGATAAAAAACTTAGAAAAGTTTTGAAAAGATAAAAAAATGAATCCTAAGTGATCTTGAGAACTTACCAAGACCGCTTTACCTGCATATAAGGAGTAGTATTCTTCAGAATCAGTCTTCAGCTCTAGGTCCGTAACCTTCCTCCACCAAAGCTCCTCGAGTCTTTGGTTATTATAGATCCAGTCCTAGTCGGGGATGTCCTTAGGATGCGGAGATATCTTGATCAGCGAGGAACTCTCAACCTCTGGTCCTCCAAAGAAATAAGGAAGCATTTTTACTCCTCTTCAACCATCGCTTTTCTAGCAGAAATAGGAATCTGTTGAGAATTCATCTCCGCTTTATGATCCTTTGAAGGTGTTGGAGCTACCAAAGGACCTTTGGTCGCAGAAGCTTATACTGATTCAATCATTGGCTGGAGGGCTACTACTACCACTTTCTCCTTTGATACCTCTTCAGTAGAAGCACTCGGGAAAAAAGTGATAAGAGTGGTAGAAGCACTACAAAACCAAAAAAATACGAAGAAAGGAGTAAAAATCTCAAGGCATAAAAAAACAAAAAAGGGTATGACTCTATATACTTTCTTTTGACTAGTACATACCTTTTTTTCTGTCTCGAAATTAAAATGCCCTAGAGCATAGTCCAGAGCGCTCACTTTTCTATTCTTCTTGTTGACTGATTTCACTAGTGTAATACTGGTAGGGCTACTCAGACCCTTTGTATCTCCCGACTGGATGCTATCATCCTTGGTCGTCTTCCCCTTGGGATGGATGGGGATAGCTTCTCCAATTGCCTGCACCTCCTCAGAGGATTGAGCTTCTTTGACCACCGGAGTTGTTGTCTCCACTGGTGTTGTCGAAGCCTCAGAAGTGTCCACTAGGTCTTTCGTCCGGTCGGTGATGACTATCTTGGAGCCCATGACTGGTGGATGTAATGTCACCATTAGCTCTGTGGTCATGGTATCCCCGATCAGTGGCCCTTCCTGTTCTTCCGCCTTGTCATTAATCGAGATGCCCGTCGGTGCAATTTCTCTATTCTTCGTGAAAGAGCAGGGGTATGCTTGTAAGAAAAACTCTCGAAGTCGTAGTAAAAGCCTACCTCCGAGGGGATGTTTGCTTGCTTCTTAGGGGTTTGTGTGGTCAGAGGAGCAGTCGAAGGAGCGTGATGTGATCCCAATGCTCCATATGACCTTTTAATGATCACCCCTTTCTCTTGTTGAATCATTCCAAGGAATCTAGCCTCCTTTTTCATTTTTTTTGTAAGATCGGCGACTCGATCATCGATAGGATGTTTTACCCTCCCTCAAGTATCAATACCATTTATTTTATCCTCTCAGGCCATCCGAAGTCGGTTTTGTTCTGACGTGGCTCCAATGTGGCAATGTGTGTCCACATGTCACTTCCTAGCTTCTTCTTCGTCGCCCGCCTATTTTCGTCTTCATGGACATGCACTGCTACCACATCGTCTATGTAGACACGTTCTACCATTGCCTCAACCACATCGTCATCATGGACAAGCACCGCTGCCGCTCATACTGCCTCCACGGATGGAGGGGACTTCTTTGGGGTCTGACCCCATCGAGAGAAAATGGGTCACGATCGATGCCCGACACGTGTATACTCCGTACGAATCTCCACGCCGTGCCGTCTCCCTTCCTTTCTCCACGTGAGCGCCTCTCCCTCCCATCTCACGAGCTCCACCACTCCCTCCCTCTCCTCCTTCCTCTCCGAGCGCGAGCCCGCCGCCCGCCCCACGCTCCACTCTTCCCCATTCCTTTCTTCTTCTTTACCTCCGTCGGCACCTTCGCCGCCCACCACCGGCACCTCTGCGTCACCCGCCGTCCCGACCCGCGTCGGTGTGGCGCCAACCGATCGACGGCGTCCTGCCGGGGCCCCGATGGCGTCGTGAGACGTCGGTGGCTACTCTGCGACCCTCCTCCGCCGCCGCCGAGGCCCCGCCTCACACTGACCGACCCTCGCCCCCCCAACGGCCGGACCGCCGTCTGGGCGCTCAGGACCAGCCAGCCGCCGCCTCCACCACATCTGGGAGCGCGGCATCGCTGAAGCGACCGACGCCACCTCCTCGTCTTCCACCTCGACCACACCGGAGGGTCAGGGACGACGCAATCGCCTCTTAACCGCCGCCGGAGGACCGCCACGCCAAGGCCTCACGCGCCGGCTCGACACCGCCGCGCTGCGCCCGCCCGGCGTCTGGCGCCGTCGGGGCCTCGGCAGGGCGCCGTCGATGCGGCCATACGCCACCTCCACGCGGTCGGGGACGGCGGGCGACGCGGAGGTGCCGGTGGCGGGCGCGCGCGAAGGTGCCGACGAAGGAAAGAGGAGGAAGGAATGGGAAGAGCCGGCGTGGGGGCGGCGGGCTCGCTCGAGAGAAAGGAGGAGAGGAGGAGGGCGGAGCTCATGAGACGAGGGAGAGGCGCTCGCGCGAAGAAAGGAAGGGAGACGGCACGGCGCGGAGATTCGTGCGGAGTAGATACGTGTCGGGCATTCGATCGTGACCCCATTTTCTCTCGATAGGGTCAGACCCAGAGAAGTCCCCTCCCTCCACGGATGGGCGCTGCTGGGAATGATGGGAACAAATCATTGCATGATGCAAGGAACCGAATGAAGCATCTAATTTTTATTTGATATGCCACCAGCACTACCAATAAGTTCCATTTAAGAAAGTTTCCATAGATGAATTCCACATCAACGTCTAAGCCAACATTTTTTCTCCTCTCTCTTCCTTCTCCTACCTCCTATTCCTCTTGCCCATCTGCAGAGAACAGCCACTGCGCGCCGACCGTGAATGGTGTCCGTGCGCGACTGCCTCATCGGTGAGATTCTTGCCAATCCTTTCACATCAGAACGTGTTCCCAAGCATTTGCTACATTTCCCCTAAACTAATTTTGAGATTCCCCGTCTACAGCTCATTAGCACCATTGTATTCATTGCATACGGCCAAAACCACCGCCATTTCTCATACGATGTGTCCAGACTCGATTCCTCTCACTTGGAGTGTCCTCTCACATATCATAATCTGTCCCGCCTCTAATTTTAGTCATACTTGCCCAGGTCACCGCTGCCACGCCGTGCACCCTGCACTGCCCTGAGTCTCCGCCGCCAGCCTTCCTTAGTTCATCTTTGTCGCCATCGTCCATTCCAGTGAGTTACCCTCATCTTGTAGATGCTCGTGACATGCTCCATTTTTACGGTTTTGTTTGCTGTAGCCATCGCTATCATGCTAGTACGTCACTGTCGCCTTTGTCTGTAGCTGTGCACCTCCACAGGCCACCGCGTAATGCGCTATCACCTTCCTTGAGCTTGCATTGGCCTCTACAGCCCATTTGGCACTCGCACATAGCCGCCTTCGTCTGTTATCGCCACTGCCGAGCTTGCCCATGACCTCCTATGACGCCTCCTCAGTTTCAACCAGAGAGAATAGAGGAGGAAGAAGGGAACGGAAGAGCTGAGGTTGGGCTGACATGTGAGCCCTACTTTGCCACATATCAAAACCACTACCACTTTGGCGCCACTTTAGAGCAAAATTGGCTTTGGATGGCCTGAAGGTAAAATAAACGGTATTAATACTTGAAGGATAAAATATTCGGTTTTGTAGTTGAAAGTTGAACTTAGACTATTGCATAAATTCAAGAGTAAAGTAGACTTATTCTTAAATTATAGTATCTCCGTGATCCAACTCTAGCCCTTTTCTTTTTGGCTTCTAAAAGTCGCTTTTCTACAGTAACTAATTTTCAAACGAAATGTCTTTTTAAGATAGGGTCTGTAAGTCGATTATAGTATATACTACAGTGATTTTATTTATATTGATCAAAATCGCATGTGAGTCTCTCTCGTATTCTCTCGCGGACAGTCAAAAATCGTAAATCGCAGCCATAAATTATAAACCGCAGTAAAAGAACAGACCGTCGATACAGCTGCAGCTGCATATTGTGATTCTATTGTAGATGCTGCTGCAGTCATGTGCCATCTCGTCCCGTCTCCTCAGGTGCTCTTGTATTGTACCCTTGTGTACAGGGTGAAACTACTGACAGGAGATGCTAATGCTACACTGATGAAGATGCTTACGGGTTATTATGGGTTTGTTTGGCAATGGTTGTAGTTTATTGTTGTTGGTCGAAATTTTTAAATTTTAACTATTTTTAGTACAGATTATGGAAAGATAGATACTCATTTGTGATTTTGGATGGTATGGATGTTGAAATTTTAATGTGTACATTGCTTAACTTATAGATCCTATTTTAAAAAAAATACTTCATTTCGAAAGAAAAGAACATACCCTGTATAATCGTGATACAGTTACTCGCTTACTTTTGAGTGAGCTGCATATACACTTACATCAGCCTGTTGCTAGCCCCATGTCAGCTAAAAACATTGTTGGCCTATCTAAAACCAGCCACGCAATTCCACGGATGCCGATGATGGCGAATCGCCGCTAAGTGACAAGAACCTAAGGTTCAATGTTACTCTCCCGTTCAGGACTATCGGCACCGTCCTTCTCCAGCTGCTCTCTCTGTGCAGCAGACTGCTAAGCTCATGGTCTGATCATGACAGGTTTCTAATCATCCAAGTCATCCTGCTTGGCATTATTTTTTGGCTGCTCGGTCGTCATGGTCGACGCACGTCTTCCGAGGTAAAAATCTTGTTACTGCTGCAGGAATCAGGATAAAGGTCGTAAAAGTACTATAGCGTAATGATCGTAAGTCATAGATACATGGGTGCATTCTTTAGTAGTTATAGTGGTCGCTCTTACGCCTCTCTCGCGCTCCGCCTCCTCCTCGTCTTTCATCCGCCCTTGACCTCCTCCTCCGCCGGCCTCCTCCGCCGATCCGCCCCTCTCGGCCTCCTCCTCCTCCCTCCGCCCCTCTCGGCCTCCTCCTCCTCCGGCCTCCTCCTTGTTGCTCGCTCGGCTATTCCACCCTCAGGAGTCGGGCCCTCCCACCGCCTCTCAGAGACCGAGAGAGAGAGAGCCGAGAGCCCTCAATCGCCGCCCTCGCCACCTCGGGCCTCCCACCCGCCGCCTCTCGTTCCACCGCGTCCAGTTCGGTAGGTTGTCGTCCGATCCGGCGGTGTCGTCGGATCCGGCCGGTGTCATCGAATCCGTGGGTGTCGTCCGGATCCACCACAATCGCCACCCTCTCCGGCTCTCCGCCGTCAGCAAAACTCAGGTGAGCCTCCTCCGGTCCTCCCTCCTTTAAGATGTTCGGTCCTCGATTAAGATGCTCGACCACAACAATTCGTTTCTTGAGTATGTGTAAAGGTTGCCCAACCGAAAGTTAACCTTTATAGTTGTTTGATTTGAGCCATTCTTTCTATTGTAGGCTCTGCTTCAGTGGAGAAGGATAGCTTATCATTTGCTGGGTTGTAACTAAGTAGTAGCCCTGAGGAAGTTGTTTGCTTTGGTCGAGCTCTGTTTCGGACGAGCAGGGTTGCCTGCATTGTTTCAGATTTGGGCCATTTGGTATGGATTTGCTCATGTTTAGCTTCAGCGGAAAAATGTTGTATATTTCAGCATTAATATCCAGAAAAATGCATAAGAATGAAATTCCTTTACACAATGAAAAAGATGAACTTGTTGATGATGCTGTTGTGATTTCTTACCAAAGCTGACAATCCTATACATGTTTTCTTGAAGGAATCTAATAACATGTATTGGTTTTCTTCGATTCATCACCGTAATTCATTCATTCAAGTACTAACATTTTGGAGCAATACATTGCAATTGTTCTTCTAACTTCCATGCACTTTGGTCGAAAGATCACTGTAGCAATCGTAGTAGTCATGGCCGAAAGATCACTGTAGCAGTCGTAGTGGTCGTGGTCAAAAGACCACTGTAGAAGTCGTAGTCGTTGTGGTCGAAAGATTACTGTAGCAGTCGTAAACACTCGACGCGTGCTCAGTCCACGCGAGAGTTGTTTCCCGGTTCGTTAGCATCGTGTGCGACATGACCTAGATCTATGGGATCATGCAGGAGGTGGCGCATAATAAGGGTGGCTTAACCACCAGAGTTAGACTAGGATTTTTTTTAAATAGCAGTCTAATACAATAGGAAAAAACTACCTAGTTTCCTAGCAGTGCAAAAACTCTTGTGTTCATGCTCAATTCTCCTAACTTCGTGTGTGTTCGAGTGTGAGCTCAGGTGTGTTGATCGACCAAAGTTCCTGACATTTGTATCAGAGCTAGGGAACGTTGATCCACGATGCAGCTAGGTGAATCTGCGATGCCCCGACGCTCCTAGTCTTCATCGCCACATCCCAGAGAATGCGCCGATGGCAGCGACGGTGCTCTGGTGGTACAAAGGGTGGTGAAGGAGGTCGGGGATCGACGACGTATCCAACTCTTACGAAGATGAACTATGGTGATTGGGCCTTAATGATGAAGGTCATGCTCCAAGCGCGCGGGCTCTGGGACGCCGTTTATACCGGTAGGGCTGAATTCCAAGAGGACAGGATGACACTGGAGGCCATCCTGCGCGCCATTCTGCCGGAGATGATCTCCACGCTTGCCATCAAGGCAACCATCAAGGAGGCATGGGATACCTTGAGGATCATGCGCATCGGTATTGATCGAGTGTGCAAGGCCAATGCTCAGAAGCTCCGCAAGGAGTTCAAGATCATTGCTTTCCACGTCAGGGAGTCTGTCGATGACTTCACGTTGCAGCTCACTGGGTTTGTGAACCAACTTAGCACCCTCAGCGACCCGGAGCCGCCGCACCAGGTCATCGAGAAGTACTTGTGTGTCGTCTCCTCTAGGTTCTCCCAAATTGCTTTGTCAATTGAAACCATGTTTGATCTCTCAACGCACTCGGTAGAGGAGGCGATTGGGAGACTCAAGGCGACAATAGAGTGACTAGACCTGGCGCCCGTCGCTAGAGCTAGTGAGAAGCTACTCCTCACTAAGGAGGAGTGGTCTATGCGGATGAGGGAGCGGCAGCAGGGGAGGGATCCTCTGGCGGCTCCAAGTCTGGCAACCGGTGACACAAGCCGTTGTGACGACGGTCCGATAGCGGTGGCGCGGATGAGAGTAGGGAAAGGTCAGGAACGGGTGGCGGCCACGACCTCTAGAAGGCCAAGTGCCGTAGTTGTGGAAAAATAGGGCATTGGGACAAGGATTGTCGCAGCCAACAGAAGTGCACCGATGCTCATATGACACAAGCGGATGACGATGAGGCCACACTCCTGATGGCCAGGGTCATCACCATCCCCGAGTCCTCGACGCAGCAAGCCACCATCTCTATGACCATTAACGGTAGCTTCAATCACTGCTTCGACTGCGCCTTCGACCACGGCTTTGATTGCTCCTTTGACCATGGCTTCGACTGCTCCTTCAATCGTGGCTTCAACCATTGCGTCGACTGCTCCTTCGACCATGGCTTCGACCACTCATCCTCATCACCACAATGCAAACACCTTCGACTGGTCGAGGCGAAGGTCTTTGCATAGCTAGATCAGGAGGAGGTGCACAACGACGGGCTTTGGTACCTCGATACCGGTGCGACCAACCACATGACCTGGTCGCACGAGATTTTCTCCGAACTAAGTTCCGAGGTGGTCGACACTATGAAGTTCGGCGATGGCTCTATCATCAACATCGAGATACGCAAGATGATCCTCTTTGCGTGCAAATCCGGAGAACATCGCACCATTACAGGGGTGTACTATGTTCTCCAACTCACCACCAACCTCATCAGCGTTGGGTAGTTTGATGAGACGGGCAGCCGAGTGTTGATTGATGGTGGATCCTGAGGATACGCGATGAGCAGTAGCGTCTGCTGGCAAAAGTCAGGCACTCACCGGTGGACTGTACCCACTCTGACTCAAGATCATGCAACCGGTGTGCCTGTCGGCAAGGAGCTCAGAGGTGGTGTGGCACGCAAGGTATGGTCATCTGAATTTCGGACTTTGTGCAATCTCACAAAATACGACATGGTACGAGGGTTGCCGCAGATTGATCAGGTGGGTCAAATCTGCGATGGCTGCCTCGCTGGTAAACAGCGGTGGGCTCCTTTCCCAGAGCAGGGAAAGGACCACACGCGGGATGTTCTTGACATCGTCCACGTCGATCTTTATAGGCTAATTATGCCAACAACGTCGAGCGGCAACTGCTACTTCTTACTGCTTGTGGACGATCTGAGCCGCTACATGTGGCTCAGTCTCCTTATGAGCAAGGACCAAGCTCCAGTGTTGATCAAGCGCTTTTAGGCCATGGTGGAGGTGGAGTCAGGGCGCAAGCTCAAGGTGCTCCAAACCGACCGCGACGGGGAATTCAAGTTGGTGGAATTCAGAGAGTACTACGCCGAGTGCGATGTGTAGTGATAGCTCACGTCCCCTTATTCCCGCCAATAGAATGGGGTCATTGAGTGTCACCAGAAGGGGCTCCCCAGGAGGTTCTGGGGTGAAGCTGTCTCCACCGCCGTCTTCATCCTTAATCATGCGCTGACACGAAGCGTCGATGGGATGACACCGTACGAGGCTTGGCATGCCAACCACGACGACGCTCCACTTTGGTACCGCACCATCGACAAGCATCACACGACCTCGACTCCACTGGGCTGCTATTCACCATAGTCGATGAACCAGCATTCTTTAGTGAAGTAGAGCAGCACGAGTGCTGGCGCAAGGCGATGCTCGAGGAGATGAAGTCGATCGAGAACAACGGCACTTGGGAACCCATCGATCTCCCTACAGGCCATCGACCTATTGGGCTCAAGTGGGTCTACAAGGTGAAGCACGATGAACATGGTGCCATCGCTAAGTACAAAACACGGTGGTGCAGGGCTATGTGCGGTGACTTCGAGAAAGTGTTCGCTCTCGTGGTGCGCATGGAGTTAGTTCGATTATTGCTTGCTGTGGCAGCACACAAGGGGTGAAAAGTCCATCACATAGATGTCAAGTCTATGTTCCTCAATGGCGACATGACGGAGGAGGTATATGTGTGTAATTCGTCTTGTTTCATCATTGACAACGGCGAGCGCAATGTATTTCGACTATGAAAGGCGCTCTACGGACTTCGCCAAGCACCCAAAGCATGGAACTCCAAGCTCGATGCTAGCCTCTCATCACTGAGGTTTTACAAGAGTGTCTCTGAGCATGCTGTGTACACACACAAAGATATGGGGCATCGGCTGATCATCGGAGCGTATGTCGATGACCTGATCATCACCGGCACTGAACTCGTCGACATTCGTGCGTTCAAGGCCGAGATGAAGAAGATATTTTGGATGAGTGATCTTGGGTTGCTCTCCTACTACCTTGGCATCGAAGTGAGCCAAGGGCCAAGTGGTATCTCCTTGTGCCAATTGGCCTATGAGCTCAAGGTGCACGAGAAGAGCGGTATGGAGGACTACAACAGTTGTCAAGCACCGATGGAAACTAGCTTAGAGCTAAGCAAGTCGAGCTCCTATCCACCGGTAAATGCCACTCAGTAGCGGAGTATCATTGGTAGTCTCCGGTATTTGGTGAATATGCGTCCGGACATAGCCTATACGGTGGGGTACACATGCCGGTTCATGGAGGAACCACACAAAGACCACCTGGTCGCGCTCAAGCATGTGAGACCATGTAGAGGTCATCCCATGATTGTGATGAGTAATTGAATTTTGGATTAGAGTATGTGTGAAGGCTGAGTTTGGTTTTGAGGAGTTTTGCAAAAGATCTCTTTCTGTCTATCTATGAGTTAGTCTAGCCGATGACTTTGTGTTTATGAGTTCGTCTGACAGGAGTGTTTGCTATTTACGACTAGGTAGTCCGTAGGTTGGATCGGCAGAACAACCAAGGGGTGGTCGAAAGCTTCAGTGCCTGAACGACTATGTGTGATCGATAGTCGTAGCCTGTGATCGATGGCTGTAGCTCTACCTGGTCATGATCTGTAGTCGTAGCCTATGTGAGTAGTGATCGTAGCGATCGGTTGTAGCCTATGCGAGCGACGGTTGTAGCGATTTGTTCTGGTAAGTCGTAGCCTATGTGTTCGATGGTGGTCATGCACCTTCTCTACTACTTCTAGTCATTTACAACCACCCATGTTTTTCCATCGCTCAATGAGTTCAAATCTGGTGGTCGTGCGCCTTCTCTACTACTTCTAGTCATTTACGACCACACATGTTTTTCGATCGCTTAATGATTTTAGATCTGGTGGTCGTGCACCTTCTATTACTTCTAGTCATTTATGATCGCAGCTGTCTTCGATCGCTCAATGGTCTTAGATCGTGTGGTCGTGCGTCTTTTCTGTTTCTTCTAGTCGACCGAAAGCTTTGTCAATTTTTGTTCTCGCGACAACCCTATTCTTGTGGGAGAAACAGTAGTACCGCAAGCATTGTAGCGGTAGTACCAGAGTCCCTGTTCTCCGACCTCTTTGGTTTCGACCATTCAATGGTCGTCGACCTCACCGGTCGATGTTCGACTTGGTGTGACTACTTTGGTTTCGACTGCTTACAGATCGACCACTTACTAGTTGGTGATCTCACCAGTTGGATTTCATGTTGTTTCAAACTCTTGGGTTTGTGACCACTCTCAGATCCTTGACCACGTTGGTTGTTCGACCACACATTGGTTTTCGGCCACGTAGTTTGTGATCACATCGGTCTTTGATTGCACTGGTTTTCGACCACCCATTGGTCCTGAACTACGCCAGCCTTTTGACCACACATTGGACATCGACAATGCTGGGTTCGACCATGTTAGTTTCAACCACTGTGGTTATGACCACGTTGGTTACGGCCACGTTAGTTTCGACCACGTTGGTTACGCCACGTTGGTTTCGACTACGGTGGCTTCGATCACGTTGTCTGTCTTTCAACCATGTTGCTTTTCTCTGCTGACTGGTTGCGTTGAGTTTGGTTGTCCGGTGCTTTCTGATCAGTAGTCGTAATCGACCATGTTGTGTTTCCGACGAGTGATCATAACTTGACCACGTTGTGCTCTGATCTAGTCTTACTGAGCTCCTGTTTCTTTGGTTTTTCAAGTGGACTTCACTTCCTAATGTTCATAACTTTGTAGTTATCTTAGTAAAGGATTTGTGAATATTTGGAAAAAATTTAAAGGCACCATCCATCTCCCTCTATTGCCTGTCCGGTCCTACAAAGCACATACTGCGTTACATCGCCGGAACGCTCAACCATGGAGTCCGCTATGCAAGGAAGAAAGATGGACGACTGCTATTGTTGGGATTCAGTGACAACGACATGGCTGGTGACATCGACAACCGCAGAAGCACCACTAGAGTGCTCTTCTTCCTCGGAGGCAACCCAATCACCTAGCAGTCGCAAAAGCAGAGGGTGGTGGCGCTGTCGTCCTACGTGGCAGAGTACATCGCCACGACCGCGGTATGTCAAGGCATCTGGCTCGCTCAGCTGATCGACGAACTTCTCTGCTTGGAGCCCAGCGTGTCGGTGACGAAGGACAACAAGTCCGCCATTACTTTAAGCAAGAATCATGTCTTCCACGACTGGAGCAAGCACATAGACATTCACTTTCACTTCATTCGGGAGTGTGTTGATGGAGGAAAAGTCATCCTCGAGCATACTCGCACAGAGTAGTAGCTCGCGGACATTCTCACGAAGTCGCTCGGGCATGTCAAGTTCCAAGACCAATGCACAAGGATTGGCGTCGTCGAGATCACAAGTGAACGAAGCAAGGATTAGGGGAGGGGTGAATATTGAATAATCCAACTCGCTCACCGTGGTCGAAGAGTTAGTCGAAGTGACCATGGTCATAAGTCATACTTGTAAGAGTACTGTAGCATCATGGTTGTAAGTCGTAGATACACTGTAGCAACCGTAATTGTTGTGGTCGAAAGATCACTGTAGCAGTTGTAGTGGTTGTGGTCAAAAGATCACTGTAGCAGTTGTAGTCGTCGTGATCGAAAGATCATTGTAGCAGTCATAAACACTTGACGCGTGCTCAGTCCACGCGAGAGTGGTTTTCCGGTTTGTTAGTGTTATGTGCGACATGGCATGGATCCGTGGGATCATGCAAGAGGTGGCGCATAATAAGGGTGGCTTAACCACCAGAGTTAGACTAGCATTTTCTTTAAATAGCAGTCTAATGCAACAAGAAAAAGCTGCCTAGTTTCCTAGCAGCAAAAACCTCTTGTGTTCTTGCTCTGTTCTCATAAATTCGTATATGTTCGAGTGTGAGCTTAGATGTGTTGATCGGTCGAATTTCCTGACAAAGGCAAGTATGATAGTCGAGACATCCACCCTTTCTAAGTATTTCTATATCATTCTTAAAGACAACATATATAATAGACTATCTCTAACATACTCTACAGTAACAACATGTTTATAATTTTTTTTTTAAATCGAGGCCACATGGTAGGTATTTTTATTCACCAGCTACCCTCCTCCCCCATCACTCATTCCCTACCCCGTCTTCCTCTCGTTGCCGATTCCCCACCCTCCAGCGCCATCGGCCGTCACCCTCTCCCCTTTGGTGTGGTTTTTTATGGGTTGGGGTTTGCCGTCTTGGAATGGGTTCTTTGAGAGTGACGGCTGCATATTTGGATTTTGGGCTGTGGTGCCGACTGGTAGTATTTTTCTTTCTTTCCGTCTTGTCTTGTGCCGTTCTGGTTTGAGTATTTCAGTCCACTAGGGACACAGACAGCCTATCGGTAGAATTTGAGACTGGCAAAATTTGGCACAATTTGTTTAAGTCAAATTTGACATGTCTTAAACTGTCAGCATCGGGGGGCTCATACTATTTCGAGTCCAAAGAAACAATGAATTTGAAAAACATATTTTACAAAAAGAAAAGAAAAACAACAAAATACCGTAAACAATCGTGAAACCGACGGGTAACTGGACGATCAAATATCCCATGCTAGTCCGGTCGCAGTTTTACCGAAGCAGGCAAATTGTGGGGTACCTACGTGAATACGCACCTAAATTCGAGCCAAAGAGCTAGTGACTCAGACCTGGGTCCCACCAAATGAGCGAGGCATATTGGAGGTTGTACTACGGTGACACGTGTGCCCTAGGTCCCTCCGAAAGTATACGGTATCACCCATCAGCACAGGAAATATCGTGCGTGGTGTTCATGTTGTGGTAAAAATTGAGACAAGTGATTGAGAGTGAATTAGTAGTATTCTTTATTGCCTTGAGGTCTGAATTTATACAGGATGATGGGGTGTAAGAATAAAGGAAAAGGTGGCGATTGATAAAGCGGTTTACAGCTGCTACATTGGGCACATGTGTTAAAAGATTACAACACTCCCCTTGACCAATGTATCTTCATATGATCAACTTAATTCATCATCTTGGAAAACTCCTTCAAAAACCCTGTAGGGAAAAATATGAGGAGAACCGATAGAATAGATATGTCATGTGTTTGATTATATCTCCGAAAAACCCCTGTAGGGGAAAAGAGAGATATATTTGTGATTGTGTTGTCATATTGCCTCATTAAAAACTTTGATGAGAAACCTTAGAGGGAAAACTCATAAAGGAAAAGAGTACAATATTTGTATTGAACGAGCTAAGTCTTAGGAGATTTCTCCCCCTGATGTCTGCAAATCACGTAGTCTTCTCATACCAATTTCATAAACACATTTTTGGAATGTGGAAGTTGGTAATGACTTAGTGAATAGGTCTGCGAAATTATCACAAGACTTAGTTTGCAGAATATTTATTTCCCCACTCTCTTGCAACTCATGTGGGTAAAATAATTTAGGTGCAATATGTTTAGTGATATTGCTCTTGATGTAACCCGTTTGCATTTGAACAACGCAAGCATCATTATCTTCGTAGATAATGGTAGGAGATGCAATAACACCTATATCACATGATCATTGTATGTGATTAATCATTCTCAAGCCATACACATTCACGTGATGCTTCGTATAATGCAATTATTTCGAATGATTAGTGGATGTAGCCACTAGTGTCTGCTTTCAAGACTTCCAAGATATGGTCGTTCCACCGTAAAAACACAAAGCCTGCTTGCGATCGGCATTATGGGGATCTGATAAATAGCCAGCATCTGCATATCCTACTAAATCCATATTTTTATTCTTTTGAAAAAATAGACCAAGATCTTTAGTGCCTTGAAGATATCTAAAGATATTCTTCACTCCTACCCAATGTCTTTTGGTTGAGTAGCGTATCTCAGCAAGTAGATTTACCGCAAATGCAATATCCGTACGGTGCAATTTGCAAGGTACATAGCGCTCGATGACACCGAGATATGGAACCTCGGGTCCCAATAGCTCTTCATTGTCATCTTGGGGTCTAAATGGATCTTTTCCATGTCTAGAGATTGAACAACCATGGGGTTTTCGATGGATATGCTTTGTCCATATTGAATTTCTCCAATATTTTCTGGACATAGGCTGATTGATGCACTAGAATGCCTGTATGAAGGTGCTCAAGTTGTATACCTAAGCAAAATTTGGTTTTACCCAAATCCTTCATTTCGAATTCCGTCTTAAGATGATTACATGCTTCATCAATATCTTGTGTGTTACCAATGATATTAAGATCACCAACGTACACAGATATAATGCAGAATCCTGTTGAGGATCTTTTGATGAAGACGCATGGGCAATCATCATTGTTGGAGTATCCCTTTGGTTAGGAACTCACTTAGTCGGTTGTACCACATTCTCGCCTTGTTTCAAGCCGTATAAAGACTTGTTTAATTTTACACAATACATATTGCGATTTATGCGTCAGATTCGAATTGAAATTCCATCGAACTTTCATATATGTCCGAATCAAGTGACCCATAAGGTATCTCGTCACTACATCCATCAACTGAAAAGATAGATGATTTTGTACTGCCAATGATATTAAATATCGGAATGTTATTCCACTCATTACTGGAGAATAGGTTTCATTGAAATCAATGCCGGTCTCTGCGTGAACCCTTGTGCTACAAGCCTTGCTTTGTATCTCACCACCTCATTGTTTTCATTCCGCTTATGACGAAAACCCATTTGAAACCGACGTGGAATACTGGGAGGTGTATGTATCACTTTGGTGAATACATTTCTTTTGTGAGCGAGGCTAACTCCGCTTGAATTGCATCCTTCCATTGGTTCCGGTCCGAGCTATTGCTTGCACTCGCCATGGTCTTGGGATCCGGATCATTTTGAAGGTTGTTTGCAATTGTTGTGGAGAAATAAATGTCGACAATTGTAGTCTTACGATCGTATGATTCTCCGTAATCGGTATAATTAGTGGAAATTTCTTGACCCTACGACTCAATGTTATTTCCCAAAACATTTGAGTCGGGTATTCGATGTCCCGTGATCGTGATTTGAGTGCACTGTTGATCCGGGTTCAAGGATCCTTTGGTGTCTATCAACATGAGGTTGATCTGCATTTACATTCTTTTGTTTCCTTTGTCGCTTGTTAGAAGCTGTATCCACCATTTGTGCCGTACTTCTCCCCCTCTTATTTTGAACCGGAGTTGAGTGGTATTTTTCGGTACCTCCACTCTTTCGAGACACATTTCGCGGGATTATAGGATTTTGTGACACCCTTATAATCGATAAATGCATCTGGCGATTATTTGCAATATTTTGCAATGAATGAGTTCTGAACTTGAAGTTCGATCTCTTTAGTACGTGGATGCGAGGCGGGAATGCCTTGAACATTCCAATTAATTTCACGCATTTAGTTTGGTACTTGTTGTCTCCCCAATGCCGGAAATGTTCCTCATTGAATATGCAATCGCAGTCGTGTCAGGAATGTCCCTGTTAGGGGTTCGAGTATTTTATAATGGACTGAGATTTATACCCAACATAGATCCCAATTTTCTGTGCGGTCCCATTGAGGTACGCCGGTGGTGAGATCGAGACGTATGTAGCGCAACCGAACTTTCGCAGATGGGAAATATCGGTGTATTTCACGCACTAATTGTAGTGGGAAGTCTTTGTGATAAGCGCTGACGCAATTGTATTAAGTCGGTGAAGGTGTAAGATCGCATGACCCCAACATGATGTTGGTAAGTTGTAATTCTGTAGTAATGGTCTTGCAATGAGCTTGATTCTCTTGATAAGAGATTCTGCTAAACCATTTTGTGTATGGACATATGGAACAAAATGTTGAACTTGTATCCCAAGAGCCAAACAATAATCATTAAAGGCATGGGATGAAAATTCAGCAGCATTGTCCATTCGAATTGATTGAATTCGATGTTCAGGATAATGTGCTCGTAATTGGATAATTTGACCAATTAACTTAGCAAATGCATGGTTTCGTGTGGATAAAAGACACACATGTGACCATCTAGTAGATGCGTCAATGAGAATCATGAAATATCTGAACGGTCCACACAATGGTTGTATAGGACCACATATATCTCCTTGGATGCGTTCAAGGAATTTAAGTGGTTCAGCTCTAATTTTAAGATAAGAGGGTCTTAAAATCAATTTTCCTTGGCACATGAAGTGCATACACAATCGAGGATTCCGAAATTTTGTTTTGATGTATGTATGACCAATTGAATTGCTAATAATTTTCCTCATCATTCCAATGCCTGGGTGGCCAAGGCGATCATGCTATGTTTGGAATGTGTTTGTGTTTTGGAAAATTACTTTGTACGTAATATGTTGAACGGGTTTGATGTATGTATAGTACAATCCGGAGTTTAAAGATGGAATTTTTTCTAGTACTTGTTTGCCATATCCGTTGTTTTTAGTTAAGAGGAGATATTCCTCTTTGTTGTCATTTTGGGTTTCAATATGGAAACCATTCTGACGGATATCTCTATAACTAAGTAGGGTACGTGTTGAATCGGGATACAAGAGTGCATCCTCAATTTCCAATTGTGTACCTATAGGGAGAGTGATAGAGGCGCGACCAGAGCCTACTATCGTTGCATCGCGTCCAGCGATTGTTAAAATATTTCCTTTCCTCCTAGTAAGAGTTAGGAAATATTTAGTGTCCCTAAGTATAGAATTTGTGGTACCGCTATCCACAAGGCACAATTCCTCCTCCATTGAATGAACTCCAAAATCTATCTCTGTCTTCTTCTCTTTTTCACTTGCGTGAGAGCAAAGTGCTGATAACGTGTTGTGGTAAAAATTGAGACAAGTGATTGAGAGTGAATTAGTAGTATTCTTTATTGCCTTGAGGTCTGAATTTATACAGGATGATGGGGTGTAAGAATAAAGGAAAAGGTGGCAGTTGATAAAGTAGTTTACAATAGTTGCTATATTAGACACATGTGTTAAAAAGATTACAACAGTTCACTTGGTGTCGGACGTGCGTGCACGGTGCCAAAGCACACGTACGTATCTCGAGCACGGCCACCCTAACTACCACTCATGGAGACCCAATGGTTGGGTGCCATTTCGACGTCTGTGCATGTGCTGGTGCACCGGGGAATCCGACTCGACGGCATCATTGCATGTGCGCGTGGTCCGTGTCGCCGTCCGCGTGTCAAGCTCGCCCGTTCGTTCGTTGGCAGCTCATTGGTATGCGGACTTTAACGAGTGTGCGCATCTAATGTTCCCAACTGTGCCTGAAAGAGAGAGAGATGTAAGGCAGCTGGGCACTTACTGTGGTATGTTCTTTTCAGTTCCTTTCTATTGACTTTCCTATGATAGTTTACTTTTAAGGTAAAATCTATAAATTAATTATAGTGAATATTATAGTAATTTTATCTAAAACAGCTAAAATTGTATATGAGTGACTTTTCGTATTCTCTCTTGCAAACAGTTAAAAACAAAAAATTCAATAAAAAATTATAAGCCTTGGCAGCAAAAACAAAACATGTTTATTAGCTGTAGCTAGCTGTAGCAAGAACTGGCAACGGTGGATTTTTTTCACCACTGTAGAGGGAATAGATCAGGATCGACAACCTTACGACATTGCTCGATGTAAAATTATTTTGTTGAATATTAGCAATCCCTTACATTACACCGTGTTAATGATAAAAATAACACTTTTATCACACGGTCACCGGACGATAGTGGTGTGAAGCTAACACATGGCCAGCAGAGCCCTATGGCCATGCGGTAAGGGCCTGCCGCCCGACCACCGTGTGGTCATGCGCCAGCCGCTCAGTCTCTACCGCCCTGCCAAGGACGGCAGGTAATTAAGCCAGCTTAATTATTTGTCTTAATTAGTATTTTGTATTATTGTTTGTTTAAATTTTTAAATATAGTGAATGAGCTCCAAAAATTACGAAATTTTATATGCAACCTCCCGATGCAATTTATTTGATTGTATAATTTTTTTCATAATTTTATCCGCTCTTAATGTTGTTCAACAATTCATATAATTATGATATTTGTAGGAGTTATTAAATATAGCAAACGAGCTCGAAACATTATGAAACTTTGTGTGCAATCTTCCAACATAGTCATCCTAGTTGTCTATTTTTTTGGAAATTTTATGCATTATGAATATTGCTCGACTGATGTTGGCGCGCCCGGGTTCCGCGCGGATAGAGCGTCGTCACACGTTTTTTTAAATAATTTTATTTTTGTTAAAAAATTACAGTAATATTCCTTCGTTCAATCGGTGGGCGCCATGTCGACAAGTCACGCAGGTTTTGTATGTAGCTTTTTTTGGAAATAAAAGGAAGACAAGGTAGGTTGGTCATTTTGTGATTTTCGTAGATTCTCGAGGGTACGAAATCTGTTAGAATCACAATAAGATTTTGTTATCATTATATGTTGTTGTAATGCGATAAATTTTGGAAGAATTTTGTGGGCACGATTGAGGTGGAAATGATTCGTAAGTACGAAGGTAAATGATATTGCGATGCAATAGGAAACTCATATGTGGAGGAGAAGTTTGGATAAATGACATAATGATAACAAAATGATAGTTGAGCTAACGAGGAGGTTACATGGCATGTAGACTAAGGAACCAAGTATGGTACACATATGGATGAAGAGGGTCGAACTACTACATTGACCATAGCCATTTGCCCTTCCTTACGAGGTCGACGTTATAGTCCTCGTTGGCTGCGCTGGCTTTAGCCACCAGTTCATGCTTTCTCTCACGCTCATCCTCACGAGCCTCACGCTCCCTGTGCCTGCATGCCTCCAAGTGATCTTCCGTCTCCCGTCGGATACACTTGCTTCGATCTTTAATGCATCGCCACTCCTCTATCCTCTCACATGCCGCCTGTGCGTCTCACTCATCGTAGTCCAACTACCATTGGTTGTGTAGGTGGATCTACTAGTCGATCCATTTATGATACGCGCATAACAGGTCCGAAGACTGCGGAAAGAGGGGAGAACTTGTTAGTGTGTGCTATACAAGAGAACTGGTAGGAGAATACACTGTAACCCGTCCTTACCGACTGCCGGTAATGGGCAGTATCTCAATGCCGGTCGGGATAGTGCTAGGCATAGTTACCGCAACTCTAGTAACGTATGCCCAAACTCAACCGGTCCTTGGACTTAAAGAACTTGCATGCGTCCCTATACCAGCAGAGAGGGGGCGTCTCCCCCATGGGTGGGTCCAACGATGAACGTTCGGTGGGAATATTCAGGTATGGGTTGGGGTTGGAGGTACGGGGGGCTTCGTTTGTGGGAGTGGCATCCTGGCACGAGCCGCTTGTTCATCCCAGGCTGCTGTAATCCTTGCTAATCGGGTGATCTCCTCCCATTGCTTCTCTTTGGTAGCGAAGTGGTGTTTAGCCGTGGTGCAGGAAACACGGTGCTGAAGTGGTAGTACTTATAGGCTAAGCCCACGCAGCAAATGCTTTGCGAGTCCAATTCGGTTTGAGCAAATTCGCGTCCGCGAGGCTGGGGCACACCGGACGATTTGTGGACTAGTGTACCATCACGTTGCCGCACAAAACTGCCACATGTGGTCTTGTCAGTGTGTAAGGCCGTCTGGTTTAGTCTTGGCCCCACTCGCCCACTCCCTCATGTACACATTTGTCACTCTATCCGTGCCATCCTCCCTCACCCGCTCCCTTATCTGCATATTTTTTACTCTGTTCGTGTCGTCCCCCTCTCGCCTACTTCCTCATTCGCACATATGTCACTCTGTCCGTGCTATCCCCCCTTGCCCGCTCCCTCGTCTGCACATATGGCACTCTGTGCATGCCGTCCCTCCTCGTCCGCTCCTTCATTCGCACATATGTACACAAAAGTCCAATTGTCACACCACATAAACACACTTTCTCTTCACGACCCGTGTCTTTCTCCTGTACTTTTCGGCTTAAGATGATGTCCCATCCAGACTTATGCAATACACCACGACCACCGAGCCTCGGTTTTGCACCTGCATACCAAAGAACATAAATCAATGAGGTGTACTTGAGCACTGCACACCAAAGAACACTATTGATCCGAGCACAAACGACATACACTTGACTCTCATCAGTAAAATACATACATGGACATACCTATGACTCACACTTACATGAAAACATATAACTAACAACTGCATGGACACCATCATAACTCACAACCCAAAAGAAAGCCTAACACAACACACTACCATAGAGGACGGTTTGACTATGGCCACCAAACCGGTCAGACCGCCATGCCATGGTCGGTCGACCGCTCCACTCTGGTCATACCACACTTACAGTACTGGTACTACCACACCAGATCTCAGACCAAAAACTCTAAAAGATATTGTTTGAAAAATAGCTATTGCCAACAAAGGACCGATACTACCGCATACTGGGCAAATCGCCACGCAACGGTCAGTCAGACCACTTACCGGTTAGACCGCTATACTAGGCCGGTCAGACCACTAGCATCAGAAAAACAATAATTCAAACTATAATTTCTTAAAATCAAACTCAACTAATAAAAAAAGTTATAAGTAATATTAAATACTCGTCACTTTGCCATCATATGATCTTCTCTGTCCATAAGAAAGTAGGGGGATGAGTGATTGACGTGAGTCCTAGTCAAAAACAGAAGCATACGTCGATTGAGCATGCATAGTGGCGGTAGCCTGGCTGATGCTAACCGACGACTAAAGTGCCGCGTAGGATAACCTTCTGTACTTTTGCGGATCTCGTCATGCGCGCTTCACCCTGACGTCGTCGCCTACCCTCCTGATTCCGGCCTGCCCTGGAGTCAAAAACTCAGAATCATGGTTAACATTATTGATCGGTTCCTTTAGAATATGACTTTTGATTTTTATTTAAAATTTTAAATTTTATCTGTTTCTAAGAGAGAGTATGAAGAAAGATAAATAAAATCGGTACAATATCTACTATAATAGATTTATAGACCTTGCTTTAAAAAGACATACCGTTTAAAAATTAGTTATTGTAGGTAAGCTAAAAGCCATAAACTGAAAAGAAGAAAGCCATTCTCCCTCTGTTGTTTGGTTACTTTGACATTCTAGAATTCACGTAGTCACATTTTGATCATTCATCTGTTCCAAACTATTTAGATTAGCTATGTAAAACTATATTATTACATTCCTTATCAAAGTAATTTTATAATATTATAATTCTATCATTATATATTATATAATTAAATTTATAAAAGTAACATTTAAAAACCTAAAAAAATAAAAATATCAAGTAAAAAGAACGGACGAAGTATATATTGCTTATGGTAAATCAAGCACCTAGCTAAAATACTGAGTTTACTCCTTAAATTCTAAGCTTTATACACCAAGTGTGCAGGAATAATTTAGGTCCGCTCGTTTCGGCTTCAGTTTCTGGTTTATTTTTCACTATTCATAAATTTCGTCTTTTTCTGAACTTCTGGCTTTTTGAGCTTTTTTGCCGGTTCTTTTTTTCCCGTATTCATTTGCGTTGTCCGAGATGAGCTAGCATATTTTTTTCTATTTTTAATTTTTTAAATTTAATTACGCCAAATAAACCACCTTCAGTTACAGTGAAATTTTAGCCGCTATAGTACAATTTCAATCATAAGTCACAGCTTTTCAGCCCAAACGAGCAGGGTCATATGAGCGCATTTTGACGTGTGCCTTATCAACGAAGCTAGAGAGACCAAATTACACGCGCGTACTGAAGCATCCGGCCTGTACTATACGTAATTGCAAATCTATGGGTCTGTTCTTTTCCTCCGAAGCTGGCGACTTTTGGCTTTTGCTACAATACTTAACTTTCAAATGGAGTATTTTCTCAAGACGGGATTATAAGTTAAACGATATACACGTTAAAAGTCCAATATCTGTACCATCCAAAATCGCAAGTGAGTATCTCTCTCTGTACTCTGTACCGTAAACAGGTAAAATTCAAAAATTTCAGCCAAAAATCATAAGCCGCAGTTATTGCCAAACAGGCCCTATATAATCCATTCTCAATTAATTTCGATAATTTGCGACCGTACTTCTGAAATAGGTACTGAATTTAATACAATTTTAAACAGTTCAGTTTACCAAATTAATATACTACTACTGAATTTAATTAGTCCAAATACTCTTCCTTGAGCGAAGGATCCACGAAAGCTCATGACGAGAGGTCAGGTCTACTAGATACCAAAGTGTGAGCGCGACATGAGTCAATTGCTTGTGAACGTAACTTCCAAAAGGAAATTAAAGATAAGCTTAACAGAAAACAGTGTTTGACTCATCTGCTTTACCTTTTTTTTGCGGGATGACTCATCTGTGTACTTTCACCGTCATATGTACACTGTGCAAGAACAACTAGCAGTGTAAACGTGGCGGTACGTCGCGCTAGCTACCGTGTAGATCAAAGTAAAGGAGACGACAATTCGCGGGAAGTTTTGTAAAAACAATCGAGGACACGTGCGTAATTTTGGAAAAACCAAAGACCTTTTTGCAAAAAACTGAGGACCTATAAGGACCTGTATGTAATTAAACAAGGATCCATACGCAATTTTGGAAAATCGTGTGGTGCTATTCTCTAAAAGGATACGCAATTTTGGTGAAGTAGAGGGGGGTTTTCGGAAAAAAAAACCTGGTAGAACCTTCCGAAAGAACTAAGGACCTTTATGTGATTTTGAAAAATATAAGGATCTTTTCGTAAGAAATCTGACGTGGCATGAGTAAAATACCGAGAACTCTCCGGCTTTAATATAGTGATGGTATGCATGCATGACAACTCCTAATGACGAGTCGAGAAAAAAGGTACTTTAATTCTCCACACAGCTGAGGCGTGTTTTTATTAATTGGCTGTTTGCTTTTGAGTAGAACTTTTAGTTTTTTGTACGATAGAAAGTAGTTATTAGAATAAAATTTTAAAAACTGCTTTTGAAAGATGTAGGCACGGTGGAGGCGACGAAAGCTAGCCTGTAGCTTTTGAAAGCAGTTTGAAAAAAACACTTTCAAAAGCCAATATATTTATTAAATTGGTTTTTAACTTCTTCAAACATAAAACAGAAATTAGAGGTCAAAGTCAATTCGAATACATACCACCGGTTAGATTGTAAAGAGGAAGAAGTGTAAATTGCATACACAACAGTTCCACAACTTCTCTCGTCACATGTTTGATATTTCTGGCTCTAATAAATTGGCTTCTACTCCGATCCTGGTGTTGGGAAACCTGGGCAGCAGCCTAGGTCCATGATGGACACCTCATTATAGTCTATAAATAGAGAGCAATAACCAGCATTGTGTATTCATGCGATTGAAAGCAATAAAGAAGACCAGGAGCTCTCTCTATCTCTCTGTGTGTGTTCAATCTATTATTCTGTTTTTGTGATTGATTCGATTTGTTCTAAACAGAGAAATCGATCGGACTGGTCGCTAGCGACGGTTTTCAACACCTTATCAGCACGAATTCGCTCCGGTAAACAAAGGTAATCATCGAAGTACAGATTGAATTTTCTAGATCGCTCTTGAATATGTATTTTCTTTTCGCGTTCTAGATTGAATATCTACGGTGTAAATCTGCCCCAATCTATCGCGAGCAGACTTGAGGTCGCCGGCACAATGTCGATCGGTAGATTGCAAAGCGGGGTAGATGTTGATTGCATCGTAGGTTGGAAACGAAAATTTTGTATGGTTTTGTTTGATCCTGCAAGATCACTGTACGAAAAATTGGCATCGTTTTCTTCTGTTTTGATCTGCACGACATCACACAGAGAGAAAAAAAGGGTGCCTGCCGTCGACCTGGAGCCACCGCTAGCCTCGGCATGCGCCGATCCTGGATAGCGCACCCCTTGCAGCCGCCGCCGCCATCGTCGGCTCGGCTTGGCCGCACCGCACGTCCGCCGCCTCCGCTCGCATGCATGCTCATGGCTCGCCGCCGCGCTTGGGGTCCGCGCCGCGCGCCGTTGTCGCCCGTGGCCGCCGGTCCGCCCCCCGCCTGCCGCCTCGCGCCCGCCGCGCCTGCCGCACCACCGGCCTCGATCGCCGCCGCACGTCGCCTCCGGCATGGGCGCCCGCCGCCGCGCCGCATCGCGCGCCACCGGCCTCGGCCTCTGCCGCCCGCCACATCCCGCACGAGGCGCCACTGCTCGCCCGCATGGCGCGTCGTCGGCCGGCCACCAGCCGCCGCCGCCGCGACATGGCGCCGACACCGCCTTGGTCCGCTCGCGCTGGCCGCCTCCTACCGCGGTGGGCCGCACGCGGCACCCTCTTCGCTCGCGCCCGCCTGCGCCGCCGCCTCGGCCCCGCTTGCGCGTCTTGGCCCACCGCCACTGCTCTCGCCCCGCCGACGGGCTCTGCGCCACCGCCGCTGCATTCGGCCGCCGCCCGCCGCCGCTGCCCACTCGCTTCCGCCTGCTCCACCGCGTCTCGTCTGCCGTCGCCACCTGAGGTGAAGGGTGGGAAACCCTACCCACTCGTGAGATGAATCGGCCGGGCCGAGGGAGAAAAGCCGGCGCTTTTGCAAAAAAAAACCCCTCCTACTTCATGAGAATTACCGAAAGGCCCCTAAAAATCGCATTTAAGTCCAGAATTTTCCAGAAAATTCTCGGTAATTCCAAAAATTACCGATAGGTCCTCAAATTTATGAGTGGATCCAGATTTTAGCAGAAAACCCCTCGGTAAATCCAAAAATTACGCGAATTTTTCTTTGAATTGAATTTTTGCGTAAAAACCCCCAGAAATTGCAGAATTCGCTGACAATTGATATTTTAGCATAAAAGGGCCTTGGGAATCCGAATTTTGAATTATTTTTAGCATTTGAAGCATGTTTATTTCTGCCATTATTATTTTCTGTATTTTCTGTATTTATTTACTGTCTTTTGGTTAATTGTAATTGTTTAAATTGTTTTTAATCACTTAAATTAGCAGTAAATTTATAGAAAATTCGCAGAACATTATGGAACATTACGAGAAACTTTTGTACCATTTATTTACCCGTAGTAAAGTATTCCGTGCATGTTTACCAGCAGTAAACTTATATACATATTTATGTGACTAGCATCACGAACCGAGAGTTCGAGGAGCTGGCCCAATATGGCCAAAACTATCTGATGTAGGCTTCCATGTCGAAATAGTGTTTGGAGCTAAAACGCTCCGTGCGGCTATTGGGATTGGCGGACAGCATGACGCCCAACCCATTACTGAGGAGAATGATCAAGCACTTCATTTTCTCAGGCACCACTTCTGTCTTACTCTCAAGAATGAGTACATGGCAGAGAAGAGCGCGCTAGCACTCTGAACCGCACTCAAGAATCGGTTTGAGAGGCTAAAGTACACCATTCTTGCTCAAGCAGAACAAGAGTGGATTAGACGAGGATTGCCGACTTCAAGACGGACGGGGAGTACAATTCCGCTTTGCACAGGATTTGTACCAATTTTCAACTCTGTGGTAAGTAGATCACAGACATGCAGAAGATTGATAAAACCCTATCCACCTTCCACCCCAATGCAGTACAATCCGCAAGAATTACGTCACTCAGCCACCTGAGAGCTCTGCTGGCCATGAAGCCAACACTGGGAGCCATAAGGTGTGAAATCTCTTAATGAAGAGAAGGGGAAGGAAGGGTAAAACTGCAGCCTAGAAAGGCAAATCAGACGCTCCACGTGAGAATAAGGCAAGCAAGCTAAAACAGGATGGCAAAGGGCAGCATGAAGCCGACTTTGCATCGGCTGAGGGGGAGAGTTTTGAGCAGCTGTCTGCATTGATGGAAGTTGAAACCATCACGACAGCAGCAACCCCTTTCGACCTAGAAGCAGCCAATGCCATGATTTCTCTTGAAGAGAATGTCAATCCCGAGAAAATAGCAGAAAAAGTCTGATGCACATAATGCATTTAGACTTTAAATGTCATTTATTTTGTGTTAAAAGGACAAGTTAGAATTTGCATGGATGGTTGGATGATATTTGAAGAATTCATTCATTTATTCAGTTTATAATGGCATGATATGTTCTGATATTGAAGTATTTTATTTATGTGTTGATTGCCTTCTCATGCATATGAAGAAAATATCTTATATTAGAACATGTGTGGCGCCCTATGGAGGAAGTGTGCTTAGCCGGCAGCGGCACAACGAATATCATCTTAAGAGAGATTAAGTATTTTCAATCGATTCGTAAGAATGCTGGCAGCCTTTCGACAATCGCTGGAAGCGATGCATGTATAATTGGTTTAGGAAGAGCCACAATTATACTCCCCATGGGCACAACTTCGATCATTAAAGAAGCCTTATTGTACCCAGAATCGACTAGAACTTTTCTAAGATTTAAGAATATTCGCGCAAATGGTTTCCACGTTGAGACTGAATAATAGTATGGTAAGGAATACCTGCTCATTACGAAGCGCGAAGAGAATGGAAAAAGAGTATTAGAAAAACTTCCTTTACTACAAAATGGGCTATATTATACCAACATCAAGGCACCTGCAGCCTACACTGTCATGAAGACAGTATTTAGAAGCTCTGAATTTTTCTGTCTCTGGCATAATAGATTAGACCATCTAGGTCTTAGAATGATGAGAAATATAATTAACAATTCGAAGGATATAATATAAATGTAAAGAATTTCCCGAATCACGAAGATTTTGTGTGCCCTGCATGTGCCACCGGGAAATTAATTACTAAACTCTCCACTCTAAAAGTGAAGGATGAAGTCTCTACATTCCTGGAACGCATCCAGGGAGACATTTGCGGTCCCATTCAGCCTATCTCAGGGCCATTTAAGTTTTTATGGTGCTCATTGATGCTTCTTCGAAATGGTCATACGTGGGTTTATTGTCCACAAGAAACCATGCTTTCGCAAAGCTGATCTCGCAGATCATTCGCATCTGAAATGTGTTCCCTGATCATCACATCAAGTTCATCAGAATGGGCAATGCTAGAGAATTTACTTCAAAGGCATTTTATGATTATTGCATGGCAATGGAGAGTGCAATTGAGCATTCGGTACCGCATGTCCATACACAGAATGGTTTGGCAGAGGCATTAATCAAGAGAATTAAATTTATTGCCTGACCCCTTTTGCAAAATTATAATTTACCAGCTACATGTTGGGGACACGCAGTCCTACATGCAGCGAATCTCATCAATTTTAGACCATCGGCCTACAACATCCATTCACCTATGCAACTAGCGCAAGGGTCAGCACCGTTTTGATGAGGATAAATTTTCCAACATTAGGGGGAGGAAATCAACCCCTTGATGAAAAATATCGGAAAATTACGTGGCAAGCCACGGGAATTCATGCACATGACCCGCGCACTAATGAAGCAAATAGAAGTCCAGAAGACAAGAGAAGTCCAGAAGACAATAGAAGTCCAGAAGACATGAGAAGTCCAGAAGACAATTGATTTGCATGCATTAGCAAATCAGCTGCCTGATCACTTTAGTGATTTGAAAAGCATGACTGAGTCGCATGTGCCTGCACGCACTGCACCAGAGAGGGTTGAAATACCAAAGAAAGCAGAAGGTATCCCTAATCTCGTCCAGAGGCCTCAGAAAAATAAAACAGAGGACGAGAACTCCGGTTCCTCGAATCCTATGTAACCGGGGACGCCTTGTGAAAAGGGATAAGGACTTACCACAGCCGATCACTAAAGTCCCCCAGAATGAGAAGGAGAGCCAGTTAAGACCTGGCATAAGTATGACACCTTCAGAAAAGGGCATACTGGATCTGAATATCCCCATCGGCATGGATGTGTGCGCACACATCGGAACCAAAAACTAAAGGGACTTGCCACCGTAATTGGAAGAAGCGATGTACAAGGAGAAGCTCCAGAAGAAGCACACGCTCCAGAAGAAGCGACTCATAAAGAAATAGTTATAAACTATGTGCACACGGGAGAGTCCATGAATAGAACAACCACCAATATCGATATATACTTCGCAAAGAAAATTGCCACAATCATCGATCTTGATCCCGAGCCTGCATCGCTCGCTGAATGTAAGAAAAGATCAGATTGAAAAGATTGGAAGAAGGCAATAGCAACTGAATTGCTATCTTTGAACAAAAGATATATTTTTGGGCCCGTATGCCGCACACCTCCCCATGTGCACCCCGTAGGGCACAAGTGGGTATTTGTTCGAAAGAGAAATGAAAGAAACGAAGTAGTGAGATACAAAGCAAGGCTAGTAGCACAAGGTTCCACTCAACGTCCTGAAGTTGATTATGAACAAGGTTCCAGTCATGAGTGGAATGACCTTTAGATATTTGATCTCAATGACAGTAAACTTGAACTTAGAAATAAAATTGATGGATGTTGTGACTGTATACCTTTACGGTAACTTGGATTCGGAGATTTATATGAAAGTCCCTGAAGGAATACCTCTCTCGAACCAAGACAGAGCAAATAGAAATCTGTACAGTGTGAAACTCAGAAAGTCACTGTATGGATTGAAGCAATTTGGAAGAATGTGGTATAATCGTTTGAGTGACTTTCTTTGCAAGAAAGGTTACACGAACAATGAAGACTGTCCTTATGTATTTATACGACGATCCCAGAATGGATTCTGTATAATCTCTGTGTATGTAGATAATCTGAATATCATCGGGACATCAGAAGATATAAAAGAAGCAAGCTCCTACTTGGAGTCAGAGTCTGAAATGAAAGATTTGGGCATTACCAAGTTTTGCTTAGGCTTGCAGCTTGAACATGTCCCTGAAGGAATCTTGGTATATCAGTCAACCTACACCCAGAAGGTGCTTGAAAGGTTTGGCTTTGAGAAGGCATTCCCATCGAAAGTACCGATGATCGGGAGGTCTTTACAGCAAGAAAAAGATCCTTTCCGACCTAAGGAAGAGGGAGAGGAAGTCGTAGGACCGGAATTCCCATACTTGAGTGCAGTGGAAGCGCTCATGTACTTAGCAAACTACTTAGCAAACTGCACTAGACTGGACATTGCATTTGCAGTGAACCTCTTAGCAAGGTATAGTGTAGAACCTACCAAAAGGTATTGACAGGGCATAAAGGACATCTTCCGATACCTCCAAGGAAGTAAGGACCTTGGATTGTTCTATAGAAAGAATCAAGATCTGAACTTGATTGGCTATTCAGATGCTGGGTACTTGTCTGACCTGCATACCGCAAAGTCACAAACAGGCTATATATTCCTGTGTGGTGGAACTGTAATTTCCTGGAAATCATCTAAGCAAAGTCCCGTAACGACTTTGACAAACCACTCAGAAATTATAGCACTGTATGAAGCCGCACGAGAATGTGCTTGGCTCCGCCGAATGGTTCACCACATTCAGCAGTTATGTGGGATGAACATTGTGCAAACTCCCACAATTATCTATGAAGATAATGCAGCTTGTGTTGCACAAGTGCAAATGGGCTATGTGAAGAGTCATCTCACTAAGCATATCAACCACAAGTTCTTCTATGCACATGAATTGCAAAAGATGGACGAGATTAAAGTACTGCATACTAAGTCTTGTGAAAATCTAGCAGATATGTTCACTAAGTCACTCCCGCATCTAGCTTTGAAAGGTGCATGCGAGAGATTGGAATGATGAGACTTAGAGAAATACAGAATTTAGGGGAAGAATTCTCTCAAGCCCGTTAGTAAATCTTGATCACGAAGATCAAGTACTCAAAGGAATATAGTCCTGAAGACTAAATGTATTTGGGTGAATTGTACTCTTTTTCCCTTGACGAGTTTTTCTGAAGTTTCTCGACCAAGGTTTTTAATGAGGCAATTCGTGCATCGCAGCATAACATGTATCATGTACTCTTTGTCCAAATTTTTTTCACTGGGTTTTTATGGGGTTTTAGCGAGGCATGAACGTGTCGGATGAGTGCCCAAGAGGGAGTGTTGGGAAACCTGGGCCTAGGCCAGCAGCCTAGGCCCATGGTGGGCACCTCATTATAGTCTATAAATAGAGAGCAATAACCAGCATTTTGTACTCATGCAATTGAAAGCAATAAAGAGGACCAGGAGCTCTCTCTATTATTCTGTTTCTGTGATTGATTCGATTTGTTCTAAACAGAGAAATCGATCGGACTAGTCGCCAGCGACGGTTTCTCAACACCTGGTACTATTTTGCATGTGAGCATCGGTCCTGTTTTTTTCTTTTGACTTTTGCTGCTTGGTTTTTCGCTTCTTTAAAAATCAAAACAAACATAATGAATTTTTTAAGATTTTACAAATGACTTTTCAAACCTAAAATATGTGCGTCATTCGTATCAGCACCTTCACTATCTACTATCATATCGAAAAATACAGATTATCAATCGTAGCCAAAAGCCATCAATCATAACTAAAAGAAAGCCATTTTATAGGTTTCATCGCCACCATTATCTCACCCATCAAGCATAACTTTTGCTTAGATGTATCTGTATGATCCTGAAGTCTGTACGTGGTTATGTACATATACAAAGCATCGACCAGCGTCCAAGTAATGGTTAATTAATTGGTTCGTGGCCACAAGACTTTCTACCTGCAGGCCTGCATGTATCAAGTATGTCTTGCAAAAAGCTCACTAGTACTTGGAAAAATGTTTCAATACGAGATAAATAGATAAATGGCATACTTTTTATGACTTGCATGTATCAAGCATTAGGGGTGAAAAACGGTAACGGATAATTCGTTTTATCCGATATTCGTATTCGATAAAATACGAATATGATAAGCAAAATCCGTATTCGAAAATATTCGTATTCGTATTCAAGAATATTCATATCTGTATTTGAGAATATTCGTATTCGCATTCGTATTCGAGAATACTCGTATCCGTATTCGTATTCGAGACTATTCGATTCCTATTCAATCCGTTTCTAGAACCCATGAAAAATTCGTACAAATTTTGTGATTCAAAATTTGAATTTAGGTAGTTTAAAACCGGTAACCGGTCAAAAAACGGTGAAAAATTGGCAAAACCGCTAGGAATCCGTTTTATCCGATATTCGTATCCGAGAAAATTTGTATTTGAAAATATCTGTATTCGTATTCGAGAATATTTGTATTCGTATTTAAGAATATTCAAATTTGTATTCGTTTTAAAAATATAAATTCGTATTTATATTTAAGATTATTCGATCGTATCCGATCCGTTTCCACCCCTATGAAGGATGACTTGCAAAAAGTTTCCAATACTAGGACTTGGTGTGTGTTTAACCTACCCCGTGAATTACAAAACCTTCTAGATTGCTCCGTGAACAATGTAAAAACCGCTTAAATAACCCGTAAGACGGTTTTGTTACCGTGACACATTGTAAGGCACATGCCATCCTCTATGGTGGCAAAACTACCGTTGAAACCGTCTTAGGGGTTATTCAATGATCTTGTATAGTCTAGGGAGCTATTTTAATGGTTTTGTAATTTAGAGGTCGATCAGACGTATCCTAAAAGTTTAGGAGGTAAATAAAACTTATTCCTGGATAAATTGAGTAGGATAGCTAGCTAGGTCTTGAGCCAAGCACATAACATTGTGTGTCGTTCGCCATGTAATTAGGGGTACAAACATAACGGATAATTTTGTCTAATTGACCAACCAAAGACTCATGGAGCGAATACAGAAGAGGAACATAGGCATCCGGCACCATCTGTGTCCAACTCCGAGGAAAAATACGGAATATGATACAAAATGAATGATATCCGTCCATATATATTCGTATGTCAAGTGATATGAGTAAATCTATTGTGACTTCACTTATAAATAAGATAACAGACAGACGGATTGCTGCATCTAAACAGATGGAGAATACTAAGTACTCTTCTTTCAATATCTCAACGATTAGTCTATCTATATTCATTGTGATCTACCATTACTGTCCAATAATCTATGTAGGAGTGCAAAAATGTATATAATTTTTGTCCAATCGACAGCCTGAAAGCCTATAGAGTAAATACGGAACAAAGAATAAAGTAACTGACACTATCTATATCTAACTCTAACTCTAAATAAAATAGATATATAATAAACAATATCTATCCATATTCGTATCCGTTTCAACTACCCTTGTAATGCAACGCTTGGCCAGGGGTTGGTGACCGGGTCCAATTTTGATGATGGCCTGTCCAATTCTGCTGTAAATTTGACGTATTGAATTCTCCGGCCGGCTAACAACCATGCGCATATACTCTCCGAAAATTTAATGCGTCAGATCTAAATTAACATGAGTCATCACACAGGATTAATGTGACAGTGAAGTGTCGTCTACAACTACAAATACCATACATACATAATACATACCACACTTCGCTATACTCGATCTACCGCCGGCACTAGCTTTCACTTGCTCAAACATGGAACAATATACACGTATAGTTAACATCTTTGAAGTAATCAACATGTTTCCCCTAAAGAAAAGAGAAGTACGTAATTGGAATTTTTGTGAAGTTTAGTTGTTATCACATACTACTCATGTCACTCAACAACATAAATCTCTACTATCATATAAAGAGGAGTTGGTGATCGTCGGTGCGTTCTCCCCTCCCCTCTCTACAGCCATTCGATTTGATCTGGATCATTCGTCTCTCTCCTCCTCTCTCTCTCAGGATACAATCGTCCACCCGTTCCACTTTTCTCATCCCTTCGCACATTCTAGCCACCCTTCTCTCTTTGTCGCTTGCTCTCCAATGTTTGATGTGTAAAATTTCATCTCACTATTTTTATAACTTCGTTATAACATACAGGTCTCTAACTAGTAATACTGATAAAAATATCTTACGAAACAAAACGCAGATACCATACCGGTTGAACTAACCACCTTTTGGTTACCCAATTCATCACTGCACTATAGTGACAAATACAACCTGCCGAGAAGTGTGGTACACCGTATGCCGTACGTACAAGGTATGGATGGTACAAACACGAGATGTACGTAGAACGTACGTGTTGAACCCTCATGCCGTGCTGTCTGCCTTTACGCAGATAGGCCAATGCCCATCATTACTACAAAAAAATATCATCACAAACGGTTCGAAACTGTTATCACAGACGATTTTCTGAACCATCTGAATTTATAAATCAGTGATAATCAGAGGTTATCACAGACAATTTGTAAGCCTTCTATGGTAAATACAACACAGACAATTTGTAACTAGAACCGTCTGTGATACTCTAACATCACAGACGGCTCGAAATAAAAACCATCTGTGATACTCTAACATCACAGACGGTTCTAACTACCAACCATCTGTGATGGGCGAGTATCACAGACGGTTGTAATAGCTACCAACTGTCTGTGATGGGCGAGTATCACAAATGATTGTAATATAGAACCGTCTATGATAGTTCTTCATAAACAGTTTATACCACAAAACCGTATATGATGGCTCATTCTGTAACTAAAATTTTTCTGCTTTTTGGCCAACCTTAAGAAATGTTAGTTATGCCCTTTGAAATCAATCAAATACAGCAGCACATTCCATTAGAATTCACCATTATAGCATCACAAGATAATGAGCAAGTTATCTATCTAACACAATAAGAACATGGTAAGAATACATCTCCTAATCCTACGAACCTATAGTAAAAACACAGAAGGAGAGATCTTAGTAACGCGCGAGTTGGATGTCTTTGACGCCGACTTGAGCACCGTATTGGTAGTTAGCTGCTTCCGCGGTGCCTTGCAATGAAGGAGAGGTGGCGGTAACGTCACCTTTGTGTCACGACGGTGACACTGCACAAGACACTCTTACGACACTTACGACAAGAGTGTCTTATGCAGTGAACCGTGGTGTCACAACGGAGGCGCTAGCTCACGGTGGTAGTCAGCATCGTCGAGCAACAAGTTAGGAGTGGATGAACTAGGAACAGTCGGTAGAACTCACACATCTTGGAGTGAAATTGGGGAAAAGAGAGGGGTAGGGGAGTAATTAATAAGGGGCGAGAGGTGGGAGGAATCGGTGTCTGCCGTTCGATGCGGAGAGAATGGACGGGTGAGATCAAAATCTTAGGAGAGATACCACGGATCGGTGTTGTAGCATTATCAGTGACGGTTTGTTATACGAACCATCTATGATAATGCACATATCAGAGACAGTTTGTTATATGAACCGTCTGTGATAATGCACATACCAAAGATGGTGTTTGATATAAACTGTCTGTGATAATGCAATCAGAGACCGTTTGGAATACGAACCGTCTGTGATAACGCTTAAAAATGCACGCCCTACTCGCACATGTTAATATTTCGATGCAAGCGACCTTTAAACTTTCACACGGTTGGCTTTATGTGCAGCGTGGTGTACAATTCCTTCATACCACAAACTCAATCTCTTCTAAATTGTCCTCTCCCTCATCTTTTTCACTAGATTTCTTGATAATAGCATCTAGTATTCTTTTGATCTCCTTCCTCTCATCTATCCATCGTGAGTTGTTCGGTCGAAACCTTACATAGACGGCCAACAACTTACGTCTGGAGCAGCTCCTCCGCTCATGTCTTGCTCTCTTTCCACGATTCGCTTCCATCCGTCAGCTGGACTTCATCATCTACCATCGACGAGGTGTCTCCTTACCGCTCAGGAAAGGGAAACCGCCCTCAGCCTCATTCTTCTCTTTCATGTGCGTAAAGCGAAAGAAACTCTTGCGGTAGTAGAGAGACATATGTATAACCTTGCTGATCAAGTAGAAGTGGCTGATTCTGAGGAATTTTATCATAGCACCATCTTTGAGATTATGGGTCATGCAAATGATTTGCCCAGGCTAGAGCAGGAAGTGGAGAGGGCAAGGACAATCTTCACGGTATTCGAGAACTCAGCCACTGATCCTCCAACTCCAAAAGTATAAGATGAAGCATATGAAGTCCAAAAGATTAAGATCTGAAATTTTTTTTTACTTTTGTAATAAATTTGACTTGAATTTGTCTTTTGTAAAAGTGACTAGTCACACTTGTCTGTTTCAGCTGATCGATCAGTAGATTCTGTAGTTCATATGACAAAGGACAAAACACAGACGGTTCTATTTAAAAGTTGTCTGTGATAATTGCAAACATCACAGACGGTTTTTAATTCGAACCGTCTATGATAATTCATAGATGGTTCTTGTGAACCATCAGTGATACTACGTCTTCACAGACGGTTTTAGGGAACCGCCTCTGATGTGATGTCTAATATTAGTCTTTTTGTAGTTGTGGATCTTGCTCAACTTTCAAGGTGGCAGAATGCAGTACATATAAAGCATGAATGGAAATGGAATTTAGCTTGTGTTCGTGCCCATTATATTGGCCTATAATTGTGTACATGTTGGTGTGCAAGCATGATGTCTCATGCACGACAAAGTAGGTGCATGGATCGTAGCGAGTTCACGTGCCGCAGGATCAGTAAAGGCGTAGATATAGTTGGTGAATCGATGCGTCTCTTTTGTCACATGTAATCCTGTGATGTCCGGTTTTGTATCTTGTGTATGCTCTTTCTTGGGTTACTTTGGATGCATGTGTGTGCAATGCAAAACCCTCAATGATCGATCGATGAGGGTACATACATGTAAAAAACTCCTCACTAAAAAACAATACATGTAACAAACTGGTAACTAATTAAATACATGCTGCAGCACTACAACTCGCATAGTAGTAATTGAAAGAAACGGTAATCAGTTGCATGCCACTAATCAGTTTGCCACTCCTCCCACTGTAATTGGTTTTTTCCCAGGAGTGCCTCTAATTCTCTACGATTTGCCGCTTTTGGCCTGAATTGACTATTTTTCCCCTGCCAACTTCTTCCTCTTACTCCCTCGCTGGCCATGGTGGTCGCCACCACCCCTATGGTGCTCATCATCGTCGAGCTCGCCTCTGCTTCCCCTCTTGCTTCTGCTCTGCTCGCTTGTTGTGTTTGTCCTCACCGCCGTCCTCACCTACCTCAACTTCCACAGCTTCCACCTTCTCAGCGTCTCCATGTTGGTTCTCACCATTTTCTCCCTCGCCTCATTCCTCACCCTTTCTGTGCTCGCCGTCCCCAAGATCCGCCACTCCCACTGGCTCCCCCTCAACCTCCGCATTGTCGATCCGCACGAGTATTTCAACTCCATGTTCAGTATGGGGGGCTCATCGTAAACACGTACCTAATCCTGCTACTCGCTGGCAACGACGTGTTGCCGCGGGAGATGGTCACTAGGTGGATGGAGGGGTTCCAAGGATGGGCAGAGGATCGATGGATCTAGGCGAAGAGAGGAAGGCGGATAGAGCAATAAAGGCAGTGGTGGGGTGGTCATGGACGAGGAGGAGAAGAGGGGGGGCCAAAAATAGTCAATCCAAACAAAGAGTGGAAAATCGTAGAGAATTAGATGAACCGGTAGCAACTAAACAATTACCACCATAGGAGTGGATAATTGTGAAGTGGCAAACTGAGCGATGACATATAACCAATTATCCCTTGGAAGAAGGACCATAACTCAAGGTGCAATCATCTACACTCCCTCAACATGTTTGGAAGCATGAATTTCACAAGCACCAATTTCTATAAGATTAAGGGTTGTTCATATTAGCTTTTGGCTTTGACTTATGAATAGGAATAGTTTATAAAGAGATACTCGTGATTTTAACCGATATAAATAAACTCACTGTAGTTGTACTACAATCGACTAGTAGATCCTATCTTAAATATACACTCCATTTAAAAGTTGGGTATCATAGAATAGCCATTAACTATAAAATTATACTTTTTAGAAGTCAATACGAACATAGTCTAATACAAAATTCTCGCGCACTAAACAAAACCTAGTTAGTTAAGGATCCTTCGTCGGTACACAAGAGGGCATACGTTTAAATAGCATGTATTTGCTACAGTAAACTTGGCGAAACCTTTTTACGGTAGAAATTACACAGACATGCATTCATGCAGAATTCCTCCAAAAATTCTCTGATACATTCATACAAAATAGGGGCCAAAGCCCAAAAATTCCTCGATGTCTGTTCATATTGGCTTTTACTGATAATTTTTGGCTATGATTGATGACTAGTAGTTTCTAATGAATAATAGCGGTCGATAATGAAAGTGATTATATAAGTAAGATGGTCCACCTAAAGACACTACAATACTCGAAACGCCATGCGACTTGCGTAATTATGTAGTAATGCATTATGTAAACAAGAACCGAAAGACATGTGCTTAGATTTTACACGGATGCACATCCACAGGCAGAACACGAAGTGAGCACCGAAGTTAAACCGGATCGACCAAACCCGTCGTCCCCACCATGTGCCCTACACAGCGATTGGAATTGGATTATTGATTTCCATCGCCATTGGAGAGCCCCCAACACACACACACAAAAGCAACTCTGTTTGTTACCACGATGACTAAGATATATACCCCTACCTCCTCACACCGTCGCGCTCTTTAAAGAACCCATTTGCCAAACCAACCGGCAGCCAACCAAAGCTTGAGCTTGGAGCGGTTAGCTGGCAATGGGCAACTGCCTCCAGAGCAGCGGCGGCTACGAGCCAGGAGAAGGCATAGTGCAGCGGCAGAGGAGGGGGATAAGTGGCGGCGAGGAGGAGGAAGGGTCGGTGCTCAAGGTGAAGATGGTGCTGACTAAGGGGGAGCTGGAGTGGCTCATGGCGCAGCTCAAGGCCGGCGACCGCCGCCTCGAGGACGTGCTCCAGGAGATGGAGCGCAGGCGCGACGCCCGCGGCGGCAGCGGAGGCGACGGGTGGCGGCCCAGCCTCGAGAGCATCGTCGAGTGCCCCGAGATGGGCGCCGTCAGCTTCGATTGACTGATGGATGAATGGAATGGTCATCATACATGCAGACATAGCATATATATTTAACTTTCTTGTAATGCTTTATGCTTCCCTTAACCTCCTGGCTGAATTCTGCTAGAGCTGAGGTACTTGTAGGGGCAATCTAGGTCGGCCTGAAGCTTCTTGCTTAGTTCTTGGATTGTACTAAGGATCTTCTTCTTCTTTGTACATAGTGATGATCACACGGTGATCGACTAGCTAGAAGAGAGGGTGCACTGCCCTCTGCTCTTCTCTAGTTGTAACCAGTTAAAATCTCTCCTCTGAGTAATTTTTGGAGTTTGTCAAGTTTCCATCTCTTAACTCTGTCTTGTTATGCTCTGCTCCCAGCTAGATCCCATGAACTTCTCTCTTTTTCTTTTGCTCAAAAAAGAAGATCCCCTGATCTGCTGATAATTTTTCTGTAAAGTGTAATGTTTTGATTTCTTCTTATTATAGTTGTACTGCCGTCAACTAGTCAAGTACTACTGTCGGTGCAAGAGCGCCTTTGCGTAAATACACCTGGAATTAAAAAAAATCTAAGAAACTACTAACTGGTACTGCTTCACCGACAGAGTAAGTAACTAGCTAGCTGGACTTGTCGAGACTATGCCGAACTGAAGGCGAAGTTTTGGACGTGTACTCCATCCGTGTGAGACCACGCTCAGGTCCATAAAATAGTGTATGATAAATATTTAAGATTGTCATATAAATATTGTCGCAAGTTTGAGTTTAGTTTTATAAGTTTATAATTTTCAAAGTTACTGTCAGATTTTAACCGGTCTAGCAATGACGGTCTGACTAACGGCTATATAGTAGTCAGACCAGCTATATACCTCCTGAAAAATAGACACCAAACACTTGTGTAGTTGTGTTTGAAGATCTCTTTGTACTAGGTGTCACTTAATTTGGAGTTGTAAGCTCAAACTAGATATAGTTTAACCGAAACTCCAAACAGAGTGTTTTCTGGTGCTCTTATGCGGTCAGACCGGTTTTTTACGACTTTGTGCTGAAATTATCTATTTTGGTCTACGATTTGGTTCTAGGGTTAGGATCAGTGTATAAACATGTTGAGTGTATGCACAGCTCCCATATTTTGTCATGGTGTGTTGCATGATACATTGTTTTGACTAATATGGGTCAAGTGTATGGAATTTGTGTTCAACATGGTTGGTTGGTCTTTGGATGTGCAGGTGGCTTGAAAGACATAGCGGTCAACGGCAATGGATTGGGACTAGGCGAGGGTGCCGAGGTCCGAGTGGTCCTGTAAGCGGGAAGCACAGAGAAGACAACGATCGTGCAGAGGTGATTTGTGACATGTAGTGCACCAAGTGACAAGCCGATGCATGTAGAGACAGCTAAGAGGAGTCTGAATGTGTGAACATGTGACAGCTAGTCATTGGACACTTGACTAGTATGTTAAAGCATGCGAGATGCTTTGAGGTGAAGGTAAGGATTCTCGCCTTATCAATTATGTCAATTGATGATTTTGTATATTGTACGGTGCTAAGTGACGGTTTACTTGTTGTTGTTGGTTATATGACTCCGGAGCTAGGCCATGGCGAGGTGGAAGGGATCACGACTAAGTTAGGGGAGCTAAGAACCAGAGCGATCAAGGTGCCCCAGAAGATGACTGAGGCTAGCAAAGTTGTTACAAGCCAGGAAGACAAGGAACTAAAGCGAGAGCTTCCTGTAGTAGACATGATGAGTAATGCTAAGGCTAATGGGGGCTAAGCTCAGGGAGGAGTTAAGGCACAGAACGGTCAGGGAAGCCAGGTGCCGTCTTGGTGCACAGAGAGGTATGTGGCAAGCCAAGTGACTTTGGTCTGTTTGCAAATGAGGACGATTCGGTAGGATCATGAAGCGTGAGAGGTTTGGCGGGAAGTCAATAGGGGCACATGAAGTTGAAGATAAAGCATGGGCTACTTGAAGGTAAAAGAAGTGCAAAGCTTCATGGAATGTGATTTAGGGGTAAAACAGTCTTTTTGCCTCAAACCGGAAAGTTGGGACTTGATCAAACCACGGTGATAGTTTAGATCAAAGATGTCCTAAAAATGTTAAGTGGACCAAGTGTTAATTCACCGACAAAGTAACTAGCCAGCTGGACTTGTGGAAATGATGTCGAACTGAAGGTGAAATTTTAAATGTGGACTCCATTTGTATGTATACTGCAGTTAATTATTTAGACTATGGCAAGGGCCGTTTGTAATGCAGAATGTTTCTTCCATTCTAGTAGGAATTGAATTGATTCTTGTTAAATTTCTATTAAGTTTATGTTAAATTTCTGTGTTTCAAATGTGCCTAAGCGTATGCACTGTAGTTAGCCACCCAGATTGCAGTGCATCATGATAAGTCGGTACATTGAGCACATAGCAGATAAACACCCTCCAAAATAGGCTAAACTAACAAAATTTTATTTGTTCGGTAACTATGCAGCTAGACTATTTGTAGAGCAATGTGCAGTGTGGCCATTGGGAACTCGAGCGGGGTAGGAATAACACAGTTGAACGATTTCGTGCAGTCATGAAGTCTATTGTCAATGATGTTAAGCACCTCATTCGTAGCCTGAGCTGTGGAAGGCCCACCGATGTCGACTTGAGGCACCGAACGGAGTATCATCGTGCACCCTCACCACCTCCATCTTTGTGTCCAAGCGAGTTGACCCAGCGGTGCAGCGTCGGCGGCCAATCGTCCACACAACAGGCCTCCTTAGTGAGTGACAACGAAATTTCAGTTGCACCATGTTGAACTACTTAATCCTTCATTAATCGTGTTGTTCCACGTAGTTGCGACGCACAAACTCCACATTGCTACCATCCTCGTCACAGAAGCAGGAGGAAGCCATACCGGAGGTAGGGAGGTGCAATCTACAATACCTGAGGTTGTCCCAAATTCTCCCAACGACCAGTATGGTGGGGGGGAGCCGAGTACTGCACTTTTGGACAATATCAAATGGGCGATACAGCCCCATGGTATCAGTCCGACTACACGGCGTACCCCGAGCCTTCGTACACCTACGGGTAGGGGGGCCATCTAGTTTGCAGTAGCATACAATAATTTTACTAAATAAAAGTATGACCTTTATTTGTATTTCTGTCCTAACAGCTTCATTCCGCACAATTCACCCCTCAAGCACCATCGAGTTGGTGCCCCTCCACGGATCCTGCTGCGTAGCTAGGGGATTGGATCAATGAGATGTTCTCAACGCCACTTCCTCCAGTGGTCCACCCCCAGCATGGCCACACGCCGGGTGAGGAGTCCCGCTACGACCTGTGACAGAACCCACGGTCACCTGAGAGGCTAATGCTCCTAGAGAAACAGATTCATCGGAGACGACCGACGGATCGTCAGGGGCATCTACGAGACGTGTGTTGCTCCCCCGATAGGCTAACCTATTCTGAGGACTAGCATCAGTTGAATCAAAATCAACGTTGCCATTTTTGCCTTTTGTGCTAATAAACCTTATGAAGCAAATGTACAGTTCATCTCATACATGTGATTTTGGACATTGCACAATGCTACCTGATAGTTCATAACTTGTGATCTTTACGCATAATGAGCACATGGCGGTCTAGCTCGAAATTACTACTTCGATATGTTGTGATCGCATTAATTTGTGCTGACCCAACGAGGTATCTTGGCATGGCAACATGACACAACGAGGCAGCTTTGCATCGCGACATGACCCGATGAGCCATCTTCGTAAACCGATGTGACACAATGATGCCACATTGATTCCTCCTCGAGCTTGCTGCCTCGCAAACGTGAACCACCATCGACCGAATTGGAATTCACCCCAAACACCGCACCGGCTCTGTGCATAAGTACTACCCATTCGGCAACGGGTTTTCCTACAGCTACACAACAACACTATCTCGCACACATAGAGAAGCAATGGGAGGAGCTCACCCAAAGCAGGCATGCTAGGAGGGCACCTCCCTGCAACGACACCCCAGTAGCTCCAACCCCTACCTGAATATTCCCACGGAGCATTCACTGCAAGAACTACCTGCGAGGGAGAGGGTGCCCCCTGCTGGTGTAGGGACACATTCAAGTTTTTCAAGTCCAAGGAGCGGCTCAACTTGGGCATGTATTACTAGAGTTGCCCTAACTGCGCCTAGGACTGCCTCGACCGACGTTGGGACATGGGGCGCTATTGCCAGCCTGTAAGGACCGGTTACAATACATTCTCCTCCTACCTCCCTTTAAAAGCAGGTGCTAACATCCTCTCCAATCTACCTGTAGTCTCTAGATCCGCTATGTGCATTCCGCAAATGGATCGACCGAGACATCCACCCGTAGGGCTAGTGGCGTTTGGCCTGTGAGGAGTAGGATGCCAAGAAGGACCGCAAGAGGAGGGAGGAGCGGCGACGCAATGAAGAGCACAACAAGCATATCCAGTGGGAGACGTAGGCACATCTGGACGCGTGCAGGTGCAGGGAGCACCATTCTCACGAGGAGGACTGTGAAAGGGTGAGCAAGGCCAGGGCGATTGATGAGGACATCTCTTCCATGGATACAACCATGCCTACACACACAACTCATCCACAACAAGTGTTACAAGGACCACTTACTCAAGCTCGTTCTCGCCAACTTAATTACCAGGTGAATTCGTTCATACGCTTATATATTACGAGAATAGACCGCTACCTAATGCAAGTGATTTAATTGTGATTAGGAACATGGGAAAGGATGAAGGAAAGGTATGTGGAGTCATGGACATGCATGGAAGGAATAATGGAGGTCACCACGTCACTTTGGGACCAAGTCAAGCAAGAATTCGAGTTGGGCTCGTTCTGGAATCGATTCGGACTGTCGCGATGGTATCAAGTTTAAACAGACATAACTTCCTCGTACGGACTCCGTTTAAGACATTCTTGGACTTCATGGAAAGCTTATCAAGTTTACTTTCTAACGGATCTAACCGCATCTTCAAATTCCATCCGAGCCAGCCACAATCATCAAAATAGCTCATGTTGGTTTCTGAGTCCAAGTCAAAAGGGTGCTGCGCCACCTCCACTTGGGCCTATGGGCCTTGTAACCCTAGGGGTGTGTGCCCACTTCCTTGGACGCCACCCCTGGTCATGTTCCTATATAGAAGCCATCACCTCCCTATGCTAGGACTTGGATTTCATTGAATTTAGGTTTAGCCCTTGTGCAAACTTCTGTTCTTCAGTTATGTCGGATGACCACCTTTCAAGATAGGTTTCAGGATCCCAAATTTATTTTTAATGCCATCTACACTTCAATCTTATTCGCAATATTAGATTGCCTACGTCTTATTCTTTCTAGTTCTTCAATTGCTCACAGGGATTAAACTTCGTGTTCAGGTTGTTCGCGCTTCCAGCTAGGTCAATAACATCTCAGAGTTGGTTCAACGATTGCTAAGGCACAAGCGTCGTCGTATGGTTGTAGTTAGATCGTGAGAGTCACCTCCACTAAAATCTATAGTTATCAATCTCATCGAAAGATCGGGCACCTCGCCTCCATCAGCGACTAGTGAGGACTACAACGCCGACCTCGCAAGAAAGGGCAAATGGCCTCGGTCCATGCAGTAGACCAGTCCATTTTGTAGTAGTCCCACATCATACTCGCCATATGTTTTTCTCCTAAAGGCACTGTTGTCCCCTTTTGTACTCCCTATTTGTAGACATTGTGGTACATATTTTTTATCTATTGGATGTTGCCTTGTGGTCCATGTTGTGGTATGTATTTTTTTAATCTCTATCAACATTTGAGTACTACGCAACAAAGCACTCAAGAACTGCTCAGACACCACCAAACAAAAACTCGATTGTCTTTTGCAAAAACCCTAACATTCCCCGAAAAAAGCCCAATGACAAACCCTAACAACTTTTGCGAAATACATAACACTATGGGGCCAACAAAAAATTAATTCAGTTATTCAAGTATGGGACATGGCTTAGTTCATCTATTTGTGCTTGTAGACAGCATGTTTCAATTCCATTCCATTTCATTTCAGACACTTTCACACATCATTTTTCAGATCGTTCGTTCGAATACATCACTTGCTACAAATAAGCTGACCAAAATAAAATTGTACATTTAACAACATGACTTGATACAAAGTGCAGCACACATTGCTATTCCATTTCTTTTCTTTCAATAGAGACATCACACACAAAGCAATATTTGCATCCTATCACCAACAACGCATCTCACGGCAACACATACAAAGGTGCTAAAATCACCACGAACTAGACAACAATCACTATATTTTTTGTTGAGTATGACACATCTATGGCACGACTTCCACAACACTGGCATGACACAGTTGCACTATCATTCTGAGCCGATTCACTGAGCGATGACTCATATGCCCTGAACGCCTCTAATGCCTCTTCTTCGGTGCTGAATCACCGATAGCTCACATCCGGGAATGAATGGATCTCTTCATGGCAGCATTCCCAATTGTTGTACACCCCTGGATTCTAGCCATTGAACATGGTGTACCACCTCGTTCAGCCCTGGACCACATGAACACACATTCAAATGCACGAACAATGGCAAGAAACACTCTAATAAAAACCGCAGGAAGAACCAAATTCACCCAGAAGGAGGGCCACATCACAAATACCTGGGTAACCAATAGCCCGCAACCACCTTGCCTCTCCTAGCTGGAATCGACAACGGCGGAGATCCAAGCCACGCCCGAAGCACTAAGTGGGCGGCGCTTGAGTCACCTTTGTCGTCACCTCTAGGAGTCACAGGAGAGTAGAGCGAATGCATGAGTGAGAGAGTGTGAGAGGGAGACAAGGAGAGACCTTAAACCTGGTTGTGAGGAACCGTTCTGTTGTGCGTTTAAATAGCCGAGTACGGGAGAAAACGACGAGCGGAAACGGTGCATAAGCAAGGTTTCCAGCTGTGCCCGGGGTCGGGGGAGGTCACCTGCCATGCCTGGTACCGAGGGCAGGTGCCTTGTAGGAGGGCTACATCTGCAAATTATGCGCGAGGGGCTTCTTCTGCAAAACAAAATTTCCAGGGGCCACAAATGCCAAAATCTCAATTTGTGAGGGGGAGGTGTTAGAGTGGGCTAAAATTAATCAAGGGATATAAATATGAAGGATTTGGCACAATTATTAGCGTGTATATATATACACGTAATATACCTATTATATACTATGTATTTTGCTAAAAAAATTAGGTGTTCAGCTAAACACCTTCGAACCATAGAGGTCCACCCCTGTTTGTGTTGCCCATCTGAACACTTCTACACATGCTGGTGCTCAAGTTTAAAAGTTTGAATCCAAATATCATTTATTAAAAAACATGGGAATTGCTAGTTTTGGTTGAAAATCAACAGTTTGAACTATTAAGTTTGTAACAATATGTCCTGGCATGTTGTCATCACAGATGGTTATTAATGAGAACCGTCTATGATAGTGCAAGACCACTGACGGTTTGCGGTTAGACATGTCTGGGATACATAGCGTTATTAAATGGCTAGCCAGTGGGGTCCTGACATATCTACCATCATTGCGCTACATTGAAGGAGGCGTCTGGTTTTGGAGAGTTTGGTGAAAACATACCGCTTATAAATCTAGCTCTTGTAGATCTATTTCTTCTTGGTGATTAGAGGTTACTACATATTTGCTTCTAATTATATGCCTTGTAATAAATAGAGGTGATAGTTAGGTTTAGATCTAGCTTAATTGATAGTTTGCTCTAATTTAAGAATGAGTCACTACTCCTTGTTTACTTTAATATATTCTTGCTTGATATATATTGCTTCATGAATAATATATAGCTAGCTACTTAATTTAGATATGGACAATTTATTATAAGGTGAATACCAATTATGTGTAAGTATTTGGTTGGCTAGCTACATAGTAGAATTAATAATCCAATTTGACACTAATTTGTTACATGTGTATCATAGATGGAGCGAAACTGGATGTACGTTGAGAATCGTGTGAGTGAAGAGTACATTAATGGCGTATCGCTTTTAGAAAAGCGGCCAAGCATAGTATGTTGAAGAAGGAATTGAATATATATATATATATATATATATATATATATATATATATATATATATATATATATATATATATATATATATATGACGCTGAAATTGGGCACCAGGGTGCCCGGCACCTTGATTTCAAATGCGCGAATTCAACCTAAATTCGGGTATGTTTTTTTTGAAAATATCAATTTTAGGGTATATACCCATCTATAACAATTCAAATGAAACATATCCCTTTGAAAAAATATACTCGAATTCAAAGTTTTGAACGAATTTAGATCACATGCTTTGCTGATTTATATATATAATCAGCACATACCTACAATCAAACTATCAATAAAAAAGGCAACTACAGTTCAAATTTCAGTTCGAACTTGTTTGAACTAGTTAGTAAACTAGTTAAACTTGATATCCAAAAAATTTTAAAATTTTTCGCACGCGATACATACCTATTTTAGACTATGGTGCCCGGCACCAAGGAGCACTCGTTATTTTTACTATATATTGTAAATGGAAGTAGGAAGAATACATGCATGTCTAAATGATTGTTTTCTCTACTATAAAGAGTATGCAAAATTACATATTTGTCCGGTGTGGAAAGTATCCCATACAAACGTAAGAATGACTCTGATGATGGCGATGGAAAGGACCTCCTGCTACGATGTTGTGGTATTTTTGCTAAGATGTTGTGGTATTTTCTTGTAATTCCCTATTTGAAGCATTTATTTGTGAACTGAAAGGATGCAAGATTGTTGCGTTGGTACTCTGAGAACGTAAGAAAGATGGAATGATAAGACACGTTGTTGATTCTACCCAGTGGAGGAACATTGATACGATGTTTGTAGACTTCGTTGTGGAATCGAGGAATATAAGGTTTAGGTTGAGTACAAATGGAATGAATCATTTCGGTAATATGAGCAGCCGACATAGCACCTGGCCTATGAATGTATGCATGTATAACCTTCCTCCTATGATGTGTATGAAGCGAAAGTACGTTTTGATGTCACTACTTATCTAAGGGCCGAAACAATATGAGAATGATATTGATGTGTACCTAGCACTATTGGTGGAAAATCTTGTGACACTGTGGAACGAAGGGGTACAAGTATGGAATGCATACAAATGAGATAACTTCACTCTGCGCGTCATGTTATTATGCACCATCAATGACTTTTCTACCCTTGGTAACCTATCGGGGTTGAGTACGAAAGGAGTCAAAGCGTGTGGTTGAACAACTTGCGCAAAACTATGTACATGCATCACCGTAGGTTCCTTCTAAGGTATCACCCATACTGCAAGATGAAGAAACGATTTGGTGAAAATAAAGATGATGACTCAGCATAAGACCTTTTAGTGGGAAAGAGGTGTACGATATGGTCAAGGATATCAATGTTGTGTTTGGAAAGGGACGTAAGCTGAGGACCTGTCAGAAGAACATGTGAAAGAAGATGTTAGTATTTTAGAACTTATCTTATTGGGAGCACTTAGAAGTTCGTAATTGCATCGATGTCATGCATGTAGAGCAAAAAGTATGTGATAGCTTGATTTGTCTCTTACTAAATTTTCGTAATAAAACAAAGGATGGTGTCAACACACGGTGTGACTTGGTTGCTATGAACATCAGGACCGAGTTAGCACCGATTGAGACCGATAAAGGCTACACATACCTTCCCCTGGTTTGCTACACTCTGTCTAAGTCCGAGAGAACTGAACTGTGTTAGTACTTGCAAGGTGTGAAAGTTCCATCCGTCACTCCGCCAGCATGAAGAAACTTGATTCCACGAAAGATTCAAAATTAATTAGCATGAAGTCTCATGACTGTCATGTGCTAATAACACAATTAGTTCATGTTGCAATTAGAAGTATTTTGCCGAACAAGAATCGAGTGACAATCATGATGCTATGTTATTTTTTAACGCAATTGCTCAGAATGTCATCAATCCTGAAGGATTAGATGCTCTGCAGAAGGAGGTGCGATGACTCTATGTCATCTTGAGATGTATTTTCCCCCATCATCTTTCAATATCTTGGTCTATCTCATTGTCCACCTTATGAAAGAGATAAGATATGCGGCCTCATGTTTCTACATCATATGTACCCATTCGAGAGGTATATGGGAATTCTCAAGTCCTATGTACGCAATCGATCTCGGCCGAAGGGCGGCATCATCAACGGTTATGCAACCGAAGAAATCATTGTGTTTTGCATCGATTACATAGTTCAGATCGAACTCATAGGTGTGCCTCTATCTTATCACGAGAGAATGCTAGAGGGTATCAGGACTATCAGAAGGAAAGCAATAACTCCTGATCTGGATATGTACACTCAATCCTATTTCACAGTATTGCAACACATGACTGAAGTGTCTCCGTATACTGAAGAGCACAAGGGCATACTACGCCAAGAGAATCCAGGTCAATAAGAGGATTGGATCACGAGACAGCACAACTGTTGGTTCAATGAATGGTTAATGATGTGATTTACTAGGAGGTCGCCAAGTGAAACGTAGCAATGGTTGGCAAGAGGGCCAAAATTTACAATTGTAATGTGGCAAAGATACGATATTAATGGGTATACATTTTATACAACAAATCAGGATAGAAAGAGCATAATACAGAATTTAGGTGTCTGCATAGATGTATTTCGTGAGAAGTTCAGTACCGCTACCCCAAGCTCCTACCACGGGCTTGTGGAGGAGATTTGGGAGCTCGACTATGTAATTTTCATGATCCCTCTCTTTCGGTGTCGTTGGGCCCCACTCTCACAGGGTGTAAAGGTCGATAAGTACAACGTCACCACTATAAACCTCGAACGTATAGAATACAAAGATAAACCATTTGTACTTACAAGATAAGTTATTCAAGTTTTTTATTTAACCGACCCAGCAAATAAGAACCGCCACGTAGTTCTTCATGAAAAAAGAATGATTGTCAGAGTTGAGAATGTTATGGATGAGAAAAAGTACAATCAATTTGACGACATGCCTCCATTCGGAAACGGCATCAGGCTCGAGGAAGAACCAATGGATGAAGCAACCTATATGCGTGTCGATCATTACGAAGGGTTTTATTTAAAAGTAAAATAACCAAGTGGAATGATCACACACGGTGAACACCTATTTGGAAATTATTCCAATATAATTAATAAACTCGGTATGTAATTAAGGAATTATTCCATTGTAATTGATTCAGTAATTTAGAAATAATTACATCTACGATTGTATCTACTTGCTTGTTTTTAGAGGGCATGGCTCGCATTTCCTGATGTTAGCCAAAACATCTGATACTATCACAGGCGGTTTGATGGTACAAACCATCTGTGATATATGTATCATAGACGGTTCCATAATAGAACCATCTGTGATAAGTACATATCACAGACGGTTCCATAATATAATAGTCTGTGATAATGTATAACATTATAGATGGTTCCATAATAGAACCGTATGTAGTAATAGCAATATCACAGATAGTTCTATAATAGAACCATCTATGATATGTTATACATCACAGACAGTTACATCATAGAACTATCTGTGATATTAATATCACATATGGTTATTTAATATAACCATTTATGATAGTTCTTCTATAAGTAATTCGCTTACTAGGTTTTGCGTTCTTACTCTAACTCGTGCACCCCCTCCATCTCCTCGTCCCCAACGTTCACCGCCACCGTTGGAGAACTCAACGTCTTCGTCCTCTCCTTCCTCACCTAGCGTGGTGGTCTTGTTACCTCTCCTCCTGATGCCACCCCTCCTCCCGGTGCCGTCACTCCTTCTCGTCGCTTCTTGTCCCAACGCTGTCTCTGCTCCTAAAGGTATGAATCCCAAATCCCACTTTTTTACCTCATGTGTGATAGATCTGTCCATATCTGTTATTGTGTGTGCATGAATTCTCTCCTCCCTATCGCCTCTCCTACCAAAGGTATGGATTTCAAATCCCACTTTTTACCTCATGTGTGATAGATCTGTCCATATCTATTAATGTGTGTTCATGAGTTCTCTTCTCCCCGTCGCCTCTCCTCCCGAAGGTATGGATCCCAAATCTCACTTTTTAGTCATGTGTGTTACATCCGTCCATATCTGTTAGTGTCTTTTTTGTGTGGAACCTAGAAAGGAATGGGGGAAATGGATGTGGGAGGTAAGGTGGACCTATTTGTGTTGGGCTGGAAGTGGTAAGGTTGTTAGGGGTAGCCTCGATGTGGTCCTCACGCAGACGAAGACATGGATGGTGGTCCTTTGTCATTCCCGAAATTATCACCTTCATGTCGTCCTCACGGTGAGCCTTCTAGGTGTCCGGTGGTCCACACTCTCCTTCAGCTTCCACTATATCCTTCAGCTTCCACTATATTCTTGTCCCTCCTCCTGTGACTCTTCTTACTTCTATGGGTGGGCTACTGATTCAAGTAAAAAAGGGTATGAAACACTGGGAGTCGGACTAGTAGTTGTACAAGAGGAACATTACAGTACCATACACATGACCTTCAAAGGGGTTGAAGCAAATTAATTTGCTTCAGCCCTTTTCAAGCCCATGTGTACGATGCTTTATTGTTTGTCTTTTAGTTGTTAATAAATACATGTCCCCTCCTCCGACTCTCCTCTCCTTAATTCTATGGGTGGTCTCTGGTTCAAGTAAAGAAAGGGCATGAGACACTGTGAGTTGGAGTGGTAGTTGTACAAGAGAAACATTACAACACGCTTCAAGAGCACACTTGTCACGAAGTACGTTACCAAGAATCGCACGCCCTTCACGAGGTATCATTTTGTGTCGCCAGAAATATAGGAGGCCTTTGTGCGGATAAAGACGATGACTGAATTTCGACAGAAAAGTGTGACGCACAAGGCTCTTCAGGCACAAAACACTCAGCCCACAGACTTGGCACCGCTGGGTACACGGGTAAAATCCAGTAATGGAGGATGAAGGATGAGCTCACAATCCGATCAGAGGCCTTCCCGCCATTTGCCGAGATCACAAATGAGTACACCCCGAAACTGGTTAAGAGCGAGGTCATCAACTACGTCTTCGGGCGTCACCTCTTTCAGAAACACCATAGACGAGGAAGTGTCCCAACGCTTGGTAAGATATGTTAAACTATATAGTTGTTAATAGGTCCATAACTTCATGGAGTCTAAAATAACATGATTACCTCTTATAGCAAACATTGATTACCGAATCTTTCGAAGGCTCCTTCCATGCAGTCAGGGAGAGGGATATACTATCCACGGTCCTGGGAAATAAGGAGCACCCAAGTTGTACGCGAGGCCTAGGGGTTTACGTACCTTGGATGCATGGATTTCCAAATAACTCCGAGGCATACAGGAGTAGGAAGAGATCCAAGGCCGAACACGAGGAATGTATGAAATGAGACTTTGATGCAAAACTTGAGAACATAACTGCCTCACTTCGAGAGGAGATAGATGCGTTGAGGGAAGAACTAAGAGAAGTCCGCAACCAGTCGCAAGCCACCCCCGTTATTGCAGTACTCAGTCCCCCTCAACGTCGAAGTAGCTGCGCGTCCGCGCCACTTTCTAAACATAGCAACGACTACTTACCTATCGACGATGTCCAGTTAATATACATATCTAGAATGCTATATAGATAGACCTGGTGGATGCTTTAGCTCATCGTGTATCGTTATGTAGGGGGCCACACCGTGCATCCTCAGAATCAGGGTTGTTGGCTCCATTCCTATTGACGCTAGGCAGGGGTTGGCGTATCCATGTCTGCCAAGGACGTTGGTGCACAGTGCCCAGCTAGGGACCAACTTCGCGAAGGTCCAGATAGATAGGATTAATGACGTTGTCAGGGCCATCTTGCTGAACAAGCCCTGAAACAAATAAATCATGACACTTAGGGATGTCATCCACACATTCGTCCAATGGCCCAAGAGGGACATCACTTTGAACCCTTTCGTGCCACGATCTCCACATGATCATGCCTATCAAACAGAGCCCTTTATAACTCCACCTCAAGTTCCACTTCACAAGTCCATCGCATCAGCTCCCGTGGAGACGACGCCGAAGATGTATCACAAGCGAGCCACTAAGGCCCAACCAAAGAAGACTAAGCCACCTCTCGAATCCTAGAAGTACCAGCTCGGACTATCGTTGGTTCTTGAGTCACAATTTCCTAGCCTTGGACTCGCTTACAGGTCTTTGCATACCTGGTACATGCAGATGTCTAACAGGAAGCCAAACCAGTAAAGTGGACTCACCGTGAGATACATGTAGGTGCATTTTTTCCATGACTTAGGCTAAATCGTCGTGACCTTCGAAGACTTATTTTTACTATTCAACCTCGACGAACTTGACGTCTCACTTCTACGATGCTCGACACTGTAAATGCACTGTACAATGAAGTTATACATTCACGTAATACCTATAAATGTCATAACTCATTACTTATGTATAGATCCATGATGCAACGAGTCCGGCAACGGCGATAACCGGTGGGTTTTCTCGACCCACACTTGGTTTCTGAGCAATCCATCAACGCAAATGCATCCTTCGTCGAAGAATACATAACGACGGGATTGTTTTCTCACACTGACAAGGAGTACATCCTGGTACCCTTCAACCAAAGGTAAGTGTTTCACTAGTTGCCATACAAGTTTCATTTGCACGTTACACGCAACATGAACTAGGATTAATCACTATGGTAACACACATGACTAGGTCTCATTAGATTCTGATTGTGATTGTATCAAAGTGTAGTAAGGTAATATATCTTGATTCCCTACTTAGGAGAAATCGCGACTTTACCCGTGTGCAACAAACAATTGATAGGTAAACTTATTTCCTCTATACAAAACTCTATTGTAGTCTTCCCTTCGTTTGAAATGGCCGAGACTAACTTTTTGGCATCACGTAGGTCGTTCAGTGCTTACATTGCCCAGGGAGGGAGACATAAGGAATCCAGCGTCACACTACGACAGAGGATGCGATTTCTAATACCCGCTACAACACAATAATCCTGCTATATCACACTTCATTATAATGCCTCTATAACTGATAATATCTATATATGTAATTCTATTTTTGCAGTGCCAACAACAGCTACAGGGTAATGTACGTGGATTCTATATTTGCCGCCATATATAAGAAATCATGGACATAAGACAAATGATTCAGAGGTTTGTCAACCTGCCAATAAACATTTCATGATTATCAATTTATATATATATGTGTGTGTGTGTGTGTGTTTGTGTGTGTGTGTGTGTGTATATATATATATATATATATGACTATATATATATATATATATATATATATATAATATATATATATATATATATATATATATGCTAATGACTTTAACACTGCTAACGACGGCGCATGGAATTTGATAAAAGTACATTCGATCTTGACAAACTCGCCAAAGTTCAAGGACATCTCTCTGAATTCTTGATGGAGGAGGTCATACACAAGAATGGAGAGTTCCACGCCAATGATGATGATTATATATTTAAACATTTGATATAATTGTAATAACTCAATTGTGCTTTAGTCGTTTAATTTATTTGTGAGATCTATATAATTATTGTCGTGTACTATATGTGTGATCTGTTTGCTTATTTTTAGAGGTCATGGCTAACATTGCCTGAGGCTAGCCAAAAAAATAGAAAATAATTTAGTTATTAAAATAGCTATCATGGACGGTTTATAACAACTCACAAACAGTTTTTGGTATTAGCCGTCTGTGATATGTGAGATATCACGGACGACTATATTTAAGAATCGTATATGATATCTATAATATCATAGATGGTTTTTTGTATTAGCTGTTTGTGGTATCTGATATATCACAGACGGATATGTTTAAGAAACGTCTCTGATATCTGGTATATCGCAGATAGCTTTATTAAAAAAACCGTCTGTGTTGTAATTTATCATAGACGGTTTGAAAACCGTCTGTCAGTGGCGGACCCAGAGAATTTGATGAGCCTGGGCAAAGAACAAAATCTAAATAACAAGCGTTCAGAAACATAGATCATAATACGCAGCGTGTCTGTCTTTAGCTTCAGAAGCTAAAGGCAATATAAACAAACGCTTACAATATGACTAGAGAAATATAGTATGTGAAAAAAAAGATCACCAAAAACTTTCTTGTGTTTAAATTTTAAAAACACCTTGCTTACAAAAGTAAAAAATTTCAGCAAACTAACCCTTCTAGAAAACGTGTACACTACATTGTACACCCTGGGTCCAGGATCACGTCTACAGCCCAAAATTGCAACAGTTGGTGTGAACAGACTAGAGCAAACCCTTGATAACAAACGGGTTTTCTCATCAAAATCAAACATACCACATATTATAATCTTCAAAATAAGATGTTGACAAAACAAAATGACCGCTGTCTACCGCTACACACGACTATTAGCTTCGTGAAGAAATGCCGGGTGCACAAGAATTTGATTAACACGGCCAACATTCTTGATAGCTAGAAATGCACATGAAGTGATACAACTACAACACTGGCATCGAATGTTCGTTGCATAGACAAGATTTGAATCTAACCAGCGGTACATTTCTTGGGTGAAATGAGCAGAGCTAAAGAGAAACAAAATTTGCAGAGGATATAACACACATCCTAAAATAATTTACATCATGATATGATATGAGGTACACATAAAACAATACAACAGCAGAATACACCTTTCTTTCCTTAAACAACCAAAACACCAAATTGGCCGCAATGTTTGTACGGGAATGCAGTAATTACAAATCAAAATAATCAAGAAAAAGAAAATGGAAGATAGACAGAGCAAATCCTGATAAAGATTATAAAGGCAGCATTGATTTAAAAAAACATTTTTACATTAAATTTCCTTTGAAATGCAAACCAAAAACAAATCAATTTCCTCCAAACCAAAAAACAAGCAGATGGGAACTACAGGCGACAACCCAAACAAAAGAAATCCCCGAACCTCGCATCGCTAAAAGAGAGATCGCTGCTTCAAAAATAACAAGGAATGGGGCCAAAGCACCCCCAAGATCGAACCTTTTCCAAGCCTAGATCGCCGCGAAGGACAATATTCAAGGGAAAACCAAGAAACAGAGGTCACAAAAGGATAGATCAAGGCGCTCCTCAGCCCTCGCCCAGATCAACGCGGCCGCTTCCAGGTACGTACGCTCTCCACTGCTCTTTCCTCTTCTTCTTCCCCTTTGCTTCCTACGGAATTATTGGCCCCAGGCTTTTGCTTCTGCTCTTGCTTGCTTCCAGTGGCGGACCTTGCCGAGGATGAGCCCGGGCAGGGCCCTGGGTCCGCCCCTGCCGTCTGTGATAACCACATGTTATCATAGATATATGAATTCAGACGATTTGAAAACCATCTGCAGTAACAGTTTTCAACCATCTGTGTTGATTATTTCTATAGTAGTGGCAATTTCAGGACAAAAGAAACATCAAAAAAGTTTTGATGCTGAGGCAGAATCGAACGCGCGTTCATGCCACATAAAGTGCATGCACTTACATACATTTTAACCCGTACCACAAGAACTCCAGATTAAAGTAGATAAAGTTAATGAACCAAACTACGTACGCAAAATTACAGGAGCTCAGTTGCTCAAATATCATTAATACATATCGATCTACTTGGAGAACTTAAGGAGATTAGCGACCTCGCACCCAAGGTAATGGAATGGCAGCCTCTGCAGTGAAGAAGCGCCCAATTGATCGGTCAGCTGCTGCTGATGCACTCCGACATGTACAGCTGATGCACCGACCTTGCCGTGGAAGAGCTGGTCCAAGTTCTGGTGCGACTCCAGGAGCTTGTCCAGGATCGACCAGTCCGCGGCGGCGCTGAAGCGGTTGACGCGGTTCAGAAGCATCTCGCCTGTGCTACCGCCGGACGTCGTCACCTTCATCATATTCTGGGAGCACCCGACGTCGAGCGTGTTCATGGTGGCCGGCGGGCGGGAGATGAACACATGGCCGCCAGGCGACGTCTCGGCGCTCGTGAGCTGCGGCAGGTGCATTGAGGGGTCGAAGGTGGGGAAGCCGCCCCCGTGCATGAGCTGGTGGAGGCCGTGCTTCTGGTCCACCGGCGTCACGACGACGGTGCGATGGAATTGGGACTGGAGCTCGTCGTCGTCGGCCGATGCCACCATGTCCGGCTGGTCGAAGCCCCTCTGGATGCTCTTCTTCTTGAAAACCCTACACACCACCCACCCATCCTCCTGCATATTCCACATTTCAACAACCACCGTTAATTAAACAATCTGTATTGCTATCGATCACTGCATGGATCTCCAAGCCTCCAATCAATACTGGATCAAGTAAATTAGTACTACTAGCTAGTGCCATGCGCGTGCTTACCGGTACTATTAGTACGTTCTCGTCGTCGAGGCGGTACTCATGCATGATCCAATCGGTCTTCTTACCGTGCGGTGCCCTGCCGATGTAGAACACCAGCGTCTTCCTCAGGCCGATCCTCTTGCCGTTGCCGAGGAAGATGGCCTTGTCCCGCCCCGTCGCCTTCCAGAACCCCGCCGCCGTGGCCCGGTTCGTCCTCGTCCCCGTCGGATACTTCTTGTCCTTGTGGCTGAAGAAGTACCACTCGTCCTGAGGCCCCGTCCCAATCCTGCACCGATCTGCATGCACCAAGCCAACATATTGTAAATTAAGATCTGCGTCTAATTCTTGCTAAATTTGTACATGACATGTAGAAATTATAGTTAGCAATATATATATATATATATATATATATAGAGGGCGTGCAGTTTGTTACTTTTGAGATCCCAGGGCTCAAGCTTGTTGAGGTCAATCTCCCGTATGACATCAAGATCTATGGCATCATAGGCAACCTTCCTCCTCAGGTAGTAGTAGAGGAGCTCCTCGTCGGTCGGGTGGAACCGGAAGCCCGGAGGCACGGTCAGCGGCGCCGCGACGCTCGGATGCATTGCTTCTCTACCGCCAATGATCTGAGAAACACATGCACACCACATTAGAAGCTTCGGACCACAGCCATATATATATATATATATATATATATATATATATATATATATATATATATATATATATATATATATATATATATATATATATATATATATATATATATATATATACACACACACTACTACGAAAAAGATCATCACAGGCGGTTCCAACGTCATCACGAGCGGTTTTATGAACCGTCAATTTATGGGTCGAATAATACGAGATCATCACGGGCGGCTTTGCGAACCGTCGTGGTGCAATATCACGAGCGGTTCGTAACTAAAACCGTCGCGATAGTTATAATCACTGAGCGGTTTTTAATTAAGAACCGTCGTGATTTCTCAAATATCACGACGGTTTTAGTTAAGAACCGTCGTGATATTATATATCACGACGGTTCTTAACTAAAACCGCTGTGATATTTATAATCATGACGGTTCTTAATTAAAACCGCTGCGTGATTATAACTATTACGACGGTTTTAGTTACGAACCGTCTATGATATTCTCTCCTAAACCTATTTACATTTATTGGCTAGCCTCGAAATGCTAGCCATGCCTTCAAATAAGCGGATCAACATATACATGTATACATCCAATTCACATCTCAATTCCTTTCACAAACATAAAACATCCATTTTATTAAGATTAGAGCCTACCATTACAATATCTCAAAACATTACAATATCTCAAAAGAACGAGCAGGTTACACAACAAGAATAGAGAAAAAGCAAAGATCATCTATGCCTTCTCGCCCATTACAATATCTCAAAACAACGAGCAGTTACACAACGCATGAGTGGCACGGTTGTACGAGCTAGTTGCTTCGCGATGTCTTGCCTCCGTGAGACTTATGCGTCGTGCGCAAGGAGGAGGACAAAGAAAGAGGAGGAGAATAGCAAGGAGGAAGAGAACAACAAGGAGGAAGAGGAGACCAAACAAGGAGGGGAGAACAGAAGGAGGAGGAGGACAAAGAAGGAAGAGAAGACCAAGAAGGAGGCGGGTTTTGGTTATATTTATAGGGAGGGAGGGAGGCGGAGCTACGATCCGTGGGGTGAGGATTGGTCGATTTCTATTGGCTATGATTGGATCAAGTAGGATCGACGGGCCTACAGATTATCACAGACGGTTCTATATATAGAACCGCTCGTGATGAATGAATATCACGCACGGTTCGATATATAGAACCGTGCGTGAATTAGAGCACAAAATTTTATATACCGATGCAATATAAACAACTAGTCTGAAAAGATAAAATAGCAAAGTTTTATATGGCTTATATATACTCATTTGAAAGGTTTCGACGAGATCTACAACTTTTCAGCTTGAAGCAAAATCCAAATTCACAAGGAAGACTAAGAAAAAGGCAAAACAGACACCAAAAACTTGCAACGCAGGTTTAGGTCCAAAGATGGCCGATTTTGGGGATCTTGGAGGCGACTGGCGCAAGCAGGTCGTTATTTTGGATCGGGCTCGTCGTTAGCTTTCCAACGAGTACAAGAACGTCGAAACGGACACCGTATGCAAAAGTTATGCCCGCTTTCTCAAGGTGTCTCAAAACTGAATCATACTCGGACTTAAGCGGAAAATATGAAATTTTGAGGAATTGCAAGGCGGAAACATATCACGACGGTTTTATTATAAAACCGTGCGTGATACTAGAATATCCTGACGGTTTTATAATAAAACCGTCGTGTGATATTCCAAATTATCCTGCACCGTTTTATAATAAAACCGTCAGGATAATCAAATATCACGATGATTTATATTATAAAACCGTCGTGATATTCGAAGATCACGAATCGTTCAGCGGTAAGAACCGTCTATGATACTCCTTTTTCCCGCCACAAATACCACGACGGCCTCCAAATTAAAACCGTCTATAATAGTATACATCACAGACGGTTTCACAAAACCGCTCGTGATTTGGCGTCTAGTATTAGGTTTTACGTAGTAGTGATATATATATATATATATATATATATATATATATATATATATATATATATATATATATATATATATATATATATATATATACACGTTTGTCACTGGACAAAATTAAGAACGAGCATGCACGCACATACCTTGGAAATTAAGGCTCCTTTGCTTTGGTTTTGCTCACCTTGAAAGCAACAGGCTAGGGACAGGCAGGAAAGCCAAGATGGGAGTGAAAGGTTTGTGTTTGTGATGTTGTAACAGGAGGAGGAGATCGATGTGAGTTATAAAGAAGAGGGAGGGAGGTAGGGTTTGGGAACTTGGGATGATCTGATCTGGGATATGATCCACAACGACAAGACTTTTAGTTATAATATTTGGGAGTGACTATTGTCAATGCGACTGAAATTTTTTTATCTCTCAGTCACTTGAAGTTACACTTTCAATCAACTAAAATTGTAGTTATTTTTTTGAAGGGGAGCTGCAATTTTAGTTGATTGAGAGTGCAACTAAGTGTAACTTTAGTTGTACTCTGAATCACCTGAAGTTGCAGTTGTTTTTTTAGGGGGACTGCAATTTTAGTTAATTGAGAGTGCAACTTCAAGTGACTGAGAGATAAAAAAATTTCAGTCGTCTTGGCAATAGCAAAACCGATAAAATATTATGGCATTGAGGAATGGGAGTTAGCTGTGGATGCTACGTATATATGTATGCTTGGTTAGTCAGTGGGAGTGTTTGCACCGGTCATGACTGGTTTTGGAAGGACTAAAGAAAAGAAGGGAGATTGTCTCTGGACCAGGGGACGTACCTGCCACAAAAATGGCCTCATAAGGAGCAATGAGATGTCTCCATCTGCGATAGTGCTTCATAACGTACGTGATCTTTTGCAAATATGCCCTCGAAAGAGACTATTACTTGTTAACTAAGAAATGTATCTTATTGAAGCAGCCAACGATAGCTTAGCCTAGTAGTGTGGTATATTGTCTTTCTAATTAATGACCAGAGTTCAGCTTCTACGGATTAGATGAGTTATTTGTATAAATTTTTCCTTCGATTGTCTAGAGTTTAAACCAGTAGCATATGAGTTGTGAGCCTTAAGATAACTACCACTATCAGAATATGTTGATTTCTTGAGAGCCCGAAACACTGGTGTACACTAGCCAATTGTCCTTACCATCTAAAAGATAAATCTTATTGAAGCATGTTTTGTCGTGTTTGTGTGTGTGAGAGAGAGAAGTTATTCGCATGATGAAGCGGGCAGAGTGGCTATACTTGTGGTGAGTTGGAGGTTTTGCATATGCATATTGAGAAAATTTGATCGATGTCATTGATGTTTTTGGGCTTTTGAATTTTGCCATTACTTTTTGTCTTTTTGGTTTGGTGCCACCACCGAAATTGCAAATTTCTTTTGAAAATACCACTAGTGACTTAATTTTTCTCAAAATGCCACAATTACTCTTACCATTTTATTCTCCCCCTTTCCTCCTCTGTTCTCCCCATGGACCATCTCTATCTTTCTCACTCCTTTCTACTCCCTCTATTTAAGAATGTATGATGTTTTGGACATTGATAAGGTCTCCAACATATAACTTTAAACTACTTTTATATGAACATGTTTGTTAAAAATATCTAATTATTATAATATGGAAGTATTTTTCATAACTAATCTAATAATACCATTTTCATTTGACCAATCTAAACAATTTTTTATATATAAATAGTGGAAGTTAAAAAAGTTTGACTGTACGCTTTCTAAAACGCTATACATTTCTAAATGGAGGGAGTAGTTATACATTTCTGAATAGAAGGAGTAGGTGTTAGTTGAATGCTGGTGAAACGAGCAAAATGGCAATTAAGGATACAAATTTTGTGAATTGAAAAGGGCACAAGGGTCATTTCATCTTGGTCAAAGGGCTTTGACTTTGCCAGAGTGGCATTTTCTAAAGGAGTTTGCATTTTATGGCATAAACCAATCAAGCAAATGAGCAATGGTAAAACCCAAATGCCACAAAACATCAGTGGCATGGACTGAATTTTCCCGTGCATATTCCTTCTAAGGAAGAGGCATTTTGAATGGCAAGGGTGCATATGTAAAGTTCCAATTAATAAATACAAACTTAATTTAGATCATCCTTTGACCAGTCGTGGGGAGTCAAGAAATTAAACCTTTCATTCCATTATTCCATATTCTATTTATGCTCTTCTTCTAATCCCTACATGTTCCATTATTTTATTCCAATAGGCTAAGAGTTTGTTATTCTTTCAAGCGAGGACTCAATCGCCTTGATTACCACATAATTTACTTATCCCATGTAGAGATCTAGCTAAGGTAAACTTTCAAACATTGCGGGTGATACGTATCTGATCTTAAATTAAATTCAGATCTGATATTTGACCTTCTTATCAATTGCCCAAATTCACCCTCTACTTTTAACTTGTGTTAGGCCGTGTGGATAGTCGTGATTAAGTGGTGATGAATAATTGATATTTGGATTACTTTATAATTTGCCTTTATAAAAGTTTCGGTCAATCACAGTCGAAGGTTTCGAGTTCAAGTGGTTTCGGTCACGTATGAGTGGTTTTACTTGGGTCCGGATGGTTTTGCTTTGCTCTTAGTAGTTTTGCTTGGGTTCGAGTGGTTTTGATTGCTCCGAGTGATTTTGGTCTGCCCTAGTGGTATCGAACAGCTTTCGAGTGCCATTGGAGTATCGGATGGCTTTCGAGTGACATCGGAGGATCCCACGACATTTCGATCACGACATGCTTTGGCTACGGCATTTACGACCATGGCATTTCGACCACGGCAGTTTACGACCACATTGTTTGTTGGTTACAACCACACTCACTCAGAGTCGCTTACGGCCACGTTGTCCCAACTGATGTTTACGACCATTCAGAGTCATTTACGACCACGTTATCCCAGCTAATGTTTACGACCACTCAGAGTCATTTATGACCATGTTGTCATCGGTTATGACCACGTTGTCTGTTCATGGTCGTAGCCATAGTACCTAGTCGATACTCGATAGTCGCAAACTCTACTGGTCGATACTCGATAGTCGTAAACTTTACTGGTCGATACTCGATAGTCGTAGACTTTACTGGTTAGTCGATGGTTAAAGGCCTTGCGGTCGATGGTCGTAGACTTTGCGGACTGCTGTCATAGTCGTAGACTTTACGAACTGTTGTCATAGTCGTAGACTTCGTAGTCTTGTCGTCATAGTCATAACTTTGTGTTGTCTTTGGTAGACGAAGGCTTTTTATGATCGGTTGTCGTAGGTTTTACGGTCGGTACTCATAGACTGCATGGTCGATACGAGTGTTTCAGCTCTTGATATCTTTGAGTACTTCGAGTACTCATCACTGCTACGAAAGAGGCTATCTTTGATTTGTACATCACGCACGGTTCATACGGAACCGTGCGCAGCTAAACTATCACAGACGGTTTATACTAGCAACCATCTGTGGTATTTTCATAGACGGTTATTAATACAAACCGTCTTTGATAATTAAGACATCACAGACGGTTCGTGTTAATAACCATCTGTGAACTTTCACAGACAGTTCTTATAACGAACCATCTGTGATAATTGAGACATCACAGACTATTCGTGTTAATAACCGTCTGTGAAAGTTCACAGACGGTTCTTATCACGGACCGTCTATGATAAGTAAGACATCATAGACGATTCATGTTAATAATCGTCTGTGAAAGTTTAGTACTCAATTGCTTCTTAGTGATCAGAGGTTAGTACTCAATTGCTTTTAATAACTTATATGCATGCTTTTGTAATTGAAAGAGATGATAGATAAGTTTTTATTTAGATCTAGCTAGCTAGGTTTACAAAGATCTTAGCGATTGCCCAGAAAAGGGAAATGTGTTGCCCAAAAAAGTGATTCCCAGATCTTAGTTTTCAGGGCTTCATATGCTTCTTCTTCGACTTTTGGAGTTGGAGGATCAGCCGCTGAGTTCTCGAATGCCGTGAAGATTGTCCTTGCTCTCTGCACTTCCTCCTCCAGACTGGTCAAATCATTAGCACGGTCCATAATCTCATAAAGGATGCCATGATAAGCTTCCTCAGAATCGGCCGCTTCTACTTGATCAGCAATGTTATCCATGTGTCTCTCTACTGCCGCAAAAGCTTCTTCCGCTTTGTGCACATTGCATAGAAGAACGAGACTGAGAGCTGTTTCCCTTTGATGAGCGGCAACGAGACACCTCCATCGACGGCGGATAATGAGGTCCAGCTGACGGATTATGGAAGCGAGTGTAACATCCTGTAAAGTTAAATTTCGGATTATAAATTTTCCTTGCAATAATTGCTGTTATTTTGATTTGAAATTGATTCTCTTTAAAACATTTCTTAATTAAAGGATTGAGAATTCCAATAGGCAAAAAGGGATGAAATAATAGAACATAAAATATTAAAAAGGAGAATCTGAAAAGATGATCCAGTGCCAAAAAGAATGTAGTTGATCCTAGATAATGGAATGTATATGGGGTTAAATCTTTACAAAAGAAACGAGAGAGAGAAATAAAATAGAAAAGTATATATGTAAATACAAATATTTATATATGAAAATGGAAATAATAAAAAGGGTTTTAAATGAATAAAAATGTGTAGATGAGCTCCCTTAAAGATAGGGATTTAGAAATATATATATATATATATATATATATATATATATATATATATATATATATATATATATATATATATATATATATGTATATGGGTTAAATCTTTACAAAAGAAACGAGAGAGAAATAAAATAGAAAAGTATATATGTAAATACAAATATTTATATATGAAAAATGGAAATAATAAAAGGGGTTTAAATGAATAAAAAAATGTGTAGATGAGCTCCCTTAAAGATAGGGATTTAGAAATATATATATATATATATATATATATATATATATATATATATATATGTACATAGTTGCAAATATGTGAAAGAATTGAGTGAGATTAAATAAAAAAACAGAAAAGAAAAATATTTTGTTTTGGGGTCACCACGGATCGGCCCACCAACCTCTACCACCACACACCCCGCCTCCCGACTGCTTTTTTTTCTTCTCCGCCTCCTCCTGCGCCGCGCCTCGCCGCAGCAGCGCCCGCCTCCGCCTCTCTGCTGCCCTTCTCGCTGGCGCGCCCTCGGACAACAGATATCTCGCCTCTTCGGACAAGAAGCGCCGCTTGTCCGAACGCCGCCAAGACTCGACCGCGCCTCTTCCCGTCAGGCGCTAGGTCGCTCGTCTCTCCCTCCGTGGCGACCATGCGAGCCTCCCCGCCGCCACCGCCCACGGGTTCTCCCCGCCACTCCTCTCTTTCTTTTCCCACAGGCTCGCGCTGTCCCTCCTCTCTCTTTTTCCCGCCTGCAAGTGACTTCCCCGTGGCAAGCATGCGCCCACTCCACCGCCGCCGCCCCGGCGCACTCCTCGCGTCTGTGCTCGCCCGAGCGGTCGCGCAGACTCGCCGAGTCCCAAGGCCCCCCGCCCGCCGCCCGGCATTGCCGCCTGGTGACATCTTGGCCACCTCCCATTGCCAGCCCTCTTCCGCCGCCTATAAAAGCCGCTCGGCCTCCCATTGTTCTCCCACGCCTCCTCTTCCTCTCTGGCGTAATTGAGCCTTAGAAGCCCAAAATCACCCCTGCCGTGCTTCTTCCCAACTCCGCGACACCCTCGCCACACCCCGTCCCACCCGAGCTCAATTCCCGCTCCTACACCACCTCCAGAGCCTCACCAACTCATTTCCGGCCTCCCCCGGAGCTCCCGACCACCGCACATCGCCGGCGCCAGTGAGACCTCCTCAAGCCCCGCCGTCCGCCGCCGACCCTCCGGCGCCCCGGCCCGCCGACCCTCCATCGGCTTCACCGGTGTCGGGATTACATTTCACGCACCCCAGGCACCTCTCCGACCACCCCTCGCCGGCGCCACCGCGGCCCCTCACCGGCCTTTGCCTCCGCTACTTGGCAGCCTCCCGGAGCCACCTCAAAAGGATACAACATCCTTAAGGGGTAGGCAAAGCCTCCCGCCCACTTGGTTACCGGCGCACTCTCTTTCCCCCGGCTCCCGTGGCGTTGAGCCCCGGCCCGCTACCGGGTTGAGCCATTTCTTTATTTTCGAACCAGCAGGTGGGCCCTGCCGGCCGAGCGAGAGGACCCGCATCGACAAGCGGACCCCACCCGCGAAGAGGTCGGGAGCGTCGAGACACCGCCATATGGGTCCCACCGTCGAATTAATAGTTTTGGAATTTATTTAAACTGAGGACTTTGAAATGTTATAACTTCTTCATTTTAACTCCAAATCAAGTGAGACAAATTTCTAAATTCGTCTAAATTCAAGATCTATCTAATAGAACTGAAATCATAATTTTTAGAATTTATTTGAATTTCTGGTGTTATTTGGTTGATTTTGTTGCCTTTCTTTTGCAAATTTTCGCTTGGTTAAAATAGCGACGAGGCACAAGAAGAGGAAGCAGAGGCAGTCACGACCCCTACCCACCTCCAAGAACCCCGTGACCAAGGCGAGTTACCACTTTGACCATATTGAACCCGTATTTATGCAAATTATTTCTTTTAAATTATCCATGTGCATGCTTTATTTTATGTGGTATATCATGTTCGTAATTTCGTAATGTAGTTATACATCCGATATTATGCTTGCTAGTATTACCGTTGAGACATGTTGATATATGTGAACCTTGTCGTAGTAGTAAAACTAGTATAAAGTAGATTTCCCAAATAGAGTATAATGTAGCGACTTGCTTAGTCATGCTAGATAAACGGGGACACTCGCTTGTCCCAAAAACTCTCACATGCACACGGAAAATGATTTGGGCAATCATGGTGGGAATGATGATGAAAAGTTTGGAACTGTTATTTTATGTCCCAAAAATCTTCAAACTTGCTTAGTATCCGGGTGGATGAATTGAAATTTGGAATGTGGTGCGGTGGGAGCACAAAAGTTGTGGATTATGGTAGAACTATCCGAGATAACACTAAGGACTGAATCTTGTCATGTTAGCCCGTAAACAAGACAACCACATGTCTCGTAAAATACAACTTGGCTAAGTAGCAGATCGAAACTTCCGACTCATCTCACCGTAGTGGATAGACGTGGTTATGCAAGGGCAAAGGAGGCCTAAAGGGACACCAAGGGAGGTGACGTTCACCGTACGTACTAGCATTGGGGAGAGGAGCCCGCATAATGTTAGTAGTCGTGGTGAACATCCCGCAACGTATGGGACCCACCGCAGTGGGAACAAATTTCATAGGGTGAGATGACTAGTGGAACTAGATATTCTGAACAGTCATGTGATAATCCGTTTGACCACCTGACCAAGGAATCGGGTGGGGCAATGGGTGGATTATCGCTTGTGGTGAAAGTGTACACACTCAAAGTCAAAACTATTCGAATAGCCGTGCCTACGGTCATGGGCGCACATGGGATACTTAACTAGATATAGTTCGTTTCAAAATGGTTTGCGAAGGAATGGGAGAATAGAGGGCGATGGACGCCTAGTTTGGAATTGGCCTCGGTTTTGTCCCAAAGTAAGTTAAGTGGCTATAACACCGAAAGATGCAATATGATGCGATGCCATGTAATGGTGGATGGTATCTGTAGACGCTATTACAAAGGCTATACTTCACTTTACTTTTATTAAAAAGCTGCTAGATCTCAGGGATTTTAATTATGTATTCACATGCAATTTTTGGCAAACAAACAAACCCCAGCCTTTCCTTGATCTAGCCTAGCATATAAATTACTGCATTCTGTGTGGTCACTTGTCGAGCACGGTGGATAGTGTGCTCACACTGCAATATCAAAACAGACATGAACTCGTGGTCACTATGAGCATGAAGATGTCCCTACAAGGAGGAAGGCAACAACGATGATAATTAGGGCGCTGCTTACGTTTCTTTTGGGCCCAGACAAGTTAGACTTTAGGCTGTGTGTGCATGTATATGATCTAAGTCTAGATGATATACACTGCACACATATTCCCCAGTCGCTTGCCTGTGGCGTTGGCTTACTTTTGTTCCGCTGTGATACTTTGATGACTGATAACATTTGGCCCTGGGGCCCCTTTTGTAAACTATTGCCCGACGTGGCGTACTTAAAACTTTGGACTGTAATATTTGATGTATGCGGTGTATGTATGATTCAGCAATGTACTGTGTGCACTAACTACTGATCCAGGGATTAGTGCAATAATCACAGAGGATTTCGGATTGAAAAATCCGGGTCCGACAGAGCTGGTATCAGAGCATACGACTGTAGGATAAAGGCCTTAGTATGGACGTTAGATAAAGGATATGATTGCAATTTTATCAAACTTATAAACAGAATTTTCAAAAATATAGCGTAATATTTCTTTTCTCTTTAGTTCTGCTCTAATCTATCTTCATTAATATTTTAAAATGTTACTGACCCTAGTAATTCCTTCTACAGATGGCGGGATATGCGGCGGAGGTGACTGGGACTTCTGTCTCACGGCCTTCCCCATGGGAGTTCGCCACCTCCTCCATGAGCTTTGCACCACTTGGGCTATAAGGACCAGCCCATGTACCGCGGGCGCAAGGCCGTGGCAGTGGAGTGGAGGCTGGGTGGTTGAGGTGTTCATCACGCCAAGAGAGCACAGATCCCCTCACGCCTTCCGAACCGAGCACACCAGAGCACCGGGTAGCGGCTATTCAGATGCACCCGTCTCGCCACGCCCGACTACTGCGACGATACAAGAACAGCATCGCAAGACACGCCATTTTTCTACTTCCCATCGCGCCAGAGGGTGCGCAGACAACGAGACCTACTCGCCGGTTGTTGAGGACAACCCGATGCTTACGCATCGGTTGATCTCACCCGCTATGGGCTCGGCTCACACACCGCTCGGAGGAGATCACTACTCCGCGCCCACCTTGTCTCCCAAAGACACGGAGATGGCGGCCCTCGGGGCAGCTTGCTCGGTCGGCAGGGCCTTGGCGGCGGCCAAGGCGGCGGGCAACAGCAATAACAGTACGATCGCAGCGGGTCCCAGCTCCGCTGCTGCTTTCAAGACCTCCCACCCCACCCGGCCGGGGACGCAATGGACCCCACACCCTACTTACCGCGCAAGAGTGCGTGCGACCTCCGGGACCACGATGACTACGGGCCACGGAGGGTCACGCCACCGCTCCGTTCGAGACCGACCCCTCAGGAGTTCGGTGGCGGTAGGTCCGTTCTCGATCACCGACTTATGGTCCCTCCACCAGTGCGGATTCATGGAGGAGTAGATCGGTGGTGCGGTACTTGCATGATGTGGCGCAAGTACTAAGGGGTGTATCGTAGCATGTTGTCCAAGACCTTCGTATCGTAGTAGTTATTCCGTCGAACTTTAATTAATTATGTTGTAATTCTAAGTCCGACCTAGAAGCTGGCTATGTGGTGTTTTATTCTAAGGAACCAGCCTTGTGTTTAAAAATTACTTTTGTCGTTTATCTTGTTGGCTTTTATTTGCTGAATCGGCAGTCTTCTTTTGCTTTGCTTAGCATTAGTGCTAAGCCAATCGTATGTATAAATATAACTGCAGATGGTCACCGTAGGGTAACTAGGGCCCGCACTCATGCCACCCACAACCAAAGTGGAGGTTGACTCCACCCCAGGGTCTCGCCAACAGGCGTGGACCTGCAAGACCAAGGAGCCGATCTTCCACCCCCACCGACAAATCCCACGATGGCACGGTCATGGCGCGGAAACCCGCTTCTCGCAAGCCATTATTAATGGGCGCAAAGGCGACCCCACCGGTCTGTGGCGACCGGCGATTTTCGAGAACCCGCCCCTCACCTTCTCTTCTGCCGACGAACCTCTCGAAGCCGAGGATTGGCTTCGGGATACTGAAAGGAAACTGCGCCTAGCTAAGTGCGCGGAAGAAGACAAAGTGATATTCGCAGCTCATCAGCTCCAGGGGGCAGCGGCAAACTGGTGGGAAAACTACCTTGCTGCTAGAGGACAAGAAGAGACCTCCACAGACAGCGACATGGAGGCCATACCATGGACAGAATTTAAGACGGCATTCAAGTCCAACTTCATTCCGACCGGAGTAATGCGGATGAAGAGGAACGAGTTTCGTACCCTCAAACAGGGGAACATGTCAGTTAATGAGTATCTTACCAAGTTCACACAGCTTGCCCACTACGTGTCGGGACCCGGATTTCCAAATCCGGCCCTCGTGTATTACAAAGACTAGTCCCGGATCAAAGCTAGTGCACACGCTAAACAAAGGACGATTACATTGCCAACAACGAAAATTACATTAATAAAGAGAGTACAGTGTCGAAGACCTTTACACAAACGAGGTTACAAGACCTCGCACTCACACAAAAGAAAAAGCACAATGAAGCAAAAAACCAATCCGGGAGACCCATCAATACGCCACGTGCAATTGACTGGGAAGCGCAACCTAGAACTCCCGAAAGCCTTCGTCGAATCCATACGCCCGTAGTCGAAAGTTCCATCTTGAGCTTCATACTCTTCTGGGTATTATTTTAAGTGTAGTATGTGAGTACATAAAGTACTCCGCAAGTCTTGGGAAAATGCAATAGATGCAAGGTCAAGGAACGAAATGGCAACAGAGGGGGTGAATGGTGCCTTAAAATTCTTTCCTTCGACAAATGAAATCACAAATTAAAGACAATGAGTGGTCGATCGATCGTTTTCGATCGAGAACGAGAAGACACCAAGCAATAAAACAAATCGACAACGAGAAGATAGTCGCCCGACAAAGATGAACAAGAAATACTAGTCGATCGAAACAGAGCAGCCCAAAGCACGATCGCCGTGACAAGAACTCGTAGAACTTTTGCCACCGAGAATCAAAACGAATGAAACTTGAAACCTAGCAAGAACAAGATATTTAAAAGTGAATTTACCAAGAAAATCAAAAGTCTTTGCTAAGGAGGGAGAGAGTGCCTCGGTCGAACTCGAGACAAAGTAACCGAGCGGCGGATCGAAAACACAAATTTCTCCGTCTTGATTTTTGCTCTCGGGAATGAATTGACCAAGTGGTCTTAGAGTATGAATCCCAGTTCAGAGCAAAAGGATACAAGCCAACTCTCAAAGAAAACACATAAAACAGAAGGAAATTAGAGAGGGCAAATGCAACAAGTAAATCATCTCAAGAACACAAACATGGAAAGATACACAGAGATGAATCCAATCTTTTCTATTTCACATGGAGGTTTCTACAGCCACTCCATCGGAGGTACACGAGCATCCATGCTCTTACCCAGAGACAACTCACACAAGATAGAGAGGAACACCGTAGCACCTGGGGACAACCTCACTTTGCTCCCGAGACCTAACCTCTCTATTTATAGTCTCACTAACGGGTCTCCACACGAGACAACCCGCTAACCGAGTGGTTAAGCTTTGCGTGCCTTGATGCTTTACCTGCCCTCTCGTGCAACGGCTCCACCGCTTGCCCGTTAGCGCCACCAACTCCACGAGCTCTCACAGAGCCTCTCCGGTGGGTCACAAGTGCTTTCCCGGTGGGCGCCTTCCCCGCAGCTTTGACATTTCTCCAAATGCCCCTCCACGCCTTCCGTGAAGCTTCCTCCACCGCTTTGCTATCCATGCCGTCGACCCCACCGGCACGACACGTCCTCTTCGCTTTTCCACGCTGCTCGACCTCAACAACTCCCTTGTCTAGTCCCGACCTCCTAAGCCTCACCAAGACCGCCTCGGTTCCCGCAACCAACAAAGACAACAAAACCATCACATAGCACCGATCCATACAGAAAACACAACCCCTTTCACTCAAACCGAGCTCAAGTCTTTTCCACGTAAAATAGACTTTACCAAACCTTGTCAAAATAGTGAACAAACCAGTCCACAAGGTCCATGACTTCACAAGGAACCCAACCGACCAAACCTCACCGTAATCGGACAAGAAATGCACCTCACGACCAATTTTAGTGATCCCGCACGACCACGGTCATCCAAACGATAACGTGGTCGAACACGGTTCGACCACGCTCAATTCTCGCTAACGTGGTGCGTGGCTCGATCGCCAACGTGGTCGCACCGCTAGCGATACAATGTGGTCGAGACCCAAGTCACGACTACCGACCACGCTCAAACCCGCGCTAACGTGGTCGAAGACCCTAGCGCCAACGTGGTCGATACTCCGACCGATACAACGTGGTCGACCGCCCGACCGCCCAACGTGGTCGAGGCTCCGATCCCACAACGTGGTCGAAACCCTAGCGCCGAGTGCCGACCACGGTCAAATCTTCCGAGGGCTCATAGCGTGGTCGAAGCTTTGGCGCTACAACGTGATCGAACGCCCCAATTGCCAACGTGGTCGTAAACCCTTCCGACCACGCCAAAGAACTCGACGCTGCTCGGTGGAACTGATTACCACCAACGTGGTCGTGCGCTACCCAGACTTCGATCACGTTCAAAATCGCCGGGCGCCACAACGTGGTCGTAGACCACCGATTGAGTTCAACGTGGTCGTATAAACTTCCGACCACGACCACCATGGTCGACAAAGACTTGAAGAGTTTCACCACGACCAAACGTGGTCGTGCGAACTGTGGACAAGTCGCACCGACTTCATTTCGCCCGAGTTAAGACTTTGCAATAAAAGCCCAAAACAAACTCAATTTACCTTCAACCAAGGGTCAATTACTCATCATAAAGATGGGATCATCTCCACATGATCTCTCAATCTCCCCCTTGATGAGTATATTGACAAACACCGAAAAATATGAAGTTGAGTTTGTAGAAGCCGACATGGTCCAAGGAAAGAAAATGAAATTATGACCATGTCGACGTAGGAATACTAGAGCAACACATAAAGAGCAAATTGATCTCCAAAGCTCTAGCAAGTTCCCGAAGTTGAAAAAAATTTTAAATCTATTCTCCCCTTTGGCAATAAACACATCAAGTATGCAAGAGAGAATAAGTCAAAATGATGGATGGAATGGCTGATTTTATTATTCAAAGTATGCGAGCCATGAGAATTATCCAAATGACCAAATGTATTACACCAAGCCATAACATACAAGTATGCTACTAAGATCATGACTATGTATGTAAAGAGAAGCTAAGCAAACAGATGGTATAATCTGATTTTTTTAATTTGAAGTGCTTAGCAAGTCAAGTCAAACAAGATTGTAGTCTAGCTAATGATATCCACAAATGATGCAAGCCATGCCAATGAGCTAAATGGAATCAAGAAGCTAGTGTTGAGCCAACTAGAGTCTTTTTCGCTCAAGAATGATACAATTGTTGAAGTACTTTGATTTTTTTTAATTGAGCACTTTTGACATTTTCTTTTGAGATCTCATGATTGTTTTCAATCATATTTTTGTCATGTGCTAGACCTCAAGCCTTATGCGATCATTCCAAGCGAGAAGCTTAAGGAAATGATCTTGGTCATCCAAAACTCCCCGAGTTCATGCCTTGTGCAATGGCAAGCCGTCTCATGAGAAGGAATTGGTGAGATCGGTTTTTCGCACAAAAGAGATCTTTTGCTTTTAATAGATTGTACTAACTTATGTGTCATCAAGAAACCATAGCTCAATCTATTGCTCAACTAAGATTCAAGACTCAACTCGACCTATTTGACATGGCGAGAATCATAAAAGGATAACACAAGGTCGACTAGTCTCAAATATGAACAAGACATGAATTAGGTCAAATTAGGCATTTTAATTAACCTATCATGGCAAAGACTTGACTACACATATAAAGTCATGATCGATTAGCAATGGAGCACAAATCATGGCAATGTGTAAAGTATTGAAAGCATGTCATAACCGGATAATAATCAAGGCTCAATGTGGTTATATTACAATGCGAAATGCAATGCGTAAAATCCAGCTCCCCTCAACATGTGATGCAGCTTTTAGTTCAAGTTGAGTTTAAGTCAAAATTAAAATCTAGAAGTTCCCAAATGAACTCCCCCTGAACCAAAGCAATAAAAATCAAGAGTCGGCAAATAAATCAGAAAACAGTAGTCCTTAAAGCATAGATAAGATATAGAGGATACTATGGCTCGATCGACTCTCATCTACCCTATATGTCTCCGTGACAACAAATTGCCGAGAAAAACGCACACTAGAGAGCAAACACGTACCCTGTCTACCCGAGGGTGGCCCAACCCTCGCTAGAACCTAAAGGAAGTGAGTGAGCTCAACCTAGTGAGATAAGAAACAGCTATCCTGAAAGCACAAGATAAGAGCAAGAAGTCTAAGCAACTCAGCAAGAGACACACTCTAACCTATGCTAGAAGGACTTAAACCCAATGCACCCGAAAATGCGATGCAACAGTAAGGATACAGAAGCATAATTAATATGATAAAGCAAGAAAGCCCAAAGCTCCCCTCACAATAGTCCGTGAGGGCAAACCACCCCAAGCTCTCCCTTGAGTCGAAAACCTCGTATATCCAAAGGCTTGGTGAAGATATCACCAACCGGTGGTCACTCTCCAAACCGGAGCACGATGTCACCCTTCTCTACATGGTCTCAAGAAAATGATATCGATATCGATGTGCTTGGTCCGAGAGTGCTGCACCGGTTCTTAGCAATGTTAATCGCAGACGTGTTATCGCAAAAGAGCGGAACACGATCGATAGCTAACCCAAAGTCCCGCAGAGTCGAGACCATCCAGCACTTGGCTACAAAGAATCGGCCGCAGCCTACGTGCCTCGGCCTCTGCGGTGGGGTAACACCGGATTGCTTCCTCAAGACCAAGAAACGAGAGAAGTGCCAATGAACCGGCAGTGCCGGTGCTCTTCCTATCTATCCTACACCGCAAAGTCTCGCATCCGAATAGGCTCTAAGGGATAGCAGGATGAGGAAGAGTACCGATACCATAGTCAATGGTAGCTCGAAGGTACCGAAGATGCGCTTCACCGGGCGGTGAGATACGCGAGGAGAAGCTCAAACCGCACAAAGACACACGAAAAAGTGTATGTCCGGTCTCGAGGCGTGAGGTACAAGAGAGAGCCAATCATACTTCAACTCTTTTGATCAACTGCTCGCCGTCCTCATCTCGGGTCAAGTGTGGCCGTAGAAGCCATCGGAGTCGACAGTGCTTTCCATCACTCATGTCGAAGCGTCTCGGAGATCACGGTGTACTTGCCTTGATGCAAGAAGGTACCCTCCAGTGCGCTTGATTTGGAAGCCGAGGAAGAAAGTCAACTCACCCATCATGCTCATCTCAAACTCGGTGCTCATGACATCCGAGAACTGTGAAACTAGAGCATGAGAAGAGCCGCCAAAGATAATGTCATCGACATAAATTTAGGCGAGCAAAGGTCATTGCCAAGCCGGCGAATGAACAAGGTCTTGTCAACTTTACCCATCTCGAAATCATGTCTCAATAGGTAGGACTTAAGCCTCTCATACCAAGCTCTAGGGGCCTGCTTAAGTCCATACAATGCTTTGGAAAGCTTGTAGACATGACTAGGGTATTTGGGGTTCTCGAAACCTGGAGGCTGTCTGACATAGACTTCTTCCTCAATGAAGCCATTGAGAAAGGCACTCTTGACGTCCATCTGGTAAAGCTTGAAACCTTTAGAAGCTGCAAAGGCAAGCGAAATTCTAATGGCCTCAAGACGAGCTACAGGGCAAAGGTCTCCTCGAAATCCGCACCCTCAACCCAGGAGTACCCTGCAACCAGCCTAGCCTTGTTTCAATGACTACCCCATCCTCACTTTGCTTGTTCTTGAACACCCATTTGGTTCCAATGATATTGTGATCTCGAGGGGCTCAACAAGCGTCCGCACCTTGTTTCTTTCGAAACTCTCCGACTCCTCATGCATAGCATTGACCCAAGACTCATCGATAAAGCATGACAAACGCCTTGGGCTCAAAAGAAGCTACGAAGAGTGGAGGAGATGTAAAAGCGACACGCCGAGACTTGGAACGTGTGACTCGCTCAAATAGATCTCCAATCATCCGCCGAAGGATGAGATTTTTGGATATGTCTTGGAGGTCCTGATGAGATGAAGAAGTGGCCTCTACCTCGTTACGACGGGTAGGAACAGAGCCACTAGCTCCGGAAGAAGCGTAAGGGCGATCGCCTCGAGGTGCAAGTGGAAGAAGGCACCTCAAGGGGTGGAGAAGGGGCTGATCGGGTGACAACCCTCATCTCCATCATCCTCATCATCCACAAAGATGGTCTCGGACCGCTCTAGTGAACTCGAGATATCGGGCCTAGTCCCCTGACCGCCTCATCGAAAGTTACCTCACGTGTTTCTATCATTTTGCTAGACTCAGCCTGCACCCTATAGGCCCGCCAAGAGGTCGAGTAGCCTAGAAAGAGCCCATCACAAGATCGTGACTCAACTTATCTAGGTTCCCGGACTTTAGAATAAAACACTTGCAACCAAACACACGAAAATGAGAAACACTAGGCTTTCGCCGTATCTCAACTCATAAGAAGTGCGGTGCAAGTGTGCCCAAGAAAACTCGATTAGAAACATGGCACGCGGTGGCTATAGCCTCACCCAAAACTTCCGCGGTAGAGTACTCATCACATCGCCCGGCCATCTCGACTGTGGTACGGTTCTTCCTCTCCACAACGCCATTCTCACGAGGGACGATGGGAAGAGAACGGTGCTCTACACGGTCTCATCACGAGAACTCTCAAAGTAGGAATTCTTGAACTCCGTGCCATTGTCATGCGGATCGCTCAGAAGGCACCGGAAGCTCAATGTAAAGCCTCTTGAAAAGACCTCTAAATGTGAAAACGCCTCATCCTTCGAGGCTAAAAACACCCAAGAGTACCTCGAGAAGTCATCGACCACGACAAGAACATACCACTTCCTCCCGCAGATTGCACTCGAGCCGGTCCGACCGTGTCCATGTGGAGCAACCGTCCCATTGCATCGGTCATAGTCACCGTGGACCGGAGGGTGAGAAGCGGCAACCATCTTGCCGTGCTTCAAGCATGGAGCGCAAACAAGATCTTTGACCATCTTGAGTTTCGCGGACCACGAATGAGATCGTGGCCGCTAACTCGGGTCAAATGGTCAAATCCAATATGACCAAGTCTCCTATGCCGTAAGGAAAGGTCGCGGGACTCAGAAGCAAGCAAACAACGGAGAGGATCACCAAAAGACTCAGAAAAATCAGCACGAAAGATCCTCCCAAAACGAGAGATCCCGCAAACCGGATCACCAAGAATCAAGAATTTTGCAATTGTTTTCTTAAAGCTCACCTCGAAATTGTCATCGAAGTCGAGAGACCGAGAGCAAATTGTACCGCAGACTTGCTAACTAAAGCAACATCTTTCAAAATAAATGAATCATTAATGCGACAAGACCTTTGGCGATGACGCCCGGATGAAGCATCTCAAGGTGATCGCCTCATCACCGGAGCTCGGGCAAGGGAAGAAAACCAACGGGAATCTCCGGTCATGTGTCGTGAACACCCGGAGTCTACAAGCCAAACCTTTCCCTTCCCTGCCCGGCGAACCTGAGTCAACAAGAGAGCAAAGTCTCAGTACTGGGATAAATCAACATAGATTTTGGCACCCAATACTGAGTCACACGTCGAGCAGAAGAAGTAGTCACACACGACTGACCTCTAACTACCCTACGCCCTCCGTCGCTCAAAGAAGCAAAAGGTCTATGTGCGACACAGAAGTCATTGGTCGGGTCCGACTACTACGGAGAGCGAGTGAGCACCAAGAAGACGCCGATCACGCCGCGGTAGCTATCTCGATGGAAGCGAGATCTACCCTCGTGACGGCGAAGTCACGACCGAGGGAGCACGAGGACTAAAACAGAAACTCGGAAAACCAAGTCCCGGTCGCCCAAAGCTACCAACAAGAGCAAACCTAGACCTCGTGTTGGTCTTAGGTGCACTCAAGGTCCGGGCTGACCACGAATCGCCTAAGAGACTCAAGACGGTCTCTTTGCGCGATCTTGGCGCTTGAAGCATTGGTCAATCGATGCCCATCCTTCCGGCTGAAGGTGCAATGATATTTCGCCTCCGAGGGGTCAAGTAGCATGAGATGGCTTCGCCCGAGAGGTCAAGCTGCAGTGAAATCACCTTGTCGCCGAAATCCCTTGGACAAAGCCCGCCGATCTAAATTGAACTTTCTTGTTCTTGGCTTGACCTCGATCACACCGCGCTATGGGTCTGAGCACGACAGGTGGATGTTTTCTCACATCCTCACGGAAATTATATCCTAGACCCTGTTTGAACTTGCAAATTTTTGATTGGTCTAGAATAAGATTGAGATCCTTCTTGCCTCCTACAAATTTCTCGAGAGTGTTCATAAGGTACTGACACTCCCGAAAGAGAGAGGTGCAAGAAGAGCAAGGAGGAGGAGAAAGAACAACAGAGGAGAGGAAGAAGAACCAATGTAAGGAGAGCGAATAGCACGTCGTATTTTTCCTTATGCACGGCCACCTCAAGCTTGAGGGCTTCAGACACACAGGGGCAGCCCTAATCCTAGCCATTTGGTTCTCGTACCTCTTCCTAAGCGCCTCTACCATGTCCTTATCCTTTTCCAACATTTCAGCACAGAAAGCACAGGAAGGATGTGGTTTTTCTAGAAGGTCCTTAGTTAGCTTCACACACTTTTCATCTAAGGCAATCAAATCAGATTTTAGTTTATTACAACTTTTGCATGGTGAGCTAACAGGATCCTTAGAAGCATACTGAGCCATTTTCTTATTATTATCAACAAATTCTTGAAACTGTTTGGAGACGATTCAAGTTCAAAATAAGTTTGGGACAATTTGCACATGAAGTAATAGGCTCAAGTAAAAGGCTTGTAACTCAACAATTTTGTGATCCGCCTTTTAAGTTCATTTTAAATTATTGCAACTTTCACAAGTCTCGAGCGGATCAAGCAACATGGTATAAAGACCTCTAAAAGCATTGTCCTTATCCTCACATGAGGTGCAAGAAATAGTCTCAACAAGAGAAGATGAAACAGAACTACCCTACTCATCTCAAGCTCAAGAAGAAGACCGATGTTCTCCACCTTAACAATGTCAAGTTCCGAGGACGGACTATCATGCGAGGTCCTTAGTTTCTCCATGTCTCCAAGCAAGGCAATGCATGTATCACATTAGTCACGAGAGGAAGCGGATGTAAGTGAAGTAAGCTCGTGACAATCTAGCTACTTCCTTCTCTAACTCAAGACACCTAGCCTTAGCTCTAGCATGAAATCCACCTAGCTTAAGAAAAGCATGATTGAGCTGGTCATAGGTGGGGCATACCTCATCCGAGTCGGAGTACGTCATTGTCGCTCGGTTAAGCCCTCGAGGGCCATGAAGCACATGCCGAGAAGTCGTCGCCGCTCTTGTTCTTGATCACCCGTCCGTCGTCGTCGCTCCATCCCTCCACCTCGGCGAGGTCGAGGTCGTCGAACGCGTGAGGACGCGGTGGAACAGACTTTTGGCCTTCCCAAAGTTGCGGTACTTCTTCTTGCCTTGCGTCGAGCCGGAGGCTTCTTGTTGCGGTTCTTGTCGATGTAGTCGTTCTGCCGAACCGCCAACGCCGCGATTTGCCCTTCTCCGCTTTGGGGCGGTTTGCAATGTGGTTGGGGCCACCACACTCAAAGCAAATCATCGGTCCTCTTCTTTTCCGTCCCTCCTTCTCTTGTAAGCATGGGAGAACTTCCGAGCTAGGAGGGCTACTGTTAATCCTCTAGCTGCTCTAACCGATCATCGCCACGCCACAGAGCAGCTAGGAGAACCCGCAAAGAGAATCGGCAGAAGAACCGAAGCAAGTGGGATCCGTGACTAGAGCCATCGACAGACTTCGACCGACGAGACTATGTCAATCTCGTGAGTCTTGAGGCGCGAGTAAAGCGCATCAAGAGTCAAGGTCGAGAGGTCCGTGGTGTCCTTGATGGTAGTCACCTTCATCTCCCAAACCCAAGATCGAGTGCGAAAGCATCCGTCGAGCGTTGTCCGAGTCGGAGTATGTGAGACCGACCGCCGGAGATTGCTCAAAATCTTGTGAAAGCGTGAAAAGCACTCGTCAAGGGACTCTCCGGCAAGCATCTCGAATTTGTCAGTATTCGCTGAACCGATCCTGTCGAACCGTCTTGATCCGGGAGGTGCCTCATGGTATGCATCGAGGTCACCCGGATGTCGTGAGCGGACGACGTGAGAGATGCGATCAAATTCGCTCGCTCAATCCTCGTATGATGATGTTCCTGTTTTGCATTTGCCTCAACATCGCCCATATTCCGGCATTGATGTTCTCATCGGCGGAACAACAAATTGTATTTTCACCTTCCGCCAAATAGCATACCCACGAGCACGGATATATGTTTCCATTCGGCTCTTCGAAGGGTAATCCAGCCATCGAAAATAGGCGGCTTGGTGGAATACTTGTCTGCTGCCATGGCTCTTGAGACCGGTTAAGATCTATGAAGAAGAGCTAACCGCTCGATACCAATTGAAGGAACGAAATGGCAACAGAGAGGGGGTGAATGGTGCCTTAAAATTCTTCCCCCTTCGACAAATGAAATCACAGCCGAAAGACAATGAGTGGTCGATCAGACTGTTCGGTCGAGAACAGAGAAGACACCCGAAGCAATAAAACAAATCGACAACAGAGAAGATAGTCGCCCGACAAAGATGAACAGTAAATACTAGTCGACCGAAAACAGAGCAGCTCCTGTAGCACGATCGCCGTGACAAGAACTCGTAGAACTTTTGCCACCGAGAATCAAAACGAATGAAACTTGAAACCTAGCAAGAACAAGATATTTAAAAGTGAATTTACCAAGAAAATCAAAAGTCTTTGCTAAGGAGGGAGAGAGTGCCTCGGTCGAACTCAGTACAAAGTAACCGAGCGGCGAATCGAAAACACGAAATTTCTCTGTCTTGATTTTTGCTCTCGGAATGAATTGACCAAGTGGTCTTAGAGTATGAATCGATTCGAGCAAAAGGATACAAGCCAACTCTCAAAGAAAACACATAAAATGAAGCAAATCGGAGAGGGCAAATGCAACAAGTAAATCATCTCAAGAACACAAACATGGAAAGATACACGAGATGAATCCAATCTTTTCTATTTCACATGGAGGTTTCTCTGCCCACTCCATCGGAGGTACACGAGCATCCATGCTCTTACCCAGAGACAACTCACACAAGATAGAGAGGAACACTCAGAGCACTCAGGGGACAACCTCACTTTGCTCCTGAGACCTAACCTCTATTTATAGTCTCACTAACGGGTCTCCACACGAGACAACCCGCTAACCGAGTGGTTAAGCTTTGCGAGCCTTGCTGCTTTACCCGTTCCTCTCGTGCAACGGCTCCACCGCTTTGCCCGTTAGCGCCACCAACTCCACGAGCTCTCAGAGCCTCTCCGGTGGTCACAGTGCTTTCAAAGGACGCCTTCCCCAGCCTTTGACATTTCTCCAAAATGCCCCTCCGCGCCTTCCGGAAGCTTCCTCCACCGCTTTGCTATCCATCTTTGTCACCCACCGGGCACGACACGTCCTCTTGACTTTTCCACGTGGCTCGGACCTCAACAACTCCCTTGTCTAGTCCCGACCTCCTAAGCCTCACCAAGACATGCCTCGGTTCCCGCAACCAACAAAGACAACAAAACCATCACATAGCACCGATCCATACGGAAAACACAACCCGCTTTCGGCTCAAACCGAGCTCAAGTCTTTTCCACGAAAATAGACTTTACCAAACCTTGTCAAAATAGTGAACAAACCAGTCCACAAGGTCCATGACTTCACAAGGAACCCAACCGACCAAACCTCACCGTAATCGGACAAGAAATGCACCCTCACGACCAATTTTAGTGATCCCGCACGACCACGGTCATCAAACGATAACGTGGTCGAACACGGTTCGACCACGTTCAATTCTCGCTAACGTGGTCGTGGCTCGATCGACCAGCGTGGTCGTGCCGCTAGCGATACAATGTGGTCGTGACCCAAGTCACGACTACCGACCACGTTCAAACCCGCGCTAACGTGGTCGAAGACCCTAGCGCTCAACGTGGTCGATACTCCGACCGGTACAACGTGGTCGACCGCCCGACCGCCCAACGTGGTCGAGGCTCCGATCCCACAACGTGGTCGTAAACCCTAGCGCCGAGTGCCGACCACGGTCAAATCTTACGAGGGCTCATAACGTGGTCGGCTCGAGCGCTACAACGTGATCGAACGCTCCCAATTGCCAGCGTGGTCGTAAACCCTTCCGACCACGCCAAAAACTCGTCTGCCGCTCGGTGGACTCGATTACCACCAACGTGGTCGTGCGCTACCGGTGAACTTCGATCACGTTCAAAATCGCCGGGCGCCACAACGTGGTCGTAGACCACCCGATTGAGTTCAACGTGGTCGTATAAACTTCCGACCACGACCACCATGGTCGTAAAACACTTGGAAGAGTTTCGACCACGACCAAGCGTGGTCGTTTAACCGTGGACAAGTCGCACACCCACTTCATTTCGCCGAGTTAAGACTTTGCAATAAAAGCCCAAAACAAACTCAATTTACCTTCAACCAAGGGTCAATTACTCATCATAAAGATGGGATCATCTCCACATGATCTCTCAAAGGCTTAACAAAGGAGGGTCATATGGTTCTTTTGCACAAAGCCACTTTTCATTTCAAATACCATTAATTATTTTTAAAGGCATGTATTTAGCAAGGTGTTTGTTTCAACAAAATCTATCAAGTCTAAATATTGAAGGTTACAACCACCAACACTTGAATACTGGCTCAACCTGCCAAAGTTCAAAACCACGGGTTAAACCACCCACACTAAAGAACGGCTAACCGCCAAAGTTCAAGAAAGGTTACACCACCCACATCGCTATAATCGCCGGGACTACCCGGGAGTTCCAACCACTCCCGGTTCCCAAATCTTTATTTTAAAACCAAAACAATGATCTACCATGTGAATGCATTCCTTGCCGCCCTTGACCGTAAGCACGGCTATTCGAATAGTTTTACACTCTGCAGAGGTTGTACAACTTTACCCACAAGAGATAAGTCATCTTAATAGTCAACACGCTTCCTTTGGCATGAGACCCAGATAAAATATCACAAAGCTTTTACCTTACTCTAGTCTAGCCAGTTACCACCCGCTGAGGTTTCACCGCTGAAGGGTTAAACCACCCAGACAGAAGCCCCCTCTTGCGTCGTATGAGTACAGTAAACCCTGTCCCTCACTGTATAACCAAGACACCACAGCATCCACTTTCCATGGTGGCACCTAGACTAAACTATCATAAGTTAGTCAGCTAGGTCGTACACATATAGACATGTGGTTGTACGGTAGTGCTCAGTCTGGACAAACACAAGCGTCGGTCCTTAATTGACTAGGGCGGAACATACACATTACAAGTTCTCGTGCTAACCGCACCAAACCAAACTTACCATCCACCCCAGTCTAAACCAACTCTCACATTTTATTTTATTTTATTTTAAAGATCAGTGGCAACATCAATCGCCACTAAATTTCTAAACAAAAGTCTAAATCAAAGACATAATATTTTCTCAATCCAAGGTTACAAAAGTTTATGTAGCATGACTAAGCTTTCTACTACCGGTACAATATTTACCAAAGTTATATAATAATCTCATTATTGAGACCAAGGAATTCCTAGGGTGTCAAAGGTACATGGCATTCAACGTCAAATGAGGGTATAACAATAGTTGGATTAACTAATATTTATAAAACAAGAATTATCATTTTATGTAACATAGCAATGCAGTAATTTTAAAATAATTAAACATTTCTCAAACATGGGTTCAAGATGTTCAAAGGAGACTTGCCTTCGTGTGCGAGTTCTTGATTTTCTTCTTTGCAGTCGACAAGGTCTTGGCGACGCCGGATTCTCGCCGAAAAGACAAAGCAACAAAGCAAATAAATACACATAAAATCAAATAAGTCCACGGACCACGAGCCGTGCCGAGGTGGCGACTCGGCCGACGATGGCGCCACGCGTCGCCACGCATGCGCCACATGGCGCCACGCGGCTCGGCCGGTGAGGTGGCGGCCACGCGGGCGCGCCGCGCGGCAGCAGGGCGGCGGCGAATTAAATTTACATCCGAAACTCCCCAACTTTGTCGGGTTCGGCGAATTTATTTTCCCGAAATTCGGCTTGGAAAGTGTAGTACTCGCGCTCCGAAATTGAATCACCGAATTGACAGCACATTCATTATTTTCTGTAGGCCACTCCTTACATCCGATTGAGTTGCAACTTTGTGTGGTTCCTATTTCTGTGCTCTGCTCTGTGAAAAAAATATAAAAAAATACAAAAAAAAGAAAAATTTCGGCTATAGTAGAGAGGAGAGAGAGTGCTATCCGTGGCCGCAACAAAAAAAAAGAAAAAGAAAAAAAAACCTGACAGAGCACGGTTTAGGTGCCAACAATTTATTTGTTACGTGCTTATCTTGAATTGAGCTTCTCGATGCACAGCCATCTTTGTTCTTGTCGTTGCTTTCATATTACATTCTTGAATCCTTGTTCATCATCTCATACTTGCTATAGGACACATTTAGGCCGCAACTAGGACCATACTTTGGACATTTATTCAGATTACTATCTCATTATTGATTTGTGTTCCACCGACATATTTGGCCTTCAAACTCCATATATCTACTTGGATAGCAGTTTTGACCTTGCAATCGTACCCACGCTCGACAAGGTATCACGAACCGACCACGGTTGTACCACCCATTGCTTTGGTAAGCACACTTGTAAGAGCTTGGTAAGCCACTTCCTTTGCGGGTTCCACTTCCTTCCTTTGTAGTTGATAGGGATCATCCTTTTGTTTTCCCTGTATTTCCACTAACCATGGCAGGAAACGAAGAGGACGGGACACCGGTCGATTTCAACGAGTGTGTTAGTCGCGGCCAGCTACAAGCTGCGCTCGACAAACAAAACGCTTCACTCACTGATCTCGGCGCGAGATTGGACACCATCGTCGCCGCCATTACCCAGTTGAACACCACGGAAGGCATTGAGCGGGTGGAGCGGCGGATGGCTGACCTCACTGGTCGGATGGACACATTGGAGGCACGCCTACCACCGTAAATGACGACCATCATCATGATGACGCCCGTAGTATGATGCGATGGCAACATTGATCGGCGGGCGACACAAGATGCACGACTACGTCGTCGTCTTCACAAAACCGACATGGTATGGGAGGTAATAACCGAGACCGCCACGTAACGGCGACCCTTTTCTAAAGTCAAGTTTACCATTCCATCTTTTTCGGTCTTTATGATCTTTGAAATATATCTTGATTGGGAGATGACGGTGAATGTAAGTTTAACTCTCACTTAGTTCCTGAGCAACATTGAGAGATCATGTGGAGATGATCCTATCTTTGTGATGAGTATTTGACTCTTGGTTGAAGGAAAATTGAGTTTGTTTTGGGCTTTATTGCAAAGTCTTAATTTCGTCGAAATGAAGTCGGTATACGACTTGTCCACAGCTCGACGACCATGTAGCATGCCATACGACCACGTTTGGTCGTGGTCGAATTTCGTTCAGGAGCGTACGACCACGTTGAGGTGTTCTCGGCAAAACTGACAGTGGTCGGAAGGCGTTACGACCACGTTGGCGCATATCGGGTGGCGTACGACCACGTTGCCAAGTAGCGGTTTCCAGGTAGCAAGCGACGAGTTCTCGGCGTGGTCGGCACTCGGCGCTAGGGTTTACGCGTTGTGGGATCGGAGCCTCGACCACGTTGTGGGAGCTCGAGGCCTCGACCACGTTGTGGGAAAGGAGCCATGACCGTTGTGGCACTCGGTGGTGCGACCGCGTTGTGCGCTCGGAGAGCTACGACCACGTTAGCGCGAGAATTGAACGTGGTCGAAACCGCGTTCGACCACGTTATCGATTGGATGACCATGGTCGTGCGGGATCACTAAAACCGGTCGTGTGGGCACATATGGTGTCCGATTATGGTGGGAATCGGTCGGTTGGGTTTCTGGTGATGTTGTGGACCTTGTGGACTTGTTGGTTCATCTTCTTGACAGGGTTTGTCAATGTCTATTTTCGAGGAAAGGTGTGAGCTCTGTTGAGTCAAGCGAGTCTGTTTTGTTGGTTTGGCGGTGCTATGTGATGGTTTGCTTATGCGTGTGGTCTGCAGGACTTGAACTATTTCATGGTGAGGCGTGGGAGGTCGGGACTAGGCACGAGGAGGTGTTGAGTCCGGCGGTCGGAGGCGCCAAAGATGATCGAGGCTGGCGAGGTGGTTGCGGCCGGGAGACGGGAACCAGGCTGTAGCTACCATGATGGACACGACGAGGCAGCGACGAGGAGGATCAGGACTAGGCTCAGGGAGGAGCTAAGGTCCAGATGGTCAGGAGGTCGGGTGCAGTCGTGTGTGACGAGATGGACGAGGCAGGTCTTGGTGAGGCTTAGGAGGTCGGGACTAGACAAGGGAGTTGTTGAGGTCCGAGCGGCGTGGAAAAGCCGAAGAGGCGTGTCGTGCGGTGGGGCGACGGCATGGACAACAAGGCGGTGGAGGAAGCTTAGGAAGGCGCGGAGTGGCATTTTGGAGAAATGCGAAAGTCGCAAGGGAAGCCATCCCACCGGGAAAGCAAGCGATAAAAGAAGTGGATTCAGTTGGCGCTAACGGGCAAAGTGTGGGTCTGTTGGGATAGCAGGCAAAGCATTTGAGTTAGCGGGCAAAGTGAGTGGTAAAATCCGGTGTTAGGTGGGGTTTACGGGTTATCCCCAGTGTGGACTAATGGATGGATCCATTAGGGTTAGTCTCGGGTGTGAGGCTATAAAAGGGAGAGGAGGCACGAGAATGTTTGAGTTGGTCGGCTAGGCCTTGGGCGGCCGCCTCTCCCTCCCTTGGGAGTGTATCGTGTGTGTGTGTGCTCTAGGGCTAGAGCTTGTCCTCCTGTGGGAGTGGTTGCGAAACCTCCGTGTTATGATTTGAGAGGACTCATCTCTCTGTACTTGTTAGAGTTTATCTATGAGATGGGTGCGTGTTTGTGATCCGGGTTGAGAGGTCGTTCTTGAGATGTTTTCATTGATTTATTTGCCATCTCTTCATTCTTAGTTCCTTCTGTATTTCCTTTGAGAGTTGGCTTATATTTGTTTTGCTCAGAACTGGGAATCTGTCTCAAGGCTAGTTGGCGGTTCATTCCAGAGCGGAAGTTGATTTGGAAAAATCCACATGTCTTCGGTCTGCTTGATGAGTCTCTGTTCTATTTTTCGACTGCATCAATTTTCTTTGGCCGAAACAAAGACTTTCCTTTTTCTTGGTAAATTCACTTCTAGAGATCATATACAAGTTAGAGTTCAAGTCTCAGTTGGTTTCGACCTCTGTGCAAAAAGATTCCTCAAATTTTGCTCGCGGTCGTGCGCTGACAAAATAGAGTATTCACTGTTCGTCATCCGATTTTCGGTTTTTACGACCAAGGCTGTTGAATCGAGTCTTTCGGTTGTGTGGTCGGCGACGGTCGGATTCGACCGCAGATATCTTCTCGGCTTTGGTTATCGACCACAAGTTGGCGATCGGCCACGGCTAAGACCTCACGACCGATTCTATTTTCTGTTCTCATTGTCAAGTGACTCGGTCCCGGTCGGTGTCGATCACGGAAAAGACTTAGTGTGAAGTCTGCGGTCTTCTCGGGTTTCATCGGTCGACTGGCTTTCCTTTGGAGATTTGACCACAGCTTGCGATCACGAAGTCTTGGCCTTCTGCTCTTCTCTGATTTTCGACCAGCCAAGACATAGATCATCTGCTTTCTTTTGCACTGGTTTCCGAGTGCTTGATGGTCGTAGATCTCGTAGTCGGTGCCCCACGGTCTCATGAGGTGTCTGCGACCGCAATCGGTTATAGGTGCAAGTCGGTCTTCGACCATGTTGATCGTGCGACCATGCCATTGGCTTACGATCACGGCGGTTCCGACCGGACTCATCTTTCGATCTTGTCGGTCTTGTTTTGGTGGCTATCGACTTCATTGAATTACGTTTGATCATCGATTGCCTACCAAGATGCTCTTGATCGAGTGGTCAAAGTTCGACCACCGTGCATGTGCTATCAACCAAGTTGTCGGTTTCGACCATGGTGTCGGTCTGAGACCACGTTGTCTTCCCAACAAGCGTCGCTTGCTACCGACAGCCTGCCTCTCTGGAGTGGATGTATTCGACTACGTTTGAGCTTCCGCCAAGTGGTCGTAATCTAACCACACAATGCTCTGATTTGGTCATTAGATAGTCTGAATTCCTCTGTCTTCTACTAGACCTCATATCTTGGATCTTCATAGCTTTGTAGCTATTGGAGAATAAGGAATATGTGAATATTTAGAGAAAAATTTATGGGCACCATTCACCCCCTCGTTGCCTCATCCGGTCCTACAATTGGTATCGGGCGAGGTTGGCTCTAAATTGGATCTTAACCGATCTTGAGCATGCAACTAGTAGGGAATCTTGTGAACTTTTCTTTGAATCTTATTGGGGTGGTTTTGCCAATGATGTCCTTTGAGACAAGAGGCTTGATTTCGGCTAGAGGATGATTTTATTTGCAAGAGACCACAAGTGTGAGCTTTGTGGTTCATTCTTGTCCTTTGGTTGATCAAGTGCCCGGAAGGAGAAAGCCTTGGAGAACACACGGATAATAATGATAAGCGTCGACTTATCATGAGCAAGAACATTCATTGGCTCTCTACTTCATGGCCTCCAAGAGGCATGTACCTTCATGTTTGGCGTCTCCACCTACTTTGTGAGCTACTCTATACCCTCATGCCCTTATACTCATGTTTGACCATATTGGCATGTTGTGCTTGTTCATGTGCTCACTTGTACCATCTTGGCATGTTTTTCTCTCAATGCTTTCATGTCATGCCTTTATGTGTATGTTTGCTAAGTATCCATGTACCTTGTTGTATTTGTTAGATGCTTAAGCTTTGACTTGACTTCATGAGCTAAGTAGAATGTGTGCATTAGAAGTCAAGTATCATCATGACCTTGTGCTCTGTAGTATCTATCATGGTTCACATCTTGCTCCTTATGTTCATTCATCATTATTTATACATGCTAGCATACTTTTTATGATTTTGATTTGTCATGTTGTATGTCTACATGATGTATGCATATGTATGGACAAGATGAGCTTGGGTATATCTCGGATAGTTTCTCTGTGTCATGATGCTGCGTTTATTCATGCCTTTGTATATTTTCTATTATACATGCTTTTATCCATGCTAGCATATGCTTCGTGATCGCTCTCACACCGCTATGTGTATGGTTGTGATTCATTGTGATACATGTATATCTTGATCTTATTCATTTAAGTTTTGGCATGAAATAAAGCGTACAACATCTTTGTAGCATTAGTACGTGCTTATGCTTAGATATCATGAGATTTGTGGTTAGGTCACAAGCTTCTTCTAGTATTTGGTGGCTCTAGGCTTCTTGCTCTAGATGCTTTTGTTGAGGGCTAGATTGAGCTTGTGGCGGTGCGTGTTCTCATGTGTTCTATGTCTTTAATACTAGTGATGCTACTGTTGTTATCATTTGTCTCAGTACTGGTTCCATGTTGTATATCATTTACCCCAGTACTAGGACACCAGTTGTTCCCCTATGATTAAACTGCAGGCTGTATGAATGAGGGGAGAGTGATACAGCTGTTTACGACCGCTCCCTGGTCATTACGACCACGTCGTAGGAACCACGACCATGGTGCGGACCCTCGGCGAACTCGTGTTACGACTTGACCAGGGCGCAACGATCCGAACTCATCTACTTCCACGACTCGGACAATTCACGACACGACTACGACTACGACCATGGTCCGGACCATTCGCGTCTTGATCACTTCATCACGGTGCGACTCGGATACAACCGCGAACTCGGACTCGACTTTGAACACGAGAAGGACGCGACTACGACAACGTCGACTTGACTACGACCACGTTACGGACATGGAATTGCGGCTACGACTACGGCAAACAACCGAGCAACCGCTACAAGGTTGGTTCTCCTTATGATTTTCGATGCTCGCTTCCCGCCACTTGGCTTTGCATAGTATATGTCTTCTAGTGGTAAGAAGGGTCTTTTGGACAAGAGGAGCCAACTCTAGGTGATGTTGTCTCATTCACACCTCTCATCCAAATGCTTCTCTAGGATTATTTACTACCTAGTTTGGGTTTTGGTTCTCTAGGATTCTCTTCTACCTAGGTTGAACTTTTTCTTGGTCACTAGAGTCTTTTGCATTGACATAGTGTGCTTTTTGCCCCGTGGTATGAGGTTATAGACTAGAGACCATGAGGATAGGATGTGTTTGGGAATCACCTCTTTGAGCTAGAACCTTCTCTTTCTGGATTTTGTGCCAAATTTCTTGGTTCTTCTCTTTTGCCTTCTCTAGGGAGTTGGATCCTTCTGTCTATTCGGGCTATGTTTCGTGGGAGTTCATCTCATGTGCATTTTTTGGTCAATAGTGCGTAACATTCACATGAATACTGTCTGGTCTTGGAGCCCGAATATTATCTTTATGTGACATGTTTTCATTATATTATATCTTGCCATGATTTATGCTCCATTGCTAATTTGATCATGACTTTATATGTGTAGTCAAGTCTTTGCCATGATAGGTTAATTAAAATGCTAAATTTTGACCTAATTCATGTCTTGTTCATATTTGAGACTAGTCAGCTTTGTGTTATCTTTTTATGGTTCTTGCCATGTCAAATAGGCTGAGTTGAGTCTTGAATCTTAGTTGAGCAATAGATTGAGCTATACGCTTTCTTGATGACACATAAGTTAGTACAATCTATTAAAAGCAAAAGATCTCTTTGTGCGAAAAACCGATCTCACCAATTCCTTCTCATGAGATCGCTTGCCATTGCACAAGGCATGAACTCGGGGAGATTTGATGACCAAGATCATTTCCTTAAGCTTCTCGCTTGGAATGATCGCATAAGGCTTGAGGTCTAGCACATGACAAAAATATGATTGAAAACAATCATGAGATCTCAAAAGAAAAATGTCAAAAGTGCTCAATTAAAAAAAAATTCAAAGTACTTCAACAATTGTATCATTCTTGAACAAATAGCACTCTAGTTGGCTCAACACTAGCTTCTTGATTCCATTTAGCTGATTGACATGGCTTGCATCATTTGTGGATATCATTAGCTAGACTAAAATCTTGCTTGACTTGACTTGCTAAGCACTTCAATTAAAATTCAGAATATACCTTATATTGCTTAGCTTCACTTTACATACTTAGTCATGATCTTTATAGCATATCTGTATGTTATGGCTTGGAGTAATACATGATGGTCATTTTGGATAATTCTCATGGCTCTACATACTTTGAATAATCAAATCAGCCATTCCATCCATCATTATGACTTATTCTCTCTCTTGCATTCTTGATGTGTTTATTGCCAAAGGGGAGAATAGATTGGAGAAAAGAAAATTTCTAAATGTCTGGAACTTGCTAGAGCTTTGGAGATCAATTTGCTCTTTATTTTATTGCTCTAGTGTTCTCTCTGTTGACATGATCATTATCTCATTTTCTTTCTTTGGACCATGTCGGCTTCTACAAACTCAACTTCATATTTTACGGTGTTTGTCAATATACTCATCAAAGGGGAGATTGAGAGATCATGTGGAGATGATCCTATCTTTGTGATGAGTATTTGACTCTTGGTTGAAGGAAAATTGAGTTTGTTTTGGGCTTTATTGCAAAGTCTTAATTCAGTCGAAATGAAGTCGGTACGACTTGTCCCCTGCTCGCACGACCATGTAGCATGCCATACGACCACGCTTGGTCGTGGTCAATTTCGCTCGTGAGCGCACGACCACGCTGAGGTGTTCTCGGCAAACCGGCGGTGGTCGGGGCGCCACGACCACGTTGGCGCATATCGGGTGGCGACGACCACGCTGCCAAGCAGCGGTTTCCACCGAGCAACGACGAGTTCTCGGCCGTGGTCGGCACTCGGCGCCAGGGTTTACGACCGCGTTGTGGGATCGGAGCCTCGACCACGCCAGGGAGCTCGAGGCCTCGACCACGCCAGGGAAAGGAGCCATGACTTCGCTGTGGCACTTTCGGTGGTGCGACGCGCCAGCGCCGGAGAGCTACGACCACGTTAGCGCGAATTGAACGTGGTCGAAACCGCGTCGACCACGTTATCGATTGGATGACCATGGTCGTGCGGGATCACTAAAACCGGTCGTGTGGGCACATATGGTGTTCGATTATGGTGGAATCGGTCGGTTGGGTTTCTGGTGATGTTGTGGACCTTGTGGACTTGTTGGTTCATCTTCTTGACAGGGTTTGTCAATGTCTATTTTCTGAGGAAAAGGTGTGAGCTCTGAGTCAGTAGTCTGTTTGTTGGTTTGAGCGGTGCTATGTGATGGTTTGCTTGTCTCGTGTGGTGCTGCAGGACTTGAGCTATTTCATGGTGAGGCGTGGGAGGTCCGGACTAGGCACGGAGGTGTTGAGGTCCGGCGGTCGGAGACGCCAAAGATGATCGAGGCCGAGGTGGTTGCGGCCGGGAGACGGGGAACCAGAGTCAGTAGCTACCATGATGGACACGACAGTGCAACGACGAGGAGGATCGGGACTAGGCTCAGGAAGGAACTAAGGTCCAGATGGTCAGGAGGTCGGGTGCAGTCGTGTGTGACGAGATGGACGAGACAGTCTTGGTGAGGCTTAGGAGGTCGGGACTAGACAAGGGAGTTGTTGAGGTCCAGAACGACGTGGAAAAGCCGAAGAGGACGTGTCGTGCCAGGTGGGCTGACAGCATGGACAACAAGACGGTGGAGGAAGCTTCCGGGAAGGCAGCGGAGTGGCATTTTGGAGAAATGCGGAAAGCTGCAAAGGGAAGCCCTGTCCACTGGGAAAGCAATCGATAAAAGAAGTGGATTCATTGGCGCTAACGGGCAAAGTGCGGGTCTGTTGGGATAGCAGGCAAAGCATTTGAGTTAGCGGGCAAAGTGAGTGGTAAAATCCGGTGTTAGGTGGGGTTTACGGGTTATCCCCAGTGTGGACTAATGGATGGATCCATTAGGGTTAGTCTCGGGTGTGAGGCTATAAAAGGGAGAGGGGAGGCACGAGAATGTTTGAGTTGGTCGGCTAGGCCTTGGAGGCAGCCGCCTCTCCCTCCCTTGGGAGTGTATCTGTGTGTGTGTGTGCTCTAGGGCTAGAGCTTGTCCTCCTGGGGGAGTGGTTGCGAAACCTCCGTGTTATGATTTGAGAGGACTCATCTCTGCACTTGTTAGAGTTTATCTATGAGATGGGTCTCGTGTTTGTGATCCGGGTTGAGAGGTCGTTCTTGAGATATTTTCATTGATTTATTTGCCATCTCTTCATTCTTAGTTCCTTCGTATTTCCTTTGAGAGTTGGCTTATATTTGTTTTGCTCGAACTGAATCATCTCAAGGCTAGTTGGCCGCTCATTCCCGAGAGCAGAAGTTGATTTGGAAAAATCCCTGTGTCTTTCGGTCTGCCGCCAGTGAGTCTCTGTTCTATTTTTCGACTGCATCAATTTTCTTTGGCGAAACAAAGACTTTCCTTTTCTTGGTAAATTCACTTCTAGAGATCATATACAAGTTAGAGTTCAAGTCTCGGTTGGTTTCGACCTCAGGCAAAAGATTCCTCAAATTTTGCTCTGTGGTCGTGGCACGACAAAATAGAGTATTCACCGCTTCGTCATCCGATTTTCGGTTTTACGACCAAGGTCATTGAATCGAGTCTTTCGGTTGTGTGGTCGAGCGACGGTCGGATTCGATTGCAGATATCTTCTCGGCTTTGGTTATCGACCACAAGTTGGCGATCGGCCACGGCTAAGACCTCACGACCGATTCTATTTTGGTTCTCTGTTGTCAAGTGACTCGGTCCCGGTCGGTATCGATCACGGAAAAGACTTAGTGTGAAGTCACGGTCTTCTCGGGTTTCATCGGTCGACCGCTTTCCTTTGGAGATTTGACCACGACTTGCGATCACGAAGTCTTGGCCTTCGCTCTCTCTCGATTTTCGACCGGCCAAGACATAGATCATCCGCTTTCTGCACCGGTTTCCGAGTGCTTGATGGTCGTGATCTCGTAGTCGTGTGCCCCACGGTCTCATGAGGTGTCTGCGATCCGCGATCGGTTATAGGTGCAAGTCGGTCTTCGACCATGTTGATCGCACGACCATGCCATTGGCTTACGATCACGACGGTTCCGACCGGACTCATCTTCGATCTTGTCGGTCTTGTTTTGGTGGCTATCGACTTCATTGAATTCTCGCTTGATCATCGATTGCCTACCAAGATGCTCTTCTATCGAGTGGTCAAAGTTACGACCACCGCATGTGCTATCAACCAAGTTGTCGGTTTCGACCATGGTGTCGGTCTGAACCACGTTGTCTTCCCAACAAACGTCCGCCTGCTACCGATGCCTGCCTCTCTGGAGTGGATGTATTCGACTACGCTTTGAGCTTCCGCCAAGTGGTCGTAATCTAACCACACGTTGCTCGATTTGGTCATTAGATAGTCTCGAATTCCTCATCTTCTACTAGCCTCATATCTTGGATCTTCATAGCTTTGTAGCTATTGGAGAATAAGGAATATGTGAATATTTAGAGGAAAAATTTATGGGCACCATTCACCCCCCCTCTGTTGCCTCATCCGGTCCTACAAACATAGAGTTAGACAAGCTACTAGTGAGTTTAAGGACTTTGCTATTATCTGGTGGAACGAACTAAGTACCATGTGCTTACAACCTGATACATGGGAGCGGTTAAAAGAAGCTATGCGTAATCGTTTGTTCCTCCCTCATATAAACTTGAATTGAGAAAAATTGCAGCGCTTAGAACAAGGTGATAGTTCTGCTCAAGACTATTATGTTTGAGCTTCAAAAGGGTATGGTGCGTTGTGGGGTTGTTGAGGACACGGAGGATAAGATTTGTCGTTTCTACTGAGGTTACGGCGTGAAATTCGTGACATTGTTGATTATAAAGAATTTACTCATCACAACCGCTTGTTCCACCTTGCTATGCTTGCAGAAAAAGAATTGCAGGGACGCACAGAATCAACTAAGGCACGCACCGGACGACCCTTCTACACCCCGCGAACGACTACATCAACGGGACTGCCCAATTCTTCTTCGAGTTTTCGTTCTCCTCCACCACCTGTGAACAAGATGGCAGCAGCGCCACCGAAGCCACCTTCCACGACACGCCTTGCAGATTCTTCAAAAATTCTTTGTAGGGTCCAACCAAGAGTTCTTCTTCCGTGGCTTTAACGGGCCGCTCCTCAAGATTCGGTGCCACCGCTGCCATGGGCTTGGTCATGTGCGTAAGAATTGCCCTAGCCAACGGGCATACATCGCCACGTAAGATGGAGGCTACATCGACTTCGGATGTCGAGGAGGATGATGATGTTCTCACGCCTCGAACGACAATGGCGGTGGTGATGACGACTCATCCTTGGTGGGCGTCCACATGACGCTTCTGAGCATCATTGTGCGGCGCCCCTCGGCACAGTGTACAACAACCCGATAAACTTCAACGCCATAATTTGTTTCAGACCTTCTTTGCAATCAAGAACCGGCGTGCACGTGTCATCATTGATGGAGGAAGTTGCAACAACTTGGTGAGTTCTGATTTGGTCAAGAAGCTTGGTTTGACCACGCGACCGCATCCACATCCATACCATATTCAATGGTTAAATGACTCTGGAAAAGCTAAGGTAACGCAAACATGCCGAGTCCATTTTTCCATTGGTGCTTATGTTGATCATGTTGATTGTGATGTGGTTCCCATGCAAGCATGCTCTCTTTTATTGGGTCGACCTTGGGAATTTGATAATGATGTTTTACACCATGGTAGTAGTAACGCATACACTTTTATGCATAATAAAAAGAAAGTTACTTTACTACCTTGACCCCAACTGAAATTATAGAGGCCGATAGGGCGAGAGCTGCTGCTAATGATCCAAAGGAACATGATAAAACTGAAAACAGCAAGTACTCCATTTGAAAAATTCTGTTATGCTTGCCACAAAATCAGACCTTGCTGCAATTGATGATGTTAATGATACATGCTATGCTTTTGTGTGCAAAGATGCTTTATTTTCTCTTGATAATATGCCTTGCACTTTGCCTCGCTCCCTCGCACTAACCTTTGCAGGAGTTTAGAGATGTTTTCCCGATGAGATACCTCCGGACTTCCACCCATTCGAGGGATTGAGCACAGATTGATTTGATCCTGGAGCGAGCTTGCCAAACCGTGCGGCGTCTGATGTGACCAATCCCAAGAGACTAAGGAGATTCAGCGCCAAGTCCAAGACCTTTTGGACCGTGGGTACGTCACGTGAGAGCCTTAGTCCTTGTGTTGTTCTGCTCTTTTGGTTCCCAAAAAGATGGTTCTTGGCGTATGTGTGTAGATTGTAGAGCCATTAACAACATTACTATCGGTATCGTCATCCTATTCCTAGGCTAGACGACATGCTTGATGAGTTGTGTGGTGCTATAATTTTCACAAAGATTGACTTGCGTAGTGGATACCACCAAATAAGAATGAAACTTGGAGATGAATGGAAACCGCTTTTAAAACTAAGTTCGGCTTGTATGAGTGGTTAGTCATGCCTTTTGGTTTAACTAATGCACCTAGCACTTTCATGAGATTAATGAATGAGGTTTCGTCCTTTCATTGGCAAATTTGTGGTCGCTTACTTTGATGATATCTTGATTTATAGCAAGTCCATGGATGAACATTCGACTCACTTACGTGCTGTTTTTAATGCTTTAAGAGATGCACGCTTGTTTGGTAACCTTGAGAAGTGCACCTTTGCACGGATCGAGTCTCTTTCTTGGCTATGTTGTGACTCCACAGGGAATTGAGGTTGATAGAGCCAAGGTGGAGGCGATATGGAGTTGGCCCACGCCACCCATACGCCTCCCAAGTGCGGAGTTTTCTTGGCCTTGCGAGATTTTATCGCCGCTTTGTCAAAGAATTCAGCACCATTGCGACACCGTTGATTGAGTTGACAAAGAAGGGAGTTGTGTTCCATTGGGGGCCATCACAAGAGGAGTCCTTTAATCTTTTGAAGGACAAGCTTACGCACGCACCATTGCTCCAACTTTCGGATTTTGGTAAGACTTTTGAACTCGAATGTGATGCTAGCGGAATTGGTATTGGTGGTGTGTTGATGCAAGAAGGCAAACCTGTTGCCTACTTTAGCGAAAAATTGAATGGTCATGTTCTTAATTATTCCACGTATGATAAAGAATTGTATGCTCTTGTTCATTCTTTAGAGACGTGGCAACACTATTTATGGCCTAAAGAATTTGTCATTCATTCCGATCATGAATCCCTTAAGCATATTCGTAGTCAAACCAATTTGAATCGTAGACATGCTAAGTGGGTTGAATTTATTGAATCTTTTCCTTATGTCATTAAACACAAGAAAGGGAAGGATAATGTGATTGTCGATGCTTTGTCTCGACGCTATACCATGTTGTCTCAACTTGATTGTCGCATTTTGGTCTTGAAACTATTAAAGAACAATATGCTTTTGATGCTGATTTTAAGGATGTGTTGTTGCATTGTAAAGAGGGTCAAGCATGGAATAAATTCGTGATCAATGATGGGTTTTTGTTTAGAGCTAACCGCCTATGCATTCCAGTTGGATCCGTTCGTCTTTTGTTGTTGCAGGAGGCGCATGGAGGCGGTTTGATGGGTCATTTTGGTGCTAAGAAGACGGAGGACGTTCTGACCACACATTTCTTTTGGCCAAAGATGAGGCGAGATGTTGAGCGGTTTGTGGCTCGCTGCACTACATGTCAAAAAGCTAAGTCTCGCTTGAATCCATATGGTTTATATATGCCACTCTGCTCCTTCTATTCCATGGGCGTATATTTCTATGGACTTTGTTTTAGGGTTGCCCAGACTAAGAGGGGAGGATAGCATTTTGTTGTTGTGGATCGTTTTTCTAAGATGGCTCACTTTATCCCATGTCATAAAACCGATGATGCCGTTCATATTGTCGACCTCTTTTTCAAAGAGATAGTTCGCTTGCATGGTATGCCTTCTACTATTGTTTCGATCGTGATGCCAAGTTCTTGAGTCACTTTTGGCGTACTCTATGGAACAAGTTGGGTACAAAGTTGTTGTTCTCTACCACATGTCACCCACAAACTGATGGCCAAACCGAGGTGGTGAACCGCATATTGTCTACCATGTTGAGAGCTATTTTGAAGAACAATTTGAAGCTATGGGAAGAGTGTTTGCCGCATGTTGAGTTCGCATATAATCGAGCGGAACACTCCACCACCAAGGTAAGTCCTTTTCGTAGTGTATGGATTCAATCCCGTGCCCTATTGATATTTTACCTTTGCCTACTAGTGAGAGAGTTCATAAAGATGCTAAGGGCGTGCTGATTTTATTCTCAAAATGCATGAGACTACTAAGGTAAACATTGAAAAGATGAATGAAAATATAGGATTACCGGTAGTAAAGGTAGAAAGGAAGTTAAACTTGAACCGGCGATTTTGTTTGGTTGCACTTATGTAAAGGATAGATTTCTGAGTTAAGAAAGTCAAAATTGATGCCTAGAGCTGCTGGTCCTTTTAAGATAGTTGAGAAGATAAATGATAATGCATATAAACTTGAGTTACCTCCCGAGTTTGGGGTTAGTCCCACCTTTAACATTTCAGATTTGAAGCCATGCTTGGGAGAAGAAGATAAGACCGAGTTGAGGACAACTCCGCTCAAGAGGGGAGGATGATGAGGACATCACTTCTTCGGATATACACAACACTCCTCCACTTGATATTCAAGGACCAATCACTAGAGCCCGCGCTACCGACAATTGAATTTACATGTGAGCTCGTTCCTAAGTACTTCTTTTGTTCATTTGAGAATCGATTACTACCTAATGATTTAATTATGATTAGGAACCATGGAGAGGATCAAGAAGTACTTGGAGAAGGGCTACGAGGCGCACGAGTCCAGCAAGGGTGGTCGAATCATGTTGGATGTCCAACTCAAGCCGACTTCGAATCCAATTCGGAGTCCAGGACCAGGCCGCACTAAAACGGACGCCCAGATCGCATCCGGACTCCGTTTTGGACGTTCCACATATGTATGGAAAGCTGAGAAGATAACCTTTCCAATGGCTCTAGTCTCATATCAAAATTCCTTCTGAGTCAACGGGAATCGTCGAAACAAGTGGACGTCCAGAATCTGTCAGGGTGCTGCGACACCGTCTTTTGGGCCGTTTGGCTTTGTATCGTGTTGGAGTCCATTAAGGACGCGTCCAGGGGTTTTGCACGCCCCTTACTCCTTTATATACAGCCGCCACCCCCACCATTAGGGTTGGATTTTGCTTAGATTAATTCTGTCTTTGAACAGTTTCGCACATCGGTTTGTGAGACCCCAATTTTGAGTGCTTCATCAATATATCTCAATTTGGTTGTGTTCTTCCTTGTTCTTGCTTGTGTTCTTCGATTCGCAGCGAGGATTAGCCTTCTTGGCAAGGTCAACCGGCAGCGCACGGTTGATAACCCGAGGAGACGTGGTGCTGCGATTGCGGGTTCGGGACGTGTTGTTCGGAAGCGGGATCGATTTGTGTCGCGACTCCACCAAATCGAATTTATCCGAACTGTTGGAAGATCGGGACCCGCTCCCATCAAGTGGTATCGAGCTTGGTGTTCCTCCGAGTTCGAGTTACCTCCTTTGTTATTTTGGTTTCGTCCTAGAGTCCAAGAAAAGCCCTACAAAAAATTGTAGTCATAGGTTGTTTCTGTCCTAGATCTCGCTTAGCCTTTGCACAAGTTGATTCAAGAGTCCGTAGTGTTGAGTTTGTGTCCTTAGTCGAGTTGTGTTGTTGGTTTAGATCGTGTTTTGTTCGAGTTGTTTTCCCACCCGCTACCACCCTTCAAACCCTAGCCGCTTGTTTTCCCACCCATATCCCACCCTCTGTTAACCCTCTGTTTCGTCATCCATATGACATGTGGGGCCCACATGTCGGTGAGAGAAAGAGAGAGTTATGGAGAGTGAAGGGGTACGGGCCGTTGGATTGCTGACACGTGGCAAGTGGATATATCGCGGCCGTTGGATTTAAATGAAGAGGTGTGGCTTGGATTAAATCCAACGAAGGGGTATCGGCCGTCGGATGAGCGACACGTGGCGGCCTGAGATTTAATTGATTTTATTTTCGGATTAGATTTTCAGAAAATACTAGAAACAATATATTTGCTTAGAAAAATAATAAATAATATCTAAAAATTCCAGAAAAATTATAGAATAATCCTGGAAACATTTTAGACTTAATAAAAATATTTTTATTTTCAGATTTGCTTTTAATAATTTTATATAATTCTTTTATCTTTTAAAATTAATTTTAATTCCGAAAATTCTCAAAATTATTTAAAAATTCGGGAAGGTTAGGAAAATAAAATGAACACTTTTTGGCTTTTATAAAATATTTAAAATACATTTTCTTGTTTTAAACTTTGAAATAAACTCTAGAAAAACCCGGAAAAATCCAAATAAAATCCAATTACTTCAAAATAATTAATTTGAATTTAAATTTTTCAAAACTCAAAATTTGGGATTTTACACTACGCCTCGGACGAAAGTAGCGGAGGAGTAGAAAATTAATAGATTCTTTGAGGGTATGAATGAAGAGTTAAGGGTACAATGATCGTCCAAGACTTCCCGACTTTCATCAACGGTGAACAAGGCAATCGATCCCGGAAAGCGAGAAGAAGAGCTTGGAGGCCAGCCGTAAGCGCAAGATGGCAGCACAGAAGCCACAAGGAAGGTTTGTCCAAAGGTTCTTCAACAATTCTAACTTTTCAAGGCCGAACCAGTTCAAGCCCTCAGCCTCATCGCCTAGTCCCAGTGGCAGTTCAATGCAAGGATGCCAAAATGTGAGCTCGAGTCGGACCACGGGCCTTAAGTGCTTCAACATACCGAAAAGGGCACTTGCCAATAGATGCCCACACAAACAGAATGCCCTATTCGCGGTCAAGCCTCAAGACCCAAGAAGGGACCTCGACATCTCAAGCCGTAGAAATGCCCTAATGCCCAACCGTGGCGGGGTCAACCATGTCACGGCAGAAGAAGCTGAGGAAGCAGCGGGAGTCCTAATGGGTACGTTCTCTATCAAGTCCATACCAGCACAAACTCTATTTGATTCTGGAGCTTCACATTCATTTATATCCAAGGGGTATGCGGACAAACTAGGGTTACCTACCTATCTCTAAAGAGGCCAGTAGTACTTAAGTCATCAGCTGGTATGATAACAGCTACCTTAGTGTGCCCTGGGGTAACAATAGTCATGGAAAGGTGCGACTTCCCAGCGGATCTGATAGTACTAAGCTCCCAGACTCTGGATATTATACTAGGAATGGACTGGTTAGCCAGATATAAAGGAGTTAAGCAGTGCCTCCGGATGAGAAACCGACTAAATGCCTTGGAATGACCATAGATGTGAAAGTGGACCGACCATACCGCTGGGGCTGTGCAATATACTATTGTGAAGATGTACCTTTAGAAGGAATGATGGTGGTACAAGATTATCAGGAAGTATTTCCCGAAGACCTACCCGGCATGCCCCCAGACAGAGACCTAGAGTTCGTTATTAATTTGAAGCCAGGTGCCGCTCCTATTTCCAAGAGACCATATAGGATGACGGTGGAAGAGCTGGAAGAGCTAAAGACCCAACTCCAGGAACTGCAGGAAAAAGGATTCATTAGACCCAGTTCCTCACCCTGGGGATCTCCGGTGTTATTCGTAAAGAAGAAGGATGGTACAACTAGGATGTGTGTGGATTACCGGGCATTAAATGAAGTAACCATCAAGAATAAATACCCCCTACCCAGGATCGACGATCTATTTGACCAACTTGGTGGGGCCACCATCTTCTCTAAAATAGATCTGAGATCGGGTTACCACCACCGAAAATCGTACGAGGACATACCCAAGACAGCTTTCACCACGGATATGGATCAGACGAGTTTACAGTCATGTACTTTGGTCTGACAAATGCACCAGCTTACTTCATGAATCTCATGAACAAAGTGTTTATGGAGTATTTGGACAAGTTTGTAGTGGTGTTCATTGATGACATCCTCATCTACTCCAAGACAATGAGATGAGCATGCAGAGCATCTACGCCTAGTGCTAGAGAAGCTAAGAGAACATCAGTTATATGCTAAGTACAACAAGTGTGAATTACGCTAAGTGACATCGACTTCCTAGGGCATATAGTATCCAGAAGGAGTATCGCTTGATCTCGCCAAGATAGCGGCAGTGACCGAATGGAAGCCACCCTCCTCCGTTACTGAAGTGCGAAGTTTTCTGGGATTGGCAGGATACTACAGAAGATTCATAGAGGGATTTTCTAGAGTAGCCAGGCCATTGACTAGCTACTCAAAAAGGAACAGAAGTTTGAATGGACCAAAACCTGCGAAGGAAGCTTTCAAGAGCTCAAGAAAAGATTGACTACCACCCCGGTGCTAGTCCTACCTGATGTACGCAAAGATTTTGAAATATACTGTGATGCTTCCCATCAGGGATTGGGGAGCGTACTGATGCAAGGAGGCAAGGTCGTGGCATATGCATCTAGGCAACTTCGCCCTCATGAAGCTAACTACCCCACCCATGATCTGGAATTGGCATCAGTGGTTCATGCCTTAAAAATCTGGAGGCATTACCTGATCGGCAACCACTGTGATATATATACAGATCACAAGAGCCTCAAGTATTTCTTCACCCAGTCACATCTTAATCTGAGGCAAAGGAGATGGTTAGAGTTGATCAAGGATTACGACCTGAGTGTCCATTACCACCCGGAAGGCCAATGTGGTAGCCGATGCTCGAGCCCGGAGGCCTACTACAATAACCTCATGGTTCAGAACACCACTGAACTCTATAAAGAGCCGGCAGCCACGAACACGGGATCGTGAAGAAGGAGCCCTAACCACCTGGGAAGATCAAACAAGCATTGAAGAAATGATAGAGGCTGCACAGAAGGAAGACCCAACTGTTTTGAGGTGGAAGAAATTAATGGAAGATGGGAAAGCCCCTAAAATGACGATGGATCATCAAGGAGTTCTAAAGTACGAAAACCGTGTTTTCGTACCTCACAAAAAGGACCTTAAGGATCTAATGCTCCGGAAGCCCATAGCTCGCATATTCCCTTCATCCCAGGAGTACCAAATGTACCAAGATATAAAGCAATATTATCGGTGGCGGTATGAAGAGGACATTGCCGAGCACGTCGCTTTCTTGTGATGTCATCACAAAGAGTGAAGCTCGAGCACCAAAGGCCGGCAGGATCGCTACAACCCCGAAAATACCTCAATGGAAGTGGGAAGAAGTAGGGATGCACTTCATCACCGGATTTCCTCGAACCAGGTCAGGATACGACTCCATTTGGGTCGTGGTGGATAGACTGACCAAGGTTGCCCATTTTATCCCTGTCAAAACAACTTACAAAGGAGACAAGTTGGCAGAACTATATATGTCCCGCATCGTGTGCTTACACGGTGTGCCAAAACGGATAGTCTCAGATCGAGGGTCCCAATTTACCTCGCATTTCTGGGCTAGCCTACATGAAGCCCTTAGTACCCATCTGGATTTTAGTACCGCCTACCACCCCCAGATCGGATGGTCGACGTAAAGAGTGAATCAAATATTGAAGATATGCTTCGGCTTGTGCCTGAATTTCTCAAGGACCGGATAAGTGTCACCGTATGCGAGTTCGCACAACAACAGCTATCAAACCAGCCTTCAGATGTCCCCTTTTGAGGCATTGTACGGAAGAAAGTGCCGCACCCCTTTACCTTGGTCAGAAGTAGGGGAAGGGTACATATTTGGGCCAGATACTCTGAAGCAAGCAGAAGAGAAGGTCCGCCTGATCAGAGATCGGTTATTGGCTGCCCAGTCTAGACAGAAAAGTTATGCAGATAAAAGGAGAAGGTCATTAAGTTTTGAAATCGGAGACCATGTCTACTTGAAGGTATCACCCCTACGAGGAATCCGACGATTTAAAGTCAAAGGCAAACTTGCCCCTCGCTATGTCGGGCCATTTCCGATCATAGCTAAGAAAGGAGAAGTGGCTTATCAGCTTGAATTGCCTGCTAGCCTAGCAGATGTACACAACGTCTTCCATGTGTCCCAACTCAAGAAATGTCTTCGGGTACCCGAGGATCAAACCCCGATGGAAGCAGTGGAGCTCGAGAGCGACCTGACCTACAAGGAGCGTCCAATTAAGATCTTGGACACTGTGGAAAAGAGGACCAGGAATCAAACCATCCGCACCTGCAGAGTGCAATGGAGTCATCACTCCAAGAAGGAGGCCACCTGGGAACGCGAAGACCAGCTGAGGAGAGATTACCCCGAACTATTCACCAACTAGACTGAATCTCGGGGTCGAGATTCTCTTTAAGGGGGGTAGGTTTGTAACATCCTGTAAAGTTAAATTTTGGATTATAAATTTTCCTTGCAATAATTGCTGTTATTTTGATTTGAAATTGATTCTCTTTAAAACATTTCTTAATTAAAGGATTGAGAATTCCAATAGGCAAAAAGGGATGAAATAATAGAACATAAAATATTAAAAAGGAGAATCTGAAAAGATAATCCAGTGCCAAAAAGAATGTAGTTGATCCTAGATAACGGAATGTATATGGGGTTAAATCTTTACAAAAGAAACGAGAGAGAGAAATAAAATAGAAAAGTATATATGTAAATACAAATATTTATATATGAAAAATGGAAATAATAAAAAGGGGTTTTAAATGAATAAAAAAATGTGTAGATGAGCTCCCCTTAAAGATAGGGATTTAGAAATATATATATATATATATATATATATATATATATATATATATATATATATATATATATATATATATATATATATATGTACATAGTTACAAATATGTGAAAGAATTGAGTGAGATTAAATAAAAGAAATAGAAAAGAAAAAAATTTTGTTTTAGTCACCACCGATCGGCCCACCAACCTCGGCCCACCCACACACCCCGCTCCAGACTGCTTTTCTTCTCGCCTCCTCCTTCGCTCGCGCCTCACGGGCCGCCCCCCGCCACGCTCGCCCCTCCGCGCCCCAGCTCGCCTCGGTGCCGCGTGTTCGGACAACAGATCTGCGCCCGCCGACACAGCGCCGCCTTGTCCGAACGCCGCCAAGACTCGACCGCGCCTCTTCCCCGTGCGCCACGCCAGGCTGCTCCTCTCTCCCTCCGTGGCAGCCATGCGAGCCTCCCCGCCTGCCACCGCCCACGGGTTCTCCCCGCGCCACTCCTCTCTCTTTCTTTTCCCACAGGCTCGCGCCGTCCCTCCTCTCTCTCTTTCCCCGCCTGCGGTGACTTCCCCGTGGCAAGCATGCGCCCACTCCACCGCCGCTCGCTGCAAGGCGCACTCCCTCGCGTCTTGTGCTGCCCGAGCGGTCACAGCGCTCGCCGAGTCCCAAGGCCCTCGCCGCTGCTCCCGCCGGCATTGCCGCCTCAAGTGACCTCTCGGCCACCCTCCTGCCAGCCCTCTTCCGCCTATAAAAGCCGTTCGGCCTCCCATTGCTCTCCCCACGCTCTCCTCTTCCTCTCCGGCCAGGTAATTGAGCCTTAGAAGCCCAAAAATCACCCCGGCCGTGCTTCTTCCCCAACTCCGGCGACACCCTCGCCGCCGACCCCGTCCACCCGAGCTCAATTCCCCGCTCCTACACCACCTCCAGAGCCTCACCAGCTCATTTCCGGCCTCCCCCGGAGCTCCCGACCACCGCACATCGCCGGCGCCGTGAGACCTCCCCGCACCGCCGCTGTCGCCGCTGCCGACCCCTCTCCGGCGCCCCCCGGCCCCCGTCGACCCCTCCATCGGCTTCACCGAAGTGCCGGGATTACATTTCACGCACCCCCGGCACCTCTCCAGGCCACCCTCGCGGGCCACCGCTGCCCCTCACCGCCTCTGCCTCCGCTACTTGGCAGCCTCCCGGAGCCACTTCAAAAGGATTCAACATCCTTAAGGGGTAGGCAAAGCCTCCCGCCCACTTGGTTACCGGCGCACTCTCTTTCCCTGGCTCCCGTGGCTGCTCGAGCCCCTGCTCCGCTACCGGGTTGAGCCATTCTTTTATTTTCGGGCCGACAGGTGGGCCCCGCCTCGGCAGTGAGCCAGAGGACCCAAGATCGCGACAAGCGGACCCCACCGTCGATGAGCTCGAGCGTCCGAGACAACGCCATATGGGTCCCACATCGAGGAATTAATAGTTTTGGAATTTATTTAAGCGAGGACTTTGAAATGTTATAACTTCTTCATTTTAACTCCAAATCGAGTGAGACAAATTTCTAAATTGTCTAAATTCAAGATCTATCTAATAGAACTGAAATCATAATTTTTAGAATTTATTTGAATTTCTGGTGTTATTTGATTGATTTTATTGCCTTTCTTTTATGCAAATTTTCGCTTGGTTAAAATAGCGTCTGAGGCACGAGAAGAGGAAGCAGAGGCAGCAGTGACCCCACCCACCTCCAAGAACCCCGTGACCAAGGCGAGTTACCACTTTGACCATATTGAACCCAGATTTATGCAAATTATTTCTTTTTAAATTATCCATGTGCATGCTTTATTTTATGTGGTATATCATGTTCGAATTTCGAATGTAGTTATACATCCGATATTATGCTTGCTAGTATTACCCGTTGAGACATGTTGATATATGTGAACCTTGTCGCCGTAGTAAAACTAGTATAAAGTAGATTTCCCAAATAGAGTATAATGTAGCGACTTGCTTAGTCATGTTAGATAAACGGGACACTCGGTTGTCCCAAAAACTCTCACATGCAATACGGAAATGATTTGGGCGATCATGGTGGGAATGATGATGAAAATTTGGAACTGTTATTTTATGTCCCAAAATCTTCAAACTTGCTTAGTATCTGGGTGGATGAATTGGGGGCTGGAATGTGGTGCGGTGGGAGCACAAAAGTTGTGGATTGTGGTAGAACCATCCAGATAACACTAAGGACTGAATCTTGTCATGTTAGCCTGTAAAACAAGACAACCACATGTCGTAAAATACAACTTGGCTAAGTAGCGGTATCGAAACCTCATGACTCATCTCACCAAAGGTGGATAGACGTGGTTATGCAAGGGCAAAGGAGGCCTAAAGGGACACCAAGGGAGGGTAACGCTCACCACCGTACTAGCATTGGGGGGAGAGGAGCCCTTATAATGTTAGTAGGCTGTGGTGAACATCCCGTGCAACGTATGGGACCCACCGCAGTGGGAACGACCCATAGGGTGAGATGACTAGTGGAACTAGATATTCTGAACAGTCATGTGATAATCCGTTTGACCACCTGACCAAGGAATCGGGTGGGGCAATGGGTGGATTATCGCTTGTGGTGAAAGTGTACACACTCTGCAGAGTCAAAACTATTCGAATAGCCGTGCCCACGGTCATAGGCACACATGGGATACTTAACTAGATATAGTTCTGTTTCAAAATGGTTTGCGAAGGGAATGGGAGAATAGAGGGTGATGGACTGCCCTAGTTTGGAATTGGCCTGGGTTTTGTCCCAGTGGTAAGTTAAGTGGCTATAACACTGAAAGATGCAATATGATGCAGATGCCATGTAATGGTGGATGGTATCTGTATCGCTATTACAAAGGCTATACTTCACTTTACTTTTATTAAAAAGCTGCTAGATCTCAGGGATTTTAATTATGCATTCACATGCAATTTTTGGCAAACAAACAAACCCCAGCCTTTCCTTGATCTAGCCTAGCATATAAATTACTGCATTCTGTGTGGTCACTTGCTGAGCACGATGGATAGTGTGCTCACACTCGCAATATCAAAACAGAGACAGGAACTCAGGGTCACTATGAGCATGAAGATGTCCCGTCAAGGAGGAAGGCAACAACGATGATAATTAGGGCGCCACACGTTTCTTTTGGGCCCGCACAAGTTAGACTTTAGGCTGTGTGTGCATGTATATGATCTAAGTCTAGATGATATACACTGCACACATATTCCCCCAGTCGCTTGCCTGTGGCGTTGGCTTACTTTTTCATTGTGATACTTTGATGACTGATAACATTTGGCCCTAGGGCCCCTTTTGTAAACTATTGCCCGACGTGGCGTACTTAAAACTTTGGACTGTAATATTTGATGTATGCGGTGTATGTATGATTCAGCAATGTACTGTGTGCACTAACAACTGATCCAGGGATTAGTGCAATAATCACAGAGGATTTCGGATTGAAAAATCTGGGTCCGACAGCGAGTCAAGGAAGCAGGAGATCATCAGCAGCGCATGAGTGGAGGAGCTGCTCCAGACGTAAATTGTTGGCCGCATGTGTAAGGTTGCGGCCGAACAACTCATAATGTATAGATGAAAGGAAGGAGATCAAAAAATATTAGATGCCATTATTGAGAAATCTGGTGAAGAAGATGATCGAGAGGTCAGTTTAGAAGAGCTAGATATATTAGCGCATGCATATTTAAGCGTTATCAGAGACGGTTTGTATACCAAACCGTCTCTGATATTAATATCACAGACTGTTCGTATAACGAACCGTCTCTGATATGTGCCTTATCAGAGACGGTTTGTTATACGAACCATCTCTGATAATGAGACATCGCAGACGGTTCGTATAGCAAACCGTCTCTGATATTCATTCTCACAGACGGTTAGTGTAACAAACTGTCTATGATAATCACACGTCACAAATCCATGGCGTATACCCAGGATTTCGATCTCACCCTCCATTCTCTCCATATCGAATGGCAGGCACCAGTTCCTCCCACTGATCGGCCCTTATTAATAACTCCCCATCAACCTTTCCACCGGTACTAGTCACACGTGAGTTCATCCACACTAGCTAGCTTCCTGCGTCTTCTTCCCTCCGCTGTGAGCTAGCGCCTCCATTGTGGCACCACGATCAGCTAGACAACACACTCTTATCGTAAGTGTCGTAAGTGTGTCTTATTCAGCCACACCGTCGTGCCATGAATGGTTCGCTAGCTAGTTATCCTGTAATAGATCTGAATGTGTTGTTGTGCTTGCCTCTGTATTTGCATGTTCCTCGACGACGCCGACTACTGCCGTGAGCTAGCGCCTCCGTTGGGCATGGCAGGAGGCTGGACAACACACTCTTGCCGTAAGTGTCGTAAGTGTGTCTTGTTCAGCCTCACCATCGTGCCACAAAGGGTTCATTAGCTTGTTATCCTATAATAGATCTGAATGTGTTGTTGTGCTTGCCTCTGTATTTGCTTGTTCCTCGACGACGCCGACTACTACCGTGAGCTAGCGCCTCCGTTGCGGCATGGCAGGAGGCTGGACAACACACTCTTGTCGTAGGTGTCGTAAGTGTGTCTTGTTCAGTCTCACCGTCGTGCCACGAAGGGTTCGTTAGCTTGTTATCCTGTAATAGATCTGAATGTGTTGTTGTGCTTGCGTCTGTATTTGCTTGTTTTCAAAGGGCATGGGTAACATTATTTAATTTCTTAAGGCTAGAAAAAAACATAATAAAATTTCAGGTATAGAGTGAATTATCACATATGGTTTGTGGTATAACCCGTCTGTGAAGGACTATCATAGATGGTTCTATATACGAACCGTCTGTGATACTCACCAATCACAAATTACGAACCGTCGTGATATTGTGACATCACGACGGTTCGTGTTAATAACCGCTCGTGATAATTCGTGACGGTTAATAAACCGTCGCTGATGTCCACAATATCACAGACGGTTCGTAAATACCAACTGTCTGTGATATTGTGGCATCACAGACGGTTCGTGTTAATAACTGTTTGTGCTAATTCATGGACGGTTATTAACCGCTCGATATTGGTATCGCTGCATCGCTTGTGGTTGGAACCGTAATAATCGAGCTATTAATCATCGGGCGCATTTGCTTGATCTCGACATAGATTTGTCTGCATTGTGCTGCATCGGTGGAGCAAGGCGGCCGGCTTTAGGGAATTCGCGGTGAAAACATATCGCCATCTTCTTAGTGATCAGAGGTTAGTACTCAATTACTTTTAATAACTTATATGCATGCATGTTTTTTTAATTGAAAGAGATGATAAATAGGTTTTTGTTTAATTTAGATCTAGTTAGCTAGGTTTAGAATGATAATGTTAGTTTGCTCAATTTCAGAATGGGTAAATACTGGCACGTAGTTCACTAGCTTCAATATATTATTGCTTAACATTATTATGTCATGAATACATACGTGGCTAGCTAGCTATACCTACGTAATATATATAGATGCATGTTATGAACATGTAAGTATATATAGCTAGTCTGATTTGCTATGTAGTAGCGCTAATATTCATTTTTGATACCCATTTGTTGTGTAGCGTAGATGACCAAAGCTGGATGTACATTGATAACCGTGTGAGTGAAGAGTACATTAATGACACGTCTGCTTTTAGAAGAGCGGCCGAGTTGGATATATTGAAGAAGGGGATGAAATATATATATTGTTCATGCATTGATTGTGATAATCTCAAGATGTTTAGCAAATCAGCGTAGATCGAAGGTCACTTGATTCGAAGGGGTTTCAGAAAATGGTACAAATGTTGGACCAGTCACGGTGAAGAGAAGAGTACACAAGAAGGTAGTTATGCCAACGATATGTCAGTTATGAACTGTGCTTTCGATCATGAGGATAGGTCGTAGGATGACAATCTGGATCAGATGTTACGTGATGCAGAAGGGAACTATAGTGAGAGAGAGTTTGGTAAATTCGAGAGCTTGATGGAGGACTCGGAGAAACCTTTGTTCTTGGGCTGCAACCCGCAATACACGAGGTTTTCATCAGTTCTAGAACTGCTGAAATTGAAGGCAAGCAATGGTTGGTCCGACAAGAGTTTCACGACATTGTTAGGTCTCCTAGCGGATATGCTTTCAAATGGAAATGTGTTACCGATAACCACCTACCAAGCCAAAAAGATTATTTGTCCATTGGGAATGAAAGTAGAAAGAATACATGCATGTCCGAATAATTATATCCTGTATCGTAAAGAGTATGCTAGCTTACATGTTTGTCCGGTGTGTAAAGCATCCCGATACAAGTGTAAAAATGACTCTGATGATGGGAATGGCATCAAGGTGAAGCAAGGACCTCCTGCTAAGGTATTGTGGTATCTTCCTGTAATTCCTCGTTTGAAGCATTTATTTGCAAACCGCAATGATGGAAGATTGATGCGTTGGCACTAGGAGCAGCATAAGAAAGACGGAATGATAAGACACATTGCTGATTCTGCCTAGTGGAGGAACATCGATAGGATGTTTGTAGATTTCGGTGTGGAACCGAGGAATATAAGGTTTGGGTTGAGTACAGATGGAATGAATCCTTTTGGTAACACGAGCAGCCAACATAGCACCTGGCCCGTGACTCTGTGCATGTACAACATTCCTCCTTGGCTGTGTATGAAGCGGAAGTATATTTTGATGTCACTACTTATCCACGAAGAAACCTGGTAATGATATTGATGTGTTCCTAGCACCATTGGTGGAAGATCTTGTAATACTGTGGAACGAAAGGGTACATGTATGGGATGCGGACAAACGAGAGAACTTCACTCTACGCGCCATGTTGTTCTGCACCATTAATGATTTTCCTCCCCTTGGTAATCTGTCAGGGTTGAGTATAAAAGGAGCCAAAGCATGTTCGCACTGCTTAGATTATACCAAGAGTGTGTTGTTGAACAACTCGCGCAAAATCTGTGTACATGGATCACCGTAGGTTCCTTCCAAAGTATCACCCATACCGCAAGATGAAGAAACAATTTGACGAAAAAAAGAGGATAACTCAATACCAAGGCCTTTTAGCGGGAAAGAGGTGTATGATATAGTCAAGGATATCAACGTTGTACTTGGAAAGAGATGTAAATTGAGGAAGAACATGTGAAAAAAGAGGTCAATATTTTGGGACTTGCCTTATTATGAGCACTTAGAAGTTCACAATTGCATCGATGTCATGCACGTATAGAAGAATGTATGTGACAGTTTGATTGGTCTCTTACCGAACATTCCGGATAAAACAAAGTATGGTGTCAACGCAAGACGTGACTTGGTCGCTATGAACATCAGGACCGAGTTAGCACCGCTAGAGACCGATAAAGGCCGGATGTACCTTCCCACAGCTTGCTACACTCTGTCTAAGTCCGAGAGAACTGAACTGTGGCAGTCCTTACATGATGTGAAAGTTCCATCCGGTCACTCCACCAGCATAAAGAAACTTATTTCCATGGAACATTTGAAATTAATTGGCATGAAGTCCCATTACTGTCATGTCATAATGACACAAATGTTACCTGTTGCAATTAGAAGTATTTTGCCGAACAAGGTTCGAGTGATAATCATAAGGCTGTGTTATTTCTTTAATGCAATTGCTCAAAAGGTCATTGAACCCGATGGACTAGATGCTTTACAAACCGAGGTGGTGACAACTCTATGTCATCTAGAGATGTATTTCCTTCCATCATTTTTTGATATCATGGTCCATCTCATTGTCCACCTTGTGAAAGAGATAAAAATATGTGGCCCCATGTTTCTACGTCATATGTACCCTTTCGAGAGGTACATGGGAATTCTCAAGTCCTATATACGCAATCGATCTCGACCGGAGGGTAGCATCATCGTAGGTTATACAACAAAAGAGGTCATTGAATTCTGCATCGGCTACATGGCTCAGGTCGATCCGATAGGTGTACCTCTATCTCATCACGAGGGTAGGCTAAAGGGTATCGGGACTATCGAAAGGAAAGCAATAACTCTGGATCAAAATATGTATGCTCAAACCTATTTCACGGTTTTACAACACATGACTGAAGTGACCTCATATATTGAAGAACACAAGGACATGCTACGTCAAGAGAATGCAGGTTAGTTAGAAGTTTTGATCACGAGACAACATAACCGTCAGTTCAACGAATGGTTGAAGGTGCAATTGACTAGGTGGTCGTCAAGTGAAACACTACAATGGTTGGCAAAAGGGCCAAAATTTACAATTATGACATGGCAAGGATACGACATTAATGGCTACACATTTTATACAACAGATTAGGATAGAAAGAGCACAGTGCAGAAATCAGGTGTCCACATAAATGCCTATGATGCACACATCAGTACCGCTAGCCCAAGCTCGTACTATGGGCTTGTTGAGGAGATTTAGAAGCTTGACTACGTAATTTTCAAGATTCCTCTATTTCAGTACCGTTGGGTCCTACTCCCATGGGGTGTAAAGGTCGACAAGTACGGCATCACTACCGTGGACCTCGAATGTGTAGGATACAAAGACGAACCATTCGTACTCGCGAGGCAAGTTGTTCAAGTATTTTATGTAACCGACCCGGCAAATAAGAGGCGCTCTGTAGTTCTTCAGGGAAAAAGAAGGATTGTCGGAGTTGAGAATGTTGTGCATGAGGAAGAGTACAATCAATTTGATGAGTTGTCTCGATTCGAAGACGGCATCAGGCTCGAAGAAGAGCAAGACAATGAAGCAAACTATATGCGTGTCGATAATCGTGAAGTGTTTTATTTAAAATGAAATAGGCAAGTGTAATAAATGATCCCACAGAGCCAGCACCTATTTGGAAATTGTTGCAATGTAATCATATATTAGGAAATTTGCATGTAATTATGTAATTATATTCCATTGTAATTGTAAAATGACTCAGAAACTAAGAAATAGTTATATATATATATATATATATATATATATATATATTGCATGGCCATGCATAGCTAGGTAATATTGCATGGCACAAGATGATTTTTGTAGAAAGGTGTAGTGAACTATCACGACGGTTTATCGGAAGAAACCGTCTGTGATAGTTATATCACAGACGGTTCTATAAAAAAACCGTCTGTGATATGCGAATTATCACAGACGGTTCTATAAATAAAACCATCTATGATATAACTATCACAAATAGTTCCTTTAAGGAACCATCTGTGATTGTTTCACTATAAATATCCGCAGCTAGGTTTTATAGAGTCCTCACTCACGCACTTTCCACCGCCCCTGCCATGTTTTGCTAGATCTGACTGCTCCCTCGCACGCGACGCCACTGCTCCCTCCCGACGCCGGCTCTCCCTCCCGACACCGCCGCTCCCTCCCGACACCGGCTCTTCCTCCCGACGCCGACTCTCCTCCCGACGCCACCGCTCCTCTCGACGCCGCCTCCCTCCCGACACCGCCGCCCCTCCCGACGCTGATTCTCTCCCTCTCGACGCCGCCGGTCCCTCCCGATGCCACTCCTTCCCGACGCCGCCGCTCCCTTCCTGGCACAGTTCACCTCTGTCTCAATTAGTTAACCCATTTGTTTTGTTATCTTCAATAGATTTGCAAAATTATTTTATGACCTTTAGTACTTTGTGTTATATGCTTCACATGTTAGCTACAATATGTAATACTAAAATTGAATATTCAAACCTGAGCTATTAATTTTTACTATTACTGTCATTTGTCTACCATGTGGTCTGTCTGAATAGATTGCTAAATTGTTTTATGATCTTTATTAGTACTTCATGATATATGCTTCATATGTTAACTACAAGATCTAATAGTAAAATTGAATATTTATTGTTACTATTACTGTTATTTATCAATCTTGTGGTCTGTCTCAATAGTTGATTAAATTGTTACCTATAAGATCTATTTGAAATAACATGTTACTGTTTCAAAGAGATTTTATTGTAATAATATATATCGCATAGATCTTTAAAAGGCATAAAGCTAATAATAAACTCTAGCGTATCCGGTTTAATAAATTAGATACACTGTAGTGTGTCTGCTCGAAGTTCCGTGATTGCTAACTTTTCCCAAATTATTTCAGTTATCAGTAGGTGGGGTCGTCAGAGGGATTCTCACGCTATCCAATGCACGGCCCCGATGCATGTTTGTAACAACCCCGGTCAAACATGGAACATCAGCTCGTACTACTTGAGATTTGGTTAGATCTTCAGAGCGTGTTGAGACCTTCAGATAGGTCTCCTAGGGCTGTGCTTTAATATTTTCTAAAAGCAGCTTTTAATTTTTATTATAGTATTTAATTTTTAAACAAAGTATTTTTTAGATAAAATTTACAAGTTAATTGTAGTATACGTTAAAAACCTAACATCTGTATCAACTAAAATCGCAAGCGAATTTTTCTCCCCGTAATCTCTATTGCAAACAACTAAATTTAAAAAATTTAACCAAAAACCATAAACCTCACCATATTAAACAGACCTCTAGCTTTATAAGAGCAGTGGCTATACATAAGTTTGTCTTGCATATATACTCCATTTAGCAACTGAATTTGCTTGACGTATACATATAGCTTGGTTTAGTGAAAGAAAACAAAATACTCCCTATAGTTCAAAAAGCTTGTTATTTTGAAACGCGTATAGTCGAACTTTTAAAATTTTAGCTGTCAATATATTTTTAAATATAAATACTGGACATGTGAAAATTATACGTATAGGTTCGTCTCGAAAAGTATATTTATAATATTATAATATTATTAGATTTTATAAATATATTATAATAAAATTAATGATGAAAATTACGGTTTGGGACATATCGATATCCAATATTACAAGTTTTTGTGACATGATGAAGTAACTTTTTACACCGTACATCATATATTCATATATAGAGGGTTGCTATTGGTGATTTCAACGGACTATGATATATACACTTTAGGGGTACATGTAGTGATATAGATCGATTCTATTCGCCTCAAGATGACATATAAGTCACCGGCTAGCTTGCCAGTACAGTTTGTATGTGCGTGTGTATACAATATACCTACACGTGATTCTCCGTTTTTGCGCCTGCATTTCAGAGCAGTTGTCCTTCCCAAACTATTCTTCTCCTTAAGATTAGTCTGTCACAGCTGCACTAGCTTTTTACTAGTTAAAATTAAATTACTTACATAAAAACATAGACACGTAATGAGATAAATATTTCGGAGAAAGTGAAATTTCCTTGAATTTAAAAATACAATATTACTGTCTCGTTAAAAACGTTACACCCCAAAGTGGAGTTTCCCGAGTAAGAAAAAGAATACAGTAACAATATATATACATACTAATTATAACAATATGCGTATATAGTATCTACTTATCAGTGTCTATGTCATTCATGCGTTCAAGGATAGCGTACGCCTGCATGATTTCAGGATCCCCCAGTTGATGTTGTTGCCGCTCTTTAGCTAATTCACGGTCTTTGGTGCATGTGATTGCCTCCACCATCCTGGGCATGAGGGATAATCTCATTTCTTCGATTATTCTCTCTACCGTGCTGAACGTCGCTTTTGAAGAGACGACGGACATCGGTACCAGGAGAACATCCCGTACGAAATGTGACAGCATAGGAAATATCCACTTGTTTCACTACTCGAGCAAGTCTATCTTGCCTCCACCAGTAAGTTCGTGATCAACATTTACAAAATCATGCTCCAAGTAGTTGTTCAGGTCCGAAACAGAATTCCACTTGGAGGCCACCTAAGGCTAAGAGGATGAAGAAGTAGACTTGCCCTTTAGCTTCTTCCATAAATGTGATGTCAAGTTTGTCTTTCCTTGTTGCGTCTACTGTGAGGCCTCCGATCTTGCGCTGCTGCCAACTTATTATGATACATATGGAAAACACGAAAAAGCTTCTCTTTGACATGTGCGAAAGCTTCCAAATAATCAATGCCAAAGCATTCACCTATTCACTCCATGCCAACTTTTCATAGGATCGAAAATGAGAACAATCAACTTTTTGTAGGATCAAAAATGATAACAAAGCAATACAAGTGTGAAATAGAACCAAAATATTTAATAAAATTTTCCTCCATTATTTCAACGGCATGGCCTAAAAAGGGATCCTCTCTAGATTTGGTAATTTTGTCTGCAATTAACTAAATAAATTCTATAACTAAGTAAGAGGTAGGATAATAAACACCAGATAGAACTTTTGTTACTTTATAAAAAAGTCTTAAAAACTCTAAAAAAATGACTAGCAATCTGCCAATCTGAATTAGTAACTACTAATTCATTATTTTAAGAGTTAGCATTGACAAAAACGGATATAACATGTTCGTACCTTTGTAACTTCTTTAACATGATATATGTTGAGTTCCATCTCACCTTCATGTCAAGACCGAGTTTTCTTGGCTCTTTCCCATTGGCTGTGCAATACTCCGCAAACCTAGCTACCACTTATGGGGAACTTGTGAGGTAGTGAATGGCATTACGATATTGTTCAAATATGCGCCAATTGCTTGCATACCTTCTTGAACAATAAGGTTCAAGATGTGGCATACACATCTCTGGTAGAGGACATAACCACAAATATATGTTTGTAACTTAGGGTGAGGATATTCATAGCCGTTGTGTTTACCAATGTATTATTAAGAGTTATTGAAATAATTTTATTATCTATATTTAATATTATAGAAAAAAACTAAATTTATTAGAATAGTTCTTTCAACTCTGCTAATTTCTACCTAAGTCAGGCCATAGACTGCCACAGCTAAATCCGGCGCAACACCCAGCTCCAGCTAGGATCGAGCCAAGCTTCTCCTTTCCCATATTCTCTCCTGCCGCCCCATTCGTGTGTCTGATCGATCAATCCATTTACGTATTGTTCCTTGTATCCCTCACCTGTGTACACATGCACACACATCATCAATTATTGCAATCTTTTATACGCGCTGTGTTTATGCATCTGAACATCTGATCAATTATATTTAAACCAGCCGCTAAACCGGCCATTTAGTTTGACCAAAGTTTGGTTATTTGTCAGGAACCACTCATGCATGGCCCTCATGAAGATCTAGCAAAAGCTAGTGGCCGGTCAACAGTCAGGGGTCGCATGCAAGGGGTTTTGTGGGCCATGCGTACGTGCTTCGCGCGGGTACTTTTTCTTATGGGATGGCTACTGCTTTTTCCGGCTCGATCGGCACCTTTCATGGGATGATGTTGGGGAAACAGCCCTTTCAATATACGTTGATATCTTTCAGACAAAGATTAATTAGTAGTAGTAGTACACCGAGGTGTACGTACAACCAACTATAAACATCCAGGTTTAATCCAGAGTTTTGGGCCTTGTTAGGCCTAATTGCCTTAAAAAAACGACCATAAACATCACTCACCTAGCTCGATATAGTACACAAAATAGGTAAATAAGGGTATGTTCTTTAACGGCTTTTACAAACAGCTTTTGATTTTTGCCATAGTATCTATCTTTTAAACAGAGTATATTTTCAAGATGGAGTCTACAACTTAATTGTAGTACACGTTAAAAGTCCAACATCTGTATCAACCAAAATCGCAAACGAGTATCTCTCTCTGTAATCTATGTCGTAAACAGCTAAAATTCAAAATTTTCAACAAAAAACCATAAATCGCAGCTATATCAAATATGCCCTAAGAGTCGAGAAGAAGCCGGCCGTGAGTCACACATTGGTAAAACTTGACAAAATTTGATGTTGAACTTTGAACTCAAAATATATATCTATATATTGTATATATAATAAAACATTCTGACTGTATAGCTCAACGAATCATATGTTAGATACTTATTTCGACTAATACCACGAAAGTAAAAAATCCAATACAGGGATCGTCGGATCGATGTCATGTATATAGGCATGATCGAGGTTATTACATGCTCACTATTGCATCCATATCAAGCCGATGCTTTGTGCAAAATCTATATATATGGCTTGTTCTTGCTTCCATGCCCGTGCATGCGGCGATCGATTAACAATCTGCTCATCCACCCTGATCGTAATTCGTACGTGTAGAACTGGCAGGCCTAGGTTTTTTTTTCTGATGTTCATACGTACGTACGTACTTATCTTGAGAACAAAGCAACATCATGTTTTTTCTCGTTTTGATCGATGCATGATGCATCGCATCGCGCGATCGATGTAACGCATTCATGCATTAATTGTTAAATCGCCACATGCAATGATCGATATGGGCGAGTGGTATCAGTACCAAGCACATCATTTTTCACGACGGTTCAAAACCATCAAGAAAATACGCTTTACTGTCAAAAATTATTTTCCTGTCGGTAAACCGTTAGGAAATACAGAACGAGGATGCAAAATTTCTATTTACCCCACGGTTGACCGACAGGAAAAGAAATCCTGACAGCCACCGACAGGATCATTGTAACATCCTAAAAATTTAAGTCCTGAAAAATATGACTTTTGAAATATTTTAGAATGTATCTTCTTGACATTTGGATTTTTAATGGATTTTTCTTGGAGTTTTGGTTGAGGTTCCAACAATTAAGAAAATCATGAAAATAGAACTCCGAAAGAAAGGTGAAATTAATAGGGAGTAAGCATAAAATCAAATACGAATCTGAAAAGATAATCCAAAAATTAGTGTGGGAGGATTCACTTGGAATAAGTTAGCGAAAACTCGGAAAGGCGGAAATATGCAAGTATGGAAAGATGGATAAAGGAGGATTAATAAAAATATGGAAATATGCATTGGGCCTAACTCAAAAAAAGAAAAAAAAAAAAAGGAAAAGGCCTTTTCAGCCCGGCCCGAGCCAGCCACCGGGCCGGCTCTTCTCTTCTCCCCCCTCGTCAGCATTCTGTCGCAGCAGGAGCTTCCCCGTTGGCTGGCCACGGCAGCCCGCCTCCCCGTTGCGCTCCCTTGTGACCGCCGATCGCCGGCGTGCCTCCGCACCCGTACCACTGCAGTTAGTCGCAGCTCTACCGCCGCGTTACTACAGGCGCGACATCACATCCCTGCCGCTTCTTTTGACCGTCACCTGGCCGAAGGACGATGTGACATCACTTCGACCGCTGCGCCACGCCGATGGAGTCAGCTATAGTGCGCGCCTATGCCACTGTGATCCAACGCCGCAAACGCTCCCGTCAGCCACAGCCACCTGGCTGCCCAGTCGCGTCGCCGTTTCTTCCCGTCGCATCCCCGCCTTGGCTCATGCGCTCACGACCCCTCTTCGGCGTCAGCGCACGTCCGCACCCACACCCTGTGTCACCCGTCCCGCCGCCCATGCCCTGCCATCACCCACGCGGTGCCCCCACGTCGCCAGCCCCTTCCGCTGCCTATAAAACCCAGCTCACGCCCAAGGTAGCACCGCCATCCTCCACTCATCCTCCCACCCCAAGGAATCGACACCCCCGCGCCCCTAGCTCGCCGGCGACTTCGTCTTCTCCACCACCGATCGAAAGGGAAACGGCTGATTGGAGCTGCACTGAGCCAATTCCGCTACGACGACATCCCCACCATCGGCTGGACCTCTCGCCGCCCGAGCTGAGTTTGCACTGTGTGCCACCTACGCCCGACGCTGTCTCACGCTGCCGGACCACCGCCGCCACTCCCAAGCCACGCCAACCCCCGAGGTAGTCTCCTGTCCACGCCTAGATCCTTCCTTAGCGCCCAATGGAGTTCTAGTGCCGTGCACCACCATGTCCGCCTCTCCCCTGTTCCGCTGCCACCTATGGTCACCGCCGATCGCCACCACCACCAAATTGGTCGGTGGGACCGAGCCCGAATGTGCGCGTAGGCATGAGCATCTCATTTTTGAAATGCTCATGGCCGGCTGTCGTTCCCTTCGCCGGCAGTGAGCTCGTCGTTCTTTGGCGGAGGAAGAAGGACCAGGAGTAATTAATGGTTAAGTCACGCGATTAGGGCTAATGATGATTAGTTAAACCTAAGCGCTCACTGACATGCGGGCCATACCTTTTAATCCAAAACAGTAATCGGTCCCACATGTCAGCGAGTCTGAAAAGAAAAAGATAAAAGATAAATAAAATTATCGTGGCCCCACCTGTCAGTCTCTCTTTCTTTCTTTTTATTTTCCGAATTTATTTAAACAGAGAACTTCAAATGGGCATAACTTATTCATCTTAACTCCAAATTGAGTGAAACAAATTTCTAAATTCATCTAAATTCAATATCTATCCAATGAAACTAAAATCATAAATTTTGAAACTCATTTGAATTATTGTGAGAATTTATTTGGTTTACTGAATTTTATTCAAATTTTCGCGCAACGTAAAATAGCGTACGAGGCACAAGAGGAAGAGGTAAAGGCTGAAGTGAGTCACGACAACCAAGACCAAACCAACTACGACCAAGGTGAGTCAATACTTTGATCATGTTGAATCTACATTTTCTACAAGTTATTTCTGTTTTGAATTATCAAATTGCATGCTGTTATTTCATGTGCAAATATATGTTTGTTTTAAGATTCTAGTTACATGTCCATTATTTAACTTGTTAGTATTACACTCTTTTGGAACATTTGAGTACTTGAGATTTGTCACCCTAGCAAAATTATAATGGTAAAATATTGAAAAATAAGTCCATAATTATACGCAATGCTTAGTACTGCTTAGATACTCAGGGGCACCAAAATGCCCCAAGCATCACTTTCGATCATGAGAAACTGATTTGTGAAGTCATGGGTGGAAATGACTGGTATATTTTGACATGATTATTTTATGCTCCCAAAAACCCCTAACTTGCTTAAATATCTGGGCGGATGGTATGAGAGGCTGGTGTAGTGGTGCACGAGAGTGTGGTTAGTGTTAGAACCGCCTAGATAACCCTAAGTATTGAATCTTATCATGACCTCCTATGTAAGACAAGTACAACCACAAGTCTGTAAATTACAACTTGGCTTAGTAGATTTACTTGACCCTGAAAGTCGTCTCATCGGTGGGGGAGAGGGGTAGCGCAAGTGGTTGTTCGTGTGACAGATGAATGGAACACTCGTTGAGAGTAAAGTTTGCCGCGACGAGCTAGTCGTGTGGGTAGTCCAGCTAAGCTAGTCGCTGGGGGTAAAACATCCCGTACAACTTATGGGACCCGCCACAAGTGGGAAAAGCCTATATGAGTGAGATGATGGAAGGGACGAGGTATTTTGAAAAGTTATTATGATGGTCTACTCAACCGCATGACTAAGGAGACGAGTGAAGCAACGAGCGGATCGTCTCTTATGGGTAAAGTGTACAAACTCTGTATAGTCAAAAGATATTCGAATAGTCGTGCCCACAGTCATGGACGGACATGGGAACTTAACCGGTTATAGTTATATTTCAAAAACTTTGTGGGTGGAATTGAGAAAGTGGTGGGCCATGGAAAGCCCTGATTTGTGTTGCCCTAGGTGTCGCTCCAGTGATGAGGTAAACGGTTATAACGCTAAAGGTTAGCATATTGTGCAGGAGCCATGTAACGGTGGATAGAATCTGCGCTACTATTAATACATTCTTCTTACCCAAATTCTTGTTTTAGTACAAACTGCTACATCTCAGAAAATTTTTATGTATAGTATTTTAAAAGCAATTTCTGGCAAGCAAAACAACCCGAGCCTTTCCTTGATAAGCCCTGCATGTTATTTACTTGCATTGTGTATTAGCTCGCAGAGCACGGTAGATTTTTGCTCACCCTCACATTATCAAAACCAGAAGCAGGGAACCAAGACCACTACGCTTACGAAGATGCTCCTACCATGGATGGAGGAGCCGACAAAGGGAACCAGGACCATTTTCTCGAGTTTGGGTCCTAAACGAGTAGATTTGATGGAGATTGTGTGCACATATATTATCTAGACCTAGATATTACATGTTGCACATATTTACCCCTTAGTCGCTTGCCTATGGATGTTGGACCTATTTTTGTCTATGCTTTCCGCTGTTGTCTTTTATATTATAGGTATTTGGCATAATCGTTCCTTGTGTAAACTGTCACCCGACGTGGTGTATTTTAATTCTGATATGTAATATTATGGTTCGGTATATTTCATGCAATGTATGAATTGATGCAGTAATGTACCTGTGAGCATTATCTATTGATCCAGGGAATAATGCAGTAAATCACATAGGATTCTGGGTTGACAAATGCGGGTCCGACAGAGCTGGTATCATTGCATACGATTGTAGGGTAAAGACCTTAGGACGGTTACTAGATAGGGTCTTAGGACTAAATTTTGAAATTAGTAAAAAGAAATTTCTAAAAATATAGTGTATTACTTCCTTTCTTACCATTCTTAGATTTGACATTATCCTCCTTTCTTTGATATTTTAGAAAAGTGATACTAACACTAGTACTTTAACTTACAGATGTCTGGAGGAGCAGCTGATGGTCAGTGGGACATAATGCTTCCGACAGCTGAAGCATAAGGAACCGACTTCATCTGATCAGTTTCATATTGGTTCCTTGGCATTGAAATATCCCAAACTTATCGCCCTTAACAATAGGAGCAGGTGAGCTAGAGCACTTATGCATATTGTATCTCTTCAATGCTCTGTCAATATATGCCTTCGAGATAAACCTAATATTCCTTTGGACCTATCTCAGTGAATCTCAATGCCAAGAACATAAGAGGCATCAACAAGATCCTTCATATCGAAATTAGATGAAAGAAATCTCTTGGTCTCAAACAGCATATCCTTATCACTGCTGGCCAATAAGATTTAATCTACATAAAGTACTAAGATGGTGAATTTACTCCCCTTGAACTTAACATATATGCAGTTATCAACTTCATTTTCCTTCAAACCAAAACTCCTTATGATCTTGTCGAATTTGAGGTACCACTGCCTCGACGCTTGTTTTAAACCATAAATCGATTTCTTAAGTCGACATCCCATATGCTCCTTGCCTTCCACAACAAAACCTTCCGGTTGAGCCATGTAAACGTTCTCTTGCAAGTCGCCATTAAGAAATGCCGTCTTAACTTCCATCTGATGCAGCTCTAAATCATAATGAGCTACAAGTGTCATAACAATTCTGAATGAATCTTTAGTCAAGATAGGAGAAAAGGTGTCATTATAGTCAATCCCCTCTCTTTGTGAGAAGTCTTTTGCTACAAGTCTTGCTTTAAATCTTTCGACATCTCCCTTAGAGTCATGCTTGGTTTTATAGACTCATTTACATCCTACTGTTTTGACTCCGTCAGGAATTTCTACTAAGTCCCATACATCATTAGTGCTCATAGATTTTAGTTCATCCTTCATAGCTTCAAGCCATTTAGAAGAATGTTCACTCATCATGGCCTCCTTATAAGAGGTGAGATCATCTATCTTCCCTATATCATTAATATCCTCATTCATATAAACAACGTAATCATTTGGGATGGCAGATCTTCTCTCTCATGATCTTCTAATAAGTTCATCAGCTATTACAAGAGACCACTGAGGCTCATCATGTTGCACCCATTATTGAGGTCTCTGAAATTTCTAATGTTACACCTAATGATGAGCCTCAGCAGTCTCCTGTAATAGCTGATGAACCTATTAGAAGATCACGGCGAGAGAGAAGATTTGCCATCCCAAATGATTATGTTGTTTATATGAATGAGGATATTAATGATATAGGGAAGGTAGATGATCCCACCTCTTATAAGGAGGCCATGGTGAGTGAACATTCTCCTAAATGGCTTGAAGCCATGAAGGATGAACTAAAATCTATGAGTACTAATGATGTATATGACTTAGTAGAAATTCCTGACGGAGTCAAAACAGTAGGTTGTAAATGGGTCTACAAAACCAAGCATGATTCTAAGGGAAATGTCGAAACGTTTAAAGCAAGACTTGTAGCAAAAGGCTTCTCACAAAGAGACGGGTTGACTATCATGACATCTTTTCTCCTATCTCGACTAAAGATTCATTCAGAATTGTTATGACATTTTAGCTCATTATGATTTAGAGCTGCATCGGATGGATGTTAAGACGGCATTTCTTAATGGCGACTTGCAAGAGAACGATTTGTCGTGGAAGGAAAGGAGCATATGAGATGTCGACTTAAGAAATCGATTTATGGTTTAAAACAAGCGAGAGGCAGTGGTACCTCAAATTCGATAAGATCATAAGTAGTTTTGGTTTTAAGGAAAATAAAGTTGATAACTGCATATATGTTAAGTTTAAGGGGAGTAAATTCACCATCTTAGTACTTTATGTGGATGACATCTTATTGGCCAGCAGTGATAAGAATATGCTGTTTGAGACCAAGAGATTTCTTTCATCTAATTTTGATACGAATGATCTTGGTGATGCTTCTTATGTTCTTGGCATTGAGATTTACCGAGATAGGTCCAAAGGAATATTAGGTTTATCTCAGAAGGCATACATTGACAGAGTACTGAAGAGATACAATATGCATAAGTGCTCTGGCTCACCTGCTCCTATTGTTAAGGGCGATAAGTATGGGACATTTCAATGCCCAAGGAACCAATATGAAACTGATCAAATGAAGTCAGTTCCTTGTGTTTCAGCTGTCGGAAGCACTATGTATGCTCAAGTATGCACACACCCTGATTTAGATTTTGTAACCCAGAGTGGGACTTGGGCCGTGCTTTTGGGTTAGCAGGCACGGACGGCCTAACTGCGTCCGACCGACACGTGGCGGGCCGTGCCGACATGGCACGAACGGTGGGTCGGGTCGGGCCTCAAAAATCGGCGCGGTGGCGCGACGCGGCACGGCAGATCGGGCCGTGCTCGGGCGGCGCGACGCGACGAGCTCGGCCGACGCGACGACGGCGAGCTCGGGCGGCACGACGGGCACGAACGGATCAATGTCGAGCTTGGAAAAGTTGAAGGCGTAAAAGATGACACAATTACACAAGCAACTAAGCAAGCATACCGCATCCATACTAACACACATACAAAAATACACACTAACACACATGACGCCGGCCAGAACGCCGCGTCGCTCCGAGATCAGATCTTGCTGCCACCGCCGCAACGCCGCCGCTCGGGAGGAGGGAGGCGCCGGTGAGGAGGAAGGCGGCCGAGCCATCTGGGAGGTCGGGAAGGCCGGGAGCCGGGCGGCGGCGGCCGTGTGGGAGGGGCGGGAAGGCCAAGGAGCCGCGGCGGGCGTGGCCGTGTGGGAGGGAGGCCGGAGGGGCGGTGGGGGAGCCAGCGCGGGGAGGCCGGGAGGGGTGGCGGTAGATGGGCGGTATGAGAAAAGGAAGATGACGACCGCCGCCACCGCCTTCACGTATAATAATTTCGGTGGGCTTGGTGGCACGCACGCTGACACGCGGCACGATGGGCTTTGGGCGTGCTTGGGCACGGCTAGGCTAGAGGCGGCGATGAGATGATGGGCGGGCCGACGGCATGATGAGATGATCGGGCGAGCAAGACACGCCCAAGTCCCAACTCTAGTAACCGGATGCTTGGCGGATGCTTGGCGATATCATCAAATCGAGCCGGACCACTAGAAGGCCGTTAAGAAAGCTTTGCGCTATATGCAAGCTACTAAGCATTTCATGCTCACATGTAAGAAATTTGATAGCTTGAAATTGTTGGTTATTCAGATTCAGATTTTGCGGGATGTGTTGATACTAAGAAATCCACGTCAGATATATCTTCACACTCGCTGGAGGAGCTATCTCGTGGAAAAGCTCCAAACAAACCCTTACGACATCTTCAACGATGCAAGCCGAGTTTGTGGCATGTTATGAGGCTACCGGGCAGGCATATGGCTTAAGAACTTTATCCCGGGACTTAAAGTGGTAGATAGGATCTCTAAACCACTCACCTTATATTGCGATAACGAACCTGCAGTCTTTTATGCAAACAACAACAAGTCAAGTGGTGTTGCCAAACACATTGACATTAAGTATCATGTTGTGAAAGATAGAATCCATGATCAAATCATTAGTATCAAGCATATTAGTACTAAATTAATGTTTGCGGATGCGCTTACTAAAGGCTTCCCACCCAAATTTTTCATGATCATGTTGCCGGCATGGGTTTTTGGAAAGCCTCTGATTCTGGATAAAAGGACCTTAAGCAAACCAACTCTCATTAAGTATAATGAATATCCATTTCAAGATGGGATAGTACACTATAGGTACTGGAGTTGTATAGCACTTCATTGGCCATGCAACATATTGCCTTGGTATGTTGTTTTATTGAGAATGTGCTTATGATGTTAGCCTTACGATCGAACGGGAGAATGTTTGGTTGATCTCGGCTAACAGAATCCCAAAATTCTAGGGAGGCCACGCCTCCACTCGCGCCTTCATCGGAGGCGCAACCAACTTTGTGGTTTCGGTCCCGGTCATCTAGCGCTAAATAAAAATGGAAGGGATTTTGGCAGGCTCAGTTCAGGTTTTTGTACAAGGCCACGAAATCCCACATACACCCGATCTCTCACGAGTGCTAAGGTGGACGAAGACCGAAGGCCTCTTCGTCCCCGTCCACGGCATCACCGACGTCGCCGACCACCTCTCCATCGCATCTCCTAGTTCGGGTACGCTTCCGCTCAAAGATTATGCTATTGTGTTCATATTTGAGCCTAGGGTTAATGCTATAGTTCATGTTTAGCCTTAGATTCGTCTAATATTGTGGTGCCTTAGGTGGTTGATTTGGGAATTTTCTTAGGGTTTTGCAAAAATTTCTTAAGCCCCCTCCTTCTAAAATGCCAAACCGAGCCGTTAATCATTAGATCCAAGCCTCTAATCCTTAGATCCGAGTTCGGTTGGGACTAATTAGGGTTCAAGATGATTCTAGGGTGGCTCTGATACCACAATGTTAGGTTGATCTAAGGCTAAACATGAATTATAGCATTAACCCTAGGCTCAAACATGAACACAATAGCATAATATTTGAGTGGAAGCGTACCCGAACTAGGAGATACCATGGAGAGGTGGTCGGCGACGTCAGCGATGCTGTGGACGGGGACGAAGAAGGCCTTCGGTCTTCGTCCACCTTAGCGCTCGTGATAGATCGGGTCTGTGCAGGATTTCGTGGCCTGAACAACCGAGAGCCAGACGCTGCCAAATCCCTCTGTTTTTTATATAGTACTAGATAATCGGGACCGAGACAAATCAGTTGGTTGCGCCTCCGATCAAGATGCGAGTGGAGGCGTGGCCTCCCTGGAATCTCGAGGTGTTGTTAGCCGAGATCAACCCAACAGGTGAGTGGTGGGAGGTGGCAAGAAGGACAAGGTGGTGAGATGGCTAGGCGAGCAATACTATGACGACAAATTGCAAGGAAGAAGAGGCGGCAACCAATAGGGGTTCTCGGTTTTGATTTTTGTGTTGCTAAAGTGCTGCTCACCAATCAATTTCGATAAACCGAATTAACCAAACCACCAAACCGAATTATTCCGATTGATCAGGCTCGATTTCTTAGTTTAGTTTTGCTATTCGGTGGCCATCTTTTAAAAACTAAAATATTTTTGTACCGAATAAACCGAACCAATTTTACCGAATAAACCGAACCAATTTTACCGAATAAACCAAATGCCCACCTCTAGTCCTACATATGGAACAAGAGATTCAATGTTCCCAAGTACACTTCGATGTTGTACAACATGACGTAGATAAATGAATCCACGTAGTTGTTCGATGAAGATGAGGAATGCAAACATGAATATAGTCAGATGTATTGCAATAGCCCAAGGGGCTAATATATAGTATAAGGACTTAAAGGAACACACTAAACCTAAACTACAAGTACAATACTAGAAATACCCTTAACACCCCTCTCAAATGTAAGACATACGCAATGGCATTGCATTTGGAGGGGTTAATACTAAAATAGAGAAAATCCAAAGTTTGAAACTTAAAAGATGTAGAAACATAGCGGAGCGATCGAAGCACGAGGCGGCAGCGATGCGGTGCAATAGCAGCTCTTGGAAAATCTCCACACGGCTTAGACGAACTCAAAGAGCGGGAGCAACGGATTTAGGATGGACACAATGGAAGCAAAGGAACAGGACTCCACATACTAGCAACAGCAACAAGAACAATGGCTAAACAGCAAGCAACATCAAGGCAAGACAGCAGCACCTCGGTCCATATGCTTGGCCCAATCACAAGAAGATCATGGTTCATTAGGCAAACCACCGAGAGCCTAGACAGCAAGCAAGAGCCAGCTCCAAGCGAAGCAACACTTCAAGTGAAGGAGCAAAGGTGGCAGCAGCGGCTGCAGATGATGGCGTGGCTGAAACCAAGGACGACGGCAGCCCCCAAGGGTGGCGGCGACCTCCTCCAACAGATCTGTAGCGACTCAGGGTAGGAGAGGCAATGACAGTGGTAGCACGGGGAAGAAGAGGCCCGAGGTGGTGGCGAGAGAGAGAGCATAGGGCGGTAGCGCGGCGGCCCAAGGGGCAGCCATGATGAGGATCAGATCCAACAGCGGTAGCCAGATCAGGGGCAACGATGGCCCGTCGAGGTGATGGCGGTGGCATCTTCAATAGGGCAACCGCGGTGCGGCACCCAGGCCAAATCCGAGTGGTGCAAAGACCAAATCCGAGTGGATCTGGTCGGGAAGAGGACGACGCCGTATCTAGTGAAGACCAACCATGACGGCACTAGATCTGGTGAAGATGAGCCAGTGGCGACGAACTCAAGTCGATCAAGGTGGTAGATGGCCCATCGACACCGGGAGATAGCCTAGTGACGCAAATCGAGCTATGGACACGGATTCAGCTAGAACAACCCGGTGAAGTCGGATCTGGCCAAGAGACGACGGCGACGGCGAACCCATCAGGATTGAGCTCGGAGGCGATGCTGCTGCTTGACACTAAACTACAACTAAGAGGTGATCGCCCCCAGGAGTGGAGATTGCCCTCTTTAGGGCAGTGGCAGCAGAAGCGATTTCAGAGCTAGGTTTTTGAAAAATGTTCTGATACCATGTTAAACGAAGAGGAAATGCAAATGTGAATAGTTAGATGTATTACAATAGCCCAAGGGGCTAATAAATAGTACAAGGACTCAAGGGACACGATAAACCCTAGACTACAAATACAATAACAGAAATACCCTTAACTGTAGTAACAAACAAATGGTAATATCATCGATGCAACTGAATTTTCTCAAATAAAAAAGTAACATTATATGACTTAATTAGAATTACATAGGATTCAAGAAAAGTGTACAGCACGTCCATTGCAGAATCTTCAAGGAACTGACTAGATCATTCAGTGCAGAATCCATTGTCTAACAAACACCAGAATCCAAACAGAAAGAGTAAATAAATAAATAAATTTTGTGTGTCCAAAGAAAAACAGGAGCTTTCGAAAATAAACAGTTTGTACTATTTAGGCACATCTGTACAAGGTTTTGATTACTGGTTTCATCCATTATAATATAGGTTTAGATGATGGTCGCATCCAATGGTTTGGTGTCTGGGAACAAGCATCCCTAATTAGTATCCAAAAAACTTTCATTTGACCAGAAAAGGCATTGGATCTGAACTGCTGGAGTCAACATCACCATTGTGGGTAAAGTTTGGTTTCAGTGAATCTCATATCCTTGTCTAAACCGTTTGACATTACTGCTGATGCAAGTTATTTTGGTTCAGGAAGTGATATTTTTACGATTTGGCCAGGTCGCGTAGTTCACTACAATATTTGATCAGGCCTAGACAGTGCGGATCGGCTAATCGTCAAAATGTAATTCCAATCATATTGCATATTGAATCGACATAACTTTCTATCACTATATTCTGTTAAACAAAACAATTGTGTTGCTAGTTGATACACGAAACCTCCAATCAAGCCCAGGATCATGGAACCGCCAACCAATTCAGAACTGGCAGTGTTTCAGGTTGGCCTTGCTTTCCCACCACACAACTGGAAACCTGCAACCTCTTGCATTTGCGCATCGGAATTCCCAAACCGATCAAACCCAACGTTTCACACCAAAATCCGGTCAAAGATGAACCCTATCCCGCCACACGTCACGACGGCACAATCCGCCCATCTAAGACGCCGCGGTGGGGAATCAGAACAAGGAAGCGAGATCACATTACCATAACCATAGCACTAATCGCAAGAAACCACGATCCCAAAAACCCCACGGTTTGGTGGGGGTTCGGTGAGGCGTCAAGCGCACGGAAATTCCACACGAAAGCTGAACCGCACTCACCTTGGAGGAGTGCCTCTATGGATCTGAGGGCTCCGTTCCGCTCGCCGCCGCCGCCCCAGTCGCCGCCGGGAGGGACAAGGGCTTCTTCCGCTTGAGGCGGATGGCTGATCATCAGGCATCTAGCTAACTGAATCCGCACCGCTCGTGTTTGAACGGACGGACCATGTGTCTTCGACCCTGTCTGACCGTATAGCGGAAGCGGTCCGGTCCCATGTATTTGGGTGTTACCGACTAGAACTGCAAGGCTGCGTCTGGTTGGAGATTAAGATAATCGAACTAGCTAACTTTAACCTAGCTTTGTATTTTAGTTTAATATAAGTTTTGTATTTAACAACTAATCTTGTTGATTTAAATTACTATTTAGCTAGCTTACGTGGGCTAGCTACGTTATCAATAGAAAAACAGAATTTAATAGGCTAAGTTGTCTTAGGTTAGTTTATTCTGCCGATTCGACGGATTAACTTATTACTATGTTAGAATAATTAAAGGGTTTTGATCAAATTAAGTTAATCCTCCTTAATCTAAGACTAAGATTGTCTGGCGATTTAATTCCTTAGACCATTTCTTAGCCCCCAAACCAAACAAAGCCCTAGACAGTAGGAAAACGTATCCGAGGCTCTCAGCAATCCATTGACGCATAAATTAATCAAACTAGTATGGTTTGTTTCCTTACCTGTCGGACGGCTATAAATATGAGTTTTACATTCATATAAATGTTTTAAAATCATGGCCACTCAAGGTTATGCAATATGCACCCTGCTTTACTGTCGGTGTAGGTGGGTGGAAGTGTCGCCCAGGCCTTGTCTAGGCGATGGAGGTACACAGGCATGAGCGCGTGCAATGTGCCAAGCTGGCACTCGGTCTTGCCAACAAATGGTAGAGAACGCAACAAGAGTAGAGGGGGAGGGAGAGAGAACGTATGAGGTGGATACCAAATCAGCTATACTTGCGCATGTGGATTCTATATCAATGAAATAGAACATATGGATGGCACGTTGGCAGAAAACCATCCCGATTTGGGTTGGGGGTAAAATAGACGGTTTCATTAATTCGAGGTTGTGATTCAGACGGTTTCATAGTTTAGAGTTGAAAAATGAACTGAGATCAGAGTTCAAATGTTGAAATGTGGACTTTTTTATTTTTTTATTTATGACGTGGGCCCCACTGTAGGGAGGAGCTGGTTTCAAACATTTGAGAAAAAAACTGTTATTGGAGAAAAACTGTTGCTCCTTGTGGATACCTACGTAGCATGTATTTGAACCTGAATCGCTCAATAAACTAGCGATGCCCTAATAACCCTCTTTTCCTCCACATGCAGACTTTCTGTGGCCTGTTCTTTTCGGCTGTGATTTATGATTTTTGACTGAAATTTTTGAATTTTGACTGCATTACTTGCATGACACGGAGAGACCGATACTCACTTACGATTTTGGTGCTACAGATGTTGGGCTTTTAACGTGTACTACGCTTAACTTGTAGACCCGTCTTGAAAAATACTCCATTTTCAAGTTGAATCTTGAATGTAAATCAAAAGTCACCGGCTTCAAGGTAGCCGAACAGGCCCTGTATCAGGTCTTCAAGGCAATGCATGCATGCACGCGGTACCAGTAACAGCCAGCGCAAATTTTGCTCACGCAGCAATCCCAAGCCCCTTAGTCAATGCCTCAACCCACGCACATGAAACTTTATTAGGAGCAAGCATTAAAAAAAAAAGTCCAAACAAGCATTCAACTTGAGCTGACTTAACAAGGGGTATCAGAGGAAACAAAGCATTAATACTCCCTTGAATATCCTTACAAAAAAGTCAACAAGTTGGGAAAAAGTGTGCCCTACAATTTTCTAGGGAGGGAGTACAAAATTAAATATCTTTCCCCTAAACTTTAAATTTTTTAGCACTTAAGCCCGCAGAGTTTTGGAGGCTATTCACCACTATAGGATAGTCATTGCAATGACAGCAAAACCGCCTCCAAAACTACCTAGAGGATAAGTGCGGGGTATTTGAAGTATATGGGGTAGGATATCCGGTCTTTTTTCTTTTTAGATACAGGATATCCAGTCTTCTAGTTTAGGTTAGGCTCCGCTCGTTTCAGTGATAGTTTTTGACTTCTACTTTTAATTCACTATTCCTTAATTTTATCTTTTTCTAATTCTTTTGACTTTTTTAGGGCTTTTTTGTCTTTTCTTTTTTTGTACTTCTATATATTGTTCATGATATGCTAACTTATTTTTTTATTTTAAATTTTTTAAATTTAATTACGACAAATAAGCTACCTTAACTACAATGAAAAATAAGCCAACCACAGTGAAAAAGGCATAATCTATTGCCAAACTGAACACCCCCTAAATGAACCCCTAAAATACTTATTTGTAGTCCAAAAATACTTGTTATTGTGCAGTTTCATATTTCAGTTTAAGTTGGCAAGAAAAATTGGTATACAGTGAAGAAGTTCCAACAATTTTTTTTAAAAAAAAACTCTGTTGCCATGCTACAATAGAAATAACATTGGTGAGGGCTACTGTGACGTACGTATGGTGTTCTTTTGGTACACAGAATGCACATTGTCTATTGGACAAATCCTAATGTGTTGACCATTTTCACAGAGCCCAACCATGTAAAGTTGCCAAGCACGAAGATGTGGGGTAACCTTCTAGAATCTGGATTCTGGAGTTGTCTCCTTTTGTTCCAATGGCTATTTTCATCACTATTTTTAACGGATCTTTTGTCTGACAAGTACAATGCAACCTTGATTATGTTCAGTAAACTGGCTGTACTTGCTTCAGTAGTACCCAAGAAATTTGTTTACAACTCACTTTTTTTAGACCATTTACGAATCACACTTAAAAAACAAGTAGGGGTACACTAAAAATACTATGGCTCATGGGCTGTAAATAAGTGCCAAGTGCTAACCACATGGCAAGGAACATGCAGAAGAATAAACAATTCCTACAGATGAGATCTTCATCAGGAACCATGCCATGTTCACCTCAATTACGAATAGTTCTGGGCACTATGCTAATTGTTTACAAGTAGAAACAAGCATGTGTGTATAAATAAAATTCCATACACAGCTCATTTCTGTACAAGAATGCACACCATGTTCAGACAAAAGCTGCAGTTAACAACCGGACAGATTTTAATCAGGGAATCAGAAGCTACTGAAAAAGATAATCAGTATCATATTTCCCGGAGGCAATATGCACGATCACGTGTCCGTTACATTTTATATTTATACCGCCTGACAAATAAACATATCAAGCTTTGACAGCCCCTATTCCACCTTTGTACCCCATTGCAATAAATTCAATCAAATGGTAAATACAAATGTATGCAACATTGGAACTATATGGAGGAACTACTTTCCCTGCTCCAGTTCAGTGCACTGTTTTGGTACACTCTACAAGAACAACAAAAGATGTGGCATGCTCACAAGGATTGAACGATCGGTAGGTCCGCGAAAGGTCCGTATAACCAACCTTTGGCAATATGACCATAAGCAGCCTCCGTCAAGTGAATACCGTCCCAGCTCCAATGAGTCGTCGGATCAGCACAAGCAGTAGCACCAGGCTCCCCACATTTGGCTGTACCATTGAAGTTGTAAGCGGCTTTTGCGACAGACCCAGGAGCCCCACAGCATGCCCTAGGTAGCTGCTTGTCAAATCCTGAATTGAAAAGAAAAAATTGTTAGGCCCCTGCGTTGACTTGCATTAAAATCAAAGGACTAATGCTTGAAATGAAGATGCCTTCTGTTTCCATCAACAATAATTCATCTGCATCCTTTTCTCTAGTAGTTGAGACAGAAACACCGTCTCCGACAGTAAAATTAGGCTGGCAAAGGCAAGCCCTGAGAAAGTACACGTGCTTGCTGCTATAAGGCAACAATGAAATGTAAATTCTAGAAAATGAGTACATGTGATCTAGGGATGACAAGGGACATGGGCCAGTCAAATGCACTATCATCCCGTGATTCCCAACATGACAAGTCTATATAGAAGATTTCCTAGCTCTAGCAGCTGATGTTTGCTACTCCCAAGCATAACAAAGGTCCATTGCCAGCAAGGTAAGCAAGCAACATATGAAAACAAAATTGGATCACCAAAAAGGATGGCTCAACTAACTGAGCAATTCCTAGATGTTTGTACTCCCCGCGACAAGGACTTGTTGAAATTTGTGCTTCAGGCTTCAGCAATGCTTAGAAAGCAAAGTAGCAAAACTAAAATGGTTAGGTGGCAAAGTTTAGTCATTTTATTTATCTTGATAGTTTGTGGACACTTTTGTCAATGTGAATTGTCCATCTTAAAAACACTTGGAGAAGTAAAATTTTCTCACCTTCAAGGGGGTCATTGTATACAAAAATCAGTGTGAAATTCTAAAAACATATGTTTACAGTTCATAGAGTATGCATGCTTTTCGAATTAAGGTTACGTGTATATCATAGTAGCTAATCCAACCCATACGCAGGGTTGTAAAAGGATTAATGGCGAAATATCTATGATGGAGACAATGACAATCAAAACATGACTCCTTTCGAGTGGAAACATATCCTACCAAAAAAGAGGGTTGCCATGGCCATAATTCTAAACTAGGTGCGAGTGTGGTCTGGTGTAAGTTCTGATACATGGTTTAACTGCCTGAAGAAAAAAGTTGGGCTGCATGTGCATATAGCTTGCATAATAATCAAACCATCCTACTTGTTAGCCCCCACATGACCTATTATGGTGGAATCTCATTTTTTGTTGACGACAATTAGCAATTGGGGAAGTTCTGAAACAAAGAGTACTAATAGAAGTGATAGATAATACCTCCTTACAGACTAGATAAAAGAGTCTAATGAGTATGGCATTAGTAACTTTGCTTGCAATATACCCTGAACATGAATGAAGCTCCGCCGATTAATTTTGAAATCACAAATTGTGTTCTGTCATTTTCGACATTTGTATATTCTGCAATGCGCTACTGGAGAAGTCTAAGGCACCTCTACCTAGATCTGAACTATCTGATTATAATATATTGCGTCTTTCAACGAGAACAGAATTTTTGACTCAGGATCAAAGAAAAATTAAGCACATAAACACTAAGATATGTCTAAGGAAATTAGAGCAGTAAGAATTTAACAACAGAATTCTTAGCTAAGAAAAGCCCATATAGTGTATGTTTAACCAAGGATATGAACAAATGCATACAACAACATTGAACATCACTCAATTATGATGCTTCCTGAGCTAGCTACTACACAAGATCAAGAGTTCAAGAACTTACCAAACTTCTCAGGCTGAAGCATAAACTGGATAACTGGTGTGTAGTAATCACCATATATGATCCTCACATTGGGGTACTTGGGACGGAGCTTCTCAAGTGCGCGCTTGAGATGTGCATTGTGCACCCATGAGAACGTGTTGTACCGACGGACACACCCACTTTGGGAGCCATACCCATCGGCCGGCTCATCGAGCATATTCAAGTACACCGGAAAGCACCCAGTAGGCATCACCCCCGGTACAATCAGCTCCATTGCCCCCTCAGCAATCAATTGCTAAACCACACATGAACCATTGTAGTTGGAATCACATTCCACATGACGATGAACAAATAGGCAACACAAAGAAGCAATTTCTACCTCGACACCATCAGAGATGGCCTGGATGACATCCGGCATGAACTTGTAGGCTTCCTCAAGGCCCCTCCCCGCAAACAGGGGCGCATTGAAGTCGTTGCCACCAAACTCGCCGACAACGAACAGCGACTTGGCATAGAACTCCTTGCATTCTACAAAGAGACATCAAAAGAACCAAAGGATCACATGCAATTCCCAATTTCCCATCATAGCTGCAAAGGTGGAGTCTTGGCATTTACCCTGCTGGGTGGAGTTGCAGAAGAAGGGCTTGAGATCACGGAACCACTGTATTTGGGTCAGGAGGGAGCCGGAGTTCCAGACGACGGAGCCGAGCCCCCTCGCCTCAAAGTAGGGCGTGTCGAGCGCCGTCGCGCCGGTGATGGCGAAGTTGGCTCCGTGCGCGAAACTCTCGTTCTTGGACTTGGACGGCGGCAGCAGCGGCAGGCCAAATTCTTGCGCTGCAGACAACCAAACCAAACGCAAGAACAAACCCATCAGCCACGAGCACACCAAATCTTGGAGGAACCAACAAACCCAAACGCGGCACCCACCGAGGTGGTCGATGACGAGGCGGCCGTCGGAGCACCTCCCCGTAGGGCGGCCAAAGTAGGTCTGCCCGTACGGCAGCTGCGCGGTGGCCAGCCGGAAGTCGACGCCGTTCGCGAGGAGGTTGCCGGCGTCGGCCAGCGAGTCCCCGAAGTTGAACAGCGCGCGGTACTTCCCCTTCGCCGCCGCGTCGGCACCCCCGGCAGCCGCCGCCGCAAGAACCGCCACCACCGCAAGAACCGCAAGCATCGCCCCTCGTCCCCCCATCGCGCGCCCCTCACTTCCTCGGATTAATTCTTGGCTCGCCGTCGCCGCTCGGTTCGGGTGGGGGGTTCTAGTAGGAGAGGGATGTGTTGGGTTTGGTGGTGGCAGCTAGTGTGGCGTTTTCTTGGCTCGCCGCGGCTGCCTCTTCCTCACTCAGCGCTGCCTTGTCTGTTTGGCGATTAGTTTAGTCGCGTGCGTTGCGGACGTCGTCGGAGTTATTGCGGGGGTGGGGTGGGAGGAATTTTGGACATAAATGGCATTGCACATCATCGAAATTCCGATATAGTCTTCAAACATTAGTTTTTTTTTTGTTTCTAACCCCCTCCTGACCACACGATTCGCCGAAGAGCGACACGTAGTAATCTTGCGGTCGGAGAGCGCACGACACTAAAATCGTGCGGTCCCCGACCGCACGAGTACTGTGCACGGGCTGATCGTGAGGGCGTATGTGATCCTCCGAGAAGGTGAACCTGCTAGGAGAGTGCGGTGCATCTCGAAGGTCGTACTGCGAGGTCTGCGTCCAAGATGGTGCTACGTACAACTCCGTGGGGAGTTGCGATGGATGGCCGAAAATGGAGCTCAGCCATTCAGTCGAGGAGGGGTCTATGTCCTGCTCAGATGGTACAGTTGAATTAGGTCATAGGCAGCGATGTTTATAATGAATAGAAACGCAGATGACCCACAGTGAACTTCGTGGCTCAGTTGCTCCGTGCAAATCCGCATTTTTTTGGCGATGCGATGAGATGGCATTGAAATACACATGTTTTGTTTACTATGTTACTGCATACCGATATGTGACAATGACGTAGGGAAATTGCGCATGTACTCCTGCGTTGTGTATCCTTGGTAGGTCTGCCCGAACCACCCATGCTGCTCTTGCAGGCTGGACTGAACGTCATGCGCGAACGTGGGCAATGCCACCTTCGGTTGCTGCGGTGAGTTAGGGTCGCTGTCTGGAGAGAGCCCCTGTCGGCCTGGAGAGAATGTTCGCTCCTCTGCCGCCATCCATGATGACGATGGCTGTAGCAAGGTGCTATCATATCGCAAGTGCTGCGAGAAAAAGATGTGGTTAGAGATAAATGGCAATCGACTTGATGAACAAAGAGTTGGTAAATATCCAACTGCCGGTACAAAGCGCGTCGACGACGAGCGAGCGTAGCTGGGACGACTATCGGACCACGATGGACGTGTGGACGATGGTGCTGATGGCGATGCTGACGGGGGTGGTGCTGGCAGCTGTCCTCTATGCCTGCGTTGTGCAACGGCGTCATCCCTGTGCCGACCACAGCTGACGGTCCTGATCGCAGACCTTGCATCATCGTAGATGTTACGCATCGAAGCTAGCAGCCGATCAATGGAGTTGGCCCTCCCACGCTGGAGAGCCTGAGCAGCCTCGTCATGGATACGATGCAGGCGGTCGTACTGCAGGTAAACAAAGAATGAGTTAAAATGTGTTGCCACACAGGGTACACTGAGAGTAGTCTCGTACCGTCTCGTCGTGCTTTGCTTCTCGATGACGGTCTGGCCCTGCCTATACAGCAGCCTCGTGCGCGACCTCTCGAGGACGGTGTGGGGCAGGCCCAGTAAGCCTGCTGCGGGTGCGTGGAACGTACCATTCTAGGTACGTATTGTATGTGCCGAGGTCGTACGGCCGAGTCTCGTCCACAACTTCTGTGCTCGCCGAGTCACGCCATAGGTCTATCCACGACTGTTGTGTGCCTCTCCAGTCGTCATTCCGGCACCCTCTTCTTGTTTGCCTACAAGTCAGTTGATACATTACACAATTAGTACTATGACACATTAGTACATTAAGTACAGTTACCGTGTAATGACTTACTCGTGGGCCTTCGCTGCTAATGGCCGTCCTGGAAGGGGTGGCACGTGCTGGTACAGGCTAAACTGCCTTATGACTCACTGCGGGTTGTACGGCTTGACGAAGTGGGAGAAGATGAGATGGCAGGTCATCAACCAGTACGTGTGATCTTGGTGGCACTGAGATGATAACCCGTGGGGGGCTGTGTTCATAATGAACTGTGGAGTCCATGGCCACCAGACTATCTCGCCCTCATGAAAAGTCTCAAACTAGTTATAGAACTCTGGGTATATACGCTTCGGTCTCTCCTTGGCCCACCGCAGCTGAGCATGTGTCCAACGCGTACCCATTGTCAGCCCATGAACGGGGTCATCGCCATCAGCCTCATCGTAGAACACCAGGCTGAACTCGTAAGGGTCCACAACACTCCCAAAGTAAGACCTCCCAACAGGGAAGTACTCCCAAGACCACAACTGTAGGAGGACGTAGCACACTGCCAGGATCAGCTCGCTGGCCGCAGTACGCTGCTAGGCATCACAGAAGCCTTGGTCCGCAGCGCTAAGGACTGCAGATCCCTAGCTGTACTGCGGCACCTAACCGGGCTAGGCATCCGCCAAGAACTCCACAAGGTGTATGTAGCTAGGGTGAACGGAGTGTCCAGTGGTGGTAGGAAACAAGACACACCCAAACAAAAACAGGAGGTATGCGATGAGGTGCGTCCGCACCACCTCCTGAGGAGCGTGCACGGGCAAGGCCATGAATTGTCGTAGCCATAAATGTGGCACACCGGACACGTTGTCTGGGATCAGGTGACCGAACCGGACACCTAGGGGGACCTTCCAGTTTGCCGCCTTGGGGGCTGGCACTACTGTTGCACCACGGAGGGGTAGAGTTGTAAGCATGGACACGTCCTGAAGAGTAACAGTCATCTAGCCCTACCGGAAGTGGAAGGTGTGAGTTTTCGGTCTCCAACGATCGACGAGTGCGGACAGCAAAGCTGCATCGAACTGCAATGCATGCGACACATCCAGCATGCGAGAAATGGGCAGCAGGCCGGTGTCTCGCAGTAGTGGGATGTATCGATGGTCTAGAGGCCAGTGCTCTCGGGGGCTCCTAAGGATCAAACTCGGAGGACAGGCACCGGATGACCACACTGCGTATCGGTGCTGGTCATCCCAATTGTGGTCTAGCAACTCGTACGCCATCTCCTGCCGATGAAGAAAACCAAGTTAGTACGCAGCGACAAGAGAATATGCAACAAACGTAATTTGCAGCGAATGACAACATAATATGCAACAAACGTAATTTACAGCGAATGACAACGAATGACAACAAAATGTGGAATAAGTGACAACATAATTTGCAGCAAATGACAATAAAGTGTGCAACAAATGACAGCAAGCATGCATTACGGTCCGAGATGACACACACTTCGGACCGATCTTAGACTACGGCCTACTATACATTGACAAGAAACCACAGCCAGCTATCTGTATTCTCATTCTCCACAATTGCAATTGCCACTGGGAGTAACTGATCATTTGCGTCAGCTGCAACCGCGGTGGAGATAGTACCCTTGTACTTGCCAGATGGGAATGTCCTGTCCATCGTTAGCACTGGACGGCACCACTTGAACTCTTCTATTGCCTAACGAAGGCCCAGAACACTCTGTCAAGAGCAAAACAATTTGTCCCTTGCGTACCATGAACCCGCTCCTTCCTGTTAATGTATGTGCATGTGTTTGCTTCTGCAATTTGATGCAGCATTCTTGGGACCAGATCGTAAGCCTCCTCGTACATCCTGAACATACGCTGTAGGTCCTTCTGCTTTGCCCGCCACACCTTCTTGTAGCTCACATCGAACCCTACCGTATTGGCTACATCCGCCAACAGAAACTTCGGAGAAATGGACACATCTGCCATCACAAGATGGCTTATCAGCTCCGCAACATACGACGACGTTATGTTGCGGTGCCTATGTAGTTGCTCCGCAAGCTCGCAAGTGTGATCCTTCAGCACCGTTATCCTGAAGTCCGTGCCAGCGCCCCTAAACCGCTGCGCACGGACCTTGCCAAGACAGGAGCCGTCGACACACTTGACAATGTAGGTGTCAGGGTTGGACCTGTGCACCCGATATGTTCGGCTAATGTTGACGGCGTATGTGGCAATAGCTTGCTGCGCAGCACTCTTGTTATGGAAGCACTGCCCTAAAAGGAGTGTGCCCTCGTTGAATCCCCACTCTGCCTTCTCCACCTGTGGTAGAACTAGGGATTTCGCTGCGATGTCGTCCAATCTAGACGACACGTACGCAACGTCGGTGGTTAAAACTCCACCTAACACACCTCCTGTTGTAGGTTCGCTATCTTCGTCCTCTCCTGAACTGGTTGTTTCCACATCCTCCTCCTCCTCGCTTTGTATTTCTTCCACCTAGTCTGCAAGGTACTTGTGACAATCAACACGGGTTGCCCACCACCTCTCCACACCTTCATTCGCTTGAAAATTCTCCACGCGCCTCGGCAGGTCTCCATCTCCCATTGACTCACTAACTCCTTCTCCTTCACCAGCATCTTCACGATCGACGGAGAGTAATCCAGGCTCTACATCTCCGCCAACACCACCAGAACCACCCATGGCCGATGATTATGTCCTCTCCACGAAGTGAACATACACCATTGCCCTAGCATAAATTGCTACGGCAGGGTTGCACACGACCTCCATATAGTTGGCCCATGTATCTCCGTAGCTCGGACATGCTCAGGGTGTTCAGATTTGGTGCTCGGATCACGGTCCGGTCATAATTAGACAGGTCTGCCCCGTACGGCCCGTCGCGTATGAGACCACTTCTGTAGAACATGAACAAGTCTTGGATGTCACTCATGGCGTACCTAACATAAGTCCATACTGAACCCTCTTAGTATATACTAGCTGAATGCCCGTGCGTTGATACGGATTTTAAAAAATGTTGGAACATATTTGTATGTATGTTCTAAAAAATTTTATCACCCGTTAGTTTCAGAACATATAGTATGATAAAATTTTAAAATCCGTAGCAACGAGTATTTAGCTAGTACAAAATTAAGCACTGGATGAAAAATACATCATGTACTCTACAATGCAGTCTAGATGAAATCCACCTTGACCACTAAATCATGGAAAGAAAGATATTTTGATGGGAAGGTAGGAAGATTCGGCGCAGGTTTTTTGGGACTACATGTCAGCGCTGCCTTTTATGAGAAGGGTGGAAGAGGCCGGACCAACCACCAACTCCTTCTTTTATAATAGTAAAGATAACATGCAACAAGTATACCATCATACAGCAGCTACCGCCTACCACATACAAGCGTAATATTTTCATCTTAATTTCCTTGTTCTACCTATCCCATACTAATATGAATTGTACTTTTCTATTTGTAAATCTAATTTTTAATTCATTTACAGAGTGCGCTAATAAATTCCTATATAAATCAAATTAGTAATATAATGTACTTTTTTTTCCAATTCTCTAATTTACGGATCTTACTTCCAAATTTCTGTGAAAAATAAATTACAATTTTTTTCAACTTTCTCTCTTGATTTGTATTATTATTTTCTAGTTAATCCACCAATCCAACTACTCATTTTTCATCATTTTCAACTTATGAATTCTTGTGTAAATGAAATAACTAAATTTTTTCCTAATCTTTCATTTGTGGAAGCAAGCTCTCACAAACATGCACAACAAGATCTAATATGTACGCCATACTGGTACTCAATTCAGTGATTTTTGCTACAAGAATTATCAAACATGAATACAAAAAGTTGTTATGTATATGGATAGAATGCAACAAGTACAATAATGTGATATAATTCAAACCAATTTTAAGACCTAAGAATTTTCTCTAAGAAAAAAAAGACCTCAGGAATTTGGGTGTGCTAGCTTTTGTTTCATTGAGAAGGAGATGGAGGATCATAATTCCATATATATAAGAACTGAGGGAAATATGAATAATGGGGGACTAGGAAAATTTGTAGGAGCATCAGAGACATGAGACATCAACCTTTTTCTCCTTCGGTTACAAGACTCCAATTCACAACTCGAGGCTCCACAGCACTGAGTAAATTGAGGAAAAATATGTCACTTGGAAGGCTTCTATCCTGTAATTAGTACATGTAATTTAATGAATAAATTTGAACAGAAAATTTGAGAAAACAAACACACAGATTTGTAATTGAAACCATTGTGCATTATAGAAGTGAATAAGTAATAGTAGCTATGCAAGTGGCCCTTCGGACTAGCAGTGTGCTTGACAATGACATCGTTGAAATGTAGTTACAATCGAGTTCACAATTATTTTACATTACAGCTTACACTAGCAGTACAAAATTTCTTCACATAAAATATAAAACACAATACACTACAACTACAAATATTTTATCAAAAAATACAATACAATACACTACAACTACAAACATTTTACATTACAGTTCACAACAGCAGTACAAAATTTCTTCACATAAAATGTAAAATACAATACACTACAACTATAAACATTTTATCAAAAATGACATGCAACAACTCCGTAAAGAACGTTTACGCTAATTACAGGGTCATCAGTATGATAAGATTATAGACGCATGGAGATGATATTTACTTTTTCTTGAAGCTCACGAGATGATCTACAACTTTCACACTTGCCAAAACTTCTGATTCCAAACAAAAATGACTCAAAATCTTGTGCTCGTACTCGTTTCTTCCTTCACTTCCCTCCCTCTCTTACTCTGCAGTTTGTTGCTCTGGCTAAGCTTCTACCGTGCAAACCCTCAAGTGCAGCCGTCCGAACCCTTTTATGCCGCACTAGTTCACTCATTTCGTGGGGGGCGACCAAACCATCCGCGAAGAGTTGGTGCGTGTGCATGCCATGCAATACAAAAACGAAAGAGCAATGCAGGGGCGCATGGCAGCATGTAAAAAGCCAACCAAAGCCACAGACGGAGGGAATCTGACGACGCTTTCGGCAGTTCGATGCGACATGCGCTGTTCACGAAGGGAATCATGCGGTACCCGAGCGCACCATTTCCACTGTTCACGCGTGATCGTACGGTCGGGGATCGCACGACTCGGATGAACCGTGGTCGTGCGGTCCGGTACCGCACGATCTGCCACGTGTCGCGTCTAGGAGAATCGTGCGGTCGAGAGAGGGCTAGAAATGGAAATACTGTTGTTTGGGGACTAAAATTGCAATTCTAGTGATGAACAGTGCTATTTATGTCCAAATCTCGGGTGGGAGTAGCCTAAAAAGGGGTTTCTAATTATCCGTATTATTTTATTATTATGTTTGATATGATATAAATATGATATAGATATTTCAATCTGATTAATAATTTCTATTCTATTCGTATTCGAATTTATATAAAAAATATGGATACAAATATGGTATGAACTTTTACCATTTGAAATGTTATTTTATCTGGACTATCCGTATTCGTATTCAACGAAGCAATATGCATATTTTATTACAATACAACTAATTAGTTGAACATATTTTATTTAATTGAACATGAATTCATATTTCTTTAGATAAAGTAAATGAATTAGAATGATCAAAGGAGATTGTATGAGGATAAAATATCACTAATATCGTCATACTATAAAAGTTATGATGATATTTCGATCCGAACGAATTGAGTAAATATTCGATTCGAATTTGTATCCGATATTTGTCTGGTCCGTATTCGTATCTGATAATTGTTCGATTTGTATTCGAATTAAAAAATACAAATATAGTTTAAATAATATTTAATTCGTTTTTACCTCTAGGTGGGATCAGGAACGAGGAAGTAGATGGAGGCTGGAAGGAAGCGAGGACCAAGGTCACAAGCTGCTGCGCTGGTGGTCGTCGACTTCTGTTCTCAACAGCTAGCGTAGCAACCGGTTAGGCTTTGAACGTTTTTCCGGTAGGTTTGGACTTTTTTTTTGCTTGAACCAAACCACGGATCTCAAAAATATGTCCTTGGGCTGTGTCCTGTGACTGAAAAATTTAAATTCTATTTGTACAAGAGAGCATAAAAAACAATTACATATAATTTTAGTCGACATGATATAATATTTATTAGTTTTGTTTCTAGGGATATAATGCGCAGCCCACCGTTCGTTGATGGAAAAATAAATAGAGTTGCGCCCCAGTGCAACACAAGCAACACACGAGGAAACAAAATTAATCAGATCAGTGGAAGGTGGTGAGAATTGAGAAATGGATGGGCTCATAACTTCGTGCCATCTTCATCGCATCTCTCTTTTTTTCTTTGTACTAGTTGGAGTTTTCGACCCAAGTAGAGAAAAGCGCCAATCAATTTCCGTATACAATAGAGTACCGTTGCTATACTTACTACGTGCACCCACCGCGGCACGCTGAGAAAGCCACACTTCCGCGCGGGGGTCCCAATTGCTCGCCGTCGGCATGCGAGGATCGGTGGAAGCAAGCGGCCGTCGAGCAACGCAACTTGGGGCAGGCGGAAGCACACGCAGCGTATAGGTCTCATTATTTTTATCACTCTGTTGTAACATATAGATCTTTAAATATAACTAAAAGTCATAGGTAGCAGCATGAAGAAACGGACCCTACAGATCTCCACGCATCAGCACTTTAATCGGCACTAGTGCCGCTGCGCTGCATACCCACCTGCGTGGTATGTATCAGGTGCTAATCCTGTATATTCACGGCACTTGCCACGCGATTTGATCGGACTGTATCCTCTGTACCAAGACGCCCTTGCTTTCAGCTCAGTGGCTGTGCATTCTTCAGTTCTTTTCTATAAAGCAACTGAGATGTTTCAGCAAGATCAATTCGAGAGCTTGAAAAACTGAACCATCTAATTTAGTTAGCCGTCAGTAATCATGGTTAATTAATTGAGATCACAGGATCCAGCTCGTTCTGCAAGATTAATCTGAAGTACTGCTCCTCCTCAGATGATCATGTCTGGCAAACACTGGACATGAATGTATCGCAGCATGTTTTGACATCTTTCAGACAACGAACGCAACATTACCAAACTTTCAAAATTTGGGAGGAAAAAATGTTGGAGAGTATTCCAAACTCCAAGCGTACAAAGAGGACGCAGGAAGCCTGACAAACTCCATGGTTGGTTTCATATCTGAGCACCACAATGACTCCTCAGAGCACAATTGCAACCATGCCAGAGGGGAAAATATCAGCGGGCTCAGTTGACAGCATCGCAGCTATTTGCAGAGCTACAATGTAAAAGGGCACAGAAACGAGAAGGAAGAGAAATCAATGACCATCGCGCTGAGTTGACAAGAATCTCATGTAAGAGCAAAACACCCCAGCCTCAAAAATCCTAGGGCATACAGAGGCAAAGAAGCACGCCAGACCCAAGAATCCAAGAGAGGCAACGAAACACCCCAGATTCAGAAATCGACAAGCGTAGAATTATCGATTCGATGCGGTGCCTGCCGTTCCACGGCCGGGAACGATTAGCGATAGAGCCTAGAATAGCAGCCGCCACTGACGCGAGGAGGAGGAAAGAACCAACCAGGAAAACCCTGGGAACACACCGGCGGCGGCGCCTTCTTTTAAAGCGGGGATTTACGGGCCACACTTATGGGCCCTGATGTAGCAAGCGAAGGCCCATAGTGCGGCCCGCTCTTCTCAACCTTAAGTCTACGCATTGGCCCATGAGATTTGTTCACTAACGATTTTAATTGATACAGATATTGGATTATTAACATATACTATAATTAACTTATAGATCTCGTCTTGAAAAAATACCTTGTTTGAAAGTTAGATACTGTAACAAAAGCCAAAAGCCACTTTTAGAAGCCGTAAAGAACATGGCTTGCTTCTAGGGTGATTTGGTGTTACGCGTGATGCAAAGCTAACCTAGGGTCTGTATATCCAGATCCGGCCTATTGTCTACTGTTTTTGGCTTTTAGAAACTAATATAAATATTTGGCTTTTCGAAACGACTTTCCTTCTTTTTTTTTGTCCTTGTCTCGTTCGAGGGATAAGACAGAAAGTCACAGATGTATCATACACCTTCACTCCTCTCGTTTTCATCTTGCATACGTATCTCTCCGTCACTTTTCTCATTGCTCATCTACTTCTTCTAAAAATTGTTTCTTTCAACCATTACTATTTATTTTCAGCTAAAAGATATAACCGGCACTAATATGAATAGGTCCCTAGTGTTGCCAGGAGTGGTAAACATATTTGGTTCTAGTACGTGGTCCATGCGGCCCGTAGCTCATCATGCGGCCTGCAGCTCGTCTTCTACAACGCCTACCACGGCAACCTGCTCGCCCGGCGCGCCTGCTGCACTCCGACCAGGAGCTCTTCAACGGCCGGCGGCTCGCAGGACGCGTTGGTGCAGCGGTACAGATCAGGGCCAACTGCAGGGTCGTCACGACAATGATAAACATCAGCTCGTTCACCGGAACCGCCGGCCAGATCAGGGCCAACTGCAGGGTGGTCAACAGCTGATTCTTCTAGACGTTTGGCAGAGGGGTGCTTTTTCTGTGGCGTCAATTGACCCCACAGATTTTGCAAAATATATATATTTCTGGTGGTATTTAGTTCGGCTTATTTTTGGTGGCTTATGGCTGAAAACACTGTAATGGTGAAAAAAAACATTGTGGTGATAGAGGCTTATTTAACATAATTAAATTTAAAAATTCAAAATATAAAAATTTGTTAGCCCATCACGAGACAACATAAACGAATACGGAAAAAAAAAGAACCAAAAAAAGCTAAAAAGCCAAAATTCAGAAAAAGCGAAATTATAAATAGTGCAAAAATAAGCCAGAATCCGGAAGCTCAAGCCATATTGAGCGGTGCCTCTATTAATAATTTTATAAAAAATTATATAATTATAGAATTTTTAAAAGGATTGGCCGCATATATTTTTAATCATTGCTACGCCACTGTTCCAGACTGTCGGCATGTACCGAGAATCTGAAGTAAAATGCGTACGTAGTTTCGTCGGGAAGCAAGCGGGGGTATCTGTGTGTTAATTGTGAGAATTTAAAAAGTTATTGCACCTCTGTACGTAATAAGTAGCACATTGTACACCTGAGCTTGTTCTGTTGTTAGCTTTTCTTCTTCTTTTTTGCGAGCAGTTGTTAGCTACTTATTGTTACCTGGATGAAACTCATGCATGCTCTTGATAGATCAATATATGTTTCGGAAGGATTTGTCGCATTCTTCGGCGTACTATTAATGGTTACCCAGCAAAATATGGGCATATGATGATGGTGGGGTATTCTTTTCGTCTGTTGTTTATAGGTTATAGCTGTGGTTGATGGCTTTTGGCTCTAACGTAAGCGTTTGTACGAATGAATCGAATACCGATAAGTCGATAAATAACTTTAAAAAGATTGTATCGATAAATCGCTTCAAAATGGTGACGAAAAAATCTCCTATTTATTTATTTGAGCAAAGTTATAGGTCATAACCTAGAAAGAATCAGCCACTGTCGGCTAGTGCTGACATGAACGCTCATGATCGTAACTTTGTAACAGCCTCGAGTATTGATGCTAACAATTAGCAACATATATTTCTACTGACGAGGTGCCACTCTCACTTGCATGTTACTACGACAAGCCGAAGCTTCCCACCCTGAACATAAGATAAAACTTGAAATAAAACCGAATTTCAAATGTAATTTAAATTCTTGTTTTATTTTGATTTCTCTTGAATCCTTGGCTTAATCCCACACCAATCTCAGTCATCCGTCGTGATTTCACTACCGAGCCATCTCCTCCATCCCTCCACGTGCAGGCACTGTTCACTGTCCAAAAAATCATTGCCGCCCCGATATTTCCGATCATCGTGCCTTCCTGGTGTTTTCCTACCGCTGCCACGCCACTACATTCGGTCAGAGACCGTACCACCTTGTCATTCCCGCCCTGACATCCTCTTAAATGCCCCCGACCGCGCGTCAGAGCAGCCGCTGCCATTCCTGCTTTTCCCGCCACCGCCTCTCTCTCCCCTGTCTCACGGCCGACAACCCCGCGTCGCAAATTCGAGCACCGTGGAACCCACCTTTGCCGGCAAGAGCCACCGTACGCCCCCTCGTTCATGCCATGAACCTTACCTGGACCAGCACCGCAGTCATCTCACATCCCACCGCCTCACCGACCTCCCTGCTCTCTCTGCTCTCATCCTCTCACAGCCAACCTGACACGCCCTTGACAACTTTAGACCGTCGCAATGTTGTACTCGAGGAAGCGCCAAATATTTACACCGCCAGCCAGCACCCTCCCACGCCTTCCTGACCCTGTCTCGCACAGCGCCGCATTAGCCTTGCCCCTGTGCCAAACTACTATTCTCGCCCTATTTAAACCCCCGAACCCTCCATTCGAAAGCACCGGTACCCGAGGTGAGCCACCCACCCTCAATTGCTCCGACGACCAAAGCTCTGTCGGCGATCACTAGAAAACCCGAAGTAAGCTCAAATTTTCATTCCTTCTATTCAGTCCATCCTTTTTCAATTGCTTTGGTTTGCAGCTTCCTTATGCCTGTAGAAAATCTTGCCGAAGCTTTGCCCTAACCTCCTGAACCTCCTGTTGTGCCGACACCTTTGTCCGCTGCTCGACGAAAGGAGATCACCGTGGATAGCTCGACTCAGCCATCCCCGACCCAAACCACCACACCCCTAAGCTCCCCCTACTCCTAGAAATGCTCTATTGCAAACGCTATTGTCCTCTTAACTCGTTGGTAACCGATGTGACTTTCAAAAGTCCTAAGAAGAGAAGGCCTCACCGTCGACGCTCGCCTGACTTCCAGCCACTCTCGAGCCAAAAAATGGAATCCTTGTTGCCCCAGAAACCCACCCGTGGTCACCAATTGTTGTTTCGACCATGAAATCTTCGATCGCTCCACCGCTTGAACTCTCCGACCGCTCCACCACTTGAACTCTCCGATCGCTCCACCACTTGAACTCTCCGACCACTCTACTGCTAGAAATCTTTAACCACCTTGTAATCGAGAAAAACTTCAGCCGCACCACTTCGAGTCCTGGGCAACACCACTCAGACTTCGTCCGATGCTCTTAAGCCACTCAAACGCCGTCCGATGCTCCTAAGCCACTTGTACGTCGTTCGATGCTCTTAAGCTACTCGTACGTCGTCCGATGGTTCCTTAAGCCACTCGCACGCCGTCTGATTTATGGCACCTAACATATTCATCCAACTCATGAAAAATGTTAGTCCACAAAATAATTGCCATCAATTACCAAACTTCACCATTCACTCATAATGGAGGGACTAGATTCTACAATCTTCTCTTTTTGGTAATTCATGAAAATCTCAACAAACAATGATATAAAGATTGATCTTTGAGTATACAACATGTACACAACAAATATATACTCTAAGATAATCTTTTTAAGCAAAACTTATTTATCCGGTTGTCATTAATCATTCAACCATTAACACATAATGGAGAGGTTAAATGACAACCCGATTACACATGAGTATATATAAACTACACAAGTTATATATACTCAAGAATGTATTTCAATGTAAAGATCCTAAATATGCAAATTAAAGGAAACATGGATGAATACTTATGAATCCTCAAAATATAGAGAGAGGTCCCTCTAAATGTGTGCATACAAATGTGTATAAAGAAGACATATGCACATATTCATTTTGAACTATCTGTGGAGTTCAATCTATATTTTGGATCTAACAAATGCACTAGTATATGGGAATATGATTTCTAATGTAGACCTCAACGATTTCACCTTTTATCTATATGAGACTAAGTAATATTATAATTAATGAACAAAGTTAGTCTTTTAAATGTATTTGTCATTATCACCAAAATTTTATAATGGTATTTGTCATTATCACCAAAACCATCTTAAATGGAGCTTGATCTTTCACTTATGCGGCTCTTGAATGCAGATTGCTTATTTCGAAGTCAAATGATTCTTAGTGAGCTTTTTGTTGTTTCCAGAGTGGATTCTTTTTAAAGAGAGTTGGTTTAATGAGTATAGTATGTGTTTTTGCCATGTTAAAAGGGACGCATCCCGCAAAGTGAGGGGATTATACGAGAGGTAATGGAAGAGCTCCTAGTGTTATTGAGAGTTAAGGCATTTGTGCTTGGGAAAGTAAAGAAGACCTTTTGGATTTTCGAAGTGTGGTTTGAATTTCTTTTTCTTAAGGTGGGTTTGTGCCCAAGAAATTTTTTAGTGGGTTGCAATTATTGTGAGTAGAATGGGTTGACGTAAAATATGGGAGTGAATTCTTAAGGAGGAAGTGTGTAATACCCTAAACCTTAATTAAATCTGAAGTTGAAAGGTAAATTTAAGATATATAACTTAGTTTGGGAATACAAGACCATATATGCGTAGAGCTCTTTAATTTAATTCTGCCCAGTTCGGAGTTTGGGACGAGATTTTGCGGATACGTGAAGATTAGACAATTGTGTCTAATCAGAAAAAGGAGAGATTGGACACTCAGGAGAGCTTTGCGATGTAAAAAGGCGAGGATTATAGTATGAGGTAGGTGTCCAAGTACTCCTAAGGATACCTTCCACTAAAGACATGGTGTTGTTCGGTGCCAAGGTGAAGCTTAACCTAAGGTATGCTGGACCATTCCTGATAGTAACGCATATTGAGAACTAGCTTATCGATTGGACTTTCCTGAGTTCATGCAGGTGGTACACAATGTGTTCCACGTTCAATATCGAGGGAGTATTTGGGGTGGAAATCCGTAGCACAAGATGTTAGTAAGAGACATTGACCGTCAAGTGAAACCTCACCTTTTGGACCCATCAGTGCAGAGATTGAGGGAGTTAAGACTGGTTTTGAGACATGAGATGTTGATGAATGTCAAGGTGTCTTGGTCATGTCAACCAGAGTGGGAACTGAGTTGGGAGTTGGAGTATCACGTGAGTGATGAGTATTCAGAGTTGTTCATTTCAAGTCTATCTGGAGTTTAATTTAAAGTTCAGTTTTGTTTCCCATTTAGAATCATGAGGAGTAGAATTCAGGGTCAAATTCTATTAAGAAGGGTAGAATGTAATATTCCCTGTGTGTAATTAGAGAAATGGGATGTGTAAAAATGGGATGCTTGGATTTTTAGAGGAGGAATTGTTTTCTTGGAACGAGTAGTATGAGAGAGTTGGAGATCGATTGGATCTCATGCTATGATAAAAGGGATCATGGTGGATAGGAGAACCCAAACCATTTCTCTTTTTTTTTTTGTGCGCCATCACCAGTTTGTCGCCGCGCCAGTAGCCTTTGCTCAGAAGTTCCATCACCACGCGCCAGTTCGATCGTCCATCCGTTGCCTCACGTCACTTGCGCACTTCGTGCTCAGAGCCACGCTCACCCAGTCGATAGCCGCCACGTGCCCTTCCTCCGCATGTAGCATTGCCGCTCACGCCAACACCGAATTCCTTCGTGTGCTTGCACGCGCTAAGTTGCCCATGTTGGTCGCCGCCTACCCGTGTCGGTGGCTGTCACATGCCAGCGCAGCAATATTCCAATGCTGCCGCTGCACGAGTGCACCGAGCACCAACACTTCAGGTGTGCCGCTAGTGCATGCACATGTGGATGCTGCCATGTCTTGGCTGGTCCATTAGTGTGCCGATCTAGAGAGAAATTAAGGAGGAAAAAGGAAAGAGCAGCAGGGAAAAGATCAGGAAGGAGAAGTGATGAAGAGATTGTGGTTTTGGTGTTCTTTGTTTGGGTAACGATCTGGATATTTTTTCCTCTATTTTGCTACTTTTATTAGATATTAGAGTTGGATTAGAGAGAGAAGTAGCAAGTGTTCATCAAAGGATCGATTAGTAAATTAGGTTGTCTGCGGTAATTTTCTACCATGATTCAGATACTGTATGAGAATAATTTAAGAATATCATCTACTATATGGTTGTAAAGAATTTTGTTGTCTTCCTGTAGAATATTTAATCATGTCAATCGGTGGGTTAAATTTTGAGTTATGATTTTTTATATCTTTTGTCTGATAGTTGTCTTAAATGGCAACACTGCAGTTAACTGTAGATTAAAAATAGTAGATAGAATAATTAGGGTATGTGATCTACATACAAAGTGTAGATAATTATCTAAGGATTATAGAGTCTAAGAACATGATTTTTGGATAGGTACAACAAAACTTATGATTTTTGAAAGACTACAGTCTAAAATGATTGTTGCTGGACGCAGTCATGGGAAATTATTAAATTGGCCTGGTAGATGGTAGAAATGAAATTTTTACATAACTAAAAAGAGATAGATAACTTGCTATAGTTTCTGACTATGTCATGGTTTACTATATTTGATGAGTAGATTAATAGATATAAAAATACTAAATTTGTTATCCAGAAGATGGCATATATGTCTTTTGGGTTAAAAACGTAATCATGTGGCCAGCTAAGAAGTTGTGGGGAATTTTGTGTACATTCCAGAACTGGTATAGTTTGCTACGATAGGACTTGTGAGTTGGAAGTTATGTTATTTTGAGTACTGGGCCAGCACAGATGACTGTCCTGTAATGAGGGAGAAGTGTGGATTTGGAAAACGTTTAGGAGCGTTGTTGTTTGATTATTATCTTGTATTGCTATGGCTTATATTGATATTTGTATTTACTATAGGAGGAGTGGCTTCGGGGTTGGTGTCACTTCTAATCTACCTAATCATCACACCCAAAAAAGGCAAGTACATAGGATAATGGTAGATGATGATTGGTAATTACTCATTATTATTGAATTATTCTTGTCGTGCAATATTTGGTTATCTTTTGTTCAGTACGAGATAAATCGATGATGAGAGTGTGAAATGTGATAAAATGATGAATTGTTGCATTCATGACATGATAAACAATTTAGACTGTTGCATTCATGACATGATAAACAATTTAGACTATCTATGAAATTCTTAGATGATTAATGGTTTACTTTAACTCTTTATGTTTTATATCGTTGCTACTTAATGTGTTCCTTTGATTAGCTTTATTGTTGTTTCATCCCATTGATAAATTGGTGCATCTTATGTTCAATTTATTAATTACCTTGTTGCTGAAATTCCTATTTATGCATATGTTGAATGATTATTCTTGAAGCCTAACTGTTTGTATTGTGTAAATAATAGTTTAAAATGGCAATGATTGTAGTTGTGGGTGATATTTTAGGCTTTTGTTACGCCTGGAGTGTTACATATTATGCTTCTCTTGCCGCGACTTGTGGTGCACACCATGTTGATCTTGCCATTTTTTGTCAACTCGGGAATCAGGACTGAAGCATGAAGAGAGTTACATAAAGGATCTAGAGAACCGAAAAAGTGATAAACTTCAACCAAAAGAAGCATGGCTTGAAAAATTGTGTCACTGTTTATCCCTAAAAGCATATTCACCATCATGTTTTTAATGCCGTGACAACGTATCATGCCCACTGATTTATTTTTCTTAAAAAGAATATTTATTTTAGCTTCAAACTTTTCTTAGCATTTCCAATGTTTCTAAAACACTAAAATCAATAGCAGCAACATATAGTAATTCCAAAACACTACACAATATATAATTAATCTAAAGCACCTAAATTGTCTCTTTGTACAACATAAAGCCAATCTATGTTCCTCACAAGTGTGTATGTGGAACCAATCACGACTGTAATGCCCGTTCATCTCGGCTTGATCTTTTGGTTTCTGGCTTATTTTTTATTATTTCTGAATTTTGTCTTTTTCTGGGTTTTTAGCTTTCTGCCGGTTCTTTTTTCGATATTCGTTTGCATTGTTCGTGATGGGCTAACATGTTCTTTTCAATTTTAAAATTTAATTACGTCAAATAAGCTATCGTTAGCTACATTATAATTTCATCCATAAGCGATATTTTTTCAACCCAACTGAGCAGGCTGTAAGTCACCTAAAGCGTGATGTGGTAACTTACCACTGATGATAGCCAACTATCCCAGCAGGTAACATGTATCCAATTGGAAGACCAATGTTCATTTCCACCAAATGGTAAAGACGAGAGAGAAGATGGAATTTTTTGTACAAATAATCCATTTTTATTCGAAATTACAGAAATATACATGTGAGAAAGTTTTTTTACAAAATAGGCTCGATCGCCCAATAGAGGCGTTATCGTCAACCGGAGGTGACACGTGTGGAATATGGCCACGGTTGGGCGAATTATTGCTGTCTCTCGAGCGTTGGGCGACTAGAACTCCAGTCGCCCAATGCCCAGGTGACAAGGGGTGTTAAAAAGGCAGCACTCGCTCGATGCCGAGAAAAGAAAGGAGAGGAGAAGAGAAAAGAAGAGGAGAGAAAGGAGGGGAAGAAGAGAAGGAGGGAGAGAAAAGGGGGAGAAGAGGAGAGGAAGGAGAGGAAAAAGAGGAGGGGCAAAAGAGGAGAGGGAGAGGAGGGGGAAGAGGAGAGGAAGGAGGGGAAGAAGAGAAGGAGGGGAGAAGCGGAGAGGGAGAGGAGGAGGAAGGAGGAGTGAGAGCTATTCCATCTATTCAGATCCTCATATCTATGTATTTTTTTAGTATATTGTATTTGCAGTATTTATTTTGTATGAATGTTAGTGTTAGTAAAAATTGTAGATGTAGAAAATATAGTATGATTTTTAGTATACAAATGTTAGTACAGAAAATTTTTAGTATACATTTTTTAGCATGGAACATTTTGAGTATAGAAATGTTAGTACAATTTTTAGTATAGAAAGTTTAGTATTGTGCGATGCTATTTGACATGTCGCAAAATTGAAACATATATGCAGACCGACATCAGCAATGGCAATAGCCACTACATTGAGAATGCATTACGGTGCTGGAACCGTTCGTGAAGGTCCGAATGGTGTGGATTTGAGTGGTTTTCTGCAAGTCACTCTAGGACATCCGGATGGCGAGAATGCTCGGATCTTAGATGTGCTGCATTGGCTGACCCGGAGTTTTTCGTTGGATCCCGAGGTGTGCAGCGTCGTCGTGCAAGGGCTTTGGAGCCGGTCTCCCACGGACATCAGATGAGAGTTGAAGACATTGCTGCGCACTACTTCGTGGAAGGGCTTTGTGCAAGGGTGCCGATGCCATGGATACAGTATGTCCTGCTTGTGCAACCGTGCTCACTAGAAGCTGCGCAAGGTCATGCATCTGCCCTTGCTCCGAGAGGTGCTAGCAGCTCGGGCGGGCCACATGTTGGCGAAGATGATCAAGTTGCTCGTGATGAAGCCGATGCGGTACATGGAGGAGAGGTACAATGGTCAAACCATAGAGAGGGAACTGGACAAGCCGACGAAGGGGAGCATATTAAGTACATCATGCAGCAGATGGACTGTGATGACCAGAGGGCATGGGCTAAAGAGGAAGTCATGCAGGGGCGGCGACGAGGGCAGTTCGAGCGAGGACGATCCGCGAGAATGGAACCGTTTTAACTGCGAGGTGTTTCCGCACATGATGAGCATGAATCAGCGTGGGAGTATAGGTTCGGTTGCATTCTATGTTTGCCGACAAGGCAGCACTGCAGGATGTCATCAAGTTGTGTGCTCTTTCAATGCAGCGGACATTTCGTGTTGTGAAATCAAGCCAAGAGCAGTACAGTGTGAAGTGCGAGCAGGCTGGTTGTCTTTGGAGGGTGCACGCACGTAGACCCAAGTATGAGACTCATTGAATTGTGTCAAAGGTGGAACCGCACTCTTGTATTCTCAACAGTGTTTGGCGAGGCATCGTAACCTAACGTCCGCCTTTATAGCCAATTTGATGTATGGAGATATGGTGGAGAAGAAAGACATGGAGGCCACGTATATTGTGGTAGCTATCGAGAAGAAATTCAAGTACAAGATTAGCTACGCGAATGCGTGGCGTGCAAAGCAGAAGGCGTTGAAAAAATATTTTATGTCTTTCGATGTGGCGTACGACAATCTTCCTGTATACTTAAGGTGTTGTAGGACAGGAACCTGGGCACGTATATCGTCGTGCAAGATAAGCCGTCCACAAGTCCATCAGGATATGCGGTGTTGCAGAGAGCCTTGTTAGCACTTGGCGCTTGCATTGAGACATTCAGGCACATATTCTTGGTGATCTTAGTTGATGGGAAGGTCCTCCCTCCTTTCCAATGGAAGGTCTTCCATGGGTGACCCTGCTCCGACTGGCCCCTCGACGTCCGCCATGGTATGTATCTGCACGACGGAGAACTTAGTTCGATTTACAGAGGTTCTCTACTCCTACTTTCGTCGAACCCCAACCGTGTTTTTTTATAGAACGAGAGAACGTAATGCAATCACCACATGACAAAATCGGAGAACAACTTTGTCTAGAGATATAACAAAAGAGGCCAACTTTGCGTAGAGACATGACATAAGGGACCAGCTTTGCACAGAGACATGATAAAAGAGAGCAGCTTTGCACAGAGACATGATAAAAGGGGGCAGCTTTGCGCAAAGACATGACAAAAGGGGGTCGCTTTGCGCAGTGACATGACAACAGAGGTCAGCTTTGCACACAGACATGACAAAAGGGGCAGCTTTGCACAGTGACATGACAAAAGGAGGCTTTGCATAGTGACATGATAAAAGGGGCCAGCTTTGCGCAGTGACATGACAAATGGGGGCACCTTTGCACAGAGACATGATAAAAGAGGATAGCTTTGCACAGAGACATGATAAAGGAGGCCAGCTCTGCACAGTCACATGGCATGGCGACCCAGCTTCACTCAGTGCCAGGACCACACGCACCAGCTTTACACGTACGAGTAGAGGAAAAATGGACCCTACAAATCGGGGTGTGTTCCATTTTGCAGGGAACACTACACGACCAAACCCCACACTACACCGCGCTTCCTTCACTGCACCGGGATGAACAAAAGGCAACACAAGAAGTAATGGGACAAGATGATGAAGCAATGGGAGGAAACCCGACCAGCCGCCGATGAGAAAATAAGGGCTATTGCGGCGACGATGAGAAAATAAGGGCTATTACGGTTCGGGCAATGAGGGGCCTGTGCAACAAGCCATCCCGACGTTCACCACAACTCCCACTTGAGGGGGAGACATCCCACCTTTGTTGGTGCGGGGACATTTGCAAGTTCTTCATGTCTAAGCACCGCATCAGCCTAGGTATGCATTACTGGGGTTGCGCGCAAATACTCCAGTGACTACCCCGACCGCCGTCTAAACACCGCAACCTATCGGCAACTAGTAAGGACCAGGTGCACCATTTTTCCCTACATTTTATCATTCACAACACACACTAACAATATCTCCCCTGTATTTACAGTCCCCGAAACCCCTATGTGCGTACCGTAAATGGATCGATCTTGAGATCCACCTTGAGTACCAATGGTCCTCGACTTAGAGGAGTGGAATGTCGCAAGGTCACCGGAGATGCAGGAGGAGGAGCGCCGCAAGAATGAACAAACCATGCGTATACAACGCGAGAGGAAAGCCCATCTCAAAGCATGCACGCGTAGGGAGTCGGGAGGCTCACGAGAGGGAGCGCGGAGAAAGAGGGAAATGACGGCTAAGCCAAAAGAGGCCACCGATGAGTTCAACGCCGAGCTGGCAAGGAAGGGAAAATGACTCCGGTCCACACAGTAGGTCGTACGAGCAGTTGGATGGGATAGTCACACATGGTGCTATATGTTATGCATGTAATGAAAAAGTACGCGGCATGTTACTCCCAACTGTATTATGAAGTTCATTTCAATTCAAACAAGCATATTATCTCGTCATTTCGCATTCAATCATTCACATATCAAGACATCTAACAATATTAACATACCGTTTTTCTCCGCACACGAATTCTCAGTAACATCAAAATATCACTTACCATTGTATGTACAGATCGTTCTACGGTCAATCGTTGCTAAAAAAATTTTCCAAAATTTTTTACGCACCTATAACATACAATGAACATAAACTTTTATTACAACTTCAGCAGATTTTTTCTCAGTTAAAAACTACAAAATTGATAAAATTTAAAAACTTCATGGGGGACGCAGTGCAGTCACCCAATAGGGCGACTTCTGCAAAGTCGCCCACTTGAGAGGTATTTGGATCTTTGTCGCTTAGATGGTAGGGCGATAGGGACTCTTCGGCCTTTGGTTGGACGATTGGCTCCAGTCGTCCCCTCTATTGGGCGACTGGAGCCTATTTTTATAAAAAAAATTTCACAGATATATTTCTGTAATTTTGAATAAAAATGGATTATTTGTAAAAAAAAATTCGAGAAGATGGCAAGCAAAAGATGACGTGCAACAAATCACCGTAATACAGCCCAGCATAAGGCGACCTTGTTCTGCTGTTGGGCTTTCTACTGCCCTCCCAGAGAACCAGGTTTTATTTTCGGCCCATTCTGTTTATTCTCCTCCAGGCCTTAATGAGCTATACGCAACGTCCTAAGTCCCGACCTCTTTTTTTTTTCACTGGAGTAGCTGGCACAGGCGTCCACTGATTTTCGAACAACACACGTGTCCCTATTCAATAGGAAAGTATGTGTCCGTACTCTATGAGATTTGAGTGCCTCTAATAAAATTCATATATATGTAAGAAATGCGTATACGTGTGTGTGAACGTGTCTTGTACTTAAAGCGACTGCTACTGCTGCTGCTGCTGCCCAAGCTATCCCAATGGGTTTTTTCTCTTGCACAGCGTAACGTCGTATTCACGAAACAAAATATTTCGACCGGGCATGCAATCGGAATTAGCCTGTTATTTCCAGCCAAATCGCTGGTAAGCTAGGTCCTTCAGCGGCACGTCACTTGAATTGTAGCACCGCTTAATGACAAATTGACCTGCCCCCTGAGAGGCTTTTAGAGAGAGGCGACTGATGAGCTTCGCTGTTTCGACTTCAGCTTTTATTTGTGGTTTATTTTATATTATTTATAAATTTTGTTTTTTTTTTTTAGTTTTTTTTGAAATTTTTTGCCGGTTCTTTTTTTCTCGTATTTATTTGCGATGTCCGTGATGAGCTAGTATATTTTTCTATTTTATTTTTTTTAATTTAATTACGTTAAATAAACCGTCTTCAGCTACAGTGAAATTTCAGTCGCTTGCAATGCAATTTCAACCATGAGCTACAGCTTTTCAGCCCAACCGAACGGACCTAATTGAATTGAATGTAATAATTAACTTTACCGGTCTAGTACTCTGATGTTGCATTTTTCCTGATGACGTGTTCCTTCTGTCTCTTCTCCAATCTCTAAAGCTAGCTTCCGAGATGTCATATGTTGTGCAACATGGAGAAAAGGAGAACCTGCAGATCCTTCTAAAGAACAAGTGTAGTCCTGCCAATCCAATCAACATCACGGTCGAGAATTTCTACTCGCTAATCTTCTATTCCAAACACCTAGAGCATGACAAATTAATTGGGCTTCACACGAGTAAACCCCAGCCATATCTCCCAACCATGCATCTGACTGACCAAGCAGAACCAAGCAGCCTGCAGGAAGGCTACATGGCTCCATTAGACACGGGACAATCTTTCTTTCAATTCCCTAATTAGAAATCGTCGTGTCGCTGTGTTTTAATTCCAAGACGGAAATCCGGTTTTTCAATGGCACGGATTTTCTATTACTACCCTCGAGATACGCATGCACATATTTGGAGGTATTGTGGCTACTGACCAAACAATAAAAGGAAAATGTGGTAGTAGAAATGACGAATAAGCAATGTTTGCCCCCTCCCTAATGTCCAGGGCAGCCATATATATATATATATGAGGAGTATTTTACAATTATGTCCTTACACTCGTGTATCCTTCTCAGAGTTATTTAAGGGATATTTATGTCACTATATATATCCTATTTTAGGCTTTACAGTCTTTTAGCAGGTCGATTGGGCTTAGATAGAATACATGTGGATGAGGGATACACGTGAATCTCGATGCAACATCGGATGGAGTGGGAGGATACCCCACTAGAAGTAGAATTGCATTTCCCGTTTTTCAATCCGTTTACACGTCACATTTTAGCTGACGAGCTCGTTACAATGAGCCCAGTATCGAATATAGTACGACTAGTGGGAATGATGTGCCATTTAGGGCTCCAAACATTATTTCTGTATGTATCTGCATATCATCCTCTTCGTCACACCCATTCCAGTTCAATATTCATTTATCCCAAATAGGTTGTGTTTGAGCTAATCTTTATTTGCTGCTCCATTATTGTAATTGAGCTTGCATTGCAGGTTTTATCATTGACGTTTTTGTCTTATAGTTTGGTATACATAGTCCGCATTTTCAATATGTTAATCCAGCTGCTCGCAATTATTCTCTACATTCTATGTTGGTCATGTCATCGGCAAGACCCTGCTCCAAATGGCTTTTAAGCCTTCGGTTTCTGATTTTCATAAGTTACTCAGAATGCATCTGCTTTTTAATTTTGGTTTTTTCTGACCTTTTTATTTTTCCTCCTTATTGCTTTGTATTGTCCCAAAAGATATAGCGGTATTTTTTAATTTTTCTTATTTTTTACTATTTTTCTCATTTTCTAACTCAGAAATGGCTAACAGTCACTACAGTACACTTGCAGCCAAAAGCCGCAAGCAGAAGCTAGAAGCCGGGTTTCAAAGTTGTTTGGAGCGGCACTATATTGTTCTAGCCATGTTGTGCATAAAGACCAGACAAGCTACAACATAATTACACCTATATGATGAGAGTGGGTTTGATGACATCTCAGTTGTAATAAATTTGTTATATTGTTGTATTTTGTGATCTGAATTTGGTTGGATCCGACGACTTGAAGAATCTAATCAGGTTTTGCTCAAAGATATTCTGACCAATAGGACTGGTCGGTAATGTGAACTGGTTCGAGGCCATGGTTGGGATCATCTTCATGTTCGATGAACTCTGCACCGACTTGCACCATCATAGTATCCAAATGTGTTTACGCCGACTGAAGTCAGATGTGGCTACTCGAGGCGCTTTCAATTGCAACTATTCACCATTATCTTCTAAAACTCTATTTCGTCTCTGAGTGGTGCATTGTTCCTGTCTCCGAGCATGCTACTATCCCAGTTTTCGATTAGGTCTTTGTTTATATTGCCGACTAGGACTCTATTCCTTCATCACCTATGGCTCTTGTTCCCAAGACTATTTATTCCTCATGTAAGTCTCGTGATAGATAACACGTATAGTACAAGACAATAATACATCAAGAGCGTTCTATAACTTCTTCTCATATAGTGATTTCGTCGATTGTATGTCCATGGTTTTCTTCTTTCAAATGTTTTTCCATGTAAAATCTTTGTCTTATGATCCCGATTATTCTTCATTATGTTTTTCATATATCACCGTGTGTTTTATAACAAGTGTTTCAGAGCGCTTGTTTCGTAACAAGTGGTATAGAGCTTGGCTCTTCATCCGATCAATCTAGGGCCTACTCGTCATGACATCAATGAAGTATAATCTTCTGTTGCTGGATCACGATACAAGATTCTCTCTGGAAAGTAAAGATGCAAGCTATTCTATCATAGCTTGATTTGGATTATGCATTATTGGAAATCGACGAGATGTCCATTGCATGGTTTGTTGAGGAGAAGCAAAGGAGAGATTGTAAGGCTCTTTCTCAAATTCATCTTCATCTTTCTAAAAATATTCTCTAGAAAGTTATGAAGGAGACCATCACCACTGCGTTATAGCTAAAATTAGAACAAATTTGCATGACAAGGATCTGACCAACAAAATGCATCTGAAGCAGAAGCTTTTCTCACTTAAGTTGGTGGATGGCTGATCGATGCAAGATCATCTAACCATGTTTAGAGATGTGGTCATCGACCTTGTAGCCATGGAGGTCAAATATGATGATGAAGATTTCAGTCTTATTATGCTCTGTTCACTATTTGTTTCATTCTCTACGTTTAGAGACACAATTCTCTACAGTCAAGATATTCTTACTATGAAGGAGCTTTATGAAGCTCTCTATGCAAAAAAAAAGATGAAAAGTATGGTTTTGAGCTAGAGCTTGAGTTCGCATACAAAAGGTTTGTTTGTTCAGAGCAGACCGGTTGAAAGGTCTTCGACAAGTGATTCCAAAGACATAAGCTTGAGCAGATACAAATGTCATTCAAAGTCAAAGACCAAGAAGTCATGCCACTTATTGAAGAAGGGTGGACACAATATCTCCGAGTGTTAGAAACTCTAGAATAATGAGAAAAGGCATAATAATTCTGAGAAAGATCAACAAGATGATGAAGCTAAGGCCAACATTATCATGAAAGAAGGTTTTGAAGGGAAGATTCTTATTGCCTTTATTGGAGATTTCAAAACTAGTGATGAATGGATTCTTGATTCAGTCTGCACTTTTCACATAGCTCGAACTGTGACTAGTTTGTTACTTATGAGGCTACTGAGTAGATCAGTGTTAATAGGAGATAATACTCCGGGCAAGATTATATGCATCAGTTTCGCCTAGATCAAGTTGTTTGATAGCACTAGAAGAATCTTATTAGAGGTCCGACACATTACAAATTTGAAAAAGAACCTTATCTCACTAAGTACTCTTGATGCCAAAGGGTATGAGATTTTAGGTGGAGGTGGAGTTCTGAAGATCTCCAAAGGCTCTCTTATTGTGATGAAAGGTGATATGAAGGCATCAAACATCTATCATCTTCGAGGCACTACCTTGGTCAGGAAAGTTGTTGTTGCCTCAATGAGATTGTTCGATACTGATCGGACAAGTCTATGGTATATACGTCTCAGGCATATGAGTGACGTCGGTTTAAAGGAGTTGTGCAAAGAAGTCTGGTCGATGGTCAAGGCATCGACCAATTAAAGTTTTATAAACACTATGCATTTGGTAAATAGAAGAGGGTGAGTTTCGACTATGCAAATCACTCTTTAAAAGGCGTATTGGATTACGTTCACTCTAATTTGTGAGATAAGCCCCATGTTCCATCCCTTGAAGGCGCCAATTATATGTTGACCATCATCGATGACTACTCTCGAAGAGTTTGGGTATACTTCATCAAGTAGAAGTCTGATGTATTTAAGACATTCAAAGAGTGAAAGATATGATCGAGAAACAGACCAGCAAGCATGTCAAGAATTTACGAACATATAATGGCCTGGAATTCTATTCGGGAGAATTTGAAGCCTTATGTCGATTGGAAGGCATTGCAAGGCATTACACAGTACCGAGCACAATTCAGTAGAATGGTGTGGGTGAGCGCATGAACAAAACTATCATAGAAAAGGTGTGCTGCATGTTGACTACGTTTGTTTTGTCAAAGAATTATTGGACTAAAGTCACTTTCACTGCTTGTTATCTGATCAATTGACCAACAAACACTTCCATCGACAAAAAAACTCCAATTGATAGTAGTCTGGTTCTCCTGCAGACTACTCGAGCATAAGAATTTTTAGTTGTCCTGCTTATGCTCATTCTAATAAAGGTAAACTTGAGCCAAGAGCCGTTAAGTGCATCTTCCTTGGGCATAAGCCTGGAGTTAAAGACTATATATCCTGAGACCTGAAAGGTGGTCGTGAGCAGATGTATTATATTCGATTATTCTGCTCTGTTGAAAGGAATTTTGACTAGTGATGCTTCAATTGAGAAGCCACAGTATACCATATTGCAGGTGGAGTACGTTATTGATTCAAGATTCTCACCTAATGTCAGACCCCAGATTTTACTATCTGGAATCCTCTGTGATTTAATGCACTATTCCACGGATCGGTAGATAGTGCTCACGATTCTGAAAAATGAATATCAAATACATACCATGCGGAAGCATAAATAAATTAGTAAACTTACTCATGGGCCGATTAGAAATCGATAAGTGCGGTGGCGAAAGAACGAAGCACACGGGGGAACCCTCAGGACGTGCCCACAGGCAGCCAACTGGAGGTTCGCGACCTAGCCCTTGAGATCTTCATCTTCTTTATCATCATGACCAAAAGTATTGCTGTGGCGTAGTGACCTGATTCTTGATTCTGGATTTATTATGAGAGCGAGTGTGAGCACACTAACCACCGTGCTCATGAGCCAATACACAGAATGCAAATATATAGTATGCATGGCTTATCAAAGGAAAGACTCGGGTTGTTTTATTTGCCAGAAATCACTTTTGGTAGCATTATCGTTATTGAACCCTAGTGTTATAGTTGCCACCTAGGACTCCCCACAGCGATTGCCATAATTGACTTAGTCCACCAACAATATATTTTCTTTACTGATTGCTGACTAAGAGTCCAAACAGCAGGATTCACCGATCATATATTCCCTATATACATATATCTATTCGAATCCATCAATACATTTGTATTTCGGATTCCTAATATTCCAATCTTGCAATCACTAATCACCAACCCCTCACTTTTAAATTCTAATGATTCTCTAACATGATTACTTTTTAAACCACCGAAATCATTTGTATCAGAATACTCTATCAATTATATCCTTTTTGTTAATAATCCAAATCCATAATTTGCTCTTCCCATACTCCACCCTATTTTTCCATTACCTATCTCCAACCCATTCATCAATATTTCTCCACCAAGAACATTACTAGTCGAGTTTATACTCCAATTATCTTATCTCTAAATTTCCACTAATTCAAGTCACCTATCAGGATCAAATCCTTCCAATCCATTAGGTCAAGGCTACGACTTACTAGTATATATCCACCAATGTTATCATTGATCAAGATTATACCTCCGTATTCGTTATTATCCCTCCAAACTTCCAAGATTCAAATCAGCCCTCTAGTATTTGGGTAAATCCTAATAATCCCATTATTACCAACATCTCCTAGGAATTTATATCAGTGGCGTAATTCAACAATTACCTCTTCACTCTCTAATTCTCCAAGATTCATTTAATTCATCTACCTAGTTTGTATATTCATTTAGACTCCACCAATTTACTCCCAGAATCCACACTATTGTTTCCCCTCTATGATCGACATGAATCCACCAGCATCCTTTATATTTTTATCATAGCAACTATCTCCTTCTCTACACCTCTGTTTATTCTTCCTGACCTTTGGTTTGGTGAGAAGTCTTATCATCATTTAAAAATATTATACATAGAAATTTCCTGAGACCTATCAGTTTGAACAAAAACATAATATGTGTGAGAATGCAATAATAGTAGCGATTGATTCCATCCACCGTTACATGGCATCGCACCATATGCTTAATTCTTCAAATATATCCGCTTAACTTATCATTTGGGCGACACCGGGACAACACAAATCGTGGCCTTTCACGCGCCACTTTTCCATTCTCGCCCACAAAGTTTTTTTTTTGAAATAGAACTATATCTGGTTAAGTTCCCATGTCCGCCCATGACCGTGGGCACGGCTATTCGAATAGTTTTGACTCTGCGAGTTTGTACACTTTCACCTGGCGATAATCCACTGTTGCCTCACACGATTCCTTGGTCGGTGGTCAAATAGATTATCACATGACTGTTCGGATATCTAGTTCCACTAGTCATCTCACCCTATGGGATGTTCCCACTGCGGTGGGTCCCATACATTGCGAGATGTTCACCACGGCTACTAGCATTATGCGGGCTCCACTCCCCAATGCTAGTACGGTGGGTGAACGTCACCTCCACTCGGTGTCCCTTTAGGCCTCCTTTGCCCTTGCATAACCACGTCTATCCACTACCGGTGAGATGAGTCGGGAGTTTCGATCCGCTTCTTAGCCAAGTTGTATTTTACAGACATGTGGTTGCCTTTGTTTTACGTGGGAGATCATGACAAGATTCGGTCCTTAGTATTACAGGCGGTTCTACCACACTCCGAATTTGTGCTCCCACCGCACCACACCACCCCAAATCATCCGCCCGGATATTCAAGCAAGTTGAGGTTTTGGGAGCATAAAATAATTATATCCAACACGAATACCAGGTCATTATCACCATGACGCCCAAACCGATTTCTCATGATTGAAAATGTTGATGATGCTTGGGCGTTCAGCCCCGAGTATCTATGCAGTACTAAGCATGGCGCATAATTAGGGACTTATTTTCGAAAGATTACTACTATAATTTTTTTTTGCTAGGGCGACAAGGTTCGCATAATCAATATTCAAAAGGGGGCATAATATTAATCAAGGCAAACAATAGGCATATAACTAGAATCTTGAATTAAACATGTAGTTGCATATAAAATAATAGCATGCAATTTGATAATTTAAACAAAAGTAATTTGCAGAAAATGTAGGTTCAACATGATCAAAGTATTGACTCGCCTTGCGCGGTTTTACCGCGTCTTGAGCTCACACAATGCTTTCTCTTGAGCCTCCGATCTTTATCTTCACTTCGCTCTTGATCACGCTCGATCCATTAAATCTTGATCGCCGATTTCTAGTTCTGCGTAACAACCGAATCCAAATAAATACAAATAACTCAAAAGATCCGAATAAATCCAAATAAACTCGATTTTATTCTTATTATGAGTTAATAGGTGTCTTGAGGCAAGGTCGGTAATAGAATACGACGACTCGGCCTTTTTATTAATAACCTCTTTTTATTATTTTTGTATTTATTTAGGAAGTTCCATGAGCTAGGTTAAACCTATGAATTGGCGTGCGAGTTTACTGGGCATTAGTGCTATCGTTCAGGGCATAAGCCATATGCGGGGTATACAAATTTTTGCTTACCAAATTAATACTAGAGCTCGGGTTCTTAGCATTTTATGGTGTGGTATTTTATGTGCACTTAGTTGTCACTAGACATAATTTATTTTGGATTAGGATCCGCTTATATAGGTTCTGACTTGTTATATATATATTTATGTTCAATCATTATTAAATCCAATGTTAAGATTTAATTACTGACACCATTATTATTTTATCTACACTTCGGTTATTATTAGGCTTAGTTTTATTTTTAATTTAAATATTATTTATCTAGCAAGGCTTCTCATACAGATTCTTAATTCAATATCGCTATTTATTTAAACCCACCATGGTGATTTATTTAATGGCGGTATGACGAATATTACTGACATATATTAAGGGTAATCTTTATAAATTTTGTCTATCTAACCCAAGTCTTATATCTTTACCATTGCTTTGATTTAATAATTAGCCTCCTAGATGATTGCTCAAACCATATTACTTTTGCATACATGAACTAGTCCAAACATAGATATCCAATAGCCTCCTTTACATCCCTTTTAGATTTCTTATTGTCCCTTTGATTAATAATTAAGCCCTTAAAATAAAGATCAAAGGCACATTAGTTACTAGTGCATAATGATTAATCCATTATTAAATAATTTATAAGCTCATTTATATCCTAGTCAAATTATAGCATCTATTATTAATTATATTCGGATTTTTATTTGCCTTTTTCCTCCACTGGATGTGCTAGCAAAATATTTAAAACCTACATCTAATATTACGGCGAAAGGACTCGAGCGCTGGTCGCTCGAGCGAACGCCAGCTTGCTAGCCAGAGAGCTCTCGGTGTTACCGATTTAGAAGGGGAGGTAGTAGTTAAGCCGGCGTGCGGTCTTGGGAGCGAGCAAGCTCGGGAGGTCGGAGGAGGGACGACGATGACCAAAACAGTTCTGGTGCTGGGGGAAGTCGAGGGATGTTCGTGAGGACCGAGGAGCTCGAGGCAGGTGACGGCGAGCAGGCGGTGGCGCAGGGGAGGCCACCGTGGTGGGGAGCTTAGGCGGCGAAGAGCTTGGTAGGAGCAGGGGCAAGTTCGGGTCTTGAGGTGGTGCTCCACCGGCTAGGAATCGAAGAATGGCCAACCGAGGAGGCGGCGGTGGAAATGGCGGCCCGACCTCGGGAAAGAAGGGAAAAAGGGTGGGAAGGAAGAGGAGATGGCGGGAGGAAAAATGAGGACGGAGACCCTTATAGCGGCAGAGGGGCGAAGCGACCGGCGGGGACGACGGGACGGACCCGATGGGGCGGGCGCAGCGGTCTTTGCCCATGCAAGGGTCATGGCGGCGGCGTCTGAGGGCGGTGAGCAGTGCCGCGGTGGATCGAGTGGCCGCTTGCGAGTTTGGCGAGAAGAGAGAGGGAAGAAGAATGAGCGGAGGAGGAGGAGCCAGCGAGGAGGGAGGAGGAGAAAGAGAGGAAGCGTGGGCGCTCGGGAGAAAAAGAAAGAAGGGGAAAGAGGGCCAAGGCGAGAGAAAAGAAAGGGGGAGGAAGAGAGAAAAAGAGAGGGCCCCACATGGAAGAGAGTGGGGAAAGGGAGAAAAAGTGAGAAAGGAAGGAAGGGCTAGGCATAATTTAAAATTTGGGTTTGAATTTAAAATTTTAATTCTTGTTTAATTTATATGCTTACATATATAATTGTATGAGTAATTTCTTTGCATAAATTTCTCTATTTTATTATTTCTCTATATCCTATTTCATTCTTTACATATATAAGTATATATATATATATGTATTTATCCATTTAATTATTTGTTGATTATGTGTGTATATATATATATATATTTATATATTTTCTGCATGTATATTACGGTGTATACATTTTATGTGTTGCTCTAAGCCCTTTGTATACATATATGTGTATGTATATATATCTGTCTGTGTTTTATTTATTTTTATTTTTATTGCCTTCTTACTATTGGAAACTCAAACAAAATTCAGGGAAACACCATTAAAATCCAAATTCCAATAAAATATATTGCACAATAATTCAAGAGCTTCGTATTTTCAATTTAAAATCTTTCAGGATGTTACACCTAAGGCCGATAAGAAGAAAACACAGAATATCCCTGTTCAAACTTTGATCAGTAATCTTCCAATAGGAACTAATCATGACCAACAATCTGTTGTAGTTGATTGGGAAATGAGAAAATTTAGCCTCCGAAGAGGTTAATTGAAGAAGCCAACATTGTGCCTTATTGTTTGAACATGGCAGAAAATATTGAAAGCACTACTGATCCTTCAAGTTATTCAGAGGCCATTTGCTCTGATGAGTCAGAGAAGTGGATGACTACAATGCATGAAAAAATGGAATCCCTCGAGAAGAATTCCACTTAGAAGTTGGCCGAGCTCCCGATTGAAACGAAACCTATACGCTACAAGTAGATTTACAAGAAGAAGAAATGCATCTCTAACCGATCAGGTTAGGTATAAGATAGGGCTCATTACTAAGGATACAACCAAATTACAGGTATTGACTTTGCAGATGTTTTCTCCCTAGTAGTGAAGCACAGTTCTATTCGAATCTTACTCAGTATTGTAGCTATACATGATTATGAGCTTGAGCAACTAGATATTAAGACCACGTTCTTACATGGGGAGTTGGAAAAAGATATCTATATGGAGCAGTTGAAAGATTTTGTTATTCCGGGAAGGGAGAATTTTGCATGCAAATTGAAGAAATCTCTTTATGTGTTGAAGCAATCACCTAGACAATGATACAAAATATTTGACTCCTTTATCATCTCTTAAAGCTTCAAGAGATCCAACTATAATAGATGTGTTTATTTAAAGACCATCAACAGTTCAGCTATCTACTTGCTCCTATATATTGATGATATGTTGATCGCAGCAAAAGACAAGATTGAAATATCAAAATTAAAGGTACAATTGAGCAGTGAATTCAAGATAAAGGATCTTGGTGCAGTAAAGAAGATTCTTGGTATAAAAATCTTCAGAGATCGTCAGTTTGGAAGGTTACACCAGAGTCAAAGAGGGTATATTGAAAAAGTGCTTTGTCGTTTCAATATGCACAAGGCCAAACAGACCATCACTCTGTTAGCTGTACACTTCAAACTCTCTTCAACATCAAATCCGCAAACAGTTGAATACATATCAAGTGTTCTATATGTAAGTGAAATCGGATCACTTATGTATGCCTTAGTCTACTCTCTCCCTACTTATCTCAGCTTTGAGTGTTGTAAGCAGATATATGGCAAATCCAGGGAAAGACCACTGGAGAGCGGTTCAGTGAATCTTCAGATATTTGAGGGGCGCTTCTAATGCTTATTTGTAGTTTGGAAAGACCAGTGCTAGACTGGTCGGATACATGGATTCTGATTTTGTTGGAGATTTAGATAAAAAAGATCTCTTACTGGTTATATATTCGCTGTTGGAAGTTGTACCGTAAACTGGAAAGCTTGTCTACAAATCACTGTTGCTTTTTCAACCATTGAAGCCGAGTACATGGCTATTTTATAAGCATGTAAAGAAATTATTTGGCTAAGAGATCCGTACACTGAGTTTTGTGGAAGTACATCTTGCACTAATATCCACTGTGATAGTCAGAGTGCTATTTATCTTATAAAAAAACCAAATGTTCTATGAGAGAACAAACATATTGGTATCATATATCACTTCATGCAAGGAGTTATTTCTTAAAGTGGTATTAAAGTTTGCAAGATCTGTACTCATGATAATCCAGCTGATATAATGACAAAACCAGTTCCTACCACTAAATTTTAGCTCTACTCAGATTTTGTTGGTGTTACTCTTTGTCCTTTCAGATGTTTGACGCACAAGAAGTGTTTTATAAGCTATTCGATAAGTTCTTTGGTTCTTTTTCTCTACAAGAAAAATTCGTATTTTATTATTTGAATCTAGTCAGGTTCGACCACTTGAAAATTTTGATTAGATTTCGCTCAAAGATATATTTCGACCATTATGACTGGTTGGTAATGCGAACTGGTCAGAGGTTATGACTGGGACCATCTTCATGTTCGATGAACTCTACACCAACTTGAGACATCGTGGTGTCCAAAGGTGTTTGTGCTGACTGGAGTTAGACGTGGTTACTTGAGGCGCTTCCAACTACAACTCTTCACATTTATCTTCTGAGACTCTATTTCGTCTCCAAATGAGGTGTTGTTCTCGTCTCCGAGCAGGTTACTATTCTAGTTTCTGAGTAGGTCTCTGATTCTATTGCCAAAGGTCTCTACTTCTATTGCAGGTTAGAACTCTGTTCCATCCTCATTTGGGATTCTTGTTTCCAAGAGTATTTATTCATCCTGTAAGCCTCATGATAGATAGCGCGTGAAGTATAAGTTATCTACCCTTGTAATACGCCAAGAGTATCATGTAACTTCTCCTCATACAATGATCTCTTCGATTGTGTGTACGTGGTTTTTTCCCGCAAAAGTTTTGCCACGTAAAATCTTTGTGTCATGTTTCTGATTATTCTTCATTGTGTTTTTATATCTCGTTGTGCATGCGTTGTATAACAAGTGTTTCGGAGCACTTGTTTCGTAACATATATATGCTTACTGTTGTTTTCTAATAATATTATTTGACAACTTAAGCATTGTGTTTCCGATATATTTTATAAATTTTACTTGGAAGTGTGCAATGATAATTTGGGCTTTTCCAATTAAGTAAAGCTATCTGCATTATGAACCGAGAGTTTGGTTTCCTAGTTATGGTCATTCCCTTTGTATGTGCAGAAATATGGCACTGTTCACATAATTCAGGTAGAACATAGGTTATTTGTATGTGCCTATATGCATCGTTTGTCCTTGAAAAAGTCCGTGCTCCCCACTTTTCATGTGACGTTGGCAGCTCTTGTGGACACACTGTACATGTGCATACAGATGATGAGAGTGAGTAATAGAAGCTCATGAGTGAACCATGCATGTTGCTAGCCTGAGCCAAGCAGCACATTTCATGGTCTACACTTCTGTTGTGTTTTAAGCTTTCTTATCTGTTTCTTACGTGGCGAGATAGGATGGCAATAAAATCACCTTTTGTTCTCTTTTTGAAAACACAGGGTTTCAATCCTCAGATGCAATGGCATCTGGTATGGTGGTCGAGTAATCTTTGGCTGTGGAACGCCTTTCAAAATTTGTATTTTGCGTATGTACTTTCTGCTCGGATCATCCAACCAACGCAACATTACATGTAAGAGGCTTCCTGGTGTATTCTTACAGTTGCTCTCTTTTCCATTATCTGTCCTGTAATATAAGTCAAAGTCATATATGCACAATACTAAATATAAAAACGTTAATACCATTAGATCATCCATATCCTTATTAAATGTCATATCAAAACCACTCAACAATTTTTCTGTATTAAAGTAGAGATATACAATAAAAATATTATAATAACTACACTTTAATTCACTCCATAGACTTATATTGTGATACACTGCTTCTCAGTAATAAAGAATTATATGGAACAGAGAGAATATATGTCTATTATACAGTGTTTTTCTCACGGCAAGCTAGAGTGCATCTCAAGCCCAGTAAAAAATTCGAATAGCCTATTATTCTCTACGCAATAGATTATTGCAACAATCTCTCGCAAGAAACGCATGCATATTCTATTCCCATTGCTCTCCGTTAGGGGTGGTATCGTGCCCGGTTCTTATCTAACCAAATTTTTTTCTAAAATTGGTATAGTTTAATTAAATATTATTTTATGCATAGTTCAAAAGTACTTTTAGAAATGAGCTAACGAGCCGAGCCGAGTCGAGCTAGAGCAAAATCCAAATTCATTTAAAATCAACTCATTTCAATATTTAACCAATTAACAAATATAATTGAAATAATTTTGAACCGAGTTAAAAATTCCACTAACAAGCTTTTTTCCACCACTATTCTCTATGATCTTGCCCCGCAGCAACGCGCGGGATTTTTACTAGTATACTATTATTATGTACTGAGCAAAGATTTTGTGTCAACTACTCAAAGGCAGCACACCAGAAAGCAGAGGAAGCAAAATAGAGGAAAGAAGAAGAATCCTAGCGAAGGGAAGAGAGCAAAGCAGATGACTACTAACTATGCTTGAAAGCAGAGGACTCTGTAGCCTCCGCTGGGAACGGAGTGAGTTCATCCTAGGGCTGGGACTTGGGTCGTGCTTTTTGGGTCAGCCCGGCACGGCCCAAGCACGTGCACGACCCGACCGACACGTGGCGGGCTGTGCCGGTCCGGCACGAACGGTGGGCGGGCGGGACTCGCAAACGGCGGCGGGTGGGCGGCACGGCACGGCATGACAGATCGTGCCGTGCTCGGGCCAACCGACGACGGCAGCGAGGCAGCGCGCACGCAGGCGGCACGGCGCACGCCGTTGCCGTGACCGGCCGCCTCGGGCTACCTTGCTCCCGGTCCCTCCTCCCGTCGACATCTTTCACGAGTCAGCCACGGCTATCCCCAAATTCCCAATCCCCACAACCATAATCCATCAACCATCACAGGCGAGACATCACAGAGAGACAAGAGAGAAGGAGGCAGGAGGCACGGTCACCGGAGCTCGGATGAGTGGACGACAGTGCACGCCCGCACCGCCGCAGGAGGAGGAGCGGTGTAGCCGGAGCCGAGGGCAACATCCGCACGATGACGAACTCATCGTCGGCGCCCCAGTCACCGCCGGCCATCCGCCGCTGGTGGCTCGCTCTCGGAGTAGTCGTCGTCGCCGTCGCTCGGAGCCGGGAGGCGGCGGGGAAAGGAGAGGCGACCGGGAGGAGGGGGCGGCGGGGGGGAGAAGGGGAGGAGGAGGAGGCGGGGAGGAGGAGGAGGCGGGGAGGAGGCGGTGGGGGAGGAGGAGGAGGCGGCGGTGTGGGGAGGAGGGAGAGGAGGCGGCGGTGGGGGGAGGAGGGAGGGAGGCGCGGGGAGGGAGGGAGGCGGTGCGGGGAGGGAGGTGGCGGCATCGAGGAGGAGGGAGGAGGCGGCGGGGAGGAGGGGTGGTAGGGAGATTTGGGGAGGAGGGCGGGGAGGAGGAGGCGGCGGGGGAAGGGGCGGGGATATCTGCAGGAGGAGGCGGGAGATCTGAAGGAGGCGGCAGGGAAATCGGGAGAAGAGATCGAGGAGGCTACCGGAGATCGGGAGGAATGAGTTAGGCGGCGATTCGCGAACGATATCAGGGTTAGGGTTTTTAGAAATTTTTGCGATTTAGTCCTTCAGTTTTTATGAAATATACGAATATGTTTTTATCTATTTTGATTTCTTCTGCTCTAGCCCTCGTAAATTCTATTTTCATTGCGAAAAGATCCTATACATCCGTTGTGACATGTACATCTGTACGGAGTAGTCCTTAGAATGTCAAATTTGAAGATTGAGTTAGTTTTGAAATTTGTGACTGCAAGCAAAGAATACATCGGGCCTGGCAAAGCTTTGGTACATGATGCAGTGGCTGCAACATAATTACCTTCTGTAGCACATGAACATGAACTAAAAGCTTCCTTAGCTTCCAGATCAATTTCTTTGTGATTTGTCCATCTATGTCCGAATCCCTTGCAAATAGGGCACTGATGCCTACCTTTCCTACCCTTGCCCGTGCTCTTCCCCTCAAATCCACCCCTGGTGGTGTTAGATAAATCATTTAGGAAGTATTTATGTTATTGTGTGCCCATGTTTTTATGCAATTAATTCAATTTCAACTAGTTTTAAATGAGACGGGTACGAGAGAAAGGAAGATGACCGTCGTCACCGCTTTCGCGTATAGTAATTTCAGGCTGGGCTTGGGCTGGCATGGCACGAAACGCCGCACGTGGGCTTTGGGCGTGCTTGGGCTGGCCGGGAGCGATGCGGGCCAAGACGGCACGGCACGATAAGATGATCGGGCCGAGCCGCGAGACGGCACGAAACGGCACGAAGCACGATGAGCTCGGGCCGTGCCGACACAACACGGCCCAAGTCCCAGCTCTAGTTCATCCCACCAGACCAGTAGTGGGTGCACTGTTGGGAGTCAACGAGTGACGGGTACTATGCTCTTTTTTTTCAGTTTTTAACTTTTATACAATAACTAGCTTTTAAATAAAGTATCTTTTAAGATGAAATCTACTAGTTAATTATAGTATATATTGTACCGACTTTATTTATATCGGTAAAAACCGTAAATGAGTTTCTGTTACTCTGTAATTTCTCACACAAACAACCTAAAAGGTATAAGCTATAGCTAAATGTCATAAGTCTCAGCTAAAAAAAACCTCCCATATTCAGATAACTCAGAAAGAATGCTACTTTAGTGAGCAATGAAGCAATTGTGAATGGTAAATAAACAGTCAGCACTTTTTCGAGGGAATAGACCAAGATTGGATCGATTTGGGCGTGGATTCGAGGAGGAAGGCGCAAGGAGACGGATCCGGTACCTCTCCCTGTCTCTCTGTCCTGATGATGGGTGGTGACCAGCGCAGCGACCGACCGACCGACTGATCGGCACACCTGCAACGTTACGTGGTTGACGCGGCAGGGCCAGTCTTCCGGAAGAGTACAAGGTACATGTAACCAAGAGCGTGACAGCGATGACACGTGTATGATTGTGTATGCGAGCTGATCTGGTGGTGAGGACCGAGCGTTGGCTTCGCGCTCACGGAATAAACGGTACCTGGGAGTGCGTGTTAAGTGAAAAAAAAACGTATGCTCACTTTTTATAAAGTTTTGCTATCTTCGTAAAATTTTAAACATATGTTAGATCACATGCATTGTAGGATGACACCATAGGGTGTTCTTTTTGGCTGTGGCTTATAACTTTTGGTTAAAATTTTTGAATTTTGGCTGTTTACAGTACAGATTACGGAGAGACCGATACTCACTTACGATTTTGACTGATACAGATGTTGGACTTTTAACGTGTATTACGTTTAACTTGTAGACCTCATATTGAGAAAATACTTTATTTAAAAGTTAGGTATTGTAACAAAAGTCAAAAGTCGTCCGACTTCTTGCCAAACAGGCCTGAGTTATGTGCGTCTGAAAAGCTGATCTGGTGGTCCGATGGTGCACCAGAGGAATGGCAAAATAATCTAGTCGATCCGTCGATCAGATGTATACTAGCATAGAATGCAGGCAAATACTCTAGGCATTAAGCATTCGTTTTCAACTCCCGCTTGCAACAGAAGAATCCCCTAAAAATCCCGTAGGAATTAATCTTGCTCTCCAAATATGCCTTTAATTGTTAGCAAACTTTGTTTAAATATAAAAGAAGGAGATTGTTTTTATGAGATCGAAGACCATTGCGCGTGAGTCATTGTTGATACTACTAATATCTCTGCGTGTGCAAATGAATTAATTCGCTAATTCGGCTTGAGTTGTGCATGACTAGTGAGTAGAGTACCTCAAGTTAACGTTGTCCATGGATTATTCAACTAGTAGTACTAATTGTACGTGTGAAACTCTGAACATAGTATTAACTGATCATGGCGACATTTTTTTTCGTACAAACATATAGTTCACGGCAGAGACAGAAAGTAGGAAATTACTAACGACCTAGCTAGTTCAAAGATCATCATCCCATGCATATTATCATCAATTTGTCTTCAATTTTTAGGGCTATTTCATCAATTTGTACCTTAGTGCCCATGGCATTTGCCATGCAAGTCATGGCAACCAATGTTCATTGAATAATTAGTGGTAGACTTCGTAGAAATGAAAGAGCAAAGCAGCTTGACTCGGTCCTGCTCCCGTGAGTCCGTGACCCGTGGCATCGCTAGGAGGTAAGCTTTTATGATCAGGTTTTCACATGCAGGTAGCCGTCAAGGTAATAGATAGGCCTATTGTATATCACTACCTACAACAAAATTAGACTTAGGCCCCGATAACAGATTTATCTTATACTCTGTCCGGTTCAAACTTTGTAACTTTTGCTATCGATATCTTTTATTTTAGATTGGATACACTATTCATAATTTCATCCATTTTTCGAACTTTTGATTTTTTACCTACAGCTTTTTACGGTTCTTTTTTTTTGCCGTAATGATCACCACCTTAACATAGCCGATCTTTCAACCAAATCTGAGCTCCGCGGCCAGACATATCGAGTTGTATCTATTATGCAACTATTAGATCCAATTTCTAAGAATTCAAAAATTGGAAAATGGGAAAATATCAGACCCCATCCGATACCCGTTACTTGCCGGTTATCAGCGGTTACTGGTTTTAAACGAACCAAATTTCATAAACAAATTAAACTCAAATTTGAATTTGGCCAGTTTTCAGTTCGTTACCGCCTGAAATTACTGTTTATCGATTTAAATTCAAAATTCAAATTTTCCCGACCGATACTTTTTATCGATTCAGGCTATACTGACTTTGTTACCGCCATTTTTGTCCTTGATTAGATCTCTTATATCTATACTTAATTAATCTATACCATTACAATCTTTACAAAAAAAAACGTCTTAGATCATTCTCCATTTTCCATCTAATTAGATCATTCTCTATTTTCCATCTATTTTCCTTTTTATGAATTATTGTAGGAAATTATAGCCCTCACACGGGAAGGACGTGCCTTTCATATCATTAGTTGTTTATATTTTTATATGGATTTACCTAATTTTTTATTCGTTGTGAATTATTATGAATACAGAATTGAATTATAATTCCATGTGATGATGATCGGAAAAAAAGATTAAATTGTAACTTCAACTAACTAAATGAAAGACCGTAAAGGGAAATGACACGCCAACCCTAGCTAGCTAGATAGAAGGTGTTTAGAAGCTTAGGCTACAAAGTAAGTCCTCGCGTTCCTAGCTTGCCTTTTCCTGTCCGGAACCGGACGCTCCAACAACACTTCGCTATAGTGTGACAACAGTCGTTTTGACTCGTGTGCCTACCTGGCGTTTCAACTTAAGCAACCAAAAAAAACCAACAAAGGCCAAACCAGCCGATCAATCCAGTAATAATATTCTCCGAGTCACAGTCTTAATAACGGTGACATGTTAACCCACAAGCCCACAACAATCACCACATTACAGATTAATTATAAGGCGTATTTTGATTGCGCGCAAACATTTTCCGCTGGCTTCAATTTCAAATAAAACAAAGGAAAAGAGCTGAGGCTTCAATGGCGCCGTTCGATCCGGCTTCTAGCTTCGGCTTCAGGACAGAGAAGCCGGAAGCCAGATGGAAGGAGATAGCGGCCCTGTTCTTTTCAGTTTTTAAAAGTTATTTTTTAGCTTTTCTACAGTAACTAATTTTTAAACAGAGTATCTTTTTAATATAGAGTCTACTAGTTAATTGTAGTATATATTGTACCGACTTTATTTATATTGGCAAAAACCACACGTGAGTTTCTGTTACTTTGTAATCTCTCGCACGAATAGCCCAAAAACCACAAGCCGCAACCAAAAGTCATAAACCGCAGCTAAAAAAAACAAGCCTAGCATCGGAGAGGCTTGTAAAAGTGGCTTGTGCCATGCTTCCTACTCCATCGACACCTCTCATTCACTCAGTGCATGCCTGAGAGATCATGTGGAGATGATCTCATCTTTATGATGAGTAATTGACTCTTGGTTAAAGGAAAATTGAGTTTGTTTTGGGCTTTTATTGCAAAGTCTTAATTCGGTCGAAATGAAGTCGGTATGCGACTTGTCCCCGCCCGCACGACCATGTAGGATGCCATACGACCACGTTTGGTGGTGGTCGAATTCGTTCGTGAGCGTACGACCACGTTGAGATGTTCTCGGCAAAACTGACAGTGGTCGGAAGGCATTACGACCACGTTGGCGCATATCGGGTGGCGTACGACCATGTTACCGAGTATCGGAAGTCAGCCGGACGGCGTACGACCACGCTGTGGCGTCCCCGGCGAATTTGAACGTGATCGGAAGTATACCGGGTAGCGTACGACCACGTTGTGTAATCAGTGCATCGACCACGTTAGCGGGTTTGAGCGTGGTCGGCGATCGTGACTTGGGTTTACGACCATTGTATCGCTAGCGGTACGACCACGTTGGCGATCGAGCCACGACCACGTTAGCACGGTGCGAGCGTGGTCGGTAGTCGTGGCTATGGTCTTCGATCACGTTGTGCGGTCGGATGTTCGACCACGTTGCGGAGCCCTCAGAAGATTTGACCGTGATCGGCACTCGGCGCTAGGGTTTACGACCACGTTGTGGGATCGGAGCCTCGACCACGTTGGGCGGTCGGGCGTTCGACCACTTTGGCCGTGGTCGGTGGGCGTCACGACCACGTTGTGGGAAAGGAGCCACGACTACGTTGTGGCACTCGGTGGTGCGACCGCGTTATGCGCTCGGAGAGCTACGACCACGTTAGCGAGAATTGAGCGTGGTGAACCGCGTTCGACCACGTTATCGGTTGGATGACCGTGGTCGCAAGGGATCACTAAAATTGGTCGTGAGGGTGCATTTCATGTCCGATTACGGTGAGGTTTGGTCGGTTGGGTTCCTTGTGAAGTCATGGACCTTGTGGACTGGTTTGTTCACTATTTTGACAAGGTTTGGTAAAGTCTATTTTCGTGGAAAGACTTGAGCTCGGTTTGAGTGAGCAGTTGTGTTTTCTGTGTGGATCGAGCTATGTGATGGTTTTGCTGTCTTTGATGGTTGCAGGTACTGGGAGACATGTCTTGGTGAGGCTTAGAGAGGTCGGGACTAGACATAGGAGATGTTGAGGTCCAGAACGACGTGGAAGCCGAAGAGGACGTGGTCTTGCCCGAGTGGTGTAACCGAAAATGCAAGGCATGAGGAGGAAGCTTGGGAGGCTGGCAAGGGCATTTTGGAGAAATGCCAAAGCACTGCAAAGGAAGCTGTGTCCTCTGAAAGCATCTGGAGTTGGTGGTGCTATTGGGCAAAGCAAAGGAGCCGTTGCACTGGGTAATGGGCAAAGCACTGGAGGCACGCAGCATCGAACTCTCAGAACGGGTGGTCTGTTGAGACCCGTTAGCGTGTGAGACTATAAATAGAGAGGTTAGGTCTCAGGAGCAAAGAGAGGTTGTCCCCTGAGTGCTCTGAGTGTTCCTCTCTATCTTGTGTGAGTTGTCTCTGGGTAAGAGCATGGATGCTCGTGTACCTCCGATGGAGTGGCTGTAGAAACCTCCATGTGAAATAGAAAAGATTGGATTCATCTCTCTGTATCTTTCTCAGTTTTTGCTCTTGAGATGATTTGTTTGATCTGTTTGCCATCTCTGTGTTCTTTCGATCATATGTGTTTTGTCCGAGAGTTGGCTTGTGCTTCACTTGCTCGGATCGGAAATTGTTTTGAGACCTTCGGTCATTTCATTCGAGAGCAAAGTCGAAACCGAGAGAAGTCTCTGTGATTCTTATTCTTAGCCTCCGATTGCTCATTACGTTTTTCGACTTTGCCTTCTTTGCCGACCATCGCTTAGATCTCTCTTTTTCTTGGTATATTCACTTCTAGAGATCTTATACGAGCTAGAGTTCAAGTTTCTTTCGGTTTTGACCTCGAGCTAAAAAGTTCTTCAAAATCTTGTTTCGTGATCGTCGCTGAACAAAAACGTATTCTCGTGTTCGGTTTCTCTTGTCGGTTCGGCAACCGATTCGACCACGCTCTTTTGTCGGTAGCGCGCTGCGATTGTGTGTTTGGTGATCTCGGTGATCCTCCGCTCTAACCACGGTTGTCGTTCGGTTTGGTTTACGACTCGGTGGTCGTGCGACTTTAGTCGTTTTCTTCCCGACCGCCGTTGGGTCGTATTCGATTGTTGTTGATTGAACGACTACGAGTTGGCGTTCACCACAGCAATCTTCTGTTACGACTTCTGTTTTTGGTTTTATTTGCTGCTGCGATCTGCTAAGCTTTGAGTATTCACAGCTTATATATCTAGTGGAGAAGAAGAAAAAGCTTGAATTCATTGGGGGCTATTTTTAAGGCACCATTCACCCCCCCTCTGTTGCCATTTCGGTCCTTCAATTGGTATCAGAGCCGGTTAGCTCTTCTTCATAGATCTTAACCGGTCTCAAAGAGCCATGGCAACAGACAAGTATTCCACCAAGCCGCTTATTTTCGATGGCTCGATTACCCCTTCCGAAGAGCCGAATGGAAACATATATCCGAGCTCGGGGTATGCTATTTGGCGGAAGGTGAAAATACAATTTGTTGTTCCCGCCGATGAGAACATCAATGCCGGAATATGGTCGATGTTGAGGCAAATGCAAAACAAGGAACATCATCATACGAGGATTGAGCGAAGCGAATTTGATCGCATCTCTCACCTGTCGTCCGCTCATGACATCTGGGTGACCCTCGATGCATACCATGAGGGCACCTCCCAGATCAAGACGGTTCGACAGATCGCCTCAGCGAATACTGACAAATTCGAGATGCTTGCCGGAGAGTCCCTTGACGAGTGCTTTTCACGCTTTCACAAGATTTTGAGCAATCTCCGAGCGGTCGGTCTCACATACCCGACTCGGATAACGCTCGACAGATGCTTCGACTCGATCTTCGGGTTTGGAAGATGAAGGTGACTACCATCAAGGACACCACGGACCTCTCGACCTTGACTCTTGATGCGCTTTACTCGCGCCTCAAGACTCACGAGATTGACATAGTCTCTCGTCGGTCAAGTCACAATCGATGGCTCTAGTCACGGATCCCACTTCGCTTCGGGTTCTTCCGCCGATTCTCTTTGCGGGTTCTCCTAGCTGCTCTCGTGGCGTGGCGATGATCGGTTAGAGCGCCTAGAGGACGAAACACCGGCCCTCCTAGCTCGGAAGTTCTCCCATGCTTACAAGAGAAGGAGGGACGGAAAAGAAGAGGACCAATGATTTGCTTTGAGTGTGGTGGCCCCAACCACATTCGGCAAACCGCCCCAAACCGGAGAAGGGCAAAGCGGCGTTGGCGGTTCCGACAAAACGACTACATCGACAAGAACCGCAACAAGAAGCCTCCGGCTCGGGACGCAAGGCAAGAAGAAGCACCGCGACTTTGGGAAGGCCAAAAAGTCGCTCCACGCGTCCTCACGCGTTCGGCGACCTCGACCTCGCCGAGGTGGAGGGATGGAGCGACGACGACGGACGGGTGATCAAGACCCCAAGAGCGGCGACGACTTCTCGGCATGTGCTTCATGGCCTCGAGGGCTTAACCGAGCGACAATGAGTACTCTCACTCGGATGAGGTATGCCCCACCTATGACCAGCTCAATCATGCTTTTCTTAAGCTAGGTGGATTTCATGCTAGAGCTAAGGCTAGGTGTCTTGAGTTAGAGAAGGAAGTAGCTAGATTGTCACGAGCTTACTTCACTTACATCCGCTTCCTCTCGTGATTTAATGTGATACATGCATTGCCTTGCTTGGAGACATGGAGAAACTAAGGACCTCGCATGATAGTCCGTCTCTCGGAACTTGACATTGTTAAGGTGGAGAACATCGCCTTCTTCTTTGAGCTTGAGATGAGTAGGGTAGTTCTGTTTCATCTTCTCTTTGTTGAGACTATTTCTTGCACCTCATGTGAGGATAAGGACAATGCTTTTAGAGGTCTTTATACCATGTTGCTTGATCTCGCTCGAGACTTGTGAAAGTTGCAATAATTTAAAATGAACTTAAAAAGGCGGATCACAAAATTGCCGAGTTACAAGCCTTTTTACTTGAGCCTATTACTTCATGTGCAAATTGTCCCAAACTTCTCACGAACTTGAATCGTCTCCAAACAGTTTCAAGAATTTGTTGATAATAATAAGAAAATGGCTCAAGATGCTTCTAAGGATCCTGTTAGCTCACCATGCAAAAGTTGTAATAAACTAAAATCTGATTTGATTGCCTTAGATGAAAAGTGTGTGAAGCTAACTAAGGACCTTCTAGAAAACCACATCCTTCACGTGCTTTCGTCTTTGAAATGTTGGAAAAGGATAAGGACATGGTAGAGGCGCTTAGGAAGAGGTACGAGAACCAAATGGCTAGGATTAGGGCTGCCCCTGTGTCCTGCGAAGCCCTCAAGCTTGAGGTGGCGTGCATAAGGAAAAATACGCACGTGCTATTCGCTCTCCTTCATTGGTTCTTCTTCCTCTCCTCCTGTTGTTCTTTCTTCTTCTACCTGCTCCTCCTGCGCCTCTCTCTTTCGGGAGTGTCGATCTTATGAACACTCTCGAGAAATTTGTAGGAGGCAAGAAGAAGCTCAACCTTATTCTAGACCGCCTAAGATTTCCAGTTTAAAAGGGTCTAGGATATGATTTTCGTGAGGATGTGAGAAAACATCCACCGTCGTGCTCGCACCCATAGTCAGGTGTGATCGAGGTCAAGCCCAAGAACAAGAAAGTTTAATTTAGATCGGCGGGCTTTGTCCAAGGGATTTCGGCGACAAGGTGATTTCACCGCACTTGCCTCTCGGCGAAGCCATCTCATGCTACTTCACCCCTCGGAAGGCGGTATCATTGCACCTTCGGTCAGAAGGATGGGCATCTGATTGACCAATGCTTCAAGCACGCCAAGATCGTGCGAAGAGACCGTGCTGAGTCTCTTAGGCGTATTCGTGGTCAGCCCGGACCTTGAGTGCACCTAAGACCAACACGAGGTCTAGATTTGCTCTTGTTGGTAGCTTTGGGCGCACCGAGGACTTGGTTTTCGGAGTTTTCGCTTTTAGTCCTCGTGCTCCTTCCGGTCGTGACTTCCGCCGTCACGAGGGTAGATCTCGTTTCCATCGGGATAGCTACCCGGCGTGATCGGCGTCTTCCGGTGCTCGACTCGCTCTCCGTAGTAGTCGGACCGGCAGCGATGCTTCAGTGTCTCGCACATAGACCTTCGCTTCTTTGAGCAACGGAGGCGAGGGTAGTTAGAGGTCGATCGTGTGTGACTACTTCTTACGCCGACGTGTGACTCAAGTTGGGTGCCAAAATCTATGTTGATTTATCCCAAGATCGAGACTTTGCTCTCTTGTTGACTCGGGTTCGCGGGCGAGGAAGGAAAGGTTTGGCTTGTAGACTCCGGGTGTTCACGACACATGACCGGAGATTCCCGTTGGTTTTCTTCCCTTGCCCGAGCTCCAGGTGATGAGACGATCACCTTCGGAGACGCCTCTTCTGGGCGAGTCATCGCCAAAGGTGCAGTCTTGCATTAATGATTCATTTGTTTTAAAAGATGTTGCCTTGGTTAGTAAGCTGCGGTACAATTTGCTTTCGCCTCTCGACTTACCGATGACGATTTCGAGGTAAGTTTTAAGAAAAACAACGCAAAATTCTTGATTCTTCTGGTGAGTCCGGTTTATGGATTTCTCGTTTTGGGAGGATCTTTCGTGCTGATTTTTCTGAGTCTTCTGGTGATCCTCTCCGTTGTTTGCTTGCTTCTGAGTCCCGCGATCTTTCCTTCTGGCATAGGAGACTTGGTCATATTGGATTTGACCATTTGACCCGAGTTAGCGGCCACGATCTCATTCGTGGTCTGCCGAAACTCAAGATGGTCAAAGATCTTATTTGCGCTCCATGCCGGCACGGCAAGATGGTTGCCGCTTCTCATCCTCCCATCCCAGCTACTATGACCGATGCACCGACGCTTGCTCCATATGGATACGGTTGGACCACTCGAGTGCGATCAGGCGGGAAGTGGTACGTTCTTGTTGTGGTCGATGACTACTCGAGGTACTCTTGGGTGTTTTCTTAGCCTCGAAGGATGAGACGCTTACATATTTTCGAGGTCTTTTCAAGAGGCTTCTGCTGAGCTTCCGGTGCCTTACGAGCGATCCGCAGTGACAATGGCACGGAGTTCAAGAATTCCTACTTTGAGAGTTTCTGTGGTGAGACAGGTGTAGAGCACCAGTTCTCTTCTCCATACGTCCCCAGAGAATGGCGTTGTGGAGAGGAAGAACCGCACCTTGGTCGAGATGGCTAGGGCGATGCTTGATGAGTACTCTACAGCGGAAGTTTTGGGTGAGGCTATAGCCACCGCGTGCCATGTTTCCAATCGAGTTTTCTTGGGCACACTTGCACCGCACTTATGAGTTGAGATACGGGCGAAAGCCGGTGTTTCTCATTTTCGTGTGTTTGGTTGCAAGTGTTTCATTCTCAAGTCCGGGAACCGAGATAAGTTCGAGTCACGATCTTGTGATGGGCTCTTTCTAGGCTACTCGACCTCTTCGGGCCTATAGGGTCCAACCGCTGAGTCTAGCAAATTGGTAGAAACACGTGAGGTGACTTTCGATGAGGCGGTCAGGGACTAGGCCCGATATCTCGTGTTCACTAGAGCGATCCGAGACCATCTTCGTGGATGATGAGGATGATGGAGATGAGGGTTGTCTACCCGATCCAAGACCTCTTCCACCCCTTGAGGTGCCTTCTTCCACCGCACCGAGGTGATCGCCTACCTTCCGCTTTCTTCCGGAGCTAGTGGCTCTGCTCCTACTTCATCGACTCACGAGGTAGAGGCCGCTTCTTCATCTCATCCTCGACCTCCTAGACATATCCAAAAACTCATCCTTCGAGCGGATCATTGGAGACCTCTTGAGCGGGTTACCCGCTCAAAATCAACTTATCTCAATTCTGCTCCATTACGCTTTCATTGCCTCCTTTGAGCCCAAAGATGTTTCTCATGCTCTTCCGACGAGTCTTTATCAATGCTATGCATGAGGAGCTAGAGAGTTTCGAGAGAAACAAAGTCTGGGCGCTTGTTGAGCCCCCGAGATCACAATATCATTGGAACCAAATGGGTGTTCAAGAACAAGCAAAGTGAGGATGGGGTAGTCATTGAAACAAGGCTAGGCGGTTGCACAGGGTACTCCAGGTTGAGGGTGCGGATTTCGAGGAGACCTTGCCCTCGTAGCTCGTCTTGAGGCCATTAGAATTACGCTTGCCTTTGCGACTTCTAAAGGTTTCAAGCTTTACCGGATGGACGTCAAGAGTGCCTTTCTCAATGGCTTCATTGAGGAAGAAGTCTATGTCAGACAGCCTCCAGGTTTCGAGAACCCCAAATACCCTAGTCATGTCTTCAAACTTTCCAAAGCATTGTATGGACTTAAGCAAGCCCCTAGAGCTTGGTATGAGAGGCTTAAGTCCTATCTATTGAGACATGATTTTGAGATGGGTAAAGTTGACAAGACCTTGTTCATTCACGGCTATAATGACCTTCTTTCGTCTAAATTTATGTCGATGACATTATCTTTGGCGGCTCTTCTCATGCTCTAGTTTCACAGTTCTCGGATGTCATGAGCACCGAGTTTGAGATGAGCATGATGGGTGAGTTGACTTTCTTCCTTGGCTTCCAAATCAAGCAGACTCGGGAGGGTACCTTCTTGCATCAAGGTAAGTACACCCGTGATCTCCTGAGACGTTTCGACATGAGTGATGGAAAGCCGGTGTCGACTCCGATGGCTTCTACGACCACACTTGACCCAGATGAGGACGGCGAGCCAGTTGACCAAAAAGAGTTCGGAAGTATGATTGGCTCTCTCTTGTACCTCACCGCCTCGAGACCGGACATACACTTTTCGTGTCTTTGTGCCCGGTTTCGAGCTTCTCCTCGCGTATCTCACCGCCAGCGGTGAAGCGCATCTTCGGTACCTTCGAGCTACCATTGACTATGGTATTCGGTACTCTTCCTCCTCCCGCTCATCCCTTAGAGCCTATTCGGATGCGAGACTTTGCCTACCAGTAGGATAGATAGGAAGAGCACTCTGCACCGCCATTCATTGGCACTTCTCTCGCTTCTTGGTCTTCGAGGAAGCGGTCGGTGTTGCACATCCACCGCAGAGGCCGAGTGCGTTCTGTCGACCGATTCTTTCGTAGCCAAGTGCTTTGGATGGTCTCGACTGCGGGACTTTGGGTTAGCTTATCGATCGTGTTCCGCTCTTTGCGATAACACGTCTGCGATTAGCATTGCTAAGAACCCAAGACAACACTCTCGGACCAAGCACATCGATATCAGATATCATTTTCTTCGAGACCATGTAGAGAAGGGTGACATCGTGCTCCAGTTTGTGGAGAGTGACCACCAGTTGGCTGATATCTTCACCAAGCCTTTGGATAGCACGAGGTTTTCAGCTCTGCGGGGAGAGCTTGGGGTGGTTTGTCCTTACGGACTATTGTGAGGGGGAGCTTTGGGCTTCATCGCTTATCATAATAATTGTGCTTCAGATCCTTCTTGCTGCATCGCATTTTCGGTGCATTGGGTTTAGTCCTTCTAGCATAGGTTAGAGTGTGTCTCTTCTTTGAGTTGCTTAGACTTCTTGCTCTTATCTTGTGCTTTCGTGATAGTTGTTTCTTATCTCACTAGGTTGAGCTCACTCACTTCTTTTTAGGTTCTAGCGAGGGTTGGGCCACCCTGCAGACAGCAGTTCGTGTTTGCTCTCTAGTGTGCGTTTTCTCGACATTGTTGTCCCGAGACATATAGGGTAGATGAGAGTCGATCGAGCCATAGTATCCTCTATATCTTATCTATGCTCTAAGGATCTGCTGTTTTCTGATTTATTTGCCGCTCTTGATTTTTATTGCTTTGGTTCGGGGGAGTTCATTTGGGAACTTCTAGATTTTAATTTTGACTTAAACTCAACTTGAACTAAAAGTCGCATCACATGTTGAGGGGAGTCGATTTTCGTGATAGCATTCTCGCATTGTAATATAACCACATTGAGCCTTGATTATTATCCGGTTATGACATGCTTTCAATGCTTTACACATTGCCATGATTTGTGCTCCATTGCTAATCTGATCATGACTATATATGTGTAGTCAAGTCTTTGCTATGATAGGTTAATTAAAATGCCAAATTTGACCTAATTCATGTCTTGTTCATATTTGAGACTAGTCAGCCTTGTGTTATCTTTTTATGATTCTCGCCATGTCAAATAGGCTGAGTTGAGTCTTGAATCTTAGTTGAGCAATAGATTGAGCTATACGCTTGATGACACATAAGTTAGTACAATCTATCAAAAAAGGATCTCTTCGTATAAAAAACCGATCTCACCAATTCCTTCTCATGAGACGGCTTGCCATTGCACAAGGCATGAACTCGGAGGAGATTTGATGACCAAGATCATTTCCTTAAGCTTCTCGCTTGGAATGATCGCATAAGGCTTGAGGTCTAGCACATGACAAAAGTATGATTGAAAACAATCATGAGATCTCTAAAAGAAAAATGTCATTTATGCTCAATTGCTAAAATTTCAAGTGTACTTAAACAAATGTACCATTCTTGAATAAATAGCACTCTAGTTGGCTCAACACTAGATTCTCGATTCCATTTAGCTTATTGACATGGCTTGCATCATTTGTGGATATCATTAGCTAGACTAAAATCTTGTTTGACTTGACTTGCTAAGCACTTCAAATTAAAAAATCGATTATACCATCTGTTAGCTTAGCTTCTCTTTACATACATAGTCATGATCTTTGTAGCATACTTGTATATTATGGCTTGGTGTAATACATTTGGTCATTTTGGATAATTCTTATGGCTTTGCATACTTTGAATAATCAAATCAGCCATTCCATCCATCATTTTGACTTATTCTCTCTGCATACTTGATGTGTTTATTGCCAAAAGGGGAGAATAGATTGGAGAAAAGAAAATTTCTCAACTTCGGAACTTGCTAGAGCTTTGGAGATCAATTTGCTCTTTATGTATTGCTCTAGTATTCCTTCCATCGACATGGTCATAATTTCATTTTCTTTCCTTGGACCATGTCGGCTTCTACAAACTCAACTTCATATTTTTTTTGTTTGTCAATATACTCATCAAGGGGAGATTGAGAGATCATGTGGAGATGATCCCATCTTTATGATGAGTAATTGACTCTTGGTTAAAGGAAAATTCAGTTTGTTTTGGGCTTTTATTGCAAAGTCTTAATTCTGGTCGAAATGAAGTCGTGTACGACTTGTCTCTGGCCCGTACGACCATGTAGGATGCCATACGACCACGCTTGGTCGTGGTCGAATTTCGCTCGTGAGCGCACGACCACGTTGAGATGTTCTCGGCAAACCGGCGGTGGTCGGAAGGCATTACGACCACGCTGGCGCATATCGGGTGGCGACGACCATGTTACCGAGTATCGAAGTCACCGACGGCGCGTCGACCACGCGTGGCGCCCCGCGAATTTGAACGTGATCGGAAGTATACCGGGTAGCGTACGACCACGTTGTGTAATCAGTGCATCGACCACGTTAGCGCGGGTTTGAACGTGGTCGGCAGTCGTGACTTGGGTTTACGACCACATTGTATCGCTAGCGGGTACGACCACGTTGGCCGATCAGAGCCACGACCACGTTAGCACGGGTCTGAACGTGGTCGGTAGTCGTGGCTATGGTCTTCGATCACGCCAGCGGTCGGATGTTCGACCACGCTTGCGGAGCCCTCGGAAGATTTGACCGTGATCGGCACTCGGCGCTAGGGTTTACGACCACGCCAGTGGGATCGGAGCCTCGACCACGCTGGGCGGTCGGGCGTTCGACCACTTTGGCCGTGGTGGGTGGGCGCCACGACCACGCCAGTGGAAAGGAGCCACGACTACGTTGTGGCACTCGGTGGTGCGACAATGTTATGCGCTCGAGAGCTACGACCACGTTAGCGCGAGAATTGAACGTGGTCGAAACCGCGTTCGACCACGTTATCGGTTGGATGACCGTGGTCGTGCGGGATCACTAAAATTGGTCGTGAGGGTGCATTTCATGTCCGATTACGGTGAGGTTTGGTCGGTTGGGTTCCTTGTGAAGTCATGGACCTTGTGGACTGGTTTGTTCACTATTTTGACAAGGTTTGGTAAAGTCTATTTTCTGTGGAAAAGACTTGAGCTCGGTTTGAGTGAGCGGTTGTGTTTTCTGTGTGGATCGAGCTATGTGATGGTTTTGCTGTCTTTGATGGTTGCAGGTACTGGGAGACATGTCTTGGTGAGGCTTAGAGAGGTCGGGACTAGACATAGGAGATGTTGAGGTCCGTAACGACGTGGAAGCCAAGAGGACGTGGTCTTGCCCGAGTGGTGTAACCAGAAAACAACAAGGCATGAGGAGGAAGCTTGGGAGGTCGTCAAGGGCATTTTGGAGAAATGCCAAAGCACGCAAAGGAAGCTGTGTCCTCTGGGAAAGCACCGGAGTTGGTGGTGCTATTGGGCAAAGCGGTGGAGCCGCTACACCGGGTAATGGGCAAAGCACCGGAGGCCTGCAGCACTGGACTCTCTGAACGGGTGGTCTGTTGAGACCCGTTAGCGTGTGAGACTATAAATAGAGAGTTAGGTCTCGTGAGCGAAGAGAGGTTGTCCCCGAGTGCTCGAGTGTTCCTCTCTATCTTGTGTGAGTTGTCTCGGGTAAGAGCATGGATGCTCGTGTACCTCCGATGGAGTGGTCAGAGAAACCTCCATGTGAAATAGAAAAGATTGGATTCATCTCTCTGTATCTTTCTCAGTTTTGCTCTTGAGATGATTTGTTTGATCTGTTTGCCATCTCTGTGTTCTTTCGATCATATGTGTTTTGTCGAGAGTTGGCTTGTGCTTCACTTGCTCAGATCTGGAAATTGTTTTGAGACCTTCGTCATTTCATTCCCGAGAGCAAAGTCGAAACCGAGAAGTCTCGTGATTCTTATTCTTCCGCCTCAAAGGCTCGCTCGCTTTTTCGACTTTGCCTTCTTTGCCGACCATCGCTTAGATCTCTTTTTTCTTGGTATATTCACTTCTAGAGATCTTATACGAGCTAGAGTTCAAGTTTCTTTCGGTTTTGACCTCGGAGCAAAAGTTCTTCAAAATCTTGCTTTCGTGATCGTACGCCCGACAAAACGTATTTACTGTGTTCGGTTTCTCTGTTGTCGGTTCGGCAACCGATTCGACCACGGCTCTTTTTGTCGGTAGCTGCTGCAGTTGTGTGCTGGTGATCTCGGTGATCCTCCGTCTAACCACGGTTGTCATTCGGTTTGGTTTACGACTCGGCTGGTCGTGCGACTTTAGTCGTTTTCTTCCGACCGCCGTTGATCAGACCGATTGTTTGTTGATTGAACGACTACGAGTTGGCGTTCACCACGCAATCTTCTGTTACGACTTCGCTTTTGGTTTTATTTGTTGCTTTGCGATGTGCTAAGCTTTGAGTATTCACGACTTATATATCTAGTGGAGAAGAAGAAAAGCTTGAATTCATTGGGGCTATTTTAAGGCACCATTCACCCCTCTCTGTTGCCATTTCGGTCCTTCAATGCCTCACGCTTCCCTCTTCACCTATTCCACGCTCACCCGCATTCCCCTACCATCGACGCCTCCACTACCTGATCTACACCAGGCAGGTCGATCCTCACCGCACCATCGCGCCTCGTGCTAGTCTGACCGAACCTGGCTGTCTGACCGGTCCTGTGTGGGCGGTCGACCGGGAGCTAACCGTCTAACCTGTCCTGTGTGGGCGGTCTGACCGGTTTTCTAATGTAATGGCTAGTTTTTGTAGCCGTTGGGAGGGCGGAAGTACCAGCCATATGTTGGCAGTAGTTCCGGCCCTCGAGCTGATTTTTGCCCTCTCTCTTCTCCAACGGCTAGTTTTTGAGGGAGGTGTATAAATACCTCCTCAAGGGCCGTTGAGAGAAGGATGCTGGTGCTATTCTTCTATTCCTTGAACTAGTGTGAGGTTCTCCACTCAATTGTGGATGTGTTACACTTTGTGAGAGAGGAGAAGGGATCTAAAGTGCATGTGTTGCATCTAGAGGTGGACTTAGTGTCCAATTGAGTTTGTACATTCGTTGAACGTGAGGAGAGTCAAGCGAGGGGGACTTGTTACTCTTGGAGTTTACTGACTGCTTGACAGCGTTGGAGGCGTCGTGCGCACTTATCTTCTCAAAGAAGGTTGTGAGAAGACCCGGCAAAGTTGTGAAGGTTGGAGCTCACCTACCCGGAGCGGGAAAGAGGTACCACTAGTGGAATTGAGGTAGAAAGCTTAATTCGTGGAGCCGGTCCAATTCGTTTGGGCTAACATCAACATAGACTAGGGGAGACCGATAAGTCTCCGAACATCACGGTAAAAACGAACCGTGTCATTTGTGGTTTGTTTGTCTTGTGCTCAATTTACATACATAGAATTAATTTGATTGTTTATCAATCTAGAATTGCAAACCTTGACATAGTCTAGTATTGTTGTGCACTTAGGCGAACTCGTTTGATTTATGCGCTATTTGTGTTAAATCAGATTGATTTAAGCTTCCGCATTGTTTACTTAGTTTAGGCAAATAGAAAATATCTTGAATTGTTAATAATTAATTAGAAAAATTTTTAGACCGCCTATCCACCCCTCTAGTCGGCCTCCTCGATCTTACAGGCGGCCATGAGTCGGTATCTTTCCGAGATGGCACCATCGTCGTTTAGATGGCTTGTAGGGAGCCCATGCAGACCGGGCTTGAATGGGTCGACGAACAATTTGCGTCGCCTCAATTGTGCTAGGACATGTTTAGAATTGGCCCAAGCTATTTTCCAATCCTAGATGGCACATTTGTCAATCATTGTGGTTTGTAGTCGTCGACAGGCATTACCTCTAGGGAAGCATTAGGGATGTTCTTATGGACTGTGAGGCCGTCACAGTCTAACAGCCAGGTGTGCAACAGGTTCACACATTCAAGATCCGCTGTAAGCCTGAAATTTCATCATGTGCTAGATTGGACTGCTTGTATGCCATGTCGGTGACAATGTGAGGCCGGTGGGTCCAACTTTCAGTGTTGTGTACGACAGATTGAGAGAACCTAGTTTAACCCTCACTTCCCTAAGGCCATAGGTGCCATTGACGGGACCCATGTCCTGGTCATAGTCCCTGCCAACATGTGTGTCATGCACACTAACCGGTACGATATATGAGCCATAATGTAATGGTTGTATGTGACTTTGACATGTGTTTCACGTTTGTGGCTACCGGATGGCCAGGATCAGTGCACGACATACACATCCTACCTGACATGCTTGTTTGTTATGGCTATGTGTTTCCGCATCTCTCGTGGATACAATTCAAACTATACTTGTTAGTTGTTACAATGCACAAATATGTCTTTTGTGTACATCTGTTTGACGCACTTATTGGTTATTGTGTAACGTAGGGAAGTACTACTTGGTTGACTCGAGGTATCAAAACATGAAAGGGTACCTAGTGCCATTCAAGAATAGTCAGTACCATGTAGCTGAGTTCGTGAATGGCGATCGACCACACGGGCGCAGGGAGATGTTCAACTACCTGTATTCCTCATTGTGCAACATCATCGAGTGTGCCTTTGGTGTGTAGAAGAATAATTGACATTTTCTAGAATACATCTCCAGCTTCAACACAGAAGAAGATAATTTTGGCTACTATAACGTTGTATAACTTCATAATAAAATTAGGCAGGATGATGTGGATTTCATCAATCTCCACCTAGGCGCGAAGTATGCTACCTCCGGAGTAGACGCCACTTAGGAGACTAGTGATATGCATATGGGTCAGCTATGCGATGTGATAGTGGATTCTCTAGTCGCATGATATCATTTTACCGATGTGGTACGCTCATATGCATGTATGCTTGTATGTTTGTTCGTTTGCATTTGTCCATGTCATGAACACATGTATATTGTAATTTCGTATTTTTACACGAAGGTCTGTAATGAACACGAGTGTTCTTCTATGTTTTTATTCGCACACGTACCCACTTAATGAATGCATCTAATAGTCAAAGACCATTTGTACATATGTTGATTTATATGCTTGCTTCCGATTGAATCAGGTAGCATAATTCAGCTTAATTAGCAAAAAGTTATAAGTTATCAGTTTTTTTAAAAAACACTACAGCTTCTCTACTCGTTGTCACCAAAGCCAAAAGCCATCATTGGACCTGTTCTTTTGTGGCTTTTGGTTTTAGCTTTTAGCTTTTCTACAGTAACTAGCTTTTAAACGGAGTGTCTTTTAAGATAGGGTATACTAGTTAATTGTAGTATATACTGTACCGACTTTATTTATATCGACAAAAGCCACACGTGAAATTCAGTTACTCTGTAATCTCTTACACGAACAACTAAAAGTCATAGACCACAACCAAAAGTTATAAGCCATAACCACAAAAAAATAGGCCACAGTTATAAAAGAATAGGCTCATTATTTAGATACATCTTGTTTTTCCTAGTGTTGGCCGAGTTCACCCTAGCTAGTAAGTGTTCCTGTACTTGGGGACTTATTAATTTCGGTGAGGACAAAAAGCCTAGAAGGTGTCAGGAGCAAGCTGCCGTGCAATCAAAACGAACTCTCTCACGTGTGGCGGCTCGTGGTCAGGTACGCACTCTCCTACTGCCACAAAGTTGTTGTACCAACCAATAAAGTGAGCTTCTACCAAAAGCAAAGAAAACAAGACAAAAACATCTAAACCTAATGAAAGCAAGCTCCAAAATGCAGGAAAGAAGCATAATTTACAGCCCAAAAATAACCACATATCCAACTCCAAATTAAAGCAGTAAATGAGTCAAGATTGAGCGAGCATGACCTTTCAAGCTCGAGCTCGATAAAAACTCGAACCGAACTCGAGTTAGGATCCGAGTCTGAACCTGGGCTCGAACTGTGACCCCCGGCCTATATTGGCCCATGTATGTGTGCACATGAATTCCTGGGTTAGTCACACCTTGCTAGCTTACCTGAGAAGCCCTTACATATAAGCCTGGGAGTTCCAATGGTAGCACCTCCGGTTAACTATTTTGCGCGAAGCGAGGACGCAAGCGCAAGCGGGTTGCTACGTGTGCGTGGTCTATCCAGAATGGGGTTAGGCCTAAGCCGGTTTGGACCCTAGGGCGTTACAAATGGTATCAGAGCCGACTCTCGCGGTTACATGGGCACGTGCGGGTCAGAGGCGCGGGCATATGGCGCATGGCGCGTGTGGGCCCGTAGCGGACATACAGCATGGCATATGTGCTGGCACTGAACGCACGGCCATGTGCCAAGAGGGGAGATCCTTATCATTTGCCCAAGTGTGGGTATGTTGCTCCGACGAGGACGTCGGATCCTTTGAGGGGGGTGTATGTGACACCTAGCCCATGTTGGCCCATGTGTGTGTGCACATGAATTTTTGGGTTAGTCCCACCTTGCTAGCTTACCTTGAGAAGCCCTTACATATAAGCCTGGGAGTTCCAATGGTAGCACCTCCGGTTAACCGTTTTGCGCGAAGCGAGGACGAAAGCGTAAACGGGTTGCTACGTGTGCGTGGCCTATGCAGAATGGGGTTAGGCCTAAGCCGGTTTGGACCCTAGAGTGTTACACGAACTCGGCTCAGTCTAAGCTCGAGTAGACTCGAGCTTTGCTCGTTGAAGTTCGATAATGATTAAAATGATTTATTATGCACTATTTGTTAACAATAAGAAAAGTTCGAGTTCAAGCTCGGCTCGAATAAACTCGATAATAGTCAAAATAATTCAAACATACATTAATTTTTAACAATAAAAAAAGTTCGAGCTCGAACTTGACTCGGCTAAACTTGGTAAGAGTTAATATATATAACTATTTAAGATCGAATCAAGGGTCGTGAACTATTCGAGCGGCTCGGTGAAGCTTGCAAGCTTGAAATCAAACTCGAATTCGGCTCGTTTAAAGTTCGAATCGAGCCTAAAATGAGCCAAGCTTGAGTAGCTCGCGAGTCTCTAGCTTTTTACAATCTTACTCTGAATCTTGTTAGATTTGGAGCTGTCATGTGAAGCTAAGGGTTTGTTCTAAAACAGCTATGGCTTTTAGTTTCTGGTTCTCAGAAGATAAAAGTCGTTTAAAACATGTTAGTTTCTTAACACAGCTTTATTTTCTTCTTTTTCCCATTATCTTTAGATGTATAACAGTGCTTTTTCTATTTCTCTTTATTTTTCTTTAATTGACTCATAAAAATATTAACAACCAATACAGTGCCCATTCAGCCAAAACCCAAAAATTTAAAACATAGCTCGAGCTAGCTAGCTACCACATTCTCATTCTCGCGTGCGCCCATCACATAGCTCTCCACGCATCATGAGGTGAATCATGATGGTATCAGCTAACAATCGGCCCGCGCCGGCTTGATGTCCTTGAGCACGCCAACCACCTGCTGCATCGTGGGCCTCTTCTCCGGCGAGCGCGCCGTGCAGAGGAACCCCACCTGCAGGCACTCTACCATCTCCCGCTCCGCCTCCGGCCCGGCGGCCTCCTCCCTCAGCCTGGCGTCGACGATGTTGAGGCCCTTCCGGTTCCGTATCACCCCCCGGGCCCAGGCTATCGCCGCCTCGTCCCACTTGGCCTGGCCTGTCACGAGCTCCAAGACCAGAACGCCGAAGCTGTACACGTCGCTCTCCGGCGTCTCGTCGCCGCCGGGGTGCATGAAGTCGGAGATCCTAGGCTCCAGATCGTCGCCGAGGAGGATATTGGTCGGAACCAGATGGCCATGCACGATTGGCCGGCCTGACCCCGCCCATCCCTGGTGCAGGAACGCGAGCCCCCGGGCAATTCCTAATACGACGCGATACCGAGTAGGCCAGTCACCGACGGATTTCTTATCCTCCGTCGCGTCCCACGTGTCAACGCCCATTTCTTCGATGTCCACGCTACCCACCGGCAGCTCGTGGAGCCAACGATGGAGGTCACCCTTCTCCATGTACTCGTACAGGAGGAGTTTCTCCTTTCCTGTCGTAAGATTAGAATGTCAGAATTCATGCATGTGATCACGGGATTCATTTTCATTCTACGAATAGTATAAGCACAATACGAAACGTAGGGCGGTTGATTTTAACAAACGAATTGTGGTCAGATGAGCTATTAGCTTTTTTCAGAGGGACCAAGATAGACGCACACACACAACTCACACCCTACACACACCACACGTATGCATAAGTGTGCACGTCCACTAATATACGCTTGAACTCACACCCTACACACACCACACGTATGCATACGTGTGCACGTCCACTAATATACGCTTGAAAAATTTTACGAAGATACCGGGTTTTACGGAGCGCGTACACATATATACTCTAACCTAAAGGTAAGGAATTTTGGATGTTTATAGCATTGTATATCTTAAAATTTTCAAATATAGTCCTCTACGCACAAAAATTCCATTTCTGACCTCCTTTGCTACCGCGGGACTTCCGAGCGGCGACACGTGTCTAGTCGTGCGGTCCCGGACCGCACGACCACATCAGAGCCGAGTCGTGCGGTCGGGGACCGCACGATCGCATCAGTAGCACGTAGACGTGTGGTTCCCGAGCACACGTTTGCACTGTAGCACGATTTAGGCGGCAATTTTTTTTTACTTGCTTATATTTGTTCGTGTTGCTACAGTGGAGACGTGCGTCCCGGACCGCACGTTTGCGCTACAGTGGAGACATGCGGTATCGGACGGCACGACTCGCCACGTGCTAGCGCTGGCTGGATCCGCGGTCGGAACGGGGCCAGAAATGAAACTTTTATGCGTATGGAGCTATTTTGAAAATTTTAAAGTATATAGTGCTACAAACGTCCAAAATTCAAAAGGTAAGCACCGGGGCGAGCAGACGGCTTGAACTCAGGCGGGCTGGATATTGGCCAACTGAGCAACGCGCAGTTCTCATTAGCGATTTGCTTTTGCCACTGAGCCTGTAGCAGGGAAACAAATTTCGGCCGAAATTTCGCCCCTTTCGTTGGGTACCGAAAGCTGTTAGATTCGGCTAAAATTTGGTCGAATTTGATTCTATTTAAAATTTGTTCAAATTTTATTCAAAATTTGGCTAAATTTCATCAAAAAATTGAATATTTTCGTCCGAAATTTCGAACGAAACGAACGAAATTTCGGTTTTCGTTCCTTTCGTTGGTCACCGAATTTTTTCCCCTCCGAAAGTTTTAACACTAGCCTGTAGTGGTCTGTTTTGTTTGTGCCACTGGATCGTTCACTGAAAGGTGTGTTTCTGGCCTACATTCCAAGAGGTAATTGATCTTTTGTCATATCTTTTATTGCATTTGATGATTTGCTCCATGATGTCTCATTGACATATGTGTCCAAGGTCTATATGTCAATGAGACAAATAGGGTAAATCATCAAATTTCATGTTTATGTATGGGCAAATGCTCCAATCTCTCACATTCCAATGGAAGAACAAAACAAAATTGCAAATGCGGCCTAGTGGCAAAAACAAAAGCGTCCTAAAGTAGTACTGGTAAGCTGTGTTGACGGCTGACCTGCAATGCAGTAGCCAAGGAGCGGAAGAATGTTGGCGTGCCTGAGCCGCGCAAGCTCCCGGAACCCTGCGGCCGTGGCGGCGGCGTCGTCATCCTCCCCGACTCCGGCTATGGCGCCCTCCACGACGCGCACGACGACGTGCAGGTCCCCGGGGAGAATGGCGCGGTAGGCAGCGCCGCTGCGGCCGCCGATATCGGCGAGCTGTGACTCGCGCCCGAACCCCGACGTCGCCGCGGCCAGGTCGGCCAGCGTCAGCTCCATTAGCGGCCGCTCCAGCACCACCACCGGAGCGGCGGCGGCCACCTTCACCGCCCCCACCGCCACCTCGTCATCCTCCCACGCCACCGCCTTCCCGTCCTTGTCCTTCTTCCCCCTCTTCTTCCGACGACGCTTCAAGCCACACGCCACGCATCCGGCCAAGAACACCAGCGCGGCCACGGCCACTACTGTGCAAACCACGACGACGACGAGGAGAACCGTATGACTGTGCTTCTTTCCGCGTCTCACCGTCGGTGACGGCGTCGGAGCCGGCGGAATATCCTCAATCACTAGCGACACGTTGCCGGCTTGGAAAAAAGAGGAGCGGCCGAACTTCCTGACGAAGGCAGCGTCGACCACGCCGGAGAAGTTGTTGTGCGAGATGTCGAGGAACTCGACACCGTCAAGCTCCGGAAGGTCGTCGGGAAACCTCCCGGCCATCGAGTTCCGTGACAAGTCAAGCCGCCGCACCCGCGTCAGCCTCCGCAAGCCCTCCGGCACCGCGCTGATCATGTTCCCGGACAAGTCAAGATCCTCCAGGCCGGTGAGCCTGTCCACGCCGTCGACGTAGCTGAAGCGGTTTCCGGACACATTCAGAGAGGTCAGACGAGTACTCGGGTCAAACCGGAGCGCGACACCGAGAAGGTTGCCGGAGACATCGACGGCACGGAGCGACGGCGCTCGCCAGAACGCGCCGTAGACGTTGCCCTGGAGGGAGTTCCCGGAGAGGTCGACGGTGAGGAGGCTGGAGAGGTTACCCAGCGCAGCCCACTCCACGGCGCCGGTGAGGTTTCTCGACGTGAAGTTGAGCCGCCGGATCGGGCGGCACGCGCGGCCACGTGGCAAGGAGAAGTTGCCGACGTGCCTGAACGCGGCGGCCACGAAGTCGGCGTCCGGGAGCAGGGTGCAATTCGAGGAGCTGTTGGACGCGACCGCCGAGGTGGCGAACACGAGGATGAGGAGGAGGCGGGCACCGAGACGACGCGGCATCGGCGAAGCCCAGGCCGTTGTGCCTGCGCGTGTGGTTTACGAGGAGTGAGTCGGAAGGAAAGGGGATGACAGAATCAGTGGAGAGGAAGACGGGTTTAAAGTGTGGAGGGTGTATTGGTGGTGTGACCTCATCACATGGGTTAGTCCGTTAGTACGAGCAGGTTAGGGGTTGGATTGGGCCTAACCCTGTGTGACTTGGACGGGCCGGATTTATCCCGGCCTATCTTGCAGGCGTGTACGCTCCTATTCTAAACAGCAATGGTTTTAATCTTCTAGCTTTTAGAAACTAAATTCTTTTTCTTTTGTATTATTTATAGAGATATAACGATTTTTTTAATTTTTTTTAATTATATATCTCAAAAAAAATTAATAACTGCTATAGTGCTATTTTAATTACAAGATAAAAATCACAGCACTTTAGAACATACCGTACATCTAAGACGATCCATGATCCCATTCAACCTTGGGCTATGTTCTCACGCATGCAGGCGCGCACACGCATTTTAGACAATCCATTATCCATGAACGCAATAGCACGTTCCACTAAAAAAAAAAAAAAAAGAAGAAGAGTACAGCGTAGCACGTGGTCACATTAGGCAGCAGTAGAATCATGCCGGGTAGACGGATTTTTTAGCGTACATATAGTACCATTACATCACGTATTTACAAAAATAACCTAAAGTATTAATAAAAATAGTATTTTTATGGTCTGGTAGTCGGACGGTAACACTGGAGGGTGACACACATCCTTTCCGTCTGTGGTGGCATGACAGATTGACGAGCAGTAATTAATTACATACATTAATTTTTATATAATATTTATTTAAAATTTCAAATATAGCAAATAAGCTCAAAAAATTATGAAATTTAAGTGCAACCTCCTGACAACTTTATTGTGTAATTTATTGACAATTTTATCATCTTTAAATATTGTTGAAAAGTTTATAATATTGAGATATTTGCATGAATTGTTACATATAGCAAACGAGTTCTAAAAATTATAAAATTTTATGTGAAGCCTCCTGACATAATCATAGTAATTGTGTAATTTTTGAGGAATTTTATATACTCCAAATTTACCATGTTAATTCATGTTAATTTAATTATGAAATTAGTGATGCTTAGGCATCTTTTGCAGTGCCTGACCTCTGTCATTCGCATATATGTCGGGCCATTGCTGCTATCTTTTATTTTTCTCCACGTCCTTCGCACATTTGTCACTCTGTCCATATCGTCCCCCCTCGCGCGCTCTCTCATCCGCACTAATGTCGTTATGTCCGTGCCTTCTCCCGACTCGCTTTCTCATATGCATATTTGTCAGGATACCATACCGTCCTCCTTCATCCGAAGTGTTGCGTGTTGACAAGGAATCCTTAATTTACGGGGTGAGCAACTCGGTTCCCTTTTCGCCGCCATAAATACGAACCCCTCACAATTTGTCATCGCTCATTTCAGTTGCTCATCACAGAAGTTCATTCTCATGGTCGTCGGTCAAAATTAAGAGTGTGTAGCTCATAATTTCGAGAAGGCAGTTCGTAGCTCATTAAGAACGTGGCAGTGCTAATTGCTTCTCCCAAAAGGTAGGTAATTTTTATCGCATGTTTTCAACGTTATTCCTATAGTTGTAGTTAATTAGTATTATTTGGCTAGTCGTAATTAATGTAGTTTTTATTATAAAGTAAGTAGGTCGTAGTAATTTAGACATAGTTTTTACTATTTTTGTGTATGTATGATACCCATAATCTGTCATTGTATGGTAGTGTGTAATTAAGCAGTCGTAATTAATGTAGTGGCAATTAGTTAGGGTTACGTAAGGAGTTAGAGCTAAGTAATTAAGTGGTAACAACGACGGTAATGAATCACTCATAATATTTTGGACTAGTAATCAAATTATCGGTAATTAATGAATTATTCGCATGTAGTTACATGCATGTAGTCACTAACTTGTAGTATTTTGCTGTCATTATCAATCTTTACACTAATATTTCATCTATCCCAATTGTTGCAAAGTACTCTCAAAATTAAGAGTGCATAGCTAATTATCAATCACTCGTAATACTTACTGCGGATCTGGTTGTTGTGGTTTAAGGTATTCGCAGACATGGAACACTTAACAATGTTCTATAGTGATGGTCTTGTGCGGGCTGGACCCGATGGGTTGGACCTATCGACATGTCACTACAAGGTGCTTCGGGCCGATGGGCTTGGCGTCATGAATATTCACGAGCTACGAAGCTGCATCCGGAGTGAGTTCATCACGGAGGCAATGGCAATGAAACTTGCGATTGAGGGGATCACCTGCATGAATGTTGTGTGGGAGCTCGTGAAGGTGAATGGCACCGTAGCATGGAGCCAGTACATGCAAATTGCCTCCCAACTTGAGGCGACCATTTACAGAAGGCCGATGGTGTACGGGAGGGCATTTACGGAATGAACTTCTGTAATGAGCAACCGAGATGAGCGATAACAAACTGCGAGAGGTTCGTATTTATGGTCGAGCAAAAACAGAACCTGGTGCGCTCACCTCGCAAATTAAGGACTCCTTATCAACGCGCAGCACTTCGAACGAGGGAGGATGACATGGTAACACTGACAAATGTGCAGACGAGAAAGCGGGCGAGGGGGACGCACGGACATAACGACATTAGTGCGGATGAGGAAGCGCGAGGGGCACACTACGGATAGAGTGACAAATGTATGAATGACACAGCGAGAAATAAAAGATAGCAACAACGGATTGACATATGTGCGAACAACAGAGGTCAGGCACTGCAAAAGATGTCTGAGCATCGCTAATTCATAATTAAATTAACATGAATTAACGTGGCAAATTCGGAGCACATAAAATTTCCAAAAAATATACAGTGACTATGATTGTGTCAAAAGGTTTCACATAAAATTTTGTATTTTTAAAGGTAATTTGTTATATGTAACAATTTCTAAAATATCTCAATAGTATGAATTTTTCAATAACATTCAGAGTGGATAAATTTGTCAAAACATATACGATGAAGCACGATGTGTCAGGAGGCTGCATTAAATTTATCATAATTTTTTGAGCTCATTTACTATATTTACGAATTCAAACAAATATTATAAAAACTTAAGAGAGGTAATTAAGTCGGCTAATTATTAAGCCGACTAATTAGCCGACTTATTATCTACTGTCTAGCCACCGAAAGGCAAACGGCCTGCTGTCTGGCCAGAAGACGGCAGGTGGCCTGTCATCCGCTCGTGGGACGGCAGCGACAGGTGTCTCCCCCTTAGAAATATACAGTGACTATCTATTTTTTATTGCTCTTATCACACTGTAATTGTGAATTTGTTAATGGATATTTTATTTCATTTCATTTCAATTAATTCATTTGCGAAATGGATGCCTTATGTTTGTGAATGAAATGTGATGTGAATTGGATGTTTTATGTTTGTCAAATGAATTGAGATCTGAATTGTATGTATACATATACTTGTTCATCTGCTTGTTTCAGAGGGCATGGCTAGTATTTCCTGAGGCTAGCCAATAAACAGAAATAGATTTTGGGGTAGAAAAGAACATCACAGACGGTTTTTAGTTACAAGCCATCTGTGATACATCAATATCACGAGCGGTTTATAATCGAAAACCATCGTGATATTGATACATCACAGACGGTTTTTAGTTACAAATCGTCTGTGATATATCAATATCACAGACGGTTTGTAACTAAAAATCATCTATGATGTATCAATATCACAAACGGTTTTCAGTTATAAACCGTCTGTGATATTGATGTATCACAGACGGTTCGACAACCGTCTGTGGTAACCTTCGATTATCACTGACCCATAAATTCAGACGGTTCATAAAACCGTCTGTGATGACATTTTTGAACCGTCTGTGATGACCTTTTCTGTAGTAGTGACTTGTGGCTTTTGATCTATTTGTACGAGAGATTACGAGTAACAGAAATCCACGTGCGGTTTTTACCAATATAAATAAAGTCAGTAAAGTATGTACTACAATTAACTAGTAGACCATATCTTGAAAACGTACTCCGTTTAAAAGCTTTTTACTGTAGAAAAGTTGAAAAGCAGCTTTTAGAAGCTGAAAAGAACAGAGCCGCATCCGTTACCAAGTGATAAGCAAGTGAAATGAAGGGGGTCCGTCTAGAAGAGAGAAGGAGGGTGGCCGGGATTGAAGCCCGACTACCGTCATCAGGCCCCTGGGTACCATCCCTAGCACCGGCATTCATCGGCGTCTAAAGGTAGAAGACAACTAGGTCCTATAATCACTCTCTTCATTTTAATCATAGGTCGGTCTATGCATGCACATAGTTAAACAACTGATGAAGTATATGTACCCCATATATGTGTGGTGATTCAATTTGAGAATGATCTTGCTATTAGCTGTTCAACACTACGAATAGTAGTTTATAGATAAGGCTAGGCAACACATATAATTAAGGAAGTTATTTCATTCGTGCAAATATAGAAGCCCACATATCATGTACATACAGGTGCATAGCTAGCATGATCCCAATGTACTGTACTACGCACTACTATAAAATAGGCTATACTGGACACATCATCATAGATAGTTCATAGAAAACCATCTGTATTGTAATTATTATAGATAGTTTTACAAGCATGAGCGTCTATGTTACTAGCGATAGTTCATAAACGGTTATTAAAAAGAACTATCTGTGATAATTGTAGATGTTACAGACGATTTTTAATTATAACCGTCTGTGATATTACCACGGACGATTTGTATTCCGTCTGTGATATATCTCTTATATGCATGAATGGCACGTGCTTCGTCTCCCCAATGCGTCTCTGATCGCTTCGTCTCCCCGATGCATCTTTGATCGTTTCGGCTCCCTTATGCATCTCTTCATCTCACACGCCGAATTTATAAAAATGATCATCCGCCATGTACCGAAGATAAATCCCTACATCGCTGCTACACATATCTACCCTCAAGTACAAATAAATGGCTCTGATGGCTTCTTCCTTGTCGCTGACATGGATGACCAACTTGGCCATCCTATACGAACACCTCACCAGCCGTACACTGGCAGATGCTACGGAAGGACACTGTGCCAATAGTGTCCTCCCTCCTATGTCCGAGGATTTGCCAAACCATGACGCCCACTTTCCGCCGTCTTGACATCCTCCTCCACCACATCTTCCAGTTGGTCTCCCACTTTCGGTGAGCTAACCTCGCCGTCAACGTGGTCCTCCACAATAACGTTGCATGTCTCCAAGAGGCTTGTCGTCGCTTAGAGTGCTTAATCGAGGCGGTGAGCATCTGAGTCAACCTTGTTGAGACTCCTGGAGCAAGGGGACAGAGCCTATGGGCCTAATTCGATTTGATTCGTTAGTCGAAGGGTCTTCGGGAGACACTCAAATGAGCGCGTCAGCGAGTGGACTCATTTTGGGCTTCATTCGCTGATGATCCCGAACTGTCCGATACCGACCACATCGCCTACGAAGTTTGATGACAGAGATAGCATGCTACCTCCGCCACTAGAAAAACTTCGAATCAGTTAGATTTCTACTTTTTTTAATCTTTTGTAAGAAGCAACTGGCCATGATGTTTGGCCATATGTAAATACAAGTAGTAAAATTTGTATTTACTATCTTCTATATATTTAAACAGTCTCCGTATTACATGACGACATTACTGACTAGTAAAAAAATAATTAAGTAATACATATTTACTCCTAAGGTATTACTGAATTTGCATTTATGTGTATAATATGTGTCATGTATATGTAAATTTGTATTTATGTATATGAGAATGTGTCATATATATGTGAATTTGCATTTATGTATATGAGAATGAATTTAGAACCATCTATTATCATAAACGGTTCTAATTTAGAACCGTCTGCGATGTGTATTATCACAGACGGTTCTAAAGTATAACCGTCTATGATGTGTCCAATCTATTTATATTTGGACTCTAAGGTTTGCCTGCACCCCGACTCAAAGGGTTAACATATCTCTAACTTCCCTTGAGCACAAGCCGATGCCTCCTCCCCGAGCACGAGCCGCCTCCTCCTCCCTGCGCGCTTCCTCCCTAGCACGCCTCCTCCTCAAGCACGCCTCCTGCCCCAAGCCGGTTGCCTCCTCCTCGAGCACGCCGCCTCCTCCTTAAGCACGCCTCCTCCATCGTGTGTTTGCAGATGTGGTCATAAACGACTTACGACCACGACGAGCGGAGGATCTGTGAGACCATGTGGAGGTCACCCCATGGTTGTGATGAGTAATTGACTCTTGATCTAGAAAGATTGAGTTTGGTTTTGAGGTTTGTGCTGACTTTGCAAAGTCGTAAGCCTTAAGAATTGTCGCCAGATCGCCACGCTCACGTTGTCCTTAGTTGGAACCGAGTGAGGCATTGAACGAGTGGTCGGAGGTCTCTTGGGAAGTTTACGACCACTGCGGCGTGATCGAGCGCAGCCACGACCACGTTACGGCTTCCTTGACGAGTCCGGGCGCAATCGAAGTCGGTCGGGCTGCGTTTAGTGGTCGGAAGGCTATACGACCACGCCCGGAGATCTACGATCACGCCAGGCCTTCTCGACAAGTTTAGCCGTGGTCGAAAGTCTCGTGTGGAGCACGACCACGTTGGGTGTCATACGACCACGCTTGGTCGTGGGCGAAACCCTTCGAGTCAGACGACCACGCTGGTCGTGGTCGAAGGTCATACGACCACGCTGCAGCATCCTCGGTGAAAATGGCAGTGGTCGGGTGTCGTACAACCACGTTGAAGGTAATCGGAAGCCAGCCGGGGAGTTTACGACTACGTTGGTCGTAGTCGGTAGTCGTGGTCGGGTTTACGACTATGTGGTCATGGTCGGTAGTCGGTGCTCGATAAGTCGACCACGCCAGGCGCTCAAGCTCGACCACGATTGTGACATTCGACATCGACCACGCTGGTGCATTTCGGCACTCGCGGTTCGACCACGTTGGAGTACGACCACGCCAGGTGATTACGACCACTACGGGCGTGGTCGGAGGCCACCAGGCCATTTACGACCACATTGGACATGGTCGAGAGCCACCGAGGAGCGCACGACCACGTTGGCGGCGTGGGTCACGACTACGTTGCGGTGCTCGTGGTTCGACCACGTTATGCGTTTGGTGGTTCGACCACGTTGTGCCCTCGGTGGCTCGACCACGCTGTAACGCCCGTTATCGACCACGCCAGCACCGACACGATCACGTTAACGCGAGAAATGGCCGTGGTCGGAACGGAGTTCGACCACGTTTTCGGCTGTGACGACCGTGGTCGATTGGCGATCTTTGAACCGGTCGTATGACCTCCGGAAGTGGTCGATTTATTTGGGTTTTGTCGTATGGGTTTGTACGGTCGTCATGGACCTTGTGGACTAGTTTGTTCATCATTTTGACAAGATTTTGACAAGTCTAAATTCTGTGCAAAAGACTTGAGCTCGGGTTGAGCGGTGCAAAGATAGCAAGCTACGTGGTGGTCGTGCGAGATTGTGTGCGGTCGTAGGCTACAAGAAGGTTCTCGATGGGCTCGAGTGTCTCGGTTGGTGCAACAGAGTGCTCGTATGAGGTCTAGACTTTGTGCGATAAAGTCGTAGCAAGCTAGCGATGGTCGTGGCTTGTATCCGCATGGTCGTAACGAGCTTTGTGATGGTCGTGACGACATCTTTGGTGGTCGAAGGAAGCGAGGAAGTCTTCCGTGGTTTTGACCACTTCTTGTCTTGTGCTTCGGTGGTCGTAGGGAATTTACGACCGTGTCTTGTGCCGTGATACTTGTGCCGATTGATGGTCTCAGTGTATTGTGCGGTGCTATGTGACGGTTTGCTTGTCCGTGTGGTCACAGGACTTGAGCTATTTCATGGTGAGGCGGGAGGACCGGGACTAGGCACGTGAGGTGTTGAGGTCCGACGGGTCGGAGACGCCAAGATGATCGAGGTCGGTGAGGTGGTTGCGAGCCGAGACGAGGAACCGGGCTGAACTGCCAGAGCCGAGCACGACGGCAACAACGAGGAGGACCGGACTAGGCTGTGGAGGAGCTAAGGTCCGACGGTCGAGGTTGGGTGCGGTCGCGTGCGGCGGAATAGACCGAGACTAGACTCGGAGGAGTCGGAGGTCCGATCGGTCGGTTGCATGATCTTGGAGACAAGCCAAAGAAGACTTGGAGCTCAAGGTGGTCGATGAGGAACCGGAGTGGTGCGGCCAATGGAGATAGGTCCAGCGAGGCTAGGATGGTCGGGACGAGACAATGTGGTGTCGGGGTCCGAACGGCCGGGAAGCCAAGGAGACCTAGTCTTGCGAGGTGGTTGCAAGCTTGGACAGAAGGCGGCAGGAGGGCATTTTGGAGAAATGCCAAAGCGCAAAGGAAGCCGTCCCTCCGTAAAGCACCGAGAAAAGAAGTGGATTCTGGGCGCTAACGGCAAAGTCTTCTCATTGGGATAGCAGGCAAAGCATTTGAGTTAGCGGGCAAAGTGAGTGTTAAAACCGGTGTTAGATGGGGTTTCGGGTTATCCTCAAGATGGACTAATGGATGGATCCATTAGGGTTAGTCTCAGTGTGAGGCTATAAAAGGGAGAGGGAGGCAAGTGTTTTGAGTGAGTTGTTCTACTGAGCCTTGAGGCGCCCCTCTCCCTCCCTTGGGAGTGTATCTGTGTGTGTGTGCTCTAGGGCTAGAGCTTGTCCTCCTGGGGGAGTGGTTGCGAAACCTCCGTGTTATGATTTGAGAGGACTCATCTCTCGTACTTGTTAGAGTTTATCTATGAGATGGGTCCGTGTTTGTGATCCGGGTTGAGAGGTCGTTTTGAGATGCTTTCATTGATTTATTTGCCATCTCTTCATTCTTAGTTCCTTCAGTATTTCCTTTTAGAGTTGGCTTATATTTGATTTGCTCGAATCGGGAATATGTCTCAAGGCTAGTTGGCAAGACCATTCCCGAGAGCAAAGAACAAATCGAGAGAAATTGTTTCAGAACTTCCACTCAAGCTCTCTGCTTAGGATTTCGACTTTGTTTGTTCTCTCCGACCGCTATGAAGTCTTTGGAGATTCTTGGTAAATTCACTTCTAGAGATCTCATGCTTACTAGGTTTCAAGTTTCATGCTTTTGGATCTCGAACAAAAGTTCTTCAAATTTGCTTTGCGGTCGCGGCGCCCGACAACAGTAGTATTCATTTTCGTTCTTACGACCATGGCAATTTCGCCGTTGGTCGCTGCGGTCGTGGCGTCTGATTCTGCTTTCTTTTCGGCTTGATCCGATTCTCTCGGATGTGGTTTCGACCACGGCAAGATTTATCTGAAGTCGACTTTCGACCGCAGCCTCATTTCTCTCTCAGAGGACTTTCGATCTTGCTTGATTTCCTCTCTTGTTTTCAAGCGGAGCTCGACCGTGGCCCCGACGCTGACGCCTGCTCGGTTTCTACCACATCGGTAGTTCGACCACCGCTGGTCGGCGACCACGTGTGTTCGCCCGAGAACCGATAGCTATAGTCCGCTTTGGCTCGATCGACCACGAGTTGGCGTTCGACCACGCAGAAAGTCAAATGAATACACAAAGACTTTTCACCGCCTTCTTCTCTCGATTTCTTTGCTCTCGGTAGCTGCAGCTATTCTCGATCTCTGCTTCCTCGAGAAGCAATCAATCTTCTTCTTCATAGCTCTTTAGCTATCGAGAAAAGATTAGGTTTAATTGTGGGAGAATTTTTAAGGCACCATTCACCCCTCCGGTTGCCGCCTCGGTCCTTCAATTGGTATCGAGCTAGGTTGGCTCAGATATGATCTTAACCGATCCGGAGCTTGGCAACTAGTAGGAATCTTGTAAACTTTCCTTTGAATCTTATTGGGTGTTTTGCCAATGATGTCCTTTGAGACAAGAGGCTTGATTTCGCTAGAGGATGATTTTATTTGCAAGAAACCACAAGTGTGAGCTTTGTGGTACATTCTTGTCCTTTGCTTAATCAAGTGGCGGGAAGGAGAAAGCCTTGGAGAACACACGGATGATAATGATAAGGACGAGCTTCGACTTATCATGAGCAAGGTAAAACTTATTATGACCTTGGCCTTGTCCAAGATGAATATACTTGCTCTTCTGGATATTGTGAGGTGCCTAGATTATAAATTGCTAGATTGTTATTGCTAGGTTGAAATCTCATTTCTCATGTGTAGGTTGTGAGTCTTTCTCTCAGAGCGGTGAAAATTTAATTTCTACTTGAATGTTAAAATCGCAAATGAGAAATTAAAACTTTGACTCACCGCACTTGTGTAGAGGAGTATGAGCTTACTAGAGTGCAAGAAACCGAGTTCCTCTGTCAGTGTCGTCGTTATAGTCGTAATGCCTTCGACCACAACTGACTTCTCGACATAGTCGTAGCTGCATACGACCATGTCTGCCGCGGACACTTCCGCTTGTTACCGTGGTCGAAAGTCCCTACGATCACGATCGCCGGTTCTCGAGCACTGCCGCTCGATTCTTGTGGTCATAATCGACTTACGACCACACCGCAATTCCCTACCGTGGTTGTAATGACCAACGATCACATCTCTACCGTAGTCATTCAAACTCGCCTCGTACTACGACCACGCCATTTCTTCTCGATCGTAGTCGAGTAACGTAACGACCACTCTTTTTCTCGAGTGGCCGTGTGTCAAGTCTTGGGTTCAAGCATCCGCTTTCTAACCACTTGGGATCCAAGACTTGGGCACTTTGTTCTTGTTTTTTAGGTATCCGACGTTGGATGGAGAACATGGGATCGAATGGATTTTAGTCTTACGCTTCATCACGTGACTAGAACATTTGTTGGTTCTCCACTTCATGGCCTCCAAGAGGCATGTACCTTCACGCTTACGCTCCACCTACTTTGTGAGCTACTCTATACCTTCATGCCCTTATACTCATGTTTGACCATATTGGCATGTTGTTCTTGTTCATGTGCTCACTTGTACCATCTTGGCATGTTTTCTCTCAATGCTTTCATGTCATGCCTTTATGTGTATGTCGCTAAGTATCCATGTACATTGTTGTATTTGTTACATGCTTAAGCTTTGACTTGACTTCATGAGCTAAGTAGAATGTGTGCATTAGAAGTCAAGTATCATCATGACCTTATGCTCGTAGTATCTATCATGGTTCATATCTTGCTCCTTATGTTCATTCATCATTATTTATACATGTTAGCATACTTTTCATGATGTTGATTTGCCATGTTGTATGTCTACATGATGTATGCATATGTATGGACAAGATGAGCTTGAGTATATCTTGGATAGTTTCTTTGTGTCATGATGGTGCGTTTATTCATGCCTTTGTATCTTTTCTAGTATACATGCTTTTATCCATGCTAGCATATGCTTCGTGATCGCTCCCGCCATCCGCTATGTGTATGGTTGTGATTCATTGTGATGCTTGTATACTTTGATCTTATTGCTGTTATGGCATGAAATAAATTGTATGACATCTTGGTAGCATTAGTCTGTGCTTATGCTTAGATATCATGAGATTTGTGGTTAGGTCACAAGCTTCTTCTAGTATTTGGTGGCTCTAGGCTTGTCGCCTAGATGCCTTTGTTGAGGGCTAGATTGAGCTTGTGGCGGTGCGTGTTCTCATGTGTTCTATGTCTTTAATACTAGCGATGCTCTTGTTGTTACCATTTGTCTCAAGATCGGTTCCATATTGTATATCATTTACCCCAAGATTAGGACACCGCTTGTTCCCCATGATTAAACCGCAGTCGTATGAATGAGGGAGAGTGATACAATTGTTTACGACCGCTCCACGGTCATTACGACCACGTCAGAGGAACCACGACCATGGTTCTGACCCTCACCGAACTCGTGTTACGACTTCGCCAGGACGCAATGACCGCACTCATTTACGACTACGACCATGGTCCGCACCATTACGCGTCTTCGATCACTTCATCACGGTCCGGACTCGGATACAACCGCGAACTCGGACTCGACGTTGAACACGAGAAGGACGCGACTACGACAACGCCCCGACTTGACTACGACCACGCTCGGACATGGAATTGCCACTGAATACGGCTTAAACAACCGAGCAACTGCTACAAAGGTTGGTTCTCCTTATGATTTTCGGTGCTCGCTTCCCGCCACTTGGCTTTGCATAGTATATGTCTTCTAGTGGTAGGAAGGGTCTTTTGGACAAGAGGGAGCCAACTCTAGGTGATGTTGTCTCATTCACACCTCTCATCCAAATGGTTCTCTAGGATTATTTACTACCTAGTTTGGGCTTTGGTTCTCTAGGATTCTCTTCTACCTAGGTTGAACTTTTCTTGGCCACTAGAGTCTTTTGCATTGACATAGTGTGCTTTTGCCCGTGGTATGACGTTATAGACTAGAGACCATGAGGATAGGATGTGTTTGGGAATCACCTCTTTGAGCTAGAACCTTCTCTTCGGATTTTATGCCAAATTTCTTGGTTCTTCTCTTTTGCCTTCTCTAGGGGAGTTGGATCCTTTCTGCCTATTCGGCTATGTTTGTGGGAGTTCATCTCATGTGCATTCTTTTGTTCAATAGTGCGTAACATTCACATGAATGCCTATACAGTCTTGGAGCCCTGAATATTATCTTTATGTGATATAATATCATGATTTATATCTTGCCATGTCTTGTGATAGCTTGATTTATCATGCCCTTCTATGTGTTGCTTAGCTCTTGCCATACTAGCTTAATTAAATGAGAACAACTTGAATCAAATCATGTCTTATTCAATCTTATGAATAGTCCGGCTTTAGTGATCCTCTCTTGATTCGTGCCATGTCGAATAGGCTAAGTTGAGTCTTGAATCTGTTTTGAGGTTTAGATTGAGCTAAGTTAGTTCATTAGTGATGCATGAGTTAAGTCTTAACTCTTTGTTCATGAACTAATTCAAGTAAATGCAAAAGATCTCTTTTGTGCGAAAAACCGATCTCACCAATTCTTTCTCATGAGACGACTTGCCATTGCACAAGGCATGAACTCAAGGAGTTTTGATGACCAAGATCATTTCCTTAAGCTTCTCGCTTGGAATGATCGCATAAGGCTTGAGGTCTAGCACATGGTGAATAAAAGATGGTTGAAAACAACCATGTGATCTCTAAAGAAAAGTGCCAAATGTGCTAATTTTGCTCACTACAAGTATTCTACAAGTGGTATCCAAAGTACTACAAGTAGTAAATTACTTGTGATATCTAGTGCTTGAACAAAATGTCTCATTTTTGAACTTATAGCACTCTAAAATTGACTCACTATAGCTTCTTGGTTCCACTTAGAATATTGACATGGCTTGACTCACGCTTTGGATACCTTCTTCTAGACTATACTCTTGAGTGACTCGACATGCTAATCAAACCATTTAATTTAAAGATCATAACTTATTTGGCTTGAGCTTGGCAATACATAGTTTGTTATGATCTAGATAGCATTGTCACCTTTATGGCTTGATATAATTTTCTCGTGAAGTCACTTTCGATAATTTCATGACTCCTTTGCTTAAAATGAATTACTTGTAGTCACCCCATTTCATTCATGCTCTATGTTTCTTCCTTGCATCTTGATGACTTTATTGCCAAAAGGGGAGAAGGATAGAGAAAAGGCATTAAGGGTGCAAAAGGCATTAAAATGGGAGAATGCATCAAGGGATGGGAGAAGGATAACAGGCATTAAGGGAGAATGCTTGGTCATCTTGCTATGACAATGGTCATGTGAGCATCTCGCTTCTTGGACCATGAGCAAGATTGGACTTTTGTGTGATTTGGAGTTTCGTCGCTCCATTTCATTCGTGTCAACATGGTCTTGAGTCCCTTCTTTATTCTTTTAGACCATGTGTGACTTTTGCATCTCCTTCCTTTCTTTTTCAAAACAAACTCTTCTTCATGCTTTTTCTGTGTTTGTCAATATACTCATCAAGGGGGAGATTGTGAGACCATGTGGAGGTCACCCCATGGTTGTGATGAGTAATTGACTCTTGATCTAGAAAGATTGAGTTTGGTTTTTGAGGTTTGTGCTGACTTTGCAAAGTCGTAAGCCTTAAGAATTGTCGCCAGATCGCCACGCTCACGTTGTCCTTAGTTGGAACCGAGTGAGGCATTGAACAGTGGTCGGAGGTCTCTTGGGAAGTTTACGACCACTCGGCGTGATCGAAGGCAGCTACGACCACGTTACGGCTTCCTTGACGAGTCCGGGCGCAATCGGAAGTCGGTCGGGCTGCGTCATTTAGTGGTCGGAAGGCTATACGACCACGCCTGAGATCTACGATCACGCCAGGCCTTCTCGACAAGTTTAGCCGTGGTCGAAAGTCTCGTGTGGAGCACGACCACGTTGGGTGTCATACGACCACGCTTGGTCGTGGGCGAAACCCTTCGAGTCTTTGTCGACCACGCTGGTCGTGGTCGAAGGTCATACGACCACGCTGCAGCATCCTCGGTGAAAATGGCGGTGGTCGGTGTCGCACAACCACGCTGAAGGTAATCGGAAGCCGGTAGGGAGTTTACGACTACGCTGGTCGTAGTCGGTAGTCGTGGTCGGGTTTACGACTATGTGGTCATGGTCGGTAGTCGGTGCTCGGTAAGTCGACCACGCCAGGCGCCAAGCTCGACCACGATTGTGACATTCGACATCGACCACGTTGGTGCATTTCGGTTTTCGGTGGTTCGACCACGTTGGAGTACGACCACGCGCGTGGTGATTACGACCACTGGTCGTGGTCGAGGCCACGGGGCCATTTACGACCACATTGGACATGGTCGAGAGCCACCGAGAGGCGTCACGACCACGCTGGCGCGGGGGTCTCGACTACGTTGCGGGTGCTCGTGGTTCGACCACGTTATGCGCTTGGTGGTTCGACCACGTTGTGCCCTCGGTGGCTCGACCACGTTGTAACGCCCGGTTATCGACCACGCCAGCACCCGATTACGATCACGTTAACGCGAGAAATGGCCGTGGTCGGAACGGAGTTCGACCACGCCGGCTGTGACGACCGTGGTCGATTGGCGATCTTTGAACCGGTCGTATGACCTCCGGAAGTGGTCGATTTACCGGGTTTTGTCGTATGGGTTTGTACGGTGTCATGGACCTTGTGGACTAGTTTGTTCATCATTTTGACAGCATTTTGACAAGTCTAAATTCTGTGCAAAAGACTTGAGCTCGGGTTGAGCGGTGCGGCATAGCAAGCTACGTGGTGGTCGTGGCGGTGATGTGTCGGTCGTAGGCTACAAGAAGGTTACGATGGGCTCGAGTGTCTCGGTTGGTGCAACAGAGTGCTCGTATGAGGTCTAGACTTTGTGCGATAAAGTCGTAGCAAGCTAGCGATGGTCGTGGCTTGTGTCCGCATGGTCGTAACGAGCTTTGTGATGGTCGTGACGACATGCCGTGGTCGAAGAAGCGAGGAAGTCTTCCGTGGTTTTGACCACTTCTTGTCTTGTGCTTTCGGGTGGTCGTAGGGAATTTACGACCAGGTCTTGTGCTGTGATACTTGTGCCGATTGATGGTCTGTGTGTATTGTGCGGTGCTATGTGACGGTTTGCTTGTCATGTGGTCAGCAGGACTTGAGCTATTTCATGGTGAGGCGTGGGAGGACCGGACTAGGCACGGGAGGTGTTGAGGTCCGAGACGGTCGGAGACGCCAAGATGATCGAGGTCGGTGAGGTGGTTGCGGCCGGAGACGAGGAACCGGAGCTGAACCGCCAGAGCCGAGCACGACGGGCAACAACGAGGAGGACCGGGACTAGGCTCAGGGAGGAGCTAAGGTCCAGACGGTCAGGAGGTTGGGTGCGGTCGCGTGCGGCGGAATAGACCGAGACTAGACTCTGGAGGAGTCGGAGGTCTGATCGGTCGGTTGCATGATCTTGGAGACAAGCCAAAGAAGACTTGGAGCTCAAGGTGGCTGATGAGGAACCGGAGCTGGTGCAGCCAGTCGGAGATAGGTCTGGCGAGGCTAGGATGGTCGGGACGAGACAATGTGGTGTCGGGGTCCGAACGACCGGGAAGCCAAGGAGACCTAGTCTTGCGAGGTGGTTGCAAGCTTGACAGAAGGCGGTGAGGGCATTTTGGAGAAATGCCAAAGCGCAAGGAAGCTGTCCCTCCGTAAAGCACCGAGAAAAGAAGTGGATTCTGCTGGCGCTAACGGGCAAAGTGCGGGTCTGTTGGGATAGCGAGCAAAGCATTTGAGTTAGCGGGCAAAGTGAGTGTTAAAACCCGTGTTAGATGGGGTTTTCGGGTTATCCTCAAGATGGACTAATGGATGGATCCATTAGGGTTAGTCTCGTGTGAGGCTATAAAGGGAGAGGGAGGCAAGTGTTTTGAGTGAGTTGTTCTACTGAGCCTTGAGGCGCCTCCTCCCTCCCTTGGGAGTGTATCTGTGTGTGTGCTCTAGGGCTAGAGCTTGTCCTCCTGTGGGGAGTGGTTGCGAAACCTCCCGTGTTATGATTTGAGAGGACTCATCTCTCTGTACTTGTTAGAGTTTATCTATGAGATGGGTCCGTGTTTGTGATCCGGGTTGAGAGGTCGTTTTGAGATGCTTTCATTGATTTATTTGCCATCTCTTCATTCTTAGTTCCTTCAGTATTTCCTTTTAGAGTTGGCTTATATTTGATTTGCTCGTAATCGGGAATATGTCTCAAGGCTAGTTGGCAAGACCATTCCCGAGAGCAAAGAACAAATCGAGAGAAATTGTCAGAAACTTCCTGAAGCTCTGCTTAGGATTTCGACTTTGTCGTTCTCTCGACCGCTATGAAGTCTTTGGAGATTCTTGGTAAATTCACTTCTAGAGATCTCATGCTTACTAGGTTTCAAGTTTCATGCTTTTGGATCTCTCAACAAAAGTTCTTCAAATTTTGCTTTGCGGTCGTGCGCCCGACAACGTAGTATTCATCGCTTTCGCCTTACGACCATGGCAATTTCGTCGTTGGTCGCTGCGGTCGTGGCGCCGATTCTGCTTTCGCCTTGATTCGATTCTCTGGATGTGGTTTCGACCACGGCAGATTTATCTGAAGTCGCTTTCGACCGCAGCCTCATTTCTCTCTCGGCAGAGGACTTTCGATCTTTGCTTTGATTTCCTCTCTGCTTGCTTTCAGCGAGCTCGACCAGGCCCGACGCTTGACGCCTGCTCGGTTTCTACCACATCGGTAGTTCGACCACCGCTGGTCACGACCACGTGTGTTCGCCCGAGAACCGATAGCTATAGTCCGCTTGGCTCGATCGACCACGAGTTGGCGTTCGACCACGCAGAAAGTCAAATGAATACACAAAGACTTTTGACCGCTTCTCTTCTCGATTTCTTTGCTCTCGGTTAGTCGCAGCTATTCTCGATCTCTCTGTTCCTCAAGAAGCAATCAATCTTCTTCTTCATAGCTCTTTAGCTATCGAGAAAAGATTAGGTTTAATTGTGGGAGAATTTTAAGGCACCATTCACCCCCTCCGTTGCCGCCTCGGTCCTTCAGATCACAGACGTGGTTGTAAACGGAGGTACAACCACAACAACGAGCGGAGATATTCGTAGGTACTGAAGACGTTGTCGTAAAGGAGTTACGACCATGGTCACAGAGCAGAAGACACGGTCATAAGTGTTACAACCACAGCAAAAATGTAACATCCCAAAATTTATGATCTTTGAAAATTTAAATTCAAATTAAATATTTCAAAGTATTTGGATCTTATTTGAATTTTTCTGAGAATTTAAAAAAATCAATTTATAGAACTAAAAGAATTCTTAGTATGAAAATATAATACCAAAATAAGTTATAAATAATTTATTTAAGTCTAACATATCTCCAGGAACCTCTGTAAGTTTTATAAAATTTTTGGAAGTTATTTGGCATTTTTCTAGCCTTTTTGATCTTTCTAGGCCTTTCTGAAAATTAAAAAGAAAAAATAAAATTTCCTCCCTCCCTCCGGCCACCACATGGACGGCCAGATTCGCGCCCACGGCGCCGCCCGGATCCGCCTTCCTCCTCTCGGCCGACGCGTGGCCGCCTGACCAAGGCCACGCCACCGCCCCTACTGATCTCACCGCCCACCGCCACTTAATGCCCTCGGCCGTCCGATCCTCCTGCTCCCCATCCATCCGCCTCACACCCCTTTTCTCTCTCTCTCGTGGGTGGGCTCACTGTGTGGCGCCTTCTTCCTCCGTGGCGCGCCTCCTTCTTTCCCGGCGCCCGCCTCAACCGCCTCCCGGCCAACTCGCGCCGCCCTCCTCTTTCCGTCTTGCGCGCCAACCACCTCCTCTCCCTTGCCTGCGCCCACGCCCATTTCCCCTCTTCCGTGCCCACTCCCCATCTCCGCCCACAGCCGCCCACCTCCGGCGGCACCACGCCGCCTCCCTCCCTCGCCCCTATTTAAACCCCTCCCGAGCATCGCCATCTCCTACTCCACCTCCCTCCGCCCTCCTCTTCCCTCCCCGGTGAGCCGAGTGCCCTCGCACCGTGTACTCTCTCTCCGAGCGCCGCCACCAACTCCGGCAAGAGATCGCCGTCGCCTCGGCTGCCCTCGCCGCCGCCGTCGCCTCCTTCAGCTTCCCCATGCCGCCGCAAAGCTCGGACACCTCTCGGCCGAAGCTCCTCACCGCCGGAGCGCCACCGCACCGGAGACACGAACGCCACCGCCGCCTTGCTCGTCGCCGACCGCTTCCTACCGCCCTCGGTAATTCCATAGCACCATCGCATTCCCTCGGTCTCCCTCCTCCTCCGTCCCTCACCGTCGGCCGCCATCGGACCCCGAGCACGCCCACCGCCGTCGGGCCACGCGTCGGCCGCTAGGGCGACGTGGCTGCCAACTGGCGCCCGGTGGCAAGCCACGTCCGTTCGGACAGCGCCACGCCGCTTGGACAGCGCCACCTCCCCCTTTTGCCGCATGGATGCGACGTGTGAGGCCATCTCAGCGGACCCTACTGACGTGGCAGCCATGGTAGCGTCACATGGATGCCATGTCAGCGCCCCTGCCACCTCGGCCTTCCCTTCGGTCCATGGACCCGGTCCATAGACCCAGGCCCACATGTCAGTGCGTCCATCCCTAGGGCTGACGTCAGCTGATGCCATAAATCCGATTTTTCAGTTTAAAAATAATTCGGCCGAAAAAGAAATTCATTGCTGACGCAATAATTCGATTTTCCTTTAGAAAAATAATTCCAAAAATCCAGTTTATTCATTTTCTCTGATTTTAAACTTTTGAGAGCCCGTTCTCCTTCGTCCTAACTCTGATTGAGCCCATTCAAATTTCTAAATTCATCAAAACTTCCATTATCCATTTCTGCCATCCTTTTAAAATTTTGAAACTTATTTGGTATTTTAAAATTCAAATTTCAAATTTCAAACACCTAGTTCATTATCAAAACCTCAGTTCCATCCCAAATTTTCTGTGCACTTCTAAAATTCAAATTCAAACTTTGTAAAATCCCCATAAAATCTATTTTATTTTGCTGAGCTCAAAAATTTTATTTCCATTAAGTTCTTTTCCAATTAAACTTCCAGATATCCATTCTCCCTCGTATGAACTCCGAATCCGTTGAAACTTTCTCCTAAATTCATATAAAATTATAAACTTCCTTCCAGTAAAAGTATTATATTTTTGTAATTTGATTTGTATTTATTTGTTCATTTGTGTTATCGTTTTGCGCATAGAACCCGAAGGTCAAGATATCGTACACGAAGGCAAGTCTCCTTTGAACATCAGCAAAGTATTATATTTATTTGTAATTTTATTATATTTGTAATTTCGTATTTATTTCTCAGACCAGCAGCATGAAAGTCAAGATACCGCACACGAAGGCAAGTCTCCTTTGAACATCTTGTACCTATGTTTACCAAAATTGTTTTATTATTTTAAATCTAATGCATTCGCTATGTTACGTAAAATGATAATTTCTGTTGTAAGGATAATAGTTAAACCAATAATTGTTATGCCCTCATTTGAAATTGATAACCATGTATCTTTGTCACCATAGGTTTCTCTTGTCTCAGTATTGAGATTGTTGTGTAATTGTTAATTTTAGAACGGTAGTAATTTGCTTAGACAAGCTAGTCGGTCAAGTATAAATCTTCGGGTGGAAAATTGATGTGAATGATTTCATCTTTTCATTTAGTGGTAATAAGTATTGCTGTTGTTTTTAAACTAAAATAAAATGGTGAAAGTTATTTTAGACTTGGGTGGATGGTAAGATTGGATTGGTGCGGATTTAGCACGAGAACTTGTAAAGTGTATGTTCCACCCTAGTCAATTAAGGACCGACGCTTGTGTTTGTCCAAACTGAGCACTACCGTACAACCACGTGTCTATATGGGTACGACCTAGCTAACTAACTTACAATAGTTTAGTTTAGGTACCACCAGTGGAAAGTGAGTGCCGTGGTGTACCGGTTATTCACGGTGAGGGACGGGGTTTATCGTACTCATATGGCGCAAGAGGGGCTTCGACTGGTGGTTTAACCCTTCAGCGGTGAAACCTCAGCGGGTGGTGTCTAGCTAGACTGGAGTAAGGTAAAAGCTTTGTGATATGTTATCTGGGTCTCATGCCTAAGGAAGCGTGTTGGCTATTAAGATGACTTATCTCTTGTGGGTAAAGTGTACAACCTCTGCAGAGTGTAAAACTATTCGAATAGCCGTGCCCACGGTCAAGGGCGGGCAAGGAATGCATTCACATGGTAGCTCATTCGTTTTGGTTTTAAAATAAAAGTTTTGAAACCGGGAGTAGTTGGAACTCTCGGTTTGTGTCTGGCGGATGTAGCTGCAGGGGTGGTGTAACCCGCTTTTCTTGAACTTTGGCGGTTAGCCAGTGGTTTAGTGTGGGTGGTTTAACCCGTGGTTTTGAGTTTTGGCGGGTTGAGCCAGTAATCAAGTGTTGGTGGTTGGAACCTTCACTATAAAATTATTGATAGATTCTGTAAAAACAATCACTTTGCTAAAGTGATGCCTTTAAAAATAATTAATGGTATTTGAAATAAAATGTGGCTTTGTGCAAAAGAATCATATGACCCTCCTTTGTTAAGCCTTGCATCTATTGCATTTTCCCAAGACTTACGGAGTACTTTATGTACTCACATGCTACACTCAAAAATAATAACCAGAGGAATATGAAGCTCAAGAAGAAAACTTCGATTACGGAGCGTATGGATCCGACGAAGGCTTTCAGGAGTTCTAGGTTGCGCTTCCCCAGTCAATTGCCTGTGGCGTATTAATGGGTCTTCGCCAGAGTTTATTTTGCTTCCACGTGTTTTGTGGTGTGTGTGAGGTCTTGAAACCTCGTTTTAATAAAGAGGTCTTTTGGTCCATACTCTCTATTATTGAAATAAAGCGTTGTTGGTTATGTAATCATCTGTTTGACTGTGTGCACTAGCTTTGATCCGGGACTAGTCTTTGTAATACGTAGGGGTCCTGATTCGTAAACCGGGTCCCGACAGAGATGGTATCGAGCCAATTTGACTGGGGACGTAACCTAGTTGGAATGGTCGTTAGTAGAAGAGCTTCAAAAATTTATTTTATAAAATAAAAATTTAATAATGTGCTATCCTCATCTTTTCTCTTCTTTCTTTCCTTACCTTTGTTATGGTATTCTTCCGTCTCTATCTGCTTATCTCCTTTTTGAATGGTAATTGTATCCCCTTCCCTCTGTGTTTTCTATAGATGGCTCAATGAGGTTGCACTTGGAGAAGCGCGTCATCGTGAAGGAGCGATGAATTGTTCTTTAGTTGTAGTACCAAGTAAAGTCCTATGAATTTAGAACGCTTATATACTACTTGTTTGTGTGCTAGATGCACTGTACCAAGTCTTTGTATACTTGTAGTACAGTCATCCTTAAAAACTATTTTAATTTCAAGCTAAGTTTCGTCTAAGCTGGTGTTTAGTCGTTTCCCCTGATCTCTTATCTATGCTATTTCCCTCTTACCTTGTGCTAACCCCAGTTACCACAACAAAGGTAAGTCGCAATTCTTTCACCGCAATCTAAGTTTGGAAAATAATTGAGGACCCGAGTATAGGAAGACAACAAACTTATGGAAAGTACTCTTGTCGGAAAGCTACCTTAATCAGTAGATGTCAAGTTAGGTAATTTGGAGAGTTATTGCTAATGTGATATAGGTGGATGTAGAATTGGCAAGGTTGGATAATATTCAAGAGGATTGAGATAAAAAGGTATATTTGTGGATACTGATTGATTATAAATAAATCTAAAGAGTGTCATCTTTGTGGATTGATTAGAGAATAAGTACAAAGTTGAACTTGGAGGAGCTAATTTGATCTTGGGAATTAAATTTTGCCTTGGATTTATTATCTAGGATTGAAAGGAGTAATTGGATGTAAAACAAGATTTTTGTTGAAGGAATTATTTGTGATCGTTAGCGAATTAGTGTTAAGATATTGATCTAGTAAAGGGAGAGATTAAAAGATTAAGAAGTTGAATTATCATAAACAATTCATGATATCTATTTTGGGGTGATTTGATTGAATCATGAAGATTGGATAAATTTTGTGGAGTTAATTGATTATCAGAGTTTGGTGAACCTATTGATGATAAGTGGATACTAGTGGAATTCTAGAAGATAACACATTTAGATATCTTGGTGGATTAATTTTATCATTGCGAAGTGGACTTTGATATGTCAATTAGAATTTGGTGGATTTAATAGATCATTGCTAGATAATTAGATTTGAACGAATGGGATTAACTAGATCATTTAAGGATATTCAAATGGATAATCTGGAGGATTCAAATTAATTATGGGAGATAGATTGTCCGATAAGAATTAATTGAGGTATTTGGATTCATTCAAATTTGGTGGAGCCAAAATGAGGATTTTCAAGAGATTGATGTTGGTGGAATATTGAATATTAAATTATTACTGAGATGATCTTAAAATTGATTGGTGATTACTAAAAGGTTGGATTAATTGATCAGAGTTATGGATCTGTTGGATTAGATAATGATCATAAAAGAATTGGTGGAAATTACAAATTACAAAGTTATTGGATTCTTGTTAGAAAAATTTTATGGTTTGCCGTCGATTCAAATTAGAGCAGATGATAAAAGTTTGTGTGATTATTTGTTGAAATCAATGTGAAATCAATAAGGTGCATTTGTGGTATATGATATTAGAATCAAGCATTTTTGAAAAGTTGAGATAATTTTGTCTTTCTCGGAAGAATCCTTGTGGAAGTTAAGCCCTTTTTGGTGGAATTCTGAATTAATCGATAGGATAAGGGCAATTGAAGTTAACCTAAAGCTTGCAATGACTAAAGATGTACCACTGATTTGTTGTTGTCTTAGTAGTTCTCAATTAAAGGATTACTTCATAGTATCGAAGAACAAGTTAGAATCATGAAGCAAGCTGAACATGACAAAAGAAGCAAGACCATAAAGTTGCACAAAGTGCAGTAGAGCAACCATTCGAACTGAAGCAAAATTGGCAGCATGAGGAACCAAGAGCAGAGTTTCCCTCTCCTTTCTTTTTCCTAGTCCGTCCGAATCTCGGGGACGAGATTCTTTCTAAGGGGGGTAGCTTGTAACAGCCCAGCTGTTTATTTCAAATTTTTGGAGGAAAAAAAAATTAAATTATTAAATTAAATTAATTTAGTTTAAAATAAAAATAAGAGTTTTGTTTGTATGAAATTTGAATTTTGTTTGCCCTGATTTTCTGCTTTTAGAAAGCTGGGTTTGAAAAGTAATTTAAAGTAAAATCTTAAACAAAAATTATTAAATAAAATGATATTTTGATTTTCTATAAAAATCCTAATTCAAATTAATTATTTGGATTTACTTGGCCTTTATTTGGTGTTCTGAGTTTTTCTAGAGTTTTAAAATCTATTTTTAAATTAAAAAGTATTTTAAGTATGAAAATTAAAATACCAACAGTAGTTGAAATTTTTTTTATTAAGTACAAAATGTCTCCAGGAAGTTCTTTGAATTTTTCTGGAATTTTTGTATGTAATTTCATATTTTTCTGAGCTTTATTGAATCTTCTGGTGTTTTTTGAAAATCTAAATCAAATTTAATCCTCCGCCGCCCGAGCTAATCTCGTGCGTCCATCTTCACTTAAACCCTTCGCTCTCCATCTGATGATCCCGATTTCCTCCTTGCACCACATCGCTTATCCAATCGTCCGCTATTTCCTCTCTCTCTCTTCTCTCTCGTTGATAAACCGGTCCCACCTGTCAGTGAATAAAATTATTTTCCTTTACAAAACTAATTCGGCCAGAAAATCAAAATTCTTACAGACATCATAAATTTATTTTCCACAGAAAAATAATTCATTTCAAAATCATTTCCCTTGATGACGTCATAATTGATTTTTCAGTTCAAAAATAATTCCAGAAAATCGGTTTATTCTTTTTCTCTCTTTTCAAACTTCCGAGAGCCCGTTCTTTTTCGTTTTAACTCCGATTGAGATCATTTAAATTTCTAAATTAATATAAAATTCTAATCTATCCATTTATACCCTATTTTCAAATTTTTGAAATTTTTGAAATTATTTGGTTTAAACTAAATCGTAATTAGAATTTTTATTTAATAAAATAAAATTAAATATTAATATTTGCTAAAATTATTTTATTTGAGTTCTTTGAGTCTCAAGGAAGTTTCGAAATTTATTTTAGAATTTTCGGAGTTTGTTTGAGCTCAATTTCAAAATTTCAAACAAAAATAAAAAAAAAAAGAAAAGGGGAGAGAGAGTGAACAGTGCCCACGGGCACTATTCATCTTCCAGAGCCGTCGTCCCGAGCGAGCGCGTGCGTAGCGCCATGGCCGCCGTTCTTCAACCTTTATTTCCCATTGATTTTCTCCACCGTTTTTCGTGAAATCAAGTGCATTCAAATCCTCACATCAAGAGCTATCAATTCCCCACCGTTTCCCCTCTCATTCATGTGTATTTACACGAAATTGAAACCGTGCTCTAAATGACATGCACCGTTGATCTCCCTCTCCGGTCCATCTCCGCCCCTATAAAAGGGAGCACCGGGTGCCTCTCCTCATCCTCATTCACCACCGAAAATATCAAGTCCTCTCTCCCTCTCTTCTCTCCACAATATCTATTTTTCTTTTGTGAACTGAGAGGTGTTCATCGGCCTTTTGCGCCTCCAACAGTGGAGTCCGGTCACTTTTGACCACACCGTTGGCTTCGCATCCTCGCGTTCTACGCGGTGCTCCTCTCGCTTTTGCCGGAGCATCACCGGAGCATCATCGGACCACCGTGACCAAACTACGCCGTCGTTTTTCTTGTCGCTGCGAGCCGACCGTGCATGTTCTGTCAAAACCGAGGTGAGCATCGTGTTCCCCATGCTCTCCTCTTCATTTCGCCGCAAACTTCACCAGCTAACTCCTCTCTGTTTGCCCGGAATGCCATGCCAACCCGCCGGTCGCCGAATATCTTTTCCATCATGTTTCATCACCATCCGATGTCCGCTGGCGAACCGTCTGCATCGCTGAGTTCGCCTCGACGCGTTCTACGACATGCTTCTATCGCCATCACCAAGACTCACCGAGTCCTCGTCGACCGGTCGAGCCGCATACCGAAATAGTGCCTTCGCGCGTACACCACTTTTTCGGTAAGCGCTTTAATTTTTGTTCGCGTCATATTGTGTCCTAGCCTCCAAACAATTTATCCATCATTTTTATTTAATTTTTCATGGAGCTAATTGTCAGAAATTGAACTTTCCGTAAAAATGGCCGTTTTGACTCCCGACGCCGATTAAATCGCCTCTGCTGAGTTTTAGCCTTGTCTTTGTAATTTTCATAGACTTGCCTCGCGGCGTTCTCGCCGTGCTTCCTCCGCTTCCGAAAAGCCTCTAAAATTTTTGCCTCCGACACCGCCATGGCCGCCAATGGCATCTAGTGTCCCCATTCATCCGGTAATATTTTTACCCAATCCGTTCGTGTCATATCGTGCCAAACCATCCTGTAGCTACCTTTCAAATGGTTTTGGATTCGCTCACCGAGTACCAAAATATCAAGTTTTTCCTTTTCTCTACCGTCGTCGTTCAAACGTCGATTGTATCGCTCCGATGAAGTTTCAACTAGCCAATAATTTTCCTAGCTTCACCATGTCGTGTTCTACCACCGTGCTCACCCTACATCTCCATGTTCTATACCTAGGTACTATCTCTTTCCAACCTGTCGATGTCGCTACCACGCTGTCACTGTCGTTTTTCCCTCACCGCCAGTGATTGCCGCTTCCTCGACGCCGTACCCATGTCATCACCTTCGCCTCGTCACCGGGTTCTATTTTGTCCATTCGCCGCCACCTGCAACCTATCGACACCGCTCGCTCAAAAAGGAATTCTCGGATTTTGTTATCATTTCATGTGATCTTTAAAACTTCCAGATATTCGTTCTCCCTCATTTGAGCTCCGAATCCGTTGATTCTTTTTTCTAAATTCATCTAAAATCTTAACCTTTCTTCTAGTATATATTTTGTATTTTTGTGATTTTATTTGTATTTATTTGTTCGTTTGTATTTATCGTTCCGCGCTTAGAACCCGACGTCGCCGAAGAATTTTCTGACCCACAGCAAAAAAGTCAAGATATCGCACACGAAGGCAAGTCTCCTTTGAACATCTTGAACCCATGTTTGAGAAATGTTTTGATTATTTTAAATTTAATGCATTGCTATATTACATAAAATGATAATTTCTGTTTTAGAGATATTAGTTAAACCGATAATTGTTATACCCTCATTTGACATTGACAACCATGTACCTTTGACACCCTAGGATTTTCTTTGTCTCAATAATGATATTATTATTAAACTTTGGTAAATGTTGTAACAGTAGTAAAATGCTTAGTCATGCTATATAACTTTTGTAACCTTGGAATGGGAAATTATAATTTTATGGAACTAGACTTTTGTTCAGAATTCAGTGGTGATTGGAGTTGCCACAGTTCTTTTAAAAATAAAATAAAATGTGAGAGTTGGTTTAGACTGGGGCGGATGGTAAGATTGGTTTGGTGCGGTTAGCACGAGAACTTGTAAAGTGTATGTTCCGCCTAGTCAATTAAGGACCGACGCTTGTGTTTGTCCAACCCGAGCACTACCGTACAACCACATGTCTATATGGGTACGACCTAGCTAACTAACTTACAATAGTTTAGTTTAGGTACCACCAGTGGAAAGTGAGTGCCAGGGTGTACTGGTTATTCACAGTGAGGGACAGAGTTTACTGTACTCATATGGCGCAAGAGGGGCTTCGATGGGTGGTTTAACCCTTGATGAAACCTCGTGGTGGTGTCTAGCTAGACTGGAGTAAGGTAAAAGCTTTGTGATATGTTATCTGGGCCCACAGTCAAGGGCAGGCAAGGAATGCATTCACATGGTAGATCTTTTATTTTTGGTTTTAAAGTAAAGGTTTTGGGAATCCGAGAGTGGAGGGAAGTCTCTGGGTTGTCCTGGCGGATGGAGCTAGTGTGGGTGGATGGAACCCGTAGACTTGAACCTTGGTGGATGGAGCAAGTTATCTAGTGATGGTGGATAGAACCTTCACTATAAAAATGCTTAATAGTTTCAGTCAAGATAATTACTTTGTTTAAATTATTGCAATCGAAAATATTTGGTGGTATTGGAAATAAAATATTGCTTTGTGTAAAAGAACCATATAACCCCCTTTGTTAAGCCTTACATCTACTGCATTTTCTCAAGACTTGTGGAGTACTTTATGTACTCACATGCTACACTCAAAAATAAATTATCAGAGAAATACGAAGCTCAGAAAGGAGACTACGACTACTTTGCGTGTGGATTCGACGAAGGATTTCCAGAGTACTAGGTTGCGTTTACCCAGTCAATTGCCTGTGGCGTATTGATGGGTCTTTATCAAAGTTCATTTTGCTTCCGCTGTGTTTTGTTTATTTGCGAGGTCTTGAAACCTCAGTTGTAATGAATAGACCATTCGGTCTGTACTCTTTATTATTGTAATATTCGTTGTTGGTTATGAAATCATCAATGTTTGACTGTGTGCACTAGCTTTGATCTGGGACTAGTGCTGCAATACACAGAGGGTCTGGATTCAGGAATTCGGGTCCCGACAAAGAAGGCGTGGTCGTAAGTGATCACAACGGGGAGACGTGGTCATAAAGCGTTACGACCACAACAGTCGACAGAGCCTTCGACGTGGTCGACAGAATCACTGCGTGGCCGTAATCGAGTTACGACTACGGTAATCGACCGTGGTCAAAGGAAGTAAAGCGTAGTGGAGGTGAACGTGGTCGTAACTTCTGCTGAAGTTACGACTTCGTGATCGAAGCAGCGGGACGTGATCGGAGAGGTCACAACATGGTCGTAACGACTCAGGAGGTGATCGTAGCCTCTTGAACATGGCCGTACGGCTGTAGGGAGTGGTCGTAGCGACTAGAAGATGGTCATACGACTGCAGGAGGTGGTCGTAGCGACTAGGTGGTGGTCGTAAGATCCTGGGAGCAGTCGGTAGGACTGCAATAGTAGCTTCAATTAAAAATGCGTGAGTTTTTGGGTGGTAGCTTCGGCTAATGTGACACCTTGTTCTTACAAAATATCATAGGCTTGTCACAACAATTACCCTACATTTTTCCATAGTTATTTCAAAATGTTACAACACAAAAAGTTACAAATAAGCCTATCGTTTTGAGAGTAACTAAGTGTCTATCAATGTCCATGCCTTGCATTTTTAATTATGTTTTGCTAATTCTTAGGTGCCCGAAAATTTCTTATTTTTCAGACACCTAAACTTGCACAATACTAAGCCTAAAATTGCAACACAAAGTAATGTGTAATTTTAGTAGAGCTTTACTGCAATTTTTAATTCTGCTTGTTTTTATATTTGTTGGGGTTAACATAGGTTTAATTTATTTTTTTATAGGTTGGAAAGTTTTTGTCTTTGTATTTTGTAGGGGTTCATGAAACTTAGTTTTATTTTTTTGTTTAGGTTAGAATAATTATTTGTTTTAGTCTTTTGTCCTAGGGGATGAGTGGTGGGTTTATATAAAACTGAGAGTTTTGAGAATGATTGGATCATCACGTAAGGCCTAAGAAAAAAACGAGTAAAATTAAACAAGATTTCAGTCACCTGATAAATAGACACCTCCTTATTTTGAAAGGAGTATCCACTAAGATTTAGCAAAATTTTCAGAAAACTACCCATTTTTATCTGATACGCCCTGATCCGGCTATTCATGCATTGCAGACAGGCCCAATGTCGCAACTCCTTGGCCTGCCCCAGAGCCTCCCCTCACCGGTCGGTCCGTAGCCTCCCAGCCTGAGTACCCGACAGGTCCCACCAGCCAGCCTCTCCTCCGGTCCAGCCATTCGCCCATTCTAATCCGCAGCCGGTCGCCCTCACATCTCGCGCGCCTCATGAACGAAATCACTAATTAAAATACTTAGGCATAAACATGACAATACAAATATAAAGGCATCAGAAGTGTATAAAATCGCAATGGGTTTTAAGGTGGGTCCCACCACCACCTCTCCTCCAGTCCAGTCATTCGCCCATTCTAATCCGCAGCTGGTCGCCCTCACATCTCGCACGCCTCGTGAACGAAATCCCTAATTAAAATACTTAAGCATAAACATGACGATATCAAATATAACAAGTTTTAACAGTGAATTGAAGCAATAGCAATAACAATGATGATCCAATTATTCAGACTAACCAATGATACTTTATTTTATTGTAATCATATTAATAGCCCTATGTTCTCAAGAGACTTATTAACCAATTGCAAGAGTTTGCATAAACCAAATTAGTAATAATGAATGCTTATTGTCTAATGTGATAAGGGAAGCAATGCTGGTGCACAAACTGATCATGTGCTACTCTCTCTCCATACATGTCGTCTTTATCGTTCACCTAAAAACAACATAAGCAATGGTGAGTTTATGACTCAGCAAGTATATAATAAAATAGTAATAAAACATGATATTAAGTGTTCATGTCAATTTACAACTATCTTATTTTCATCTATTTTTTCATTAATGTTATGCACATGTCTCATCATCTCTTTGCTTATACTGGTATTGCGAAGTGTAACACCCGTCGTTGTCTACTCAAGCCTGCCTCTTTTATACGGGGATCTCAAGCCCATCATCTTCATACGGAGATGTCATCTCCACTCCGGTAGAGTGCCAATCAAAGTAGGTCTTACTCTTCCCACTTTTGTGGGTCATCCATACAAAATAGGCTCTATAGGCTCACACAAGTCATATCTTTTTTATTATGAATGCTTATTATGCAAATGCAATAGTTCTCTCAACATTAATCATTTATCGTTATCACCATTTAATTCATCATCATATGAGCATTATAGAAAGCAAGAGTAAGCATGCAAACTAGCATGTTAGGTACTTCACAAACATAAAACACCAAGTGCAAACAACCCGTGTTATCGTTCTACCATGTACTTATCTTTTCTAACCACATAGGACGGATTGACATGAAGACAATTCCAATCCCGAAGTTACTTCTTCTACAATAAATACCAATCTCAACAAAATGCCAACAATACATAAACATCAAATAAACAACATCGCTTTTACGCACTTCCCAATCTAACAATCCCCTCTTTACCGAGTAGTCCTCCCCTGCTGTCCTGGTAATTAAAATACCGTAACTCTCGACTCAGAGGCCATAACGTGGTAAACTATATAAGTTCTAGAATCTACACAAAATTTTGCTACACTTGTTTAGTTGGCCAAAGACCTTAATTAACCTATTTAAACCCTTGTTTTTAACCCTAAAGATTGTTCTGTTGTCTTACTGAACAACAAACTTAATAATTTTATAATTATTAATGTACTGTATAACCTAATGTCCACCTCTACTGTGCCCTCTGGCATCACGGCATATCAAATCTCTACTGTTTATAGCCCATGTTGTTTAACAAATCCGTTCTTCCTATGGTTTATGAAAACTAATGCTCATCATCTTGCGAATTATACGGACGGATCCATCGTGCGCCACACCACCTCCACCGTATGGTCACCGTCATGCTCCATCTGGTACAGCTCCGCCTCGTCCTCAGCGTCGAGATCTGTGCGTCTGCACCTCGTCCTCACAGCCATGGAACATCTCCACCTCGTCCGTGCCGTCAGTCGGCAGCCGGTGCATCTCGGACAAACCGTCACTGCCGAGGTGCATCTCAACCTCTCTCTCTCTCTCTCGTTGTACAAGTGTTTGCCTATGCGCAAATTTGTGTATCTCTCTTGCACAGTACACAGGTTATGCGTACAAAACTTTGCAAAATCATTTTGCTGTGGAAAATTGTGTATGTTTGTCTCTGCACAATGAACAGAAAATGTTACAAAAATTCCAAAAAAGACATACAAAACAGATGCCGAAAATGATTCAAACCAGTGGTGGATCTAGAAATTTTAATGAGTATTCGATGTTACAAAAATATTATTCAATAGAAAACATAAAAATCTACAATAGTGAAAATTAAAAGTACAACTGTTCATACTAGAGACAACATCTCATGTGGTGTTGTGATGAGAGGGTAGGTCATGATCTTCCGATAGGATGATACGTAGATGGTAGAAGATGATGTTGACAATGAGGCTACTTAACCGAGACACGATCAAGCCGTCCAACTATCGTTACACCACGCTCTTAGTCGTTATCAACCATGCCAAAAACACGGTTGACCTGATCATGAAGATCAATTTCTTCAAGCAATCGAGAACACTAAGAACAGGGATAAAATAGCAGTATAAAATTGCTAGATATAAAAGTCGCACAAGGATATTTGAGATTATGTAACACAAATCCATTGGTCTAGTCGACACAAGAGACAACATGGAGTTTGCATAAGGGCTAAACTGATCTAAATAAAACCTGAGGAAGAGAGAGGCCCTAGGGGGCTATTTAAGAGACATAGAGAGGGGGGAAGGTGGTGGCGGCCAAGGCGGTGAGCACGCAACCCTAGGAGGTATAAGGCCCATAGGCCCAAGTGGAGGTGGCGCAACACCTTTTCACTCCGACTCAGAATCAGCGTTGGATTGTTTTACTCGTTGCAGAGCTCATAGAAGGAATTGGAGGTGAGGCCAGATCCGTTTGAAAGTTAAGGAGATAAGATTTCCATCAAGTACTAATACACCTCAAACGGACTCCGTATGTAAGAGTTATGCATGTCTAAAGTGGGACTTATTAGGCTGATTCCGAATGATCTGGAGGTGAATTATATTCCAAAATATGCCCAACTTAAACTTTTGCTTGAATTGATTTAAAAGTGACATATGGACCTTGAGGAAGAGTTGGGGAAGACGTTGACTTAGTCTTGATATGCTAGTTGAGTTCCCTTTAGGTGGACCCCAACAATGAGCATATAGTGTTGATGCAATTCTTCTTGTATAGTTGCACAAATATATATTTTCATCATTAGCTAGCATCATATTCTCATTTAAAATAAATTGAAGAAGAAGAAATGAATTCATCTTTTGTTTAATCTTAGAAGCTATGGTCGTATGCTTTTGTGGCATGGTCACATCATCCTCTTCTTCTTGATAGAAAATCGTCCTTGATCTTAACAAATGTGTGGTCTCATGTATTGCTTGATCTTGATCATAAATCTTGGTACATAACAATAGACGCAACGAACTCTCATTATGTAATATCATAATTTCTATATCAAACAAAGTAAAATCTCTTTGAAACGAGCTCACTTGATAATTTAAGTTATACGTAGAAACTCTTTTAATTAGGATAACAAGTATAACAAATATGGTTATATCCATAGGGTATATATTCTTATCATCCTTCTTTTCTTGAAAACAAAGCCATCCTTGGCTTTTAATGGTTCTTCGTTGTTGTACAATTAATGTTATAAAACAACAGCGATCATAAAAGCTCATTGTATTATTAACTCAAGAGTAATCATATATGTTAATGAGCAAATCAAAATTTCTCACACAATAATTAATGCAACTAGTTTTGCAAATGTAAGTGAAACATTTGTGCAATTCAAATTTCTGAAGTTGTAAATTTGCAGTAGTAGCACATATGGAAAAATCTACAACTTGGAATCAAACAAAGTTCATCTATATAATCTGATTTCAATCGAGCAATAGCATCTAGCAAGGGTGAAAAGATTTGTATATTCTTCCATACTTCAACATCATTATTCAGATTGTCCATATTAGATGGTGCAATAAGAGATGAACACATAGGGATTGAATAATCACTAAATTCTATTTTCCTCTCATAATGAACAAGATTCAATGCACAAGAATTGTTATTCAAAATAACAAGCTTCAACTCATCCATGCGATCACAAGTTATGCATATTCGATATACAAGAAATTGATTGTCTACACCATAATCTCCAATCAAATTAAAACAACGGTGTAGGTGCTAGATAGATAGTTTAGAGATGAAAGGTCAAAAACTTTCTCCATAGCACATTCCAAACTAACGGCCTCATTAAGCATGATATAGCACAATGCATCAGTAGTGGATATTCTATCAAATAATTTCTTATGTGTAATTAATTCAACATATGCAACATTATGAGAATTCAGATCAGCACATGGTTCGTTCAAGTCAACACAAGAAATATCAATAGATTGCACTACAGCAGGTATATACTCGTAAGGTTGCTCTACGTCTTGTCTGTAGCAGTAGATTAGTACCTTCGTCATTATCGTTCTCATCAGATACTATATGTAGCTCAAACTTCTCCTCTAATGACATAAGATGTGACAGATCATCTTCCATCTCTTCAAGTGTCTCGACGGTATATGTAGATTGAATAGTAGCCAAAACAATGTTAGTAGTTTCAGTTACCTTAGGTTGCACCTCACTTGCAGCCGTGGATGGTGGAGGTACAAAACGATGTCGTAATTTCTTCTTCATCTCCTCCCATGTGTACATGTAGTGGTACTTGAGATTCGACCACCAATGTTGAACATCACCGATCAACGTCATCCTTGCCATGCTTACTTCTCATAAGGAACAAGTTCCTATCTTTCAAAGTAGCTATCCAACATAGTAGCCCATCGGAAGTAGTCCAACGACGTACTCTTAGTGGTGAGAGGCAAGATGTATGATGGTAGTTGTTTTCCTTTGAATTCAAATCTGCCTGCAATGTCATCGTAATCTACCAACTTTCTTAAGCCTGTCATTGTTAGTAGAAAACAAGAAAAAATCACAAGTATATGTTTCTATCAACTATTAGGATCTGGAGGCTCAATGTCGCTCACACTCAAGCTAATACCAAGTTCTTACCAATTCTTACCAAGCAAATAGGCGATGCAACGGGTAACTGATTCGTGATAACTTGACTCAAGTGATGAGTATAGCGATTGCCAGTACGTCGAGACATATGAAGGTTAGTAGTAGGTGTAGCTTGGAAGGTTCTAAATATGTAGAAATGGGGAACAATCAGTTAATTTTAGAAATTGCATAAAATTGAATTATAGTTTGTATGTAGCACTAGCCTATTTGCTGATCAACCAAGGATTGAAGAAAGATAAAACAAGTGTATAATAATGTATAGGAGTGGAAGAAACAAGATAATTCAATAGAATGCAATCTGGAACTGAAAAGCACAAGAATTGACCCAAATCTAAAAACTGAAGATTTCTGTCAATTGGACAGTATGTCGGTATTTTGGCCGTAACTTTGACAGATGCCTCTTTTTGGATGATTCTTTTTTTATTTCCTGACGGCTTTTCCTACAATTTTTCTTTTGGGGCCATCATCTTAAAAACCGACTTAAATATTCGCACAAAAATCACAACTGCCAACTGTTTCAGATTCAATCAAAAAATTTGGGTCAATTTTCACCACAGATATCATATAACTACCTTACTGGAATGACATGAACTTTTACAGGAAGATATATAATGGAGTTATAAATCTAATGGTAGTGGTCTCACACAAAAATGATCACGGAATCAAAAGTTATGGCATTTTTCATGACGGCTACATAAGAGGGTATCTTATGGTCGAAATACACCTCAAATGGACTCCATATGTGAGAGTTATGCACGTTTGAAGTTGGACCTGTCAGGCTTATTCCGAATTGATCTGGAGGTCAAATTTGGTTCCAAAACGTGTCTAACTTGAACTTTTGCTTGAATTGGTCCAAAAGTGACGTGGAGACCTTGAGGAAGAGTTGGAGAAGGTATTGACTTAGTCTTGATATATTAGTTGACTTCCCTTTAGGTGGACCCCGACCACGAGCGCATAGCGTTGATGCAATTCTCCTTGTATAATTGCATAAATATATATTTTCATCATTATGTAGCATCATATTCTTATTTAAAACAAATTGAAGCAGAAGAAACAAATTCACCTTTTGTTTAATCTTGGGAGCTATGATCGTATACGTTTGTGGCATGGTCAGATCATGTTATCTATTGCCTCGGTTTGCTCCAGCTTCATGTTTTGGTTCTTCATCTGTCTTCGAGTGCTCCCATTTAGGTACGGTAGGGTTGGGCTCACACGCTATGGCTTGTTATTTGATTATAGCACACATAGTTACTACAAGCAATTGACCCAAAATAGTGCATGCACACATACAAACAACACGTGCTGAGTGTGTGTGAATATATGTGGATATGCGTCGAGAGTGATACTTCCCATGAATACACAAACAAAAATAATCTAACTAGTGCAAGTATAGCCCTATAGTTCATGTATGTATGATGCATCAAGGTGTTAACCAACATTTTGTATTTATATACATGCGTGTGTAATTTATTTAGTTACTAGGTGCTAAAAATACATGTGTAAGTGGCGTATACCTATATGACTAGGTGATACTAGTATAATAAGTTCTATGATAAAGTACCCATATAATAATACTATGCATGATCAAGAGGCCTAAATAATGTTACCATAATTAGTAACTAGTAATATACCACTAAGATAAGGTGATGCATAATCTAATAATAAAAAACATTATGTATCTTACTGTATGCAAGTTGAGATGTGCATTCGTTGATAGTGACGGCTTAACTTCTTTGGATCCCAACTTTTCTAGTTTAGATGTGATTCGAGTTGGCTAATTCCTCCTCCTTTTTATATTTTCGTCCAACCTATATTTTTATTCCCTTTTCTTCGCTCCTTTTATTTTCCTTTCTTTTGTTGGCATTTTCTCCTTATCCCTTCCTCTTTTTTCTTGGGTTGCACCGACGCCAATGGCCCAGCCGAGTCCTTCCTGACTTCCTCCTCCTTTTTCTTCTTCCCTCTCACACACGTCATTCCCCCATCTCTTGAGCTCAATCTCGCTCCCCCCCCCAAATCCCCTCCTCCATCCATCTCCTCTACCAATCCCATCGGGTTCATGCGAATCGTCGCGCCAACAGCTTCGATGGCGTTGCACTCATCCTCCGCTGCTGGTTTGCTCCCCTAGCAACACCCCATATCCTCCGCTGCTGCACAGTTGCGCATTTGTGCTTCGTTGCCACCACCGCCTGGCTGCCTTGACAACACTCGGGCATCCTCAGGTGAACATCTATCCCCATACCACTGCTTCTACCATGGTACATATGTATTATACCTTGTATATAGTGGATTTTTTTGCCAAAAATTTTAGGTATTCAGCTGAATACCTATGAATCATGGTGGGTCTACCCCTGATACAAGCTCAACAGGGTTTACAAAACAAATACCAAATTATTATAAACTCCAAAACTTCTATGAAATAAATACCGAAACTATCACAAGCTCAAAAATGTTACAAAATATATCAAAAATGTTATGAACTCCAAAAATTTTACAAGATAAAATACCAAAAAAGTGTGACAAAGTAAAAACAATCACAAAATGACCTCCAAGAATGCTACAAACATCAAAGCTCCACATCTATTCAGATTTCAAAAATTGAAAATACTCACCCCCCCACCATGCCAAAAGTGACAAAAAATATTCAAATTTCAAAACTTGAAATAGTCATCCCATAAACCCATCTGGAGAGAGAAGAGGATGTGCGTTTCCCTCTTCAGATCATATTTATGCTCAGATCTCGGAAGACCGAATGTACGATTAAGGTTCTGTTCCAAATAGTTCTTGGTTTTTAGACGCTGGTTTTTGAATGAAATAGCTTCTTTAGGTGATTTCTATAAGTCAATTATAGGAGTTACTGTAAGAGTCGCTTTGAACGAAGTGACTTATCAGTACAAGTATACATTACTCTCTCAATCTCTCTCGTAATTAGCCAAAAGTCACGACACTTTTGAACAGGGCCTAGGATGGTACATGTCATGTACATTTTTCTTATATCAAGGGGCAATCTTTATTAACTCTTAATCATGGTAAACATTGTACACATGGTTGATACAATAAAATTACGGTGATTCGTCGTCCTGAAATGATGAGCCACTTTCACCTTCACGCGACTGCCTTGCCAGACATGTTAGAATTAATCTTGATGATTTGTACGTGATCGAAACCATGACCGAAAGAGTAGTCGAAGCCATGGTCGAACCTGCAGTCGAAGTGATCATGGTTGAAGTGACCGTGGTCAAAGTGGTTGTGATCGAAGTGGTCGTGGCCGTAGTGGCCATGGTCGAAGTGGTCGTAGTCGAAGTGACCGTAGTCGAAGACTTCGAGCACAAAGACAGTCGAAGACTCTAAGCACGAAGGCAGTCAAAGACTTCGAGTACGTGTGAAGTCATAGCTGCAAAGGTCATAGCTACAGTGGCCGTAGCTATTATTGTCGTAGTTACAGTAGTCATAGCTACAATACTCGTAAGAGTACTATAGCATCATGGTTGTAAGTCGTGCTCAGAAGAACACTGTAGCAGTCGGAGCATCTGAGTACGGGGAAGTCAGAAGATGAAGCGGTCGTAGCCGTATGAAGCGGTCGTAGCCGTGAGAAGTGATCATAGCCGTGAGGGGCGGTCGTAGCCATGAGAATCGGTCTCGTGCAAATCGTGGAGAGATTCTAGGAGGTATGAGAATAGCTCTAAGTTAGTGGGTGCGTGGAGGTCGTGTATGTGTGAGGCTTATTTAAGTCATGTAATTGTAATTCCTGTGAAGGCAGAGTATTAAGTCGCAGCAAGAGAAAAAGAGTTGAGAAAGAAAGAAGATTGAGCGATTCAGTTCTAACACTTGTGTATTAATCACCCTCTGTATATGTTTATTCAGAGTGATACAGAGAGAATCGAGCCATTTAGCCCCCAACAAGACGAACGTCCGTTACAGCTCCACATCGATCCAAACACAGACGACATCACAGCTCGCCGCTTGCACGTCCGTTACTTCTGCTTGCCCAGAGCCGCCTTCCACTTGACGGCCACTTCCTCCAACACCCGGCGCGACGACCCCTCCGGCGACAACGCCCGCGCCGCCGCCTGCTGCAGCTCCCCTGCCTGGCAGCGCACGGCGCGCCCCTTCACCCCCTCCATGAGTTCCCTCACCGTCGCCGCGATCTCCTCGCGCATCACCATGCCGTCCTCCCGCGAGAGCAGCCGCAGCGTCACCCCGACGTTCTCTTCCAAGATGACGGCGTTCAACCTCTGCTCGGCGTACAGAGGCCACGCGATCATCGGCACGCCGGACGCCACGCTTTCCAGCGTCGAGTTCCACCCGCAGTGCGACACGAAGGTCGCCGTCGCCGGGTGGGACAGAACGTGCACCTGCGGCGCCCACGACGCGACGGCGAGGCCCCGGCTATTCGTCCTCTCCAAGAACCCTTCAGGAAGGAAGTCCAATGGATTTTGATGATCGTTGCCATGGCCATGGACTTTTGGTATGCGCACGACCCAAAGGAACCTGTGGCCGCTCGCTTCCAGCCCGGCGGCGAGCTCGGCCATTTGCTCGACGGACAGCGCGCCGCCACTCCCGAAGGAGACGTACACCACCGACCCCTTTGGCTGGAGATCCAGCCACTCTAAGCAGGCCGACTCGTCGGCTACGTCGGAGCTTGACCGGACTAATGGCCCCACCGGGTAAGTCGGCGGGAACGCGCATTGCTCCGCCGCCCGCTCGAACGCTTCCACGGTGGCGGGCTCCATCTCGTAGAAGGTGTTCACCAGGAAGCCGTCGGCGCCGCGGTACTGCCGGCCCTCGTCGACGAGTTGCGCGTAAACCGGATCCTGACTGTCCACGAACCCGTCCGGGATGTCGGCGAGGCGCAGCGACACGCCCCCGGGAAGCTCGAGAGGCACTGGGAGGTCGCGGTACTCGCCCGGGGCAACGCCATCGTGTAGCTCCACGACGCGGCGTATGGCAGCGACCGCGTTGAGGTTGCCGGGAAAGAAGACATAGCCCGGGACGCCGAGCTCGGCGGCGAGGGGCAGCGCCGCGGAGCAGAAGAAGTCCGGCACCAGCGCGGCGAGCGGGGCGGTGGAGCTGATGGAGCGGAGTAGGACGCGGAGGCGCGGGAGGGAGCGGCGGATGATCTCTAAGAGCACGGTCTCGATGCGAGCGTCAGCGGGGAGGTCGTCGAGTGGGACGGGCGGGAGCTCGGCGGTGGCGACGGAGGCAGGGAGACGGGAGAGGGCGTCCGGTGTGGAGAGGTCGGCGAAGGTGGCGAGCGTGGCCTCGAAGCCGTGGTGCGAAACGAGCCGCCGCGCCAGCTCGGCCAGCGGGATGATGTGGCCGGCGCCGGGGCTGGAGACCAGGACGACGTGCGGCGCCGGACGCTCGCTGGGTGGCGCTGGCGCGGCGCCTGTGCTGGTCAACGACGACTCCATCGGCCGGGTTCTTGCAACACCGTGATAGTGTTGTTGTTGGGAATTCAGATCGTAGGATAGGCGGGGGTTGTACACGACTTGCAATCATATACGCAATTCATAATGGTACGTTGTGTTGTGCCTTTCTTTTTTTCCTTTTGTGATGAATACGTCGTGTGGCGACTGGATCCCCAACCACCACACTAGTATTACGATTGATGCTATGTCAATGGTTCCATTAAAGCTTATCAATGTCTTTCAGATGAGCATCGAGACTCGAGAGTACTCAGATATTTTGTGCCAGAAAATTAAACCATTCCACCGCCATCTTGGTCTGCCCGGTCTGAATTTTAACAGAGGAAGAAAAGGACAGGAATAGGGAGAAAAGGAATCGAATGGCCGGACCACTTACGTATGGTCGCGTGCCGGATCGGCCCGAGCGCAAGCTGGTTTTCAGGCCTGGCCCAGAGTTGTTTGTGCTGTGCTAGCCTCGGTCTGCCATGTGTGCCTCCCTCTAAAAAAATTATAAGTGATCTGAATCACAAGAAACACTTAAATCTTCTTTCTCCTATATATGCACCTTTCTAAAAATCTGAGTGTTTCGAACCACAAAAATACTCGAGTGCCCTCTAGACACCACCAATAATATTTAAGTTGGTCAAGGGACAAGATCTACTTTTGTTTGGGGCCATCAGTTGATTCAGTTCAAAGCTAAGCTAGATTCCATGTGTGCGTGTAGGGGTGAGCATAAAGTTTAAAGAGCCAAAAAAACCGAACCATACAAACCGAATTTAGCTAACTCGGTCGGTCGCACATCAGTAAGAAAATCGGCTTCGATTTTTTATGCATGCAATTCGGTCCATCGGTGTTCGGTCGGCTTGAAAGGTTTGCACACCGAATTGACCAAATAGCCCGACATGCGACACCTATGATTTTGAGTGCATGCAATCTTTCATACCTGACTCCACACCCCATACCGAGGCTATAACTTCCACACCTCCCATATATATGGCTTAATCGTTTGATCTGCAATCCAATGATCGTAGCCTTTGTAGTGTTGCATATATAATTCACCTGCAAAACCCTAATGGTTTGCATAATGTAGTCACAACTCATGCTGTGAGTGATTGTGGGTTGCTATTCTTGACGTACGCCACGAGGGCCGGCCGTCACTAGGGATGAAAAATGGTAACGGATAATCGTTTTATTCGATATTTGTATCTGAGAAAACGTGAATATGATAAGCAAAATTCGTATTCGAAAATGTTCGTATTTGTATTCGAGAATATTCGTATCCGTATTCGAGAATATTCGTATCCGTATTTGTATTCGAGACTATTCGATTCGTATTCGATCTGTTTCTAGAACCCATGAAAAATCCGTACGAATTTTGTGATTCAAAATTTGAATTTAGGCGGTTTAAAACCGGTAACCGGTCAAAAACCGGTGAAAAGTCGGCAAAACGGCTAGGAATCCATTTTATCCGATATTCGTATCCGAGAAAATCCGTATTCGAAAATATCCGTATTCGTATTCGAGAATATTTATATCCGTATTTGAGAATATCCAAATTCATATTCATTTTCGTTTTAAAAATATAAATTCATATTTGTATTTAAGACTATTCGATCGTATCCGATCCATTTTCACCCCTGCCGTCAGCCAACGGGACGAAAAACTATCCTAGCATCTTCTCAAGCTCACGGCTAGTCTCCCTTGAGTCACAAGTTTACAGCAACGTTGGGATTTCATTTCTTATATGTCAAGATTGTTTGGAACTGTTCCAATTGGTCTGTTATTTATTTTCACAACAATTGTTGCAGATCGATCGTTTGTTTCTCCCTAAGTTCCCTAGACTGCTTAGCATTTTTCAAGAATCGTATTTACTACTAGTTGGTGTCTGCTGTTATAGGTATGTTTCTCTCTGTTATTCTCTTGTAATCCTAAGATAGTCCATCTTTTTCCCTCTAAAAACCAATTATTATTTAAGAATATATTTTTATTTGCCCTCAGAAGCTTACAGCGGCAATGTGAAATAGTTCTTGCTATATTAGTGCAAGATCAATCTATATGCTCGTGTAACAAAATATATGTATCTTTTCCGACGTCCCAACATGTGGGCACACCTACCTCGACTGAAAATGAAGCTGCTAACTGTTGGAAGATATGAAGCAATCACCACACGGCCAATAGGCTGTGGAGGCTTTATATATATATAGTCAGGCAAGAGTCCAGATTAGAGAGATTACAAGATCCTCAATTAGAGGGGCTAATCTAGGAAGGTTACAAATATGCATGGCTATACAATATGCTCTAATACCCGTCCGCAGTCGCAGCGGGAGGAGACTGGACGTAGAGACTGGACCGAAACTCTTTGAAAAGCTGCGTCGGAAGGCCTTTAGTCATTATGTCCGCGAATTGGTGAGAAGAGGGTACATGGAGTACTCGAACCTCTCCAAGAGACACTTTGTCGTGGACAAAATGGATGTCGATTTCGATGTGCTTCGTGCGGCGATGTTGAACTGGATTTGTTGACATGTAGACAGCACTGACATTGTCACAGTAGACAACAGTCGTCGAGGCAACAGGAACATGAAGCTCCTGCAGGAGTTGCCGCAGCCAGCAGCACTCGGCGACGGTGTGGGCAACAGAACGATACTCGGCCTCTGCACTCGAGCGTGACACCGTGGTTTGTCTTTTGGACGACCAGGAGACGAGGTTGTCGCCAAGGTAGACACAGTAACCGGAGGTGGAACGCCGGGAGTCAGGACAACTAGCCCAGTCAGCGTCGGAGTAGGCGGTGATGGATGTTACTGGGGAGACACCAAGATGAAGGCCGGAGTCGATGGTGCCTTTGATGTATCGCAGTATACGCTTGATCAACGCGAGATGGGGCTCACGCGGATCATGCATAAAAAGACGAACTGCCGAATGGATATGCCGGTCGGGCGAGTGAGTGTCGCATCTTGGAGAGCTCCTGCAAGGCTGCAGTACTCGGACGGGTCAGCCACTGGTGCGCCATCATGACCGGAGAGCTTGGCATGAGTGTCCACCGGTGTCGCAGAGGGGTGGCACTCAGCCATACCGGCACGACGCAGGAGGTCGGAGGCGTACTGGCGCTGGGAGAGGAAGAGCCCGTCGCAGGAGCGCGTTACGGCAATACCGAGGAAGAGGTGAAGATCACCAAGATCTGTCATCGCGAACTCCGAGTGAAGCATGTCAATGAGGCGCCGAAGTAAGGCACTCGAAGAGGCAGTGAGAACGATGTCATCGACGTAGAGCAGCAAGTATGCCAAGTGGGCACCGTCTCGGAGAACGAAGAGAGACGTATCGGATGTAGAGGCGATGAAGCCAAGGCGGCGAATGTATGTGGCGAAGCGCTGGTACCATGCTCGTGGTGCCTGTTTCAGGCCATAAAGAGACTTCTGTAAAAGACACATATGGTCAGAGTGAGCAGGGTCGACGAAGCCGGAGGGCTGCTGGTAGTAGACAGTTTCATCAAGAGTGCCATGCAAGAAGGCATTCTTGACGTCGAGCTGATGTATGGGCCAGGAGCGAGATGCAGCGATGGATAAAACAGTCCGGATGGTAGCCGGTTTGACCACCGGGCTGAACATCTTGTCGTAGTCGATGCCAGGCTGCTGTGAATACCCACGAATGACCCAGCGAGCTTTGTAGCGCGCAAGGCTGCCGTTAGAGTGGAACTTGTGCTTGAAAATCCACTTGCCGGTGACGACGTTAGCGCCTGGTGGACGTGGTACAAGGCGCCAAGTGTCGTTGTGAAGCAGGGCCTAATACTCCTCAGCCATCGCGGCGCGCCAGTTTGGATCGGTGAGGGTGCTACGATAGTTTGCCGGGATGGCAGAAACCGAGGAGTGAATAGCGGAGAGCGTCAGGCGGTTGACCGGTTTCACAATACCGGCGCGAGCTCGCGTGACCATCGGATGAAGCCCAACGGAGGGTCATGACACAAGCCCGCAGCGGTACCGCACGGGCCGCTGGTGGAGATGCTGCACCGCCAGCAGCGATCTGGGGCCGGTGGACTGGCCGACGCGCGGCGAGGGGCACCGTCGAGCCGTAGAGGTCGTGGTCGCACGTGGCCGTCTGGAGTAGACTAAGGGCTCGAGCGGACAGTGTGTCGGGTGAGCAGGCGTTGTGCTGGGTAGCACAACCTGGGCCGGCGCGGGCACACTATGCTTAACGTCATCGAGCGACGGAGCCGACGAGTAGGGACTAGGGGTTGGGCCGGCGCACGAGAACTGGGCGGTGGTGCCAGGGCAGCATTGCTAGGCACCGGCATGGCAGAGTTTTGGAGAAAATCCAGGTCGGGACGGGGTGAAGTAGAATGAGGTTGATCACTGTTAGCGAACGGAAAGGTGCTCTCATCAAAGATAACGTGGTGGGAGATGATGACACGTTTCGTGGCGAGGTTGAGACAGCGATATCCTTTGTGAGAGGAAGGATAGCCGAGAAAGACACAGGCCGCGGAGCGTGGAGCAAGTTTGTTGGGAGTAGTGGCGGACATGTTGGGATAGCAAAGACAGCCGAAGATATGGAGGTGGCTATACGGAGGCGGTGAGCGATGGAACAGCTGGTAGGGGATGGAGTTATGGATGGAGCTGTGGCAAGCGCCTCGGCCCAATACTTGGGTGGCATGTGCGCATGGAACAAGAGGGTGCAGATTATATTGTTTAGAGTGCGGATGACTCGCTCGGCCTTGCCGTTTTGTGGCGATGTGTATGGACAAGAGAGGCGCAGAATAATGCTGTGGGACGTGAAAAAGGTGGTGGATGTGTGGTTTACAAATTCAGTACCATTGTCTGCCTGAATGGATTTTAGTGGGGTGCCAAACTGAGTTCTAGCAAAGGTGGCAAAATCAACAATGTGTTGGTGAACGTCTGACTTCTTTTTGAGAGGAAAAGTCCAACAAAAATGAGAGAAATCATCGAGAATCACCAAATAATATAGATTGCCAGATATGCTAGCAACCGGTGATGTCCACACATCACAATGTACAAGTTCAAAAGGAGCAGAGGTACAGGAGATGGAACTAGTAAATGGTAGACGCACATGTTTGCCGAGTTGACATGAGTGGCATAAAGAGCGATCTACTTTATTACAAGAAATGAGCGAGTTTTTATTAAGAATATGAAGAACGCCATGGCCGGGGTGACCGAGACGTAGATGCCAAAGTGAAGACGAGGTGGCGAGGTGGGCGCTGGCAGCAGTGGGAGCGGTGGCTGGCAGAGTGTAGAGATCGCCCACACTATTGCAGCGATAGATTATTTGCCGAGTCTGGGAATCCTTGACAGAAAAACCGAGGGCGTCAAATTCTATAGAACAGTTATTATCACGGGTAAATTGTCGAACAGAAAGCAGGTTACGGATTATAGATGGAACAACCAGGACATCGGTAAGGAGAAATTTAGAAGAAGGTGTGTGGAGGAACAAATGACCACGAGAGGTGACAGGGATTTGTGAGCCGTTACCAACAGTGACAACCGAATGAGAGGGGGATTTGCGGGAGAGAAGTATACCTTCGTTGGACGTCATGTGGGAGGAGGCGCCATCGTCCAAGACCTGTGGGTCGTTTCCACTGACAACAAGCGGTTCATGGCGGTGAGGAGACCTTGCTGGTCCCAAGTCGGTGCAGTAGGAGGAGGCACGGGCGATGACGCGAAAACGGTGTGGGCCTGTGGAGAAGAACCGAGGATGCCCGAACATGGAGAAGGTGAACGACAAAAAGCCGCGCCTGGGGCAGCCGCCCAAGGATTGAAGCAAATCCAGGGGCCGGCTGGCTACGGGGTCGCTGTTGGTGGAGCACGCGACGAAGTGTAGGAGCCACCGTGCGACTTGCCTCTGCGGTTCTTGCCACCACGTTTAAAGTGGCAGGTGCCGCTTGTGTGTGGCGAACTCGAAGGCGTGCGTGCGGTTGACGCACGGCACCCGCCTGGCCCGCAAGGGAAAGAAGACGTGATGAGGGCAGTGTCGGAGGTGACTTTGATTTCATTTGCCAGCCGCAGTTCCTTGAGAGTGAGCATAGAGCGTGCCTTGGCGAACGAAGGAAATGGGGTGGCATTGGCGATGTCGTCAGCGGTGTTGGAGAAGCGGGGATTGAGGCCGCGAAGCATGTTGAGGACGAGCTGGGAGTCGGAGATGGGGTGGCCGACGTCGCGCAGGGAATCAGCCAGCATTTTTAGACGCTGTGTGTATTTCGAGATGGAGAGATCCCCTTGAACCAGAGAGTGGAATTGGTTGCTGAGGAAGATGGCACGAGGTTCCTTGTTGGCGCAGAACAGGGTCTCGATGGCGACCCAGAGGTGCCGAGCAGTCTGATCGGGCTCCATTGTGACGTCGAGAATGTCGTCGGCGATAGAGCCATAGAGCCAGCTCAAGACGGTGTAGTCTGCTTGGATCCAGAGGGGGTCGGCGGTAGTTGCCGGAGCCGAGCCGTCGATGTGGGAGAGAAGCCCGAATTTGCCACACATGGTCTTGAAGAAGGAGGATCATTTGTGGTAGTTCGGGATCTTGAGGTCGAGGAGGACGGGGACACGCGTCCGGACGGCGACGGTGGAGTAGGGGTTGACCGTGGCCGGGGGCACAACGGGCGCGACGGCGTCGACGGTGTTGGAGCCGGGTGGGGTGCCGATGGTAGACATGGCCGCAGGTCTGGGAAGACGGGATCCGGCGTGAGGTGGTGGCGGCGCAGGAGTCTTGGGTCGTTGGGAGAAGGACGCCGGGTGAGTTTGGTTGGGGTGATGCGCTGAAGGAGGAGGTGTTGGTGGCGGCGTAGGTCGGGGAGGACGAGATCCGGCGAGTGGTGGTGGTGACGCAGGAGTTTTAGTTGGGGAGATGCGCCGGATGAGGAGGTGTTGGCAGCGGAGGAACCGTGGGTGGGGTGAGGTGGTTGGGGGAGAAGCGCCGGTTGAGGAGGTGGTTGGGGAGTGGCGTTAGAATAGGAGGCGCGGTTGGTTAGGCAGCGGAAAGGGCCAGGAAATCTGATACCATGTTGGAAGATATGAAGCAATCACCACACGGCCAATAGGCTGTGGACGCTTTATATATATAGTCAGGCAAGAGCCCAGATTAGAGAGATTACAAGATCCTCAATTAGAGGGGCTAATCTAGGAAGGTTACAAATATGCATGGCTATACAATATGCTCTAATACTAACATGATAGCTCGCATGGTAATAATGGATGAGCTGCATTTTAAGATTGTAGAGGGCGAAGGTTTCAAACAATTTATGTCTACTGCGTGTCCATGGTTCATTGTACCCTCAAGATTTACTATTAGAAGGGATAGCTTTGACCTCTACATGGAAGAAAAAGTGAAACTAAAAACAATTTATAAAGGAATCATGCAAAAGAGTCTGCTTAACCACTGATACATGGGCATCATTGAGAAATCAGAATTACATGTGTTTAACTGCATATTTTATTGACAATGCTTGGAAATTGCATAAAAGAATTCTAAATTTTTACACTGTCACTAGTCACAAGGGTGAGGCTATTGATAAAGAAGTGGAACATTGCTTGAACGAATGGGGCATTGATAAAGTTTTAACCATCATAGTTGATAATGCAAGTTCAAATGACACTGCTGTAGCTTACTTAAAGAACGTTTTCAATAAATGGGAGGGAGTATTTTACAAAGTAAATTTCTTCACATGAGGTGTGTTGCTCATAGCATTAATTTGGTCTCAAAAGATGGCTCGCACGAGGCAGGTAAATCAGTCGCACTCATCCGAGGGGCTATCAAATTCATTTGGCAATCTCCATCTAGATTCGACAAGTTCAAGAAGTGCATTGGGCTAGAAAAAAATACAGAGCAAAGCTTTGTTATCTCTTGATGCTAGCACAAGGTGGAATTATACTTATTCAATGCTAGAGTTAGCACAGACGTTTTAGAAAGCATTTGAGAGGTATGATGAACTTGATCCCCACTTTATAGTAAGAAAGCTGATGGTATTCCTGATGACGTGGACTGGGCAAAGGCTCGCTGCCTAGTTAGCTTCTTGAGTCATTTCTATGAGCTCACCTTGCGTGTTTTTGGAACTCTATATGGCACCTCTAATATTTTGTTTAGTGAGATCGCTAAAGTAGCTTGCTTGTTAAAGCACTGGACGAGGTCAAATGACTAGAAATAAGCTCCATGGCTGTAAGAATGAAAGAGAAGTTTGATAAATATTGGGGAGATCCAGAGAAAATTAATATACTTGTCTTCATACCTATTGTTCTTGATCCTCGGCGTAAGCTTGAGTACATGGATTTTGCTCTTGACGAAGCATATGGCCTGATAGATGGTCAGAAATTACAGAAGTTAGTGAAAGAAGCACTTTATTCCTTGTTTCATGAGTACAAGAGATTAGAACAACCTCAGATTGTGGATACTAATGAAAAGGGAAAATCCTCTAATTTTGTAGAAATTTCTGTTGAAAATGATGATGTGTGTCTAGAGTCACAGTTCAAAAAAAATGAAATGTGATGCTTCTGGTGGAAACAGCAAGTCTATGGACCTGTTCTTTACGGCTTCTAAAAGCGGTTTTTGCGATAGTACCTAATTTTCAAATTGAGTATTTTCTCAAGACGGGATCTACAAGTTAATTGTAGTGCACGTTAAAAGCCTGACATCTGTATCAGCTAAAATCGCAAGCGGGTATCTCTCTCTCCGTAATCTCTATGGCAAACAACCAAAATTTAAAAATTTCAGCTAAAAGTCGCAGCTAAAAAGAACAGACCCTAAGCTTGATAAGTATCTAGCTGAAGATCTAGAACCAGAAAGCAAGAAATTTGATATCTTGACATGGTGGAAGCTCAATGCTCCTAGATTTCCAATTCTTCCACACATTGCTAGGGATATCCTAGCAATTTCGATATCTACAGTTGCCTCTGAATCAACTTTCAGCACTGGTGGACGTGTGCTTGATTCATTTAGGAGTTCATTAACTCCACAAATTGTGCAAGCCTTAATATGTGTGCAAGATTGGTTGAGAGCTTCTCCAACACCTATCAATGTGGAGGAAAATCTGGAAGAGCTAGACAAATTTGAAGCAGGTATCATTTCAAATAAAATTAATTCTTTGCCATACATATTTGCTACTTTATTTCTAACTTGCTCGATATTGCTAACTTTCAGAATTAGCAAGCTCGCGGAAATCATCTTCTTATGGGCATACAGGTCATTCATCTTCGATACTTGAATAGCAATTTGGGCTATTAAACAAGATATAAGATATATAATTTTTTGTCTTATATTATGGTCTCTCTCCTTTTGTGTGCATGACATCTTGCTTGATTCTTATTCTGCAGTTTTCGTTGGTACCATCAGCAAACATTTGGTTGGAAGTTGCCAAATTTCGAAGCATTAAAATATCTTGCTTTGCAGAAAGTAGTAGACATACTAGAATAAAATATGTTGCTTTTATATCATTTATATACATGTTTTCTATGGTATGTGAGACTTCTATGAACTTCAGTATTAAGTGCTATATTGTCACGTGTGTGTCTGTGTATTAAGCAATGTTGAGCAATTGAAGTCACATATTACATCATAATTTTATACTACAATATCGATATTGCTTTTATTATATTGCACATTATATTACTATGTATAATATTAGTAGAGCCGAATGAACCGACCGAAATATTATTCGGCCAATTAGGTACGGTTTCTATTTTCAATTTGGTTTTGAAATCTATGAAACTGAAATAAATAATTCGGCTTAAAAAATTCCCATAACTGGCCAAACTGGCCGAATGATCACCCAGTGAGTGAGCCAAGTCGGTTAAGGCCTTAGGCCGTACGCGTGTAAGGCTAATATAGCCAAGGTGTTTCCCATGTACTAGTCTTCTGTCCATGCATTGCAACGGAACATAATACTAATACTAAAATAGCATTTTTTTTCTTTCACACTAAAAGATAATCATCCAATTAAAAGAGGGTGATACATATATTTGCGAGCATCACATTAGGGTAACATAATAGAACAAGTACTCCATATGACATATGTAAATGAACAAGTAGCAAACAACATTTTCTAGATAGTATCCAGATTGGCTTCATTTACCACAGGCACATCACAGCAAGAATTTCTTCTACGTGACAAGCAATTGGCATGGGTACAGTAAGAATTTCTTTCGAGATACAAGCAACTGGCTTGGGTACAATTGTATGTTTCATTGTTATCATGGAACGAATGAAAATATCTTCATGTGGACAAGGTTGGAGCAATGGTAAAAAAAAATACAAATGTAAGAATCCTCTACTATCCTCTACAAAGCTATGGAAGAAATGCTTGGAATTGTCGGAGCTACACCACAGGAGAAATTTGAAGCAGTATTTGGTGCAGGTAGGGGGGAAAATGCCGACAGTCTCGGCCCAGCAACTGCTCAAAGGATTCTGTCGAGGTCGCTGATGAAATTGGAGGCTATAGATGTCAGCTTCTTTCCGGTCTCTCCAGCTATGTTCAATCTTGAGGGAAGGCAGATCCTAAGAAGCCTGCAGAACAATTCCAGGAAATGAGAGAAGTTAGTTGTGCAAGTTACATGTACCATCTCTACATGCAATCTTTGAATTGTCTTCGGTATATTAAAGAGTATGCAATCCTGATTGTCGGAAGCTAAATATGCACAAAAGACCACATGGAAAGATATTTTGTTGATGAGATCTGCAGCACTTATGTCTAGGTAATTAGAATCGTCCACATCGTGTCCAAAAAGATCAGCGCTTGAAATGGATGAAGAATCCTGTATTAAAGCAACAGATGATCTATAAGGAAAAAGAAAATTTCTCCAGAATATTCAAAAGAAGTTTACTAACACATGAATATAAGCCCTAGAAAAAAATTGTTCTGATTCTGAAACATGAATACTTCATAGGAGAGAGTAGCTTAAACTGGTGTGTGTGTGTGTGTGTGTGTGTGTGTGTGTGTGTGTGTGTGTGTGTGTGTGTGTGTGTGTGTGTAATAGTGTGGTGATAAAGTAATACGTACCGAAAACTTTTGAAGGGACAGCTGCGCCTCCTTCTCTTCTCCGCTTTGATTACCGAAATGATGAAATTGTCTTTGCATTAGAGAATTTTTTTCCTTGCTTCATCACTTTCTTGTATCTGAAAGGTATTGCATCCAGAGTCAGACTGGATAATAGTATAAGTAGAATCTACCAGAGAAAAACATACTGCAGCACAAACAACCACATTATGTATAAGCTACTTTCCACGGTAGTTTCCAATGCACGGTAGTTTCCAATGTTCAAGGCTTGAAGTGGTAACGCCAGTATCAAAATCTAACCTCATCAAATTCTCAAACGAACATAGCACGCTGCTTATTGCGGTAACTTTGCAAAGAAACATAGCACGCTGCTTATTGCATACTAAAGAAGCGAGCAACATAAATAAGGAGCTCGTTTAGATGTTAGACAAGCTATCTAAAACCAAGCCATTGAATACAGCCAAGCGTGCATGAAAAGAATACAAAGACCATTTGTAACAAAAAGAACATGCTAGCAAATGTTTGCAAAGAGCTGAGTTTCTCTAAGTTAACAAGAGATGTCAGATTTTTATGTAAAAACTATAGACTAGAGAACAATAATTCATAGAGGATAAAAGCGCCCTATGCAAGGATGAAGCATAGAAGAAAAGGACATCATGAAACTCAAAAACAAGAGAAGCTATAAGAAGCAACAAGATCCAGTGTAGCAGTTTGTATAGTAACTCTTATAGAGTTAAATCCCGCAAACCATTACATTAATCAGAAAAATTAAATCAATGTGTCATTTCTCTTACTGATGTAGCATTAACATCAATGCGGCTTTTACCTGAGTCTTTGAGACAGTTGTGCTTGTTTTTTCTTTGGAACCCATTATCCATTCCATACTCTTGAATGAAGTTTGATGATTTTGGTGGTGCTACATGGCCAGTCATCTGAGCTCCTCCAGTTCTTGAATCAGCTGATGGTTCATTCTCTACATATTCGAAACATGAATGTAAGGATGGGCCACCTTTTGCGGCTGAAGTAGTCAGTGATGTCAAAGCAGGTTTTGGCTCTTCAGGTTTCTGGTCATACAGGCTCTCATTTGGCTACCATAGAAAATGAAAAATGGCAAAGGTCAGTCCTTAATTCCCACAGCATATAGCAAGCAGAGTAAAAGTATTTTAGAACTTGGGCCATGCATTAATCTGAAGAGGCATAAAGCTGCATAAATTGAGAAACAAGAATAGCTCCTTTGATCTGTAGCATTACCTTTGTAGTGAGCTTTCGCACACCAAGCCCTCCAGTCTTGCCTCAAACCTTCTTTTCACCAATGGGCTTTTTTTGCAGAGAGCTGAGTTTCTCTAAGTTAATAAGAGATGTCAGATTTTTATTAAAAATTATAGACCAGGGAACAATAATTTATAAAGGAAAAAAGCGCCCTATGCAAGGATGAAGCATAGAAGAAAAGGACAACATGAAACTCAAAAACAAGAGAAGCTACAAGTAGAAACATGATCTAGTGTAGCAGTTTGTATAGTAACTCTTACAGAATTAAATCCCGCAAACTTTTACATTGATCAGAAAAATTGAATCAATGTGTCATACTGGAAAACATTGTACCTCCATATTCATGTTATGAATATTGTGTGTGTATTGATATGAGACCCAAAGGGTCATATATATAGGAGAGTACAAGAGATATGCCATATAGAGATAAGGCATATATGGAATAGAATCCAAACTCTATCTCCTAATACAACTCTATCTCTATCTTCTTAACACCCCCCTCAAATGCAAGGCGTATGCAATAGCATTGCATTTGAAAAAGGAGTTAACATTTAAACAAGAAAAATCCGAAATCCGAGTCTTGATAATGTCGTCGTTGCGTGCAGCCTTGGAATAAACTGTCAAATCAAGTCGAAGAGGAATAGATAGATGCATGATGGCGCAGATCGAAGCTCGAGATGGCGGCGGCACAGTGCACAAGAAGCGCAACGGAGGCGCAGTGCAGAAGAAGCGCGGCGTTACAAGCTCGTCAAAGAATAGAGCGGCGGTACGCCATGCAAAATAAAATTCCTACACTTCTATAATCGACAATAAATTTGTGGACTCGCACGGCTTGGACGAACTAGAGATTAGAGACTACGGATTTTGATGGACGCAACGAAGACTCAAAGAAAGATAATTAAAGACCGACTCATCGAAGCGAGCGGCGTAGCGGCGGTGGAGTCGGCGGGGTCGGTAACGGCCGACCTCGGGGCGACGGAGTCGGCAGAGCGACAGTGGAGTCGAGCGCGCAATGCACAAGCGCAACGGAGGTGTGATGCGAGGCCGGATCGGCGGCGAGGCCGGCGCCTCGGGCGGTAGCCGAGGGCGGCGAGCACGGCGGAGCCATGCGAAGCGGCGCCGCAGGCGGCGCAGAGGCGATGGGGAGGCCGGATCGGCGGCGAAGAGGCGCCTCGGGCGGCAAATGGAGGGCGGCGAGCACGGCGGAGCCATGCGGGGTGAGCGGCGGCCGGCAGCAAGGAAGCCAATCCGGACGAGGACGGCAGAGCGACGGTGGTGAACCGGAAACGAGGAGGCGGCGTCGGCGCAGCCCAACAAGATGGCCGCCCCCGGGAGCAGAGAGAAGCCGGCGAGATCGGGGGATCGGCGAGGCGAGTCGGCGACGGCAAGTCGGCGACGGGCGGCGCGGGGTTCATCGGCACGCACACGGTGCTGCAGCTGCTGAAGAAGGGCTACGACGTCACCGTCGTCAACAACTTCGAGGCGCTCGACCGCGTACGCAAGCTCGCGCGGAGGCGAGAGGAGGGCATGCAGAGGCCCGAGCAGATCTTTGCTGGCGCGGAGGCCAGCGGTTGCAGCAGGTGGAGCGCGGCAGCGGCGTCTGATCTGGAGGCCGGAGCCCGCCATGGTGGTACCCGTGTACATGCATAGTACCCGTGTACATGCATGGCACTTGTACATGCATGCATGGCAGGAGACGACGGTGTATGTACATGCATGGCACTTGTACATGCATGCATGGCAGGAGGCGGAGCAATGGGTTGGCCGTCCATGGGGGGTCGATGATCACGTTCACATCACGCGGCAGCCGACCGTGTTGTCGTCGTTGAAGAAGCGCAGATCGAAGCGGGACGGCTGCGGCCGGAGCATCGCCATCGGCGGCGGAGGAGGCGGCATTGGGAAGTGGCCGCCGTAGTACGGCGTCCCGTTCGCCGTGTAGTACGGTATGTACAACCGATCCACCGGATCGACGACCGCCGAGAATCAAATCGTTCCTTCGATTTCTTTGTTGAGCAAACCACAACGCAATGCATTTGCCGCCGTTGGGCGGCGGTGGTGCAACCCAACAAGATGGCCGCCCCCAGGAGAGATCGATTCTCCCGGGGGCTGCGACAGTGGAAGACGAACGGAGGCTAGGTATGGAACCTAGGTTCTGATACCATGTTATGAATATTGTGTGTGTATTGATATGAGACCCAAAGGGTCATATATATAGGAGAGTACAAGAGATATGCCATATAGAGATAAGGCATATATGGAATAGAATCCAAACTCTATCTCCTAATACAACTCTATCTCTATCTCCTTAACAATTCAGATGTTCAAAATTAGAAATATATTCAAAAGTTTGACACACTGATGTCCACCATAATGACACATTCAGCTATTCAAGCAACAACTGCATACTGATATTTCTACTGACTTCATGCTTGTTCAAGACTTACTTGTAGAGATACTTAATTCCGTGAAGAGACTGCAGTGTGTGGCCAAAGATCTCCTGAGCTGCAGTTGCTTATGAATAGTAAGCAAAAGTAGTGGCGCAGAACTGAATCACACTGCATAAAGAACAAGTATGATAATTCAATTGAGAGAGCTTCTTTGAGAACAATAAATATAGTGGAGAAAATTAATAGGTATGTGCTGCATTGTTATTGCATTTGTTAAGGTGGGGAAACATAGTCGATCAAATCAACAAAATTCGCATTCATGCAGAAGCCATTTTTCATCTACACTAACATGCCAGAACATAGGCCCAAGCTAGGTCCATGCTATATGGTTGCTTTCAGAATGTGTACTCCCTGAGTATCACACTTTACTGACTAATAAAGGACACCATTGCCCTGACGTTATGTATGGAAACAACTTTAGAGAAATACAATAGTCTGCAATAAATAGCTACTATCTTCTCTTATCACTGTGAAAATGGAATTTACAGCATTCAACACTTCATCATAAACTTACAATAAAACACGCACATCTAAAAGAAAGCCCCGGTAGTATACCTGATGGAGCGAAGTAGGATGAGTTCAACATTAAACAGGAAAGAGTTCATCAAAGTTCCTCCCCATCTGAAATAAGTTACATGGATTGTTAATGAATGCCAAAAAGAGACCTCAAATAGAAGAGTACATCATGGTGAAAACATATAGGCCCCTAAAAATGGTTTTGGTAATTAATGAATTTATGTGAATATGGGACTAACATGTTTATTGAGTGCTTAAAATGTTTAGTCCCTAAAATAATGATGAGACGCATGCTAAGGGTCAACATGAAAATCAAGACAAAGGTATATGTAGACTAGAATCCCTTTTTCACTTTTATCGGTCTTACGAGAAAGGGTGGAAGACCGGATTATAGGATAAATGTTGTACCATTAAGAGAGATCATGGTTAGTAACTTGATAGCATATTCTCGTACCATTTGGATCAATTTAGGATCATGCATTCTCTTAAAACTAAAATTTTAGCAAATCTGTGCTTTGTCTGGAAAATCAGAAGTACCGGAGTGCAAACGGCGATACTTCTGTTTCCAGAAGCTCCGTCAAAATCGAGCGAAACTTTTTTTTCAGAGAGCACCCTCGGAGTCACTTTTTTCTCTGGGAAAATAGAAGTACCGAAGTTTCAACAGCGGAACTACCGTAGAGCGGTAGTGACGCAACCTTAAACGGTACTTTCGAAGCACGGAAGCTTCAAAAACCCGGGCGGAACGTTTTTTTTCAGAGAGCGCCAACTCTTGGCGTCGAATCAAACGAAAGTATCGTGCCAAAATTTCAAAACTTCTGAATATCAGAACTACCGGGATTACAACGGCGGTAGTTCCGCGCCGACTTCCAACGGCTAGCTCAGAAACTCTGAAATAGCCGTTACTGTTGTGTCAGAATAAGTGCGGAAGTACCGGCCATTAAACAGCGTACTTCCACTCACCCTGATTTTTCAGGGATTGCCCTGTAACGGCTAGTTTTCATTAGTGAGGGTATAAATACTCTCCCACCTGCTCAAGTACAGATGTAAGAGACTCCATTGAACATCCTTGAACATTGGGCATTCACTCCATATCTCAATTTTACATGGTGCATTCATTTGAGGTCGTTGAGTCAAAACAAGTGCATTTCATCTCTAGATTGATCCTTTGGCACTTGATTGTCGTCAAGCGAAGCTGTGATTTTTTACTCTTGGTGTTTGCTGGCACCTGGACAGCTTGGCGGGAGCTTGCGCGGTGACTTTTTCAAGAAGGTTGTGAAAAAGACTGGCACCGACTTGTGAGTGGTTTGGTGTCCACCATCTTTGGATCGGAGGAAGGATAACCATTAGTAGATTGAGGAGCTGAGGCTTAATTAGTGGAGCCAGTCCAAGTCACTTGGGTTTCCTTAACATGGATTAGTGGAAACCGGCAAGTTTCCAATCACCACGGCAAAACATCGTGTGTATATTGGTTATTTCTTTGTCTCTTCTTTATGCTCTTGTATTTCTAGTTTATTGTGATTGTCATATTCTTTTGTGCTAAAACTATTTGTGTAAAGACTCATGCTTGTAGTGTCTTAGTCATACTAGAATTGTGTAGGTTTTAATTGCCTTAAAATCTTGCTATACTAAAATTGTAGTAATTGCTATTAGAAGGCAAGATAATTTTTAAACCTCCTACTCACCCCACTCTAGTCGGTTGTCCTTGATCCTACAAGTGTTATCAGAGCTTGGTCTCTCATCTGTTGGACTTAACCGTCTAGAGAGAAAGGATGGCTAGTGAGGGATTGCTATAGGAAAGACACCTGTTTTTGATGGCTCAAACTATTCTTATTGAAAAATTAGAATATCTATTTATCTTACATAATTCTAGCTCAAGCTAGAGAAATAGCGGTTGCCAACTCATCACGGAATGCATCCATGGTAGGAGCATTGGGTTCCATAGTAGACCCATTTGATGGAGCTACATATTTGTTATACCTTTCGGTATTGTCGGGACAAAGTTTGGATCACGATCGAGCGAGCAAAGTCCAAGTCTTCACCCCATGCTCACGAATGAAGTTGTGAAGAACCATAGTCGCCACAACAATTATCTTTGCTTGAACATAGGGTAGGATGGCATCTTGTAGAGAATTTGCCACTTCATTTTAAGCACTCAAACGATCTCTCAATAACATTGCGGATAGAAGAGTGAATGCGATTGAACCTTTCCTTAGGAGTCTTCGGTTCCATACCTCTATGCCACTCCGGCATATGATACCTCTCACCCTTATAAGGGCAAAGGTATCCAGGACGATTAGGATATCCCGCATCAACAACGTAGTATTTGCCTATAAATGTGAAAAATGACATAAGTTAGAATTTGTCAACAATTAAACAAACAATAAACTACATGACCATATGTAGATAACCATGTTACCTTGTGGGGGATGTGGAAAGAATTTTTCATCCAATCTTATCGCGATGTACAACACACTAGTGTCATGCATAGCTCCGGTTGCCCGTCGACACATATGTGAACCTCATGTCAAAGTCACAAATTGCTAGAACATTTTGAGTAGGTATCCCGACTTCCCAATATATCTCACTTGATCATCGGGTGACAAAGAAACTCTAATATCGTGCCATCAAGAGCACCAATACAATCTTTGAAGTGTGGATATGCTCTACGGTCATCTCTTATCCTCCTATGAGCAGTTGGAAAGTTGGGGTTCTTTGGTCTAATAAAATCTTTAGCCATGGCCATCAAAGAATTTAGGACCTCATCAAATTTTCTATGAATGGTTTCACCCGAGTGCTTGAATCGGTTTTGTCCCTTTCTATTGGATTCATTTCCAGCACAAATGAACAAGAAAATTCCCAACATCTCATAAGTGTTCATATGCAGCGATAATTTTAGACCGTACCTTCCTACCAACAAATCATGAAGGTCATAGAACATTTCGTGCTCATTGAGCTGCGAATGGCACTCACCCTGTCGTCAAAGTCTCTTGCAACCACCCCATACCACTGAGGTTTGATGTCCTCGGTGGATTTTTGTTAAGGTATAACTCAACATATATTTCTGCAACTTTAGCACCAGACATAATAAGATTCCAATATTCCATGCTCTCATTGTCGGAGTCATCACTATCACTATCATTATCAGTTCCAAACATCTGCAAATAGAGACAAAGGACATACATAGACCCAAATAAATAGAGATAAAGGACATACATAGACCCAAATAAATAGAGATAAAGAACATACATAGACCCAAATAAATAGAGATAAAGGACATACATATAGCCAAATAAATAAAGACAACAAATAGTGCAACATTAAATAAAATCATGTTTAAATGGCACACATAGAGCCACACAACTAGCCCAAAGACAATTATTCCTAGTTTCCATACTTGTCATTGTGCCTCTTCCTAAGCCAATTGAACATAATCTCTCTAGTAGGAAAAGTCATGAACATTTCCCTAAAATCCTTCTTCACAAATAACTGAGTGGCAATGTCATGCTCATCTGAACCATAGTCCGCACCACAATCCAAAACGAGATCCATCACTTCCTTGTTGTCACCCCTCTTGCCTCTTTGATGTAAAAGATGTGGCGATTCGAGACATCTTTGTGATTGCTTCTTGAATAACAAGTGCGGTGCTTGACTTCTTTTTCTTGTCTACTGCAACACAAGGTCTTTTATTTCCATGCACAATGGAAGGATTCACCTCCTGAACCTCCTCCTCTCTAGTGTCTACGTCATCATCTCCATCTCCATCTCCATTTTCATTGTCTACGTCAAAAGGTTGGTCTTGAGAATTAGGAATTATGGGATTATCACTCATAGGATTCCAATGATCTGCTTCCTCATTTGTAATGTTTCTAAACATATCTCTAAGCAAATCTTCATTTTGGATAGCCTTTTCCTAAACTTGCCACTCCCGGGAATTTCCTGTAAAAATAAGAACCACAAACATCAGTGCATCGAGTAATGGTAGAAATTATAAAATTTAGAGACATATACACTCACAGCTCTTATCTTCTTCCACCACTCATTCTCTATGCTAATGACCCCTTCAGATTGTCCCAACTGTACAGGTTGCCTCCTCTTCAATTTTGCCAAGCATCCAATCAACCTTTAACTTGTCCCACTTGTTTTTATTTGTGTCTTCGATAACATGATTCGGTCATCTGGAAAACCTATCCGACACCTTGGTATAACCTCTGAGTTCAAGTGGGTGTTTGGCGATTGCCTTTCCTAACTTGTTCGGCCATTAACTCACAAGCAAGTGTGACATGTGCATCGGTCCAATCCATTTGATCACCCTGACCATGATATTACACAACAATTTGTTCAAGCATTCATGTGAACATTCAAGATTCAAAGATGAAACATGCCGTCTTTATACTTAGCCATGTGAAAATGACTACAATCAGCATATAATCAGATTTACAATATCACGCCATCAATTATAGCCAACTACACAAGACTAAAAACAGCATATGATGAAATGAATGTTTTATAATTGCTCTCGAACATGGTTGCTCAAGATATTAAATCTTGGCCTTCTCATGCAAATGTTGAATATCATCACAAAGATCTCGCTAGTAATTAAGTTTTGAGCTCTAAATTATGTTTTCACCGTCAAAGGCCCACTAATCGATGAAACAATAGTTGTATATTTTCGAACCAAGACATCTATCATTTTAATAATTTCCAAACATGGAGAATGGACTTAAGTTTAGGTCTGCACTAGAAATAACTTCAACCAACCCGAAATATTCATAGCATGCTAGATCTCTAGGATTTCATGCTACAAATATCATCCACTATAGCAATTCACCGTTAATCTCCGGTATAAAATAACTAGAAGTGATATTCATAGCAAGGCCGACAGCGGCATGAGTAACATGCATGAGTGCATTTCTAAAGCTTGTTAATGATAGGTTCATTAAGATGCGATTATTTGCATCATATACTCCTACATGGCTATATTATCCGAGGACCGGGGTCCCCGAGGCCAACAAAACCACCTATAAGACCGAAAGCTACACGACCAACAAAACACGCATACATTAATCATTGTGCTCGTTAAACCCAAAACCACCGCCAACTTGACCGTTAAACCCGACACCCCAAAATTCCCATATCATCACAAAACCTCACAGAATACAACCTATACTCCAATCACACTCGTGCATTTTTTTGGTGTCAATGTTGCATCACCCTATACTCCAGATCCACAGGCAAGGCAAGACATTGTTTGAGACAATGAAAACAATCACATAGAGCTCAATCCTAATCCACACAGCTAGATCAATCTCAATATTCAACTAATTCATCACGAGCAAGTAGAAACAGAAATTCTTTGCAATCTTCCGCCTAGTGATACTCACATACGAGATGAAATGGATCACAAAATTCGGTGACATACCATGTCCTCCTTTTCTTCTTCGCAAGCGATTGCAGCCGGGGCGGTCGGTCGGCCGAGGCCGCCGCCGCCGCAATTGTCGAAGGGTCGGGTAGCCAACTCTCGGCGGCGTGCGAGGAGTAGATCCACGAGCATCTTGGTTCTTCATGACCGGGATCTTGGATCTATCCATCCCACCATCATGTCACCGTGGTGGCGGAATAAAGCGGCGGGCGTCGTGCGGGTGGGAGGCGGAGAAAAGCGCGGAGGAGAAGAGGCGTCGCGGGTGGGGCGGAGAGGAGAAGAGGCGGCGGGTGGGGGCGGAGAGGAGGAGGCGGGGGGGTGGGGCGGAGGAGGAGGCGGCGGGTGGGGGGAGAGGAGGAGGCGGGTGGGCGGAGAGGAGGAGGCCTTGGGTGGGGCGGAGAGGAGGCGTCGCGGGTGGGGGCGGAGCGGAGAGGAGGCGGGTGGGGCGGAGAGGAGGGCGGGGTGGGGCGGAGAGGAGGCAGGGTGGGGGAGAGAGGAGGAGGCGGGTGGGGCGGAGAAGAGGCGTCATGGTGGGGGCGGGGCGGAGAGGAGGCGGGGGGGGGGAGAGGAGGGAGGCGGCGGGTGGGGGCGGAGAGGAGGCGGGGGGGCGGAGAGGAGGCGGGCGGGGGCGGAGAGGAGGCGGAGAGGCGGCGGGAGGAGGAGGCGGGGAGGCGCGTCGCGGGAGGCGCGAGAGGAAGATGACCGTGCAGGGTTGGGGAGAAGAGGAGTCTCATTGGGTGGGGCAAATCATATCGAGGCGAATCGAGACGGAGGCAAGCGTGTAATGGCGGTGGTGGGTAATTTTACCAACTCGCGAGAGTACATAAGTCTGGTTTCGGAGTACCTTGAGGAGCTCCACAAAAACGTGGAGTTGGCCCTAGCTCTACCTTTTTCACAGGTGGAGTTTGTGGAGTTGGCGTGTTTGGCTAGCAAAGTTGAGGCGGAGCTGGAAAAACTGGAGCGGAGCAGTCCCAAACAGGCCCTTAGGCTCGGCTCGAGCTCGGCTCAAACTTGCTCGAGCTTGGAAGGCCAAGCTCTCGACTCGTTCTGATCCTATTCACATGTAGGCCATTTTGTATAAACATTTCATCGCATTGCCGTTTAACAGTACTAGTAATAAAGGCTAGTGGTCACTGGAAAGCTCATCCGTTTCTAGAGGAAAAATTGATCATATACCTCCTTTAGATGGAAATTGAGGATTTACCTCACGCCCACGTGTCGGTGACTTATGATGACCCCACGTGTCATTGAGATGTGGAGGTAAATCCTCAATTTCCAACCAAGGGAGGTATATGATCAAGTTTCCCTTCTAGAGGCGCACAAAACAACCCCATCCGAGGAAAAAATAAGGGAAAAATAAACGAAAACAAAAAACAAAAATTCAAGTCTCCTCGATCCCGTCGACCCACCGATCCACTCCGCTGCCCCGATGCCGGCGTTCAAGGCCCCGGCGCCGGGCTTCGCCGTCCGCTTCAGCCCGTTCCACGAGAGCCGCCTCCTCGCCGCCGCCTCCCAGCACTTCGGCCTCGTCGGCAACGGCCACCTCCTCGTCCTCGACCTCTCAGCCGCCGGGCCCGGCGGCCCCGCCCCCGCGCCGCTCTTCTCCTTCCCCACCTCTGACGCTCTCTTCGACTGCGCCTGGTCCGAGTCGCACGACTCCCTCTGCGTCGCCGCCTCCGGGGACGGCTCCGTCCGCCTCTTCGACGCCGCGCTGCCGCCCGCGCAGAACCCGGTCCGCCTCCTCCGCGAGCACGCGCGGGAGGTCCACGGAATCGACTGGAACCCCGTCCGCCGCGACGCCTTCCTCTCCGCCTCCTGGGACGACACGCTCAAGCTCTGGTCCCCCGACCGGCCCGCCTCCGTCCGCACCTTCCGCGGCCACGAGTACTGCGTCTACGCCGCCGCGTGGTCGGCGCGCCACCCCGACGTCTTCGCGTCCGCCTCCGGCGACCGCACCGCGCGCGTTTGGGACGTGCGCGAGCCGGTGCCCACCCTCGTCATCCCCGCCCACGACCACGAGGTGCTCTCGCTCGACTGGGACAAGTACGACCCCTCTATCCTCGCCACCGCCTCCGTCGACAAATCCATCCGTGTCTGGGACGTCCGCGCGCCGCAGGCGCCACTCGCGCAGCTCGTGGGGCACGGGAACGCCGTCAAGCGCGTCCGGTTCTCGCCACACCGCCAGGGCGTGCTCATGTCCTGCTCCTACGACATGACGGTGTGCATGTGGGAATACCGGAAAGAGGACCCGCTGCTCGCGAGGTACGGCCACCACACCGAGTTTGTAGCCGGGATCGACATGAGCGTGCTCGTTGAGGGGCTGCTCGCAAGCACCGGGTGGGACGAGATGATTTACGTGTGGCCATTTGGGAGTGATCCCAGAGCAATGTAACAAAACGCCTTCGGTATGTCAATTGTCAACTGATTTGGACTATTTCTGTTGAGCTTTACATTGGTTATACTAATACATGTGAGTTAACTCCTTGTGAGTTAAAAAATTGGAATAATGATCTTATGAGTTAACTTCTCCCCGTGTTGAATTAGACTGTCTTATACATTGCTAGTATGCTTAAATGTTGGTGTTAACAATGAGTGAGAATTTTGCATTTGGATAATGAATAGGGCTACTCTGTAATGTCATCTAGGTGGTTGGATTTTTAGGTGAATATATGTGAGATTTGGGGATGGCAATATTGTGTTTGTGTTGATAAGATATGCGTGGATTGTAATTGGAGTGTTGTTTGTCCTAGTATACCTTTGTATATGTGAAGTACTAGTACTTCACTAGATGTTTGTCCTAGACTCACAATAACAACAACAAAGCCTTTTGTCCCAAACAAATTGGGGTGGGCTAAGAATAAAACCTTCTCAAGATCAAAGAAATGAGAACCTTGAAATAAAAGCTACAATGCTAAAACCCTAAGCCGTACAACCTGCTATATGAGCCGAGAGCCTAAAAACACTGCCCCTAACTTTCTTATGGTTCCGGTATGTGAATTGCTAACTTTCATGGGCTCCTATCCAAAGCTAATTCTTTAGATACATTCCAATCCCTCAAGTATTTTTTAACTGCTTCCTCTCACGTCAGTCTTGATCGATCTCTATCTCTTCTTACGTTTTCAGTACGTCTTAAAATTTCACTACGTACCGATGCCTCAGGAGGCCTTCGTTGGAGATGTCCAAACCATTTCAAGCGATGTTGGATAAGTTTTTGTTCAATTGGTGCTACCCCCACTCTATCACGTATATCAATTGGTGCTACCCCATCCTATCATATATATCATCTCAAGCAATCGTTGAAGCTCCACCACAAAAAGAAAAATGTTTGTATTAAATATGGTATTAGTTTGTCGCATATATAAAGGTAGCAAATTCTATATTGCACAATGTGATAGTTGAATTATAATAAGCATATAATGAGACATGAGAAGCATATACCTAGATCCTAGTATCCTACAATGTAAGAATGGCACCTTTTTTTTGTTGGCACAGTTTCTCTCTGGGACCTCTTATTGTCCTACAGTAACAACCTTGCAGACCTTCTTGGCAAAATCTAGCAGTAATATGTTAAATTTCCATCTATCAGACATAAATAGGGTTATTTAGTGCAGTTTAACTAATGACCTGTGCTGTATTATCGTATTGGGTAAATATAGGTGGAGTTTAATTACTTTGTAATATGTACGCTTCGTTCTAGTGATCTTATATTGGCCCTGACAATGATAAATTTGTAGCTTGTTTAGTGATTTAATCCTGTGGACAGGTCATAGTATCACCTTTTGTTTATGTTGGTATTTAAGGTTGTCAGATATGGTAAGGTGTATACCAGGCGAAGGCCACTAGCTACGGCCGGTAATACGGCTAGTTAAACTGCTACCGAGTTGGGATTGATTCGGATAGCAGTATTCCCATCCGGAATCCAGTTCGGTTTCAGTATGGCAAGAGTCCAATAAGTAAGAGTTGTATTAGGCAATGGGAGATTGAGTTAGAGATGGAGTTAGCTACAAGTGTTAGGCATGATGTCTATTTAAAGGACAGGAAGTATTACTAATAAAGTTAAGCAGAGATATTACCTTCTATCTTCCTCCACCTCGTCTTCCTCCTCCCTGTCTGCGCAGGCTCCTCCCTGTGCCTTCTCTGCCCTTCTCTGTTCCAGATCTCCAGCAGCACGGCTCCAGCCGGGAGCCAGCATCCCATCCCTGTACTATTGTGTTTGTGTTGATAAGATATGCGTGGATTGTAATTGGAGTGCTGTTTGTCCTAGTATACCTTTGTATATGTGAAGTACTAGTACTTCACTAGCTGTTTGTCCTAGACTCGTTGAAGCTCCTTGTTATTAAGTCGCGCGACTAGTCGCGACTAATCGTCGATTAGTCGACAAGTCGGCACACAGGCACCGACTAGTGCCATCGACTCGACTAGTTGCACTAGTCGGTCGACTTGTCGACTAGTCGGCGACTAGCCGCGACTAATCAGCCAGCGCGAGTTTTTTTTTCTGTTTTAGACTCAGTTTCGATGCATTCTTCTAGAGCAAGATCCGAGTATTCTTCCACTCGAGCACGGGTAGCGATGGCAAGTAGTAGTGGTGATAGAAGGCAGTTAGTAGTAGAAGCAACAAGCAAGTAGTAGTGGTGATAGAAGACAGTTAGTAGTAGAAGCAACAAGCAAGTAGTAGTAGATTAGTCGACGACTAGTCGGGATTAGTCACGACTAATCTCCAAGTCAGTAGCATCACGACTCGACTCGACTTTACGACTTAATAACCTTGTTGAAGCTCCACCACCACCACCAACAACAACAAAACCTTTTGTCCTAAACAAATTGGGGTGTGCTGGTTATTTAGAGGGAAGAAGAGGAGGTGGCTAGATCCAAGAATTCTAGCGTTAGGTTTTCTTCGTCCACCTTGTCTCCTTCCATTGTTGGAAGAGAGTTTGAGAGAGGGAAGAGTGGTACTGTGGCTGCACCTTGTAATCATCCATGAGCTTGTAAATATCTTTCTATATTGAGAATCAGTCAAATGTTTGTCTCAATCATGTTCTTGTTTGTGTTCGTGCTTGGTCTTGCTAGTTCTTGAGCTTGATTTGTGATTTGGTGTTCGTGGTTGTTCTAGCTTGATCTCTTGCTTGAATTTCCTTATTAGGACATGTGAGAATAGATCTGGAAATTCTCATATCTTAGATCCTCATGAGAAAGAAATAATTTGTCAATTAGGGCTTTTGGTATTCTTGTGACCTAGATCGTTGCTCCTCGATTCAGTGGATTTGAGCCCAAGAACCTTGATTGGTTTAGGTTTCTGATGGATTGAACATGTCTCATGCAAAATTTAGATGTGTTTGGATGAGATTTGGGAAAGCTCTTGAGATTTAAGCTTTCGTCTGAGAGAATTTCAAGTCTGGGAACAGGGGACCAGTCAGACTGGCCCTGGTCCAGCTATCAGACCAATACATCCCGACGGTCAGACTAGGTGGAAGGGTCAGATCGGTCCATTAATGGACGTCTGACTGGCTCTGGCTGAAGGCTGTTAAATTTGTTGGCTCAGGTTTCTAGCTTTGTCTCGCCAAGTCTAAGTGGTGTAATATGAACTTGGTGACTCCATAGTCATTTGAGTAAAGATTTGAATACCTGAAGTGGAAGAAAGTTTCGGGAATCATTCATCCTACTCTGATTGTCGGCAGCGGTCCTACAGCCTTTTTGACAAGACTTCGGAAAATTCATTGTGAATCCTTATTTGACTTTGGAATATCTAGGTTTTCACATGTGTTGCCTACTTGAAATTTTCCTACCAAGCCCCTCATATAAGCCTTTTGTAGAAGTAGGATTATCTTGGCCTCTAGCATGTGTGGAATATTTGAGCGACCAAGAGTTCATTTAGGTCAGCAGAAGGGTAATTATTGATGGAGATCTAGTACAAAACTATGGGCATGTTCTTTTTTGCTGTAGTTTGTGGCTTTTGGCTACGGCTTGTGATTTTTGGGCTGTTTGTACGAGAGATTACAGAGTAACAGAAACTCACGTGCGGTTTTTGCTGGTATAAATGAAGTCAGTAAAGTATGTACTACAATTAACTAGTAGATCATATCTTGAAAAAATATTCCATTTAAAAGCTAGTTACTGTAGAAAAGCCGAAAAGCATCTTTTAGAAACTGAAAAGAACATGGCCTATGTTGTTTTGAAGAAAGCAAAGCATGAAGAATGCCATTACATTGCAAAGACAAACTCAAACTCCATCGTGAGCAAGCAGGAAAGAACTCCATCCTTCGTGCTATGCCAGTAGATGTGATCATGTGATCACCAATACATATCGTATCTCAAGGGAGAAAGCCCAAAACCTTAAGAATAACGGGGGAGAAGAGTTTGGTGCATTCACTCCAAGGTATCAACAACAGAGCTATCGGAGATTCCGAGAACTATCCAGCTGAAGAGTTCTCTTCACACCAATGCGTTACTGTGAGAAAGCAAAGAAAAATAAAACACTACAAGCATGTTTCTATGTGGTGGCTCTGTGTTTTGTCTTTAAAGAATATTGATAAAAGCCCTTGTTTCTTGATGGATTTTTCCCCTGTTTCCATTTGCAATCATACCAATACTGGAAACTACGTAGCTAGATGAATTAATTTGTTGTTGATTGCTATTTTCAGGGCCATAGGGCATATTATAGCTGGAAGGATGCTCCCAAGTCAGGGTTCGAGGGTTAATACCGTGTTATGTTGCTCACTGTAATAACAACAAGCATGAGTTTCACTTAGTTATCAGCACACTCTATTGATCACACTCAGCAAGTTGCAGCAACGGTGACCGCACCTTCTACCGCAGTGCTATTGTCAGAAAATGTAGCAGGTGTTGCCAGAAACTCCTCGTAGCATTACATTTTTGGCACTCATACATGCATGCTACTTAAGCGTATCTTAGGTTATACTTTACAAGACATAGGGTCTGTTCTTTTTTGCTACAACTTATGGCTTTTGTCTGAAATTTTTAAATTTTGGCTGTTTGCGACAGAGATTACGGAGAGGGAGGTACTCACTTGCGATTTTGGTTGATACAGATGTTAGGCTTTAAACGTGTACTACAATTAAGTTGTAAATCCCGTCTTAAAAAATACTTTATTTAAAAGTTAGGTACTGTAGCAAAAGCCAAAAGTCACTTTTAGAAGCCGTAAAAAACATGCCCATATATCTTCCTTTCTTACATAGGCTGCCCTGCGGTATCTCAGCAGTAGTATGAGGACAAGAAGATGGAGGAATGCCTTGCAGAAATGGCGCGGATCCTCGTATGTACTGCTTTCCCCATGGCCAACTGCTGATGAGCACCTGTGAATGGCGACACATAACTATTTGGCGCATTACAATTTCTCTTTTCTGCCTATCTACTTTTGCTTTGATTGACTGGGTTTCCTTTCCCCCCTGCTTTGCTTCCAAGTTGCACTGTAATTGTTGATTTATCGCAAAGGTTCTAGCGACCCAATGAAGTGTACCATGAGTGTTAATTGCTGAATCTGATCCCCGTGTGATTTCCATGGGGCCATGGCCGTTAAATTTTTGTTGGTACTTGGTATAGTGCGCTTGGCGTTGGAGACTAGCTTCTTAATTTAGATGCGGTGTAGACAACTTATAAATTGGAATTAAGCTGGTACACAAGATGGTCGGTCTGTTTCTTTTCTGCATAATTTTGTGTAGTTAGTTCTATAACACCGCTGTAAAGGCCTTTACTTGTAATACATTGTACGAGTGCTAATGCTATGCTCTAACCTAAGAATGCTGTATTTTTTTCCATGAGAATAATCAGTGCAGTGTAGACATACACACACAGTGGTAGTGGGTCAATAATCATTTGAGGAATACTTTGTAACTGTAATGGAGCCACTGAGACTTGAGTCAGGAGGTGCACAGATGGTGGGAGAAGAATGTCCTCTACCACTTGATCGGCGGCTTTCTTATGGAAAATGGGAGGTGAAGAAAATGGAATACAGAAGCTTGCTAAGTTGTTTCACAAGATGGTCGGTCCATAATTCCTTTCCTGCAAAATTTTGTGTGGTCAGTTCTATAATGTTGCTGTGTGAAGGAACCTTTTTCACTTTCGCAGTTCTTACTAATCTATTGTGATTATTATTAATAATGCAATAGCCTTTGTTCCAACCTATCAATGTTGTATTCTTTTCCATTAGAATAATTAACCAGTGTGTATGAAAGAAAATGTAGTGGGTCAATGATCATTGGGGGAATACTCTCTCCTTTCTTGCCTAAATGCACTGTGCTTTGAAAGTGTAATGGAGCTGGCCAATGAGAGCCATGGAGAGCAAAGATGGTGGGAGAAGCACGATTGGATCTTACAACTAGAATTCCAACTTGCTTTTACACATCAAATGTTTTTTTCCTTCTTATTTGTTTATTTGCCTATTTATTCAGATTGTCTATTTATTCAGATTGAGAATAAGACAGAAAGGTCTCTCTCCTTGCTCGTTGCACATCAAATGTTTTTCCTTCTTATTTGTTTATTTGCCTATTTATTCAGATTGTCTATTTATTCAGATTGAGAAGAAGACAGAAAGGTCTCTCTCTCCTTGCTCGTTGCACATCCAAGTAAGAGGAGAAAATGACTTTGCATATTCATTTGCATCATTCGCTAGTATTTTACCCACATCTGTCCAACCAATCCTCTGTAACGAATACGTGGCACTTTGCCACGCAATGGCAGTGCTCTGAACACGAAGCAAAAGCCAACCAATCAGAATATTCCAAACAGATGGGACCACCAAAAACACACTCGAGGTGGCGCGAGAAAAACGCATGCAAGGCAGGACAATTTGTCACTGTAGCAGACAAATGGGCCAAACGAAAATTCTCCCTCCTAATACATTATGTTCGATGATTGATGACACCGATGTAAGTTGGCCCACGTTGCCATCTCTTGCGTGCTCAAAATATAGGTAGTGCACCAATCGGTCCAAAATTATGGCTTTTGATTTGTACTGTATAATCGTATATCGTAATTAGAGGGATGAATAATTGTCTCCGCTTTTTGATACCTGAAAATAAATCTTAAATCAGAAAAAAACAACATAACTTACTTGATATAGATTTCGATCACAAGACGTTCAACCGCTCGCTCGATTGCTTTGCACGTGCTCGATGAAGGTTTCGATCGCTCGGCATTCGACCGCTCGCTCGACCGCTTTGCACGTGCTCGATGAAGGTTTCGATCGCTCGATGTTCGACCGGTCGCTCGACCCCTTTGCACACCGATGCTGCTGGCAATGATCGAGTTGTCGTGATCGAGTGGTCGTACCAACATGTGATCGGGCAAAGTGAAGTCGACGGAGGGACGCTATCTCATCAAGCACTGCTCGGAATAAGAACAAGTTGAAGACAATGCTCAGAAAACACGCTACCGATGCCAACTAACTTTTCTTGGAATAGATCTAATTTTTATATCCGAATCATGTTCTGTGGCTACAAAGTGCCCTCGCGGCACCCCTCAAACCCTAACACAAAAAACTCTAAGAGCTTTCTCTCGAAAAGCTACCTCAAAGCCCCAAAGCGCCATCTAAACACTTAGCATCTCCCTACTTTTATATGCTAGAACTTTAAACCGTGTCCTCCTCAATACGGATACGAAATCCTAACTAATTTCAAAAATTAAGAGACCCGAAACCCTTCCGAACATAGGTTTTTCAAAACCTTCCAGTTATGGACACTTTCCATAACTCTTTCCAACTCATCACGTCTCGAAGTCTCTAAGACCGCACCTCTCGTAGCTTCTTCACGTATCATCCACCTTTGATCTCTACATGTTGCAACGTGGGTCTGACCACCTTGTGACATCCTCGACCACCTGGACCTTAGATTTTCCCTCCTAATCCCGATCCTGCTCGTCACCGACCATAATCGTCTCCACGCCCAACCTGCACATGTAAAGACTAAAGAAACTTTTTCCCAGCATAAGTCTTCCCAACTTGACCGACATTAGTCCACACATGCAAATCAAACCCTTAACCATCAATAATTATGAACCAAATTATCCACTACCACAATTTCCACGCTCTCCAAAAATCAACTTCAGACCACTCAGAAAGGCGATCTGTCCGCCATGCACAGGCCGGTCAGATCACTGGTCGATTAGACACGAGTACTCAAACTACTTGAAGGCTACAAGAATTGAAGCACTCGGAGCCTACAAGTACCGATCGTGAAGCCTACGGTAACTGATCGCAAATTCTACGACTACCGATCACAAAGTCTGCGACAATAGATCGTGAAGTCTACGACTATGACAACAGATCGCTAAAAAAAGGCCAAAAGCCAAAAAGTAGAAATTAAAAAGACAATATGTTCTAAGTGATTTATGTCTTTTAAAAATCAGAAATCAAAAGCTGAAGTTGTTTAGAGTAGACCATAGTATGGCAAGGATATGGTGATAATATACCACGGCATGTCGTGTAAATGAAAAAAAAAAGACAGACGGATTACCCAAGATGCAAACCAGGAGGTCGATACGTAAAGTGTCAATTCATGCAAGAAGCTAAGAACTGTGTGCGAAAATCGGCAGAGCCCTGTAGCTAGCGCACAGCAGAAAATCGCTGCAGCAAGGTACTGTGCCGAAAAACCACCGTAGCAAAAACGCTGCTTTGAGTCTTCGCTCTTCATCTGAAATCCAACGGCTGTGAATCGCCGATGGCAAAGATACTGTGCTCCCGGACGAAGAAATACATGACGAGTAGCATGGCCTTTGATCGTGCAGTTTGTGTGTACTATGCTATGCGCTCGCAACAATCGACCCAAGTTAGCAGGTCTTGACTTTTCTATACTATTGACAGATCGACTTTTAAATGAAGTATTTTTTTAAGACAGGATCTATAAGTTAATTGTAATACACATTAAAAGTCTAACATCTGTATCAATCAAAATCACAAACGAATATCTCTCTCTGTAATCTCTATTACAAACAATTAAAATTTAAAAATTTTAATTAAAAATCATAAATCGCAGAAAAAAAAGAGCAGGCCATAACGTCCAGACCTCGCTACTGCGATAGTGACGTCCGCCTCCCCTCCCCTCCAGCCGGCCGATTGGGACGTCAACATTTGGATCAAGGCCTGTTTGCAGATAGACCCCCATAAAACCTGTATTGTGCATGACCCCCAAGTTATCGCGCGATCCTTGTGCATTTTATACGAGTTATGGAACAGCTTTAGGTGCTAAGGTGCTGTCAGGACTACCGTGTGGAACATATACATAGCGGCGTCAGTTTGCTTATCTTGAATAAGAAATTCACTGGTGTGACGACTAACTGATGAATACAGAATGCTGCACTGGGTGGGACGCACCAACTTGAACGGGTTATTAAAGTATGGAGAGATTGGGGGTAGCAGCAGTAGTCGAGTTGAAGTGTGACTAAGAATTTTTGTTTGAATATTGATAAATATCATTTAAATATATTTTTAACTATCATTCAGACTTATGACCATTAGATTAAAAATTCAACGGTCATGAATTCTCCCCCACCCTCTCTAAAAAAATCTCCTCCTCTAAAAAGGGACCGTTGGATTCAACAATCTCAAATCTAGATAATTGTTAAAAAAATCATTCGGATCATGGCTAGATACACCCGTTTGTTTTAAGAGCGTTTAAGAAAACCTTACTTTTGTCGCATGAATTTGCAATGTCTCGGCGTGGCGTTTCACGTCATCTTGTCTTCATGGTCCACTAGAGGTGGAAATTAGAAACCGCGGAAAAGAAATTCAAGGGGAAAACAGCGATCAGATCATTGCGCGTCACGTGTGATGTAGGCTCCATTTGACAATTAAGAACATGATTCCATTTTATTCAACTAAGTACGACCATTCGATGTATCTAGCTCTCAGGATGTACAATATTACAAAGCATGCAAAGTGTTGAATTGAACCGCAGTTCAACTGGCCTAGATTACAAACTTTACACCCGTATTTCAAGTGTTGATACGAGGTTAATTGGCGACTTTTCAGATTCGATCTTTTAAAAAAAACGGGTTCTCAAATTCGAACTTATGGTTTCGAATTAGCTAAGTCAGGCCTATATATTTTAGAATGTATATATATGTATCATTTGGTACACCATTCGGTCTAAGCTAACCCCCTTTCGTAGATTATGGTCATGTTCTTTTCAGCTTCTAAAAGCTGCTTTTCGGCTTTTCTACAGTAACTAGCTTATAAACAGAATATTTTTTTCAAGATAGGGTCTACTAGTTAATTATAGTACATACTTTACTGACTTCATTTATATTGGCAAAATCACATGTGAGTTTCATTACTCTGTAATCTCTCGTACAAATGACCTAAAAGTCACAAGCCATGACCAAAAGCCATAAGCATGACCAAAAAGAACAGCCCTATGAGCCTAGCTCAGGTTGGTTGGAGGTGTAGGTGTACCACCCCACCACCGAGAATCGAATCCTTTTCGGATCAAATTTAGATGTTTATTCTTCTTCTTCTTATTGAAAAGATACGTGGTTCTTCTAAATATTTATTTTTCTAAATCATGATTTATAGCATAGTTAGTAATGGAATCTCGATTTGAAAAACATGTGTGGCACCACTACTACAGACAATGTTAGCATAGATGGTTCAAAACCATCATCGAGACGGTTGAACCGTCTGCGTTTATGTATCAGTGATAATAGTTGGTTATCATAGACAACTCCCACACCGTCTGTGATAACTTACAATACAGATGGTTTTTCTGAAAAATAGACAGTTTTTGTTATTAACCGTCTGTGATATGGTGTATATCACAGACAATTCGGTGTTCCAAACCGTCTGTGATATCGTGCATATCACAGACGATTTGAAACACCGAACCGCCTATGATAACTATTTCAACAGAATGTTGATTGCTCTTTTTCAGTTAGCCTCAGGATATGCTAGCCATGCTATCTGAAAACAAACAAGATAACATATATATAGCATAGGACAATCATTACATAAATCTCACATATGAATGAAACAACACAAATAGATCACATATATAACATGACAATCGTTACACATATATCACAAATGAATTAAATTGAATGAATTGTTTGATTAAGCACAATTGAGTGATTATAATTGAATCCAATGTTTCAACATCTAATCACCATTGCCGGTGGAACTCTCCAGTTTTGTTTATGACCTCTGCTAGTAAGAATTGGGAGAGATTTCCTCGAATTTCGATGAGTTTGTCAAGATCAATTGTACTTTCATCGAAGTCCACACGTTGTCGCTAGGAGTAATGTTAAGTCATTAATTAGCATGTGTGTATACATATACATATATATAATCAGAAAATAATGATTGTTGGAAGGTTGACAAACATATGGATCATTCATCTTAGCGTCCATGATTTCCTTCATATGGCGGCAAACGTAGAATCCACATATGTTGCCCTGTAGCTACTAGTGGCACTGCAAAAATAGAATTACATACATAGGTATTGTCAATTCTAAAGGCATTATAACAAAGTGTGATACACGATTGTTGTGTTGTAGCGGTACTAGAAATCGCGTCTTGTGTCGCATTGTGTCACTAGATTCCTTATGTCTCTCTCCCTGGGCAACATAAGCGCTAAACGACCTACGTGATTCCAAAAAAGTTAGTCTCGGCCATTGCAAATGAAGGAAGATTATAATAGAGTCATGTATGGAGGAAATGAGTTTACCTGTCAATTGCTTGTTGCACACGAATGAAGTCGTGGTTGCTCATAAGTAGTGAATCAATGTATATTACCTTGGTCCACTTTGGTACAATCACAATTAGAATTCAGTGAGACCTATTTATGTGTGTCACCATAGTGATTAATTCTAAGTTCATGTTGCGTATAAAGTACAAATGAAATATGTGTGGCAACTAGTGAAGCACTTACCCTTGGTTGAAGGGTACCATGATGTACTCCTTGTCACTGTGAGCAATCAATTCGCTCATTACGTAATCTTGGATGAAGAATGCATTATCATTGATGGATTGCTCAGAGACCAAGTGTGGGTCGAGGAAACCCATCGGTTGTCGCCGTCGTCGGACTTGTTGGATCATGTATCTATACATAAGTAAAGAGTAATGACATCTATCGATATGACGTGAATGTAGAACTTTATTGTATAGTACACTTACAGTGTCCAACATCGTAGAAGTGAGGCGTCTAGTTTGTCGAGATTGAATAGTAAAAATAAGTCTTCGAAAGTCATGACGAAGTAGCCCGAGTCATGGAGGAACTGTGTCTCCGTGTATCTCACAGTGAATCCACTGTGCTGGTTTGGCTTCATGTTGGACCTCTACACGTACCAGATATGCAATGTATTGCAAACTAGTGCAAGCCTAGGTAATTGTAACTCGGGGACCAACGACACCCGGAGAATGAACTTCCATTGCCAAGGAGGTGCCTTAATCTTTTTCGGTTGGGTCTTAGCGACTTGCTTACGATATATTTTCGACGGCGTCTCCACGGGAGCCGATGTAACATGCTTTAGAAACGGAGTTGGAGGTGGAGCCACGGAGTCGATGTGACAAGTCTAGGGCGATGTCCTCTTGGGCCACTGGATGTGGAGATCGCGGCTCGGATGAGTCGAGAGTGATGTCCCTCTTGGGGCACTGAATGAATGTGTGGACGACATCCCCTAATGTCATAATCTCTTCGTTTGGGGCTTCTCAAGAGGGACGGTCCTAAAAACATAATTAATCATGTCCATCTGAACCTTCATGAAACCAATCTCTAGTTGGGCACCATGCACCAGTGTCCCTGACATTCCGTCTTTTTACGCTACTCCGAGTGCCAACGCACTAATCTTGCATCCTTTTGGTTTGCAAATAAACGCTTCAAAAGAGAATTATAGGAAAATACCACAACACCTTAGTAGAAGGTCTTTACTTCATCTCGATGCCCTTACCATCATTGGAGTCATTTTTACACTTGTATTGGGATATTTTGCACACCAGACAAATATGTAAGTTAGCATACTCTTTACGGTAGATGATACAATCATTTGGACATGCATGTATTCTTTCTACTTCCATTCCCAATGGACAAAGAATCTTCTTGGCTTGGTAGGTGGCTCTCGGCAACATATTTTCCTATGGAAGCATGTCCGCTAGGAGACCTAACAATGCCGTGAAATTCTTGTCGGACCAACTATTGCTTATCTTCAATTTCAACAGTTCTAGAACAGATGACAACCTTGTGTATTATGGCTTGCAACCCAGGAACAAAGGTTTCTCCGAGTCCTCCATCAAGCCCTCGAATTTACTAAACTCTCTCACTATAGTTCTCTTCTACATCACGTAGCATCTGATCCAGATTGTCATCCTACGACCTATCCTCATTGAAAGCACAATCCACAACCGGCATATCGTTGTATCCCACGACAATGTCATAACTACCTTCTTGTGTAATCTTCTCTTCACCGTGACTGATCCAACATTTGTACTCCTTTCTGAAACCCCTTCGAATCAAGTGAGCTTCGATCCACGCTGAGTTGCTAAACATCTTTAGATTATCATAATCAATGTATGGACAATACATATGTTCCATCCCCTTTTTCAATATATCTAGCTCGGTTGCTCTTCTAAAAGTAGACATGCCATTAATGTACTATTCACTCACACGGTTTCTCAACGTACATCCAGTTTCAGTCCATCTACGCTACACATCTAACAAATGGGTGTCAAATTGGATTATTAGCGCTACTATAGCAAATCAGACTAGCTACTTAATTACACACATCTATATTAGGTAGCTAGCTAGCTAGCCATATATTCATGAAATAATAATATTAAGCAAGAATATATTGACATAAATTAGGATCGAGTATTTACCCATTCTAAAATTGAGCAAAGTATCATTATCTTTCTAAACCTAGCTAGCTAGCTAGCTATATCTAAACAAAAATCTAGCTATTATCTCTTTCTATTACAAGGCATATAAGTTATTAGAAGCAATTGAGTAGTAACCTCTGATCACCAAGAAGACGTATATAGATCTACAAGCGATATATTTTCACCAAACTCCCCAAAGCCGCCGCCTCGCTCCACTAATGCCGCGCAATGAAGACAGATCTGTGTCGAGACCACGTCGTTTGCTATTTAATAGCGCAGATTATCCCAGACGGTTCCAACCACAAACCGTCTGTGATACGACACTATCACAGCCGATTCGTATTAATAACCATCTGTGATAATTCATAGACGGTTATTTATACAAACCGCCTGTGATGTCCGCAATATCACAGACGGTTTGTTATAAGAACCGTCTGTGATATCCGCAATATCATAGACGGTTTTTTATACCAACCATCTGATGTATGCAACTTTCATAGATGGTTATTAACACGAACCGTCTGTGATGTCTCAATTATCACAGACAGTTCGTGTTAATAACCGTCTGTGAAAATATCACAGACGGTTGTTAGTATAAACCGTCTATGATAGTTTAAATACAGACAATTTTCTATGAACCATCTATGATGTAGCCGTCCAGTATAGTCTCTTTTGTAGTAGTGCACATACGCTCAACACATTAACACAAATATTTAAGAGGCAACTACACAATGCTATACTATTGGAATTGAAGCAAGCTTGATGTTTTAGCAAGTTTCAATGAAGTTTCATATTTAAATTGATTTTTACATGAGTTTCAAGTGGTTTCATGTTCCAAAACACAAGTTTCATGTGAGTTTCAAGTGGTTCTAGGTTCCAAAATGCAAGCTTCATGTCGTTTCATATTTTAAAATGCTAATTTTATGTGAGTTTCATAAGGTTTCATATTACAAAACACAAAGTTTCAGGTGATTTTGGGTTCCAAAATGAAGTTTTATGAGGTTTTATGTTCCAAAAATGCAAGTTTTTAGGTGGTTTCATATTCCAAATTGTATGTTTTATGAGGTTTCATGCTCCAAAATGCAAGTTTCACGAGGTTTCATGTTCTAAAATACAAGTTCATATGAGTTTCATGAGATTTCATGTTCCAATACACAAAATTTCAACATGATTTCATGAGTTTCAGGAGAAAAAAAAAGGAATATGCCATTTCAATGCAAAATATAAAAATATCATAATAAAACCACAAGAGACTTTGCAAACATTCCAAAAGTTTCAAGAAAAATCAAAGCTTCAAAGAGATGCAACAAATTGGGACTAGAAAACAACGACATCACCCAAAGTGGGCTCGGGATTTGCAACATGTGTTGATTTGGCAGCACGAGAGAGCATCCCGACTCCTGTTAGTTTGCTGCGCTATTGGCCCGTTGCGTCACCGACTCCGCGCCGATGCAAGCCGACCTGGCCATGCACTGCGACCACCACTATTCCCAAAATGTCACACACCGGTCAACGGTTGCTGCTCCCCAACATGTGGCGCCCCTTGCTGTTCTCCTGTGCCGCCACTTACAGCACTCACACAACTGCCGCCTTGCTCTAGATTAAGCTCACAAGCATGGAGAGGGGGGACAGAGAGATTGAGATGAGAGATGCAACAGGGTGACACCCTCGAGAGAACTAGTGGTAGGAGTATTGCTAAGTTTTTCACATTGTTGGAATCGTGGTTGTGGGATGGATTGATCGGACGATGAAATTCTGCCCCGTTGAAAAGCAAATAACAATATAGGGTTTTCTAGCAATTTTCAATATTTAATCATGTGATAGTTAACCAATTAAGATTACTCATGAATAAAGGATGGGCAGTTGTCTGGTGGTAGGAATGTGGGTGTTCAGTTCCATCCACCCAGATTTGATCTCTAGAATCGATGTGGTGTGTATTATTTATCTAGAGTGCAGCCATGTGTATGTGTTTAGTAGAAAAGTGTATATTCGTGCTCCGTGAGGTCTTAGAGCCTTCGCAAATTTTGCAGTTCGTGTGGTGAACACGCACTCGTCACTTGTGTGTGTGGTTTGTGTGAGTTGTGTGTCCTCCAAATAAGATATGTTGGCTTGGAACAAAGTAAAATTTTTTATGCGAGATATATAGATTAGATCAGTAACATAGGAAAATATGCAATGCTAATCACATATTTGAGCAAACTTATGTGCTCCATTTGTACAAACTTCTAAAACTTGAGACAGGGAGAGCATTGACGATGAGAGGGAGGGGAGAGGAGCAGTCCGAGGCCATCTCGTTAGATTGGGTCTAGTAAAATAGCATTGGATAGTAGCTCTTGTGATCAGACCCAAGACGCTAGGCTCCAGGCCTCGCCTCTCTCGGGCGAGTAAGAGCGTGGCTCCGCGATTCACACAGTTTTATAGTGAGTTTCAAATGTTGCAAATCCTGAGTTCTGCAGGTACCCAATCGCAAAAACGCGAGATTCCAAACATGAACTTCTGCAGAGCGAACTGATCCCCCTCTCACGCATCACCCTCCCATACAAATACAAGATACACTCGGACTTGCCCTCCCATCTCCACCTCCTCCCTACATGCGCCCCATCCCCCATCACACGCCGACGAGCCACCGCCGCCACAACCACACTCGCGTCCGCGCATCCGCGAGGGCGTCGCCGAGATTTTCCCCCACTGGTGGGAGGATCGGTTGGATTTCACGGTTCCGCGCGCGCGCAGGCGCAGCTAGCGATGGCCGCGCCCGCGGGGAAGGCGGCGATGGAGCGGCACCAGTCGATCGACGCGCAGCTGCGGCTCCTCGCCCCCGGCAAGGTCTCCGATGACGACAAGCTCGTTGAGTACGACGCCCTCCTCGTCGACCGCTTCCTCGACATCCTCCAGGACCTGCACGGCCCCCACCTCCGCGAATTCGTACGCCCCTCGCGCGCGCCGCTCCCTGCCCATCCCCTCCTATGTGGTTCCCATATCTGTCAACCACCTGTTCGACGCTATGCCCACACCGTCGGTTTGGTTCTCTTCGCCTCTGCAGGTGCAGGAGTGCTACGAGCTCTCGGCGGAGTACGAGAACGACCGGGACGAGGCGCGGCTCGACGAGCTGGGGAGCAAGCTCACCAGCCTGAGCCCCGGCGACTCCATCGTCGTCTCCAGCTCTTTCTCGCACATGCTCAACCTTGCCAACCTCGCCGAGGAGGTCCAGATTGCGCACCGCCGCCGGATCAAGCTCAAGAGGAGGGACTTCGCCGACGAGGCATCCGCGCCCACCGAGTCCGACATCGAGGAGACGCTCAATCGGCTCGTCTCCCAGCTCGGCAAGTCCCGCGAGGAGGTGTTCGACGCCCTCAAGAACCAGACAGTCGACCTCGTGTTCACCGCGCACCCCACGCAGTCCATCCGGAGGTCCCTGCTCCAGAAGCACGCGAGGTGCGGGCGTGTGGCGATGGATAACGAATCTCTTCTCCATTGCTTTCGTGCTCATGGAAATGCTGAATGTTTGCGATGTTGACTTGTTGTGCAGGATCCGGAATTGCACGAGGCAATTGTATGCGAAGGACATCACTGCTGATGACAAGCAGGAGCTTGATGAGGCCTTACAGAGGGAGGTAAATTAAAACAGAAATGTCAGTTTGAGATGAGAATATTATAAAGTCAATCATGACGTTTTCAGCATTAGCAAGTGTCCACCACAACCTTTTGATTATTTAACCGATTATCATCTCTACGACCTTTTTCTTTCTCGTGACGTATGGGGCTTTGGGCTTAACGAGTGGCTTTTGCAAATACTCTCATGTCATAACTTAGTCACTCCATATTATTTTTATTAGAATTAGGTCTCGCTCCTGAGGTTACTTAGCTGAAGCGGCATACCATTTTTTGCCTCTTTATCCGTGTGTTGCCTGTCATACTCCCAAGATCCTGCCAAATAATTTGGTTAAAACTCTATCTCCATGGTCTATAGGCCATTCTTTTATATTAGTTTATTGTACACATAAGACCTTGACATGACAAGTTGATGGGACAGAAACTGGTCAAATATGTACAACTACCTGAATTGCACGGCTAGATATTACATAATACATATGTTTATATTTAAAAATAAAGTTGTACTGATCCATCTGCACCATTATAATATGGAGTCTGGACCAATCAAAATAAACAATGTATATTTATGGGTGCAATCGAGTCGGATTCGGATGGATATTGCTTATAACGTACCCTAATCCTATGTTACCCGGATACCCCGATACGGATACGGATACGCGATACGGCGATACCGCGATTCGCCATTTTTCCAAAAACACCGATACGGCGATATTTATATATATATATATATATATATATATATATATATATATATATATATATAGAAATTAATGAGTTCTTATAAGGAATTGAGAAATTGAGAATACCTTAATATTGAAGTAACAAATTGGTTGGTTCTCCGCCTCCCTCCCGGCATTTAGGATGTTTATGGCCAAGGCGGCTTCACTAGATGGGCAGACATCATGCCAAATCGACCTTTCATGACAAATGTCTATTGTAAATGAAAACCTAGACATGCAGAGCAACAATCACTCAATCGAAGCAACCACAAAATGCCTATTGTAATATCCTATGCAAATTTGCTTCCATTCTAACTAACCAAGCGAAATTTTGTTCCACTAATTGACAAATGACAAATAAATTTGCTTCCAAAACTGCAGAGTGCAAACCACAAATTTATTTACTAATTCACATCACTAATCTTATAGTAAAACACTAAAACCACAAGATGCTCAAGGCCAAGCTTCCCATCACAAATTGTCAAAATCAAGAAGAAACCTCTAACACTTAGATATATCAACGATTTCTCTAGCCATTGTTGGTAAATTAGCACACCGGCCTAAACTTCCAACTTCCAAATTCTAAACGTGATACATAAAGTAAATCATACAAAGTGATTCAAACAAACAAGTAAATATAGCATCATAGATATTGGAAAGGACAACAATGAGAAAACATGGAACAGGAAGTCGATCCGGCGTGAGGCGTCGATCGGGATGGACGAGGCGGCAGTGCTCACCGAGGAGGTGGTCAAGATGAAGAAGGCGTGAGGCGGCGGTCGGCGTGGAGAAGGCATGGAGAAGGCGTGGGCGACTTGAGGCGCGGGCCGAGGGTGTCGATGCGGCGTGGGCGACGAGCCGAGGCGGGAACGGCGGGCGAGGCTGGGAAACGGCGGCGGCGGCGGCGGCGGCGTCGATGCAATGGACCAAGGCGCGTGGAGGCGACGAGCGAGGCGGAAACGAGCCGAGGCGGCGGGAACCAGCGGAGGCGGCGGGTCGAGGCGGCGGGAACGCGCCGAGGCGGCGGTCGAGGCGGGGAACAAGACATCGAGGCGGCGGTCGAGGCGGCGTGGGCGGAGGCCGAGGCGGCGTGGGCGGCGCCGAGCGGCGTCGAGGTGGCGTGCGGGGCGGCGACAAGCGGCAAGTCGGCGGCGTGCGGGGAGGCGGTGTGGAGCCGGCGCCCCGAGGCGGCGAGCGTGGAGCCGCCGGAGAGGAGGCGTGCGTGGGAGCGGGAGTGGAGGCGGCGTGCGGGAGTGGAGCGGGAGTGGAGGCGGCGTGCGGGAGTGGGAGGTGGGAGTGGATTGGATCTGAGAGGTTATTTAGGTTTACAGTATCGGGGAAGTATCGAATAGGTATCGAGAAGTATCGGATTTATTTTCTTTTTGAATAATCATAAATTAAAGGATACGTGCAGATACGTGTCGGAGCGTGTCGGGCGAGATCCGTATCCGATGCGATCCGATACGGCACGTGACTTTGTGAAGTATCCGCGTAACGTAGCCCTAATCTATATTTTTTCTCGGATTAGGAGTCGGACGCAGTAAGGCCAGATACGAATACGAATTCGGAGTTTCGGATACAGTATCGTCAGGACGGATACATAATGGTTTTAGATCGGAAACAAATAATATAGACGGATAGTTCGACAATCGATAAATTCGGCACACGATAAATTCATACACAAGTTCAACAATCGACAAGTCACAAGTTCAACATAAATCATTATCATAAGAGAAAGTATGCAGTGACTTTGTTTAGCCATGTGTGCTATGACTATACAACAGTCTTTGTGGTGGATCTCAGTTACCAAGGCAGCATTGATGAATCCTAATTACTAAATGTAGTACATAACAACAAAGCAACAGGTGTTAAAATGAACAAATTTTAAAGGCCAATCTAGCCTGTTCTAAAACATTCACATTAATGAGGAACAGTTAGAATAACTGGAATCTGGAAATGAAAAATAGCTACCAAACGGTTCAAACATAAAGGGAACTATATAGGACCACAAAACATAAACATGAAGGTGTATGTCACAAACCATGGTTAGCAACTTCTCAGCAATTGGCCTCTTTGTTTGATCTTTGACCAAGAACATTGCAACCATCTCCTTAAATGACTGGTCACAACTGAAAATGCTTAATTAGAAAGCTAAATAGTAGAATATAATATATGGTAATTCGTAATCACAGAAATGGTTCATAGCCAATAATTAGCTGAAAGGATCAAAACTACCTTTGAGAATCTTCTGTCACGGTCATAGTCAAGACCAGGTGGTGCATTTTGGAGAGTCATGAGAAGAACCTGCAGCCAATAAGAAGAACCTATTAAGCAGAAACTATACCTTTTGTCCCTTCGCAAAATCTAATAAACTGAAGTCAACAAAGTTCATGTGAAGCTACTATTTGTACTTGGCCACAGACAAGAGGAGGCTCAGTGAGTATCAATAATGCTAGGACAAGGGAGCAATGAATGGAACCAAGCAATGCAAGCATTTTTTTAGTGCAAGTTAGCAATGGAAATGCATGTATGTAATCATGAACATAGAAGCAAGCCAATTTTGCTAATGTGTAGCATCTTCAACTCAAAAAGCGCACAATCACAACATTCCATAATCCATAGTCCACTAAACAATGTAGACAGTAGCACAAATAAAGGATTCATTGAGCAAATTATCACAACAAATATTTGTATTCCTAATCTGAATGCCAAACTGTTACCTGATGGCACCAAAATTTATATAATTCAATTGCTTACACATAGACAAATCTCCCCTAAGCATACTTGTAGCGGTCGATCCTAGTAGCGCGGGGCGGACGCGGTGGCGGAGGCAGCGGTTCCTGGGAGGGGGTGGCGGATCCAGAGAGCGATGAAAGACACGATGTGTTGGTGGCCTGGAGTCTGGAGCCCTAGATGTGTGTGTGTGTGGGGCGGGATGTGGTGGGGGAATTGGGGATAAGATTGGACTGTGGATCAGAGTGTGGATGCTAGTCGCCAGGACACGATGTGGTGGTGGTCGATGGATCAATGGGCTGGGGTCAAGGTTGTCACGGCGTCGCCAGGCGACGCCAAGTCGCCCCTGGCGCCGGGAGGAGTCGCCGGAGGATCGCCTCGCTTTGGCCCGAACCCTAGCTTCACCGCCTCCTTCCGTCCCGCCGCCGCCTCTCCTCCGTCCCCGCCGCGCCGCTTCTTCCCTCAGCTGCCTCCTCCTCCGTGCTCCGCCACCTCCTCCAGTGCTCCCGCCCGCCGGGGGAGGGAGGCGACGGGGAGGCGGCGAGGGAAGAAGGCGGCGAGGGAGATCGGCGGGGGAGACGGAGTCGGAGAGGCAGCGCGACGTGAGAGAGTCGGAGAGGCGGAAGAAAGAGAGCGCGACGAGAGAGAGTCGCGAGAGATATACGCGAGAGAGAGAGGCGGAAGACAGTCGCGAGAGATATCTGCGAGAGAGAGGCGGAAGCAGACTCGCAGATATATCTGAGAGCTCGATCCGTCGCCGTCTGCGTCGCCTAGGCGCCGCCGCCCCTCGCCTAGGCGCCCAGCGCCTCTCGCCGCCGTGGTCGTCGACCCGCCGTGACAATCATGGCTGGGGTCTTTGTCTTGGGGTGGGCTAGTGAGCATTGCTCTGCTGGTCTTGATGGCGACCGATCGGCGCATCGCTAAACAACAACAAAGCCTTTTGTCCAACACAAGTTAGAGTAGGTTAGGAATAAAACCTCTTCAAGTCAAAGAAACGAGAGTTTTGTAATAAAATCTACAAAACAAAAATCCTAAGTCTACATCCTGCCATCTCAGCAGAGAGTCTAAAACACTGCCCCTAAATCATCTTCTTATGTCATGGTTCTGGTATGTAGATCGCTAATTTCTATGCGCTCCTATCCAAAGCTAATTCTTTGGATACATTCTAATCCCTCAAGTCTTTTTTAACTGCTTCCTTTCACGCCAGTCTTGGTCGACGTCTGCCTCTTCTTGTATTTTCGGTACGTCTTAAAATTCCATTACGTACTGGTGCTTCAGGAGGCATTGTTGGAGATATCCAAACCATCTCAAGCGATATTGGACAAGCTTCTTTTCAATTAGTACCACCCCCATACTATCACTTATATCATCATTGTGGATTCGATCCCACCTTGTGTGATCATATATCCACCGCAACATCCTCATCTTCGTTACACTCATCTTCTGTATATGCTGTCTTTTAGTCGCCTAGCATTCCGCTTCATATAGTATCGCAGGTCTGATCGTCGTCTTATAGAATTTACATGTCTCATAATCGCCGTATCAACTAACTCTCTTAACTTACCTATTAAGGAGCCTACATTCCAACTATCTAGACGGATCCTACTCTCCTCGGCTAGCTTCCTTGCCCCTCGCACTCGTTGAGTAAAGTACGAAGACTCTTACACATTTTTCACTACATCTGGGCGCCGACATAGCGCATCACTAAGGGAGTGACGTCCCGGCCCTTGCTCATTTACCACTACACCCGGTTCCGATATGACGCGTTGTTAAGAGGGTTACACCCCCAACGAATTATCAATTTTGGGTTTTATTCCATGAAAAGGTGGCTTGATTTTTTATGTTGGCTCGCCGAGCGTAACACAACCCTCCTTTTTTCTAGCTTAGGACAGGCTATGTAGTAAACTACACAGGTGGAGTTTGGCAACTGCTAAACAGACAATCGGATGTCCGTTCGGATAGTATTGGAATTTCCGAATACTGGTGCTATTTGGTAGGATAAAAGGCATCCTGATTTCGATATCGAATTCAATAGATATGTCATCTGTCCAATAGATATTACTTGATGATACCAGCAGCAAAAGGCTGGGGTTTTACAGAACTTGGAAGGTTTTGAACTATAGTGATGTGCTTCTACAGGTTTTTTGTATATGGAATTGCAGACATGATTGTTTGTCCTACAGACTATCATCTCCATATTATTGTTATCAGAAGTAGTTTTCAAACCTGTAATATCAATTTGTTGAAACATCATATATTATTTTTACTATAACCTAATTGCTAGGTGCCCAATGCTGTACTCTAGGATTCCACTGAATATTTCGGATGAAACCTTCCTTCGTTGTTTCTACAATTTTTTAGAAGTTAGTTTGTTGGAGTCTTCCATGTTCACATAAGACAAGGTGAATGGATAGAAAATGATCAAATATGTACAATGGAGGATGTTTGATGGTACCATTGACAAAGGGCAGGCCTTTGCAAAAATTAGAAGGTTCTGTTGTCTGTTCAAATATGGTTCTATATTACTGCAGACTCTTTGTATATGGCAGTGTGTCATTGATTGTTTGACCTACTAGCCTTTCTTACTGGAAAAGTGGAATTAAAATGCTTTAAAAAGAATTGTGGACTGCATATTTATATGTCCCGAACTATTTAGTATTACCGAATCCTGAAAAGGTGTTAGCTATTAGGTTCATAAATTAATTACATATGCATTAGCCAGATTTGTGTCTTCGGCTGGCACTGCCCATTCTCTAGTTTGCACTTTGTACCCCCTCTTAACTGTTACTTAGCGCACCTCTGATAGTTTTTTTATGATACATTCAAAATAAGAGCTTATCATTGTATATGATCTGTATGAAATGTTCATGAGTTCATCTTCATTCAAACAAGAAAAATGCAATAAAAAAATCAAATTCAACATGGTATCTTGTTGTCTATATGCCCAAAGTTAAAAGTATGTGGAAATGACCTATATGCCCAAAGTTAAAAAGTATGTGGAAATGACCTGTTGTTTTATTATGCTCTGTTCTCATCATGCTTCTGATTTATGGTTTAATGCGTTTCATAGATTCAAGCTGCTTTCAGAACTGATGAAATCCGCAGGACGCCTCCCACTCCTCAGGATGAAATGCGTGCTGGGATGAGTTATTTCCATGAAACTATATGGAAGGGTGTGCCAAAATTCTTGCGCCGTATTGACACTGCTCTCAAAAATATTGGGATTAATGAGCGTCTTCCTTACAATGCTCCTCTCATTCAGTTCTCTTCCTGGATGGGTGGTGACCGTGATGGTATCTTCTCCTATGCCACTTTATACATCAGTGTTAAATAATACCTTGGTGAAGAGTTCTTGTCACATGTACCAGACTTCTAGTGCTACGATGCGACAAAATCGATTCATAGATCCTCTGAATGACATTATGATATCAGTTCTCCTAGCAATTGGCTATCTGTTCTCCATTTTTATGTCAACTAAGAACCTTTTTTTTTGTTCTCACAAACTATATTCTTCACAGGTCTAAATATTTTAGGTAGAACTGCAGTCCATTTTTTCTTCCTATCTGTAGATAAAAAGTTATAACTTCTCTATAAATGTCTTGTTTTCTAGGAAATCCAAGAGTTACACCAGAGGTTACACGGGATGTATGCTTGTTGGCGAGAATGATGGCTGCTGACTTGTACTTCTCTCAGATAGAAGATCTGATGTTTGAGGTATTGTAACAGCAGAAGTACTTCTTTTACATACTTAAAAGCACTCCTGCAATAATGATTTCCTAGCGTTAACAACATGAGATGTTCTCCTAGCTCTCTATGTGGCGCTGCAGTGATGAACTTCGGGTCCGTGCAGATGAATTACATCGCTCCTCAAGAAAAGCTGCAAAGCACTATATAGGTAACAGGAATATAATTTTAATAATAAGGGAATTTGGATCAATTTGCATATTGGTTGATTAGCTTATCATTTTAAAGGAAAAACTGATGTCTCTGGTTGCTTTGCTTGCCCTGTTTAGTCAGTTTAACCACTCTTAGGCTTGTCTATAAGAGCATCTTAACTGTGTTTACCTTTTGAATTTTATCAGACTTCACCTAGTTTTTCTGCACTTAAAAAATGGGCATGCCAATTGCAAATTGTATTTAGCATATGTTGTGGATACTATCATTGAATTCTAGTTCGTTAGATAATTTGAAAAGCGCCTCTGTTAGATCAAAATGTGCTAAAACTTGAAGGTGCAAGCAGATTATTTCGATTTAATACAATGCAAGGCTCTAAAAATCGGTAAACCGGTGACCTAACCTAGTTGTGATTATACAACATAGTCGGCCTATTATGCAGCATAACTAGTCCGATTATGGAGATAACAGTTAACAGGTGGGGGCACCTTTTACTTGTATACGGTCTAGTAGACGTGCTTTTAGAACACTGATACAATGTGATAAAGCTAGGTGAGATTGGAGTGTTGATATCCATTCAGGAGGCGGTAAAATTCTCATTAAACACATCAATGAAGTGGACTATAGTTACAGTGGACTAGAATCTTTAATGCCCTGTCATGGATGCATCACTTTTTGGCATCGCTACATTGACTAATTCTATCTCAACATTATTGCCCTCGATTTGTTTACTCCTCTTTTTTTTTTTTTTTGCAGCAGCTTGGTATTGGAAATCATGCATAATTGTGTAAATTGCTTTATTTCACTCCCCATTTCTGCGAAGAATGATTTGCTCACTGAATTTGCCTATTACTAAGACAATGTTATCTCTGCAGAATTCTGGAAGCAAATTCCTCCAAATGAACCCTATCGTGTTATACTTGGTGATGTCAGGGATAAATTGTACTATACACGTGAACGTTCTCGCCATCTATTGACAACTGGAATTTCTGAGATTCCAGAGGAGTCAACTTTTAATAATGTGGAACAGGTTAGCTCTTTTTATGAGATAGACATCTTTGTGAATGTTACTGTCATTGTTATAGTTATCTAATTATCACCCTCCTTTCTTGCAGTTTCTGGAGCCTCTCGAGCTGTGTTACAGATCATTATGTGCTTGTGGTGATAAACCTATAGCTGATGGAAGCCTTCTTGATTTCTTGCGTCAAGTATCAACTTTTGGGCTTGCTCTTGTCAAACTTGACATCAGGCAGGAATCTGATCGACACACTGATGTCCTTGATGCTATAACTACACATCTTGGGATCGGATCCTACTCTAAATGGTCTGAGGAGAAACGCCAGGATTGGCTGTTGTCCGAGCTAAGGGGCAAACGCCCATTGTTTGGTCCAGATCTTCCTCAGACTGAAGAAATTGCTGATGTTTTAGGCACATTTCACATCCTTGCAGAGCTCCCAACAGATTGTTTCGGCGCTTATATCATCTCAATGGCAACTGCCCCATCTGATGTGCTTGCTGTCGAGCTTTTACAGCGGGAGTGCCATATAAAACAGCCATTGAGGGTTGTTCCACTATTTGAGAAACTTGCTGATCTTGAAGCAGCTCCAGCAGCTGTAGCACGACTCTTTTCAATAAACTGGTACATGAATAGGATTAACGGCAAGCAAGAGGTCATGATTGGATACTCAGACTCTGGCAAGGATGCTGGGCGTCTCTCTGCAGCGTGGCAACTGTATAAAGCACAAGAGGAGCTCGTCAAGGTGGCAAAGCATTACGGAGTAAAGTTAACAATGTTTCATGGAAGAGGTGGAACAGTTGGCAGAGGTGGTGGTCCCAGTCATCTGGCCATATTATCTCAGCCACCAGACACGATACATGGTTCACTCCGTGTAACAGTTCAAGGGGAGGTTATAGAGCACTCATTTGGAGAGGAACACCTGTGCTTTAGAACTCTGCAGCGCTTCACTGCCGCTACTCTTGAGCATGGAATGCATCCTCCGATTTCCCCCAAGCCAGAATGGCGTGCTCTAATGGATGAGATGGCTGTCGAGGCAACAAAAGAATATCGATCGATCGTCTTCCAAGAACCTCGCTTTGTTGAATACTTCCGATCTGTAAGTTCAGCTGTATGGCTGTATCCAGTATTCTGACTCATAAATTACTTTGCACTTAACATGATCATGAAGTTGTTCTTTGTTTCAAGGCTGCTTGACGAGCCAATTCTCTAGCTAATTAGCTATACTCAAGAATTCTTTGCACATAGCGTAAAGTTGTGGTTTGTTTTAAAGCGAATTTCTCAAGCTTCATGTCCACAGTTTTCTGCAATCTTGTTTAACTAAGACACTCTTCAAGGATCCCGTAAAAAAAGACACTCTTCAAGGTAGCAAATACCACTAACGTAGAGACATGCTCATTTTTCATCTCTAGGTAGAGTTCCAGTTTTGATTATTTTACATTGTTGTTAGACAAGTGCATTATCTGAATTGTGATCATTTGATTTATTGAGAACCAGTGAACCACCATATGGAAGGACTCACAATTTATTTCTCTCTTATCAATGTTGTACATCTCACTGAGGGGTAAATCTTAGTGCTTTCTGTTAAGCTGGGCTAGAAGTTGGTCTAGCACGGGAACTCCTGATATGCAGTTAAATTGTCCATCTGCTGTTTCAGGCAACACCTGAGACTGAATATGGTAGGATGAATATTGGTAGCCGGCCATCGAAGAGAAAGCCTAGTGGGGGCATAGAATCACTCCGTGCAATTCCATGGATCTTTGCTTGGACACAGACAAGGTTTCATCTTCCTGTATGGCTTGGATTTGGTGCCGCGTTCAAACATATCATGCAGCAGGACATCAGGAACATTCATACTCTGAAAGAAATGTACAATGAGTGGCCATTCTTCAGGGTCACCCTTGACTTACTTGAGATGGTTTTTGCCAAGGGAGATCCAGGAATTGCTGCTTTGTATGACAGATTACTTGTGTCTGATGATCTGCAATCCTTTGGGGAGCAGCTGAGAAACAACTTTGAAGAGACAAAACAGCTACTACTCCAGGTAAAGTGCTCTAAAAGCCTAATAGGTTATACTTCATTGCTTTCATTTCAGATACTTTTCTGTATTTTATCACAAAATATCGGCATTAAAACTTGTACATCTTAGCTGAATTGCTTCCTGAATCCTGATGATATATAATGCGATTAATTACTCCCACTGGTGGTTTTTTCATGTTAGAATAATCCAAGTCTTAAACATGAACAATAGTCTTAACCCTAGACTCAAATCATGAACACAAATACAAACATAATGCGGAAGCGTACCTGAAGTCGGAGAAGCCATGAGGGTGGTCAGCAGTCGGTGGAAGGAGAACCTGAGGTGGTCGGCCGGCGGCGGTAAGGTCGTCGGAGCCGTGGACGGGGACGGAGAGGTTTGGCCTTCGTTCACCACAGCGCCGTCAATAGATCGGGTAGTGTTAGGGTTCTTGGAGGCGTGAACAACTCGCGTGTTCTCACCCCTGCCGAAACCCTCGTTTTTATGTGGCGCTAGGTGACCAGGACCGAGACCAAAATCTGTTGGCAACCACCTCCGATCAAGGCGCGAGGTGAAGGTGTGCCTCCCTGAATTCTCGGAACGGTTAGCCGAGATCAACCCAACATTCTCCCCTTTGATCGTAAGGCTAACATCATAAGCTCATCCTTGATAAAACAACATACTAAATCAATGTGTTGCATGGCCAATAAAGTGTCATACAACCTCAGTACCTATAGTGTACTATCTTACCTTGAAATAGATATTCATTATACTTAATGGGAGTTGGTTTGTTTTAAAGTCCTTTTATCCAGAATCAGAGGCTTTTCAATAAATCCATGCCGGCAACATGATCACGAAAAATATTGAGTGGTAAGCCTTTAGTAAGCGGATCCGCAAGCATTAACTTCGTACTAATATGTTTGATACTTATGGTTTGATCCTGGATTCTATCTTTCACAACATGGTACTTAATGTCAATGTGTTTGACAGCACCACTTGACTTGTTGTTATTTGCATAAAAGATGCGGGTTCATTATCGCAGATAAAGTGAGTGGTTTAGAGATCATCTCACCACTCTAAGTTCGGGATAAAATTCTTAAGCCATACAGCCTACCCGGTAGCCTCATAACATGCTACAAACTCAGCTTGCATCGTTGAAGATGCCGTAAGGGTTTGTTTGGAGCTTTTCCACGAAATAGCTCCTCTAGCGAGTGTGAAGATATAACCTGACGTGGATTTCTTAGTATCAACACATCCCGCAAAATCTGAATCTGAATAACCAATAATTTCAAGGCTATCAGAACTCTTATATGTGAGCATGAAATGCTTAGTAGCTTGCATATAGCGCAAAGCTTTCTTAACGGCCTTCTAGTGGTCCGGTCCTGGATTTGATTGATATCTGCCAAGCATCCCGGTTACAAAAGCTAAATCAGGGCGTGTACATACTTGAGCATACATAATGCTTCCGACAGCTGAAGCTTAAGGAACCGACTTCATCTGATCAGTTTCATATTGGTTCCTTGGACATTGAAATGTCCCAAACTTATCGCCCTTAATAATAGGAGCAGGCGAGCCAAAACACTTATGCATATTGTATTTCTTCAGTACTCTGTCAACGTATGCCTTCTGAGATAAACCTAATATTCCTTTGGACTTATCTCGGTGAATTTCAATGCCAAGAACATAAGAGGCATCACCGAGATCTTTCATATTAAAATTGGATGAAAGAAATCTCTTGATCTCAAACAGCATGTCCTTATCGCTGCTGGCCAATAAGATATCATCCACATAAAGTACTAAGATGGTGAATTTACTCCCCTTGAACTTAACATATATGCAGCTATCAACTTCATTTTCCTTAAAACCAAAACTTCTTATGATCTTATCAAATTTGAGGTACCATTACCTCGACGCTTGTTTTAAGCCATAAATGGATTTCTAAAGTCGACATCCCATATGCTCCTTGCCTTCCACGGCAAAACCTTGCGGTTGAGCCATGTAAACATTCTCTTGCAAGTCGCCATTAAGAAATGCTGTCTTAACATCCATCTGATGCAGCTCTAAATCATAATAAGCTACAAGTGCCATAACAATTCTGAATGAATCCTTAGTTGAGACATGAGAAAATATGTCATTATAGTCAATCCCCTCTCTTTGTGAGAAGCCTTTTGCTATAAGCTTTGCTTTGAACCTTTCGATATTTTCCTTAGAATCATGCTTAGTTTTGTAGACCCATTTACAGTCTACTGTTTTGATTCCGTCAGGGATTTCTGCTAAGTCCCATACATCATTAGTGCTCATAGACTTTAGTTCATCCTCCATGGCTTCAAGCCACTTAGAAGAATGTTCACTCATTATGGCCTCCTTATAAGAGGTGAGATCATCTGCTTTCCCTATATCATTAACATCCTCATTCATATAGATAACATAATCATTTGGAATGGCAGATCTTCTCTCCTGCTGTGATCTTCTAACATGTTCAACAGTTATTTCAGGAGACTGTTGAGGCTCATCATTAGGTGCAACATTAGGAATTTCAGTGACCTCAACAGTGGGTGCAACAACAGTATTTTTTACTAGAGGTGCAACCTCCTGAGACATAGGAATAAAGATCTCTGGGATGAGCGGTGTAAGAACATAAACCCGCTTCTCCTCAAGATCTATTTTTCTAGGCTCCAGGTCCTCGTTATTTCCTAAGAACACAACGTGCCTTGTTTTTACAAACTTAGTTATCCTATCAGGATAATAAAACCGATACCCTTTGGATCTTTCAAGGTACCTAATAAAATGACAACTTATTGTCTTAGAGTCTAATTTCCTAATATGTGGATTAAATAACTTAGCTTCAGCACGACAGCCCCACACTCGTAAATATTTCATACTCGGTTTCCTCTCAATCCATAATTCATAAGGTGTTTTAGGTACTGATTTACTAGGAACCCGATTAAGAATATGTGCGGCTGTCTTTAGTGCTTCCATCCACAAGCCAATTGGTTGACTAGAATGGCTAAGCATGCACCATACCATATCCATAAGTGTACGGTTGCGTCTTTCAGCTATACCATTCTGTTATGGTTCATCTGGCATAGAATACTAGGCAACAATGTCATTTTCCTGAAGGAATTTAGTGAAAGGGCCATAAATTTGCCCATAAGGGGCATGTCTTCCATAATATTCTCCCACGATCCGATCTTACCACTTTAATTCTTAGGTTGTGCTGATTTTCAACTTCAACCTTAAATATCTTAAATTTGTCAAGTGATTCAGATCGGTCTTTAATGGGAAAAATATAACCGTAACGGAGAAATCATCAGTGAATGTGATGAATGAATCAAAACCATTCACTGATGTCACAGGAAAAGGACCACAAATATCAGTATTAATTAATTCTAAGAGTCCTGTACTACGAGTAGCTCCCTTCTTTATTTGTTTTACATATTTTCCTTTAATGCAATCAATGTAGTGGTCTCCAAGTCAGAGAAATCTAATGGGTGGAGAATTTCTTCTTTAATGAGACGCACCATTCTCCCCCTCGAAATGTGGCTTAAATGATAGTGCCACAGTTACGAAGAAGTCTCATTATTCTTTTTACTTTTAGCATCACACATTCAAAGGTACATGAGATTCATTAAGGGAAAGCATATAGAGCTTGTCTTGTCTAAAGGCAAGACCAATATCATTTGAATGAAACTTAATAATGCATTTATTGTCTTCAAAAATACATTTAAAACCTTCATCGTCCAATAAAGAAACTGAAATCAAATTCCTCCTGATGGAAGGAACATAAACTACATAATTGGGACAAAGAATGAAGCCGTTATCTAAGACTAATGAAACAGAACCAACTGATTCTACTTCGGCTTTCTTTCCATCCGCGACTCTAAGATTTCGCTCCCTCTTTCTTAGTGTTTTCGCGGTAAGGAATCCCTGTAAAGAGTTGGTAACGTGCACAGTTGCACCTAAGTCAATCCTTGAAGCATTAAGAGAGAAATCAACGTAAAGTGTTTCATCAATGAAAGTTATTGTATCATTACCCCTTTGGCGAGCCACTTAAGAAAGCCTACACAGTCTTTCTAGAAATAACCTGGCTGCTTGCAGAAGTGACATCCCCCCTTTAGATGCTCCAGCGGGAGTAATATGAGGCTTAGGTGCATAGTGCACTTTAAGCCCCGATTTATCTGAGTTAGGGGAGAACTGCAGCTTCTTCTTGGATTTGAAGTCCCCTTGGAACTTCCTTTTATGAGAGCCACCAACATTAAAAGCAAAATCTTTCTTTTTTGTTCTTATTTTCTCTTCCTCCTGGACACACATGGCGATCAAATCGCTCATGCTCCATTTTTCTTTCTGAGTATTGTAATTAATTTTAAATGTTGTGTACTCAGAAGGAAGAGAAGTCATAATGAAATGGACTAAGAAACCATCGGATATTGCCACGTCCATGCCCTTGCGTTTTTCTGCTATATCAATCATCATCATGATATGCTCTCTTATGCTGTCAGACCCATCATATTTAGAGGTTAAGAGCCTCTGAACTAAAGTACTGGCATAAATTTTAGTGGAGCCTTTAAATTTCTCCTCGATTGAAGCCATGTACTCCTTAGCATTTTCGGAATTGGGGATTGTTCCCCTAATCCCGACTGAAATAGAGGTCTTCATAATCATTAGTGATAAGCGTTTAGACCGTTTCCATTTTTCAACATTAGCCTCATAAATTTTATTTTTCTCAGCAAAATTCTCCTCACCTTCGGTGGGGGGAACGAGAATGGCTACCCTTAAGGCATAGTCAAGGTCCAAAACACCAAGGACAACATAAATTCGTTCTCTCCACGTAGTAAATTGCTCCCCGTGAGCTGCTCAATGTTATCAATTGTGGCGGCAACGTTTGACGCATTCAGTGCTGAATTTCAAAATACAGGGCAAAAATTAGAAATATCATAAAGATATATATTACATGTAACTAACCCTACGTTGATCTGATTAATAACATGCAAAAATTACAGTTCTAATTCATATCACTATTGGGCAGAAAATGAAAAAGAACTTAATTTTATATGGCGATATATGATTATAAACAACGTTGGTCAGAATATAACCATATGCATACATAATGCCAAATTTAAGCATAAAATCTCTAATTAAAATATCTCGTTGGTTCAATTTTAATTAGAGATAATATGGTAATGATACATCATAATTTGGGCCTCTGAAAAATAATTAAATAGTGCACAAAAATAAACTAAAAAAGGAAATGTACTAAAAAAGAAAATTTAAAAAGACTGCTAAAAAATGGCCCCATAAAAATTCGGCATAAAAATATGCTCACGGCCCACAAAAATCGCGCATGGGGAAAAATCCCGGCGCAGCCCAACATTTTGCGCGTGGCCACTCGGCCCATTTCACGCGCGCGTGGCCCAAATACGCGTCCCACGCGTGTGCGCCGTCGGGTCTTGATCCGACTGCCGAAATTGCGCTGCGGCCCGAAACGCGAGCTCCACGCGCGCGTGAGCGCAGCCCAATCCACGCCCGCCGTTGGATCCCAATCGGACGGCTGAGAATGCGTCGTCGCCCTCATCACGCGCGCTCGCCGTCGGATCGCATCGGACGGCCCAGCGCGCGTCGTAACCGGGTTAAAACCCTAACCCTAACCTCATTTGCCCTTCTTGCGGAAAAGCGGGCGGCAAGCGGCGGTGCGTAAACGGCGTCTTGAAGGCGGCCCCATAGCCCTCCTCGCCGGCAGCGTGCGACCTTTGTTGCGCTGCGGTCGTCGAGTGGGTTACGGCGGCGCCGCGAGCGCGCGGCGCGGCGCGGGCGGCGTGGCGATGGCGGCGCTCCGAAGAGCGGCACGACGGCATCGCTCGCGCGCGGCGCTTGAAAAACCGTAAGTTCTTTCCGTCACCAATTCTAATTAATTTTTAGTTTGTTCGTTTGCCGCCGATCTAAAAATTCATTCGGATGATTTGGGTGTTTAGGGCACGGGTTAGGGGATTTTCTTAGGATTTTGCAAAAGATTCGTAAATCCTCCTTCTAATTTCTAAACCGAGCACTAAACCTTAGATCCGAGTTCGGTGGGTTAAGTAGGGTTCATGATGCGTTCTAGGGGTGTTCTGATACCAATTGTTAGAATAATCTAAGTCTTAAACATGAACATTAGTCTTAACCCTAGACTCAAATCATGAACACAAATACAAACATAATGCGGAAGCGTACCCGAAGTCGGAGAAGCCATGAGGGTGGTCGGTGGAAGGAGAAGCTGAGGTGGTCGGCCGGCGGCGGTGAGGTCGTCGGAGCCGTGGACGGGGACGGAGAGGTTTGGCCTTCGTTCACCACAACGCCGTCAATAGATCGGGTAGTGTTAGGGTTCTTGGAGGCGTGAACAACTCGTGTGTTCTCACCTCTGCCGAAACCCTCGTTTTTATGTGGCGCTAGGTGACCGGGACCGAGACCAAAATCTATTGGCAACCGCCTCCGATCAAGGCGCGAGGTGGAGGCGTGCCTCCTTGAATTCTCGGAACAGTTAGCCGAGATCAACCCAACATTTCAAAGTTTGGTTCATGCCACTTTCGGTGGTAGATGAAATGAGTCTGAAAAAATTGTTGATAGTTTCAAAATGTTTTCTAAAAAAAATTATGGGACAACAATTAGCTGTTCTGAATCATTGAAAAAAAACTAATGTTTGGCTATTTGCTCTATTTAAGAGGGAACAGCAGACATCAGGAATAAGTAACTACCAGAGTCTTCGTGCCATCGCTGAATCTGCCCATGGCTTACAATTGTCACAACTGCGAAGTGAGTTACCAGTATCCCTAACATATCAGATTCTAACCATTGTCATTTCTCTGCAGGTTGCCGGTCACAAGGATGTTCTCGAAGGGGATCCTTACCTGAAGCAACGGCTGCGGTTGCGTGAGTCGTACATCACAACCTTGAACGTTTGCCAAGCCTACACCCTGAAGCGGATAAGGGACCCTAGCTTCGAGGTGAAGCCGCAGCCGCCCTTGTCGAAGGAGTTCACCGACGAGAGCCACCCCACTGAGCTGGTGCAGCTGAACCCCGGGAGCGAGTACGCGCCGGGCCTGGAGGACACCCTCATCCTGACCATGAAGGGCATTGCTGCCGGCATGCAGAACACAGGCTAGAGTGTCTAGATTGCTTCCCGGTGTATAAATAACTCCTTCCATCAGTTGGTGAAGAATATGTTTAGCTAGTTCGCCGATGCTAGTGAACTCTGGAGGATTTTCTCACGTCCGAGTCTTTTGGTTATTTACTTGATGTAAATGTCAAGGGGAGCTTATTTGTCAGCAAGGCTGTTCAAGCCTGATCCGAATAAAATATGGAACAATGATTTTCTGCTGTATCTAATAATAAGCTTGTCACCTGTATAACTGTATTTGTAGATAATTCAAAGCACGGCTTAGTAACAAGTTTTGAATTATACCCTTGCATGCCACTTGTTCATTGCAATGGCATTCAGCAAGCACGTTTCAAGTGCCCTATAATTGAACATATCGCAGAATGCTAAAGCCCCTTATACCCGGGGGATTCCCCGAACGCTCGCTCGGCCACGTCCCCAGCAGCCGCCGCGGGCGGGGAATCTTCGTACGGCCACCCGAGGCATTTCCCTTCAGCTTTTTCGAAATTACGTATAGGTCCCTGGTTCTCGCAAAAAGGTTCCTGGAAATTTTTTTAGGTCCCTAGAAATTTTTTTTACCCCCTCCGTTTTGCAGGATAGCCCCCCGCGTTTTCAGAAATTGCGCACGAGTCCCCGTTTTTTTACGTACAGGTCCTCGGTTTTCCCGAAAAAGTCCTCCACCTTTCTCGAAAATGCGTTTTTACCCTCCATTTTTTTTGAAAAACTCCTCACGAATTTTCGCCTCTTTTATTTTGGTATGTACGGTGGTGGCGGGCGTGCCGCCCTATGCTTCTAGTAGTTGTTAAGACAGATAGCAGAGTGCTTAGTTGGTTAAGTGCTGATTCCATGCAGGTGGTGGAGAACAGCAGTCCGACGGGAACCAATTCCTCCAGATGTGAGTAATTTGGTTTCTACTTTTGTATAGGCACTCACAGGAGAACTGCTTCAGAATTGATAAGTGGATTCTATACATGTAGTGAATAATTCTATTAATTTAGTAAAGGGATTCGCTATACGTCAATAACATGTTATCTTTACTATTATAAAAGAAGAAGTTGGTGGTTGGTCCAGCCTCTTCCACCCCTTCTCACAAAAGACTGTTGATATGTGGCCCTAAAAGACTTACGCCGAATCTTCTTATCTTCTCATCAAAATATCTTTCTTTCCATGATTTAGTGGTCAAGGTGGATTTCATCTAGACTGTATTGTAGAGTATATACTGTATTTTTTATTCAATGCTTAATCTTGTACTAGCTAAATACTCGTTGCTACGGATTTTAAAATTAGAAAAGGACTAGCGCCCGTACATCTCGGGTGATGGGAAAAATCGGACGCCTTGGTCACCGTCGGATATCGCTTAAAGAGATTGATCTCAGCCATGAAATGCACCAAGAAGTTCCTGATGTTGCCACATATCGATGCTTCGGTGCAACAAAAAACGAGCTCCTGATGTTGCAACAGATACTCGCCTGAATGCAACAAACAGAAATGCAAAAAAAAAAAGCAACAAATAAGAGCTGTTGGTTCAACAAATACAAGAACTATTAAAAAAACCCTTGCTGCAACAAAAAAAAAAAACATTAGAACATCTGCAACATTTGGCGGTGCAGTGTTGAACCATTCGAAAAGATTGTTGCAACAAATCGGCCTGCATGTTGTAACATTTTTTAGAGGAAGAGCAGGCCGTGTCGCTGCAGTCGGACCACACCACCGCATCGAATTCGGCTGGCGAACAGCTGTTTGCACTAGCGCCCCAACATCCTTTCCAAGATTAGGGCGGCGGGGTGGTACCGGAGTTGAGGGAGGCAGCAATCGCGGCGGGGGTGGTGTGTCACTGATGACGGCAGTGCAGGCACTCGGAGAGGAAGAGGTTAGCGGTGTGGCCGTGGTCGGAGACGTCGGAGATTTCGCTAGATCAGTACATGGGGAGGCACAATACTGAGGCATGGCCAGCGAGCAGCCAAAGAAACGGGGAAAGCAACGCATCTTGCGGCTGTGGGGATTAGCTTCACCGCTTGGTTACGGCTGTGTGAAGTGAACGAAGTGCAACAGGCCGCCCAATGCCTCGCGTGATACGCTCTGCCCGTAGCAATTCCGTACTAATAATTCAGAGCTTGCGGGTTGGTTTTTCTTGACGGTAACTTATGATTTTTTATTTAAAAATTTAAATTATGTCTGTTCGATAGAGAGAGTACGAAGGAAGACAGTCATATGTGATTTTGATCGATATAGATATATTCGGTATAATATATATCAACTTATAAACACTACTTTAAAAAAACACACTATTTAAAAGATAGTTATTGTAGTATAATCCAAAAGAACAAAATAATCCAACCCTGACAATATGTGTGAAACATATACAAGAATTTTTTGTATACCCACAATATATAGTAGGCCAAAGAAAATTTATTCTTTAATGTTCAAGTGTGACCTCCTAAGAAAACCAGACATTGCCAGACCTAACCCGAAGTATATGAACACCATTAGACATGCATATCACATCCTAAATATGGTAGGATGGATATGTTATTCAAGTTGTTCACTATGGCCCAGACAAAAGGCCAGTGCACAAGTTGCTTAAGTAATATGTAAAAACGGTAATGTATGATTTCGCTTGTCAACCAAATGGATTACAAAAAAGATTATTTTAGGTTATCCTATGGTGTGCGCACCTCCTTGAACCACTAGATAAGATCATATTGTAACAGATCCCGACAACAAATCATGAATTCATGGTTGGTGGGGCAACAAAACGGCTAAAAAGGTTTATTGCAACAAAAAAAGATTGGATGTGAAGAAAATAAAATGAAAATGGCGTATAAAGTGCCACAAACAATATAGCAAACTACAAATATTCATACTCCCTCTAGAAACAAAAACTTATTTTTGACATCGACATGGTCTCCAAAACGCTGATTTGACTACTAATTTCTACTGTAAGATATTTTGTAAAACTCAATAAAATTATAATATTATGAAAATACTTTTCAATATAAATCTATACATATGATTTTCATATATCCTGTATAAATATTAAAAAAGATACCAATACTCAAAATTTAAAATTTTAACTGCATGTATCGTAAAATGACGTATATTTATGATTGAAGGGAGTAATTTCATTAACTACGTTACTTTAGGTGATTTAAGAGGAGAGTGCGCTAGACAAAAATGGCAACAAACTTACAATTTTGTTGTTGTAAAGGAGCACATAACGTACCCAGCGATTAAATAGCAAACGACAAATATTCACACATTTCATCAACTACGGTACTTTACGTGGTGTTAGAGAAGAGTGCAATAGACAAGAATGACAACAACTATGTGATTTTGTTGTTGTCAAGGAGCACCTAACTTATTTAGCATAGTGTTATGATCCAAATATGTAAATTTGGAACCTCCATATATACAACACTAGTCTAGAATTATGTTAGTGCATATAGTGGCAACATCTAGAATTATGTTAGTGTATACAGTGGCAACATAGATGAAACATTATTCCATACGCACGAACGACTAAGAAATAAATAAATACCTTAATTATCAGAGTAGCGGCCTTAGGTTCAAGCTTGCAATTAATAGCCGTAATGGGCAAACAACTCAACTAAACTACAGCGTAAGGAATAAGATAATCTTTTAAGTGTAACCCATCCATATGCCTACAGGCAATCATCGACTGGGGTAGCACGACCTAGTTCTTCTCGATTCTTGATGTGGTAGTCTTCCTTGAACAGCGAAGTATAACTAGCGTCTTCAGCAACTGAGCATCATTTTTGTATAGTAAGAGTGAGCACATAGAGTACTCAGCAAGTTGTGCATACATAATGCAACATATAAATGCAAGGCTTAACACAAAGGATTAGCTATCATGGCTTGTTTTGCAGAAAAGTTAGTTTAACTTGTAAATACAATAAGTAGATTGAAAACATAACTTTGAAAATAGTAATCAACTGATCCTGTCACCTGACACACTTCCGTAGGTGTGCGACTAAGAAGATCATAACAATGTTGTCGGGACCGGGTTTCTGAATTTGAACCCTCTGTGTATTACCGCACTAGTCCTAGATCAAACCTAGTGCACACAGTCAAACAGTGATGAATATATAGCCAACAATACTTTATTACAATAATAGAGAGTATATACCTTATGGCCACTTTATTATAACTGAGATTTTAAGACCTCTCAAACTTACAGAACACAGTGGAAGCAAAAGAAACTCTGACGATGACCCATCAATATGCCACATGCAATTGACTAGGGAAACGCAACCTAAGTACTCCGGGAAGCCTTCATCGAATCCACATGCAAAGTAATCGTAGACTTCTTCTTGATCTTCATAAAACTCTGAGATTTGTTTAGAGTGTAGCATGTGAGTACATAAAGTACTCCGCAAGTCTTGAAAAAATACAGTAGATGCAAGGATTAACAAAGGAATGATAATACGATTCTTTTGCATAAAACAATATTTTATTTCAAATAGCATTAAATATTTTCAAAAGCCTAAATTTAACAAAGTAATTGCAGTAATTGAAACTAGATAACATATCCAATGAAGGTTTCAACCACCAACACTAGTAGATAGGCTTTAACCACCAAGGTTCAAGACTATGGGTTCCATCCACCCACACTGGCTCCATTCGCCAGGACACACTCCTAAGAGTTTCATGCACTCCCGAGATCACAAAACTTTTACTTTGAAACCAAAACCAAAGATCTACCATGTGAAAGCGCACTTTGCACGCCCTTGATCGTGGGTATGGCTATTCGAATAGTTTTACACTCTACAGAGATTGTACAGCTTTACCCACAAGAGATAATGATACGGGGGTCGTCCGATCTTCTCGTTATAGATCAAGATACTCATGTATAGCCTCTTGAATTGTAGCGATCCTCTGTTGCCAATGCAAGAATGAATGCTCTTTAGTTCACAAGATCACACGCGTCGGACTTCACGACCACTAAGCGAAGCTCTATCGCGCTTCCAATTCCCAGCAGAAAGGTTGAGCGATCTCAATTTGCAAGAAGTCTCAATTTCTCTATTGTTTTTTATTTAGCTACCAAAGATAAAAAACATGCACAAGACTCTCAAAATCATCTAGTCGCCGTCCTATTCTTTTTCCGTCCGTGCGTGACGGTGACAAGTATATATACGGCGGCTGACCATATTCACGTGCTTGGACTGGGCCTTGGGCTGGCTGGGGATGCTGGGAATTGTCTTGGTTACATGGTCCAGCTCAACATGCTAAATATCTATTACATGACTTAATGCATGGCTTTGCTAAATAACTAATACACGAATAAATGCATGGCTCCACGGTTAAGTGGCTGCCTCATGCTCCATGTTTAGAATGTGAGCAAACCACCTCCCTTGTACTTTAATTCATCTCCACATAAACTTTTTTCCTCCAGCTTTTGGCCACATGAACTTGATCAATTCGGTGCTCCCCTATAGCTTTGGCTTTGTTCTTCTCTTTCTTAGTTCCAAGTCTTCAATGTGTTTAAACCTGAGAAACAATACAAGAAAGCCTGTATGGGGTAGAATACTATTCTCATCAATACAAGAAAATTTATTAAGAAATAAATTCACATGTTTATTTAAAAATTTAGCTCTCGCTCTAGTCATTGGACCTTTTGGTGCTTCATGAACACTTGGAGAATTTAAAGAAGACGACGACATGGTAGTAGTAGGGATGTCCTCATCATCCTCCCTCTCTTGAGAAGGAGTCGTCCTCGACTCTGTATTGTCTTGTCCAAAGAATGGTGACAAATCAACAATATTGAAAATTGTACTTACCCCATAATCGTCTCCTGTAAGCTCTATCTTGTATGCATTATCATTGATTTTGTCAAGTACTTTAAAAGGACCATCACTGCAGGGCATCAATTTTGATTTATGTTTCTCTGAAAAGCGTTCTTTGCGAAGGTGTACACACACTAAGTCACCTGGTTCAAACAACAATTTCTTTCTAGACTTGTTAACTTTAGAAGCATAAACACGTACCTTCTTTTCAATCACCCCTTTAATCTTCTCAAGGAGCTTTTTCACAAAACCAGCACGCTTAGAAGCCTCCATATTTGCACATTCTTGTAATAGAAGTGGCATCAAATCAAGTGGCGTGATTGGTTTGAAACCATACTGTAATGCCCTAGACATCGATTCAGTGTTTTCGGAAGCATTTAGTGGATTCGCGGAGATTTTTTTTTCTTCCGTCAAATCGGGAAGGCGGGTTTGGGCTGCGGATTTATCTAAAACGGAAAAAAAAGATTTGGTGGGCTATCCAAAGAGGGAGGCCAGGCCTTTCTCCCTCCCACCGTGGGCCCAAGTCGGCCCCTAGGCCTAGCTGCCCCCCTTAGCCCAAGCCGCCCCAACTGTAGGCCACCTTTTCCCCCCTTGTGGCTGCACCCCTCTTCCCCCCATAGCCGCCACCTCTAGAATTGCTGCCATGGCAAGGATTTCGGCTGCCACGGCGAGGAAATTGGCTGCCGCAGCAAGGTTTGTGCTGCCGTGGTAGAGATAACAGGGAAGAAAGAAGGAGGAAGGGAAGGGAAGAAGAAGAAGAAGGAGGAGAGGAAGAAGGAGAAGAAAACCTGCGTGGGTAACCTAGGTAAGAAATTCCCATCTTTTCTCCTCTGTGTTAGGGTGATCGTAGGCTTTCGGTTTGTCGTTAGAGGTGGGTGATCTAGGGGAAACCGTCGGTTAGCGATTAATCAGTGTTCTATGCGCAGTCAGATCGGGCAACGTGTTTGTTCGGGTGGTTTAGGAGCTCAAAATGATTTTTCCCAAGGAACACTTGAACACAAAAGCTATAGAGGATACAGAGATCTAGTTTCTGTAATTTTGTCAGAATTTGTGGATGCGGGGTTTGGGCGCAATAGGGGATTGAAGTCGATTGTGCAATAGAGCTAGATTCAGAATCCAGTTTCTGATCGTGGACTGATTCAGAGGTCCTAATGAATTTTATGAATTAACTCATAATAACAAAAGTAGTATATACATTTGGAAATAGCTTCTGGTATAATTTTATAATTTTTGTAGCAGTGGGCTGTTGGTGGTGGTATGTGGAAGTGGCTGGACATAACTCGAAGGTAGAGTCTGTTCTCTGTTTTCTAGTGAGAATTACGTCCTTAAAACTATATAATAAAATTATGATGTCTTCATGAAATTTTGTTCTGAAGATTTCAAATATGTTAGTTTCGTTGTTGTTTGATTAGTAGATTAAAAGATACGGAAAAGACAAGTAGCGCTATTGCAGAGAACAGAGTGTGGGAACAGCTGTTTGAGAGGGAGTTGCAGGTTTTGAGCGTAGAGGCGTTTACTTCTCAGTTTTGAATATTGTATTATGGTTTTGTGCTGAGTGGTGCCTTGTGAGTAGGTGGCTTCGCTCCTGCCATGCTTGATCCCTTCGCTCCTTCGGTAGAGACAAGTATAATGACAGATTTAATAGATATTATAGAATGTCAATGTTTGATATATATTATGAGCAATTGTGTGTTCATGACTGTGATGATGGCATAATTGATAATGACCAGGGTTACTAGTGGTATCAGTTCCGTGTATTCACGGTTGTTTGAAAGTTATAAAGTCCATGATTGTGAACAGTGTAGTATGAATAGGTCATTCATGTGCATGGTTGTTGTGGATGCACGTTTCTATTAAATTGAGACTTTCATACATATGCATCATGTTAGTTTATTGATGTCTTGGTCATGTGATGACCGAGCAACTGCTGAGATCCCCGTCATGTCGATGACGGGCTAAAGGTCCCCATGCTTGAAGAGCATGGGCTTAGGTCCCCATACTTGCGGAGTATGAGCATTGGTCCCTGTACCAGACGGTACAGGCATGGGTGTGCATCGACGGATGCACACTTTGCATTACCGGTAAAATACAAAAGAGAAAGAGAAAAGATAAAGATCTTGTTGAGCATATTGCATAGCATGTGTTTGTAAAGCAACTGTTGGGTGTTTCTTATGGAGTTGTGTACATGTATGCTATTGTTACCGTTTATTATATTTGCTGAGTCTTTGAACTCACCATTGTTGTTTGTTATGTTTTAGGTACCTTTATGAGATCGACATGCATGGGGAAAAGAAAGATTAGTCTTGTTACACTTTTGCACGATCTACCCACAATGGAAAGAAAGGAAAAATTAATTAGTAGATGAATAAATTACTTTTAGTACTTTTATGATTATAGCTTGCTAAAAGTAAACTGTAATAAAGGATTAGAAGATTCAAGATGCTCATGATTTATATCTTAGATGTTAATTGCTATGGATGTCGTAGCAACAAATAGTCAATTTTGATAGGGTCTTGATTACATTACCATTTGGTTTATCTTTATTTAATAGAGTTGTTTGTTGAAAATTCCGACCTAAGTAACTACACAAAGGAGATTCTGCTGAAATTTTGGTGAGGTGAATGTAGTTTATCTATATTTCATTACTTAGTTAGGTAGCATTCTAGGCCATGGTATGGCTGGGGTGTTACACATACACCACCTCAAATGGACACAATTGAGTAGTAGAATGCACTGCCTATTATATGCAAATTCAACATGCGGAAGACAATCTTCCCACTCTTTTAAATTCTTTTTTATCATTGTCTACAGTAGCATTGAGAGTGTACGGTTCATCACCCCCGTTTGTCCATCCGTTTGCGGGTGACAAGTTGTCGAAAAGAGAAACTTTGTCCCAAGCTTGGCCCACAAAGTCTTCCAAAAGTAGCTCATAAATTTGATGTCACAATCAGACACAATGGTTCTTCGCATGCTATGTAGTTTCACAATTTCTCTAGTAAATAAGTTAGCTACATGCGACGCGTCGTCGCTCTTATGACAAGGAATAAAATGAGCTATTTTAGAGAACCTATCTACAACTACAAATATAGAATCCCTCCCCCTCTTAGTTCTAGATAGTTCTAAAACAAAATCCATGGTAATATCTTCCCAATGTGCACTAGAAACTGGAAGTGGAGTATACAACCATATGGATTAAGTTTCAATTTAGCTTTATGGTATGTGATACATCGTTGAACAAACCTTTCAATGTTACGTTTCATCCTAGGCCAATAGAAGTGATTGGCTAACATCATGTATATTTTCTCTCTTCCAAAATATCCCATCAATCCCCTTGCATGAGATTCCTGCAATAATAACAAACACACAGACGATTCTGGAACGCATAATTTGTTAGCATGAAAGAGAAACCCATCATGAATATGATATTTGTCCCATCCTTTTCCATCTTTGCATTTAGAATATACTGCTGAAAATTCATGGTTGGAAGCATATAAATCTTTCAAACTCTCTAATCCAAAAACATTTACTTCCAACTAAGTTAAAAGCACATTCCTTCTAGATAATGCATCAGCTACCACATTCTCTTTGCCTTTCTTGTATTTAACAACGTATAGAAAAGTCTCAATGAATTCAACCCACTTAGCATGTCGATGATTCAGTTTAGCTTGCCCTTTCAAATATTTCAAAGCTTTATGATCAGAATGAATGATAAATTCTTTAGGCCAAAGATAATGTTGCCAAGTCTCTAATACTCGCACAAGAGCATATAATTCTTTGTCACAAACAGGATAATTCAATTATGCACCGCCAAGTTTCTCACTAAAGTATGCAATATGTTTTCTTTCTTGCATCAAAACACCATCAATAACTATTCCACTAGCATCACATTCAATCTTAAAAGTTTTAGTAAATCAGGTGCTCAGTTTGGACAATCACAAGCGTCGGTCCTTAATTGACTAGGGCGGCACATTCATAATACAAGTTCTTCTGCTAAATCCACACCAACCCAATCTTACCATCCACCCAAGTCAAAAACCAATTTTCACTATTTTATTTTATTTTATAAACCAATGGCAACACCTATTGCCAAACACTTGATAAAAACAATTATTTAAATATTTGATAATATTATTCCCACCCATAGGGTTATAATGATCGAATGGCTTGTCTAACCAGTTACTATCGTTCTAAAGTTATCAAATAGTTATATAATCTCAATAATGAGACAAAGGAAACCTAGGGTGACAAAGGTACATGGATGTCAACATCAAATGAGGGTACATCAATTATCGGATTAACTAATAATCTTAAGACAGAAATTAACATTTTAGGTAACATAGCAATGCAATTAAATTTCAAATATTAAAATAATTTTGGTAAACATAGGTACAAAATGGTCAAAGGAGACTTGGCTTCTTGCACGTTGTCTGGACATTCCTGCTGCGGATCGAAAAGCTCTTCGGCGATGTTGAGTTCTACGCGCAAAAATGAGAAACCCAAATAAATAAATAAACACAAAAAAGTGACAAAAATACAAAAAATATATATACTGGAAGGAAGATATAGAATTTAAAATTTTGAACGAGTGCAAATGGAGCTAGGATGAAGGAGTACGAGCTTCTGGAAGTTTGAAACTTTAGGAAAAGAAAAAAGGAGATTTTTCGGACGGCTTTGGAATAGATCAGAGTAGTCCAATCGACACTAGGAGACGTCCAGACCAGTCCAAAAGCTATATAGTGGTCGATAGGCTTTGGGTGGTCAAACGACAGTGATCGAATGGCTGAAGTGGTCAGAAATTTAGACATGGTCGGTGGTCGAAGTGGCTGTATGTGGTCAGTGGTCGAAACGTAGTTGGAAGGAGTGGTTGAAAACTTTGGAGTGGTCGAACGACTGCCGTGGTCAAATAGGGCAGTGGTCGAACAAGGGTGTAGTTGAAAGCGGAGGTGGTCAAAGTATATAATGTGGTCGAAAGGTATATATGGTCGAAAGGCTTTATGTTGTCGAAAGGTTTTTTGTGGTTAAAACCTACAAGAATTCTCGGACTACCAGAGTGGTTGTAGATGACGAGGCTGTCGTAACCGACCAGGGCGATCGTAACATTGGTGGTGGTCGGGAGGCCAAGAGTGGTTGAACAGCCATGGTCAGATAGTGCCAAGGTCGTGTGTTGCGGTGGTCGTGAACGGCTTCGGTAGTGAGCGACCGTGGTCGAAAGCGGCTGTGGTCATAGGATCAGAGTGTTCAGAGAGGTCGAAGGAATTGAAGGGTTCGAAGAGGTAGAAGGAATTGAAGGGTTCGAAGAGGTCGGAGGAATTGAAAGGTATAACGTGGTTGAAAGCTATAGAGACGTTCAGACCGTCTGATTGACCAGAGAGATATTTGTATCGTCTGGTCGGCCAAAGAGACATTCAGATCGTCTAGTTCGCTAGAGAGACGATGTGGCGTAGAGAAGGTTTTGGTGTTTGGTTGCTTTACTCGAGGTAGATTGGTGGCGAGGAAGGTGTGGCGGCGGTGGTACAAGGGCATCGACAGCGATGGCTTTCGATAGCAGATTTGCTCGATAGCGAGGCGACTAAGGTTTGCTCGGTCACGACGAAGATAAAGACGGCGACGACGGAGTGCTTAGGTGAGGGTAAGGCTCCAGCAGCGGTCTTGGATGGTGAAGTGGTCGATGATGATGGAAGTCGATCATGGCCAATTCCGTGAAAATTCAATTCCCGACAATTTTCAGAGACGGAACTTTGTGAAGGTGGCTGGACGACGTACACAGGCAGCACATGACACGAATTCGGCCAACCTTGGGGATTTCTCTGGAGGAAGAAAGGTTTTGGTTGGACGAAAAGGAAGGCGATAAGATCATGGTGTTCCAATTTGTAGCTTGGGCAAAGAACGGAAACCGAATGAATTCATAGCATCGTGCAAACATTTCTCTGCTTAGGGAAAGGAAAGAAAAGAATGATGAATTGATTGCTAGCTTAAATTGGGGTAGTTTCCAAGTAAAGACGATGGGGAGAAATGGCCCTTGGCTGGTTAGAGATTTGAGCCTGTTGGTCTAGATGCAAGTTAGAAGAAAAAGAATAGTAACTATGGCCTCATGAATAAAATGAAGGAAGGAAAGAAGAAAGCTAACTGAGAAAAGAAGAAAGAAGTGTGGTGGCTGGTGCTGTTCGGCTGGGGATTAAGCGTGCCACACAAGGTTAGCAGAGGGATGGATTTCCCCAAAGTAATTTTCTTTTTATTCGTATTAAGCTTTAATTAATTCAAGAAAAATCTAAATAAAATTCCAAAATTTTAAATAATTAATTTGAAATTAATTTTTTTTAAAGAAAGCAATTTTTTGGGAAGTTACAAAAGTCTTTTAGAAACTTTGCCCTAGTATTGACTCCTCCCGATGATCCTAAACCTCTCTATCCACACCCCCTTAAACTAATGCTGATGGGGGCGAAAATGGGATTCACCATTGGATTTGCAAATGGTAAACTCTATCCATATGATATAACTCTCATAAGCAGTTACACCCTCCACCCTGACATAGAGCTTAACCTACCACCTAAGGAGTCAATATCAAAACTCGGTAACTTACTAAGCTAGGTCCATCCCATTCTAGGCATGTGGTTGTATGATTGTGACTCAGTTCAATAGTGCACAAAGTTAAGTCCTTAACTGACCAGGGCGATACCAACCAATTCTCTAACTAAGCAACAATTCACCAATCTTTCACATACCATAAGCACACAGTTCTTTCAATCGCCCCTATCTAAGCCATTTATCCACCCTTGATATTAAAGCTGCATCATATGCCATCATTGATAACACATAGTGCACACAGTTTCTCATAAAGCAATTCCATATATCATTAGTCAGGTGTAATTTGATTCCAAAACAATGTTCCAAAAGTCCCAATATGACTAAACAATCTAACCAACCCACGTTGGTGCTATAATATTGACCAACACTACTACAAAACAAGCTATACTAGACACCTCATCACAGACAGTTCATGGGGAACCGTCTGTGTTGTTATTATCACAGACGGTTTTGTAGAAGTGACCGTTTACCGTCTATGATGAGTCACTATCACAGACGGTTTGTATTAATAACCGCATGTGATGGCTCACAGACAGTTATTAACATGAATCGTCTGTGATAGTTGAAGATATCACAGACGGTTCGTATTAAAAACTGTCTATGATAGTTCATAGATGGTTATTAACATGAACCGTCTGTGATATTGCATACATCACAGACGTTTATTAATATGAACCATCTGTGATAGTTCACAGACTATTATTAACATGAACCGTTTGTGATAATTATGTATTACAGATGGTTTGTAGTTGGACATGTCTGGAATATGCCACGTTATTAATTAATACCAAGCAAGGCCGGTCTCGACAGATTTATCTTCATTACGCTGCATTAAAGAAGGCAGCCGACTTTGGGGAAGCATTCCGATTGTAAAACTGGCTGCTTGTAGATTGATTTGTTCTAGCTTGATGATTAGAGGTTAGTATTTGTTTCTAATTTATATGCCTTATAATAAAGAGAGATGATAACTTGATTTAGATCTAGCTTAATTGGTAATTTGTTGCAATTTAAGAATGGGTCAGTACTCTTAATTTACTTCAGCATATTAATTCCTGCTTGACATATACTGCTTCATGAATAATATGTAGCTAGCTAGCTATAGTACCATTAACAATCCAATTCGACACTAATTTGTTACATGCGTAGTGTAGATGGACCGAAGATGGATGTAAATGCAAAATAACACATTTGTCCAATGTGTAAAATATCCCGATACAAGCGTAAGAATGACTCCGATGATGGCGAAGGCATCGAGGTGAAGCAAGGACCTCTAGCTCAGATGTTGTGGTATCTGCCTATAATTCCATGTTTAAAGTGTTTATTTGTAAACCGAAAGGATGCAAGATTGTTGCGTTAGCACTCGAAGGAGCGTAGGAAAGATGAAATGATAAGAAACGTCGCTAATTCTGCCCAGTGGAGGAATATCGATAGGATGTTTATAGACCTCGCTGTAGAATCGAGGAATATAAGGTCTGCGTTGAGTATAGATGGAATGGATCCGTTCAGTAACATGAGCAGCCGACATAGTACCTAGCCTATGATTGTATGCATGTACAATATTTCTCCTTAGCTGTGTATGAAGCAGAAGTACATTTTGATGTCACTACTTATCCAAGGCAAAAACAACCTGGGAATGATATTGATGTGTATTTAGTATCATTGGTGGAAGATCTTGTGACACTATAGAACGAAGGGGTACAGGTATGAGATGCGGACAAACGAGAGAACTCCACACTGCGCGCCATGTTGTTCTGCACCATCAATGATTTTCTTGCCTTGGTAACCTGTCGGGATTGAGTACAAAAGGAGCCAAAGCTTCTCTGCACTGCTTAGATTATACCGAGAGTGTGTGGTTGAACAAATAGTGCAAAAATGTGTATATGCGTTACCGTAGGTTTCTTCCACGATATCACCCATATCACAAGATGAAGAAACAATTTGACAAAACAAAGAGGATGACTCGGCACCAAGGCCTTTTAGCGGCAAAGAGGTCCATGATATGGTTAAGGATATTAATGTTGTGTTTGGAAAGGGACGTAAATTGATGACCCGTCAGAAAAATATGTGGAACAAGATGTCAGTATTTTGGGACTTGCCTACTAGGAGCACTTAGAAGCTCATAATTGTATCGATATCATGCACGTAGAGAAGAATGTATGTGATAACTTGATTGGTCTCTTACTGAGCATTCATGACAAAATAAAGATGATGTCAATGCACAGTGTGAACTGATCTCTATGAGCATCAGGACCAAGTTAGCACCGATAGAGACTGATAAAGGCCGAACGTACCTTTCCCCAGCTTGTTACACTCTGTCAAAGTCTGAGAGAACTGAACAGTGTCAGTGCTTGCATGGTGTGAAAGTTCTGTCCAGTTACTCCGCCAGAATGAAGAAACTTGTTTGCATGCAAGATTTAAAATTAATTGGCATGAAGTCTCTTGACTGTCATTTACTAATGACACAATTGCTTCCTGTTGCAATTAGAAGTATTTTGCCAAATAAGGTTCGAGTGACAATCATGAGACTGTATTATTTCTTTAACGTAATTGCTCAGAAGTTCATCAATCCTGATGGACTAGATGCTCTGCAGACCGAGGTGGTGATGCCATCTTGAGATGTATGTTCCTTCGTCATTTTTTGATATCATGGTCCATCTCATTGTACACCTTGTGAAAGAGATAAAGATATGCGGCCCCGTATTTCTACATCATATGTACCCGTTTGAGAGGTACATGGGAATTCTGAAGTCCTATGTACACAATCGATCTCGGCCGAAGGGCAGCATCATCGAAGGTTATGCAACTGAAGAGGTCATTGAGTTCTGCGTTGATTACATGGCTTAGGTTGAACCGATAGGTTTGCTTGTATCTCGTCTCGAGTGGAGACTAGAGGGTATCGGGACCATTGGAAGAAAAGCAATAACTCCTGATCTGGATACGTGCATTCAAGCCCATTTTACGGTCTTACAACACATGACTGAAGTATCCCCGTATATTGAAGAGCACAAGGACATGCTACGCTAAGAGAATGGTTGAGGGTGCGATTCACTAGGAGGTCATCAAGTGAAACGCTGCAATGGTTGGCAAAAGGGCCAAAATTTATAATTGTTACATGGCAAGGATACAACATTAACGGGCACACATTTTATACAATAGATCAGAACAGAAAGTGCACAGTCCAGAACTCAGGTGTCCACATAGATGCATTTCATGATAAGCAGTTCAATACTGCTGGCCCAAGCTCCTGCTATGGGCTTCTAGAGGAGTTTTGGGAGCTCGACTACATAATTTTCAAGATCCCTCTATTTCGGTGTCATTGGGTCCAACTCCCACAGTTGTAAAGGTCAACAAGTACGACATCACTACTATAGACCTCGAACACATAGGATACAAAGATGAACCATTCGTATTCGTGAGGCAAGCTGTTCAAGTTTTTTATGTAACCGACCTGGCAAATAAGAAGCGTCACGTAGTTCTTCATGGAAAAAGAAGGATTGTCAGAGTTGAGAATGTTGTGGATGAGGAATAGTATAATCAATTTGATGAGTTGCCTCCATTTGAAGACAACATCAAGCTCGAGGAAGAATGAAGCAACGGAGCAAGCTATATGTGTGTCGACCATCGTGAAGAGCTTTATTTAAAAGAAAATAGCCAAGTTTAATGATCCCACATGATGAACACCTATTTGGAAATTATTCTAATGTAATTATAAGAAACTCGGCATGTAATTAAGGAATTATTCCACTGTAATTGATTTAGTAATTAAGAAATAACTATATATGTGATTGTATATGATTACTTTTTTCATAGCCTCCTGAGGCTAGTCGAAAAATAGGATTTATTGTACTATCACAGATGTTTCCACAATAGAATCGTCTGTGATACCAACATCACATATGGTTCTATTATGGAACTGTCTATGATGTGGTTTGTATCACAGACGGTTCTATTATGGAACCTTCTATGATATTAACATCACAAACGGTTCTTTAATGGAATCTTCTGTGGTAGATCCTTCTATAAGTAGGGCTCCACTAGGGTTTGCGCCCTTACTCCTCACTTGTGTGCCCCTGTCGTACGTTCACCGCCACCTCCTCAAGTGCCGCCTCCTCCCCAATCTCCACCTCCCACGTAGATTCGGCACAGCCTCCTCGTCTGGCCGCTCCTCGTGCAAATCTGTTGTAGCCAGCCTCCCCGTGTCTCTGTCTTCTCAACCTCAGTGACCTCGGCCTCTTCTTCCCCAACCACAATGATGTCTTCGCCACCAACATCTTCGATCAGCCACTTCTTCTGCATTCACAACGACATCTTCATTGGCTTCCTCTACTAGTATTACTCCCCATCGGTATGTGAGTTAACACTTTATCTATGTGCTTGTGAGTTAGCCAAGAGTAGTTTGTCTATGTTCTAGGATTTGGATCTCGGCTTTGGACCAATGGAAGGAACCCCTTTTAACAGTATAGTTAAAAAAATAAGCCCTAAACTAACAATATGGTCTTACCAGTAAATACATCAGAAAACATCCTTAACCTTCATTTATATTATTGCACTTCGAAATTTGATACATAATTTTGCAATAATTTTCACAAACTACCTGTAGCTTTGCAAATTTTAATCATACCAATATAAATAGCCATTAAGACTAAATTAGGGCATATCATTTTCTGTGAGAGGTAGAAATTCCCATGGATAACCTAAAACCCTAGAAATTATCTTGTTAGTCAAGTAAAAAAGGGTTTGTACTATTGAAATTGTGGAGCTTGATTTTAATTGTGCAAATTAGTCACGTAAAAAAAGGGTTTGCACTATTGAAATTCTTATGAAATCAATGCAAAGATGAAAGCTTTAAGGAAGATGAAATCAATTTAAACTGATACTAATATCACAGATAGTTCTTTTAAAGAGAGATGTCGTCATCGTCATCGATGTCGCCGATTGGGTCTGACGCTCCAAAGACTGGAGTAACTAAGCATAGCAGAGGAGTATCTAAAAGGCCAGCGGGTCGAATGACCATCACAGAGGTCTCTCCGGATGAGGTCCCTCTGCAATTGAAGAAAGCAACTGCAGCATTTGGACTACCTGCGGGGTAATTGGAAGGGAACGTGTCCCAATCACCATAGCAATTGGAAAGGTTTGACAGAAGACGAGAGAAATGTGCTATGGACAAAAATTTCATACTCGTTCAAGATCCCAGCAGAAGCCCAAAAACGAATACAACGACATGCGCTCCTCTTGATGGGAAAAGTGTGGAAGACCTTCAAGAGCACGCTTATCACGCAGTACAGGACCAAGGATCGTACGCCCTTCACGAGGTATCCTTTCGTGTCACCGAAAACATGGAAAGCCATTGTGCGGATGAAGACAACAACCGAATTTCAACAGAAAAGTACGATGCACAAGGCTATCTAGGCACAGAATACTCACCCTACAGACTTAGCACCGTTGGGTACGCGAGTAAAATTCCATAATAGAGGATAGAGGATAAGGTCGCAATCTGATCGGAGGCCTGCCCACCATTTGCCGGGATCACAAATGAGCACGCCTGAAACTAGTTAAGAGTGAGGTCACCAACCACGTCTTCGGGCGTCGCCTCTTTCAAAAACCCCGCAGACGAGGAAGTATCCTAATGCCTGGTAAGATATGTTAAACTATCTAGATGTTAATAGGTTCATAACTTTACGGGCTCTAAAATAACATGATTGTCTCTTGCAGCAAACATTAACTATCAAATCTTCTGAAGGCTCCTTCCAAGCAGTCAGGGAGAGGGATGCACTGTCCACGGCCCTGGGAAACAAGGAGCACCCAGGTCGCATGCGAGGCCTAGGGGTTTACGTCTTGGAGGCATGAATTCCCAAACAACTCCGAGGCGTATAGGAGTGGGAAGACATCCAAGGCCGAGCGCAAGGAAAGTATGAAACGAGACTTTGATGGAAAACATGAGGACATAATTGCCTCACTTAGAGGAAAGATAGATGCATTGAGGAAAGAACTGAGAGAAGTCCGCAATTAGTCGCAAGCCACCCCTGTTATTATGGTACCCAGTCCCCCTCAATTAGAGTAGCTGCGCGTCCGCGCCACTTTCTGAACATAGCGATGCCCACTTACCTATTGATGACATCCAGGTAATGTACATCTCTAAAATGCTACATAGATAGACCTGGTGGACTCCTTAGCTTATCGTGTATCGTTACGTAGGTGTCTATGTCATGCATCCTCAGAATCAGGGTTGTTAGCGCCATTCCCATTAACGATGGACGGGGGTTGGCGTATCCATGCCTGCCAAGGACGTTGGTGCACAGTGCCCGGCTAGGGACCAGTTTCGCGAAGGTCCAGGTGAAAATGATTAGTGATGTTTTCAGGGCCGTCCTATTGGAAAGGACCCCAAACAAAGAAATCATGACACTAGGGGATGCCATCCACACATTTGTTCAGTAGCCCAAGAGGGACATCGCCCTGGACCCTTTCGTGGCGCGATCTTCACACGACCACGCCTATCAAATAGAACACTCTATGACTCCACCTCAAACTCCTCTTCAGAAGACCAGCGCATTAGCTCCCGTGAAGGCGACATCAAAAATGTATTGCAAGCAAAGCGCTAAGGCTCAATCGAAGAAGATTAATGAGCCTACCAGGGAATGGAAGTTCATGCTCGGAGTGTCATTGGTCCCCGAGTCATAATTGCCCAGGCTTGGACTGGTTTGCGATACTTTGCATACCTGGCACATACAGAGGTCCAGCATGAAGCCAAACTGGCATAGTGAATTCTCCGTGAGATACACGAAGGCATATTTCCTCCACAACTCGAGCTACTTCGTCGTGACCTTCGAAGACTTATTCTTACCATTCAACCTCGACGAACTCGACGCCTCACTTCTACAATGTTGGACACTGTAAGTGTACCGTACAATCAAGTTCTATATTCACGTAATACCGATAAATGTCATAACTCATTACTTATGTATAGATCCATGATCCAACAAGTCTGGCGACAGCGAGAACCAATGGGTTTTCTCGACCCACACTTGGTCTCTGAGCAATCCATCATCGATAATAGACCCTTCATCCAAGATTACATAACGAGGAGATTGCTTGCTCACAGTGATTACATAATAAAGGCACGTGTGCTAGGTTGGGAACAGTTACCACGGCATGCTCACAACTAGACAGATCAAGTCCGAGCGGACCGTCACGCACAACCTCACCATCGTGGAACATGAACGGTTTATCAGTTCCTACAAAAAAATACCACAAAGTAAAGCGTTATTCCACCTCAAAAATATACGTACGATATTGAAATTAATTTACCGATAATGAGGGAGCATCCGTACACCGCACGCATGAAATGTTGCATAGACAAACATATATAGCATTATTACCTACGTCATCAAATAGTGCTCCAAAGAAATAACACAACAAAAAACCAACTAATATCGCATATTAGTATCCTCGATGCAAGACGAAGTAATCTACGAAGGGGGAGCACTGCTGTTTGCGAGAGAGCGCTGCGAGCAATACGGAAGGAGGAGGTAGGGAGGGAATGCAGGGTTGAGGTTTGCTACACGCCCTCGTGCGCTTGAATAACTGCGCGAATAAAAACAGTGAATGACATCAACAAGACGTGACGTAATATAAAATTGAAATTACCCGAAATCGACAGACGATCGTGCGGCACGCGCCAGCACCTCCCCACTGGCCTGACGTGTCTTCCGGTCGTGCCTGGCATGCTCCCCGGTCACGCCAGCTTCATCCATGTCCAAATCAACCCATTTCCAACCACTACAACCCATGTCCAAATCAACCCATTTCACCGTTCGCCCACAGCGAACGGCCATCCCATACAAGCACCTCCACCATCGTAGGACGTATCAATGTCCCGTTTCGATTCGTTTATTGTTGGCTAAATGGGAGAGGAATCGTGTCGCCTTGAGTATTACATCGTTCTTCCAACCTCGTCGCCCAACACTAATCCATTCGAAATTGCTATGGTGACGAGTCTGTGTTCACCCCTTCTCTGCTCTGCTCTGCTGTGGCGCCTCACCTTGCGTTGTCATCGTCCCATTTGTCTGGTTCTAGCGTCATGTCAGTCATCATTGGAAGGCGGATTCCTAGGTGAAAGTTGGGAATTCCAGGTTGGAAGTTTTGAAAATGCTGTTTTAATAGATTAGGTGAAAGTTGGGAATTCCAGGTTGGAAGTTTTGAAAATGCTGTTTTAATAGATTTAGATCTTGAGTTGAAAGCTCTGATTTTCGAGTTGGATGTTTTTTTTAGTTTTTAAGTTGAAAGTTGATTTTTTTTTCCAAGTTGAGAGTTTCTATTACTCGAAGTGCTGGTCCGCGAAGGAGAGCTCATCGCCAGGGCTGTTGGACCGCCGCGGGAGACAGGGAGCCGCCATACAGGAAAGTGTCCGCTACCAAGGAAGGCAGTGGATGACCGCTAAATAGAGCTCTTATCTATTTTGATGGCTTACATATTATCAATTGACATCACGTATATCACATAATTTCAGAAAAAAGGTGTCACTTATATCTATATAAATAAAAAACTAGTGAGACACCTTCATTTTAAAGGCAAAAAAATCCGTAACAATCCTAAAAAGAAAAAAATCTAGAAATTATCATATTAATCTAGAAAAGGATAAATATCTTCATTACTTATTTTGGTAGCGCTAGATTATACAGTCGATTGATCATATATATATATATATATATATATATATATATATATATATATATATATATATATATATATATATATATATATATTAAAATTATATAGAAAATAAAATTATATTTCAATCATAGACGACAGAGTTATATACTAAAGACAATTACATCATAGTATCTAACTGCATAATTACGCAGACAAACCTGCTAGTTTTATGACAGCGTAAAGTCAACGGTCGTCTTGAACAATCAAACAACTAAAAATGTCGTTTATTACGAGCCGATCGTCAGAACATGTAGTCAGGTAGCAATAGCATAAGTTAATCATAATTATTTTCTGACGGCGTAAAAATAAGATGACTCAAACATAACGGTTGACGGTAAAAAAACTATAGAACGCATCTCTCCAACCAACGGAAGTCACCGTGTACCAGTACCAATAACACGGTACTTGGAAAGATAAGCTAACATTGATGAACCTAACAAACAGGTCGTAAGAAAAATTGCATACTCCCTGTATTAACATCAACAATACTACGTTAACAAGATCATGTCCCGCCAAAACGCAAGAAGTCTCAGAGCAAATCAGCCAAGCACATGGGTAAAAGAAGAGCTCTTTGCCACAGAAAATAAACCAAAAGCCATAGACATTATTCTTCCAATGCCTGCAAAGGCTGTTATAAAATCCATCCATAATTAACAGAAGGATATCGAACGAAAAGAAATGAAAATGGTGCCTACCCCAACATACAGATGGGTCTCTGACGGACGAACATTAGCATTTAGCAACTTGGCCTCCTACTAGACTTACTGGAGTACTCCCGGAACGACAGTTACTGATCCGCGAAGCGACAGTTCTAAGGCCATGACTAGAAGCTCTGCCTGGGATACCTGCGATTGATGACAGCCTAAAAAGGACGACAGCTTGGAAAGCGAGACTCAGTTTGACATCACGCGAGGTGAACGCGGACGCACTGGTGTCTTCGAAGGGCTCACCCTGTGCAATTGAGGATGATAGGATTAAGCACATGATGATGCATGATGCTCTTACAGGAACTCTAAACAAACATGGACTGATCCACTCTTTACCTGATAGGAAGCGAGCCAAGGACCATGCCACTATAGTTCAGGGCTAGAATTGCACTTTCTGCCTGCAAATAATATATCGGAATTTGGAAAAGTGAGTCAAAAATGCTGAATTAAGTACGAAGCCATGGGTTGGAATGGCCTTGAGTATGTGCCAATAAGATTGCTTGGATCCATCAATTTTTTATAAAAAAAAGGAGATAAGTCTAGTTGCAGAGTTTTTTTTTACAAGGTTTACACCATGAAGAGCATGTAAGGTTTCTAACAAAATTCACTCCTGAAACCATGCTTACAATCTTGCGTAAAAGTGAGGACATGAAATCAAATTTTCAATATGTATCACATTTCCAGAACATAATCAGGTGTCAAATGAAATGCAGCTGGAGCAGAAAGGAAGGTGCCTAGATCCTCTGGTGGAAAGGGGAATTCTTGTGCACAACCACAAAACGTAAAGCAAATAGAATAAAGTATTCTTTTAATTTGATCAGTTAGCAGGCAATATTGGCATACATTTCCACCAAAGTACGAATTTGAAAAGTTACCTAGTTCTGACATCCATACTCTTCATTTTCGGCCTATTCTCAAATCTCAAAGTCCCAAACAAAACACTAACGAGTAGAGTTTTCTAATATGCATACAATTGTGCAAGTCCTTATGAAAGATTTTTCTACAACCAAACTAACAGAGGTTTGAATAATTGGGCTAAAAAGAACAGAAATCCAAGAAAACCTAAATTGAATATCCAAGACTGGACTGAACACAAAATTATCAAATTTTTACAAACAAAAAAGAATTGTTCAACTTGAATATAGTCAAACATTTGAGGATTTTCAACTTGTGTGGGGAAGAGTTATTGTGCTCATACGTTTATTTCTGTTTGCTGTTTTCATCTGATATTGTTTATGAATCCAGATACCCCTCAAACAAGAAATCAAATTAGTTCTCACAATTCTCACTCCTAGGTAGTTAATTACATACCAGTAGCATTTTGAAAATTAAATAATTAAATATTGATTACTTAAAAAATATAATGCTGAAAAAACTTGTTCTACTTACTTGAGCAAACTCAACAAATGCAATGCATGTGGAGTGTACATAATCACCAAGGAGCCTCAGTCGAGAAACCTGTAAAAAAGGGAAGGCACCAACAGTTTTAGAAAAAGGACTAAATGGATCAAAAACAAGTCCCAGACTCCCAGCGCTTATATGATGTACCTTCCCACAGAGCTGTTGAAAGAAAATCTTTACATCATCTTCCGTAACCTGCACAATTAATAAGACAATTAAGCAAAGCAGCTCGACCATCAAAGAATAGGACATTAACACATAAATTCTAATCATTTCAAATCATTTTTTCTTGTTACCATATTCATTTCTGAATCTCATTTCAACATCACTGTAGCAAGAAATGAGAGCTATAATATGGACAAAGGAAATTTTTTAACAGAAATGTTGGAAAAACAATAACTACCAAAACTCTGTGATCAGTGGAAACTCCAAGACCAATATTATTGTCAGATCTGTCAGTTAACCACCAAAAGGGGGAAAATATTATCAGACTAATCCTTCAAACATATCCGTTCACTTATGTATATCTGCCTTGAAGGCACTTGGTAGCACCTCAAAATGTATATATCCAGTAGGCACTCATAAAGACATAAAGTCTTGGGTAAAAGAACGGATGATTGAAGAGCAATGTCATCTAAGATACTTCAAATGCACATAGTATAGTGTAACAGCAGTAAAAAATAAGAATACACCCTTGATTAAGGTGGTATAGTTTTCATTGTGCAATAAGAATACACCCTTGATTAAGGTGGTAGAGTTTTCATTGTGCATTGAATCGTGGTCCATTACTTGTGCGTTCATGGCTTAGCAATGGTGCAAACGATCAGCTTATGCATAACAGTGATTGTTCACGTGTCGAAATAATAGAAAATGGTGAATTCCTCATATGCCACCGAAAGTTCGCCCCATCCCTTATATGCCACTCATTGTCTTACCGCCATGTGGGGCCCCAACCCCACGTCAGTGACACAATCAAGGATTTTGCAAAATTCCAATGGTATAAAAGGAATTAATCCTAGAACTTTCAAGGAAAACCTAGCACACAAATTTTAGCAAAGAAAAATCTTAAGAAAGTATAATTTCTTAATGGTATAAAAGGAATCAACCACTAATATAGTATGTTTTGATTCACTTACATCTCACCCTCCCTTTTTTCAGTATTTTAAACAGATCAAGTTGCTTAAGTAGGCTTTGAACAACTTTGTGATGTCCTTTAAAATGTTCGTTTCATACAATTAAATGACCAAGATTGCAAAACTTAATGAACAAAGGCAGTGCAACATAATACAAAACTTCAAATTTCAAGACTAAGAAGTTAAGTATGAATAAGAATTACAACTGTAACCGCATGTACAACCAAAAGATTAGTCTCATACCTTCTTATCTATGTTAGTACAATATACAGTCCTTGAGACCATTTCTTTCTCATCTTCCGACTGCACAGAAAAGAGCATTACAACCGACCTTGGTAGAAAACTTTGACATGAAAAGGAAAAAAGTGATGGTGTAAGCTCCACGTAGGTTGAAGTATGTAATATAATTGTCTACTTACTCGAGGAAGAAATTTAGGGTTCACAGGTAGAATCGCTGTTTTAGAAGGTAAAACTCTGACAGGATAGAAACCAAGCATGGTTCCCCCAAGTGTAAGTGCTGCCCTTGAACCAGCTGCACACAAAGGAGAGCTTCACCATTGCTGTTTATCCATACACAGGACTATAAAAGAAAAAGTAATCTTGAAGGTGCTACCATCATCAGCAAACTCGATGAAGGCAAAATGCAAGACTGAATGTGGGTCACCACATATACGGCAATCTACCACCTATAGGTAAAAAAGATGAGTGTAAGAACATTTATCCAACATAACCCATAGACAGAAACTAGTAAAAAATCACCCAATGTCATTGACAACCAACATACGTGAATAACTGAATGAATGATACTCCAAAACATTACGAGGATTTCAATATCCAATATGATTGACTGTTTAGTCGTATATTCTTATATGGCTATAATTTAGTTGTGTATGGTGCTATTTTGGTTTAGGCAAGTTCCTATTTGAAAGGCAGCCCACCTGAATTAAACTAGATATTTAGCTGAGTTTCAGGGCAGCCAAGAAAAGTTATAAAAAAAGGTTTGCCCTTTTTGGGATTTCCTATAGATGGAATGCAACTTGGATTTCAGATAACTTGTCATTTGAGTTTTTAACTTGATTCTAAAGCAAGTAGTAGTCACCTAAACAAAAAAGACAAATGTAAAGGAAAACTGTTCTATAATATCCTCGTAGTAATATCTGTCTTCTTTTGATCTACAGGTATGACAAAAGCAATAACTAGAAGAAGCCTAGCCTTTCACGTGGTGAACTTCTCATAAGTTAGAACTTTGTAATAACATAGGGCACTTGCACATTTCCTCCATTGGTTGTTAACTTCTTTGACACAATCACGTTTTATCTGAGAGCCCAAACTGGCTAATTTTTTATATGGTGAAATATGCCTATGTCCTTCCTCTTTACACTCCAAACAGAGTGTGCACCACGCATAAATATCTCCGCAAACCAACAAATAATTACTAGTTCGCTGGTCACAGGGAAAAAAACTCAACAGTTTAGCTTCGCCTTCCTTACTAGGAGCTCCAGAGCATACTGTGCTGTTATGAATTAAGATTGTAGAGTAAAAATATTATCAATTATTATTTATTCAATGTACTAAAGAAATTCACCAAAACAAACTAATGTGCCTGTACTTTGTATATAGTTGTTGACATCTACAGTTTCTTGTTTAGTCTATTTCCTTGCATAAGGTGATGCTTTTACTTAGCTCTCATATTTTCGGCAAGTTATTGAGAGGCCAAAAAAATACACTCTTCACTTTGTTATTTCCTACACCTGCTGCCCATCAGACTCTCTTTGGCCTATTCAAAATAACCAATTTAGTCATTACCAAATGCCGTGCACCACAAGCTTTGGAAATACATACCTTCACATTTACATGTCTCACACAATACTACCAAAACAAAAGCCATAGAACGAAATAACAATTATCATGGTGATTGCATCAATTCACATTGCAGAAGAAAGGATGCAGATGCATTTTATTTATAGCACAAGTTCATGCCTTGGTGCAACAATGTTACTTTAAAATGAGCTCCTTTCTCACTTTTCAGGATGGTCAACTATTTTAAGACCATGCCAGCATCCAAACCATAACAAGTATCTTCCAAAAAAAATCTGAAACCCAGAAGTGCTGCTAATGTTGTTATATATTATGTTTCGCAAGGCAATGAAAGGCATTCCGTTACTGCCGTCAGTTATCATATTCTTAAGAGAGGAAGGGTAAATTACCACATTTCCTCAAAAGAATCTTAGAACTTACTTGTCCACAGGTAGAAAACACTTCAGCGAGCTTCTGTTCAGTCACCTACAGAGCAGCAGGCAGATAATTAAACAACAAAATACAAAAAGAACCAATTCAAATAGCACCATTCTATTTAGTATGCTCACTTGCTGATCAATGTCAGAAACATAGACAGTCCGTCGCACACTATCCTCCATATCAGCTCGCTGCGTTCGGCCTCCCATCCTCCTCCTACCCTGGTTTAAGCCATCCCTTCTCTGTTGTTATCAGGAAAGCATGGTCAATTCACCATGATACAACCAAAGGCAATTAAAACCGAGATGGAGGTCCACCAAAAAAATCCATTGTTATTTGTTAACATCAAGCACAGTACGCCTATCACATCAAATAAATTCACGAATCAAATTCTCAGCAATCGGCGGACCACTACCACAGATCATTGAACACTCTTCCGATTAGAACTATTGTATCCAAACCAACATGATCAGATCGATGGGTCCTTAAAATGTTCATCTCTGGGAAATGATTTTTCATTTGGCAACCTAATAATGTTTTTCAAAAAAGAACTTGACAACATAATAAGATGATTTAGAAAACATAATATCTAACTAACTTAAAAACCCTCCCTGCTCAACACTTCAATTTTAACAAGACTATAGACAAGACAAAAGGACCCCCAAAAAATCCGGCTGAAAAAAAGCGATCACCGTCGCTAAAACCCCGTCATTTCAGGCGATCGGAAGACAAAAATCACCCAATCCTCCGGCGATCATGAACGCTAAAACGTCAAACCAAGGTCGTCAAATCAAACCGCGCAGTGACATAAAACCCAAAAGAAAATGAATCACAATTCACAGCTCACCGACCCGGCGATTCTGCGGCTGGCCGCCGCCGTTGCTGGAGTCCCTCCCGCCGCCTCCGCCCACCTGCAGCTGGCCGGCGCCGCCGGCACCAAAGTACTTGGCGGCGGAGACGAAAACCGGCGCGTCGGCGGAGAGCCCTCCCTCCGGCGCTGGCCCGCGGCGCGACGAGGGCACGAACTCCTGGGCGCAGGGGTTCAGCTTGGACATGAGCTCCTCCAGCTTCCTCATGTCGCTCTTGTACTCCCTCTCCTCCTCCGCCTCCGCCGCCGCCGCATCACCCTTCACCTCCAGCTCCGCCTTGGCCTCCGCCACCACCTCCCTCGCCTCCGCCCGGATCGGGCTCTCCGCCACCACCGCCGCAGCCGCAGCCGCCGCCGCCACGGCCACCATTACTGCTTCGTTTACGCTTACTCTACCTCGCCGCACAGGCTCGAAGGCGGAGAGATCAACTCGGCTATTATTCTATCGCAAGCGAATTCTTCCTCTCTCTCTTTTTCCTCTCGATTTGGTGCTTGGTTTTCGAGTTAGTGTTCTTCTCTCTCTCGCGTGGGGGTATAATGCGAGCAGCGATCGCTTTCCGGGAGGTTGCTTATAAATAGCGGCACAGAATACAGCTTTTTCCCTCTCTTGTTTCACATATTAATTTTTGATTTTCCAAGATATTTTTGGGGGTTTAAAAGGTTTTTAAAGGAATAGGAAAACAGATTGTGTGAGAGAGGCCGGTATTTGCTTTTTCTTTCGCTTGCTCTACTTTGCATGGAAATAATTATTTTTTGCGTATAGATACAACTGTGAGGGTAGTTGGGGCAGGGAGAATCGGGAGGCGCGAGCATCGGTCACAGGATGGCGGGATTCATCGCGATGAGAGGCACGTCACCGGCCCGCAGGGCCCACCCGGGTGGTAGGGCATGCACACAGCGCAGTTCCACGGCTCGGAGCGGATCTTCTGCGGCTATATTTAGGAGCCCTGAGATTGTTTTTAATTTCCCCTCGTTCCTTTCTATTCTCGGCTGCAGTACCAAGTTGGGATGTGAAACGATAAAAGATAATCTGTTTTATCTGATATTTATATCCGAGAAAATACGAATATAGTAAATAAAATTCGTATTTAAGAATATTAGTATTTGTATTCGAGAATGTTCGAATTCATATTCAATTCATATTCGATTCTTATTCGATCTGTTTCCATCCCTGGCGACCTCCCTGGAGATGATTGTAGGAAGTAATTTTCTGATGAACCAAGATTCATAAGCAAGAAGTGAAAATTACTTTGCATAATTTCTAACTCTATACGCTACACTGCTAACTCGTGTAGACGTGCGGTCATGTTATATAAATTTGTTCTACTGAAATTTGTTACAAAATTTTTAGGATATTTGCATTCGACTAAATTAAGTGCATATTCGATTCGTATTCAATCTATTTCGATCCCTAGTAACAAGCCAGTAGTCTTTTTCTCGGTAGGCCTTGTCCTTTTAGGCTGTGGGTGCTAATTTTTGCTGTGACTGATGATTTTTGTTTATGTTTTTTGAGACGATGGTATATGGTAGAAACACAGATGCAGACGGTGCATACGGTTTTGGACTCAGAAATCCGTTTGAAGAAGCCCCCTATTTATTTCATATTTCAAAGAAATCGAAGTCAAAAATCACACAAAAAAGCCAAAAGAAGATGGCCGAGAAACGGGAGGATTCATTTGCACTTGGCTTAGGTTTTGGCTTATGTTTGCTAGACTAATTAGTTTTTGAACGGTGTGTTTTTTAAGGCGGTGTCTATAGGTAGATTGTAGTATAAATTGTACCGAGTTCAGCTATATTGGCCAAAATCATATACGACCATTTCACTCTGTGTACTGCCTCTCACGTGAATAGTCCAGAATTAAAAAATGTCAGCCATAAGTTATAGTTTAAAAGGATAAACCATAGCCCAAAAGAATCCATTCAACATCTTAGAATGGCTGGTGTGTTGACGATTGGGTATTTTTTGGAAGGTTCGGCTCGGATGCAGGGTTCCCTGCATGTGTGGGGCCAATGGTGGCATGCCACGTGTACAATCAATTAATTAGTTAGTTTACCAAATTAAGTACTAAAGTTAATTACACTGTTTACCAAATTAAGTCCTAAAGTTAATTACATTATTTATCAAGTTAATTAAGTACTGAAGTTAATTAATCAATCAAGTAATTAATTAGTTGTACACGTGGTATGTCACCATTGGCCCCGCACATAACAATGTGCAGGGAACCTGCATCTGGAAGGAGCTTCGGATTTCTTCTTAGGTGGCTGAACATTACGGTCATGTACTAGTAGATGGCACGGCTCATTCTGTTGATCTGACGGGTGCGTTCTTTGTCGATGGATAGATAGAGCATTGCTGCGAAACTAGAGATTTGTCATGATGTGTTAAATCAATTCGTATTGGTCTATCTTCCAGAGGAAATGGTAAGGAATAAGTCTATTTAGCCGTGCACCGTTCATTAATGTACTTTTTATATAGATGTTCAATTTATACTTGAAAGTTCATTCGAGCAGGGCCATATCTTTGGCACTTAAAGAAATGGATATTGGTAAATTGAGAACGGAGATTTGCTTCTACATACCGTGTATTTGAAGTTTCCATTGCAATACATAGCTATTAAGAAAAATCATTTAAAAAACATAGCTATTAAGGAAAAATCATTTCAAAAAAACATAGCTATTACGGAAAAATTATTTCATAAAACACAGCTATTATGAAATCAAATATCATATTGCATTTGAGCAGTGACCTCTACTATAATGTTAATTCCTTTTCCTTCTCACCATTAATCTCCGCTACCCTATCCATTCACTCATTCCTTTCGATCTCTTTTGTTGTATTCCGCTCTACTTTTCTTTTGCTCCATGCCTTAATCTCTCACCTGACTGATCTTGTCTGTCATGGCTCCGTCACGCCTCGCGCAATACGGCAGAGGCGATGAGGCCCCTGAGCGCTACGGTGTGCAAGCAGTGAGTCGTGAGCGACATTAGCGTCTTCTCTGAGTTCACAAGTGGCTCTGCCTCTCTCTAAGCTTTTAGACGAGCTTCAAGCTCCCAGGTAGGCATCATCTCTGTCTTGTATGGGCACCATTGGTGGCCTCCCGCAAGCTCTTGCGGCATCCTGACCTCTATCACTATGAGCTGCATTCGTGATCCTTGCGTTGAGCTCCGTCGCCACCAGGACGTGGCCTCCACGAGCACAAACTGAACTCTATCGCTACAGGCTCCTTTTCGGTGTCATCGCGACCTACTCAGATAAGGTCTATGACTCACCACCGTAAGGTGCCTTCTCCACAAGGTAGGCGTGTTGTATGCATTTCCTCGAATTGTTGCAATAAGTATTTTTGTTTGTTCAATGTATTTTTTCCAAATCTTTGTAGCAATTATTGTTTGTTGCAGTGGGTTATTGATCAATTGCACTACAAAATTTTTTTGTTACAATGATGCATTTAATTTTGTCTGCTCTTATGTTACCATAGATTTGTTTGCAACAAGAAGGACGTTTTGTTAGACGTATATAACCAATTGTTGCATTCACTATAAATTTTGTTATGTCACTGAGAGAATACTGCAGTGTTGTAACACAGTATATTTGTTGCATCGGATAAGAATTTGTTACAGACTTATTAAATAATTGTTGCGCCAGATCAGATAGCAATCTACCCTTTTAAGTTAGATCCGACAGCGAGAAAAAAGTATACCATGGAAAAGCTCCATCGTACATCCGAACATTGGCAGGTCCCAAATAGGAATGCTTGAAGGGTACACGTACACACGCAATAAGCACAACGATGGTCGACAACCAGAGTCAGGCCACTTGCTAGGCACGCCGCTCCAGCTCGGCATCCATGTCACCATCGCCTTCTCCCATAACCATTGCGCGGCACAATCTGCAGTGACGAGCAGCGCACGGTGGTGGAGCAACGGCCACTTGTCCATTGCTCGCCGAAGCTGTTCGCCCAAACATGTGGTCATGTGGAGCAAGTTTACTTGGTCGGTCCTGATCAAAGTCATCAACCAAGATGAGGGCAGAATCACCTAGTCCAGAGTCAAGACTAGAACTTCCTAGATGAACTCTCTTGATCCGTATGAGATGGATAGAGGACTGGAGAGTAATGCTGAGGGCTATAACGAAGCTACAGGAACCGCCACCGACGGCAGCACGGTGGCAGCATCATGAGCACTGCTAGCGGCATAGTCACCAGGGCAGTTCAAACGAGCGAGTAGTTGCCATTAATTTTTTTTGGGAGACGAACAGCAAGGAGAACTGCTCTTTATCTATTACTATTATAAAAAGAGTTGGTGGTTGTAGATTCATTCTCCATCAACCGCTCTATTCATTCAATTTCTCACTATTCTCTACTTTTCAACCGATCAAAATAACTCTCTTCTATAACATAATTAACTATATATTTAATAAGTTTCGTTGTAACGTATGGGTACGTAACTAGTATTGATAAAGGAAGAGTAAAAAACAAAGATATAGAAGACACCGTTCCAACGGGAATACACCATAGACAGAGCAGACAGGGCGGGTGCACGTTGAAGGGTAAGGGTTACAGGCTCCGCGTCGATTTTAATTTTTGTTACTTAGAACCCAATCTTACATAGTGTATGTCCCTACATGCTAAGAACTAGCGTCCCTATATGTCAAGAACTGTATCTATCTAAAAGAAAGAAGGTTTAAACATAGTGACAAATAGATAAAGAAAGAAACATGTTAACATATATAGAACATAAGGCCACACGCTATTTTTATTTTAGATCTGATACTGAACGCAGAACCTATCTGGAGCACCTGGCTAAACAACCTTTCACCAAGACCGAGACCAATACCATCCAGCAAATACTGTAACACGGACCAGCTCTCACGCACGCAAAACACACGCCACATTAAGAAAAGGGCAACACCCCCCACCGTCTACTGTGTTAAAGCTTCAAACTGGTTATTAAGCTAAACAGTGTGAGAGACTATCATTGTATGAAATTTAAGAGAGAGAAATAGAAGTAAAGATAAGGTAACCATTTAAGAGAGAGAAATAGAAGTAAAGATAAGGTAACCATTGTTAGAAATTCGTCGATATGAATAAGGCTTATTTTCTTAATTTCAAAATATACATAGTTTAGTGCCATATTGCTAAGGCAAAATGGGAAGACCAATTTATATGGTAGAGTTATCACCACTCCTTGAATATTGATAGAGATGGCATGAGGAGGGTTCTGGCGTGTATTCACGTATTTTCGTGTGAAAATCGCGTAACTTGTGATTGGCAGATCAAATCCATCTTTATTTTTGTTCAACCCTGCATCTCTCTCTGTTTGAATGAGATTCAAATGTTTGAATTTGAACCTTTATTGGGGTGTTAATGATAGGCAGTTATCAGTGGGTAAATGGCTGGTTGAATGTGTCAGTTACCAGTGGGTAAATGGTTATTTAAATTTTCAGTTCACAGTCTGTATATATATACACCTGGAGACGTCCAAAGTGTATAGCTGAGAATCTCACTACCTCCATTTCCTTCTTCTCTGCGATCTTATGCTTTTGTATTATGTTGTCTGAACATCGCCGACCTTTCTTTCCGGTGTGCACCTGGAAGCAGAGAGAGCGGCTATCTCTGAACCGTTGCCGCAGAGAGTACCTGCACGGGGCGGCAATAAGGTTTCTGGGCAGCGTATTTCTGCTTCCACTCACTTCACTGCGTCATCTACGTTCTGCACTGCATCAAGTTTGTGCTGCTTCCTATTCTTCATCAAGCTCAAAAGTAAGTCGTTCGTGCGTTCGTTCGACTTTGTTACTATATTTTTCTTGCGTATATTCTAAAGTATGATAAATAGCCTATTATTAGTAGTAAATTTTACATCACTGATTTATTATATTTATTTCTTAGTAAAATTTAGAATTAAAATATTGCCTACGTTTTTAACATCCATAACTCCACCGCAACTAAAGAACCACAGCTCCATCATGCCATTGTTTTTATCTTTTCTTCCTCATTTCCCAAGTTAGTCACTCGGGAAAGGAATTACCAACTTGGTGAAGGTAGGAAAGCATGTGGCCCCACCACTAGGTGTTAAACCAATAGATGGCTGACACGTCCGCGGGACCATGGACAAGAGTACAGAACCAGCGCAGGCACTAGGGGTGGAAACGAACCGAGCCGAGCTGACTCGAGCCAAGCTCGTTTCGGCTCAGATGAACAGTAGGCTCGGCTAAGCTCGTTTCTGAAACGAGCTACGAGATAGGCTCAGCTCGGCTCGAAATGCGGCTCGAGCCGGCTCGCGAACCAGAACGAGCCAGAATAGCTCGCAAATAACATAGCGAGCAACAAGCGGCGAGAGCGAGCATTCTAGCAATGAAGCGGCAGACGGCAGCTTCACAAATTAATTGCAGACAGCAGTAGTTCACAAATTAATAGCAGACAACAGCAATTCACAAATTAGTAGCAGACAGCAGCTCACAGCAGACAGCAGCAGTTCACAAATTAGTAGCAGCAGAGCAGCGGCGAGCCCAAGAGTTCTAAATCACAACAACAAGAATGAGTTCACTTTACGGCGAGTTCATAAGTTCATTTTACAGCAGCAGATCACAAGTCCATTTAGCGATTCATTTTGACAGCAGTTCACAATGCGGAATTCTGCAAACATTTTACTGGCGATATTTTACAAAGACGCAGTTCTGACATTTTACAATGACATTTCACAAAGACAATTCTGACGCAGCTCACGGCAGTAGTTTACGATGGCGAGATCACGGTAGTTGATCAGAAGGGAGCAGCAGTAGCAGTTCAAAATGCAGAGAGCAGCAGCAGCTCAAAATGCAGTAATAGCTCCCAGCAGTACACAACACTTCAGCGGCAATTGACAGCAGTAGAAATATAGAATCAGCAATGAGTAAGGTAATAGAAAGAAGAGTAAGATTAGTGAAAGCATTATCACACATTAGCTGCTCTCTACGACGCTTTTACGAAATGGAATGGTTTGAACATCATCCTCTTCATCTTCTTCCTGAAAAGATGCACAATATTCAAGTTAGTTATAACATAAGCTATAACAAAATAGACAAATATTGCAGTACAATGAACCTACCACAACTATAGGAGATCTCTAGTCATCATGTGCACCTCTGATCCAGCTGGAGGCACAAACCAAATGTTGAACCATAGCCGGACGTAAAGAACTCTGATAGTCATCTAGTACTCTACCTCCAGTACTCTACGTTCGCCCCGCTCATTTTGACTTTAGCTTCTGACTTCTAGCTTATTTTTCACCATTTATAAATTTCATTTTTTTCTAAACTTTTTGCCTTTTTTGAGCTTTTTGCCAGTTCTTTTTTCCCCGTATTCGTTTGCGTTGTCTGTGATGAGCTAGCATATTTTTCTATTTTAAATTTTTTAAAAATTTAATTACGCCAAATAATCCACTTTCAGCTATAATAAAATTTCAGCCGCTACAGTGCAATTTCAGTCAGAAGCCACAGCTTTTCATCCCAACCGAGCAGGGCCTAAAACAGGGCATAAGGATTGGCAATGAGCATGATGAGTGATGAGAACAAGTAGGAACCATATGTAACGCCCCCGTTTTTAGTATCAGGATCGTCGTACGTCCCGCAATAGACTAAGAGTTTAGTTGCGGACAGAAAGAGTATCATGCTTGCTCATGAATATTTCAAAAGGGTTAATTGATTAAAATAAGACCTAACGGTCAATTTTAATAGCATTAAGGGCGTCCAAGCCCAAAACTTAACTTACAGTCAGAAGATCCAAAGAAAACTCCCATAAGAACGCTTGAGTGCGGCGTAACCCTAACATAAAAACTTGTAACATCATTTCTTCTTCTGATCTCTGTGTCAGTGAAAAATAAAGCAAGAATGAGTATAACCAACCGTACTCAATAAGTCACATAGGAAAACACTATTTAAATTACAAGCTAGGAGTTTCAAGGGATGGGGACATAGTGGTTTTATTAAATTATATGTGGATGCAATTTTATTTGTAAATATTTTTAAACACAAAAGAACAATAACTTCTTAAGGAATTGGGGTTTCAAAATATGATTATCAGACTTCAAGATTTCTAAAAGAATTTTAAATCTACTTATGTTTCGCTGTTGGAATGACCTATTAAATGTAGCTTAATTTACCAGAAGCACGGCGTATTTGAATACCATATATAAATGACTCTGCAGAGTTGCCCAACTTTACATACAAAATCTTAACTCCTGCGACAGAGTTAAGAAAACAAGACTTTTCACTACTCATCTCTTTATATAGCCTCTACCCAGTAGGTCTTTGATCCCAACAAACTCGAGTAGCTTGTGGCCTCGTCCGATTTGAAGCGGCCCTACTATTGTTAAGTATGATTTTACCATTTTTTATATCACTAGCTCCCTCGGTCTCCCCCCACCCTTTGTAGATATTCAATTGATTTGAGCAACTACTAGACCAGATTTGACGAATCAACGCTTGTGGTTGAGCGATCACTATGTTCTCTTCTTGGCATAAGGTGCTAATCCTTATATTTTCACTGAGGCAACTTCCGTCCACAAACCCTTATTTCAGTGCCCATTCGCATTGCCACCTTTCCGGTCCAAGCCTCCACCCTAGGATAAGGTCATGGGACCTATGCATCTCGTGGCTTCCCGTGATATCTCCTTATCCTATAACCACTTTTAAAATTCTATTAGCAAAACACCAAATCTCTTAATAGTGTAAAACTGTTAGAGTTCTTAGTCTACCGTTATTATTAAATACTATATTTATAATAATACTAAGTCTTATCAAGGTGAATATGGCTATCAAATTAAATTGGGATTTTTAGGTGGTAGAATGTAACTAAGTATCATGTCATTCTAAATATTTATTATATATGAAATAACAGTGCATAAATAATATAATGAAAATACTGGTGCATAAATAATATAATGAAAATACTGGTGCGTAAAAATATTTATTATACACACTTGTATGCACACATTTAGGGGGAGCTCTCTCTATGTTTTAAAGTTTTATAAGTATTGATCCATGCTTCTTTAATATGCATATCTAGGATCTTTACATTGAAATATATTCTTAAGTATATATAGCTTGTATAGTTTATATACTCATGTGCAATCGGGTTGTCATCTAACTCCTCCATTATGTGTTATTGGTTGGACGATTAATAACAACCGGATAAGTAAGCTTTGTTTAAAGCTCATCTTAGAGTATACAATTGTTGTGTACAAGTTGTATACTCGCAAATTAATTTTTATCTCATTGTTTATTGAGATTATCATGAATTACCAAAATGGAAAGATTGTTGAATCTAGTCCCTCCATTATGTGTTAATGGTGAAGTTTGGTGTTTGATGACAATTGTTTTGCGGACTAACATGTTTTATTAGTTGAATGTATAGGTTAGGTTCCACAAAAGAGGATGACTTGAGATGACTTCATGTGTTAAAGATTATCAAGCCTTGATGGAAGATGGCTTCATGTGTTGAAGATCATCAAGAGAAAGATGCATCATGATTTGATCATGTCAAAGAAGAGATAATCATGTGTTAATTATCAAGTCAAGTGAAGACCATCATGTGTTGATGGGGTTGAAGAAAAGGATGCATCATGAGTTGATGCATATCAAGACAATGACCTAAGGCAAAGGTATGACTAGCTAGGGCTAAGAATATGTTCCTAGTCTTTTACCTTTCTTGGTGTTTGGTTGGAAGATCGGATTTCTAGTATAGGTTACTATAATATTAAGAGGGGTCATGTCTAGCAGTTTGAGTGTCAATATGTGTTGATAGCTCAACCTTACTTACTCTAGCTCATCTTAGCATAAGGCTTATGTCTGCGAATATATTTTGTAAATAGTTGAAGCTCATGTAGTGAATCCTTGCAACATGGGACTATGCATTGCAAATATGTTTTGCAAGTGCTTGAAGTCCATGTTTCCATTCTTTGTGATATGGACTTATATTTGCGAATGTGTTTTGCAAATGGTTGAAGCTCATATATAATTCTTGTAGCATGTGATATAGGTTTGCAAATGTGTTTTGCAAATATGAGAAGTCTATGTACCAATTCTTTTTATCATAATTTTAAAAGTGTGTAAATGTATTTTGTAACTTGTTAGAAATCATGTTTGATCCTAGTGTGCATGATACTATAGTTTGCAAATGTGTCTTGCAAAATCTGTTGAAATATCTGCACTTGTCAGGAAAATCGGAACTACCGCTGTATGCGTAGCGGTACTACCGGAGGTCTGAAGTACCGGCTCTGTGTGAGTGGTACTACCGGATATCAAAAGTATTGGTATGTGTTGCGCGGTACTACCAGATGCGAGTGGTCTGAGCGGCTCGTCCAGCCGTCGGAAGTACCGGCTCTGTGTGAGCGGTACTACCAAAAGGCAGAAGTACCAGCATGTGTTGTGTGGTACTACCAAACTTCGGAAGCTCCGGAAGGTCAAGCGGAATCTTTTTCCAGAGAGTGCCAACTCTCAATCTCAGATCAAACGGAAGTACTACGCCGATTTTATGGAACTTTCAGTTATCGGAACTACTGGATTTATAACGGCGGTAGTTCCGCACCAACTGCAACGGCTAGTTCAGAAACTCTGAAATAGCCGTTACCGCTGTGTTAGAGCAGGTGCGGAAGTACCGGCCATTACACTGTGGTACTTCCGCTTGCCTTGATTTTCAGGAGTTTGGCTCCAATGACTAGTTTTGTTGTGTGGGGTATAAATACCCCCTTGTGGCCGGTTATAGAAAAGGTTGATTAACTCATTTCTATAGTGTTGAGCTAGTGTGAGGCTCTCCACTCAAGAGTGCATGTGTTGCACTTCGTGAGCAAGGAGAGAGGATCTAGATTGCATGTGTTGCATCTGGAGGTGGACTTAGTGTCCATTTGAGCTTGTGCATTCATTTCACATGGTGAGAGTCAAGCGAGAGGCTTGACTTGTTACTCATGGAGTTTGTTGACTCCTAGACGACGTTGGAGGCGTCGTGTGCGGTGATCTTCTCATGAAGGTTGTGAGAAAACCCAGCAAAGTTGTGAAGGTTGGAGCTCACCTACCCGAAGCGGGAAAGAGCTACCACTAGTGGATTTGATGTGGAAGACTTAATTCGTGGAGCCAGTCCAATTCGTTTGGGCTAACCTCAACGTGGACTAGGGGAGACCAGCAAGTCTCTGAACACCACGGTAAAAAGAAACCGTGTCATTTGTGGTTTGTTTCCTTGTGCTCAATTTATATTCAAATAATTTACTTTCATAGAATTAAATTGATTGCTTGTTATTGTAGGAGTGCAAATCTTAACATAGCCTAGAATTGTTGGTGCACTTAGGTGAGCTTAATTGATTTAGGCTTTATTTGTGCTAAACCAATTTGAATTGAGCTTCTGCATTATATACTTGTGTTTAGCCAAATAGCTGAAATGGATTTTAAAAAGAATGATTTTTAGAAACGACTATTCACCCCCTTCTAGTCGCCCTCCTCAATCTTACAACAGCACCACCACCATAGCACCCTCATCCATGGAGGAAGCCTCAAGCTCCAGCGCATATTGATGTCGCCCAAAAATAAGCACCGGACGGCTCTGTCCTCCGCGAAGACAATCAACACCATCGACCAAACGGCGAATTGAAGGACTTCAGGTTGCTGGAGATGACCAGTACAATGCCTTCTCTGTCGCTGTCATCAACGGAGACCAAGAGGTGTGGCCGATTGAATCTAATCAGTAAAGTGAGCACTTAGTGGAGAAGAAGATGAAAAAAAAGAAGAGGATTCGGCCCCCAAAGAGAAGGTCCAGCCTGAGAATAAGATAGGAGAAGAGAGGTGGCAGCGCAGCCCTCAACTGCCGCCGAAACCGCCGGAGAGATGAGAGTGGGGATCAAAATGATCCCATCTCCACGCGTACACCTGCACGAGGGAAGCCATTCAAGGGATAAGTCCCATCTCCTCCTGTATTTTTATCTCCTTTCCGCTTTTTTATGTACAATTTAGAAAATTCCTAAAATGCCCTTGCTCCAACATACACTGTCAACCACGCACAAAAAAGAAAAAGAAAAAATCAGCCTTCCTTCCCCTCTGTAAGGGACAAACTAGAACATAATTTTGGCTTAAAGTGCCCCCAAGGGCACTACATTATACAAGGTTTCATGAAGTCAAAACAAACTGAGTTGTAGGCGTGCAATCGGATCGGATTCGAACGGATATTGCTTAAACCGTATCCTAACCCATATTTTTTCCCCGGATTCGAAATCGGATACGGTAAGACCGGATCTGAATCTGAATTCGAATATTCGAGTTTCGAATATGGTATCATCGGGGCGGATATATATCGGTTACGGATCGGAAGCGGATAGTATAAGCGGATATCACAGACATACAAAAAGGAACATTTTCAATAGTGATTCAAATAGAGCAAGGTCACCAAGCGATGCAAGATAAAAGAAAAACAACGTAGAGAGAAATCAGAGAAGTGCCTCATTCGGTCATTCCAGCCAAAAGAGTTACGCTACCAGTCTACCACATTCGTGGCATTTCTTAAGAGAAGCCAGCTTGGTAGCCAGTCAAGCTGGCTTTTTGTATGTAATCAACTGAACAGAAAAACAACTGAAGCAAATGTTCCACCCAATGACCTCCAATCTCACAAGGTATATGCATCTAAAGCCATTAAGCCCCAACATCGGAAAATGATAGCTTAGATTAGATATGCTCTGAACAAGCTAGCTACCTAACGGAAAATAATTTGCACCACAGATGTTAATGCAAAGTAGTGGAAGGTCATATCATCATTTAACAGATAGTATGCAAACTCGTGTATGCTCTGAATGAACAATCTGTGGTTTCAAAATCCTACTCCACTATCCAATTTTCACCTGAGACATACAACATTAGAAGATATATGGTAGCCAGCTTTTTGTATGTGGTAGCCAGCTTGGTGAATCTTGCACTTGAAGATATGTCTTCTTGAAGATTAAATTGGTAACGATAAATAGCTTTGTCACTGATTCCTACAGAATGGAAAATAAGCAAGAGACTATCAATGTCCTTTCTGAAATCACAATATTATTAACCAAATAAAACAATCTTTTGCAATACATAATTATCTGTCTTTGCATTGCCAATGAAAATTTAGAGAGGAGTTCACAGCAGTGGATTAATATATACAACCAAACAGAGTAAAGGTATACGGAGAGCAGACACTCTCAAGAGAAGGCCAGATTAGAGGATGGACAAAAAAATTATAAGCTGCCAGTAAAAGAATAATGCAGTTAAGAATTATATAGTCAGTTCTTGGAAAAGGTTACCAGAAACTGAAGTAGTAAACTTCAGCTTCACTTGGTCACAAGCACACCTAGAGGCTAGAGCTCGCCATCACTAGCTACTTCTTCATCCTACAAATCATCAATGATGGATGCAACTTTGCTAAATAAGAGTAAAATCACCAATACTAGATTGTCTAGACAATACCTAAAGAATCCTCATATTAGCAACAATGGTCTCAACTACCTCCAAATCACCAATGATGGATGTAACTTTGCTCTTAGAATCTGAAAAAAAAATAAGAGGAAACTTCATAGTTAAAAAAGAGACTAGCAATACTAGTGTTACACTAAAAAGCTAACAATTGATGTTATCACCTTTTCTGGATGCGGCTATCCAATCTTTCGTACATATCAATTCTTTTTTGAATTTGCCAATTATCATCAATCCAATGTAGAGTGACACACATATACCCTTTGTTTTGATTTGAAGTCCACATGTCCATAGTTGTGCTAAAGCGACACTGAATGGCTTTAAAATATTCATATAACTTTCCCTTTTCTTGTAAAAAGAGGTACATTACTTCTTTTCTAATTGTTGTACGGCTCTTGATTGGAAAGCTAGGACGCAAGGATTTGATGAAGTCAACAAGATATTCATGCTCAGCAATATTGAAAGGGTACTCATGCATGATTATCGCTAAATAAAACTTTCTCAAGCTAGCTTCTTGATCATACATGTATGGTTCAACAATAGTTGTGTCAAATTCATTGTTCTTTTCTACTTTGAGTACTTGCTGACCTGGGTTGAGATGGTGCTTTTTTTCAAATGGTTCCAAAAGCATGTTGTGCCATTGATGGTCTCACATCTGGCACTATATTTGCAGTGGTTGCATTGCGCCCAACGTTCAATAATCTTCTTTCCATTCACCTCAACTGTCTTTGTAGTCCTAGTGTAGTGATCCCAAACCAATGATGTGCTCTTCTTACGCTTCTTTATATGACCTCATCTTCTATATTCTCTTGACCTTCCGTGCGGTGCCCACGCCAATTGTCGGAGCACCTTCAGTTTGCATTGGTTCTCCTCCAGATGCAAGTGTATGTGTTGCAAATGAAGATGAAGGCACACTTCCACTTTCGGATGCCATCAAAATTCACTGAATAGCAATAATAACAATTTTCAGAACCGTTATATGTGACTAGAATCCAAAATGTTAAGGAATTTCTATAGAAAGGGGAGGCCACTGCCCTGTATGGCCCCAAGCCCCCAACAATCCTCCACCATTTATGAGCTATATCCATTGCATTGTCATGGTGCTCCAGAGTTTTGGAGCATTGTCATGGTCTTATACCACATATTGCTTTAGAGTCATAGCACAAAACCATTGTTTGCAAATTGAATCGCCTGATTAGGATTGAAGTTTACCAGTCAGCCAGTATTCCCTACCCCAAGTGTAGCATTCAACCGAAGGCAATACATTATCATATTGCAGCCGTACCTAAAATCCGCCGGAGTCAACGAAGGAACGAAGAATCCGCCGGAGTCGAAGGCAGTGAGGTAGACGGGGGCGCCGGTGCCGATGAGCTCAGAGACATGCTTCTTCTTGGGGAACCGCCGCCGCGGTGCCCCGCCACGCCGGCCTTCTTCGGCTCCTTCTTTGGGGAACAGCCGAGGAGGAGGATGGGGATCTCGGATCGCCAGATCTGGATGTGGATCTGGATCGGGAGGACTCCGGATCTGGATGGGGAGCAGCCGAGGAGGAGGATGGGGATCTCGGATCGCCGTCGCCAAGAGCAAGTCTGCAGGTGAGTGCTGTGGAAGTGTGGAGGCCGACGAATGCAGGTTAGGGTCGGGAATCTGGGGGTTTAGGGTTACAGGTTACTGCCTCAGCCGGTCAGCCCCTAACTGGGTTTCGGATATCCGACCGGATATTATCCGACTATCCGGATTCCGAAGCAATTCGGTCGGATATTTTCTGTCCCGAATCCGATACCGAATCCGACACATAATATCCGAATCCGGTATCCGATCCGTCCGGATTTTCCATTTTCTTCCCGGTTTCGGTACAAATCGAATTCGATACCGGATCGGTCGGGATTAACCCAACCCATTTGCACCCCTACTGAGTTGTATGTCGTTGATCATGATAATAGCAGAACTGCAGAAAAAGTAACTATGACAAAAAAGTATTATGTACTGAATAGTCAATACTATGAGCCACGATCACCTGTTAGATTAACCTTAGATGGTGCTCTGTCGATCATTAACCCGTAGCATTTTGTATATAGTTCTTGTAAATGGGCAGCATTTTTCTAGCCATACGTGCTAGAAAGAAGCTTCTTTTTTTCAGAGGACTAGAAAGAAGCTTGTGAGAGCTTTCATTTCCTGCCTCTGAACCATCTGAAACCATCGGAAATTTAAAGTCTAACGTGCCAGAGTAATGTATGCTGACCAGTTTTCTCCAAGGTTGTAATGTTTGACATTTAATCAGCAGGAAGCAGCCAGAGGTGCATGTATCTTCTTCATATCATATTCAGTCTAGTCGAATAAACTGAATGTGGGACACAAGAAAACAAAATAGGCTACAGACATCAGCAAAAGAAAGCATGGTGTAACTCCATGTCCGGCTGCCACATCACCATGCACTTGGTCCAGTTGGCACTGATATATATGGTATATTGCATAAAGCTGAGACTGAAACATCAGGTATCAAAATCAGCATGATATCATCACGATGTCACAGAGAGATTCACAGGATAAATTCAGACGCATGATCAGAAGAGGTTCCATGACTTCCAGGGAGCTCAATACATAAGCGTTGGAAATGTTTCTACAAGATAGCCAAACTTTCACGTAAAGAAAACGCCACCAAGAGAAATTCCATTATCTCCAACGGTGTGCCTGTAGCACCCTACATACTAATATAAGATACTACTGTAGAACATTATCACCAAAACAAAGAATAAATAATAAAAACAATAATTAAAATCACAAAAAAATTAAAAGTTTAAAGGTACTTTATTAGAGAGCCAGTGAAAGCTGAAAATAAAGGTTTGAAATATGGACCGGTCCACTTATAACCACATGAAGAATAAATAAAATAACATAAATAGTGGTAAGCCACGGTGCTGAAAACTCGAGTGTTTTCACTCATGCATGTTACTATCACTCCACTGGTTTTTTACCTGAGAATGGAAAGAGCAAGCGTGAGATTTGAAAATCTCAGTAAGTACCCAACAACGATCGCAACACGGTGAGTGAAGGACAAGTAATGCAAACAAGATATGTAAAGAACAAGCAATGTAAGCGAGTAATTGACACAATTCAAATGCAATGAATATAGGTTACCAGAAACACTGATATAGATCGGAGATAGAAATCGCAGAAATAGTGTGATTAAAGATAATTGTTATTTACCAAGTTATCACAATGGCATCGACGATCACTTCCCACATACCCAGTTATACGAGAATAGGCAGGCACGCCATTGTCCTTGACTGTATAACCGCCGACGGGGTGTAATATCCTGAGTAACAAAAGTGTACAGCCCCCGAATGTTACCAGTGGGTGGTAATCTCCCCTATATGTGGATGACCCCATGCCAGGTAACTGTTATCTTGGCAATGGGGATAATTGTTATTCAACAAGTTGTGGCAATGGCACTGGCGATTACTCCCCACATACCCGGTTATACAAGAATAGTCAGGCACGATATCGTCCTCGACTGTATAACTGCCGATAGGGTGCAATATCCTGAGTAACAAAAGTTTACGGCCCCCCATACGTTACCAGGTGGGTGGTAATCTTCCCTATATGTGGATAACCCTAGGTCAGATAATAGTTATATTGTTAACATGTTGTAGGGTGTAAATTTAAGGCAACTGAGAGAAGGCTAAGATAATGTTATGAGAAGTGACTGAATTTGCTAAGGTTGAAAATATAAGGGCCTAATACCCGATAGGGGTGATGAGAAATGATAATGTGGTGATAAGGTAACTGTTACATCATAGGCAGATTATATAATATGAATTCAAGGCAACTAAGATATGGCGGAGATAAGGCTATGATAAGTAGAAGGATTCTCTAAAGGTTTGAGATAGAGAAGCACTAGATCCTGATAGATGGTGATGTGAAATGATATATGGTGATAACAATCTAAGAATCATTCTAAAAGAGATATTATAACATACCGCACACAAGGGTTGACAATCAACTAAGTTTTATTACGTGATAAGTGATTATTAGTTAAATTAATAATTATTAATATATATCAATCATGACTTACATAAAAAATTATACCAGCAGTACATCATGATATCAGAAAGATAAAACATAGAAGCTTGATCCTAAAAGATTGCTAGTGGTTTTAACCTAAGTCTACAATATGTTCATCCGCTACTCCCATTAACGATTTAAGCATGAACTCTAAACATTAATAACCGAGTAATCTAATAAACATAAAAGCATGTGAACTAAGATAACCTAGAACGTCATGGTATGAATACAATATTAAAAGTATAAAACTAACAAGCATTAATAGTATGTTAATAACCAGACAAGCATTAGTAATATGATAACAATCAGGCAACATTGGGGATATGATAATAACCAGACAAATATTAGTGATACGATAATGACCAATTAAGCCTTAGTGACATGATAATAGCTAGATAACTTTAGTGATATGATATTAGCTAGGTAAATTTAATGATATGATAATTGTACTCAATGACAAGGTGACAAGTAATCTGGAAACACGTGATATGTGAATCGAAAAGGTCATGGCCGCGAGGTACTTTCCTTGAGCATGCTCGGCGAACACAATGCACGAAGGATCTGAGATCTACAACTGCACGAACGCTCCCTTACCAGCTGTGTGAGATCCTACATGATAGAATGGAAAGCAAAGCAACCGATCAGGCACATATTAGTTTGATAAAGGAACGACATGAGATAAACTTGATTAGAGAGAAAATGGGTTCGCTGGCCCCACGACCGTGCAAAAAGATGTTTGGTCGCGTGATCGGCCGTTTGGCTGTGCGAACAGCCGTTCGGCCGCGCATGTAACAACTGATGTTCCTTGTAAGTACAGTTCACACACGTCCAGGTTACACGGGCATATCTACCCTTCATGGAGCAGTTGGACCGCCTCATAGTTGATGACGTGCGCTGGGAACCGTACTCACCTGAGGCACTCCAAAGTCGCGCTCCTTATAGGCTGTCTTTACTCGCAACTAGACTTTCTGGATGACGCGGCGGAATCTCGTGTACGACTTCTTCATCCGGTGCACACACGGTGCATCCATCGGGGCCGCCCCGTTCAACATGGCACCGCGCGAGGGGTTATGCATGGCCACATCCTACACCACCTCAACATGATGAGGCCAGGGGGTCAGCTTGGGCATGGCCCCCTACACCGCAAGCGTAGCAGTTTGGGTGTCCTTCGTACTTCTCCGGCTTCCCCTCGCAGGGTGCGTACAACGTGCTGTACGTCCCTCCAGATGGCGAGGGTACGCTTTGCCCCTTTTTGGTTTTCTCCCATCCTTTTATCCGATGAACTAATGATATTTGCACTATAGGTCTTATACCTACGGACAAGGGATGTGGGGTCTCTCTGGGCCAAGACAACACAGACCAGTACTTTTCGGACTGGGCCGACCAGGCGACAGGCTCCGCACCTCAGGCCACACTCCTAGAGGTTCTCGGTGAGAGTGTACTCAGCGGTGCACCTGTGGCCACATAGGCGGCACTGCAGCCACTCCTCCAGCTTTGGGACGTGTGCGACGGTCTCCTGACCATCTTACCTTGTCAGGCCACTGACACCCGGCGCGGAGGAAGACGGCCAAGCGGGGGTCGTACGAGAGGACATGGACGCAGAGATGCAAGGGGCCAGGGTGGCGACGGAGGGGGGCTGGGGATATGTTGTAGGGGGTAGTGCTGGTTGTACATTTGTTATTCATATACTACTTACATTTCTTATTTCGATCTTAGTTGTACTTCTCTTTATAATATTCGTTTGTTCGATCCGTGTTGACGCCCGTACCACTCAATTAATGGCAACCGCACCAATGCCCGCACCACTCGAACAGTGCACTCAACTAATCGCAACCGCATCGACGTATAAACCATCTGATTATATGATTTACGACATTGAACAATACCGAGAACAATAGGGGAGAGTACTACGGACAACCTTATACGTTGGTGCCTACAGGTAGAATGAGACTCGTGCTACACACTAGAGTGTTGCAGAGAGGGCTGCCTCGGACGTGGCTGGCCATCGTTGTAGTGGCAAGCATATATGCAACTAGGGTTCGCGCAGCAGCATGTTGGATCGCACGAACTTTCTATGTTGATGACCTCCTCATTGCCCATATCGCGTTGCATTTGCTGACGGAGGTCATCGTTTTGCTTTTCGCGACTTTCAATTCGTGCCTCCAAGTCAAGGATTCGCTCCCACAACATATCCACATACCTCACAACGTACCATTCATAGGGAGGATCAATCCATCGTATGAAGTCGCATTTGGCCGTCTGCTAAAAAGGTAGATTAACATTGAAACTATATTAGTTGTACTATAAAATAGACGATTGCCTAATTGTACCCTAGAGTATGGGCATCAAAAGAAACGTCGCCTGCCATCCAAATGGCCTTTCACCACCTACACGATTGCGCCCTCCATGTGTCTGCATTTTGGCCATACTGACTGAGCATGCCTATTTGGCAACAAGCGGTAGTTAACGCCGAAGTCCTCCCTCCTTTCGGACAGAAGGTCCCCCCTTGGTGACCCATGTTCGATTGAGAAGATAGTTGTTCCTACTATCAATGGCTCAGGCATGCATTTTATAGCCTGAGGGGTGTCGCGGCGTGCTTTATGATAAACTATGTCGTGTGCAAACTTTGTCCTGTGACTACACCAGACGGGGTAGCTTTGTGAAGTGATAAGAGCACACGGAGCAGCTTTATGCAGCAACAAGACCACACAGGCCAGCTTTGCGCGGTGAGAAGATCATATGGTCCAGCTTTGCACAGCGACTACACCAGATGAGACAGCTTCGCGCAACAACAAGACCACAAGGGCCAGCTTTGCGCAGCGACATGACCACACGAGACAGCTTTGCGCCGTGACAAGACCACACGGGCCAATTTTACGCAGTGAGAAGACCAGACGGTCTAGCTTTGCACAGTGACTACACCAGACGAGATAGCTTTGCGTAGCGACAAGACCACATGGGCCAGCTTTGCACAGTGACAAGACCAAAGGGTGCAGCTTTGCGCAGTGAAAAGATCTGACTGGCCAGCTTTGCATACCGACAAGACCACACTCGGTACCTTTGCACAGTGACAAGACCACACAGGGCAGCTTTAGCTTTATGCAGCGAGAAGACCACACGGGGCAACTTCATGCAGCGAGAAAACCACACGGGGCCCTATAAAAAGAGGTGGAAGAGATTTGGGAGAAAATACTACACAAGCAAACCCAACACTACACCAGAGCTTGCTTCACCACACCAGGATGGACAAGAGGCAAAAGAAGCAATGGGACAAGATGACGAAGCAATAGGAGAATACCTACGAACTACCAAGGTCTGCTGCCCCCCAAGACGAGAAAGCAAGGGTTACTGCGGCCTAGGCCGAACAAGCCGAGCATGCTACGAGGTCAGCTCCCCATAATAACGTCACCTGTAGCAACAACTCCATCCCGAATGTTCCTACCGAGCGTTCGCCGCAACACCCGCCAGAGGGGGAGACACCATCCCTATGTTGGTGCCAGGACCCGTGCAAGTTTTTCAAGTCTAAGCACCGCCTCAGCCTGGCTATGCATTACTGGGGTTGCGCAAACTACTCCAGTGACTATCCCGACAGCCATTGAGACATCGCGAGCTATCGGCAGCCGGTAAGGACCAGTTACATTGTGTTTCCTCTACTTTTTCTCCTTTAAAGTACACACTAACAACCTATCCCGTCTACCCATAGTCACCGGAACCGCTATGTGGCTACCGCAAATGGATCGATCTTAAGATCCATCCAAATGACTAATGGGATCTCGACTTCGAGGAGTGAAACATCAAAAGGTCTTGTGAGATCCCGGAGGAGGAGCGCCGCAAGGATGAGAAAACTGAGTGTATACATTGGGAGACGAAAGTTCATCTCAAGGCGTACACGCATAGCGAGCGTGAGGCTCGCAAGAGGTAGTGCGAGAAAAAGAGGAAAATAATGGCCAATGCAAAAGTGGTCGCCGAGGAGTTCAACGCCGAGCTCGCAAGGAAGGGAAAATTGCTTTGGTCCACGCAGTAGGCCTGGCCGTCCCGTACTAACTACTCCCCTGAAGGTCGAATTTACTTCTATTCTAAAAAGGCACACATGTATCATAGGAGTAGTTCGGTTTGTTGCATCATACATGATACTCTTTTTTATGCATATAATCAAACCCTACGTATCGTGTTACTCCCAACTGTACTATGAAGTATATTTTAATTCGGACAAGCATATTTCCTCATCTTTTCGCATTCAATTATTCGCGTAGCAAGTCATCCAACAACATTAACAAACAAGTTCTCCTCCGTGTATGAATTCCCAGTTACATCACAATTGAACTTACCTTCGTACTTACCGAACGTTATTATTTCAATCGTTCTTAAAAAAATTACGAAATTTCTTGCACTACAACAGCATATAACGATCGCAAACTCTTATTGCGAATCCATTAGATTATCTACTTTTCATAATCTACAAAAATCACAAATGGATTAACCCACACTATGGCTTGTTTGCAATCGCTGCACAGTCGAGCCACTGCAAATGTAGTTGCCCAGCCTTTGGGCAACAGGCTGCAGATTGCTTGTGTGTCACGTGGTTGTTGGGCGATAGGTTCCAATTACCCAACGGTTCGGCGACTGGAGCCTATTTCTGTAAAAAAAATGTTCGCGCAGGTATATTTCTGTTATTTCGAATAAAATATGGATTATTTATAAAAAAACCTCATAAGTTTACAACCTGCCTCCTTTAGTCCTGTCTCAAGAGATTTTTCCACTCTCAAGTTGGCTTTATATTTCATTCAAAATAATATCCAGAAGAAATGCATATATCCAATAATACAAAGTTTGAAAAAAAAAATTATATGTGCCACTGTAGCCAACCAACCATGTTCATTTCTCTGATGAAATAGAACAAAATAGCACATGATTTATGAGTAAAGACAGAAAAAACATATTACAATAACTTGATCGATCGATGTACTTGCTTTAATACACAATTTTGTATGCTATTCAAATGGCAAGGAATATAACCTCTCAACAGTAACTCATTTCAACCTTGCAGAAAAAAATTGCTTCACTGTCGCAGCTCAACATATATATTTTCGCAAAAAGCGAGAAATGATTATACCAGTAGGACCTCTCATAGCAGCAGGATATGCGACTTTAGGCCCTGCCTACCAGCCCCACAATATCGGATGGTATTTAGTATATATTCACCAATTTATACATGTTTACGATGGTAATAAGCTACTTTTGTCTTAATTCAAATGTTCAATCATTAACAAAACTAATGGCTTAATTCACTAATAGCAAACACTGGCTAATATTTGGACTAGTGTACCTGCAAGTCTGCTAAACAACTATGTGTATTAAGCATGTACTAAAGCTTCAAACGTGCAAGATATCATATCACTAGCTAGCTAGCTACTTTTACATCGATCTTTGCCTCAATTTTGAGCTAGCTAACAGCAAAAAAAAAGCCAGATTGAATGGGACTTATAATAGCCATAGAATATCATATCATCAATTAGAGAATAGCAAGAATTATGGGCCTGTTTGGCAACTCAAAAACCAGGCGGATTTTGAGTTTTGCTACAGTACCTAACTTTCAAACAGAGTATTTTCTCAAGATGGAGTCTACAAGTTAAACGTAGTACACGTTAAAAGCTTAATATCTGTACCAGCCAAAATCGTAAGTGGGTATCGGTCTCTCCGTAATATGTACCGTAAGCAGCCAAAATTCAAAAATTTCAGCCAAAAACCATAAGTCGCAGTAAAAAAAAACAGGCCCTATATTACATCCATCTTTGCCTCAATTTTGAGGTACTTGGTCCTGTTTCTACATGAACAAATCAAAACTTGACATTTAATTTAAATTTGCACTTGTAAAAGCAAGATCGAGCAGGTCAATAATATATAGGAGCAACAGATGGCAGGCATGGCATGAACTCACGCATTACGATCAACGGCAATGCAACTCCCAATAAATCATATGGCTGCTCCGTGCATGCAAGAGAAGCCACGGACTCACGTACGTCACGGCGCCGCGGCGCGGCCGCAGGCGGAGAACTGGACGTCGTCGCCGTCCAGCATGTCGTTGTGACACGCCGACGAGCCCAACGGCGACACGAAACTGTTGAAAATAATCTTGTTTTCTTTGTTTTCTAGACGAGCCGAGTCCGTATATGTGTATGAGTATGTGTAGTTGTATAAGATGAGTTTGTCTCTATATCTTAGTTGTCTCTGTGTCTTAGTTAATATACTGAGTATATAAGTAGAGCGAGGTAGACTTATAAAGAAGTAAGTCAAGAAGAAAACACCAATGAGAGGGATCAAGACTTGTAAAGAATTAAGTCGAGAAGAAAAAGCCAATGAGAGCGATCAGAAGAGATCGAGAAAGAGCGATCAGATGTGATCTAGAGGGGAAGAAGAAATACAGAAAAGCAGAGTGCTTTGGTGCCCCGAAATATCGACTTGTGCTCTCGACTTGTTTTTCGTGTTGTCGTTCAGTGGTCGTGGTCGAAGGCGCTGGTGTTTGCAATCGAAGGGTATGAGCGGAGGTGTTTGTGGTCGAAGTCTACGAGCATATACACAGCAGCGAAGGTGTGGTCGTTACGAGGACATGCTGGTCATAACGCCAATGAAGTAATGATCGTAAAGAGCGGTCATAAACGATTTATGACTAAGGAACGTATGAGTACCGGAGTGGTCGTAACCATCAACGTGGTCATAACCAGCTGAGTTGTCGCAACGATCAGCGTAGTCGTAATCAACTGGGCCAACAATTGGTATCAGAGCGGTTTCGAAGACTTGCGGTGATTGGAGCACCACCAAAAGAGCTTATTTGTTTTATCTCGCATTTTTGTTTCGAGTTGTCGCCGTCGTAATCGAGGATTGGAGGAAACGGAAGTACCAAATACGAGTGCTCATAGTACTTGAAGAGGCATCAGAGTGGTCATAGTCGCAGACGGAGGAGAACGTGGTCGAAGACGCTCGAGTCTACAGTCGAAGCCCTAGTTACTTGTAAGTTGTTATTAGTACGCACACATGACCAAGATGGAGTGGTCGTAACTCACGAGTACGCACGCACAAAGAAGTGGTCGTAACTCACGACGTAATCAAAACTTCACATAGTCGTAATCTGCGTGCTCATGGTCATAACCTACGACAAAGGAAGACTCTATTTTACCAATTGGTATCAGAGCGGTTTTGAAGATCTGTGGTGATGCAACGTGGCTCAAGATTGACGTCACCTCCAACCATCCATACCATTGGCAGCAGCGTCCAACGAGCAATCCTGCTCGGCAGCGGCCATGATCCTGCGGCGCAGGCGGCGCCAAAGGAAGTTGGGGTTATGTTTTGGTATCCCGTCCACACGCGATCCAACTACAATGATTGGCCTCTCCTAATGAGAGTCAATCTCCAGACTCAGGGAGTCTGGGAAGCAATCAAACCTAGTGGCGTGGAGTACCGATTGGATCTAATGGTATTGGCGGTGATCTTGCGGGTTGTTCCATCTAAGATGCTTGCTTCTTTGGCCGCAAAGAACACAACAAGGGCAGCTTGGGAAGCTATCCGGACAATACGCATCGGCGGTGATCACGTTCGCGAAGTGAGGGTGCAAACCTTGCGCCATGAATTCGAGGCCATACGCATGAAGGAGTCAGAAAGCATCGACGATTTCTCCATGCGACTGACTGGACTTGTAAATAACATCCGGTCACTGGCAGATGTCCTTGAAGAAGAGAAAGTTGTGAAGAAATTTTTGCAAGTTGTCTCACCGAAATTCTGACATATGGCTATCTCGATTGAGCAATTTCTCAATTTTGATAGCATGACAGTTGAGGAGCTTACTGGCTGATTCAAGGCTGTCGAGGATCGATGGGAGACCCAAGAGAATGGCGATACTGGTGGACGTCTTCTGCTCATAGAGGAAGAATGGGTTGCATGCTCAAGGAGCAAACACTAGAGTCCCTCAAAGGGTGTTGGTCAGGGTGCGAACCGTGACCAAACTCGCGAGAAACCAACTTAGCAGTCCAAGGGAGGCACTGATATGCAGTCAAGGGGACGCAACCGTGGACAAGGCGGTGGTGAAAGATCTCATGACAAGTCACATATCAAGTGTTTTGAATGTGACAAATATGGGCACTAGCGTCAGAGTGCCGCAGCCACATAAAGTGTTTCAACTGCGAAAAGTACGGGCACTACGCTTTGGATTACCGAAGCAAGAAGAAAGACGAAGAGATAAACCTCGCCAAAGCCGAGGAGGATGACGATCCGGTACTGCTTCTTTCCTTATGTGTCGAAGAGGCACCATATATGGTGATGTTGAATGAAAAGAATGTAGTTCCTAAAGTACGTACGGAGAAAGACAGCCACGATCACACTAATTGGTGGTGCCTAGACAATGGAGCATGCAATCACATGACGGGAGATCGCTCCATGTTTCATGAGCTCGATGAGAAGATTTTGGGCAAATTCAAGTTTGGATACGGCTTCACGGTGGAGATAAAAGGTAAAGGATCAATGTTGTTACAATGCAAGAATGGCGATCAGAAATTGGTGTCTAAAGTTTACTTTATATCATGATTGTGTAAAAATATACCCAGTCTCAAGCAGATAACAGAAGAAGGGTGCAAGGTGGTGCTGCAGGATGAGTTATTACATGTCTATGACAAGAACGATGATCTCTTAATGAAGGTGAAAAGATCATAGAATCGATTGTATGAGATTTCCTTGAAAACCTGTAAACTAGCTTGTCTGAAGAGTAGCTTGGAGGATCCAGGTGGCAAGCCACATGAGTGCGGATCGCAGGGATGAGACACAGCTGGTGTGGAAGGATTCAGCCATGCAGGACGCAAGAGGCGTCCCAAGGTGTCCCAAACGTCCAGAGAAGATACGAGTACCAGAGGAGTTTCGAGTAACCGGAAGCTTTCGAGTGCAAAGTCAGAAGCGTACAGTCGAACTTCGAGTTCGAGTGCGTAGTTGGAAGCGTTCGAGTGCTACCAGTCGAAAGCACTGAGCGGTGCGGTCGAAGAATCAGAGTACGTAGCGGTCGGAGGTTCTAGAGCATGGAGTGGTTGGAGGTTGCATAGTCGAAGCCAACAGTGATATCAACACACATCACGAGGACCAGCAGGTCTCACTGAAGGAAAAGGAAGACGCATCCCTATGGGAGACAGAGCAAAAGAAAATTTTTGAGCAAGAAAAAATTTCGCTGCATGTAGTGTGGAAAGCAGTGGTCCAGGCGGGCCCCACATGCATGTGTCAGGTACAATGAGTAGCGGCTCGAAAGCATTTATAGGCGCGCATGTTCACGCGTGTGTAACTGAGACAAATCGTAGTGGCTCGAGACAACCAGACGACAAGTCCCACAGGCACGCAGAAGGCAGAGGAAGGTCTCAAGAGCATGCGCAGGTCCACGCCGAGAGAAGATGTCACTGCGGCGCCCGGTGGAGGAAGAGCGGGCAGGTGTGGATGCCAGTGCGGCAACAGTGAAAGACAAAGGGAGCGGAAGGCTCGGGTAACGGTAAAGCTAAGACGGCTATGAGAGCAGGTGCTCCAGCCCAGGCAAGTGTGCAAAGAAGGACGAGTTCAGTCCAGGTGCGAGATGCGGCAAGCGTTGGTTTGTGCGAGGCTCAGGATGAAACTAGCGCATGTTGTAGGATGGTATCGACCCAGGAAGGAACGGTGCGCGGGAATGCAAGAAAAGAATGAGAGATGAGAGAAGATTGGCATGATCAAGTTCTAGAAGATAAAAGATAAGATCAACATGATCAAGATGAAACAACATTAAGGGTTGATTATTGGAAATAATCTTGTTTCCTTTATTTCTTAGATGAGTCGAGTCCGTATACGTGTACGAGTCTGTGTGGTTGTATGAGACGAGTTCATCTCTGTGTCTTAGTTGTCTTTATGTCTTAGTCAATGTACTGAGTATATAAGTAGAGCGAGGTAGTAAGTCGAGAAGAAAAAACCAATAAGAGCGATCAGAAGAGATCGAGAAAGAGCGATCGAATGTGATCAAGAAGGAAAGAAAAAATATAGAAAAATAGAGTATTTTGGTGTCCCAGAATATCGATTTGTGCTCTTAACTTGTTATTCATACTGTCGCTGAGTGGTCGTAGTCAAAGATGCTAGTATTTGCAGTCGAAGGATACAAACGAAAGTGTTTATAGTCGAAATCTACGAGTACTAACACAGCACCGAAGGCATAATCATTACGAAGACGATCTACAACTAAAAAATATACGAGTGTCGGAGTCATCGTAACCAGTAGAGAATTGTAATTAACTGGGCCAACAGAACCCCTCGTCAGCATCGCCGAGGACGCCCGCTCACCGAAGCCGCCTCCGCCCTTATTCTCTCCGCCTCTCCTACTCCACGCTGCCGTTGGCCGCTTACCACCGCCGTTCTTGGCCATTGGACGATCGGAACCGGGCGTTCTTGGCAACGCTGCGACGTAGAAGACTCGCAGGCGAGCGGCAACGGCCGGCGAGTGGATGGCTTGTGACCAGCGGCTGGTTGCGGGGTGGGAGCGGGAGGAGGCGAGGAGAGCGAAGGAGATGAGGATGAGGAAGAGAGAGAGTCGCGCACGGGAGGAAGAAGCCATGAATGAGAGAGGCATATATCACTGGATGCACAATGCATGCGTGCGGTTTTGTTTGGTGAGAAGAGGTGAGAGATGAGATAGCTTCCTACGGGGGCAAGAACCTAGCAGAAACTTGTGCTGCGAGGGCATCCTGGTCATGTAGTGAGAGAGACTGGCCATTAGGCCTCTTAATATTGGTTTTTAGGTTTAGCTTTTAATTTTGATTTATAAATAGTAATAGTCTCACGTGTGATTTTAGTCGATATAAATAAAGTCATCATAGTATATATTACAATTGACTAGTAGATCTTACCTTAAAAAGATACTCTGTTTAAATATAAGTACCGTAGAAAAGTCATTTACTATACAAAAGTAGCTTTTAGAAATTAATACGAATAAGATTAAATTAATTTAGGATTTTTGCAGGGTAAAGGAGGTGCCTTATATGCTTGTTTCGAGAAGAAACTCCACAGTATATGTAATGTTTCGTCGATTTTGAGCCCATAAATAACCGCCTGCCATATAATAGTTAGTGAGGCTTCAACTGTGACTTCTAAATATATGTATATCCTTTAGCATCTAAAGTAGGTGCTAAGATGTACATATCACATCTATCTTTACAATACTATTGTTAGCTATTTTTACTCTAATCCCCATCTATAGGTGCTAAACTTTAATTTTTTTTTATGATATAGCACCAACTGTTAAGTTTTACTTTGGTGTCATGCAACTCAGGTTTAGCATCTATTCCCTCATCTGTCGGTATCGGTGCTAAAAAATTTCTCTCCTATGTCATTAGCTTAGCAGTTAGGGATGCATACGCCCTCACAAGATAGTCCAAATTGGACGCTGGTCGGATTATCCAACGGTTGGCGTTCTACGCTACCTTGCGTTTGCAGGCATCATGCATGTCCCGGTGAGGATCAGTGAATAGCACCTACCCTCAGCACATCACTTTGCCGGTACCATCAAATCTGACGTTCGATACTTTTCATTCACAGCACGAAGATGGAGAAAATTTTCTCGACACATTTATCTAAGTTGATTTCCAAACTGACGGTAAAGAATTCGCCAAACGACGAATGCCTTTTGAGTTGAGGATGAATGACACGATCACACGAGCCGTGTACAGTTCCATGTCTGCAACCAAGAAGGCAATGCCAGGTTGGGCCACGCGAGGTAGCGAAGCTAGCTAGCCTGGAACCAAGCATGCAGACCAATAAATCTGGAAATTTTGCGTAGAAGCAGCCTCAGGGAACTGGAATCGCAGACCCTTGATTAATTGATGTGGGTGTACCAAGATCGATCGTGTCACAGGCGAGGACACAACTGTCGAATTCAAGGCTATTTATTTGTTTCGTAAGAATTAAAGCAGCGGCAGCAACGTCGGACCAACTCCTAAGAGCAATGGCTTTTAGGTAGAACAATCATCTAATCCCCATGAAATCAGGAAACGGAGACCACATAATCGCGCTGTTGCAAACTATTCCACTTTGAAAGTATGCATCTGAAAATTTGACAAAGATTTCATGCATTTTACTGAACAAACGAATTCACTAATTTGGAATCGATAGCATTCTAATGCTGAACTTCTCTTTTTCTTTGGCCAAGGAACAATAGAAATCTGAAAGCAAACGGAACTTCCTTCCATACATCTAAATAAATGCTTGATCGGCTTTAGGTTGAACAATGGCTGGCACAAAGCCTGTCCCTGCGTTCTAACATATCACCTGAAATGCTAAGCATCTAGACAGAATCTAGTTACTTTGCTACACTGAGTGACTCAAACTACCTCTAGGATATGCAGCTAAGATTAAATATGCCTCATCTGAAATAAAAGAACATGAGGCTATATTAACGGCAGTGCTAACCACAGCTGCCGAGCTCCAGCTAAAACTATCAAATGTAGACCGTTACACATGTCAAAATCCAGATGTTTGAACAAAACCATCTCTACTAAGGCCATACCTACCGTACACACTTTGCTGATTTGCTGAAACAAGAGGTTCAGCTGAAGAAGCGCAAACCCTGTCCGGATATCTTCCTCTATGTACATTGCCGTGGGGGTGAGTCGGCAAGGAAGAATCAGAGACAAAGCCTGTGCTCTCCGAAAAGTACCTTGTTTGTGGATTGGACGGCGAGAACCTTGTACATGACGTGAAATTGGTAGGAGGATGGTCTGGAGCACTATATGGTCCAAATATAGAGGAAATTGGATCAAGGCCAGCATTGTCACCGTAATCCACAACACTGAATGAATCTCTAGTGCTTTCAGTGGTAAATGAGGATTCATCAGAGCTGGTAAACAGTGACCATTCACTTGACGTAGCTTCCGAGAAGTCTGTGCTAACCGAGTCTGCAAAAGCATCATCCATATGATAGAAATTTCTGGACCTCAACTCAGCATGCTGATCTTGCCTGTAGCCATCACCGTCTGGTCTAAAATCATAAATACCATAGGTTTGATCATTGGAAGCAAACAGTAATTCTGTCTGCTTCAGCTCTTGTTTAGAGCCCTTGGAGGATTTTGATGAATGACGCTTTGCAGATGTTGGAACAGGCAACAGACCCTTTTCAGTGTATATCCTTGGCGGGCGAGGAAAAGATCTGAATAAGGTTTTATAAATATGAGACTGCTGCATACACAGAAATAATTGGAACTGACAATTTAGATGTTCACATATCACAGGTTGGATGTACCTCAAGTAGAATAGCATATATGCACCTTCTGACATAACTTGATTCAGTGATACAACCTGAACCTGCATAAAATAACACACAAATTACCACATCAGCTCATAAAATTCTTAGATTTTGTTTTTCACAATTCACTTAAATGAGCCCATAACAACCTCCTAAAAAAAGGACATCACATGCTGATAAAATGGGAAGTTAATTGTTGTTGACATAATGAAGCTTCATAAGCAAAACAGTAATTTAACACCATGATTGCATTAGGAGCCCATTGGACATCTAATCTCATAATATGTTCAGTTTATAATAAGTATACACCTATGTGACTCCATGAGTCCAGAGTGACTTCTGAATATACAGGTTCTTAGTCTACTTCAAGAAAACTTGTCAGTATGGCATAAGCACCAAAACAGTAAGTTAACACCGTAACTGCATTAGGAGAAACAGAGCATGCTATTACTCATTGGACATCTAATCTCACAATATGTTTGGTTTATAATAAATATACACCTATGTGATTCCATAAGCCCAGAATAACTTCTGAAAGCAACACATATACAGGTTCTTGGTCTACTTCAAGGAAACTTGTCAGTATGGCATTTGTTCACTTTTTTGTAACACATACCTCTGAGTCATCAATTCTCAACCATGTACCCTGCATATCTTTGACGTATGATATATAATGCCCAGAGAATGATGCGTTTTCTGTATCCACATGTACAACCACAGCATACAAGAAGTAAAGAGGAGGGTTATCACCAGCCCCCGTCACAAAAGGAACCATGTCCAACATATCAGGAAAAGTGACGCATTTGTTAATCTTGCCGTACTTCCCTGACTGAAGCAAGAAAAAGTTCACTTAGTCCCTTCATATAGAAAGAGTCAGGAACATATGTTATTGCAGAGCAGCTGGAGCAATAAACAACTAAACATATGTATTATAATAAGTGATCCAAACCAATGCATTCTATGCTTGAGAAAATTGCCCAAAATGTGTTTCATAAGAGGGGTTTGGTTGCAAACTTGTAATTTGAAATAAGGTGCAGAACATAACATCATGAAATTATATTACAAGTTAGTCATTTCAAGTGAAAATTCTCAAATACTGATAAATGCATATCTCAGACAGCTGCATACAACTGTGAATATATGCTCCCAAACATGTAGCTGAACATTAAACATAATACAAACATTTACTAAGAACAGATCAATATTGCATGAAATCTAATAATACCTGGAATCTTTTCAGAACTACTGTTAATATGTTCGGCACCTCATGCACGCTAAGTTGTTTTCTAGCTTTGACATAAGCAGAACACCTGCGGTAAAGATTCAAGAGGCTTTAATATGCTGTGGTCCAATCGAAATGATGGGTAACAAGATTGTCAGTTGCCACAGTACCTGCCACATTTATACATATTTTCCCCATCTAAATCTTCAGGAGCAGTGAATTGTGTCAAAGCATCTTGCAAGGACTCCACCCAACCATGAATCTCCAAAGTAAGATCCATTATATTTTCATATATTTCAGACTCATGATAGCATCTGAGGCACTTAACCTGGTTTCATTAACTAAATCAGTTAGTATATGATAGATGAACGCAGTGCAAGAACAACTAGCGAGAGAGTTGGCATGAACTGAAGAGAAAATTTAAGTGACAAAATTGCATCTTTTACATATGGGAAAAACATATCCACAAGAAATATAAATGATCAACTTAAGCACAACACTGAATACAGTAGTCTTCAAAATATCAGAAATTTTACCCCAGAAGTTGGCAATCTATCAAGTTACCTTAGATTTAAGCCGGCCACCAAACATATGTTGTATCAGTGTAGTTTCCTGCAAGCTTGGTTCTACATGCTTCTCACCACCCAGTCCATCCAAGCACGCTGCTTGCATAGACATCACAAGGTGCCTGGCAGTGTTCAAATTAAAGCACATACGAAATGTGAATATACTACCAACAGGAAAGGGATAGTTGTCAGATTTTGAACACTTCCAAGTACAATGTCCTTTGTTTCCAATTTCTTTTTTCCCAACCAACTTCATAAAGTGTAAACATACAAGAGCATGGGAATCTAAGAAAGGAACCCATTGAAGGCCTCTTGAATATTCAGAGTACATCAGTACATTGCCTTTCCAAGTTACAGGTTATTCACTTCGACAATATTCTATGTCTATTGTTGCGGCAGGTCTCTAGCCAACCAGCATAGATTACTTTTGCACAAACATGATAATATGTATCTTTTAGTGCACAAAGCAGTAATTACATCATATTACCATCAGCCACCATATATCTTATGTCATAAATTATTGTAATTGTAAATCGCCATCCCACTTTGATTTATCTTGAAACCATTTTTTATGGTAAACTATAACTATGCTAAGTTATGCTCAACTGCCACATAAAAACGGATACTTCCATCAGAAAGTAAAATAAGCCAGAATGAAAGAATAATTTTCACTAAAGTTTCTTTCAAGGAAGCAAGTTCATCAACTGCTACCCGACTATGTTTTAATTCTCACTTCTTGCCCCTTTTATATTCCATACCCAAAAATAGAAGGCCACGATATACCTTTTAATTTCAGAACAGGTTTTTTTGGTCAATAAAAAATTGCTTGTCTTGCATGAAGAAATAATATTCAACAAAGTATGATATTAATCAAGCAATAATATGGAATGGAAGTTTTGAATTGAGTTTTCAAACGATTACTCCCATATTGTGATGAAGCTACCTTATCATTAGAACAAGCTGAACAATGGCAAGGAACCACAAGCAGGAACAAAATCTAGCATGCAACAGTTACAACACCTTAAAAATTCATGAGCATCTTCTTGACTCCCACCACCCAAGCGACATCCAATATTCCTCAGATTAGAAAGGATTCTACTTGGAGACAAGGGTCCGCCACTTTCACGTAAAGTTGAAGCATACTGCTCAAGTTCACACATAAGGCACCAATTCTTTGAGCGACCTGAAAGAATATAGAATCAAAGTCAAGAGAACAGAGACACAGAAAAAAACAGACAATTGTATTGGGGGATTGGTTGGGATATAGTATTACAGTCTTTAGAGTGCAATCTCAGAAGAAGGTAGATCATCAGGGGTTTTGTGCACATGAGACATTGTAGAACAGCATTAGCATAGCAGCTGCAAAAAAAAAGGAGAAATCATTGTCAGATAGACTCATGAAGAGCTGTGATTTAACCAAGCAAATGTTTAATTAACAGAAATGAGGTTGAAGCAAACAATATTTGAATATCAATTTACTTAAATAAATTAAGAAATAAAACTTTACTTAAACTGACACTTTCACTATTATTCCAGTACAGTAGGATATTCCTAGTTTTAATTAGTTGTAGATCGAATAGGATTTAATTCGATTTGCACCATTTTTTATTTTTCAATTAGCTAATTTATCTATCTATATGCAGTTAATATTTGTAAAATATCTCATATCCGAAATTCAGTTTCATCACTCCTGTTAAGATTCTTAGGCTTGGTTATTTGTACACGATATTACAAGTTATTTATCTTGACAAAAAGTACATGAAAATAAATAACAGAAACAATTTAAGTCAGCACAACAATTCTACATAAGCAATGCTTAATACCTGTTCCCACAATTGAAAAGACCTCTAGGAGAGATGCCCCGTACTTCATACTGAAAAAACTTAACAAGATCGTCATACGGGAACAATACCTGAAATGCCCATTTATAAACAAAGCCCTCAAGCTCTCATACAGAAATTGCGAAGTAATTACAAGACAAGATTTGTCATAGATGATTCCAAACCTTAATCCGCTTGTTATCATTGATCAACCCCACCAGGTTAGTTTTGAGAAATTTTGAGGGCTTCTTCAACACTTCAAACTTGGATGCTCCTAACTTTGAGGTTCCATTGCATCCTTGTAAATTGTTGCTTGCTGAAACACTTGATTTGGTAGATCCTACACAACATAGTAAATACATGAGATAAAGGAAGGCATCATGATAAGATGAAGATTAGCCCATTTATCAGAGAAGAAATCATTTACTAACTTTGTTCATTTTTGTTGTAAGGATTCTTTTCATGGCCATCATATTGATATGATGTCGACACCTTCTCCTGTGATTTTTGTGATGCAGCCACAATACCTGATGGATATGGCAGTTTCTTATGCATCACGTTTCCTTTCCCAGTTTTTCCAGATGAGTTACTCCTTTGTAGTAACTCCGTGGAAGAAGCATATGGTCCCTCACAAGAACTGATCATATCAGAAGTTAAATAGACAGCCACATCGGGTTCATAAACCGTGATGCTTGCTTTGGGCCGTTTTCTTGTTTCCGGAGCACAACTATTGGGTTGTTGTACCGTGCTTTTGAGAGGATAAGTTACATCACGGTTGCCACTCTTTTCATCTGAACCAGAACTGTTGTTTGAAACCTGAAAGCATAAGATAATAGGTTCAATAAAACAAATGCAGAGAATAAAAATTGAATTGTAAGAGCTTGCCTAAGCTACCTTATTTCCTGGTAAAATCTCAGAAGAGTGCGTTTCTTCATCAACACTGTAATTGTTCTTTTCACAAGGTGCAACAGCAGCACCATTTTCACTTGTATGAAGATTTTGATTTGATTTATTCATGTTGCTTCTGTCTGTTGGAAACGGATCGGTATCTAGATTATAGCTATCAGTAGTCACAAAGGATGGCTCTGATACAGTATCAAAACTCATGTCATGCAGGTGAACGTCACCCCATGGAAGAGGTGAATTCAAGCTACTCAAGAATGGCATCTGTTCACAACTCTCAGTGGGAGGTAGGCCACCAGAGCTGCTAGCACTGCTGCCATGCCATTGCTGGCATGTTTGCTTATGCCCATGCCTCCAGTGTATTATTTGACACTTTCCAGAGCTGTAGAACATTCAAAATGGCATTATGAAGTACCGCAACAATAGGGCAAGAAAATTATTACATTACATTATCACCCAATCAAGACAAATTTCATGATTGAAAAAAAGAAAGCAAAAAGAAGTCATGGTGCAAGAACAATTTGAACCAAACAATTGCAAAGAATAGAATCATATTATGTATTACAGAAAGATCCAAGTTATTTGTTGTGCTGCTTCCTCTAATCGTGTGCTGGATCCAATGTGAAGCCGAGGTACATAGTCGTATAAACAAGCAAGCCAAGCTAAAAAAATGAGAGGTAGACCAGATGTTTGAATTTCAAAAGAAGCACATGCCAGTATAGATTCTTTCAGTAAATAAATTGATTATAATCGGTATACAATACTTGATAGAGCAAGATTCAAACATCTATTAGAACCTAAACATATTTTTGGGGGTTATTAGTCGGTACCAATGAGCAAAGTCAAGAATCTTACCAGTATCTAACAGACTTGCATCTGGAGCAGCGAGTCTTTGCAGGGCCATGGCAGGTAGCACACTCATGGTATTCGGGTCTTAAAGAAGGTGCAGACCTCAAATATGGCATGGGTCTCAAAGAAGGTCCTGGCAATATAACATCTGGACACGCCATTGTTTCCACTTTAAAGGCTTCTTCTGCAGCTCGCTGGGCGAGCACACTTACACTTGCCTTCTTACTTACAGCATCATGCCATCTCCCAAGAAGAAAATAAGCTATCACAGGAAGTACGATAAAGACAACAAAGAGTGCAGGCACATCAGCTTCCCTTGGTTGGAGCATGTCCCTAACAGAATACTATTATCCAGCTCCGAAAGTTCTTTGCTTTAGCTAGGAAAAACATTACAGATTGCTGATTGACCTACAGAAAACAACATATGAAAACATAAGCTTGAAGTTTCCACTTGTTATGGTTACACGTCAAACAGTAGATACCGGAGCTTCGGGAAGCCCGAGTAGGGCACCCAGAGCCTAGAACTCGAGAGAGGGGAGAAGTGTAGAGTGGATGCATTGTACTTAATCTTAGCTCACTCTTTTTCTTACACAATGTTCTCTCTCTCCCATGGTGCCTTGCGGGCCATATCTATAGGCATGGGTGAAGGTGTTTACACAAATGCCCCTCTTGGGGTCTTTGCTGGTGGAGGCAATTAGGCAAACATGTCATTTCCTCGACATGGCCTACGTGGGCTTGCCTTTTAGTTACATGCATACTTGGACTTGCGCCTGGCGGGCTGATTGGGCCAAGGTAGGGGCCACTCCCCCAACACCACTGTCGCAAAAGTGGAAGATTACGAGAAAAATCTAAAGCCTCCAAAGATTTTAGGGCCTAGGACAAGCTTAGGTTACTCAAATAAACCAACTGGTTCGGGCTTCATTTTATTCGCCCTAGAAACTCACTCTCACAGGCTTCAGATTATTAGGGGCTTCTAGTACAAAGTTGGCTTGACCTTATATGGTAATCTCAAGAATTGCCCACCTGTTTGGCCATGGCTCCAGCTTATAAGCACATAGTCTGAAGCCCGGCCGAACAGGCTCTTAACTTCCTAGCTCCTAGGTCCAGATCCTAAACTAGATGATGAAAATATGAGAATATCAACTCTACAAAACCATACCATAGTAGAAGACTACTGATAGAAACAAATGGTTTCCCTAAGTGGTTAATTACATGAGAATGCTAACCGGGGGGGACAGGTTTGAAGGGTTGTTCACATTACAAAGCTGTAATATCCCCAACTTCTCCAGCGAATCAAGCACTTGACTACCTGAAATGGCATCGAGACCAACAAAATAAAATTAATATTGCTCGTACAACTAGTTTGGGGAAAATAATGGAAATAGTTCCCGAAATGCGTCCAAACTCCTGTCCAACATATTCCATCTGTTCTCCCAACAAAATACCGTAGAGTTCAGAGAAATCGTTGGTACAGTTCATCTAAAAGAATTCTTGGTACAATGGCATATGAGTATGAGATGGACATCAAAAACAATAAACGTAGAGCTTGGAAATCCACAAAGCAATGGACACCGCATTCACGACAGCAAGGCAAAATAGTCCTCTCACACGTCTCCAAAAGAAAGAGTTCTCTCACACGGCGCCCAGCTCTAAACTCCAAATGAGAACCCTACAATCTCCCAGATCCCAAGCACGCAGCCAGAGGCGAACGCGCCCGCCTAAATTTCTCACGCAGACGCACCGACACAAGCGTCCGCGGAAGAACCCCATGGATGGATTACATCAGTGATAACAGCAACGGCCGTGCTCGCCACAAGAAGCGGGCGTCATCCCGCGCAAAGACCCCGATTTTTCGCAGCGCAAACAAAGGGCAAACTCAAATCAACCGCGGCTAGGGTTTACCGAGAAAAAAAAGGAATGCAACTCCGGGCGGATCTCCGGTGAAGGGAGCAGGAGAAGCGGCGGCCCCGGCCGGTGGTTCCGGAGGAGATCGAGGCCGGGAGGCAACGAGGGCGGCGGCGGAGGGGGTGGGAATCGGGAGCGGTGGTACTGAGACTGAGACTGAGGCTGAGGCTTGGCCACTGTGCTCTGCTCGATCGGTGCGTGTGTGTGAACGGTTTTTTTTTTTTGGCTTTTGCTATGCGCGGTTTCCTGGCTTCCTTCGGTTTCTGCCCCCCTTCGCCTCTCTGGTCGGGAGAAAAATAAAGCGAGAGTTGAAGATTTGCCTCTTTTTTATCATTTGATAAAATATCTTGTGATGTTTTATTGATATATGAGATCATGATCTATATGTCAGTGAAACATCACTTGCTATTTCAATAAAAGATAGGGCAAATCATCAATCCATCCAAAAATAAACTACCGAGCTCTAAAAAAAGCAGGGAACTGCCGGTTTTTTCTGGCCGTCCGATCGGGCAATCGACGGTATAGATAGGAGGCACTCTAACAAGGATTATATTTTTCTCACTCGGCTAAATGTGGACGGCTTTTTTATTATATAGAAAGGCAATGTCTGCACTAATGCGATAAATTCATAACCTATAAAAAAAAGGGTTGGCAACGCTGCTAGTAGTATAACTTGCGATATCGCCATTGTTGTAGTGATAAAGAAGGTTTAATGCAATCATTTCTGCCTGAGAAAGAAATCTGTGTATTTAGTCAATTTTTGGATTTGATCTAGCGACTTCACTGTTGATAAAGTCTTTCAATTACGAGCTTCTTGCAAAAGAACCAAGAGAAGAGTAAACTTTATTTTATCGATGCACGAATATACATTAAACTCAAGTAGCGTTGAAGCCGAAAAGCAAATTGAACTAACACACTTAACAATTGTTAGGTAGTTCATCGAAACTTGTAACATTTTGATATATAAAATGACTTACATATATTTAATGAGTCTACTGTAGCATAAGCTCTCTACAAACTTAGCAAGATGACCGCATCCAAGAGTATATTGCATGGGATCCACTTTTCATCCGCTTAACCACATGATTTGAAATAATGTTTTCTCACTAGTTAATTAATATAAGACTACACATCACGAGGCACTAAAATTTTGAATCGATAAGTACAAAGATGAAAATAAAGGGGAAGTATTTACAGTCTACTTTCTTTCTTTTTTCTTCGGGTAGGAGGAGGCATACCAGTTTACAAATGGCTTACCACCCAATTGTAACCGAAATTTCTTTCTAACATATTTGGGTCATTGCTGCCCAGACTATAGGGATTCCTGAACTTCATTTAGGAACTAAATCGCATATATGAAGCAAAACAAGGTCTAAAACGTGTATGATTGTTAAAAAATGGAATAACTAATAAATAGTAGAAACCTCTTTTAAAAGGAAATATACATGAACTATGCATGTTTTTTAAAGTATATTTCTAAGAAGTATGAGATAATTGACTCTGTTTGGAACACATAAATTTTAAGGAAAAAATAGGAATATGGAAAAAAAACGTCATATTCCAAACAAGACATTAGTGGGGAAAACATGACTAGTAATATAATTTGGTAGAACCTTGGATATAATGGTGGTTGGCTAGCTTTCTTTTCCCTAAACCAAGTTGCAAACAGAAATACTATTGCATACCAAATAACAGAACAAATTAGTGTAAACCTAAGAAGAACAACCAATGAATAACATAATATGTTACACTTTAACATACAACTAGATTTTCCATAACTCCTTTTCCATAGTAGCTTTAAGAATAAGGAACGATCGACACAGTGCAACAACTACAAACCGACTTAATTGGAAGAAAATTATATGTATTTATATATATATATATAGGAAAAATAACTTTTACACCCGGGTGTAATTACACCCACCTCTAATATACCACCTAAACAAACTTGAGATACTCCTTTATCACTTTAGGTATACTCGTATACTAATTATAAGATATTTCAATACGAATCACATGAAAAAATTACAAAGGAGTCCATAGTTTTTAGCATATTTTGTAAATACCATCATATACGTACATAAAAAGAAGTATATTAAAAAATATATACATATCACCTCTGAAAAAATTGTTCATACCACCAAAATGGTCTTAAATACTCGTATACTACATGTGCATACCCTCTGTTACATGAAATACTCCCTACGTTATGAGATAACATAAGGTGTAACTATATTCGGAAGTAGAAAAGAGTCTTCCTATATGTATATATATAGAGAGAGAGGTGCACGCACGAAGAAAGTTTAAATTCACCAGTTTGTTTGGACAAATATCTGACATACCTGGTGCCTGGTGGTGATGATTCTGCACTGAGCTGATCGTACCACATATTTTTTTTCCTCAAAAGAACAAAAAGATAAAAAAAAAACAAAGGAGTACTACTACTATTGCATCGGTACTGCCTCAAAGGCCGCTTCCCATGATGTTATCATGCTAGCGCAGCGCTCGCTTACAAAATCTACTCACTTTTTGAGGAAATTGTCAGTGCTACCGGTACCAGGCAGCAGACATACGATGGGATAATGCCACTACAGTTGTCCTCCGGGAGAGAGAGAGAAGGTTAGGAGGAGGGGAATGGTCCGATTATTATGACCCTGGAATCTCAAAGGGGGCTGATTGGTTCATCACCATGGAAAACCTATCAATGTGTCAAATTTTGGCACTACCAAAATTTGATTATGGAATTTTTGGTCTATAATTTGGCTAAATTTTAGCAACAAAATCAACCAAAGATCCATAAAAAAGGAATGTTACAAAGTTTGGTAACACGTTGTAACAAACCAAATGGGTGCAAAATTTGGTCAGCGTTACCAATTTTTGGCAAGCATAGGCAACCAAACAGTCCCTAAGACATTTTAGGAGTACATTTCAAATTTGTTATGGCATTTCGAATGAAATGTAACGGCCATAGCATATAAATATTTACTTTTATGCAAATAGCATATATATTTTTGATCTGCAGCTCCTCCAGTTGGAACCACATAAATGTAATTGAAATGGGTGAAAGTAGGTTGAAGTGGAAAAACATGGGAAATTTGTTATATAAAAAGGGTTGTTTGGAATGCATGGATTTCGCGTGAAATAGTTCAATTCTTGCAAGAATCAAGAAAAATTTCTACGTTACAAACAAAGTATAATGCCTTCGTTTGAAATTATTGTGGTATGCACCGATGCGGAATCTAGTTAGCCAAGAGAGTCATTTACCTATCTTGTCCAATATTTCTATTTGGAAAAGTTCATCTTTGGTCCCTTAACTTTTCTTGTGGTTTAATTTTCATCCCTCAAATGCAATACCGTTTAGAACCTATCCCCCATATATCAAAACCAGTGCAAATCGCATATAAAGCTGGTTTTTTAGGTAGTTTTGGGTGATGTGGTGCCAACATGGATCCTCGCTATCATATTCTCGTCTATTAGGCATCCATGTGTTCAAATTTTCTGATGTGGCATCCATGTGCACAAATCCTTCATCCTTGTCACCCCCTGCTCTCCTCGGCTCCTCGCCATCGCCAGGCCGAGTTCTCGCACCTCGCTCTGCTGTAATAAGCTCTGTTGAGCAACGCGTCGAGGTCATCTCCTTACCTACATCACTTACCTCAGCTACTTCATAAACAGAGCGAGAAGCGAGCTCTAGCTTCTTGTCTTGGCCACTACCTTCGCCAAGCTCGTTCGCACGCACGGGTGAGCTTTGACCATGGCCACCTTATCCTTTACATTTGCTTTAGTTCCCTCTTTCTCCTCCTCGCTTTATTTTCCTCTCTCTCGCATAGTCACCAGGAATGCCATCATGTTCATCCTCTCCGGTGATGTGCCGTTCAACACCGCCACAACCTAGCCTTGTTGTTCTTGTCAAATACGGTGAGCTCTCCCAAATCTATCTGCATCACATCATGTTCGACAACATTATGAGCAAAACCTATTAGTCAATTGCATGGTTCCTCCAAAGGAGCATCGACACCATCATATTCTTCATCTCTGGTCGAAACTCGCTACCCCTACTGCCATTTCTTCTCTGGTGAGCTTTGTGTCAATTCCTCCCACCTAGCACATCCCTACACCTTCCTCTTCCCTACCTCTGATTTTAGGCGTCTCTCTCCAGGTTGTCATCGCCGTGTGGAGCTCACCTCATCGCCTCGGATCTTTGAAGCATCTAGGCCCCTAAAAATGACTGGTAATTAATAACAACAATGCTTGAGGGGACTAACATATTTATTAAGATAATTGAAATGTTTAGTCCTGGATTTTGATTGCGTCATGAAAAAGGCATGTAAAGGTGGCCAAAGTTTGATATGGATCAAGGCATGGCTTAAGGCAAAGGTATATTGTAACCTACGGACCTCTTTATAGCTTTTATCGGTCTCGGTGTTTGGTTAAAAAAGACCAAATTTGTAGAATAGATGTCGTACTATAAAAGAGAGGCCACGGCTAGTAGTTCAAAATTAATCTTGTGCCACTTTGATCAATTATGGTCCATGCATGCACTTGAAACCTCATTTAAAACTCTCTCTAAATTTCTTTTCGAAACCGGTATGATAGCATGCATATTAGCGATAGTACCACTCCATCAGTACTACCGGCCATTACATGTGATAGCTTATTTCCAGATAGGTGCATTTCTGATCTTTTCTTGAAACGATACTACCGCACTTGTTGGCTAGTAGTATCGCAAAGTAGTATGACCACATTAGTTGGCCAGTAGTACTGCAAAGTGGTATGACCGCACCCATAGTCCGGTACTACCAAAGTGCGGTATGACCGCACTTTAGTTGGTGGTAGCTAATTTCCAGAGATGTGCATTTTTGGAGTATTCTCTCTCCTCTGGAAATCGGTACTACTACAGCTGAGGTATAGTACTACTGGGCCTTGTGAGTGCGATACTACCAAAATTTGATTTAATGATTGGTTTTTATGCATTTAATGAATCTTAAGTATCTATTGAATAGTAGGTACGGTAGTATCGGTCATTACATGGCCGATATTATCGTATCCCCTAATTTTTGGGGATTTCGACCCCAACGGTCATTCTGGTGGGTGGATGCTATAAATACCTCTCCACTAGCAGCAAAGAGCTCTTCTTGGACTTTATTTAATCACTCAAGCTCTTGCTACTCTCTCTTCAACTTATTTGCTCTATTTTCATATTTTGAGGTTGTTGGGAGCATTCAAGTGCATTGCATTATCTAGTTGATCATTGTGGCACTTGAAAATATTCAATAAGCGTCACTGACTTATTACTCTTGGTGGTTGCCAACACCTAAATGACTTGGAGGAGTTTGCATGGTGATCTTTTCAAGAGGATTGTGAAGAGACTCGGCACAATTGTGAAAGGTCGAAGCAGAAAAGAGATACCATAGTGGATTAAGAAAAAGGCTCAAGATTGCGCAAGGAGTCAGCTTGTTTGGTTCAAGCTCCCTCAACATGGATTAAAGGAGACTGACAAGTCTTCGAGACCACGGAAAACATCACATGTCATCTTTATGGTTTGTCTCTCTTGTCTTTACTTTCCGCATTTACATTTCTAGCAATTATTAGATTGACTTATGTAGTTAGAATTGTATCTAGTATAGACATATGTTTATGGGGCCTTAGTGAAACTTAGATGATTTAGGCATTGACTTGTGCAAAATAATTTTAATTAGTTCATACTTTCTATAAAACTGTATTTTAGCTAAAAGAATTTAAAAATCTCATATTCACCTCCTCTAGTCGGTTATCCTTGATCCTACAATCTCCATCACCACCAGGTCGCCTTGGTCCTTATCTACCTCCACCACCTGCTTTGGTGAGCCCCCACCCCTGGCCACTCCCCTCATACACATGTGCACCTTAGTTTTGCTTCTCTTCCTTCTAAACACCGCTGCACTCTTCCCTACCCCAACTCTAGCCGCTACACACTACAGGGAGCCTGCGACCATGCGCCTCATTCTCTCTCCATCTCTATGACAGGCGGACCCGATCACTATAGTCTAACATAGATGCCAACTCAAATCCAACTTTGCTACTAGGTGGGTCAAACAGGCCAAGGGGTATCATTTAACTGGTATGGGTATTTGGGGATCGATTCTAAATGGTATTGCACTTGTGGGACAAAAATTAATCCGCGGAACGAGTTGAGTGACCAAAGATAGACTTCTTTCTTTCTATTTTTACACAGAAGTAAAGTATTTTGGTTATACATTTCATGATTCGAAAGAGTGCAATTGGCTACTATAGCTATTCCTTAAGGCTGAACAACCGAGATGTCACGTGATCAAATCTAGGAAAATCCACAATTAGCCCACCAACACATGTAGTTGTAGTGTGACCCAAACCATGACCATTAGCTACAAGTGTTTCATACCAGTTGAAAGGCCTATTCTTTTAGACTGCGGCTTCTGATTTTTGGCTGTTTCGTAAGAGAAAGAGTATGGAGTATGAGAAACTCGCATGCGGTTTTGACTGATATAAATGAAGTCGCTACAGTGTGTACTTTAATCAACTTATAAACCCCACCTTAAAAAAATACTCCGTTCGAAAGCTAATTACTATAGAAAAACCAAAAACCAGCTTTTAGAAGCCAAAAAGAAGAGACCCGAAGTAGCACCCATTTTGTTATAGATCTTAAAAGTAGATAGTATCCATTAGTTAATATGTTTAAGAAAATACTCCCTTCTTTATTTTTTATCGTTATTTTGGACATACACACAGTCTCCATCAGACACATTTGACCACTACTTTTAGTGAAATTTAATAAAAAAGCAATGATATGAAAGTACATTTGATGATAAATCTACCAATGTCATTTACATATGACAAATCTAAATCTTTTTGTGTATATTAGTGGCCAAAGTTCTAAAAATTCGATTACACATGTTCTAAATGACATTTACATGAGAACGGGGAGTAGTAAAATAAAAGCTCATCTAAAATGGCTAGAGGTGGACTTGTTTAATGTTTATGATGGGGTTAGGATGAACCCAATTTTTTATTAAAAAAAAAGAAAAATTTATGATTTGTCACTCTATGGTATTTTAAGATTTATCTCCTATTGTCTTACCGATATATGGCCTCTGAACCCACACATCCGTAAAACATCGAATGACAAATTCTTAATCTCATTTCTTGATCCCCAGGAAAATATCACATTTGCACCTAACTGAGAAACAGTCCTGACCAACCATCATAAAATTTCTAGCTCTGCCACTTCAAGAGGCAGAATGCTAAAGATTGCCAGTGAAACATAAAGTGACAGATTCTAAAACACCAACAAATGAAATGGCAAATGCTGAATTCCCTTATTTTCCAAACGAGTGACAGACAAGAACGGCAGGGGAGCACGTACCTATAGCAATTTCTGGCCAGGCGGTCGCGGACCTGTTCGAGATGAGATTAACCGTATTAAACTCTCGTGTCCACGGGTGACGCTGATAGGGTCAACATGGAATAATTGACAAAGATTCCCCATACATGTGGGCCTGATTAGACTACCAACTACTATGCTGCATATGATAGGAGACTCATGCCGTTGACCCTTGCTGTTTACGCGAGAAGAAAGAAGAGAACAGCTGGTCGAACGCTCTCTCTCTCTCTCTCTCTCCACGTTGCCGGGTCTCTCTCTCTCCACGTTGCCGGGTCCTACCTATGAACGAGTCGGGGGGCTTAGCCGCGTTCAATCCGGTGTTTTAGTCGTTTCTACCTTTCGGCTATTTTTTGTTAAAATTATAACCGTTACCTTTTTACGAGTCATCCAATTAGATAAAAAATAAAAAAATAAAAACATCGTTGTCAATGTTTTAATACCGATCTTACGTATGATTTATTTAGATTCGGAACTTTTCTCAGAAAACTAAGCTATGATCTTGCGGAACAGGAATACAAGAATTTTTATCCAGGTTCAGGCATTCTCCTAGGAGAAAATAACATTACGTAACGTATAATCTATTTGGATTCAGGGATTTTCTCAGAAGAGTAAGCTATGATCTTGCGGAACAGTGACACGAGAATTTTTATCTAGATTCGGGTCTTCTCCTAAGAGAATAATAACCCTACATCCTGTGTGATTATTAATCAAAGGAAATAATCACAAGAGTGTAATGCAGAAAAGAATCTGCACTATCTCTAATCTGACTTGGGTCCTTCCTTTCTTCCCCTGATGTTAACCTTTAAACAGTTGACGAAGCGACGGCTGTTGTCCCACGCTAGAAGACGGCATAATATTTTGGGTGATAACCGTCTGACGGAAGTTATCGTCAAAGAGATGTAGCGGTCCATTCGTCATACAGCGGTTGTTGTCAAAGAGAGATCATGTGCAGTTATCTGTTAAACGCACGTTCTAATCGACTTATCAGATGCTCCCCCGATATAGTAAGATGTCGTTTGACAAGTCGATTGGGGATATAGAAACCGCAGAATGGTCTACGATCACAAGGTGATCGTAGGACTGCTTACGACTATGAGGTCGTAAAAGTGCTTACGACTTTATGGTCGCAGAAGAGTTTACGATCACGGAGTAGTTGTAGAAGAACTTACGACTTCATGGTCGTAGAAGAACTTGCAACCACAGAGTAGTTGTAGAAGGACTTACAACTTCATAGTCATAGAAGAGCTTGCGACCACAGAGTAGTTGTAGAAGTACTTACGATTTGATGGTCATAGAAGAGCTTGTGACTACGAAGTAGTCGTAGAAGAGCTTATGACTTGATGGTCGTAGAAGAGCTTACGACCACGGAGTAGTCGTACAAGAGCTTACGATGTGATGGTCATAGAAGGGCTTACGATCACGAAGTAGTCGTACAAGAGCTTACGACTTGATGGTTGTAGAAGAGCTTATGACCATGAAAAAAGCCATGGAAGGACTTACGACTTGATGGTCCTATAAGAGCTTGTGACCACGGAGTAGTCGTAAAAGAGCTTACGACTTAATGATCGTAGAAGAGCTTACGACCATGGAGTAGTCGTAGAAGGACTTACGACTTCATAGTCGTAGAAGAGCTTACAATCATAGAGTAGCCGAAGGAGGATTTACGACTACTTCGTGAATCTTCTCCCTTATCAAAGGGTATATCCGATGGATACAATGACATAATAATTTGAGGATTATTCTATCCTCGTCATCTAGCCCCCAACTTCAAGTGAAAATAACTTACTTAAGAAAGAAAGAGTGGTCATAGATGAAAATGGTCGAAAGCAAAGCCTTTTCGATTCTTATCGACCAGAAAAAAGTTTGGGCAATAAAGTAATTTCACTTGAGTTGTAAAGACAGAAGCGAAGAAGAAACAAAGTCGGTGAAGGCAAGCCTTTAAGACTGTGGCATTCTTCTTAACAATTTACTCAGTGAATTTGGTGCGAAAATGATGAGTCCTTCCGAGAACACCATACCCGCTCACACGAGTATGATTGTACTACGAGCCAAGGTTTTAGAAAAGCATTTATCCACTGTGAAGACTACTCTGACGGAGTCGATCAGGGATGCTATAAGAGGTGATGTAAATTATGCCTTAGCAAAACTTAAGGCATGTGACCGGAACCTCAACTTATATCCGATCGAGCACGACTTCATCTGCTCTTTGGATGAGGCATCTCACCTTATCGATGAAGTAGAGCCGATTGGATGAAACGTGTTCGAAGAAATACAACTTAGCTCTCCTTCTTCTTTAGAGAGTTTATAAAAAATAAAAAACTTTTTGAAGACTTACCTTTGGGTGATGAATGAACTTTTTCCTTTTTCCGCAATTTATCTTGTTGAGCAATTAGTACTCATAAGACAAAAAAGAAATGAAATAGACCGGATTGATAACTAAGAAATAAAGTTATGCTGATAACTCTATCCTAGCCCCCGACTATTTACTTTGTGTATGTGAATAAACAAAGCAAATAGTGCAGAGTGAAGTATGTAGAGAGCAGAGTGGCTCATCTGACCATCGATATCGAATTCAATCACATGTACTTGCAGCAAAGAGGAAGAACAAGTCGATGCTAGGAAGTTCCTTCTAGTTGGTAGGTCCACGTGCAGAAAGGAAAGGCTTCGACTAGGTGATGTTATTCCACTTCGACCAGGTGAATGAAATCAAAGATGAATGATAAAAGGATAAACACTTGGATTTCTTTCTCGTACATTCGTTCAATGTTTTCATAGACAACACAATCGTTTTATGTTGATAGCAAGAGTTAGGAACGAGTCAATACTAGGAAGCTCCTTCTAGTGGGTAGGACCACATGCATAGAGGAAAGACTTCAACTAGTGGTGTCCCCTTCTCTGACCATTTAAACAAATTGGATGTACTAGAAGTGGTCGAACGAACATAAAAGAAGCTCTACTGAACATACGTAATAAAGATTTAAACAAACTGAAATATTTATTGAAAAGAGTAGAAATGTTATAAGTAAAACATGCGCAATTGATCGATACTCCAAGAGTTTGAGAGAATCTGGCCATTTTCCATAGCAAGTCACACAGAGCCTGGGCAGGTGACTTCGACAACAGTGTAAGCACCTTCCCACTTAGGGAAAAGCTTGTTCCGATTAGACTAGGATTGAATTTTTATTTATACCAAGTCACCTACAGTAAGGCTGCGAGGTTAGACCTTACGATTATAGTACTTACGCATGACTTGTTGATAGACTGCTGATCGGATTAACGCTTGATTCCTCTTCTCTTCGAGCGGGTTGATGTCGTCTGCTTGAAGTTGTTTTTGGTTGGAGTCACTGAAGTTTTCGACCCTTGTCGATCGAATCTTTAGTTCTGGAGAAGTATGGCTTCAGCCCCAAAAATTAGGGAAAATAGAGTTTCTCCTATTGCTCTATTAGGAGTCATACGAATTGCCCATAACATAGAAGGTAATTCTTGGACCTAAGCCCCCGAGCATTTCACAAGCTAGTCGAAGATTCGAGCTTGATTCCTTGTATTATTTTGCCGTTCGCACACTTGACTGCCCTATTACTCTAAGGATGAGCGATAGAAGCATGGCAAAGTTTGGTACCTAGTTCATCACAAAATTCTTGGAATTTCGCACTTAAAAATTGCTTACCATTGTCTATAATTATCCGACTTGGGACTCCAAATCGAGTAATTACACTTCTCATCATGAACCTTTTTGCTTCTTCCATTGTTATCTTAGTTACTGGTTCGGCTTCAATCCATCTCGTGAACGTATCAATAGCCACGAAAAGGAACTCGAAGCCCCCCGGTGCTCTTGAGAATGGCCCCAAGATATCGAGACCTCAGGTCGCAAAAGGCCATGATAGAGGAATTGTCTGAAGAATCTGAGCTGGTTGGTGTATTTGCCAGCTCTGAAACTGACATTGTACACATTTTTGAACCAGATCCTTGGCATTACTGAGGGCTGTTGGCCAGTAGAAACCTTGTCGAAAGTTTTTTCAACCAACATTCTGTTAGAAGCATGTGCCCCTACAGATACCCTAATGAATGTCATTAAGGAGTTATAACCCCTCTTTCTACGATATACATCGCATGAGAACTCCTTGAGTACTCTGTTTATAGAGTACCCTATCGACCAAGGTATATATCTTGGCCTTGCGGGCAAGACAATCTGCTTCCAAATCATCATCGAGTATTGAACCCTTATGAAGATAGTCGTAGATGGGAGCCATCCACGTGTCTTCGTAATCTAGAGAGGCAATCTCATTAGGAGTTATCTTTGGTACTTGTGATTGGAAGCTATTTGAGCCAACCGATCTGCGAGAAAGTTATCCTTTCCAGGGACATACCGTAACTCAAAACCGAAGAAATGCTTTTCAAGCTTTTATACTTCAGACAGGTACTGAGACATGGTCGCACTCGAGCACTGATACTCTTTCCCGACCTGATTCACGACTAGTTGAGAGTCTTTTCTCATGAGTAGTCGGCGAATCCTGAGCACTTTAGTGGCTCGTATGCCAGCCAACAAACTTTCATACCCAGCCACATTGTTACTGGTTGAAAAGAGCAATTGGATAACATACTTTAAGGTCTCTCCCGCGGGAGATTCCAGGAACACCCTAGCCCCCAAACCACTTAGTGAAAGCGATCCATCGAAGTACATCATCCACTGGTCATGGGAATCTACTGTTGGGGATTTGAACAGATTCAGGATTTGTCCATTCGACGACAAAGTCTGCTAATATATGGGATTTAATAGCCGTTCGGGACACGAAATGGAGGTCGAACTCCCCAAGTTCTACTGACCATTTAGCCATGCGCACCGTTGTTTCCTTATTCAGGAGGATCTCTCCTAAAGGAAACCCAGATGACACAATTATCTTGTGTGCCTGAAAATAATGTCTTAGCTTCCTCGAAGACATGAGGAGAGTATATAAGAGCTTTTGGACTTGAGGGTAACGCTCCTTAGGTCATGTAAGACTTCGCTTACATAATATACTGGTCGCTGAATGCCTTCGTGTTCTACGAACAGTACAACACTTGCTGCCTTTGGCGTGGCGGATAGATATATGTAGAGTGTCTCGCCTTGTTTCGGAGAAACCAGAACAAGAGCACTCGTGAGATATCTCTTGACATTTTTGAAAGCATCATTAGCCTCTTTAGGCCATTCAAAACCATCATGTTTCCTTAGAAGTTTGAAGAAAGTAAGTCCTTTCTCTCAACCGTGTGATGAAATGACTTAGAGTCGTCGTGCACCCGATGAGTTTTTGAACTTCTTTGTTTGTGGTTGGGGGTTCATCTGCTTGATGGCCTTGATCTTTTCATGGTTTGCCTCGATACCTCTTGCTGAAACAAGGAATCCAATCAATTTTCCTAAAGAAACTCCAAACACACACTTCTCTGGATTAAGTTTTAAGTGGTGCTTTCTAAGATTGTCGAAAGTCTCCTGCATGTCTGAAACATTATTGAGTCATTTGATGCTCTTTACGACCAGATCATCAACATAGGCTTCTAGATTTCAGCCCATTTGATGTATAAAGGTTAATTGCATCAAATGTTGAAAAGTTGGACGTGCATTTTTCAGACCAAATGCATTTTGACATAGCAAAGTACTCCAAATGGAGTGATAAATGCAGTTTTCTCTTCATCTTTCGAACACATACTAATCTGGTAATAACCAGAGTATGCATCTAGAAAACTTAACGTTTCACAACCAAGAGTAGAATCAACTAATTGATCAATACGAGAAAGCAGAAAACCATCTTTCGGACAAGCTTTATTTAAATCAGTATAGTCTATACACATGCGCCACTTACCGTTAGACTTCCTAACCATTATAGGGTTAGCCAACCATTCTAAGTGATCGACTTCTGTTATAAAGCCTGCTTTTAATAGCTTGTCCAATTTTGACTTGATAGCTCCCCGCCGATCTGGTGCAAATCTTCGTAATTTCTATTTTATGGGCTTCTTGTCAGGCCAAAGAGCTAGCCTGTGCTCAATCACCCTAATGACAGAAGTGTTAGAGACTTTCAAAATTGAGTTACGAACCTGACTAGAGCATCGGATGAACTGCCATAAGGTCTCGTCACTGCCTTGGCGTATTCGATGCAGGTCATCCTCCTTCCCAGGGCGGTTCTACGTACCCTGGAGGTTGGTCATTAGAAGATCGCAGAGGTGTTTCTATGAGTAGATTGATTCGAATGGCTGGTTGAGCTACCAAGACCGAGCATATCCTTTCAGCACAGTCGGTAGATAATTTGCCATGACGTGCTCGCTTCCACCTGCTGCCCGAACCGCAGTCGTGTAAATCTGGAGGAACTCAACGGGATTCTAGGACCCATCAAATTTCTCCATATTTTTCGGTCGAAACTGCGGTGACCAGCGCACTGCTCGGAGTTCGGGCACGAATGCCCGACATCCAGTGATGATTTTTTGTCGTCTCCTTTACGGGAAAGGGTGGTTGACATTACCACGTGATCGTACTCAACAATGTCTAGCATTCAATGGACCTGACCAATAGCGAGTCTAGTCCGTACGAGGGTAGTACTCCTCGTACTCCATCTGCTGGTGCAGATTCCTTGCTCGAAACCGAGCATCAACTTGCCATTCTGGAGCCATTCGAGGTACTCTCCTCCAACTTGTATTGCGATCAAGAGTGCGACACGCCCTGTCATCATGCTGAACCCAACTAGGTGAGTTTCGTGATCGACTAGATGCGATCATACCTTGCCGATCCTTGGAGACACATCGGTGGGGGTGCTCGAGTCTGGCCATCAAATCGCAGAGTCTTTACACAATTCCTTTAGCAAAGTGATCGTTGCTCGGTGCCTGGGAAAGCTCTTGAGTCGGGTTCTCGAGCAAGTCATTGATCAGTTGAACCACTCGAGCCTCTTCGAATTAGTACTAGATACGCCCAAGCAAAGACCTCTGGATAGCTAGTCGTCTCCTTCGAGTAGTCTCGGGATCCTCGATCCTTGATGCTGGCTGGGGCTGCCTTACAGGAGAGTGATTATTTCTAGGATTTCTCCAACGCTTATTAGAGTACTGATCAGATTCATCATTAGAGGTTTCCTCACCATCCTAACGAGAGGCGGGAGAGTGTGATCGGTGTGGAGCATCCTCAGGACTTCCTCCGAGAGGGTGATAAGAATCTGTGGGCAGGGCAAAGAGCTCATGTCTAGAATATGCACTTCTGGGGGGTCCCCTCGTCTAAAGAATCGTCGAGCGAGATTGCCTCGCAGCCTGGAGTAAACCCCGCCAAGTAGGAAAATTTTGGGTTATAGCTATCCCTAGTCGGATCTGTTCCCTATGAAAATACGGGCGAACACCAAGAGTGCCCATCCATTCTCTCTGCAGATTCAATTGGAGAGTCACCACCACCATTTGGCGATGGATTCCTGGACTGACAGATTCCAAGGATCGCTGAAACTACTCAGAGTGCAGCCGCAAGACTCGAACACTCGGGGACATGCCCATTGCCGCGTTGCGAGTCCTCCTCATGGTCAGGTTGACCCTTGCCACTTGGGAGAAGTAAGTCCTCCATTGGGCGTACTGTTGTGGGAGATTCAGATCTCTCATCAGCTTTTCTTGCGGCGTGGCCTCCGGGATCATTGGATGGATCTCCAGGGACAAACTCACCATCGGAAGCAAGCATGGTCTATTCGTAGTCGTAGCAGGCCTCCATGTCGATATCCGTGTAGTCGGCCAAGTCGAACCAGTTCTCCTTGTTCCATTCGTCCACCATGAGGACATCAGGAAGAAGAAGAGAAACTTACCAATGAAGAAATTATCGGAGTCTTAGAAGAAGAAATCTCCATGGACGGCGTCAACTGTCGGTGTTTTAATACCCATCTTATGTATGATTTATTTGGATTTAGGGATTTTCTCAGAGGACTAAGTTATGGTCTTGTGGAATAGGGACACAAAAAATTTTATCCAGGTTCAGGTTTTCTCCTAGGAGAATAATAACCATACGTCCTATGTGATTACTAATCAAAAGAAATAATTAAAGGGTGTAATGTGGAAAAGAGTCCTCCCTTTCTTCCCTTGATGTTAACCTTTAAATAGCCGACGAAGCGACGGCCGTTGTCCCACGCTAGAAGATGCCGTAACGCTTCGAGTGATAACCGTCTAGCGGAAGTTAGTGGTACGTTCTCCATGCAGCGGTTGTTGTCAGAGAGAGATCATGTGCGCCCCCACGATGTAGTAAGACGTCGTTTGACAAGTCGATTGGGGATGTAGAAATCTCAGAATAGTCTACGATCACAAGGTGATGGTAGGACTACTTACGACTATGAGGTCGTGAAAGAGCTTACAATTTTATGGTCATAGAAGAGCTTACGATCACAGAGTAGTCATAGAAGAACTTACGACTTCATGGTCGTAGAAGAGCTTGCGACCATGGAGTAGTTGTAGGACTTATGACTTGATGGTCGTAGAAGAGTTTACGATCACAGAGTGGTCATAGAAGAACTTATGACTTTATGGTCATAGAAGAGCTTGCGACCATGGAGTAATCGTAAAAAAACTTATGACTTGATGGTCGTAGAAGAGCTTACGACCACGGAGTAGTCGTACAAGAGCTTATGACTTGATTGTCGTAGAAGAACTTACGACCATGGAGTAATCGTAGAAAGGCTTACAACTACATGGTCGTAGAAGAGCTTACGACTATGGAGTAGCCGTAGAAGGACTTATGACTTGATGGTTATAGAAGAGCTTACGACCACGGAGTAGCCGTAGAAGAGCTTACAACTTCATGGTCGTAGAAGAGCTTACGACCACAAAATAGTCGAAGAACAACTTACGACTTCATGGTCCTAGAAAAGCTTACGGCTATGGAGTAACCTAAGAAGGACTTACGAGTACTTCGTGAATATTCTCCCTTATTCATAACAGGTATATCCGGTTGATATAGTAACGAAATAATTTAACAATTATTCAATCCCTGTCAACTGTTATATCTTCATGGACAATAAAGGAAAAAAAGACAAAAACAACCTAAAAAGAAAAAAAGAAATTAAGAAGCCAACGTGTAGCCGGAATGAACGGGGCCTAAGCTCAACAAGCTTAGGGAGAGTTATTTTTTGCTATGGCTACGAGCTGATGGCTTTTGGTCCTAACGTGCGTGTTTGTGTGAACGAACCGAATACTGATATGTCGTTTTGAAAAAGGCTATATCGATAATCCGCTTTAAAAAGATGATAAAAAAATCATTATATTTATTTATTTAGAAAAAATTATAAGACATAAACTACAAACTAAAAATAAAAGGACCCTATGCTAGACCAATGGAGAGCTATATCGAGTAGCTTCAGACAGTTAGCACGAATTGAAAGAAGCTCTGTTTAGGGAGCTTCAGCTTAGGGGGTGATCAATATGGCTTATGGCTTAAAGCTTAAGCTTATTTTTGCACTATTCATAATTTCGTTTTTTTCTGAATTTTTGATTTTTTTGAGCTTTTTTGTCGGTTATTTTTTTCTCGTATTCATTTGCGTTGTCTGTGATGGGCTAACATATTTTTTATATTTTTTAAATTTTTTAAATTTAATTATGTTAAATAAGCCTCTCTCATTACATGTGTTTTTTCACCACTACAAGTGTTTTCGACCATAAGCTTTCATTTTCAAACCCGATCACCACCTTAATGCCATCAGAAGGACGAGCTCTCAGTCTCAGATGGGTACAACTTTTTAGGTTTTCTTAGGGAAACTCAAAAGCCTCGAACCACATTTTTACTAAGAACCTGAAGACCTTTCTCACCATCTACTTCCTCTGACAAGCCAGCTACTTGGAAAGCTCAGCTTCGTCGGTGACACCATTTTTTTTGTAAGAATACCAAGGGGCTGCTCTAAGTGCTTTCACTTTTGACTTCTAGAAACCAAAAGCTATTTAGAACATATTAATTTCTTATTTCAACTTTTTGGTATTTTTTTTATTTTTTTGTATTATCCGTAAAGATATAACAATGTTTTCTAATTTCTAATTGAATGTTTTAGAATAAGCTAATAACCTTTATAGTACATTTTTAATTAAAAGTCAATAGTTAAGTTGGAGGAGGGCCTAAGATACCATTTGGTAAAAAAAAAAAGAGCCAACATTTTAGGGTGTGTGGGGGGGTGTGTGGGAGGATCGATCAAAAGACATAAGAGTCTAGAGAGCTCCACGACAATTTCTAGCTTCTTCCAAAATTGAAACTAAACGTCATTTTGCTATGCGCTTTACAAACGTAACGTTTTCTTTCGTTTCGTTTTAGTTTGTCCCGTGCTTTTGGCGAGAATAATCGATCGAGAAAAGTAGGGTTCACGGCGCCATTCTTGTCCCCATTCCCATGGAAAGATGCGAAGCGAAAGGCAAGATCGATCGGTCGGGACTTGGGAGCTTGGCGATGAACAGTTCATATTTCGTGACGCCTTTCGAAAGTTGGTAAGACGCGCGATCGACGGGATGATCACAGGTTTGACGTACGCATGCTTTTACTTTGATGAATGCATGTAACAGACAAAGGGGCATCATGATTCATGAGACACATGCATCGATAACACAGCTAGGGTCGAAGTAGCTGGTGTGCCGGTGACGAACTAGGCAACATATTGATATAGTTGTCCCAATCTCTTTCTGTTTACTACTCAGTTTTCTTTTTCTGATGATGATAACGATGATAATCTCTTTCTGTTTAATTACTACCAACGATGACGACAACGATGGACGATGATGAACCGATGATTGGTTAGGACACGCATAGGAGCCGATGTTTTCAAGGGTCGTTCGTTCAAGACCGGCGGCCGGTTGGGGTTGGGCTTGCCTTCGCCAGTTTGAGCTCGCGTCGCGGTCGTGCGACAACTCCGCGCCGACCGTAGCAGCGAGGTAAAAACAACCAAGAGCAGCACGTTTTGCTTTGCGGGCTGGGGAGGTCAGCCAGCCCACCTGTGGGCTGCTGTCCATGCGCTCGAAGCCTTGAACCCCTACGTTGCCCCTCTTCGAAGCACAACCGCACAGCTTCGACATTTTTTTATCTCAAAAAAAAAAAATTGACATTTAGGGCCCGTTCAAATCAGAGATGTCTGAAGCTGTTTAGAGAGCGCATTGATTTCTTAACATGTTTTTTTTCTTTTCACTTTTTTTATTACATGTGAAAATATAATGTTTTTTATTTTTCATAATTTTTCTTTATTTTCTTTTAATTGAATAGCTCAAAAAGAATCTAACAGTCGCTATAGTATTATTTCAACTAAAATCAAAAACCACAAGCCCTTAGCGCGTGTTTGGTGTTACTCCCCACTCCGTTGCTGCTCGTCTGTACTTTCTTCCTCCCAAATCCCAATGGCCAATGGAGATGAATACACAGCTCTCCTACTTGCTTCTCTCTCTCTCTCTGCAACCCAACAGCAAAAGAACTCTGACCCATTTTCTTTCCTATTTCCTCATATTCCATTTTACATACATATAAGCAATAAAAATGGAGAGCTATAGCAAGAACTTTTCAAACCATGAAGCAACACATGCGCGCGCGCGCGAGAGAGAGAGAAGGCCAAAAGCGGGCGGCAGATCGGAACAGAAGCAGGCGAGAAGTACAACAGCGCACGGGCAAGGGCAGCAAGGCGTCAAAATCATTCACTGTGTTACAACCATGTCAACCCTTGCGTGTGCGTTCTACCATGAGCTTCTGCTAAGGAAACAGCCATGGAAAACATCATCTGTTCTTCAATGCTCTCCGGAAGAAAGTGGCTTGGGGCCATGGTGAGATTTTCAGCAAAAGGCAACGGTGGCATAGCCCCCGCATCCGCCACGATGTCTGAGCCAGCATACCTTGTTCCGGCCTCTGCGCCCTCCGACCAGTGGTCGGTTGAGCACTCTCCTTCCTCTCTTACCACTTCCCTGCTGCAACTTGGTGCTATCCCACTCCAGCTATATGGTGAACTCTCCACAGCACACATGCTTCCACCCGCAATGTTGCATGGCCGGCGGATCATGTCGAAGACTGGGAACGCACTACTGCCAGCCATGTAAGAGAAATCCATGATCGGTGGCTGGTGCTCAGCCAGAGCGGCAACGGCACAAGAAAATCCACCAGGATGAGGTACTTCTAGAGGAGCAGCTGGAACGAACGCTTGCCGTTCACGCAAGGGTGGCTCAATTACAGGCATAAAGCTTCCACAAACAGGATTTCCTATACTTCCCTGCTCCTGCTCAAAGAGAAACGTGAACACATTAGAAGCAGATATGCATGCAAACTTTCTGTACTATAAAATAATCCATGAAATTGCCCAATCCAGCCTATTGTTTATAATGTAGAGTATCAAAATTCAAAGTAGACACGACTTTTAGATTGTGTATTTTGGCTACATCCAGTTTAAAGAATAACTTCCATCTCAAAAGGATTTCTAGATGAAACTAAGCATGTGTGCCATTCTTTCCTGCAACAAAAAGTATGTTTCTTTATTGATTCAAAGCAATTTAAAACCAAACTATCATGTTGAGGGGCAAGGTTAGCTAACTACTAGAAAAACATATGTTTAATTGAAAACAATCAAAAGCAATGCAATAAGTAGTTTAGCATCGTAAGAATATTTATGGTAAAATAGATCTTTCTCATTGATTCTAGATCTACGACAGTAAAGTCTGTTAAGATCAGCTTGTTCCTCAGTTTCAGCAGGAACTGTCAGCTTTATAAAAACGAAATAATTATACACCCTATTCATTAAATTTTGTTTAGTTACTCTTAACTTTAAATATACTATACTACTGCAACAAGCTATTCAAAAGGGGAAATAACAAAAAGAAGTGGGAAAACATCATTAGCCTTAGAAAGCCAAAAGACACATAGCACTGTACGAACTGCAACTTATTTGGAGAACAGTAACCACACAAGTGAGCTACCACAAACTTGAAGGACAAAGGAAACAACAGTACAGATGAAAAAAAAATACACTTATCAAGTTCATGCACCAAAACTGTCTTGCAAGCACAAAATCTGGCACTTTGATAAGCAAAATTTCAGAGTACACAGGTCAAGAACTGCCCATCAGCTTTAGTTACACAAGTCAAGTACTGGTTCTCGACTTAGTCAACTAACTACCACATTAGGTCTTTTATTATCAGGTATTGCTGCTATGCATTCAAGCAGCTGGTACCTAATCAGCACTATAACTGGATAGACTTGTGAGCTTTTGGGCTTGTTCTTTTCGACCGAAGCTGGCGGTTTTTGGTTTTTGCTACAGTACCTAACCTTTCAAACGGGGTATTTTCTCAAGACGGTGTCTACAAATTAATTATAGTACATCTTAAAAGCCCAACATCTGTATCAACCAAAATCGCAAGCGAGTATCAGTCTCTCCATAATCTCTGTCGCAAACAGCTAAAATTCAAAATTTTCAGCCAAAATCCATAAGCCGCAGCCGCACCAAACAGGCCCTTTAATACTCCTGTTGTTCTCAATGTACTATCAAACAGTGGATTGCAAGCAAGAAAACAGAATCAATAAGAAATTGTTATAAACAGCCGTAATTTAAAACCCTACTGTCTATTCTCTAAACTAGTTAGTTTCCCGAAAATAAGTTGTGTTCGAGATTTCCATTTACTGGCTGATAATCTGGGATTGCAAAGGCAGACCATGCAATGATGCAATCATCGTAATAAATATGATTGATTCAGTTTCATATTAAGAACACAGGAAGAACCAAGTTTAGTGGTACTGGACTACTGGTAAATATAAATGACCAAACTCTAGACCACTGTAGACAATTGCATTGTGCATGGTCTTTTAAAACCCCTCAAAAGTTAACAAAAAAATGAACTATTAGTGTGATGAGTATACTAGAATTTGCAAGTAGAAATTACCAAAAAACAAGACCTTACCAACCCTATATAATCTATATTAGTCAGTAACGTGACTAAGCTTTTCTGCAAATTAATTTTCTTTTTATCATAAGAAGCAATGCAAGTTTTGCAGACTAGGTCATACATTTATCAAAATATAAAATGTTAAATATATTTCTATACAAACCATGGTTCAAAAAACCAGCGGTTACCGGCCGGTAACCAGATTTCTCGGCAGTTATCGGGAAATGAAAAATCGGCCAGGTTTTTCAGATTTACATTTAAGTTTGTGACTGTATAATACACTTTCTAGGTTGATTTAGGCCTTTTTTTGCTAGATTATCTATTGTATGAGCTAAATATGCTTAAAAACATCCCAAATTCAGTTTTTTCTTGTGTTTTTCCGTTTTTTTAGTGGTTTCTCCTTTTTAAGCGGTTTCTCCGGTTTTTGGGCAGTAACCGTTCCGGTTACTGGTTTCGAACACATCCCAGATTCAAAATTTACATTCAAACTTTAACTGGTTTTCCGGAGGCGGGCGGTATGCCCCCGTGTCGATTTCTATACTTGATATAAACAAAAGGCATTTTCAACATGTTTTTTAGCTACAAATGCTGTGAATTCAGCAAAGCTTCATATTCTATGCAAATGCCAGTTTATTTTTTTTTTGCAGCTCATTAAAAAATATTACATGATATAACAAATCGGCATTCATATTATTATTCACATCATACACTGTACATATTCTTATTAATGTTCATTTAAGGATCATATGAAAAGTTTCCACTTCACCTGAATGGAACGCCAAATCGCTTCCATAACCATCATGTCCTCGATATTCATGTCAATGTTATCATCACTGTAAGCAAAAAAAAATTTCCATAATTGTTAGAAGCCTGTTTGATGGCAGGATGTAGGGTTTATGCTTTTAGTCTTGTAGTTTTTAATATAAGGTTCTCGTTTCTTTGACTTTGAGGAGGTTTTATTCCTAACATATCCTAACTTGTTTAGGACAAAAAGCTTTGTTGTTGTTGTTGTTATTAGAAGCCTGTTTGATCTCAACAGCATGAAGGATTTATATCGACCACCATGCAATAGATGCTTAGTACAAGTAAATCTTTGTAAGGTAACCTATAAAATTGAACAGAGAATAAGGCCTACTCTGTGTGAGTTTAGCTACTTCAACAAGCTGGCTTCCCAGAGAAGTTGATGGAGAGTAGTTTTAGGTTTTCCATACAAGAGGGGTTTAATTTTACTCGAGAAGTCCCTCCAACTGTACTCGTACCCTGTTTGTTAAGAGTTTTAGCTTCTGCAACTTTAAGCTGAAGCTAAAACCCTCCCAACCAGGGTCTGAGTGGAAGTGTAAATTAACTACCAGTACAGCATACCGATCATCTGAACAAGGACTACAAGAGGCACCATGATAACATCAACCAGCTTCTGTAGACATAGCATGAAAACCAAGATTCTCAGACTAATTGAGATATTTTATTTACATCAAATACTGTTTTGGAACCTCAACTTCATTCTGGCTCGAGCATCCCTCTAGCACATAGTTTCTGCACTACACTACACTGTACCATCATCGAAAAGTCTCCTCACATAGCAGTGATGTGGTATGTGTTAACTGAAGAGATTATGTTGTTTACTACTGTACAACATCAAGAAAAACTTCTCGTAGGTGTCTTTTTAAAAGTTTCACCAACTGAAGTACACAGGCTTCTATTACACTATATGTCACAATCTAGCACACCAGGGGGTAATCTTGAGCGGCATTATATTCATTGTAAAGAGGAGACATATCCGCTACAAGAACCCACTTGGTGTAAGGACCGTGTCACTTTGGACATCAGATCAACATGTCAATATTTTAAAGTTAAGTCCAAACTCTGTCAGTGTTGTAACTTGTACAAAACCTAAAAAAAGAACTTTTTGTTACACAGGGCCAACTACAGGACATTCAATTTCGACAACAAATGACTATACAAAAAATCTAATCCCTTCTCAAGATTTTTCTACATTTTCCCATCAGACCAAATTTTATTTAATTCTTTAGGCGTCTTTCTGCACTTCCTATAGACAAACAAAAGTTTCTAACATAATTTTCACAGCATAAAGCACCGATCGGATAACATGCTCTCTCAATAGACTTTTTACCAAATTAGACATTAAATATGTCTCATTTGGAACAGGTCATGGCATCTGGTAAGACTGGTAGGAACCAACCAAAAAATAGAAGAATGATAACTCTAATCATGGCTGATGTATCAGCTTGAGTGGTGCAGATAAGGGCGGATTGCCCATATCACTATAATACAGAAGGGCAAATGTAAAGTGGAATAATTCAGGGGTCTTTTCAGAAATGTCAGTGGCTTCTAATGGTTGGTCACTGCCATCTACAATTAATTCAACAATTGGTCTTTGCTATCTAGATTTAATCTAATGGTTAATATTGCTACTTCTCATTCTCCTATTTTAAAAATATTTCTCATTCAATGTGTTCCATTCAATACAGTTGGCATAAATGGCATATGGATATTTTCTTGTCAGAATTAAAGATACTCCAGTCAGGTTTGACGTTCAACATAAGAAATCAAAGAGAAAATATAATTGCATACCGATTATGCCTAGAATGGATAGGCCGCATGCTGGCCTGGGCAGAGCATGAAGGTTCAGATGAACAGCACTCAGTTCCTTGCTCAGCACATCGGTATGATGGCTCTGTAACGATCATAATATACTGTAAATGATCAGATTAAGCTGCAGAAAAGGTAACATTATTAAATATTTAAATGTGTATGTTAGTTGCATCTAATGCAGACCTGAAAAGGATGTGCTGCAAATATGTCGATACTCCACTTCTGTTGTTGGAGTGATTGTTCTACTAGAAGAACACCTGTTCTGTTTCCTTTTCATCTTATCCTCTTCGTCTTGAAGTGCTTGCTGGCGCATCCTCATCTGTGCTTCTATGACTTTTTGTTCTTCCTGTAACATGTTTACAAAAGATAAACAAAATGTGTTTGGCTTTGTAAACATTAAACACACTGGGAATAATATCACAAAAAATAAATGCATTACAACATAAGACTTACAAATTGTTCTATGCTCCTTTCCTCCTTGGTCTTCACACCACGATACTCCACAGCATAATTGGGAGTTTTGCAGAATGGGCATCTTTATTGGTTAAGTATTTTTCAATAGAAGGCTCGTATATTACCAAGGATACGAAATAGGAATATATATGGCATAAAGGATACTGTGTAGGCCTAGCAGTATGAGTTGGTTTCATTTGAAGAAAGCACTCTGCATAAGCCATAAATACCAAACATCATGTGTAAGGATATCTGCACCTAACGAGTAACACACAGTCGTTGATAGTAGAATAAATGTATTACCTGTGCATATCCCTTTCGAGCAACATTTTGATCTATTAAGGCTTGGGTAGTACTACAATGAACAAAAACAATCATGTTAGGACAGGAGAAATCACAGAGTGGTTGCCCAAATTAGCTGGGTATTCTTTCTAATAAGTTAAAAATCAGAAATACTATCAGTGCTAAATAATGCTATTAGCACCAGCGCAAGCATGTAAGAAACTTATATAATACAAAGTCCATCTTAAACCAAATTCATCAAGTGATTTTGAGGGCTTGAGGCTAATGATCAAATGCACAAGAATTGCAGTAACATTCCAACTATAGTAACATTAAAAAAATATACTTAGTGTCACACTACCACGTAATTGCAAGAGAAATCAATACCATTTCCAGTTATTTTACAAGCTAGACCAGAACCATCCAAAATATCCTGGAACAACAGTTAACCCATTCACCAGAACCATGCATGATCCTTTAGGCAACCAAATCAAGCACACTACAATGGCAGCGGGAATGCGGGATTCTCAATCCCAGTTCCCAAGAGCACTAACACATTCACTTTGATCATACACACATTATACACATACCACCATGGCACCTCTCTAGAGCCTAGATGATTTAAAAAAGGCACTTAATATCTCAGAACAGTTAGCCAATTATATTTGTTTCTGAATCAGTCAAAATTTCCCTTAAGGTCTATAATGCTCCCATCTCAGGAGCACTGGAAAGCACTACATTTCATCCAATGCACAAATGCATCACAGCACTACCACCAGATAGACCCATAGAATATTCCATGTAATCAATATATGCAATGTTTACCTAGAAATTTAACATTAATGACACCCAAAACCTCCTAGAATAGCAATTATCCAGCCACAAAAAAAAACAGACTGACAGAATTCTCCAACCAACATGACCAAATAGCCAAATGTGGTGAAGAGACAGTTTCCGGGGTCAGGGCCACTTAGAAGCACATTTTGGGCAATGCACATAAGTACTATGATGCCACTAGCAGAGAGGCAGGTGCCAACGCAGGCACATGGAACAAAAACGATGCAATCGGCACTACATTTTTTTTTTGCAACATTGGCTCACGAATTGCACTAGTTATCCAAGAAAAATACAGGCAGGTCAGCAAATATGCCAAAGATGGCTAAGATTAAAGAGTGTCCAAATTAATCACTAATTAGGATCACGTGTAAACCCACCGACGGCGCGCCACAACCGAACAAAAGCAGCCACTAATCGAACCAATCCGTATGCAGAAACGCATAAAAAACTTCCCATCCCAGCCACTCGCAAGCCACGACAACCCCGGGCTCACGGCACACTTGACACAGGCGCCAACGGCTACGAAATTTGCAGGCGGGGAGGAATGGTGGGGGCAGGGGCGGGGTGGGGGATCTCCTCCTCCCCTTGCGTTACCAGGAAGCAGATGGGGCACTCCTCGAGGTCGCCCCCGCGGCGGCGTCGGCCCCAGGTAGCAGGGCGCGAGCTTGGCCTCGAGGATCAGCTTGCGCAGCTTCTTCTGGTCGATGTCCCTGTGCTCGTACAGCCCCTGCGGCCGCGTGTACCGCTCCTCCACCCCCGTCTTCCTCCTCCCCCCGATCTTGTTCCCCATCCCTCCCAGATCTACCTCCTCTGCCGCCGCCGCCGGAGACGAAACCCTTGCCCCGCGCCACCTCACCGTAGATACATACGGTATACGCACGCCAAGCGGTGTTGCGGGTTTGGGCTTTTGAGCGAGGAGGCGAGGTGGGATTACTACTTTTTTGAAAAATAATTTTTTTGGTGGGAGGAAAGTAGCAAGCGAGCAAACAAGCAAAAAGAGAAGGGCACACTGCACACTAGGCTTCTACTTCTGCTGCAGCTGCCGTTGCCGCTGCGAGAGAGGAGACTGCGGCTCTGCGACTTCTGCTGCGGTCGCTAATGATCTCGGTGGCAGAGCCGCAGTTTGCAAGGGAGGACGGCGGCTGCCCAGCGCCTAGGCCGGAGCGAGTGAAACCTGTTGTCTGGGCTCTGAGCCGTGTGGGGCTTGGGGCGTTTTCCCCATGCCCCGGAAACCTTTTGCTTATTTGGTGTGAGAGGTGAATTGCGGCAAAGACGTAGAACGGTTGGTTTACTGGTGATGGTGTATATCATTGATTGTGTGGATCTTTGTATGTGTAAGCTTGTATTTGTCTTTTGTTTGTGTAACTTCTCTTGGTTAGAGGTGCATATGTAGGGTGGATCATCTAAACGGTCTTTCGCATATGTGGCTGGTGAAAAGAGTGTATGAGATGCGTAGGGTTTTAACGTTTTATGGCCGTATGTTACTTTGCTCGGTTGAAGATGCGTAGGATGGGTTATACGCACGGTCGTATGCGCATATTTCTGGTGAGAGAGTTTTCAAGATATATGGGTTTTTTTTATATTTTTGCATCTGCGTGTTATTTTGCTTGGATTGATGTGTGTAGGATAGACCATCTGCTTGGTTGTTTGTGCATGTTGCTGGCAAAAGGGTGTTCGGGATGTGTAAGGTTTTAATGTTTTGCGTCTTTATGTTATTTTGCTTGGCTGGATGTACGTACGATGGGTTATATGCATGGTCGTATGTGCATGTTGCTAGTGAGATAGTCTTTGAGATGTGTGGGGTTTTATCGTTTTGCAGCTAAATGTTACTTTGCTTGGCTGGATATGTGTTGGATGTGTTATCATATAGGCATGTTGTTGGCGAAAGAGTGTTCGAGACGTGTAGGGCTTTAGCATTTTGCGACTAAATGTTACTTTTCTTGGCTAGAGGGGTGTAGGATAGGTCATTTAAAATAGACTCATAGGCATAATGTTGGTGAAAATAGTATTCGAGATGCGTGTGGTTTAAATGTTTTGCGAATACTTGTTATTGTTCTGCTGGAGGTACCTAAAATGGGTTACCAAAATGTAGGGGTGGAAACGGATCAGATACGGTCGAATAGTCTCACATATGAATATGAATACATATTTTTAAAACAAATACGAATTCGAATATTCTCAAATACGGATACAAATATTCTTGAATACGAATACGAATATTTTTGAATACGGATTTTCTTGGATACGAATATCGGATAAAACAGATTCATAGCGGTTTTGCCGATTTTCACCGGTTTTAAACTACATAAATTCAAATTTTGAATCACAAAATTTGTACGGATTTTTCATGGGTTCTAGAAACAGATCGAATACAAATTGAATAGTCTTGAATATGAATACAGATACGAATATTCTCGAATACGAATGTGAATACGAATATTCTCAAATACGAATACGAATATTATCAAATACGAATACGAACATTTTCGAATACGGATTTTGCTTACCATATTCGTATTTTCTCGTATATGAATATCGAATAAAACAAATTATCCGTTACCGTTTTTCACTCCTACCAAAATGATCGTATGTGCATGTGGCTTTGAAAATGTGTTGGAATTGTGTGGGGTTTATTTTGCGCTTATGCGTTAGTTTGCTTTATTTTGCTGTCTTGATGACTTCATGTGTATAGGATAGTTATAAAATGGTTGAATGCATGCGTCGTCAGTGAAAGTGTGTTTGAGATTTCTGAGGTTTTTGTTGTTTTGTATCGATGCTTTCGTTTGTTTCGGTGGGCGTTGACGAGAAACACGAAGAATTTGTATTCTTTTCGCTTTTATTTGTATGCCTATTTAGGCATTTTCAATGCCTACTTTTGCGTCGAGGACAAACTCAATTCTTAAACACAGTTGAAAATCCACGATGTATCAAATGTGTGATGTATCTATGTATTTGGCAATAGATATGATATACCTTTATTTGCCGAAATGTATGAAATACAGCCGCATTTCACTGTGGGCTATTTACGTATTAATTTGGACCTGACATTGTAAGAAAGGTTTCTCATGTGCAACATTTAACCGAATGGTACAAGTGCATGAGTAGTTACGAGTAGTTGGAAGGGAGGCACCAACCCTAAAGCGTCCACTCTAGGCAGCATATAATGTGAAGACTAGGCCAACACATTGATGAGAGGAGCACACTGTACTAGGGTGCAATCAGAACGAATACAAACAGGTATCGTTTATCTTGTATTCTATTTCATATTTTTTTCCTCGAAATTGAAGTCGGATATGAATAATACCGGATATCTATTTCTCCATTCCATATTGGTTCCATAATCTTTCGAATGGTCAGTCGGACGAAAATTATCCGCTTCTTTGTACAAGACATTGGACAATATGGTACAATCAGAGCGAACATAGAAAGACTAATTACTGAGATGTTGAAGGAAGAACACTCAGTACTTCCGCCTATTTAAATGTGACAATCTGTATATATGTTATTTTGTTTCTAGGTAAAGTCACGACAGACTTTCCTATATCACTTAACATATGGATATATACGGACGGATATCACTTATCCCGTATCCTATTTTATTTTTTTTCTCGGAGTCGGAGTCAGACACGGATAGTGACGGATACTCATCTATTCCTTTTGTATTCGTTCCATAAACCTTCGGTCGGTCGGACGGACGGAAATTATCCGCTCTGTTTGCACCTCTACACTGCACACTTGCAGCGTCAGTACCAAACCATTAGCCATTTGAAGAGGAAGCTATATGAAAAGCCTAATGCCTTACAAAAATCTTGTTGCATACATGGTGAATATAGTTTGGTGCTCGTACTTCCATGGCTTATTAAGCATAAGCCTTTTGATTAATCGTTCCATTCAAGTAAATGAATAGTACTAATTTCCATTTTATAAAACTTGAAAATTAAACCAATTTTCTTGGATGCACAACTGAAAATAAAAAGTCTGTATCTACCAGCATACATTTCAAATTTCTTTCACCTGTACAGCCGATGCATGAAAGGAGAAGGAGCAACCGAACTAGCTGGTGCAGGTGTCCTCGTTTTGCTAGCAGCGTTCTATTCTACGTGAAGTTCAGATGGGAGTTTTGTGCTGCCTTTTGATCCCCAACCTGCGACGCAAAAGCTTTCTGGAGCTGCTGCTGCAGCAGTTCTCTGAACTGGCGGGCTGAAGCCAGGCTCTCGTCCAGTTTTGCCTTCTTAGCCGTCAGATCAGACTTCCTGGCTTCTGCTGCAGCGATCTCGGCGTTGTTTGAGTACATTCCGCTGCCATGCAACTCTTGCAGGGTTGATTTCAGCTGCACCATTAAAGTTGCCGTTCGTCAATCAGATATGAATAGATATAATTCACAACATCGGCAGATAGTAATTCAGTCGTATATGAATTCACAGCGTCGATAGATATGGATAGATATGAATTCACAACATCAGCAGATAGTAATTTAGCTGTAACTTGTAAGTGCCTGATGAGATATTGAGCAATGGTTTCCTATTGGTTGATTCAGATCAGCAGATCCTGAACTATATATTATTTGGGAAAGTTTCTTGCTGTATATTATTGTATTGCAATTTGCAAACCTTAAAAAATGGACCAATTAAGAATGTCTTATAAAAAGGGGAAACTCCTACCAACAAGAACACGTTATCTTTTAAAAATTCAGATTAATGTTGTTTGGATGCTTGTGAAGTTAATGGTTATGTGCAGACCGTGGTCCATGACATTGACTCCTCATGTGTTGTTTTCTTAACATGGGCCAGGCCACTAAAATGACAGCTACTTGATAAGAGAGAGAGAGAGAGAGAGAATTGACCGAGATGCAAAAAAGATAAAATCTCCACACAGCTTCCATAAACAGCCATTTCCTGCTACCGTGGCCCAACTCAACAAAGTTGTTCAAAAACTATACAGCAGCAATGATTCTTTTTTATGAATCTAGCGTTGTGAACTTTTTATCCAAGTACAATCTTAGCTAATATAATGGTCTATACTTCACCACTCTGAGCATAGTTAATAAGTGGGCAACATAAGCTAATGAGTGACACGCATTAAAACAAGATTAGCAATATCCACTATTTTGGTGCCATACCACATTTCTTGTTGATTGTCGATATAAAACTAGTAAGCAACAGGCCAAATCACAAACAGACTAGCCTTTATCAATGTCACCTGTCAAATTCATAACCACTTAGCCAGTCTTTTTCTCTCCTTGAAGTCACAAATGTCGGGGGCAGATCAACGCAGGCTTGAAATTCAAATTCTTCTTAGGAGGCAACCGTGACCAAACTTTCTCACCCGCTTCGATCTAGACCATCCCGATTACAATCAAATGGTCAAGACATTGCAAACCTGTTGACTTATGGCAGAAGATAGCTTCCAGCTCGGCCTGTGGTCAATTGGGAAGGCCAACAAAAGTGCAATTTCTACACTACAAGCTGCTAGCTAGTGACCAAGGCCTATTAACCCCCGCCCTGTTGCCATAATGCCATGGGTCTATTCTTTTGGAGCTACGGTTTATGGCCTTTGGCTATTCGCGAGAAAGAGTACGAAGGAATAGCGCGTGCGATTTAGCCGATATAAATGAAGTCGTTGTAATGTCTACTATAATCGACTTGTAAACTCCGTCTTAAAAAAAACACTCCATTTGAAAACCAGTTACTGTAGAAAAGCAGTTTTTAGAAGCTGAAAAGAAAAAAAATGCCCATATGAACATGTCACAGCGAACGGAGCTAACAATTCATCAGGTTCACCTAAATGCCTTGCCATTGGCACAGATAACGACTAGGCTAAACAAGCTAAATACTAAAATAAGCTCATAGTTTTGTTTTTGAAATTACAATAAGCTCATAGTTTATCAGTAGGAAGGATTGGGACCTTACTTGAGATACCAAATCCTCAGCCTCTGCACTTCCTTGCGAGCCTCCGCCTCGAACCCCTGCGACGCTGCCTGGAACTCCTCCATCTCCTTCCTCTTGGCCTCGTAGAAGCTGTCCCACTTGTCCTCCCTCCGCCCCGCCTCCTCGATCTTGCCCCTCACCGAGCTGCGTGCGCGCGCCCAATTCAAGAACACCAATGTGGATTTTTTTTACTAAACGGAAGGCACACGGTTTGGGTGGGGAGAGTGGGAGCGATGGGTACGCTTGCCTGAGGTCGCGGGCGACGGCTAGGCGGCGCGCGCAGCAAGGGCGCGGGAGGCGAGGTCGGCGGCGAGCTTGGCATCGAGGAGGCGGGACTGGGCGGCCTGAAGCTCCTTCTCGGCTTGCGCGGCAAGGGGAGGATTCGCCGTGGTGAGGCTGGGGTGTTAGGGTTTGGGGGAGGAAAAGGAGAGGAGGAGAGGCGTGGAGGAGGGAGAGGCGGTGGTTGCGGGCGTCCTCCATCTGCCGGACGCGCTCCTCGAAGGCGGCCGAGAGCTCCATCGCGCGCCGCCGCGGACGGTGAGGCTGGGTTTTGATTGGGCGGGAAAGATTTCCCGCGTAACTGCTGGCCGGCACACGTTGCAGATCGAGCCGAAATGTGTCCCAATTGGTTCGTGTAGCGACACAGGGAAAAATCATTTGGTTTGCAAGAAAATTTGGAGGAAGGCGGAAACGACGAAATTCTGAAATTTCGTTCATTTCATCTAAAATTTCGGACGAAAATTTTCAAATAATATTTAAATTTTGATAAAATATAACTAAAATATGGATAAAATTTAAATAAATTTTAAATAAAACTAAATTCAGCCAAAATTTAGCCGAATCAGTCTTATTTCGAAGGATGCTGAAGGGCGAAATTTCCAAAATTTCACCTCATTTTGGATGAAATTGTTAACCATGAGCGACACACGGCATCGCCCCCATAATCGTGTCACCAAAGCAATTCTTCCTTCATCCGATTATAATGTCAAGCCCTACCATATGTCACGAGCTCAAATTCCGAAAAATCATAACAAAATTTCACATTAATAACACGTTTGGTCCGCTACGGATGAGAATTGAACTTTAGTAATCAGCTAGAGAATCAAGGTGCCACACCAATTAGTCTACGCAGCGATTGCCCTTCAACTACCATCTCAATCGTCCAATGTGCTGTCCTACATACAAGAAACACAAACGATGATGCTATGTATGCCACTAGTTCTTGTCCGAAACTGACCACTGACATAATAACGAGTCATACCCGACAACGTCGACGTTACACCGAAGACAACATGATGATACTACTATAGTAAGATGCAGTGGTAGCTTATTATCCATTTCGTAGGTTCAGTTTCCCCTTGCGTGGAGAACCGAGCTTAGTTAGCCCGAAAATCACGGGCATCTGACGAAGAAAGCATTCATTTTCTACTCGTCGCTGTAGGCATCGATGCATGCTGCATTATTTGTGAGTTTGATCCCCCCCAAACGCACAAACAGTGCGGTCCCCCAACGAAGACCAGTCGAGACTCAATTTATGCGCGTTGAGAAGCAGGGAGCCATGCCAACTGCTCCCTGTCTCGCGAACAAGCAAGCAAACAAAAACATCCCTGCTGCGTCCATGGTCCACAGCTATAATTTCCAATCTATGACTACACGTACCAACTCCCAATTAACGTAGCTGCTACTGATTGATAGTGGAGCCACTGGTCATGTGAGATCTCTGGTTCAGCTTCAGCTGGATCTAGCTTAGATTTGGTTGGGGTTTCTAGTAACTACACCCAACCCGATCGTCTCTGAAGGATTGGTTATGACAACTAGAGGGGTGTATAGACACAAAATAAATCTTTTCTGCTCAAATATTTGTGCTTTTGAACTCTAATACTATTAGAAAGACACTAGGTTTAAGAACATCAAGAGTATACTAAGAACACAATGAGCTATACAAGAATTTCAGCAACTTGACCGCCAAAAAATATCAAGAAGTCAAATTCTACTCAACTAAAATTGATAAAATTTGAACCATAGCAAGATAAAATCCTTAGGGTCATAATTCCAATAGGAATTATAAAATAAAACACAAGAGAGAGACCTATCTTACTCAAGATCTACGTTTCATCAAATCTGAAATTTCAGCAACTTCACCAGCAAGAAACATCAACCTGGCCGACAAGAAATATCATGAACTTAAAATCTACTCAACCAAATTGATAAAATTTGAAACATATCAAGATAAGATCCTTAGGGTCATAATTCCAAAAGGAATTACATAACAAACCCAAGAGAGAGAGAGACCTATCTTACTCAAGATCTATGTTACATCAAATCTGAAATTTCAACAACTTGGCCGATAAGAAACATCAAGAGCTCGTGATCTACTCATCCAAAATTGATGAAACTTTAACCATGGCTAGGAAATGACCTTAGAGCAATGATTCCAAAAGGAATTACAAAGATATGCCCATAATATAACCCATCATGCAAATAGTTCAAGCTGCACAAAAAACAACAATTTTAGTACAAGAACTCGGATAATGCAAATATAACTTGAGCAAAAATGAGTCCTAATGGATCTTCCTGGGTTGGGACATGTTTCAAATGAACTCCTTAACCTCTTACACGTCCTAGATCTAATAGAATTACAACAAGTAGGAGGGGAGGAAAAGCTCAAGTTGCAATAAAAAAAAGCTAGAAGTTGTAAGAAATAAAATAAACTTTAGAATATGATTGAACTTAGAACTTTTATTGTTTTGAGAGGAAAGATTTCAAAACCACACTTCCTAGTGGGCAAAGCTCAAAGAAGTATAACGAAAACCCAAAAATCGTTCTCGAAGACTTGGTGGTGGAGGCATAGCCCCACCTCTCTATTTATAGCCCTTTGGGAGCAACCTCAACCCTTAGATCACATCAAGGGCTAAGATTAACTCTCTTCGCTTACTTATATCCACTTAGGGTTCAGCCAACCCTTTTCCTTACCTAGAATACCCCCTCGGCTAGCTACAATTACAACACAACACATAACATGCATCACAAAGCGGCTAGTACAAGATATGAGCCTTCGGCTCTATACAACTCAATGTACGCAGTTTATCTAGCCCTAAACTATCTCCAAGAGTGCACCGTAGTATTCTTCATCTCAAAGATTCTCGGTAATATGCCAATTACCTCATTGCCCTTATGTTAACTTTGGTCTACATAAGCCATCTGGAACTACCACGCTGCTTCACCTTGATTGTCTTGACTCCTCATTGATTGTCATGTCCACACCTTGTGTCTCGAGCTTCGAATACTATCGGACCGCCTCGCTGACACTTGGACACTACCAAGTCACCCTGAGTCACCGCACGGATCCGTCTCGAGCCATCTTCACGAAGACTCCATCTTCATGACTGGACTTGATCCCCCATGATCTCCTCGATCTCCATGATCGTTATGGATGCCAAGCTCTCTAAGCTTGCTCCCGATCTCTATCGATGATCATCCAAGCCATCAAGTCAGCCTGTAGTAAACAAAGACAAAGAAATCGTTTCCTTGGCATAAGAGCCACACACTTGATCATCATTAATGAAACATTCATTATAACACCCCAAACAATCTAGCTGAAACACAACACTCGACTTTGCGAACTTCAACAACCCTTAAACCTCTCAAACCTTCACTATTAAGTTCTAAATGTTGTCAAATATTTATCACAAGATGGAGATGGCCTCTATATAGTTTCACAGCCTCTAATGTACTATAATATACTCCCTCTGTTTCTTTTTATAAGGCGTATTTTGTTTGAACACAGGGATTATAGAGCACATGAAATCTAAGAAACGGTTGAGGGAAATGACCATAAATTAATATCTATGGCGTTAATGTCTTGCGAGTTGTGTAGGTAGTGAGTAAATGCTGAATAGAGAGGGAAGAATAACGAAGCAAAAGAGAACACTGCTACAAAAGAGGTTATACTGGATGGGTACATCACAGACGGTTCGTGTTAATAACCGTCTGTGAAAGTTCACAGACGGTTCTTATCACGAACCGTCTATGATAAGTAAGACATCACAGATGATTCGTGTTAAGAACCATCTGTAAAAGTTTAGTACTCAATTGCTTCTTAGTGATCAGAGGTTAGTACTTAATTACTTTTAATAACTTATATGCATGCTTTTGTAATTGAAAGAGATGATAGATAAGTTTTTGTTTAGATCTAGCTAGCTAGGTTTACAAACATCTTAGTGATTGCCCAGAAAAGGGAAATGTGTTGCCCAGAAAAGTGATTTCTAGATCTTAGTCTTCAGGGCTTCATATGCTTTTTCTTTGACTTTTAGAATTGGAGGATCAGCCGCTGAGTTCTTGAATGCCGTGAAGATTGTCATTGCTCTCAGCACTTCCTCCTCTAGACTGGTCAAATCATTAGCACGGTCTATAATCTCATAGAGGATGCCATGATAAGCTTCCTCAGAATTAGCCGCTTCTGTTTGATCGGCAATGCTATTTATGTATCTCTCCACTGTCGCAAGAGCTTCTTCCGCTTTGTGCACATTGCAGAGAAGAACGAGACTAAGAGCGGTTTCCCTTTGATGAGCGACAACGAGACACCTCCGTCGACGACGGATAATGAGGTCCAGCTGACGGATTATGGAAGCGAGTCGAGGAAGCAGGAGATCATCAACAGCGCGTGAGTGGAGGAGCTGCTCCAGACGTAAATTGTTGGCCGTCTATGTAAGGTTGTGGCCGAACAACTCATAATGTATAGATGAAAGGAAGGAGATCAAAAGAATATTAGATGTCATTATTGAGAAATCTGGTGAAGAAGATGATCAAGAGGTCAGTTTAGATGAGCTAGATAAATTAGCGCGCGCATATTTAAGCGTTATCAAAGACGGTTCGTATACCAAACCGTCTGTGATATTCTGATATTAATATCACAAACAGTTCGTTATATGAACTGTCTTTGATACGTGCTAATCACAAACGGTTTGTTATACGAACTGTCTCTGATAATGAGACATCACAGACGGTTCGTAGAACAAACCGTCTCTGATATTTATTATCACAGACGGTTAATGTAACAAATTGTCTGTGATAATCACACATCACAGATCCATGGTTTCGTCGATCTCACCCGTCCATTCTCTCCACATCGAATGACAGACATCATATCCTCCCACTGCTCGGCCCTTATTAATAATTAACTCCCCATCTACCTTTCCACCGGAACTAGTCACGCGTGAGTTCATCCACACTAGCTAGCTTCCTGCATCCTCTCCCCTCTGCTGTGAGCTAGCGCCTGCATTGTGGCACGGCGGTCGGCTGGACAACACACTCTTGCCGTAAGTGTCATAAGTGTGTCTTGTTCAGCAGCACCGTCGTGCCACGAAGGGTTCGTTAGCTTGTTATCCTGTAATAGATCTGAATGTGTTGTTGTGCTTGCCTCTGTATTTGCTTGTTCCTCAATGACGCCGACTACTACTGTGAGCTAGCGCCTCCGTTGCGGCACGGCGGGAGGCTCGACAACACACTCTTGCTGTAAGTGTCATAAGTGTGTCTTGTTCAGCCTCACTGTCGTGCCACGAAGGGTTCGTTAGCTTGTTATCCTGTGATAGATCTGAATGTGTTATTGTGCTTGCCTCTGTATTTGCTTGTTCCTCGACGCCAACCATCGCCGTGAGCTAGCGCCTCGTTGCGACGCGGCGGAGGTCGGACAACACACTCTTGCCGTAAGTGTTGTAAGTGTGTCTTGTTCAGTCTCACCGTCGTGCCATGAAGGGTTCATTAGCTTGTTATCCTGTAATAGATCTGAATGTGTTGTTGTGCTTGCCTCTGTATTTGCTTGTTTTCAAAGGGCATGGGTAACATTATTTAATTTCTTGAGGCTAGCCAAAAAACAGAAAATATTTCAGGTACAGAGCGAGTTATCATAGACGGTTTGTGGTGTAAACTTGAGAGACCATGTGGAGGTCATCCCGTTGTGTATGATGAGTAATTGACATCGGTTTAGGAAAAGTCGAGTTTGAGTCGGTTGGTTTGGACCTAGACGTTGCGTGGCGTAACGGGCTCGGTCGGACTTGGTCGAACCTAGTCGTATGGGTTTAGGTTGCATATTCTGATGACTCGACAGGTTTGATCTCTATTTACGCTTTCATGTATCGAGCGGTGCTATTTGATGTGTTTCTTGTCTGTGTGACTGCAGGACGTCGAGACGGAGTCGTGGCGAGACACGAGGTGACCGGACTAGGCGCAGGTGGCGCTGAGGTCAGAACGGTCATGATGTGTCGAAGACGACGTGGACTTGAGGTGGTTGCGAGGCGTGCGAGGCAAGGAGCGCGAAAGCTTCCCGGAAGGTGCAGGAGGGGCGGCAACGGAATTTCGCAAGTCGCAAAAGCGAAGCGGGCTCTGTTGGATTTAGCGAACGGGCGAGACCCGTTAGCCAAGGCTATAAATAGAGGAGAGGGGCTGCATGCCTCCTTATGGCTTCTAGAAAGAATTAGGGTTTCAATTGAGTCAAAAGAGGCTTTAGAAGTTTGTTTGCTTTTAAGCCTTAGTGGTTGGGAGAGAGTAGGAGTGCACAGGCTGTTCAGGTGTGTCTCCTGCGTGTGTGGGCAGAGTGTTGAGGGGTTGTGCTCTGTTCTTGTCTTCCTCCCATATGTTCTAGAGATGGAGAGTGATAGAGTTGGTTGATTCCTCATGTAATCAACTCTTGTTCTAATGTCCATGCGTATGGGAACTCATTTGTGATCCTCTTGTCTCAAGGAATGAAATCTCTGAAGTTTTATCTCCTGTGCCTCTCTGTTTCGTTCTTCATTTTGAGTGATTTTTGACTCTTTGAGTTTTGGCTCGATTCTTGCTGGAGAGTGCTAAAATGGGTTGCTATGACATAGGAGATGCTCAAAAGCCATTTGGCTAGTTAATCTCAAGAGCAAACTAAGTTTAATTTCAGAATTTGTTTTTGGTCTCCTCTGTTCATACCTTCCTGTTCTAGGGTTTTATTGAATTTCTTGATTCCCTTCAAGAGGTAGGATGAAATTTGGCATGTTGAGACCAGAGACTATTAGTAACATATCCTCAAAGTTTCATTCCTAAAGGATCAAGGATTTGAGAGTAATTTGAGTTTTAGTTGGCCTCCCTGTAGTTTTCAGTTGTTGGCTCAAAACTGAAATTCTTGGGTTTCTGGTTGACTCCTTTGTTACTTGATGTCTTGATGATATTAAGCTTAAAGATACATGCTTTTGAACTGAGAAAATAAGAAATTACTCATCAATTTCTCAGTTTTCATTTCTTTGCAGATATACAACGCCTTACTGGCGTGATGTATTCTCAATTTTCGCAAGCGAGCGGCGGTGTTTTTCGCCGGTCTAGTGTATCGCCAGTTTTGGCCAGCGGTGAGTATCATCTTGGCGCTATTTCAACCCTCTTCTCTTGTCAAAGTCTTGCATTGATATTTGATCGGTTTCTTTGAAAAAGTGAAAGTCCGTGTCTCCATTTCTTGTCGTCCGCTTTTCACCCTTTTTCGATTGCGATTTCGGTCTCGGAAACAATTGGTCTCAGTTTGAGTTTTCACCAGCCAAGTTGGTTCAGTTTCTTCTCTATTTTTCATCCAAACATTGCAGGTTTCATCCAAACGTTGCTATTTTTCTCAGAATCGCATGCGCTTCGCCTTCTTCAGAGTATGATTTCGCTTTTGATCGTGATAAACTTCTTCTCTCGACAATTCATCTTTTTCGATTGCTAATTAGCGCAGTTCCTCTCGGCGGTGGTCGTAGTTTAGTGCTTTTGTTTTTATTCTTTTCGATCTTTGACCATTTTGCATGCGAGATCAAACAACATTATTTTCAGCTAAAATTTTCCGATTACTCACCGATTTATGCTGAATTTATTAGTATCACAAGCGTTCCCAGCTTCAGTAATTAATTTTCGGTGAGTTGCTTCGTTCTGCATCTTTTGAGTAATCAGTGTACGAATTCTCGGGGGCGTTATTTTAAGAAAACGACATTCACCCCCCCTTTGTCGCAAATTCCGATCCTACAAAACTGTCTGTGAAGCACTATCACAGACGGTTCTATATACGAACCGTCTGTGACACTCACTAATCACAAACGGTTGGTATTAGGAACCATCTGTGATATTGTGGACATCACAGACGGTTCGTGTTAATAACCGTCTGTGAATTATCATAGACGATTATTAATACGAACCGTTTGTGATGTCCACAATATCACAGACGGTTGGTATCACGAACCGTCTGTGATATTGTGGACATCACAGACAGTTCGTATTAATAACCGTCTGTGAATTATCACAGACGGTTATTAACACGAACCGTCTGTGATATATTGGTATCACAGACCATTTGTGGTTGGAACCGTCTGTGATAATCGTCGCTATTAATTACTAGGCGTACTTGCTCGATCTCGACACGGATCTGTCTTCATTGCGCTGCATCGGTGGAGCAAGGCGGCCGGCTTTAGGGAATTCGCGGTGAAAACATATCGCCGTCTTCTTAGTGATCAGAGGTTAGTACATCTCAATTACTTTTAATAACTTATATGCATGCATGTTTTTATAATTGAAAGAGATGATAGATAGTTTTTTGTTTAATTTAGATCTAGCAAGCTAGGTTTAGAATGATAATGTTAGTTTGCTCAATTTCAGAATGGGTAAATACTGGTACGTAGTTCACTAGCTTCAATATACTCTTGCTTAACATTATTATGTCATGAATTAATACGTACGTGGCTAGCTATTCTGATTTGCTATGTAGTAGCGCTAATAATCATTTTTGACACCCATTTGTTACTTGTGTAGTGTAGATGGATCGAAGCTAGATATACATTGAGAACCGTGTGAGTGAAGAGTACATTAATGGCGTATCTACTTTTAGAAGAGCGGCCGAGTTGGATATGTTGAATAAGGGGATGAAATATATGTACTGTCTATGCATTGATTGTGATAATCTTAAGATGTTTAGCAATTCAGCGCAGATCAAAGCTCACTTGATTCGAATGGGTTTCAGAAAAGGTTACAAATGTTGGACCAGTCACGGTGAAGAGAAGAGTACACAAGAAGGTAGTTATGACAACGATATGTTGGTTGTGGACTGTACTTTCGATCACGAGGATAGGTCGTAGGATGACAATCTGGATCAGATGTTACGTAATGCAGAAGGGAACTATGGTGAGAGAGAGTTTGGTAAATTCGAGGGATTGATGGAGGACTCAGAGAAAACTTTATTCTCGGGCTGCAAGCTGCAATACACGAGGTTTTCATCAGTTCTAGAACTGCTGAAATTGAAGGTAAGCAATGGTTGGTCCAACAACAGTTTCACGACATTGTTAGGTCTCCTAGCGGACATGCTTCCAAATGGAAATGTGTTACCGAGAACCACCTACCAAGCCAAAAAGATTCTTTGTCCATTGGGAATGGAAGTAGAAAGAGTATATGCATGTCCGAATGATTGTATCCTGTACCGTAAAGAGTATGCTAGCTTACATGTTTGTTCGGTGTGCAAAGCATCCCGATACAACGTAAAAATGACTCTAATGATGGTAAGGGCATCAAGGTGAAGCAAGGACCTCCTGCTAAGGTGTTGTGGTATCTTCATGTAATTCCTCGTTTGAAGCGTTTATTTGCAAACCGCAAGGATGCAAGATTGACGCGTTGGCACTGGGAGCAGCGTAAGAAAGACATAATGATAAGACACATTGTTGATTCTGCCCAGTGGAGGAACATCGATAGGATGTTTGTAGATTTCGGTGTGGAACCGAGGAATATAAGGTTTGGGTTGAGTACAGATGGAATGAATCCTTTTGGTAACATGAGCAGCAGACATAGCACCTGGCCCGTGACTCTGTGCATGTACAACCTTTCTCCTTGGCTGTGTATAAAGCGAAAGTATATTTTGATGTCACTACTTATCCAAGGGCTGAAGCAACCTGGTAACGATATTGATGTGTTCCTAGCACAATTGGTGGAAGATCTTGCAATACTATGGAATGAATGGGTACATGTATGGGATGCGGACAAATGAGAGAACTTCACTCTACACGCCATGTTGTTTTGCACCATTAATGATTTTTCTGCCCTTGGTAACTTGTCAGGGTTGAGTACAAAAGGAGCCAAAGTGTGTCCGCACTGCTTAGATAATACCGAGAGTGTGTGGTTGAACAACTCGTGCAAAACTGTGTACATGCGTCACCGTAGGTTCCTTTCAAAGTATCACCCATACCGCAAGATGAAGAAACAATTTGACAGAAAAAAGAGGATGACTCACTACCAAGACCTTTTAGCGGGAAAGAGGTGTATGATATGGTCAAGGATATCAACGTTGGGCTTGGAAAGGGACGTAAATTGAGGAATAACATGTGGAAAAAGAGGTCAATATTTTAGGACTTGCCTTATTGGGAGCACTTAGAAGTTCGCAATTGCATCGATATCATGCACGTAGAGAAGAATGTATATGACAGTTTGATTGGTCTCTTACTGAATATTCCTGATAAAACAAAGGATGGTGTCAACGCAAGGAGTGACTTGTTCGCTATGAACATCAGGACCGAGTTAGCCCCGATAGAGACCAATAAAGGCCGGACGTACCTTCCCCTAGCTTGCTACACTTTGTCTAAGTCCGAGAGAGCTGAACTGTGCCAGTTCTTACATGGTGTAAAAGTTCCATCCGGTCACTCCACCAGCATGAAGAAACTTGTTTCCATAGAACATTTGAAATTAATTGGCATGAAGTCTCATGACTGTCATGTGCTAATGACACAAATGCTATCTGTTGCAATTAGAAGTATTTTGCCGAACAAGGTTCGAGTGACAATCATAAGTCTATATTATTTCTTTAATGCAATTACTCAGAAGGTCATTGATCCCAATAGACTAGATGCTCTGCAAACCGAGGTGGTGACAACTCTATGTCATCTAGAGATGTATTTCCCTCCATCATTTTTTGATATCATGATCCATCTCATTGTCCACCTTGTGAAAGAGATAAAAATATGCGGCTCCGTGTTTCTACGTCATATGTACCCTTTCGAGAGGTACATGAGAATTCTCAGTCCTATGTACGCAATCAATCTCGACCGGATGGTAGCATCATCGAAGGTTATACAACAGAAGAGGTCATTGAATTCTGCATCAGCTACATGGCTCCCAAACGAAGGGATTAAGACATTAGCGAATGCCGTCCACACATTTGTTCAGTGGCCCAAGAGGGACATCGCCCTCGACTTGTCCGTGCCACGATCTCGACATCCATTGGCCCAAGAGGGACATCGCCCTGGACCTGTCACATCGGCTCCGGTGGCTCCGCCTCCCGCTCTGGTTCCGAAGCCTATTGCATCGGCTCCCGCCGAGACGCCACCAAAAACGTATCATAAACGAGGATCTAAGACTCAAGTGAAGAAAATTAAGGTGCGTCCCGGGCCATGGAAGTTCATTCTAGGAGTCTTGTTGGTCCCCGAGTCACAATTACCCCAGCTTGGTTTGGTTTGCAATACATTGCATACCTGGTACATGCAGAGGTCCAACATGAAGCCAAACCGGCAGAGTGGATTCACTGTGAAATATACGGAGGCGCATTTCCTCCAAGACTCGGGCTACTTCGTCGTGACACTCGAAGACTTATTCTTACTATTCAATCTCGACGAACTCAACGCCTCACTTCTACGATGCTGGACACTGTAAGTGTACTGTACATTGAAGTTCTACATTCACGTTATACCGATAAATGTCATTACTCTTTCCTTATGTATAGATACATGATCCAACAAGTCCGGCGATCGCGACAACCGGTGGGTTTCCTCGACCCACACTTGGTCTCTGAGAAATCTATCAACAAAAATGCATCCTTCGTGCAAGATTACATAACGAGGGGATTGATTGCTCACAGCGACAAGGAGATGGTACCATTCAACCAAGAGTAAGTGCTTCATTAGTTGCCACACAAATTTCATTTGTACTTTATATACAGCATGAACTTAGGATTAATCACTATAGCGACACACATGACTAGGTCTCACTGGATTTTGATTGTGATTGTACCAAAGTGGAGCAAGGTAATATACCTTGATTCCCTACTTAGGAGCAACCACGACTTTAGTCGTGTGCAAGAAGGAATTAACAGGTAAACTCATTTCCTCCATACATAACTCTATTGTAATCTTTCCTTCGTTTGCAATGGCCGAGGCTAACTTTTTTGAATCACGTAGGTCGTTTACCGCTTATGTTGCCCTAGGAGGGAGACACAACAAATCTAGTGACACGCTGCGACACAACACGTGATTTCTGGTACCCGCTAGAACACAATAATCCTATATCACACTTTGTTATAATGCCTCTAGAATTGAAAATACCTATGTATGTAATTCTATTTTTGTAATGCCACCAGCAGCTATAGGGCAACGTATGTGGATTCTACGTTAGCCGCCATATGAAGGAAATCATGGACACCAAGATGAATGATCCAGATGTTTGTGAACCTTCCAATAATTATTATTTTCTGACACACACATGCTAATTAATGACTTAACATTGCTTCTAGAGACAACGGGTGGACTTCGACGAAAGTGCATATGATCTCGACAAACTCGTCGAAATTTGTGGACACCTCTCCGAATTCTTGCTATCAGAGGTCATACAGAAGACTGGAGAGTTCCACCCCGGCAATGGTGATAATTAGATGTTGAAACATTGGATTGAATTGTACAAATCACTCAATTGTGCTTAATTAAATAATTCATTCAATTTAATTCATTTTTCAGATCTGTGTAACGATATTCATTCTATATATATGATCTACTAGCCATATGTGTTTCATTCACCTGTGCTATATACGTGATGTAGCTTGTTTTCAGAGGGCATGGCTAGCATATCCTGATGCTAGCCGAAAAACACCAAATAAAATGGCTATTGCGATAGCTATCACATACGGTTTGATGTTGAAAATCGTCCGGTTTCAAACACTGAGCCGTCTGTGATATGAAATATATCACAGACGGTCTTTGTTATTAACATGTGTGATATTCTGTATATCACAGACGGTTCGGAACACTGAAACGTCTGTGATGTGAATAATATCACAGACGGTTAGTAACAAAAACCGTCTGTGATAGTCGAGTATCACAGACGGTCCTTGTTATTAACCATCTGTGATATTGCGTATATCACAGACGCTTCGGAAAACTGAACCGTCTGTGTTATACACAATATCACAGACGATTTTTTTATAAAAAAACTGTCTGTAATGTAAGTTATCACAGATTGCTCCCAAGCCGTCTGTGATAACCACCTATTATCACTGACACATAAACACTGACAGTTCAGGAACCGTCTGTGATGACGGTTCCAAACCGTCTGTGATAGGACTGTCTGTAGCAGTGGAAAAAAGGTAATTTAAACTACATGTTCACCTTATAATATGAAACAAGATAGCAACACCTATAGGCCTTATCGTAACCGGAGTATTAGCGGGGTTCCTCGCCTTGCGCCCACGCCGCCTCCAGCGTGAGCCCGCCGCGTGGCTCGGAAAAACGGTACGGTCGGGGCTGGTAAAAACCCGAGTTTTTTCGAAATTACGTACAGGTCCCTGGTTCTCGCGAAAAGGTCCCTGGAATTTTTTTAGGTCCCTAGAAATTTTTTTGGCCCCTCCGTTTTGCAGGATGGCTCCCCGAGTTTTCGGAAATTGCGCGCGGGTCCCCGTTTTTTTACATATAGGTCCTCGGTTTTTTCAAAAAAAACCCTCCGCCTTTCTCGAAAATGCGTTTTTGCCCCCCGTTTTTCCGAAAAACTCCTTGCGATTTATCGCCTCTTTTATTTTTTTTACGTACGGTGGCTGGCGCGGCGTGCCGCTGCGCCTACGAGGCTAGTATTTTAGAATGGAGGGAGTAGTATATAAATAATCATGCACGTGTAATGTATGTTTTCCCAATATATATTGCACCAAATATATCATGTTCAAATTTAGAAAAATCATATCTATTGTAATATAATCTCACCCAAATTTAGAACTCCGTACTTAGAAAACCAAAATACCAATCCATGCTCTATAGTTGGAATAAAAAAAATGATAATGCAATGTTTTCCTACTTTGGTGTCACATAAGCGTAACTAGGTCCGCCATGGCTTCTTCCATAACACCCATCCTCTTCACCACCCGCCATGGCTGCCATCCACATCCTTCCTTAAATCCTTAGCCTTCTTGCGTACTAATTAAACATCTAGACACGCCACCAATTCGTACAAACACAAAGCTACATACCCTGAACATTGGCCAACTCACCACCACTTGTCGGCCATTGCCACAGACACACAATGTAGTCTTGCTTGTCTTAATCACCGGTGAACTCGGTGCCTAGTTGGCGTCCCTCTGAACCCACGTCTATACCCACCACTCCAGCCATTCTCGAGGAGGCGGAGCTTGGAGACTCTTGAGGGTGTCGACCTGCGCAATGCCACAGGCAAGCAGGACTTGCGTATGTACAGGTCGGGAAACTTTATCTCTGTGTGCTGCAGTATGTAGAGGTTGGGGAACTTCATCTCTGTGTACTGCAGCAATCGGATACCTCACGGCCTGCAAAAGCATACTCAGTTGTATAATTCTCCACGACCCACAAACAAATATTTGGTGACAAAACAAATGGCTCCTTGCACGCGCGCAAGCACCAATCTAACAACTGAAACAACAAAGATCTAATCACTTAATAGGTGTCAGACAAACTGGATGCTTTACAACCTGAAAAGAAGTATCTCACACATAGCGATACACGGTTTGCTTCTGCAAGAGAAAAAAGAGCCAAATATGCTTCATGGATGCAATGTTTTCAGAGGTATTCTTTGGGCAAATCATGGGTCAAGCCCTGATCAGCGAAAGGGGGGGCGTGTTCAAATGCATTGATCAAAAAATTGCTGACAGAAGTAAGCGTACAACACGCCTCTAGTTCTAGAATCTGTCCATAATTGTGTGGAATAGTGGCATGGCTGTGGGACTCAGATTTAGCCAATCCAGAGTCCTTTGTGAAACCACTATACTATTTATTAGATCTAGGGGTGAAAATGGATTGCATAGTTTTCGACCGATCTAGATAATTTTTGAGTACATATTCTATTGGCTCGGATATTCTGTTAGAAATTGGTCCATTTAATTATGGCCTATTTCCTTCAATTTCAAAGCATGCATGGTTTAGTACCATATTGCTAAGGAAAGATGGGGAAGACCAATTTATAAGGTGGAGTCCTCACCACTCCTTGAATATGGATAGAGATGATATGTGCAGGGCTCTGTCTAGTCACACACATGCACGCCTGCAGCTGTAGATACGCCAGATTTTCGTGAAAATCGCGTGACTTGTGACTTACGACCGTGCCGTGACGTGGCGCGCCACTTGGCAGACCAAGTCCATCTCTATTTTTGCTGAACTCTGCACCACTCACTCTCTCTCTCTGTTTGAATGCGATTCAAACATTTGAATTTGAGGCTTTATTGGGGTTTTGATGACAGACAGTTACCAGTGGATAAATGACTGGTTGAATGTGTCAGTTACCAGTGGGTAATGGCTGCTTTAATCATGTCTGTTATCAGTCTGTCTATTTATATGCCTGGAGACGTCTAGAGTATGTGTGAGAAACTCACTGCATCCATCTCCTTCCTTTCTGTGATTCTGTGCTCGAGTACTGTGCCGTCTGAACCACGTCGACCTTTCTTCCCGGTGTGCACCTGGAAGAAGGGAGAGCGGCTATCTCCGAACCATTGCCGTAGAGAGTACATGCACGGGGTGGCAATAAGGTTTCGGCAACAGATTCGCACGACCGCCACCGCACCGCGACATCTGCGTTCGCCTTCGCATCAAGCTGCGCGGCTTCGTTCTTCATCGGGCTAACTACTAAGTCGTTCGCGTGCACGCATTTACTTTGTTAATATATTTGAGTATATTCTGAGTATGATAAGTAGCTCTTTGTTAGTAGTCGATGATTGCATCAATAGTTTATTGTATTTGTCTCCTAGTAAAATTTGGAATTAAAATATTGCCCACATTTCCAACATATTCGTCGGATAGTAGCGGATTGAAAACGAATATGGATTTTCTCTATCAAATATGAATATGGATTTGGTAGCTCACTATCCATCGAATACAAATACAGATTCGGATTATCCGGATATTTAAGGACTGGATACCCGTAGTCTACATCCTCTATTTTAGCCCAGTCCATTTATATGATACTTTAGGAGCCCACCATACATTAACATATACATCAATACATGGAGTTAGAGAAGGAACATTTGCCTATATGAAGAATTCATGAATATTCTTCATGAATGTTTAGATCGCATAAACTAGTTATGTTTTTTATTCATTTTGTGCGTACAATTTAAATGTTTTCATATTTCGAGAAATATTCATGACAATATTCGATTCGATTCATATTTGACATTATTCATATTTTTAATAATATCCGGGATATCTGTATTTGTATCCACGTCTGGGGAAAATATGAAAACAAATATTGCAGAGCCATTATCCGTCCGTATTCAATCCATTTTCACCCCTACCTGGATCAGTAGATAGTGCTCACAGATACATTGCTGAATCATTTCATACACAATGTAAAACGTACCATGCATTAATATTACAAGACATCGGAGTTTAAATAGACCACGCCGGGTCAAGTTTATAATAGGACCGTTAGGCTAAATAATTATATTACACAAAAAACGGAAGCGAGAGCAGAAGCAAAAGGGGAAGGTACATCTTGCCACATGCAGTGACTGGGATAACCTGTGTACGAATGATATTACCCAATAATGTGGATAATATTGATGTACGCAAGCTTTGAACTGGTTAGCCTGACTGGAGAATGACCTGGACTATTAGAGACTAAATTAATCTCCATTGTCTTCATTATCATCCGCTCCTTGATCTTCATAGTAGACGTAATGCCCTTGATCCACTAGTTCTGAAGGTTTTGAGAGCGAGGGTAAGTACATACAACGGTGCTTCACGAGACAACACCCAGAATGCATGTATGTATATATATGCAGGGTTTGATAAGGATGGCTATAGTTCTTTTGTTTGCTAAAAGCAACATTTTGACTTACAATAATTAACCAATCTTATGATTTAGCATTTTAACCAATCATGTTTTATTAATGAGATTGAAATTATGCAATATTTATATTGGTGCAGGTTCCATCCACCGTATGCTTAATTTTGATCATTAGTGTTACATCCACCTTATTAACAGTATTGAGTTACCTCCACTCAGGAAAAAGTCAAAGCCAGGGTTACTTTCACCCAACGAGTTTTCATCCCACCCACGAAGGTTTTTGAAATAGAGACTAAGTCGAGCAAATTCCCAAGCCTACCCTTGACCGTGGGCACAATTGTTCGAACAGTTTATACTCTACAAAGACTGTACACTTTTCTCACAAGAAATAATCAACCTACTATGTTTCACATAATTCGTTAGACATGTGAATCAAGAAGATCATCACAAGGCTTTTACAATGCATCCCTTAGTGTAAGCTAGACCGCTAAGGTTTCATTTGAGGGTGGCTTACGTGCGCCATGCCCAGACCCTCTCTTGCGTCATACGATGGCTTACGCCAACAACACGACTCATGTCCACGATGTCTTAAAACCAGCGTACAATTTGTGGGTCACTCCAATAGTATAATTTGCATAGGTGGATACAAATTATTTAGCCAGATTGACACCATTATAAACTTATGGTTGCATTGTTTTACAATGAGAGGTCATCATAGGATTAAGTCTTTAAATCATCTAGGCGGTGCTACCATAAACCACAATTCTCATCCTACCTTTCCCAGATCTCGTAACAGCAAGTTTTAGGATTCTGAGAAATATAAACTAAGTTATCCCAAAATACCAGTCATTTACCTCCAATGATAGCCCAAAACAAGTTTCATTATTTGAAAGATGATGATCAGGGCAAATTAATGCCCTGGGCACTTAATTAAGACTAGCATGGCACTTAAGTATGACTTATAGCTAGTGATGTTACAAAATAATTATCTAGGGCGGCAATAATTAGGTAATTCAAGTGTCAAGGATGGCATAATAATATTAGGAAACCAAGTGGACATATATCTACCTTAATGTTAACATACATTTGCATAAGAAATAAAGCATGCAATTTGATAATTTAAATGAATATAGAGTTTGCATAAAATATATATTCAATATGATCAAAATGTTGACTCGCCTAGGCCAAAAGTAGGTTGGTCTTGATACTCCTGAGTTTGCTTGATCTGGGGCACGTCTACATCCTCGTACTCTACTTGGACGGTCACATAAAAAAATCAACCACATAGAAACAAGATCAAATAAATACAAAAGAAAATTGAAATGAACTTGAATTTGAACAAAACCAGCACCATTAGCTAGAAATTGAATTTAAAAAAATTAGAAACAAGTTTCATTAATTTTAGAGCAAAGATAAGTGAGAACGAGCTCTTCAAAGTTTAATTTGGAATTAAATCCAAAAAAATAAATAGAGGAGAGATAATTCTCTCTGAGAGGTGGCTCCCACTTTTAAATTAATTTTTGAATTAATTTTATTTAGAAAAAGCCACATAGACTGACATGTGAGGCCTTTTTAATGTGTAAACAGTAGATGGGCCCACATGTTAGCGGTCTAAAATTTAAAAGTGGGTTTTAAAAGATTTTAAAATGGGGTGGATCCACTGTCAGTCTATCATAGCTAGGATTAGAAGGGGCCACTTGTCAATCACTGATTAACCTATGCCATTAAGGTAGTCATTAGCGCTAGTTAATGATGGAGGAATAGTGATGACGGTGTTGTAGGACTTTTCCCGGCTGAGAGGTGACGAAGCCCGCCGACGGCGAGGGGAGGCACGGCAGTCGGAGGCCATGTTTGAAATGGGCTCCAAGAGAGAGAGGAGAGCTCAGGGGGAGGTAGCGCTGGGCTAGCGGTGGGAGCTGGGTCATCGGCAGGCTGGGCGATGGTGCGGGCTCGCTGGAGAAGCGGAAGGTGGCAAGCAAGGGTCGGTGTGGCTTCGAGATGTTAGTGCGGAACTCCTGGTACTGCGAATTTTCCAGAGGTGCAATGAGGCGGGAAAGGCTCAATGGCGGCAGAGCAGCCGGATGGGAGGAAGAAAGGAGAGGGGAGGAGCTCGAGGGCAGAGGGGGTTGACCGAAGGGTTATTGGGGAGAAGGCGAAGGGGCGGGGCGGGAGTCGCGTGGTGCCATGAAGGAGCCGGTTGTGGCCGTACAGGGGAAAACCGGCGCTCGACATGGCACAGAGCAAAGGGAGCTGGCACGCCAGGCTAGAGGGAAGGGGTGGGGCTATGGCGTAGGTGGCCCGAGGGCACGGACAACCGGGAGCTTGGGTGTGTAGAGGCGACGGGAGCGAATCGGTTGGCGTGGTGCATGGAGGAAGGGAAAGGGGTTCGGGCAGGACAAGGTGATGCTCGGGAGAGGCGACTGGTGATGCACAATGACATGTTGACGCAAGGTGGTGCGGGGCACGGCCAGGACAGAGGGGGCAGGGGAAGGTGCCCGGCTAGGCCGAGGTAGGAGAAAGGCCAGGAATGGGCTGGGCTAGCCTAAGAGATTTGAAAATTTTGAAAAGCAACAAAATATGAAAAACATTTTGAATTCAAACTTAAATTTTGAATTTTACCACAAAAATTTGAAAAACCCCAACATGGGGTGTTACAGATTCTACCCCCCTTAAACAGAATCTCGACCCCGAGATTCGGGCTACCCTAAAAATAGAAATGGGTAATCTATCCTAAGCTAATCTTTGTGCTCTCAGGTGGCTTCTCTTTCTATGTGGTTGCTCCATTAAACCTTGCAAAGACGGATGATCTGACGTCTTGTTTGCTTCTCCATGATGTCGAGGATCTTGATTGGACACTCTGGATATGTTAAGTCTTTCTGAAGCTTAATGGTCTCTACTGAGGTTTGTTCTTCAGGTACTTTGAGACACTTTTTGAGTTGAGAGTCATGAGACATGTTGTAGACATCTGCTAGGCTTGTAGGTAACTCCAATTGGTCGGCTACTTCTCCATACTTGGCGATGATTGGGAATAGGCCTATATATCTTGGTGCAAGCTTGCCTTTCACTTTGAATCTCTGAACTCCTCTAAGGGGTGACATTTTGAGGTAAACATGATCTCCAACTTCAAAGGTTAAATTTCTATGTCAGTTGTCAGTATAACTCTTTTGTTTGGACTAGGTAGCTTGTAGACGATCTCTGATAAGTCGAACCTTCTCTTCTACCTACTTAAGGGTATCTGGTCCAAAGATATATCCTTCTCCAGTTTCTGATCAGTATAGAGGGGTTCTACATTTCTAGTTGTAGAGGACTACAAAAGGAGATAACTTTAGGCTAGATTGGTAATTGTTGTTATATGAGAATTTCGCATAAGGCAAACATCTCTCCCAATCTACATAACTCTAGGACATAAGCCCAAAGCATGTCTTCAAGAATCTGGTTCACTCTTTCTGTTTGTCCGTCTGTTTGAGTGTGATATGACGTGCTAAAGGCCAAGTGGGTTCCGAGTGCATCATGCAGACTACCCTAGAAATGCGAGGTGAACTGGGAACCTCGATCCGAGACTATCTTCTTGGGTACCTCATGCAAAACACAATACGAGCCATATATAACTCGGCCGATTTGTCTCCCTTATAGGTAGTCTTCACAGGTATAAAATGGACGACTTTGGTCAATCTGTCAACTATAACCCATATGGAATCATATCTAGACTTAGTTCGGGGCAAACCAGTAATGAAATCCATTTCAATTTCTTCCCACTCCCACTAGGAATCTGTAGGAGTTGAAGTAGTCTTGTAGGTCTCTGGTGTACATCACAACATGCTACAAATTTGGTGATGTCTTTCTTCATACGGGGCCCCCAATACAGGGTCTTTATATCCTAATACATCTTGGTGCTTTCTAGGTGCAGGGTATAAGCTGAGCTATGGTCTTCCTGGAGTATCAAGTTTTTGAGCTCCTTCTGGTGGGGAACAAAGAGGCGCTTTCCGTACCATAGAATTCCTTGTTGGTCTTTGACCATCTTAGGGCCTTTTTCTTTAGCCATGGGGCACTTAAATCTTTGAACTCCCAGGTGTCCTTCTTGAGCTGTCTTGATCTGCTCTTTTAAGGTTGGGTGTATTTTTATAGCGGCTAGGGTGCCTTGCTCTACTAACTCAAGGTTGAGTGCTTCCAATTCATTATAGAGCTCGGGTTGAAGTTCTTGAACCATGATGTTGCTATAGTAGGGCTCACGGCTTAATGTATCAGCCACTATATTAATCTTTCCCAGATGATAATGGATGTCCAAGTTATAATCCTTGATTAATTCTATCCATCTTATTTGTCGGAGGTTGAGGTCTATCTGGGTGAAAATATACTTGAGACTCTTGTGGTCCATGTAGGTATCGCAAGTCCATGTCGGTATCGCAATGATTCCCAATCAGGTAATGCCACCAAATTTTCGGAGCGTACACTACTGATGCTAACTCTATGTCATAGGTTGGATAATTGTCCTCATGGGGGACAGAGTTGTCTAGACATATAGGCCACGACTTTTCCTCCTTGCATAAGCATACAACTAAGACCTTGGCATTAGGCATCACAATAGACCTCAAAATCCTTGTGTATGTCGAGCAAAACTAACACAGGGGTAGAGGTTAACTTCATTTTCAACTACTAAAAAATTCTTCTCGCAGACATCTGTCCATTCATACTTCTTTCCTTTCTTGAGCAGGTGAGTCATTAGTCTAGACAATTTGGAAAAACCTTCTATGAAGCCTTTGTAGTATCTGGCCAAGCTGAGAAAAGTACACACTTTAGTCATAGAGGTGGGTTGCTTCTATTCCAAAACTACTTCTATTTTGGATGGGTCAACTGCTACTCCTCCAGCGGATACAATGTGTTCGAGGAAGCTGATATCATAGAGCCAGAAGTCACACTTGTTGTATTGGGATACAACTGGTATTCTTTGAGTGTCTCTAGGACTATTGGCAGATGTTTAGCGTGCTCTTCAGTTTTCTTGGAGTAAATTAAGATGTAATCTATGGACACAACCACAAACTTATCTAAGTATTCCATGAATACTTTATTCATAAGGTCATGAAGTAGGCTAGAGTATTGGTCAAGCTAAACGACATAACTGTGAATTCATACAAGCCATACCGGGTGGTAAAAGCTATTTTGAGGATATCTTCAGCCCTGATCTTGAGTTCGTGATATCCTGACCTTAAGTCTATCTTGGAGAATACGGAGCAAGACATACTTATTTTTGATGGTCATATCATTAAGGGCTCTATAATCCACACACATTTTGACAGTGTCGTTCTTCTTTAGAAAAAGTACTGTAGAACCTCAGGGGGACGAACTGGATGCAGGTGCAATGTAGTTAGACTTTCTAGGAACTATCGTGAACCAAACAGCTTTAGCTTCTATTTTTTTAACTTTTGGCTTATTTAAGCCAGAAGCCAATTAGAATGCATCGGCTTCTAATTTTGGTTTATTTTAGCTTTTTCATATTTTCTTTTTGTTTCCTTTATTCCTTTCCATTGTCAGTGATGATATAATGGTTTTTTCATTTTTATTTTCTCTCAATTGAATGACCCAGAAAAAGCTAACAGCCGCTACAGTGTAATTTCACCCAAATTCCAACAGTCAAAACCATAAGCTAGAAGCTTAAGTTCTTTGGAGTGGGCCCTAAGTGTGGCGTTTGATGAGAGATTTCCACGAGTGTGTAAGGTCGAGAAGCCACTATGCTGCCATGGCCAGCCGCATTTTATGAGAAAGAGAGGGGAAGAAAAAAGAAAAGGAAAAGACACTTCTACAAAAGAGATTATACTGGACACCTCATCACAGATAACTTTCTAGAACCATCTGTATTATAATTATCATAGGCAGTTTTTCAAGCGTGACCATCTATGTTGCTAGCGATGGCTATAACTGTCTGTGATACATAATTGTCACAGACGGTTTTTAAAAACCATCTGTGATATTGCAATAAAAATCATTTAAAAATCCAAATCCTCTTACCTTGCTTGAGTTGTTGGATCTCCTAAAATCTAAATCTGATGTGGCTGTTTTTTTCAATTTTGCCATGTAGAACTTCAAAAAAAAGTGTGCACCTTACTAAAAATTGAAAAGTATGCTAAATTTATGCCAAATCTAGTGAAAATTGGTGGATTCCTTATACATATAGCTATAAACTTTCGCAAAAAAATCAGCATGTTTGACCTACAGGATTGAAAGATATACCAATTTCAATTTGAACCCGAGACGAATTTGAGTCTGAGTAGAATTCTATTATGAGACACCTTCAATAAAACGGACATAACTTTTACACACGGTATCTGATTTTAATGTTCTTATACTCGTTGGAAAGCTAACGATGAGCCTGATCCAAACAACTGACCTGTTTATGCTAGTCACCCTCTGAGACCCCCAAAATTGGCTATCTTTAGCCCCAAATTTGTGTCGCAAGTTTTCAGTTTTTGTTTTTCCCAAAAAATTTTATATTTCCTTCGGAATTTGGGATTCGCATCAGCTGTAAAGTTATAGATCTCATTGAAACTTTTCAAACGAGCATATGTAAGCCATATAAAACTTTGCTATTTCATCTTTTGAGACTACTTGTTTACATTGCACCAATATATATATATATATATATATATATATATATATATATGTATGTATGTATATATATATATATATATTTGATAGTTACATATGACAAAGGTTTGTTGATCAAACCGCCTGCAATAATTATTTCCTGATCGTTGTGCCCATCGACTTCCGCAACCTAGGCCATTAGAAACCGACTAACCCCCACCCCACGGATCGTAGCTCTATCTCTCCATCCACGCGCCCATTCCACAAAAAAATTTCGCACTCCCGCCTCTTTCTCCCCTATAAATACTCACCCAAACCCATCCCCTACCCACTTCGCTCAAAATCTCTCCAGCCTCCTCGTCGTCCTCCTCCTCAATGGCCCGCACGAAGCAGACGATGTGCAAGTCTATGGGAGGCAAGGGGCTACGGAAGCAGGTGGCTACCAAGGCTTCGCTCAAGTCAGTGCCGGCGATGGCGGGCGTTAAGGACATCCAGCTCGCGTGCTGCATCTGGGGCGAGATGGCATAGGCATACAGATCTTGTCGACGCGATTGAGCTTCTTTTGTTTGCTAGGATCTCTTCTTTTTCTATGTTCTTGCCATGTTTAAGAGTTAAGTTCATAGGATTAGGAGATGTGTTCTTACCATATTCTTGCTGTGTTAGCAAGATGTGTAATCTGCTCGTTATCTTTGTAATAGTGAATTCTAATCTTAATGGAAATGGAATGTGCTGCTGTGTTTGTTGCTGTATTTGCTTGTTTTTATAGGGCATAGCTAACATTTCCTAAGGCTAGCCGAAAAATAGAAAAAAATTTAGGTATAGAATGAACTATCACATACGATTTTGTGGTATAAACCGTCTGTGAAGTACTATCGCAAACACCTCAAATCGAAAACTATCTGTCATACTCACATATGACAGACAGTTCTATATACCAACCGTCTATGATGGGAGAGTATCACAAACGATTCTATATACCAACCGTCTGTGATACTCGCCCATCATAGATGGTTGGTAGCTAGAGCCGTCTGTGATACTCGCATATCATAGATAGTTGGTAGTTAGAACTGTCTATGATGTGCAAGTACCACAGATGGTTTTTGGTTCAAGCCGTTTGTGATAGTCTCCTTCACAGACGGTTCTTTATACGAACCGTCTGTGTTGTGGCTTATCATAGACGGCTATCTGTGTTGTGGCTTATCACAGACGGCTCACAAACTATCTGTGATAACCACCTGTTATCATAGACACATAAATTCAGATAGTTTAGAAAACCGTCTGTGATGACCATTTCTGTAGTAGTGAGATACGCTCGCTCCTTTTGGTTAGGTTCAAAATCTCAAATTTAGCGGTCCTCATGCAAATAGTACCAATGCAGGGGAAGCATGCACATATATAGGGGTGGGAAATGGATATGAATATAATATAGATTTTTTCATCCGATTAACAATTTTTCTCCTATTCGTATTTGAATCCCTATAAAATATATGGATACGAATATGATATAGACTTTTACCATTCGAAATGTTATTTTATCCGGACTATTTGTATTCGTATTCGACGAAGCGATATACATATTTTTTTGCAATACAACTAATTAGTTGGACATATTTTTTAATTCAATGTTAATTCATGTTTCTTTAGGTGAGGTAAATAAATTAGAATGATTAAGCGTGATTGTAAGAGGATAAAATGTCATTAATATCTTCATACTACACAAGTTATGAGGATATCCGGATCTAACCGAATTGTGTATAGAGCTGTCCAAATGGGCTGGGCCTACCCGGGCCGCACCACGCCCGGATCTTGAGACCCGGCCCGCTTACTGTTGACGGCCGGCCGCTAAACCAAGCCGGGCCGCGCTCGGCCGAGAGCGCAGACTACTGCTTAGATTGCTCGCGGCGTCTTGGGCAAGATGGCACAAAGACGGCACGGCCCGCCCGCCCGCCTAACGGCTCTAAACGGGTCAGTGCCGCCCGGCACGGCACGGCCGCCCGCTTATTTCGAAAAATAGCCGTTTTTTTACCGTTAGGGGGAAAAAATTCGAAAAAAATAGCAAAAAAATCGGAAAAAATCTGAAATTTTTTCTATAAATAGAGGGGCATCCGGCCTCCATTTTCCACACCTCAAACCTCACTCTCATCTCTTGGTTTAGCTGTGAAAAATCTGAAAGTGTTTGCGCAAATTTGGTGAAAATTCGAGCAAAATTCCGAAAATTCAAAAATCTTCAAAGATTTTTGTAGGAGCTGCAAAGGCGGTAGTAGTGCTGTGTTATTTTAATTTTTTGCTATTATTTGTTGATTTAATATTAAGTTAATCGTTCTTTTATATTTGAATTTGCAGTTGATTTAATAGAGAACTACGATTTTGAACTCTCCGAATTCGGCCTCTCGGTGGAGGATATGCAATCGTTTCAACAAGTGTATCCATCCGCGGAGGATATACAATAAACTGGAGAGGCCCCGGTGGCGCAGGGTCCTCCAATCGATCCATCTTCTGCTGGCTCAACAAGTGCATCCACAATGCAAAGCACGAGTGCAAAAAGAACAAGAGCCAGTACATCAGTAGTTTGGAATGATTTCGACAAGAAGTTCAAGACCGACGATGATGGGAATTCAGTGAGGTATGCTGTTTGTAAAATTTGTGGTAATGAACTGACTGCAAAATCTTCAGGTGGGACGGGTCACCTACAACGACATGCGGCAAGCTGCAAAAGAAGGCAAGGAATACAAATGCGCCAGACACAGCTGCAATATAACCCCGACGGCTCGGTACGTACGTGGGAGTACAACCCAGAGGTAGCTCGAGAATCTCTTTGTAGATTGATTGCTTCTCAAGATTTACCTTTAAATTTTAGTGAGTCAGATGCTTTTCAAAAATATATTAGGAATGCTCATAACCCTCGATTTAGTTCTGTATCTAGGCAAACAACAACTAGAGATTTAATTAAATATTATAACAATTGTCGTGATAAATTGAAAGAAATGTTTCATACATGTACATTCTCTATTGCTTTGACATCCGACATATGGAGTGGTAAGGCTAGAGAAGATTATATTAGTGTTGTTGCTCATTATGTTAATGATGACTGGATAATGGAAAAAATAATTATAGGATTTAAGTTAATTAATGTTTCACATAATGCTGAAAATATTGCAGAAAGTATTATTAGAGTTGTAGAAGATTTTGGCCTCGCAGATAAGATTTTTTCTATAACTTTAGATAATGCAGCTGCAAACACTAGAGCTATGGAAATTCTTACTCCTATGTTTAATTCTTATGCACAATCTTTTTTACTTCATCAACGTTGTGCTTGTCATATTATTAATCTCATTGTTAAATCTGGTTTAAAAAGATTAAATGCTTGTATTGATTCTTTTAGGGATGCAATTTCATTTATTAATTGTTCTAACCAATGAATAGTTGCATATAAGAGTTTTTATGTAGCAATGAACGTTATCCTAGAAAATTTGGTTTAGACATACCTGTTAGATGGAACTCTACTTACCTTATGCTTAAACATATATTGCCATATAAGAGCACATTATCTGTATTCCTTCACACCCAAAGCCATCAATCTCGTAGCTCCTCCAGTAGAACCCAAGTTAGAGACCCTGAACTTACTGAGAACGATTGGGTTGTTGGTCAAAAAATATTTTCCTTTCTAGAACTTTTTCATAAAGCTACAGTTTGTCTTTCTAGAGTATACTACCCTACATCTCCTCTAATTGTTCATAACATTCTTGAAATTGCCACTCACCTAAAAGCTTTCAAAATGATCCTATACTACGGGATGTCAGTAGTTGCCATGAAAACTAAGTTTTAAAATATTGGAGGAAATTCTATTTTATATGCATTCGCCTTTATTTTGGATTCTAGGGCCAAACTCCAAGGATTTATAAATATTTTACAACTTTTAAGTGATGCTACCGGTTTAGACTATTATACGTACTACACTACTGTTAAGAATAAATTATATGAGGTATATGATAAATATGAAAATAAGTTTGGGTCCGTGCGTTTGGAAAGACCCCTCGTAGTCCCTAGCACCTCTAGGGGGACTATGCAATGGGGCAAGATTTTTGGTTCTTCGTCTAGAGATTCTCGTGCAGGTGCAGGTACACATCAGTCAGGAGGAGGAAGGCGGCAAAGCACTGGAGACCTATCAAGCTATCTCAACAGTGATAGCGTTAGCTTCGAGCAGGATTTGAACATCCTCTCATGGTGGCAAACCCAGAAGGTATCATATCAAGTGCTATCCATATTAGCACGGGATGTGTTGACTGTTCCCGTCTCTACAGTCTCCTCGGAGTCGGCATTCAGTCTATCTGGAAGAATAATCGAGGAGAGACGAACAAGTCTCTCCAACGAGATGGTCAAAGTCCTTATGACCGTCAAAGACTGGGAACAAGCTGAATCAAGACTCCAACATACTGCGGATAATAAAGATTTGGAAGAATCTTTTGAGAATTTATATCTTGATAGCAATGAATAGGATTTTCAATATTTTTCTTCACATGTAGTCATTAATGAGCTTTATAGGCTGTACTCTTTTTTCTTTAGCAATGTTTTTTCAAGTTGAGTTTTTACTTGGTAAAGTTTTTAATGAGGCAGCCATCCCATGTAATTTAATAACTTAATAAAGCTCATTATGTCATTGAAAATATTTATTTTCATGATTAACAATGTCTACGATTTTCTATAATTTTTCTGATTTTTTTCTTAATTTTCTACAATTTTTTCTACAATTTTCTTAATTTTCTACATTTTTAATTTTTTCGCTTAATGTGCCCAAGACGGCCCGTTAAGCCTTACACGCTTGGCCGCACGCACGAGATCGGGCTGTGCCTGGGCTCGCACCATGACCGCTGGTAAAGACTGCAGACGGCCTGCTTATTACATGGGCCCTAACGGGCCATGCCTAAACAGGCCGTCGAGGTTGTGCCCATGCTTGTGTCTTGCCGCAAGACGCCCATTGGCCAGCTCTAATTGTGTAGATATTCTATTTGAATTCGTATTCGTTACAATATTTAATTCGTATTCGTATTTGAGAATATTCAAATTTGTGTTTGTTTACAAAATACGAATATGGTAAAAGCACAATTCGATTCGTATTCGATTCATTTCCACCCCTACACACATATGAGGTTTCCAAAGGTTCCCTGTTCTGTCAATGAAACAACATGTTTTTATGTTTTAGTGATTGGTATTCTTTGAAGTTTGTAGGCATCAACAGTGGAAAGATAGAGTGTGAAGGGATTCCTGAAAAAAGAGAGAATGTGAAGGAGCAGCAGGAGGAAGAAGGTGCCATTCGACTAGCTTTTGATCTGCATTTCCATGGCCAATCCAGTTATCCAGTCATTTGTTGTGAACTCTAGCAGAAGAAGAGTTTGCTCAAGCTTTTCCACTCATCTTGTGATCTTACCATATCATGGGCAAGTTGCATCTCGAAGCTTTTGTAGTTCGACGCAATCTGCTTGTGCTACAGTAAGGTAGGAAAGACAACAATAAGCTTTCCGTTTTTCGGCCCAATCCATTTGAGATCAACTCGGCCTATTCTTAGCTCGGCCCGGCCTAATCAATACGCAGGTGTCCAAACTAAGACCAGCAATCAGGCCGATAGCCCAAAGCCCAAACCATCACGGGAGAACACCACCTCTACTGCATTCGGCATTCCCACTCCCACACCCGAAGCCGGCGGCGACCAGCGGCAGCGGAGGAAGCAGCGGCAGGCCATGGCGTCGTCCTCGTCATCGACCCCGGCGGCCGTCCGCGAGATGCAGCGGGACCTCGAGACCCAAGCCAACGCCCTCAGCAAGATCCAGAAAGGCACGCGCTCGTTTTCCCCGCGCCCCCAAACCTCTCCAAGAAAAATACCACCTCCAAACCCTAACCCTGGCTCTGTTGTTCCCTCGCAGACATCTCCAAGAATCACCAAGTCCGCAAGCAGTACACCATCCAGGTCGGGGAGAATGAGCTCGTCCTCAAGGCAAGCCACCCGCGCTTCCTCGCATGGTTCAACTCCCCACTGATTGGTGGTTTTGGTGTGGGTATCTGATTTGATCTTGTTGGGTTTTGCGGTTTTGTGCGCAGGAGCTGGAGATGCTGAATGACGGGGCCAACGTGTACAAGCTGATCGGGCCGGTGCTGGTGAAACAGGACCTCGCGGAGGCCAAGGCCAACGTCAAGAAGCGTATCGAGTACATCTCGGCCGAGCTGTGAGTCGCTTTGAGCTGATCTGGTTTGTGATTTGATCGGTTTGCGTTGTCCTGATATTGTGTTGAGGGTGGCGGATTGCTTCTTTTGCAGGAAGCGGATGGATCGAGCGCTCAAGGACTTGGAGGAGAAGCAGAACAGCAAGAAGGAATCGGTATGTTCTTCGTTCTTTACCAGTTTTGTTTGGGTTGCTAGATCATGTAGGAACAACCATTAAAAGGTGATATGCGAAACGTATCAAGAAGTAACTTCAGGTATGTTGGTTGGAATCCGGGAGTAGTGGTTGCTGTTTTGGTACGCCATATGCTCGGTCATGTCTGTGATTTTTGTGATCAGCATAGCTAATGCGTCATTGAACTATTGGGGCTGCGCAATGCTATGAACATGAGCTGCAATTTCTAAATTTATCCATGGGTGGTGTGCGTAGTGCATACTATATCGGTTTGAAATGATGAGTTGGATTGGATGCAGTGACCTTGATGGAAGTTGAAAGGTGATAATGATGTAAGGTAATGAATGGGGAAATTATGGAATATCTATGGCCCTAAGTGTAGAAGAAATTACTAAGGAAGTAGTTCTAGGCAAAAGGAGTAGAATGACCTCCATCAACAATTTAATTGATGTACCACATTGATGGTGAGCACGGTGGGTAAGAGTTAAGAAAGAATTTAGTGGTTCAGAGAAACAGATAGTGTGATCTATTCTCTTTGCGGTTCGAGAAACAGATGGTGCGATCTATTCTCTTTCTTGTGGTTAAACTTACTTACCAGTACTTAATTATGTTTTTTGCAAGCCCATATTGCCTTGTCCTCACTGAAACTTCAATTATTTTTGGCTAATCCAGGTAGCTCAGATTATTTTTGCAGTCTTGAGTCATTACATTACTAAATCTGTTTAGTCTGTAAATTTCTAGCTTGTCTCACATTTGTGCACAGACTTTTATTGGATAATTAGTTAGTTCAAAGTGCTCCAGATGTGTCAATGTTGTGACATTGTTATAATCATACTTAACAGTCCCATTCTTGTTAGGCCCTTGGTATGAATGTATCGATTTCGGTACCAGGCTACTCCAGTGAGGCATCCCGGGAAACAAAATATTAAGTTCAAAGTATATATTTAATTATATGTACAATAAATTTGACAAACATTGTATACATGAGCAAGTCTAGCAAGTGACTAGTTCGATGTTGTAGAATGTAGACTTAATGCACTAGTAGGGACAAGTATACCAGATAAGGCCCATGTTAGCCATGTGAACATCAATTCCCAGCTTTGCTACATCTCTGCACGCTACCTTTTGTACCCCTTCTACATGTGGGGTCATCTCCTATATGGCACCCATTTTGGTGGCAGGCAAGTGAGACATGTTGTGTGTACAAGCAATAGTTGAAGCACCGAGATATGCCGAGGAGTTGCTGCACCAGTACCTGTTATGTATCAGATACTGGTACGGCTCCAATACATATTGGTGGTGTATTGTTATTTCCCTTTTTAGAAGAAGTAGAGAAAATCCTGATACATTCCTGAAACGCACCGATACATTGTGGCCCAACCCACAAGCCCACACATCAGCCCACCTCCCTCCAATTATTCTAAAGTTGGTTACTTCCCTCCATCAAACAAAGGGGATGAGAGGGCAGAAAAGGAAATGAGGATGATATGGATCTTACCTGCCTGGGTCCACTGCGAGTAGGAAGACGAAGGGAATAGAGGCAGCAGCTTGGAGGAGGGGATACTAATGTGAGATCCTTCTGCAGTTCGCCTACAAGCTAGTCGCGGAGGCACCTGTCCTTATTTTTTGCCCCCTCTCTCTGCCACTCCCTCCTGATCCATCTCTATTTATATGTTCAATTGTTGCTGTGGGACATAGGCTTTTGCGGTTTTTTCAGTTTGTACCCTGATCTGTTGGGTTACTGCGATATGGATGTTAGGTTTGTGATTTTTCCCTGCTAGCTGTGTCATTTTTATATTGTGCTGTTGGGTATTATTAGTTGCAGCTTGTAAGTTTCCAAGAAATTAGATCTTTTGCGAACCTAAGTAGTAAGCTAGAAATCAAATCATGTAGTGCATGCATTTTCATGTAATTTTTAATACATATGTAACCGTATATCTATCAATGCTCATGGAAAGAGAAAATTCACCACGAACCACTGAATAACTACATAATTCCTTATATGCCACTCATTATGAGGCTGACATGTGGGCCCAGACCCATATATCAGTGAGACATCAGTAGCATATAGTGAACATATGAAATGAAGTTATTCAGTGGCATATAAGGAATTGCCCCTTTTGGAAAAGTGCTGTATCATCATATCACCGTATCCTGTACTGTTATTGGTGTAATCTAGGTTCCATGCAAGAGGAGAAAAGGCTGTAAATAGTCTATTCTTGCTGATTGCGGATTGCCCGGAATTTCAAGTTTCGCATATTCTGGCTGTTATAGGCCAAAATTTGACGCGAAATGTAATGAAGACTTTTCTATTCCATTTGCCAAAGGAACCGATTGGAGTGGAACAGAATTGTAAGCACACAGAAATAGAATTAGTTTGTTTCTTGCCAGAAGAAAGTCATGTTGACATGTAGAAACAGACCTTTCTAATGGAATGAAGGTAGGTTTAATTTTTCCTATTTCGATGTGTGAAAACCCCTCAATATCCTTAGGTAGCTCCTAGGAAAATGGCTTATTTGTTATCTCAATTACTCTTGTACACCGCCAGAAGGTCCAACACTAGGCTACAGCAAACCCTTCCACTAATCGGTGTGTTCGGCTTTGACACACTCCAAATTAGCATAAGCTCGAGAGATTTGGTGAAATAGTTGGCATTTCCATGACACTGAGACTAAAACAATTACAATATCAACCAAATTTGTTTGGTTTGGATTAACCTCGTAAAAGGAACAAGTGGTGTATTCCCAGCCATGAAATCTTGTTGATAGTTGCAAGCTGTTGAGACCAGCCTTAGAATCTGCCTACGGTAGTAAGGAACAAACAAATAGCATTCACTGTTGGTGAGCCATCTCTATGCTGTTGTTCTACTCTTTGGAGCAGCTGACTTTGATATATGGCGTCCTAGCATGCGTAGCCACTAGACATGTTTAATAGCCCTTTCCCCCGCTTTGCCAGATTCACTTTGCCTATTGTAGGCATCACCTCATCATCTCAGTGTGGATTGGCGTGCATAATTCAAGTGTGAAGTTTCACATGTAAGCAAAGTCAGAATGGCCTTCAGGTGTTAGCAAGAACTAAAGTGCCAACTCCTATTGTTTTTTTAGATAAAGAGATGAGTTCAACTTGACTTGCTTGACTACTCTAATTTGGGCAAACGTGCATGACTACTGTAATCTGAGTAGTAGTAGCTCGACGAGTTGATTCCAACTTCAATTAGGATTGACAGCATCTTCAGCTCATTCTAAGTGGCTCCTTATCTTGGTAGCTACCTTCTGCAAATCAGCTTGAATCTCTATTCTAATTCGAATTGGTAGCTGCTAGGATTGGTACTTTGGTTCCATTTCTTGGGCAAAGTATAGCAGCTTGAATCTCTATTCCAATTCGAATTGGTAGCTGCTAAGCTTCGTACTTTGGTTCCATTGCTTGGGCAAACTAGAGTGTCTCCTCTGCTGAAGCTGCTATATGCTTCTTTAGAGCACATGCCTGCACACTAGGAGAGTACAAACCCAAGACATCTCTTCTGCTGGCTCAGGATTGCTCGTGCAGGTTTACAACTTCCTAGTAGGTCTTCTTAAGAGGACTGAAATTTTGAAACTTCGCATCAGTGTACTCCATGAAAGAATCTTGATCTGATTTCTCTGATGTTGAACACTGTAAGATAACACGGGTGAAATAGGTTCTTGCATTTTGACTACGATGTCCACATTGTAAAAGGTTCGAGGATCTTGCCACAATTCACAATTTAGTTCTGTTGTAGGCATCTTCGTTAGGACCATTCACTTCACTGTACCATGAACGAAACTACTTATTGACATTCGACAGTGATGATATCTTTGGAAGATTTATCTTATTTGTTTTTTGTTGATGTGTTTCTGTTATGCAGATATTCAAGCTGCAACAGAAGATGCAGGCTGTACAAGCTGGACAAGCAAAGGCATAGGCATCGGCATCCATTGCTAGCTGCATTCTACCAATTGCCCTCTGGTTTCTTGGTCTCTACAAGGTGAAATTGGTTGTCTGGTGTTTGCTCCCCTAAAAAGAGAGAGAAGTGTTTGGTGTTCTGAGATTGAGAAGTATTCAAGGTCTGTGTAGTGAGGGATGCTGTTTGGGACGATTCATGTAAAAGTATGGCATTCGATAGAAGATTTACACCTCTTCAGTGAATTAGCTTGTAGTGGTATCCTTGGACCAGCTTGTTGATGTATCATTGCATTTGTGCTATCTTTGCTTACCTTTCCTTTTGATGGATATCTTTGCTTCTCAGAATTGACTGTTTCTTGAAAAGGATGTCGAGCAGGGTTGTTTCAGGCCCCGTTTGGACGGGGCCTCAAACATATCGATCAAATTTTGCTGTAAATCAAGTACTGTAAATCAAGTAGCGACGGCTTAATTCGTTGCAATTCATGACTGGATACCTTGATACGGGTAACTAGTCTTCTTTTTTAGTTAGAGAAATACTTTTTAACGTCCAGAAGGAGGTAAGGACAGGAAGGCCGGCATGGGAAGAACAAAAATTGACGTGCATGCATGTGAATACAACGGTTGGTCTTGGGCATGCTCAAATTCCGAGTGCAGGTCTTGGGGCATGCGCAAATTCCGAGTGCATGCATGAGCTAGAGATAACCGTGGGAAGCATGGATTTGTCCTGTGCGTGAAACAAGAAGAGCCAGAAAAGGATGCGCCAACACAGAAAACCATCTACGTTAGGTTGATTTGGATTCCTTTCCTTTGTTATTCGTGCTTAAAAACCTTACCTAAGGAAGTCTGATTTGCTTCTGTTGCTATTACTTTTGATCCGATCATATGTTTTTTTATCTCATGATTCTCAGCTGTAACGTGCAAGCTTATAAGCACATACAGTTTTTAAGAGTTCTCTTTAGAACCGGATCTCTGTACAAAACTAGGCTGGCTTTTATTAGAAAGTTCAGTCTGTTTCTCATCTTTAGTTCGGGTGGGGCTTTATATACGTGTGTTAGCAAGCCACATAAAAGGCTAGGACCCTAGCCCTTGCAAGGTTAGATGTGATATTATTTTGTTGTTGAGTAAAAACTCTAGAAAAACACCGAGTTATGGCGACCAAGATTTATCTCTCGATTTCTTGTTGAAGCCGCCTAGGGTTTCTTCTTGCTGCGCGAATCAAGTTCTTGGACTTGAAGTGTGCATCAGAATTTGTGATTCTTAATTCTTCCAATTCGTGTCATATCAAGCGCATGACCGCCGCTGTTGCTATTGAGCTACTACCGCTGCTGCTGTTCGGAGGGAGGCCTAGACGTGCTGCCGCTGTTGATGGATCGATAGAGATCGCCAGTTTTTTTTGTACGAATAATCTATTTTCTATTCAAAATTACATAAATATATCCGTAGAAATTTTTTTTACAAAAATAGGTTCCAATCACCCCCTATTAGACGACTGGAGCCAATCGCCCAATAGAAGGCCGACAGAGTACCTGTCACCCTACCCTCGGGCGATTGTAGGCAGTCGCCCCCCCATTGGGTGACTTGCAGTGCAGTCGCCCCTCCTTTGTAACCCGTGAATTTTAAATGGCGACTGCACTAAATCCCCCGTGAATTTTAAATTTTGTCAATTTTGTAGTTTTTAACTGGGAAAAAATCTGCTGGAGTTGTAATAAAAGTTTATGTTCATTTTATGTTGTAGGTGCGTAAAAAATTTTGGGAATTTTTTTAGGAACGATTGACTATAGAACGATCGGTACATACGATGATAAGTGATATTTTGATGTTATTGAGAATTCGTGTGAGGAGAAACCAGCATGTTAATATTGTTAGATGACTTGATATGTGAATGATTGAATACGAAAAGACGAGATAATAGGCTTGTTTGGCATATAGGCAACGAGGTGTATGGTTGTGTAGGACCGAAATGGCAACAGAGGGGGGTGAATGGTGCCTTTAAAAATTAAAATCCTCCCCTCAAGTACTCACACAGCAGAAAAGAACTCACTGGAAGTCACAGATCGAGAAAAGAAATCAAATCCAGAGTAAGGAAAAATGCAGGTCGTTACTGCAAGCAGCGGTAGTACCATGAGATATAAGCGGTAGTACCTCTGAGCGGAACTACCGCTGTGTAAACTGCGGTAGTACCTTTGAGCGGTAGTACCGCTGTAAATCTAAGGTAGTACCTTTGAGCGGTAGTTCCTCTCGAGGAGAGGTAGTACCGCACCAAGAACAGCAAGCGTAGAGAAAGGGAAGTCTGAGAAATTCGCAAGATTCTTGGATTCTTGGCTTGAGAAACTTTGAGGATATCAAGAAAATACTCCCAGAAGGATAAGCCAAGAACCAATTTCAAGATTTCTAGAGAATCAAAAGGGAGACAAAACCCGAAAATACGAGAGGTTGCCCAAAATCCAAAATTCCATTCCAACTCGATCCTTTGGCCAAGAGGCTTTGTAGATATCTTAGCAATAGTTACTGGACTTCTACAAGCCAAGATTCAAGCCATCACAGAGAAGGAAATAAGATTTAAGGCAAAACCCTAGAAATGGGTCATGAAGAACAGAGAGACCCCAAAACCGAAATCCTGAGATTAAACTTGATTTGCTCTTGGGAAAACTTGATCAAATGACCTTGAGGCACTATCCCATCATAGAGCAACCCATTTCACACCTTATGGGCAAGAAACAACAAGAAATCAAAAATCTCAGAAATCAAGAACAGAGAGTATCAAGGAAAAAGCGCACGGAGAAAAACCTCAGATTTTCATTTCTTATTCAAAGATGAGTACACAGGAGTCCCGATACGTATGGACATTCGAACAAGATGAAAGATTACAAGACTCTCAACTCATCTATCCCTCTCAATCCTCAAGATCACCAAGAACACATCATGTTTCTTGGGAGGAATACACAGAGAAGGGAGGAGAACGTGGGAGACACTCCCTGCTGCCCACAACCACTCTCACCCACTAAAGCCTAAAGCAAAACAACCTCTCCAAAGGCTCTTTTGACTCTAGCAAACCCTAACTCTCTCCTAAACCCATGAGGAGACATGCAGCCCCTTATCTCTATTTATAGCCCTTGGCTAATGGGTCTCCAACCCGTTACACCGGCTAAATCTGAACGGAGCCCGCTCCCACTTGTGCAGCCTCGCGAAATCACCATTTCCCCCCTCCTGCACCTTCCGGGAAGCTTCCGCGCTCCTTGTCGTCCAAGTCTCGCAACCACCTCGAGTCTCCGCCGTCTTCGACACATCCCGACCGTTCTGACCTCAACGCCACCTGCGCCTAGTCCGGTCACCTCATGTCTCGCCACGACTCCGCCTCGACGTCCTACAGCCAATACAGACAAGAAATACATCACATAGCACCGCTCGATATGATGGAATAAACATATGCCCTAATTACACAAGCCACCCAAACCAAACTCAAATTTTATGCCCTCGACTGTACTGCGCACAAGACACGCTGTAGTACTGTCGGTTCCATCATGTAGTACCGCTTACGCGTAGTACCGCAATTGAACCTGCGGTAGTTCCGCTCAACCTAGGAGCAGCAGACCTGATCCATTTTCTAGATTTTCAGCACACGAGTCAATTACTCATCACAAACATGGGAGCACCTCTCACATGGTCTCTCAATCTCCCCTTGATGAGTATATTGACAAACACCGAAAAAAGCATAAAAGTTTGATTTGAAGAATCCAACATGGTCCAAAGAAGGGAATGAAACAAATGACCATGTCGACAGAAGAATCACTAGAGCAACTCAAGAAAGAGCAAATTGATCTCCAAAGCTCTAGAAAGATCCCAAAAGACTTTTTTCTCCAAAATTCTCCCCCTTTTGGCAATAAACACATCAAGGATGCACGAGAGAGAATATAACACATTTTGGATAAAATGACTGAAGTTTGTTTATTCTATTCACTTAGAGCCATGAGAATTATCCAAAATGACCATAAGGATTACATCAAGCCATAACACATAAATATGCTATCTAGATCATGATAAGATATGTATATGCCAGCTAAACCAAAGAGATGACAATCTGAAATGTAGTGTAATTTGTGAACAAGTCAAGTCATCAATAAGCAAAGTCTAGCTAGAGACATCCAAGGATGATGCAAGCCATGTCAATCAAGCTAAGCGGAACCAAGAATCTAATATTGAGTCCAAAACGGAGTGCTATACGCTCAAGAGTGAAACATTGGTTCAAGTACTTGATTCTTTTAATAACTTAAGCAAATTGAGCACAAATGATATTTTTCTTTTGGAACTTATGGTTGTTTTCAACCCATATTTTTATCATGTGCTAGATCTCAAGCCTTATGCGACTACTCCAAGCAAGAAGCTTAAGAAGATAGTCTTGGTCATCCAAAGCTCCCCCTGAGTTCATGCCTAGTGCAATGGCAAACCGTCTCATGAGAAAGGACTGGTGAGATCAGTTTTTTCGCACAAAAGAGATCTTTTTGCTTTTGAAATAATTGTACTGACCTGTGCATCATTAAGAGACTAAAATAGCTCAATCTAAGGCTCAATAGAGATTCAACGCTCAACTCAGCCTATTTGACATGGCATGGATCATAAAAGGAAAGCTCAAGAAAGACTAATCTCGAGTGCTAACATGACAAGTTTTAGTTTAAATTGAGCAAGTTTAATTAACTTATCATGGCAAAAGCTAGTTTACACATATGAAGTCATGATAAATCTAGCAAATAAGCATAAATCATGGCAAGATGTAAAGCATTTTAAGCATGTCATAACAGGATAATAATCAAGGCTCCATGTAGTTATATTACAATGCAGAAAGACATGCATAAAAATTCAGCTCCCCATCAACATAAAATGCAACTTTTAGTTCAAGTTGAGTTAGGTCAACGTTAAGATCTAGAAGTTCCCAAATGAACTCCCCATGAACCAAAGCAATAAAAACGAGAAGCTGGCAAAGAAAGATAAACATGCAGTCCTTAAAGCATAGATAAGATGTAGAGGATACTAATGGCTCAGACTGACTCTTATCTACCCCATATGACTCTGTGACGAACAAATGTCGAGAAAAACACACACTAGAGAGCAAACACGCGTGCCTCACCCGAGGGTGGCCCAACCCTCGCTAGAACCTACAAGAAGTGAGTGAGCTCAACCTAGTGAGATAAGAAACAGCTATCCTGAAAGCACAAGATAAGAGTAAGAAGTCTAAGCAACTCAAAGAAGAGACACACTCTAACCTATGCTGGAAGGACTAAACCCAATGCACCCACAAATGCAAAGTGCAATAGTAAGGAGATAAAAGCATAAATAATATGATAAAGCGAGAAAGCCCAAAGCTCCCCTCACAAGAGTCCATAAGGACAGACCACCCCAAGCTCTCCCCGCAGAGCTGAAAACCTAGAACTATCCAATGGCTTGGTGAAGATATCAGCGAACTGGTGCTCACTCTCCACAAACTGGAGCACGGTGTCACCCTTCTCTACATGGTCTCGAAGAAAGTGATATCTGATATCGATGTGCTTGGTCCGAGAATGCCGCTTGGTTCTTAGCAATGCTAATCGCGAAGTGTTATAGCGTAAGAGCGGAACACGATCGATAGCTAACCCAAAATCCCGCAGTCGAGACCATCCAGCACCTAGCTACAAAGAATCGGCTGCACAACATACTCGGCCTCGGCGGTGGACTGTGCAACACCGGACTGCATCTTCGAAGACCAGGAAACAAGAGAAGTGCCAATGAACTGGCAAGTACCCGAAGTGCTCTTCCTATCTATCCTACAGCCGGCAAAGTCTGCATCCGAAAAGGCTCTAAGGGATAGATAGGAGGAGGAAGAGTACCAGATACCGTAGTCAATGGTAGCTCGAAGGTACCGAAAGATGCGCTTCACCGCCTGGCGGTGAGACACGCGAGGAGAAGCCTGAAATCGAGCACATAGACACACAGAAAAGTGTATGTCCGGTCTCGAGGCAGTGAGGTACAAGAGAGAGCCAATCATACTTCTGAATTCCTTTTGATCAACTGGCTTGCCGTCCTCATCCGGGTCAAGTGCGGTCAGAGAAGCCATCGGAGTTGACACCGCTTTCCATCACTCATGTCAAAGCGTCTCAGGAGGTCTCGAGTGTACTTGCCTTGATGCAAAAAGGTACCCTCCCGAGTCTGCTTGATTTGGAAGCCAAGAAAGAAGGTCAACTCACCCATCATGCTCATCTCAAACTCGGTGCTCATGACATCCGAGAACTGTGAAACTAGAGCATGAGAAGAGCCGCCAAAGATAATGTCATCGACATAAATTTAGGCGACGGAAGGTCATTGCTGCCGTGAATGAACAAGGTCTTGTCAACTTTACCCATCTCGAAATCATGCCTCAAAAGATAGAACTTAAGCCTCTCATACCAAGCTCTAGGGGCTTGCTTAAGTCCATACAAGGCTTTGAAAAGCTTGTAGACATGGTTTGGGTATTTGGGGTTCTCGAAACCTGGAGGCTGTCTCACATAAACTTCTTCCTCAATAAACCCATTGAGGAATGCACTCTTGACGTCTATCTGGTAAAACTTGAAACCCTTAGAAGCTGCGAAGGCAAGCAGAATTCTAATGGCCTCAAGTCTAGCTACAGGGGCAAAGGTCTCCTCAACTGGACCTCAACCCGGGAGAACCCCGAGCTACCGCCTAGCCTTGTTTCAATAACCACACCATCCTCACTCGCTTGTTCTTGAACACCTACTTAGTCCCGATGATATTGTGACCTCGTGGGGGCTCAACAAGCGACCAGACCTTGTTTCTCTCGAAATTCTCTAACTCCTCATGCATGGCATTTACCCAAGACTCGTCAGATAGAGCACGACAAACGTCCTTAGGCTCAAATGAGGCAACGAAAGCAGAGTGGAGACAGAAGAGTGACATGCTGGACTTTGAGCGTGTGACTCGCTCAAAGAGGTCTCCAATCATCTCGCCGAAGGATGAGCTCGGATATGTCTAGGAGATCCGAATAAGATGAAGAAGTGGCCTCACCTCGTGAGTGACGGGTAGGAACAGAGCCACTAGCTCCGTAAAGCGAAAGGCAGGGCGATCTCCTTGAGGTGCGGTGGAAGAAGGCACCTCAAGGGGTGGATGAGGGATCGGATCGTAGACAACCCTCGTCTCCATCGTCCTCATCATCCACGAAGATGGTCTCGATCGCTCTAAAGAACTCGAGATGTCGGGCCTAGTCCCTGACCGCCTCATCGAAAGTCACCTCACGGTCTCTACCATTTTACTAGACTCGCAGCCCAGCACCCTATAGGCCCGCCAAGAAGTCGAGTAGCCTAGAAAGAGTCCATCACAAGAACGTGACTCGAACTTATCTAGGTTCCCTGACTTGAAATAAAGCACTTGCAACCAAATACACGGAAATGAGAAACACCGGCTTTCGCCCATATCTCACTCGTAAGAGGTGCGGTGCAAGTGTGCCCGAGAAAACTCGTCGAAATATGGCACGCGGTGGCTATAGCCTCACCCAAAACTTCCGCGTGTAGAGTATTCATCGAGCATCGTCCCGGCTATCTCGACCAAGGTACGGTTCTTCCTCTCCACGACGCCATTCTCATTGGGGACGTGCGGAGAAGAGAACCGGTGCTCTACACTGCCTCATCACGTAACCTCTTAAAGTAGGAATTCTTGAACTCCGTGACAATGTCATCGCGGATCGCTCATGAGGCACCTAGAAGCTCAACAGAAAGCCTCACCAAAAGACCTCGAAAATGTGAAACGCCTCATCCTTCGAGGCTAAGAAAACACCCAAGAGTACCTCGAATAGTCATCGACCACAACAAGAACGCACCACTTCCCTCCCGCCGATCGCACTCGAGCCGATCCAACTGTGTCCATGTGGAGCAATGTCCCGTGCATCGGTCATAGTAATTGTGACCGGAGCATGAGAAGCGGCAACCATCTTGCCGTGCCGGCATGGAGCGCAAACAAGATCTTTGAAGTTTCGGCAGACCACGAATGAGATCGTGACCGCTAACTCGAGTCAAATGGTCAAATCCAATATGACCAAGTCTCCTATGCCGAAGGAAAGGTCGCGGACTCGAAGCAAGCAAACAACGGAGAGGATCACCGAAGACTCGGAGAAATCAGCACGAAGATCCTCCCAAAACGAGAAATCCATAAACCGGACTACCAAGAATCAAGAATTTTACGCTTGTTTTCTTAAAGCTCACCTCGAAATCGTCATCGGTAAGCTGAGATACTGAAAGCAAATTGTACTGCAGCTTACTAACCAAGGCAACATCTTTTAAAATAAATGAATCATTAATGCGCACTGTACCTTTGGCGATGACATGCCCAGACGAAGCGTCTCCGAAGGTGATCGTCTCATCACCTGGAGCACGGGCAAGGGAAGAAAACCAACGGGAGTCTCCGGTCATGTGTCGTGAACACCCGGAGTCTACGAGCCAAACCTTTCCCTTCCCTGCCCGGCGAACCTGAGTCAAACAGAGAGTAAAGTCTCAGTACTGGAGTAAATCAAGAGTGATTTTGGCACCTAATACTGAGTAACACGTCGAGCAGACGACTGACCTCTATCTACCCTACGCTCTCTGTCACCCAAAGAAGAAGAAGGTCTGTGGCAGACTGGTCGTTGTTCGGGTCCGACTGCTACGGAAGAGCGAGTCTGAGCACCCAAGAACATGTCGATCACGCCAGCGTAGGCATCTCGATGGGGAAAGCGAGATCTACCATCAGAACGGCGGAAGTCACGACTAGAGGGAGCATGAGGACGAAAAATAGAAAACTCGGAAGAACCAAGTCCTCGATGCTGCCCAAAGCTACCAACAGTAGCAAGCCTAGACCTCGTGTTGGTCTTAGGTGCACTCAAGGTCTGGGGCTGACCCTGAATACGCCTAAGAGACACAACACGGTCTCTTCGCGCGATCTTGGCGCGCTTGAAGCAATGGTCAAACAAATGCCCATCCTTCTGACAGAAGGTGCAATGATACTTCGCCTTCTGAGGGGTTGAAGTAGCATGAGATGGCTTCGCCTTCTGAGAGGCCGGTCAGCGGTGAAATCACCTTGTCGCCGTAAATCCCTTAGACAAGGCCCGCTGATTTAAATTGAACTTTGTTGTGAGAGATCATGTGGAGATGATCCCATCTTTATGATGAGTAATTGACTCTTGGTTGAAGGAAAATTGAGTTTGTTTTGGGCTTTTATTGCAAAGTCTTAATTCAGTCGAAATGAAGTCGTACGACTTGTCCTCGCTCGCACGACCATGTAGGATGCCATACGACCACGCTTGGTCGTGGTCGAATTTCGCTCGAGAGCGCACGACCACGCTGAGGTGTTCTCGGCAAACCGACGGTGGTCGGAAGGCGCACGACCACGCTGGCGCATATCGGGTGGCGTCGACCACATTGCCGAGTATCGGGTTCGGTAGAGCAACGACGAGTTCTTTGGCCGTGGTCGGAAGGGTTTACGACCACGCTGGCAATTGGGAACGCTCGATCACGCCAGCGCTCGAGCTCACCACGCTATGAGCCCTCGTAAGATTTGACCGTGGTCGGCACTCGGCGCTAGGGTTTACGACCACGCCAGGGATCGAGCCTCGACCACGCTGGGCGGTCGGCGTTCGACCACTTTGGCCGTGGTCGGTGGGCGCCACGACCACGCCAGGGAGATCGGGGCCTCGACCACGCTAGGGAAAGGAGCCACGACTACGCTGTGGCACTCGGTGGTGCGACCGCGTTATGCGCCGGAGAGCTATGACCACGTTAGCGAGAATTGAACGTGGTCGAAACCGCGTTCGACCACGTTATCGGTTGGATGACCGTGGTCGTGCGGGATCACTAAAATTGGTCGTGAGGGTGCATTTCATGTCCGATTACGGTGAGGTTTGGTCGGTTGGGTTCTTTGTGATGTCATGGACCATGTGGACTGGTTTGTTCACTATTTTGACAAGGTTTGGTAAAGTCTATTTTCTGTGGAAAAGACTTGAGCTCGGTTTGAGCTGAGCAGTTTGTGTTTTGCAAGATGGATCAGTGCTATGTGATGGTTTTGCTTGTCTTGTGGCTGCAGGACTTGAGCTATTTCATGGTGAGGCGTGGGAGGACCGGACTAGGCACGGGAGGTGTTGAGGTCCGACGGCCGGAGACGCCAAGATGATCGAGGTGGTGAGGTGGTTGCGGCCGGAGACGAGGAACCGAGCTGGAACTGCCAGAGCCGAGCACGACGGGCAACAACGAGGAGGACCGGGACTAGGCTCAGGGAGGAGCTGAGGTCCAGACGGTCAGGAGGTTGGGTGCGGTCGTGTGCGGCGGAATAGACCGAGACTAGACTCTGGAGGAGCTCGGAGTCCGATCGGTCGGTTGCAGTCTTGGGAGACATGTCTTGGTGAGGCTTAGAGAGGTCGGGACTAGACATAGGAGATGTTGAGGTCCAGAACGACGTGGAAGCCAAGAGGACGTGGTCTTGCCCGAGTGGTGTAACCGAAAAACAGCAAGGCATGAGGAGGAAGCTTGGGAGGTCAAGGGCATTTTGGAGAAATGCCAAAGCCTCGCAAAGGAAGCTGTGTCCTCGGGAAAGCACTGGAGTTGGTGGTGCTATTGGGCAAAGCAAAGGAGCCGTTGCACCGGGTAATGGGCAAAGCACCGGAGGCCTGCAGCACTGGACTCTCTCAGAACGGTGGTCTGTTGAGACCCGTTAGCGTGTGAGACTATAAATAGAGAGGTTAGGTCTCGTGAGCGATGAGAGGTTGTCCCCTGAGTGCTCTGAGTGTTCCTCTCTATCTTGTGTGAGTTATCTCTGGGTAAGAGCATGGATGCTCGTGTACCTCCGATGGAGTGGTTGTAGAAACCTCCATGTGCAATAGAAAAGATTGGATTCATCTCTTTGTATCCTTCTCAGTTTTTGTTCTTGAGATGATTTCTTTGATCCGCTTTGCCCTCTCTGTGTTCTTTCGATCATATGTGTTTTGTCCGAGAGTTGGCTTGTGCTTCACTTGCTCAGATCGGAAGTTATTTTACTACCGCCATAAGATCATTCCCGAGAGCAAAGCGAAATCAGAGAAAACCGAGTTCGTGGTTCTGCCACCGAGCTCTCTGCTTCGCCGACTTTGGTTTTCTCCTCTTCTGTTGTAAAGACTTTGGAGGTTCTTGGTATTTTTACTTCCAGAGATCTTGTACGAACTAAGTTTCAAGTTTCATTCATTTTGGATCTCTGTGCAAAAAGATCTCTAAATTCTTGCTCCTCGGTCGTGCGCCTGACAACATAGTATTTCCTGTATACGTTCTGTTGTCGGATAGGCAGCCTATTTGACCACGCAGTCTTTGGTCTTTTCGACCACGCCTGATTTCCAGGGGCCCATCTATTCTAGCTTTCGACCACACAGTAGTATCTCTCTGTTGTCGGTTGATCGACTACGGCATAAGTTTTCTGGTTCGGTTTTCGCCAGTGTTATCTTCTTTACGGTCGCTCGACCTGCCCGTATAGCGGTGGTCGTGCGTGTGCTGGTCTGTTCTCACCCCATACGACCACGGTCAAAACCCGACACGCTTTCACGATTACGACTACGGTTGTCTTGATTCACGACTTCTTGTTTTATTGTTGCTGTGTTCGGTTGAGCTTTGTTTTTCTGACTTCTTAGCTCTCTAGCTAAAGGAGAAGGAGAACTTGGAGAGGAAGTTTTTAAGGCATCATTCACCCCCCCCTCTGTTGCCATTTCGGTCCTTCAATTGGTATCAGAGCCGGTTAGCTCTTCTTGATAGATCTTTAACCGGTCTCAAGAGCCATGGCGACAGACAAGTACTCGACCAAGCCCCCGATCTTTGATGGGATGGATTTTCCATTCTGGAAGAGCCGGATGGAGACCTACATCCGAGCTCGTGGCTACGCCATTGGCGAAAGGTCAAGGTCCATTCGTTGTTCCCTACCGATGAGAACATCAATGCCGGAATATGGTCGATGTTGAGGCTAACGCAAGAGCGAGGAACATCATTGTTCGTGGTTTGAGTAGAGCGAGTTTGATCGCATCTCTCACCGACGTCGACCTTGATATTTGGGTGACCCTCAATGCTTACCATGAGGGCACCACCCAAATAAAGACGGTGCGACAAGACCAGCCTCAAGCGCGACTATAGCAAATTTGAGATGCTTGCTGGTGAGTCCCTAGACGAGTGCTTTTCACGCTTTCACAAGATTTTGAGCAATCTCCGAGCGGTCGGTCTCACATACTCCGACTCGGATAACGCTCGACAGATGCTTTCAGACTCGATCTTCGGGTTTGGGAGATGAAGGTGACTACCATCAAGGACACCACGGACCTCTCGACCTTGACTCTTGATGCGCTTTACTCGCCTCAAGACTCACGAGATTGACATAGTCTCTCGCCGGTCAAGTCACAATCGATGGCTCTAGTCACGGATCCCACTGGCCTCGGTTCTTCTGCCGATTCTCTTTATGGGTTCTCCTAGCGGCTCTCGTGATGTAACGATGATCGCTAGAGCAGCTAGAGGATGAACAATGGCCCTCCTAGCTCGGAAGTTCTCCCATGCTTACAAGAGAAGGAGGATGGAAAAGAAGAGGACCAAGATTTGCTTTGAGTGTGGTGGCCCCAACCACATTCGAGCAAACCGTCCCAAGTTGGGGAAAGGCAAAGTCGACTACGGCGGTTCCAAGCAAGAACGACTACTCCGACAAGAACCGCAACAAGAAGGCCCCAACTCCGACGCAAGGAAAGAAGCTGTTCGCAACTTTGGGAAGGCCAAGCTCTTCCACCGCGTCCTCGCCGCCTTCGACGACCTCGACCTCGACGAGGTGGAGGGATGGAGCGACGACGACGGGACGGGTGATCAAGAACCCAAGAGCGACGACTTCTCCCAAGATGTGCTTCATGGCCCTCGAGGGCGAATCGAGCGACAATGAGCTGCATCTCAACTCGGACGAGGTATGCCCCACCTATGACCGACTTAACCATGCTTTTCTTAAGCTAGGTGGATTTCATGCTAGAGCTAAGGCTAGGTGTACCGAGTTAGAGAAGGAAGTAGCTAGACCGTCACGGAGCTTACTTCACTTACATCCGCTCCTCCCGTGACGATCGTGATACATCTTGTGCCTTGCTTGGAGACATGGAGAAACTAAGGACCTCTCATGCTAGTCTCCCTCACGAGCTTGATGAGATTAAGGTGGAGAATGTTAGTCTACTTGTCGAGTTAGAGATGAGTAGGATAGCGCTTGCTTTACCTACTATTGTTGAGACTACTTGCACCTCATGTGAGGATAAGGACAATGCCTTTAGAGGTCTTTATACCATGCTCCCGGATCTCTCGAGACTTGCGAAAGTTGTAACAATTTGAAGATGAACCTAAACAGGCAGATCATAAAATTCTTGAATTACAAGCTTTTCTTCTTGAGCCTATTGCTTCATGTGTGAATTGTCCTAAGCTTACTGCCGAACTTGAATCGTCTCCAAACAGTTTCAAGATATGATTGATCATGATAGGAAGTTAGCTCAGTTTGCTTCTAAGGACCCTGTTAGCTCACCATGCATTAATTGTAACAAACTAAAATCTGACTTGATTGCATTGAATGAGAAATGTGTGAAGCTAACTAAGGACCTTCTAGAGAAGCCACCTTGTGCTTGTAATGTGATTGTGAAGAAGGGGAGAAGCCCGGCAAGGTAGAGACGCCAGCGATGCGAACCAATGCTAGCGGTGGGATCCGTCCCTTCTACGTCGGTGTGCGTGCACAAGCCGCCTTCCCTCTCTTGTTGGTCGCTCTCCCGCCTCCCTTACCTTCTGCTTTCTCCTCCCCTTGCTCTTCTTGCACCTCTCTCTTTCGGGAGTGTCGGTACCTTATGAACACTCGAGAAATTTGTAGGAGGTAAGAAGGATCTCAATCTTATTCTAGACCAATCAAAAATTTGCAAGTTCAAACAGGGTCTAGGATATAATTTCCGTGAGGATGTGAGAAAACATCCACCGTCGTGCTCAGACCCATAGCCGCAGTGTGATCGAGGTCAAGCCCAAGAACAAGAAAGTTCAATTTAGATCGTGGGCTTTGTCCAAGGGATTTCGACGCAAGGTGATTTCACCGCAGCCGACCTCTCGGAAATGGCCATCTCATGCTACTTGACCCCTCGGGCGGTATCATTGCACCTTCAATCGGGATGGGCATCTGATTGACCAATGCTTCAAGCGCCAAGATCGCGCCAAGAGACCGTGGCCGAGTCTCTTAGGCGTATTCGTGGTCGGCCCTGCACCTTGAGTGCACCTAAGACCAACACGAGGTCTAGGTTTGCTACTGTTGGTAGCTTTGGGCAGCACCGAGGACTTGGTTTTTCTGAGTCTTCTGTTTTTCGTCCTCGTGCTTCCTCGGTCGTGACTTCCGCCGTCCCGAGGGTAGATCTCGCTTTTCTCATCGAGATGCCTACCCGCGGCGTGATCGACTGTTGTCGGCACCGACTCGCTCGTCCGTGCGGGGCCAGACTCAAAGAATGCCTTCAGTGTCTGCTCATAGACCTTCCTTCTTTGAGCGACGGAGAGTGTAGGGTAGTTAGAGGTCGGTCGTGTGTGACTACTTCTTACGCCGACGTGTGACTCAAGATTGGGTTCCAAAATCTATCTTGATTTATCCCAAGATCGAGACTTTGCTCTCTGTTGACTCGTGTTCCCGGTGGAAGGGAAAGGTTTGGCTCAGACTCGGGTGTTCACGACACATGACCGGAGATTCACGCTGGTTTTCTTCCCTAGCGAGCTTCGGTGATGAGACTATCACCTTTGGAGATCTATTTGAGCGAGTCACACGCTCCAAGTCCGGGCGTGTCACTTTTCTCTCCCACTGCCTTCGTAGCTTCTTTTGAGCCCAAGGACGTTTGCCATGCTTTATCTGACGAGTCTTGGGTCAACGCCATGCATGAGGAGCTAGAGAGTTTCGAGAGAAACAAGGTCTGGACGCTTGTTGAGCCCCCTCGAGATCACAATTTCATTGGAACCAAATGGGTGTTCAAGAACAAGCAAAGTGAGGATGGGGTAGTCATTCAAACAAGGCTAGACTGGTTGCAGGGGTACTCCTGTGTTGAGGGTCCGGACTTGAGGAGACCTTTGCCCCATGGCTCGCCTTGAGGCCATTAGAATTCGCTTGCCTTTGCAGCTTCTAAGGGTTTCAAGCTTTACCGATGGACGTCAAGAGTGCCTTTCTCAATGGCTTCATTGAGGAAGAAGTCTATGTCGAACGACCTCCGTGTTTCGAGAACCCCAAATACCCTAGTCATGTCTTCAAGCTTTCCAAAGCATTGTATGGACTTAAGCAAGCCCCTAGAGCTTGGTATGAGAGGATTAAGTCCTATCTATTGAGACATGATTTTGAAATGGGTAAAGTTGACAAGACCTTGTTCATTCGCGGCTTGGCAATGACCTTCCGTCGCCTAAATTTATGTCGATGACATTATCTTTGGTGGCTCTTCTCATGCTCTAGTGTCACAGCTTCTCGGATGTCATGAGCACCGAGTTTGAGATGAGCATGATGGGTGAGTTGACTTTCTTCCTTGGCTTCCAGATCAAGCGAGACTCGGAGGTACCTTCTTGCATCAAGGCAAGTACACCGTGACCTCCCGAGACGCTTCGACATGAGTGATGGAAAGCGGTGTCAACTCCGATGGCTTCTACTACCACACTTGACCCGATGAGGACGGCGAGCCAATTGATCAAAAGAGTTCAAGTATGATTGGCTCTCTTGTACCTCACTACCGAAACCGAACATACACTTTTCTCGTGTCTTTGTGCCCGCCTTTGCTTCTCTCACGTATCTCACCGCCAAAGTGAAGCGCATCTTCGGTACCTTCGAGCTACCATTGACTATGGTATCGGTACTCTTCCTCATCCTGCTCATCCCTTAGAGCCTATTCGGATGCGACTTTGCGGTACTGAGGATAGATAGGAAGAGCACCGCACCGCCAGTTCATTGGCACTTCTCTCGCTTCTTGGTCTTGAGGAAGCGATCCGGTGCATGCCCACCGCCGAGGCCGAGCACGTTGTCGCACCGGCTTGTAGCCAAGTGCTTTGGATGGTCTCGACTCTCACGGGACTTTGGGTTAGCTATCGATCGTGTTCCGCTCTTTTGCGATAACACGCCTGCGATTAGCATTGCTAAGAACCCAGTCGCAAAGACTCTGACCAAGCACATCGATATCGATATCATTTTCTTCGAGATAATGTAGAGAAGGGTGACATCGTGCTCGGCCAGGAGAGTGACCACCAGTTGGTGATATCTTCACCAAGCCTTTGGATAGCACGAGGTTTTCACTCTGCTGGGAGAGCTTGGGTGGTTTGTCCTTACGGACTATTGTGAGGGGGAGCTTTGGGCTTTACTGCTTTATCATATTAATTGTGCTTCTGTATCCTTACTGTTGCATCGCATTTTCAGGGTGCATTGGGTTTAGTCCTTCTAGCATAGGTTAGAGTGTGTCTCTTGCTGAGTTGCTTAGACTTCTTGCTCTTATCTTGTGCTTTCGGGATAGTGTTTCTTATCTCACTAGGTTGAGCTCACTCACTTCTTTTAGGTTCTAGCGAGGGTCGGGCCACCTTCTGCAGATGGATACGTGTTTGCTCTCTAGTGTGTGTTTTACGGTCGGCTATTAGTCCCGAGTCATATGGGGTAGATGAGAGTCGATCGAGCCATAGTATCCTCTATATCTTATCTATGCTTTAAGGACTGCCTGTTTTCGTGATTCATTTGCCAGCTTCTCGTTTTATTGCTTTGGTTCAGGGGGAGTTCATTTGGGAACTTCTAGATTTTAATGTTGACATAACTCAACTTGAACTGAAAGTTGCATAAATTGTTAAAAGGGAGTTGGATGTTCTTCTTTGTATTTGTAACATAACTTAATGGAGCCTTGATTATTATCCTTTCATGACATGTTTTCATTATATTACATCTTGCCATGATTTATGCTCCATTGCTAATTTGATCATGACTTTATATGTGTAGTCAAGTCTTTGCCATGATAGGTTAATTAAAATGCTAAATTTTGACCTAACTCATGTCATGTTCATATTTGAGACTAGTCAGCTTTGTATTATCTTTTTATGATTCTTGCCATGTCAAATAGGTCGAGTTGAGTCTTGAATCTTAGTTGAGCAATAGATTGAGCTATATAGTTTCTTGATGACACAAAAGTTAGTACAATCTATTAAAAGCAAAAGATCTCTTTGTGCGAAAAACCGATCTCACCAATTCCTTCTCATGAGACGGCTTGCCATTGCACAAGGCATGAACTCAGGGGAGATTTGGATGACCAAGATCATTTCCTTAAGCTTCTCGCTTGGAATGATCACATAAGGCTTGAGGTCTAGCACATGACAAAAATATGATTGAAAACAATCATGAGATCTCTAAAAGAAAAATGTCATTTATGCTCAATTGCTAAAATTTCAAGTGTACCTAAACAAATGTATCATTCTTGAATAAATAGCACTCTAGTTGGCTCAACACTAGCTTCTCGATTCCATTTAGCTCATTGACATGGCTTGCATCATTTGTGGATATCATTAGCTAGACTAAAATCTTGTTTGACTTGACTTGCTAAGCACTTCAAATTTAAAAAAAATCAGATTATACCTTCTGTTAGCTTAGCTTCTCTTTACATACATAGTCATGATCTTTGTAGCATACTTGTATGTTATGGCTTGTGTAATACATTTGGTCATTTTGATAATTCTCATGGCTCGCATACTTTGAATAATCAAATCACCATTCCATCCATCATTTTGACTTATTCTCTTGCATACTTGATGTGTTTATTGCCAAAAGGGGAGAATAGATTGGAGAAAAGAGAAATTTCTTTACTCGAACTTGCTAGAGCTTTGGAGATCAATTTGCTCTTTATTCCTTTACTCTAGTGTTCTCTCCGTCGACATGGTCATAATTTTATTTTCATTCTTTGGACCATGTCGCCTTCTACAAACTCAACTTCTTATTTCACGGTGTTTGTCAATATACTCATCAAGGGGAGATTGAGAGATCATGTGGAGATGATCCCATCTTTATGATGAGTAATTGACTCTTGGTTGAAGGAAAATTGAGTTTGTTTTGGGCTTTTATTGCAAAGTCTTAATTCGGTCGAAATGAAGTCGGTACGACTTGTCCCCAGCTCGCACGACCATGTAGGATGCCATACGACCACGCTTGGTCGTGGTCGAATTTCGCTCGTGAGCGCACGACCACGCTGAGGTGTTCTCGGCAAACCGCGGTGGTCGGAAGGCGCACGACCACGCTGGCGCATATCGGGTGGCGTCGACCACATTGCCGAGTATCGGGTTCCACCGAGCAACGACGAGTTTTTGGCCGTGGTCGGAAGGGTTTACGACCACGCTGGCAATTGGGAACGCTCGATCACGCCAGCGCCAAGCTTCACCACGCTATGAGCCCTCGGAAGATTTGACCGTGGTCGGCACTCGGCGCTAGGGTTTACGACCACGCCAGGGATCGGAGCCCCGACCACGTTGGGCGGTCGGGCGTTCGACCACTTTGGCCGTGGTCGGTGGGCGCCACGACCACGCCAGGGAGATCGGGGCCTCGACCACGCCAGGGGAAAGGAGCCACGACTACGCCAGGCACTTTCGGTGGTGCGACCGCGTTATGCGCCGGAGAGCTATGACCACGTTAGCGAGAATTGAACGTGGTCGAACCGCGTTCGACCACGCTATCGCTGGATGACCGTGGTCGTGCGGGATCACTAAAATTGGTCGTGAGGGTGCATTTCATGTCCGATTACGGTGAGGTTTGGTCGGTTGGGTTCTTTGTGATGTCATGGACCATGTGGACCGGTTTGTTCACTATTTTGACAAGGTTTGGTAAAGTCTATTTTACGTGGAAAAGACTTGAGCTCGGTTTGAGCCGAGCGGTTTGTGTTTTGGCAAGATGGATCGGTGCTATGTGATGGTTTTGCTTGTCTTGTGGCTGCAGGACTTGAGCTATTTCATGGTGAGGCGTGGGAGGACCGGACTAGGCACGGGAGGTGTTGAGGTCCGAGACGGTCGGAGACGCCAAGATGATCGAGGTCGGTGAGGTGGTTGCGAGCCGGGAGACGAGGAACCGAGCTGAACTGCCAGAGCCGAGCACGACGGGCAACAACGAGGAGGACCGGACTAGGCTCGGGGAGGAGCCGAGGTCCGACGGTCGAGGTTGGGTGCGGTCGTGGCGGCGGAATAGACCGAGACTAGACTCGGAGGAGCTCAAGTCCGATCGGTCGGTTGCAGTGTACGGGAGACATGTCTTGGTGAGGCTTAGAGAGGTCGGGACTAGACATAGGAGATGTTGAGGTCCGAACGACGTGGAAGCCAAGAGGACGTGGTCTTGCCCGAGTGGTGTAACCGAAAACAACAAGGCATGAGGAGGAAGCTTGGAGGTCAAAGGGCATTTTGGAGAAATGCCAAAGCCTCAAAGGAAGTCGTGTCCTCTGGGAAAGCACTTGGAGTTGGTGGTGCTATTGGGCAAAGCGGTGGAGCCGCTACACGGGTAATGGGCAAAGCACCGGAGGCCCGCAGCACTGGACTCTCTAGAACGGTGGTCTGTTGAGACCCGTTAGCGTGTGAGACTATAAATAGAGAGGTTAGGTCTCGTGAGCGATGAGAGGTTGTCCCCGAGTGCTCGAGTGTTCCTCTCTATCTTGTGTGAGTTATCTCGGTAAGAGCATGGATGCTCGTGTACCTCCGATGGAGTGGTCAGAAACCTCCATGTGCAATAGAAAAGATTGGATTCATCTCTTTGTATCCTTCTCGCTTTTGTTCTTGAGATGATTTCTTTGATCCGCTTGCCCTCTCTGTGTTCTTTCGATCATATGTGTTTTGTCCGAGAGTTGGCTTGTGCTTCACTTGCTCAGATCGGAAGTTATTTTACTACCGCCTAAGATCATTCCCGAGAGCAAAGCGAAATCAGAGAAAACCGAGTTCGTGGTTCTGCTTTGGAGCTCTCTTTCGCTTTTCGACTTTGGTTTTCTCCTCTTCGTTGTAAAGACTTTGAGGTTCTTGGTATTTTACTTCCGAGATCTTGTACGAACTAAGTTTCAAGTTTCATTCATTTTGGATCTCGTGCAAAAGATCTCTAAATTCTTGCTCCTCGGTCGTATACCGACAACATAGTATTTCTGATACGCTACATTGTCGGATAGGCGACCTTTATTTGACCACGCAGCCTTTGGTCTTTTCGACCACGCCTGATTTCCAGGGGCCCATCTATTCTAGCTTTCGACCACACAGTAGTATCTCTCTGTTGTCGGTTGATCGACTACGACATAAGTTTTTCGGTTCGGTTTTCGCCGTGTTATCTTCTGCTTCGGTCGCCGACTGCTCTGTAGCGGTGGTCGTGCGTGTGCTGGTCTGTTCTCACCCCATACGACCACGGTCAAAACCCGGCACGCTTCACGATTACGACTACGGTTGTCTTGATTCGACTTCTTGTTTTATTGTTGCTGTGTTCGGTTGAGCTTTGTTTTTCTGACTTCTTAGCTCTCTAGCTAAAGGAGAAGGAGAACTTGGGGAGGAAGTTTTTAAGGCATCATTCACCCCCCCCTCTGTTGCCATTTCGGTCCTTCATGTTGTTCTTGGGCTTGACCTCAATCACACCTGCGGCTACGGGTCTGAGCACGACAGGTGGATGCTTCCTCACATCCTTACGGAAATCATATCCTAGACCTAATTGAACTTGCAAATCTTTGATTGGTCTAGAATAAGATTGAGCTTCTTCTTCCCTCCTACAAATTTCTCGAGAGTGTTCATAAGATACTGACACTCCCGAAAGAGAGAGGTGCAAGAAGAGCATGGTGGGGCGGAGACAGCAGAAAGTAAGGGAGCAGAAGAACAACCAATAGCAGAGGGAAGACTGGCTTGCGCACGCACAGCCGACTTAGAAGGGACGATCCCCATCGCTAGCAGGTTGGTTCACGTCGCTAGGCGTCTCTACCTTACCCGGCTTCTCCCCCTTCTCCACAATCACACTACAAGCACAAGGTGGCTTCTCTAGTAGGTCCTTAGTTAGCTTCACACATTTCTCATCCAATGCAATCAAATTAGATTTTAGTTTGTTACAATTAATGCATGGTGAGCTAACAGGGTCCATAGAAGCAAACTGAGCCAACTTCAAGCTCAGCAGTCAGTTTAGGACAATTCACACATGAAGCAATAGGCTCAAGTAGAAAAGTTTGTAATTCAGCAATTTTATGATCTGCCCGTTTTAGGTTCATCTTCAAATTATTACAACTTTCACAAGTCTCGGGCAGATCGAGAAGCATAGTGTAAAGACCTCTAAAAGCATTGTCCTTATCCTCACATGAGGTGCAGGGAGTAGTCTCAATAGTAGATGAAGGAACAACAATCCTAGTCATTTCTAGTTCAAAAGCGCACTAACATTCTCCACCTTAAGAATATCTAGCTCAGATGTCACACTATCATAAGAAGTCCCTAACTTCTCCATATCACCAATCAAAGCAGGGCATGTATCACATTCGTCACGGGAGGGAGCAGATATAAGTGAAGTAAGCTCCGTGATGCTCTATCTACTGTTCTCCAACTCGCTACATCTAGCTTTAGATCTAGCATGAAATTTACCTAGCTTAAGAAAGGCATCATTGTCGGTCGACGATGGGTATACCTCGTCGGAGCGGACTAGAGCTCGTTGTCGCTAGTTCGCCTCGAGGCCATGAAGCACATGCCGAGAAGTCGTCGCCGCCTTTGGGGTCTTGGTCACCCGTCCCATCGTCGTCGCTCCATCCCTCCACCTCGCTGAGGTCGAGGTCGTCGAACGCGGAGAGGACGCGGTGGAAAAGCTTCTTGGCCTTCCCAAAGTCGCGGAACTTCTTCTTGCCTTGCGTCTGAGCTGGAGGCTTCTTGTTGCGGTTCTTGTCGGTGTAGTCATTCTTGCCCGAATCGCCGTAGTCGTTCTTGCCCTTCTCCGACTTGGGGCTTGTTCAAATGTGGTTGGGGCCACCACACTCGAAGCAAATCACGAGTCCTCCTCTCTTCCGTCCCTCCTTCTCTTGTAAGCATGAGAAAATTTGCGAGAAAGAGAGCCAATCGATCATCCGCAGTCGCTCTAACCGATCATCGCCACGCCACGAGAGCAAGCAAGGGAGAAACCGCAAATCAAATCAGAAGAGGGGCCCGAAGAAGAAACGAGATCGGTGACCAAGGCCATCGACTGTGACTTCGACCTACGAGAGACAACGTCAATCTCGTGAGTCTTGAGGCGTGAGTATAGCGCGTCAAGAGTCAGGGTCGAGAGGTCTGTCGTGTCTTTGATGGTGGTCACTTTCATCTCCCAGACACACAGATCGAGTGCAGTGAGCATCTGACGAGCGTTGTCCGAGTCGGGGTACGTGAGGCCGACCGCTCGGAGGTTGCTCAAGATCTTGTGGAAATGCGCAAAACACTCATCAAGGGACTCGCCAGCGAGCATTTCAAACTTGTTGTAATCTCGCTTGAACTGGTCCTGTCGCACCGTATTTATTTGGGTGGTGCCCTCATGGTAAGCATTGAGGGTCGCCCAAATATCGAAGGCGGACGAAAGACGAGATATGCGGTCAAACTCACTACGACTCAGGCCCTGGCTTATGATGTTCCTTGCCTTAGCGTTTGCCTCAACGTCAGCCATGTTTCCGGCATTGACGTCCTCATCGGCAGGAACAACAAACCGAACCTTTACCTTTCGCCAGATGGCGTAGCCCTGAGCCTGGATGTAGGTCTCCATCCGACTCTTCCAGAAGGGATAGTCCATCCCATCGAAGATTGGGGGCTTGGTCGAGTACTTGTTCGTCGCCATGGCTCTTGAGACCGGTTAAGATCTATGAGGAAGAGCTAACCGATTCTGATACCAATTGTAGGACCGAAATGGCAACAGAGGGGGGGTGAATGGTGCCTTCAAAAATTAAAATCCTCCCCTCAAGTACTCACACATCAGAAAAGAACTCACCGGAAGTCACAGATCGAGAAAAGAAATCAAATCCAGAGAGTAAGCAAAACCCTAGAAATGGGTCATGAAGAACAGAGAGACCCCAAAACCGAAATCTTGAGATTAAACCTGATTTGCTCTTGGAAAAACTTGATCAAATGACCTTGAGGCACTATCCCATCATAGAGCAACCCATTTCACACCTTATGGGCAAGAAACAACAAGAAATCAAAAATCTCAGAAATCAAGAACGAGAGAGTATCGAAGGAAAAAGCTGCACGGAGAAAACTTGATTTTCATTCCTTAATCAAAGATGAGTACAAAGGAGTCCCGATACGCATGGACATTCGAACAAGATGAAGGATTACAAGACTCTCAACTCATCTCTCCCTCTCAATCCTCAAGATCACCAAGAACACATCATGTTTCTTGGGAGGAATACACAGAGAAGGGAGGAGAACGTGGGAGACACTCCCTGCTGCCCACAACCACTCTCACCCACTAAAGCCTAAAGCAAAACAACCTCTCCAAAGGCTCTTTTGACTCTAGCAAACCCTAACTCTCTCCCAAACCCATGAGGAGGCATGCAACCCCTCATCTCTATTTATAGCCCTTGGCTAACGGGTCTCCAACCCGTTACACGGCTAAATCCGAACGGAGCCCACTCCCACTTGCACCTCGCGAAATCACCATTTCGCCCTCCCGCACCTTCCGGAAGCTTCCGCCCTTGTCGTCCAAGTCTCGCAACCACCTCGAGTCTCCGCCGCCTTGACACATCCCGACCGCTCGACCTCAACGCCACCGCGCCTAGTCCGGTCACCTCGTGTCTCGCCACAACTCCGCCTCGACGCGCACTGCGTACGTATAAGAAACACATCACATTGCACCGCTCGATATGATGGAATAAAAATATGCCCTAATTACACAAGCTACCCAAACCAAACTCAAATTTTATGCCACGACTGTTTGTCACAAGACACGCGTAGTACCGCGGATCCATCATGGGTAGTACCGCCGTAGGTAGTACCGAATTGAACTGCGGTAGTTCCGCTCAACCTGGGAGCAGCAGACCTGATCCATTTTCTAGATTTTCAGGACACGAGTCAATTACTCATCACAAACATGGGAGCACCTCTCACATGGTCTCTCAGGTTGTACCGTAGTATGTAGGAGTGTTGTTCGAAATAATGTACAATGTTGTTAAGCATGTAATGGATTAGTTGTTATCTTCGTGCGGTTGCCATCATTGAAGTTCACTATTCGTTTGGAGCGCGCATCGAGTTGGTAACGAGGAGTACAAGTAAGCACGACACAATACTAAAAAATTCACATCGTAAATAACAAACATAAACAGTACATGAACAAATGGTGTACATGTCAGCACTACCCTTAGTCGCCACCCTGGCCTGCCCCGTCTCCATGCCTGTGTCCTCCCGTACGGCCTCGCTTGGCCGTCCTCTGCTATAACGGGTGACGACGCCCTGACAACGTAAGACGATCAGGTGCGTGTCGCACCCGCCCCTGAGCTGGTGGAGTCAGCTGCACCTCTGTCTGTGTGCCCTCCGGTGCACCGGGGAGAGCACTCCCGGAGAGAACCTCTAGTGGTGTGCCGCGAGGTGCAGACCCAGACGCCTGCCCGGCCCACTCAGAGAAGTACTGGTCCGGATCGTCCGGGCTTGCGAAGGGGCTGAACCGCTGCTCGTGCAGAAAAAGACCTGCAAAAGTAATATCGTTAGTTTGTGATGTAAAGCATTGCGATAAAACAGAGATCGTACGATACATACCCTCAGTTGACGCCATCACGCCTGGAGGAGGGGTGTACGACGTCGAGTACACCCCCTGTGTGGGAAAGCTAGGGATGTATGGAGGACACAAGAATATCTGGCCTGGCGGTGTATGAGGCCATCCCCAAGCAGATCCTCCAGCCTCGTCCGGGTGAGTTACTGTAGGACATGCCAACGTAGAACCTCCGAAGTAGTGCCACGTCGGTCGGGGCGGCACCGGTGGCTTAACCGTCCGTGTGTTGGGCGTCGGTGTAGAGTTCGCTGGTAGCCTCGTGCAGGACAGCAGGGCGATGATACGTTTACCCCACTCCGTGAAACGATGGTACTCGCTGATGTGCTTCTCGTGGTTCACCTCGGCACCTACGCGCGAGCCTATGCAGCATACTCCGGCCCTCCGTGAAGATGGAAACACCCAGGTCAGCCTGAGGGAAAAGACATAAAATAGTTAATCATCCAAGCTAGCATTGCCATTAGCGAATGTTCGAAAATACATGTAACGAGGTGCACGAGATACATGTCTGTCGGAGCGACGAGGTGTGCGGGGGGCGGGTCGACGACATGTACAATCCGTGTACGTGTACGGCCCTGGTACCAGCCTAGGTACTCTGCGTACTCCGTGCTGTCGTAGGGGCGGTCCTCCTCAACCCGGTTGTCAAGCGTACCACTCACTGCGTAGTCCACCCCTGCATCTTCGTCATCCAGTCCGTGCCGCGTTCTTCCCCTCCTTCCTCCCTCTCCTCTCCTCCTCCTCCTCTCCCTCTCCTCTTCTTCCCCTCATTCTCTTCTTCCCCTCCCTCATCTCTTCTTCTCTTCTCCCTTTCCTTCCTTTCTCTCCTCTTCTCCTCTCTTCTCTCGGCGAGCGGATGGAAGGAAATGGCAACTGGAGCTCTGGCGCGCACCCGATTTTAACCCCCCCTGTCGCTCTGGCGTTGGGCGACTGGAGCTCCAGTCACCCAATCAGATAGCGATCGACCTCCAAATACCTAACGCCAGCGATGAAATAATTGTCTAACTGCTACCATATTGCCCACGTGTCGCCTCCCTATTATGATTAGCTCGATCGCCTAATGGGGCGATCGAGCCTATTTTGTAAAAATTTCCACGGGTATATTTCTGTAATTTCAAATAAAAATAGATTATTCATACAAAAAAATCTTGAGATTGTTATCCCTGCCGCTGTTGATCAAGTGAAGACATATTGCTGCAGCTGCATTCGGCTGTAAAGGCTAAGCGTAGAAGTGCTGTCTACTTCAACTACAGCTGCTACGAGGGAGACATGAAGTTGTTCAGCTACAATTGCTGCTACTATTGTTCAAGTGATCAGAGAGATGTTTGGTTGCTCATGTTGAAGCAGAAAATTGTTGTTTGTTTCTTGGCTGAGACAAGTAGAAGATTGTGTTGAAAATTTCTTGTATTATGAAAGATTAGGCCACTTGCACACAAATTAGGTTTCTCTAATTTCGGCTGGACCATCTTGGTATTAGGGTGTGGTTGATCACTGTACGTGGTTACTGATTTTTTCTTGATGACGGGTTTTGTGAAGACCGAAGATGGTGAGGAAGTTGATACTCATCCCGAGCCAATCCATGCACCTCAATATGCGACGTCTTTGCTGTCCAAGGTGCGATTATGGCTTGAAGCTACATGTGACTATTTTTTGAATTGTCATCGGAAGTTTGATGGCAAAGTTGATGATTTGGAGGTGTGAATTTATGCATTGATGGAGCCTATACGCAACTAGCCACCACAATTTCAGTATGCTGAACGGGTTCCTCAATATCCCAAATGGCGTGCACCATACAAAGACAATGAACAAGAGGAAGACTTTGATGGTGCAGTGGACTTTGCTCCACAACAATGTCGTGCTCAGGACTACTGTGGTGCTAACTGTGGTAGAGGTGTGCACGATAGAGTTGCTATCCATTGTGGAGGCATGCGTGATGGTATTGGTTTTGCTCAGTGTGTTGTCGTGCATGATGGCATCGAATGGGTAAAAATTTCTACCATGTCATTCAATGGTTAAACTAAACCGGATGAGTACTTGAAGTGGGAAATGCGCGTCAATGAAATTTATGACAGCCATCACAACACTAAGAACGAGAAGATTCGTTTCATGACAATTGAGTTCACCGGATACGCTCTTGTTGGTAGAACCAATTGTGTCATGTAGGAGCTCATCTTAATACTTAGATGCAATTGAAGAATATCTTGAGGCGATGTTTTATTCCAGTACATTATACTAGGACCTTGTATAATCGGCTACAACAACTACGCCAAGGTAATTGTAGTGCTAATGAATATTATAAAAATGGAGATGTTGATAATCCATACAGGGACGGAGGAGCATGATGAGACTACTATAGCATGTTTTTTAATGGGTTGAATGAGGATGTGCAAAACAGGGTGGAGATGATCCATTATTACAACATCCAAGACTTGATGCATTATGTCGAATGTGCTGAACAACAATTGAATGCAAACAAGCCAAGGGTAGGCATGCTGACACTCAAACAAGCTTATAGAGGTGTCAATTACAGCAAGGCAATGATGTTGGCCCACTCTCAAAAAATGTCTACATCAAACCGTTCAAATGGGGCTACTTCAAAGATGGCAGGCAATGGAGGTAAAGAAGCAACGGAAACTGATTCTAGTTTGTCTTCTAATACTCATACTAGAGAAATTGAGTGCTTCAAGTATAATGGAAGATATGAAGCGTGATTGTCCAAATCAACGGAGGATGCTTATCACTAAAAATGGCTATGCTTCTATCAGTTCAAGGAGTGATTCTGAAAGTGAAAAGTCTGAAGAGGGGATTGTATGCACATTTGAAAAGGGCCATTAATAGATGATATGCGATGCCAGAAGGATGAAACATGCTCATCAAAAAGGTGGAGGGTGTTGAAATTGAAGCTAAGGGACATCGGTGGAGTGTCTTTCAAACGAAGTACAAGATCAAAGATAAAATATGTAAGATGATTATAGATGGTGGGTGTTACACTAATATGATTAGCAAGGATTTGGTGTACGCTTTAGGGCTGTCCACATGGTGGCACCTCAAGCACACCATGTGGAGTGGCTACACAACTCCGGAAGGCTAAAGATTACTCACAAGATGCGTATTCCATATGTTGTTGATGATTATGTTGACAAGTTGGATGCGACGTCGTTCCAATGAATACATGTGAGTTGTTGCTGAGAAGGCAATGGCAATATGACCACAACGCTACACATGAGGGTCGGTCCAACATGTACACTTTTGTACATGGGGGAGAAACGGGTGCTGGAACCAATTATGGAGAGTGCTATATATGTTGATGAAATTTTAGTCACTAAGAAGAGAAAAACCCCCAAGATTACCCCAAAGCCAAGGATAGCTTTGCTTCAAGGGGAAGGATGATATGGGCCTAAAAAAGGTAAACGCTTCAACTAGTGTTACTTTTTTCTAGTTGGAGAAATACTTATTAGCGTCGAGAGGGAGGTGAGTGAGGTCGGCATGGGAAGAACAAAAGTTGATGTGCATGAGAATACAACGGTTGACCTTGGGGCATGTACAAATTTAGAGTGCATGCATGAGCTAGAAATGAACTGTGGGAAGCATGCATGTGTCCTGTGTGTGAAACAAGAAGTGCCAAAAAAGGATGCACCAACACAGTAAATGATCTACATTGGGTCAATTCGGATTCCTTCGTTATTTGGGCTTAAAAACCTTACCCGAAAGAATGTCTGGTTTGCTTCAGTTGCTATTACATTTAATCTGAGTCTGCGTTTGTTTTTATCTCATGATTCCCAGCTGTAACATGCAAGCTTATAAGCACATACAGTTTTTAAGAGTTCTCTTTAGAATTAGATCTCTGTACAAAACCAGACCAGTTTTTGTTAGGAATTTCAGTATATTTCCCATCTCTTGTTCGGGTGGGACTTTATATTCGTGTCTTAGCAAGCCATATAAAAGGCTAGGACCCTAACCCTTGTAAGTTCAGATGCTATATTATTTTGTTGTTTAGTAAAAACTCCAGAAAAACATCGAGTTATGGTGACCAAGATTTATCTCTCAATTCCTTGTTGAAGCCTCCTAGGGTTTCTTCTTGCTACAGAATCAAGCTCTTGGATTTGACGTGTGCATCAGAATCTATGATTCTTAATTCTTTCAGTTCATGTCCTATCAAGTGCATTAGTTCGAGGATCTCCTGGTTATGGTTTGCATCTACATCAAGCCATGCCAACCATATATCTCTACTACTGCTCTTTGAATTTGAATGATTTTCTTGCTGTTGTTGCTATTGATCTATTGCCGCTGTTGCTATTGATCTACTGCCACTGCATCTATTGCTATTTGGAGGAGGAAGGCCGAGATGTGTTGCTGTTGTTGATCGATCAATTGAGATCGCTATCCCTGTTGTTGATCAATTGTGGTTGTTGTTCTTGCTGCTGTTGATCAAGTGAAGACATACTACTGCTGCATTCGGCTCTAAAGGCTAAGCACAGAAGTGTTGTCTATTTCAACTGCCGTTGCTGCATGGGAGACATGAAGTTGTTTCAGCTACTATTGTTTTGTGATCAGAGAGATGTTTGGCTGTTGCTGTTGAATCAGAAAATTGTTGTTGTTTTCTTGGCTAAGATAAGTAGAAGATTGTGTTGCAGGAACAACTGCTGCTACTATTGCTTAGTGATTAGAGAGAAGTTCGGTTGTTGCTGTTGAATCAGAAAATTATTGCTATTTTCTGGCTAAGACAAGCAGAAGATTGTGTTGTAGATTTCATGTATGGTGAAAGATTAGGCCACTTGTGCACAAATTAGGGTTATCTAATTTCAGCTGGACCATCTTGGTATCAGAGCATGGTTACTGATTTTTTCTTGATGGAAGGTTCCATGAAGACTGAAGATGGCGAGACGGTTAATACTAATCTCGAGCCAATCGGGGATGTACCTCAATATGCGGTGTCTTTGCTGCCCAAGGTGCGATTATGGCTTGAAGCTACATGTGACTATTTTTTGGATTGTCACCAAAAGCTTGATGGCAAGGTTGATGATTTGGAGACGCGAATTGATGCATTGATAGAGCCTATAAGCAAACTACTATCACAATTTCAGCATGTTGAATGGGTTCCTCAGTATCCTGAACGGTGTGCACCATACAAAGATGATGAACAAGAGGAGGACTTTGATGGTGCAACAGACTTTGCTCTACAACCACGCCGTGCTTAGGACTATTGTGGTGGTGACCATGGTAGAGGCATGCATGACAGAGGTGCTGCTGTGGTGGAGGCTGAAAGATCAAGTTCCATTTAAGTTGGTTTTGGTGATAATGACAAATACTATTATAAGATTTTGGTGATAATGATAAATGCATTTGCGATACTGACCATGTTTATTGATTATGATATTACTTGATTTCACATAGATGAAAAGATGAAATCATTGAGGTATGCATTCAATATCTTTCTTATAATCTTATTGATTCCTCACATCCTAATACATGACTAAATGACAACTAACATGCTTGTTTTAGTGTATGATTACTTAGTCTCATTTGGATGAAAAGGTAAAAACCATAAGAGGTATGCATTCAAAATCACATTCTCATATATTAGTGCATTACTTGAATCCAAAATATAGATTAAACTCTACAAATAGTATAAAATGAATATGTGCATGTCTTCATTATACATACCTGTATGCATACATTTAGGGAGAGTTCACTCTATGTTTTGAGGTTTCATAAGTATTGATCCATGTTTCCTTTAATATGCATATTTAGAATCTTTACTTTGAAACATATCCTTTGAGTATATATAGCTTGTGTAGTTTATATATACTGATTTGCAATCATATTATCATCCAACTTCTCCATTATGTGTTAATAGTTGGATGATTAATGATAACCGGATAAGTAAGCTTTGCTTAAAAAGCTTATCTTAGAGTATACAAGTGTTGTGTACATGTTGTATACTCGCAAATACAAACTTTATCTCATATTTTGTTGAGATTTTCATAAATTACCAAAATAGGAAGATTGTAGAATCTAATCCGTCCATTATATGTTAATGATGAAGTTTGGTAATTGATGGCAATTGATCTGTGGACAAATATTTTCATGAGTTGGATGAATAGGTTAGGTGCCACAAATAAGGATGACTTGGGATGACTTCATATGTTGAAGATCACCAAGTCTAGATGGAAGATGGTTTCATGTGTTGGAGGATATTAAGAAGAAGATGCATCATGAGTTGATGCATGTCCAAGAGGAGATGATCATATGTTGATCATCAAGTCAAGTGAAAACCCATCATGTGTTGATGGAGTTCAAGAAGCGGATGCATCATATGTTAATGCATGTCAAGACGATGACCCAGACTTAAAGTATTGATGTCGTTGTCGAGTTTCAAGAGGATGCTCAAGGGAAAGGTATAACTGGCTAGGGCTAAGTATATGTTCCTAGTATTTTACCGGTTTGGAGTTTGGTTGGAAGATCTGATTGCTAGTATAGGTTGTCGTACTATTAAAAGGGGTCATGTTTGGTAGTTTAAGTCTCATCATGTGTTGGTAGCTCAACATTACCTCTTATAGTTCATCTTGGTACGAGGCTTGTATTTGCGAATATGTTTTGTGAATAGTTGAAGCTCATATGTTGAATCCTTATAACATAGGACTATGTATTGCAAATGTGTTTTGCAAGTGCTTGAAGTCCATATTTCCATTCTTTCTGATATGAGGCTTATATTTGTAAATATGTTTTGCAAATGGTTGAAGCTCATATTTAATTCTTGTGTCATGATTCTAAAAGTGTACAAATATTTTTGTAATTTGTTGAGAATCATGTTTGGTACTTGTATGGATGATACTAAAGTTTGTAAATGTGTTTTGTAAAATCTGGTGAAGTATCTGCATTCCTCAGGACAATCGGAACTACCGCAGAATCGGAACTACCGCAGTATAACCTGCGGTACTACCGCGGACCGGAACTACCGGCGTTGTAATCACGGGACTACCGCGTGCGTTGGTGGTTGAAACCTATGTGGTCAAAACCGATGTGGACGAACCAACTTGGTCGAAATTGATATGGTCGAAGATCAAGTGATCAAGAACCAGAGTATTCAAACCATGGTGATCAAAGATATGTGTGATTGAAGACCAGAGCGGTCGAGCCCATGAGGTCGAACTAACTTGATCAAACCAACGTGGTCGAAATCAGCGTGGTCGAGATCTGTGTGATCGAAACCAACGTGGTCTAGATTTGTGCGATCGAAACCAGCGTGGTCGAAATCAACGTGGTCGTAGGCCTTTATGGTCATAAACCAGCATGGTTGGAATTGACATGGTCATAGACCTTCGTGGTCGTAAACCAGCGGTCAAAATCAACAGGGTCGAAACAACGTGATTAAAACAACGTAGTGAAAGATCGATGGGGTGGTCAGAGATTTGTGTGATCAAAAATTGACGTGGTCGAAGATCGACATGGTTGAGACCTGTGTGTTCAAAACCAATATGGTCGAAACCAACTTGGTCGTGGACTAGGGTAGTCGACGATCGGAGTTTTCGACCGTCTCTGTGTGAGCGGTCTGATCAGCTCTGTGTGAGTGGTCCGATTGGCGAGCGGAAGTACCGACTCTGTGTGAGCGGTAGTACTGGCGAGCGGAAGTACCGGCTCTATGTAAGCGGTACTACTGGCGAGCGGAAGTGCCGTCTTGTGTAGAGGCATGTTGTTTTCAAGAGAGACACCTGTGTGGAGTCTTTGTGTCCCCGAGGAAATTGGTAGTTTCGCACAAGTATAGCGGTACTTCCGATAGTCGGTAATACCGGACTTTGCACGTCGGAACTACTGAATTTGTCTGAAACGGCTAGTTTTCTGACCATTGGTGAGGCGAGCGGAAGTACCAGCCTTAAGCTTGCGGTACTTTCAATTTCCATGTTTTTTTTGGGATTTGGCTCCAACGGCTAGTTTTCTTGTGTGGGGTATAAATACCCCCTTGTGGCTGATTGGAGAAGTTGTTGCTCGACCCATTTCTATTCCTTTGAGCTAGTGTGAGGCTCTTCACTTAATTGTGTATGTGTTGCACTTTGTGAGCAAGGGGAAGGGATCTAGATTGCATGTGTTGCATCTGGAGGTAGATTTAGTGTCCATTTGAGCTTGTGCATTTGTTGCACGTGGTGAGAGTCAAGCGAGGGGTTTGACTTGTTACTCTTAGAGTTTACCGACTCCTACACAACGTTGGAGGCGTCGTGCACGGTGATCTTCTCAAATAAGGTTGTGAAAATATCCGGCGAAGTGTGAAGGTTGGAGCTCACCTACCCAGAGCGGGAAAGAGCTACTACTAGTGGATTAAGGTGTTTCGGCTTAATTCGTGAAGCTGATCCAATTTGTTTAGGCTAATCTCAACGTGGACTAGGGGAGAGCGGCAACTCGCTAAACACCATGGTAAAAAGAGACCGTGTCTATTGTGGTTTGTTTTCTTGTGCTCAATTTACCTTCAAGCAATTTATTTTCATTGAATTAAATTGATTGCTTGTCATCTAAAATTGCACTCCTTGACATAGCCGAAAATTGTTGGTGCAAGATTCAGAACAATCCAGAAAATCCAGATAAAACCTAAATGCTTTAAAATAATTAATTTGAACTAGGATTTTATAGAAATTCAAAATACTCTTTATTTAATAATATTTTTAGGTTTTTAGTTAAATTACTCATAAGAAAAGCCTTTTTGAAAACTAAAAACAGGCAAATCAAATCTCGAAAATTTAGGCAACCAAAGAACAATTGATTTTATTTTATTTTAAATTAAATTAAATACTTATTTTTTTACTAAAAATTTTGAAATAAACAGCTGGGTTATTACAAACCATGTCAAAGATGGCACATCAACCGCGCCACCTCCCCAACCAGCTGTATCCCACCTTAATGTTGCTGTTAACTACGCGCCATGCCGCTCCACCGCTAAACCGTGCTATTGCCACCTCTCGCCGTCAGCCGTTTTACACACGTGCAAGGCCACTGCACACCACGCTAACTCACATGCCCGCACCAGTAAGGAGCTAAGCCTCTTCTGCCACTAGTGCAACCACCAGCTCTGCCACTGCAGCGCCAAAGTCACTCAAATGTCCACATTGCCGTCCACGCGCCGAGCGTACCACATCGCTCCTGGCGCCACTACCTTCGCAGGTTATAAAGCCAAGCTTAGCGACTACTTCACAACCTTTCGCATCGCCTCACAACCATCGCAAGCCTTCTTCCTTATCTCTGGCCAAGTCGTGCCGTCGACGCCGAAACTCTCGCATGTGAGCCCGAAACTCAAATTATCACTGCAACCTCCGCTCCAATCAAATTAACCGCACCCTTATTACTGCCTTAACCTTGTGAAGCTATCCCTAGCTTCTCGTCCAACCTAATCGTCCTTAGCTCACCGTTTCCATGTGCCACTACTCCGCCGCCAACTCCGCCGCCAATGGGCACCGTTGCCATAACTTATTGAGCCATCCCAAGCTAAGCTATCACCGCTGCTAGACTCCACTCACCTCCTAGATACTTGAGCCATCCTCAATTTGGTCGAAGCCTCGTTGTAGCTCTGCCATGCCTTGTCCATGTTCCAGCCAAGCATCACCGACGCTAGCCATCTCCAAGCCACCTTCGCCCACGCATGTGATAAAAATGGATTGTTCATGTTGAGTTGATATTTGCCAAACTACTACTCACCGCCTTTCACCGTTGTCGTCACATAATTTTGCACTATCGTTGTTCTCTCTGTACGGGTGGCTATGGACGCAAGCTCTGAAGAGTTGGGCTTTGCGCTTTGTGGACTGCCTAGATGGGCTGGCAAAGCCAGCCCAAATGGTTCTATGGCCTAGTCGTCCAATTGGGCTAGTCGTAACAACCCAATTTTATCTTCTAAATAAACATGCATGATTTTCCATAAATTCTAATTTTTTTATGCATTTGTAATTTTTTCCAAATACTTGCTCGTGTTTAACATTTTTAAAATAGATTTCTTAGCCCAAAAACGTGAATTAAAAATTTCTAGAAGTCAATTGGATGTTGATAAATTTTTCCTAAAAATCTTGTGTGCAAATACCTCTTGAAATTCAAACTCAAATTGAAATTAGAAATTAAGCTTAAATCCTTATTTTCCCACTTTTCCCCTTTGGGCCAAAAGCCTTCAGTCGGCCCAACCTGTTCCTCTTTTCCCTGCCGGCCTGCTGTCCCTTCCCTTTCTCCAGCCATGGCCTAGTTGAGCCGGCCCGCTCCGCTCGTGTTCGCTCACTAGCCCAACCGCTCGCTTCCCTCTCGCGTCGTCACTGACAATTGGGCCTCGATCCCACTTGTCGGGCAACACTGTGCTTCTTTCTCTTTCCTTTCTCCCTCATATGGGTGGCCGAGCTCATCCACTCGCATGCGTTCACGTGCAATCCTCGCATTGAAGACCTCTGCGCCTCGAGTCATGTGCGCCGTGACCACGTCTCATCACCGCAACATTGTCCCATCGTCAGCTCACCCTCTCTCGCACTCTCTCGCCCAACGCCCAAAGCCACTCATAGCACCCGCGGCCTCTCTCCCTCCTCGCCCCTAGGTAGACTTTAAAATGATTCTAAGGGTTGAGGCAACTTAGTGGGAGGCCACTAAATGGTTGGATCCCATAACCTCACTCTGAGATTGAAGCTTTGATATGATATGGTGGTGTGGTACATGTGCACAAGGTATGTGAATGATAGCTTTATAAGGACTAGATCCTTGTGCCAAATAAAGGACATAGAATTCGCTCAATCATAAGTTTAACTTTCAACTTGATCTTGTTTACTGCTCAATCCAATCAAATGTCTACAGAAAAGACCGCTATCCTAGAGTTTCGGGATGCCCCGCAAGAAAAGGGTGAGATGGAAGTTGGGTTAGGTATGCCACTTGCCATTTTTCATAGTGGCAGGTCCACTCAACATCGGGCCACGATTTATGCACTGGCCAGTGGATTCCTAATGGAGGTTGAATGGCTCCGAGCCTACCGAGTAGAAACTAGAATAAGTGAGCAATGAGATGATCTTGTTGTCTCATCTAAGTTGCACGTTATCATGTTGCGTGTCTTCGGCTTGGCATTATGAGTTTAAAATATCTTATGGGTAAAACTGTGCAACTTTGTAAAGTATAATAAATGACATTCGAATACGCCGTGCTCCCAATCAATGTAATTGTATTTCATGAGTGATTCCAACAATAAGATACAAGTAGCTTTGGAATGAATTTAATGTGAAAAATGTGGATGACAAATTCTTTGTTAATTAAATATTGTTTTACTATTTAAGTGTAAAGTTATTTACCAGTAAACTCGCACCTACTCTTATCATAATACAACCCGTGAATCTGTCCAGTGGAACACCTTGCATGGTAGTTAAATAGTCTTCCCATGTGTCTTACTGAGTACTTAGTGTATTCAATCTTATTTGTTTTCATCAGAACAGACACCAGAAGAATGAAGGATGCATTAGTTAACGTGTTAAGGTTATGATCGTACTCAAGTGTTTATGTGAGATTTCGTCAGTTCTTCTAAATATAAGTTAAGTTTTAAGTTTGGACGCCCATAAAGCTAATGTAACTTGACTATTAGAATATATTTTAATCAAGTTAATTATTTTTATGTGACGGAAAACACCATGACACTATTCTTAAAAATAGTTCGTTACGTAAACTTACCCGCCCTTTGTAATCATCCAAGTCCAGATGCGGACTGGCGGATCGTTTTGGTTCACACGGACCAATCAATCAAAGCAGAAACTCTTTTACTACGATCACAACCATGCACCATAGTAAGCACCGCAACCAAGCACGTTCCCAACCTTTTCGATTGCTAGCTGAAAAAGTCCCTTCTTGTACAAGTGGCTCGCTCAGCTTTCGCCTTTTGCTAGTGGATCGGTACGCACTGCACGAAAGTCACTGCATGTGCGCAGGCCTAAAAGCAGGATGCATGCTGCAGGGATCCCGATCCTTAAAGAGCAAAGTTAGAGGGCAATAACGACTCATAGTGAGGATCGACTGTGAATCATTGTAGCACCTAATCTGATTCGTTCATCTCGGATGGTCCAATATCCATCTAAAGCAGGGCAAGGCAGACTGGCATACGTAGCTCGCCGGGAGGCTGCTCACCTTTTGAGTACTGTTCCTGATCAGTGGCGCATGACGCAGCAGGTTTTCTTCTCTCTCGTGGTCTCCTCCGGCCAACTGGTTAATTGCATGCTTTCGCCGGGGTCCCAGGACGTGTACATGTACCTCTAGATTTCTTACACACTACTACAAAAAGAGTCATAATAGACGGTTTGGAACCGTCATCACAGACGGTTTTTCGAACCGTCTGAATTTATGGATCAGTGATAATCGGAGATGATCATAGACGGTTTGTGAGCCGTCTGTAAAAAATACAACACAGACCGTTTGTAACTAAAACCGTATGTGAAGAAAACTATTTGTGATAGTCTTTCATAGAAATAATTGACGATTCTAGTTACCAACCGTCTGTAATTGACGAGTATCACAGACGGTTGGTATATAGAACCATTTGTGATAGTCTTTCATAGACGGTTTATACCACAAACCGTCTATCATAATTCACTCTATACCTTAAATTTTTTCTGTTTTTCTGGCTAGCCTCTAGAAATAATTTTACCCATGCCCTTTGAAAATAAGCAAATACAGAGGCAAACACAACAACATAGTCTATTACAGGATAACAAGCTAACGAACCCTTCGTGGCATGACGGTGAGGCTGAATAAGACACACTTACACACTTACAACAAGAGTATGTTGTCCAGCCTATCGTGGTGCCACAACGGAGGCGCTAGCTCACGGCGGTAGTCGGCGTCGTCGAGGAACAAGCAAATACAGAGGTAAACACAACAACACATTCTATTACAGGATAACAAGCTAACGAACCCTTCGTGGCACGACGGTGAGGCTGAATAAGACACACTTACGACACTTATGACAAGAGTGTGTTGTCCAGCCGACCGTGGTGCCACAATGGAGGCGCTAGCTCACAATAGGAGGCGGAGGAGCTAGCTCACGGTGGTCATCGGTGTCGTCGAGGGGAGGATGCAGGAAGCTAGCTAGAGTGGATGAACTCACGCGTGACTACCGGTGGAAAGGTAGTTAGGGAGCTATTAATAAGGGCCGAGCAGTGGGAGGAACTGGTGCCTGCCATTCGATGTGGAGAAAATGGATGGGTGAGATCAAAATCCTGGGATATACGCCACGGATAGGTGACGTGTCATTATCAGAGACGGTTTGTTATACGAACCGTCTGTGATAATGAATATCAGAGACGACTTAGTATACGAATCGTCTACGATAAGTCAATATCAAAGAAGGTTTGGAATACGAACCGTCTGTGATAATCATTTAATATGCGCGCCCTAATCCAGCTCTTCTACACTGTGAGATCCTCTCCCTCATATTCTTCACCAGATTTCTCAATAATGACAACCTTTCACATGTAGCCAGCAATTTACGTCCGGAGCAGCTCCTCCGCTCACGCCCTGCTCTCCTTCCTCGACTCGCTTTCATCCGTCAGCTGGACATCATCATCCGCCGTCGACAGAGGTGTCTCGTTGCTGCTCAGGAAAGGGAAACCACCCTCAGTCTCGTTCTTCTCTGCAATGTGCACAAAGCGGAGGAAGCTCTTGCGGCAGTGGAGAGACACATGGATAACCTTGCCGATCAAGCAGAATCGGCCGATTCTGAGGAAACTTATCATGTCATCCTCTATGAGATTATGGGCCATGCTAATGATTTGTCCAGGCTAGATGAGGAAGTGGAGAGGGCAAAGACAATCTTCACATCATTCGAGAACTCAGCGGCTGATCCTACAACTTCAAAAGTCGAAGAAGAAGCATATGAAGCCCAAAGACTAGATCTAGGAATCTCTTTTTCAATTATCACGGATGGTTCGTGTTAAGAACCGTATGTAAAAGTATCACAGACGGTTACTACAACAAACCGTCTATGATAGTTTAAGCATAGACGGTTCTATATGAACCGTCTGTGATATAGCCATTCAGTATAGCCTATTTTATAGTAGTGACACTTTGTGTGGCTAATATGTATTGTCCCAACATGCATGTGTGATCCACACAAAACGTGTTACTTTCAATTGTGCGCCCTATGCGAGGAAGAAATCCACTGATGCGTGTGAGCCGAAGAAACATATCTCTGGTATTAGTTTATCCAAATGGTTCGTTGACTAGCTATATATGCTGCCTAGAATCATAACCCATACGGGAAATAGCTAATTAATCATACTAGAACTACACTACCAATTTGGTCCTACAGCTCGTGCTTAAATTCGTGGAGAAAGAAAAGGTATATATAAAGATTGCATGGTTGACGAGCTAGCTAGCTAGGTCTCGACCAGTCTCTCAGTTGTGACTTGATATGCAATACTTGGACACTAAGTAATGGTACCTCTTCTGTTTGGTTACCTAGTTTCCCAAGTTGTACCGAGCACTTGGTGTTTGATACAGGGCAGGTTCATATTAGTTTCTGTAATCTAATATAAATGATGTAGTTTCTATAAACCATTTCTATCAGCTACTATTATTTATTAAACTCTACTTTTTGATTTCATATATTGTAATATATTTTGTATTTTATTATATCACAATTTCATAAGTTACATGGAGGTTCAAATATTATAGTGTCTTTCGTTGCACCGTCTTTCTTACATACAGGGGTGGATCTACTCTTCGGGCTGAGGTTGGGTGGTCGCCAGCTACGCCAACGGCCGGACACCCCCCACCCACCTCCTCCTCCGAGCCGTGTCTCCATGGTCAAGCGCCACCGTGTCGTGACAAGGCGTTAACCGAGACCGGACCGGAGTGGCTCAGGGGCATCCACCCATCAAGGCGCCCGCCGTCTGGGCAACCCAATGAAAATATTCATGAGCGGGAGGCATCAGCATGCATGATCCAAATGAGCCGCCAACGCCGCCAACCCATGTCTAAAGTCCCAACCCCGACTAGGCGACTAACTCTAACCCTAGTCCTTAGACCCTAGCCTTGCAAGGCGGCGCGGCGCAGTGGGCAGCGGGAACGGTGCGGCGGCCTTGTGGTGCACTGGCGCTGGCACCTGGCGTAGCGCGGCATTCGGAGGTTGGGTCATTCCGGTCATAAACATTCATATGCTCGAATCTCAACTTTATGAGCCCAAGCAATATTTTCAAATTGTCGTACGCTGTACGCAGTTCGAGTTAATCACTGGATTGAGTTTTACTCAAAGCATAGATTGGGAATTTGGTATACCAATTAGATTATTCGAGTTGGCATCACACAGTATGGAGATTTGGCCATATACGAAAAAGGTACATAGGAGAAAGGAGGACTACATATAAATCAAACTGTGCGTTCTAATGTTCTTTACATGCACATCATTAATAGGGTGCTTGTCATTTTCCTCTTGATTTGCAATTCTTCATCTTAGCTAACTTTTCTTAGTGTGTACATTTTCATATAAATTCCTTATGCACAGGTGATGTCACAGTTGAACGATTGATCAAGAATATGCATCCACTTTTTGATGGTGCTGTTGTTGAACCATGCTTGCTTCAAGTTCATGGGGATTTAAGGAGTGGAAACATAAGCTCTGATACAAACGGAGATCCTGCAATATTGAATCCAGCATGCTACTGTAAGTAAAATCCACTGTTTCTCGTCTCCAATTCTAGACCAAGATTATTGGTTCTGATAGAATAATTTTTTTTATTTGGCTTTGAAGGCAAACACACATTGTATACTTCTGATTAAAATTTGCATGGAAGTGCTCAAATTTTTAATGCGTTGTTGTTGATTTGTCAGAATTTTCCTGAATGTCTTGCATATCGCATATTCCAGCCTGTAGACAGTTGTTGAAGAAAACTTATCAGTTCTTTTAACTGCAGATGGGCACAATGAGGCAGAGTTTGGGATGTCATGGTGTCATTGGTGTGCTGGATTTGGTAGGGCATTCTATAATTCCTATTTTCAAGTATTCACTTTGTCATTTTTGTTCCATATTCTTTGAGCACCAGCCATGCAACCATCCACCGAGTGAGTTACTTGTTCTGGAATTTTTTTAACCATTGTTACATTTTGTTTGCCTATGAAGCTGAACCCTTGATTGAGAGTTTGAGACGTGAGGCTGGTTGCAGTAATACTGTTTTGGGTAGTATTGTTTGATTCACGCTATGAGTTTGCCCGAGCTACATTTTCATGCTAGGTTTGCCACCGCTTATATAATGCATTATTATTCATCACTATTACTATTTATCACCGCTTTATCGCCCACTACTATTTATCACCGCTTCTATCTGTCACTACTATTTATCAATCGTTTCTATCACTCACTACTATTCATCAGCTGTAGCCAAAAATTCATCAGCAAAAGCCAATATCACCGGCTCATAACCCATGTTTAATCAATGAAATCTCTTTTCCCTCGCAAAATAACGCACCATGGAAGAAAACACAGATGTAATGATATGTTCAAGCATGCATAATTGCATGCACATTTCTCGAATGATCATACGCTGATTTATTTGGTCCGTAATTAAGCGCGCGGCTTTATGAAGGGTTCCTTTTTGTTGCTTTGGACAATAATGCTTTAAAGGTAAACCGTGTAACTCGCCAAGTACACCAAAATATGGTCCAGCGAGAGATCACCATCATCCGTACGTATTACCTTCCCCGTGTAAAAAGGGCCTCCGATCAGAGTAACAAGGCCTTTACATGGAACAACATTGATCCGACATTGTTTTGAAACCAGCGAATCATGATGTTTTGCAAACGTTTCTAACGGTTTTTTCTTCGCCAAATAGTGCCAGTAATGTGATGGGATCAAACTGCTACAACGCTCTCATGAAAAGTGAAACAAAAGGTTTTAAAAGTACATCTAATTGAGGATCCATTTGGTATTGCAGTGGATTACGATATTCTTGTTTGGTTGAACTATTTTTTAGTATAAACCATTTCTATCAGCTACTATTATTTATTAAACTCTACTTTTGATTTCATATATTGTAATATATTTTGTATTTTATTATATCACAATTTCATAAGTTACATGGAGGTTCAAATATTATAGTGTCTTTCGTTGCACCGTCTTTCTTACATACAGGGGTGGATCTACTCTTCGGGCTGAGGTTGGGTGGCTGCCCAGGCTACGTCAACGGCCGGACACCCCCCCCCACCCACCTCCTCCTCCGAGCCGGTGTCTCCATGGTCAAGCGTCACCGTGTCGTGACAAAGCGCAACCGGAGACCGGACCGGAGGGCTGTGGGCATCCAGCCCATCAAGGCGTCCGCCGTCTGGGGCAACCCAATGAAAATATTCATGAGCGGGAGGCATCAGGCATGCATGATCCAGCTGAGCCGCCAACGGCCGCCAACCCATGTCTAAAGTCCCAACCCCGACTAGGCGACTAACTCTAACCCTAGTCCTTAGACCCTAGCCTTGCAAGGCGGCGCGGCGCAGTGGGCAGCGGGAACGGTGCGGCGGCCTTGTGGTGCACTGGCGCTGGCACCTGGCGTAGCGCGGCATTCGGAGGTTGGGTCATTCCGGTCATAAACATTCATATGCTCGAATCTCAACTTTGCGAGCCCAAGCAATATTTTCAAATTGTCGTACGCTGTACGCAGTTCGGAGTTAATCACTGGATTGAGTTTTACTCAAAGCATAGATTGGGAATTTGGTATACCAATTAGATTATTCGAGTTGGCATCACACAGTATGGAGATTTGGCCATATACGAAAAAGGTACATAGGAGAAAGGAGGACTACATATAAATCAAACTGTGCGTTCTAATGTTCTTTACATGCACATCATTAATAGGGTGCTTGTCATTTTCCTCTTGATTTGCAATTCTTCATCTTAGCTAACTTTTCTTAGTGTGTACATTTTCATATAAATTCCTTATGCACAGGTGATGTCACAGTTGAACGATTGATCAAGAATATGCATCCACTTTTTGATGGTGCTGTTGTTGAACCATGCTTGCTTCAAGTTCATGGGGATTTAAGGAGTGGAAACATAAGCTCTGATACAAACGGAGATCCTGCAATATTGAATCCAGCATGCTACTGTAAGTAAAATCCACTGTTTCTCGTCTCCAATTCTAGACCAAGATTATTGGTTCTGATAGAATAATTTTTTTATTTGGCTTTGAAGGCAAACACACATTGTATACTTCTGATTAAAATTTGCATGGAAGTGCTCAAATTTTTAATGCGTTGTTGTTGATTTGTCAGAATTTTCCTGAATGTCTTGCATATCGCATATTCCAGCCTGTAGACAGTTGTTGAAGAAAACTTATCAGTTCTTTTAACTGCAGATGGGCACAATGAGGCAGAGTTTGGGATGTCATGGTGTCATTGGTGTGCTGGATTTGGTAGGGCATTCTATAATTCCTATTTTCAAGTATTCACTTTGTCATTTTTGTTCCATATTCTTTGAGCACCAGCCATGCAACCATCCACCGAGTGAGTTACTTGTTCTGGAATTTTTTTAACCATTGTTACATTTTGTTTGCCTATGAAGCTGAACCCTTGATTGAGAGTTTGAGACGTGAGGCTGGTTGCGAGTAATACTGTTTTGGGTAGTATTGTTTGATTCACGCTTGCGAGTTTGCCCGAGCTACATTTTCATGCTAGGTTTGCCACTGCTTATATAATGCATTATTATTCATCAGCTATTACTATTTATCAGTCGCTTCTATCAGCCACTACTATTTATCAGCCGCTTCTATCTGTCACTACTATTTATCAATCGTTTCTATCAGTCACTACTATTCATCAGCTGTAGCCAAAAATTCATCAGCAAAAGCCAATATCACCGGCTCATAACCCATGTTTAATCAATGAAATCTCTTTTCCCTCGCAAAATAACGCACCATGGAAGAAAACACAGATGTAATGATATGTTCAAGCATGCATAATTGCATGCACATTTCTCGAATGATCATACGCTGATTTATTTGGTCCGTAATTAAGCGCGCGGCTTTATGAAGGGTTCCTTTTTGTTGCTTTGGACAATAATGCTTTAAAGGTAAACCGTGTAACTCGCCAAGTACACCAAAATATGGTCCAGCGAGAGATCACCATCATCCGTACGTATTACCTTCCCCGTGTAAAAAGGGCCTCCGATCAGAGTAACAAGGCCTTTACATGGAACAACATTGATCCGACATTGTTTTGAAACCAGCGAATCATGATGTTTTGCAAACGTTTCTAACGGTTTTTTCTTCGCCAAATAGTGCCAGTAATGTGATGGGATCAAACTGCTACAACGCTCTCATGAAAAAGTGAAACAAAAGGTTTTAAAAGTACATCTAATTGAGGATCCATTTGGTATTGCAGTGGATTACGATATTCTTGTTTGGTTGAACTATTTTTTTAGATATTTGAGTGTTTGGCTAACTGCTTATTTCTTTAAACAGGCCGCAAACGAATATATTTTTGCATTCAAAAATATATAAGATGAAATGTGGTACGACATTCATTGGCTCGTCACAACGCATCAACCGCAAACCGAGCCTCAGACTGATTGCAACCACACTGGTCCACTACTTACAAGAGTCACTTGTGCCTTACCATTTATGCAATTTAGTTTTTAGAAGAGCAAGAAAACACTAACCGAGTCTGGCATCACAAATACTCCCTCCAGTCAAATACATATTGTTTTAGGATACGTGTAGTCAGACTTTCAAAATTTTGGCTATTGATATCTTTTTAAATATGTATATTGAATATTTGAGAATCATATGTGCAAATTTGTCTTGAAAAATACTTTCATAAAGCCATAATTGTATTGAGTTTTATAAATATATCACAATACAAATTAGTGATTAAAGAGATATTTTGGAGGTTACGCCGACATCCACAGCTATATATATATTTATGACAAAAAAGTACTAGAAAAGTCGGCCATACTAGCCGTTGTTAAACCTTAGCCTTAGCCATGATCCCATTGCCATGCATTATTTCCCCAAAGCAGATTACTTTTTTGTTGAGACTACAAAGTTGATCACTTAGCCCAATGCAGCACTGCTTAGTGCTCCCTAAAGCACTCTACCCACCTAGAGATAGCGACACAGTCATCACACCACAAAAGCAAAGACAAAAGGGAAAATAAAAACAGAAAGACCTATCTCATTCATATCATCACTGATCACCACACCCTACACTAGAAGAATAAATTTAGATCCTATTCAATTTGAGCTATGGCTTTTGGTTAAAATACCATAGCAACGACGATTAGTTTTTTGAGATATTTAATTAAAAAAATAAAGAAATAAAAATAAAAATACCGTTATACCTCTGTAGATAATAATAAAAAAATAAATTATATTAAAAAAGCTAATTTATTCTAAACTGCTTTTTTTTCATCTCCACCTCGAGCCGGAAAGCCGAAGCCTTGGAACGGAAGCAAAGCAGCCAGCCAGCCTTTGCTTACCCCGACCCTAGACGTTCAAAAAGCCGTTCCCTTCCCTCCCTCTCCCTCCCCACCTTCTCCGTCCCTCTCGCGGAAAAGCCTCACCAATCCATGCACGCAAAGGCCAAACCAAACCGAATCGGAGATCAAAAGCGAGCAGCAGGCGACCGCCACAAAGCAAAAGCCGCCACCTCTGCTCCGGGGAAAAAGTGGTAAAGCTTAGCGGCGAAGGCGAAAGCGAAAGGGAGGCCGAGGCCAGGAGGTGAGGAGGCATAGATAAAAGCCGCGATGGCGTTGGCGACTTGGCGCTCGCGTTGTGCTCCTTCCATCCGCCACGGACGCGCCGCGCGATGGAGCTGGAGATCGTGGAGGTGGGGCCGTCGAGCCGGCCGCTGCGGTACGTGCCGGTGCCGCCGCAGTGGCGACCGCCCCACCGCCGCCGCCGCTGCCGCAGTGGCGACCGCCCCCACCGCCTCCGCCTGCGTCGTCTGGCGTGGTCGCGGGCGCGGCGGAGGCGGGCACCAGTGGGGCGCCGGTGGCGCCGCAGTTCGACAGCGAGAAGCTGCCGCAGACGCTCGTGTCGGAGATCCGCCCGTTCCTGCGCGTCGCCAACCAGATCGAGGCCGAGTCCCCGCGCGTCGCCTACCTCTGTAAGCGCCCGCGCGATTACGCTCTACTTTTTTCCTACGTTTTGTTTTTCTCCTCTTATGTTGGCGGTGGGTTGCGGCGCTGGTGTGGTGCCCGCGACATGTTCGTGGAAATGCCGGCTACGAAGGAAGGAAGCGGCGCGCATGAGCTGGGCGCGAGATGGGTGTTGAACGCCTACGTGTTTACGTGCTGCGACGCGTTTGGCGTTTGAGATTCTATCGGACAAGAGATTCTATCGGATCGGAGGTGGTTTTGGTGCCATTTGTTTCAGTTTTTTTGGGAATATTCTGTTTTGTGCTGGATCCTCTACTGCTGGAAGTTGATGGTTGGTGATGATAGAGTTTCCCCGTGCTTGGTCATCTACTGCTGCCGTCCACCTTGGCTTAAGCAACAGAGATGCTATTTCAGTTACGAGTGGTACTTTGGGGATTCCTCAAAGGGAAAGGGGGGTGTTTGGCAGCTTGAGAGCACATCATCGTCTGGAATATTCAGGTCTTTCCTTTTCATGGAAAAGAAGAATAGATGCGTTATTGGTTGTTAACTGCTTATATTCCGAAGGCTGGATGATCTATGGTAAGAATCATTTGCCAGTTAGCTATCGTCAACTAATCAGCCAAAATTTCTTCTGCCGAGAACATTTGTCTGTAGTAGCTGTTCCGTGTATTCCCCTTGATCAGCAGAGTAGGTTATTGGAAGCCTACAAGTAGAGGTGGTTAGATCAGCAGGCAAGTCAAGAATACCTTCATATGGGCTGCAGTAGATGTAGACCACTTATCCCCATCAGGTGGCATAACTCATGGTGTTGCATCACTCAAGAGCTTGTTGGGAAATTCTTAGCTCAAGAAATACCAAATACCTCGATTACTGTCTTGCCTCACTCTGTTGGAACCAGTCTGTTTCCAATGCGGAACAAAGTATTCAAATTCACGTTTCTGAGCATTTTTCTTGGTCAATGAGTTTGTTTCCAATGCGGAACAAAGTATTCGAATCACTGAATGGATGTCGCAGAGCAAACACGAGTCTTGCCTAGAAGAATTACCTTCATAATATGTGTCGGAATTTTAAACAACATGTCTTTTGACAGGTCGATTTCACGCCTTTGAAAAGGCCCATATAATGGATCCACGTTCAACAGGCAGAGGTGTTCGGCAATTTAAAACTGCACTTCTTCAGAGGCTTGAGCAGGTGCACATACTATGCAGATGAATTACATGCTTAAAATATAATTGCATTCTTCTAAGTTTTATATGATGAAGATTGAATCATCCTATGTGTGCATGTATATCATATCTTAGAAAACTTTTCTTGTTTGATAACATCAATGCACTTTTTTTGTCTCGCTGAGATATATGTCATTAGCCACTGCCTTTGTTGATTAATAATATGCCTCATGTTGGATTTACTTTTCAAATAGGATGAGAAAAGCACCTTCTCGAAGAGGAAGGAAAAAAATGATGCTCGAGAGATTAAATCATTCTATGAGAAGTAAGATTCTTTCTCGATACAAATCAGTACTGTAGACTACTTTCTTATGCAACATTGTTGAACTCCTGCCCCCAAAACCACAATGTGATTCTCATTCTCTTTTCTGCATTTTTTAAGGAAAAAGCAAGATAATGCACATGAACTCATGCCTGTCCTGGCAGAAGTGCTGAATGCTGTTCTCATTGGGACTGGCTTTGAGGTTGTTATATTGTTCACAAAATTAGATTTATTATGTATGATGTGTTCTATAGCTAATGCTTTTATAACATTGCAGAGCCACATTGCTAGCGAAGATTTTGCAGACAACTTATTCCGATATAATATTCTTCCGCTTCATCCTAGATCAAGTCAACAACCAATTATGCTTCTCCCAGAGGTTGGCCATATCTTTTCAACTCACAATCTAAAAAAGTAGCTTTCTGGTCTACTCTATGCAAGGACAATAGAAGTTGACCCGTTAATATGGCCATGTGCATCCTCATGTTTAGTATGATACAAAAAGCATTGGAGCCTTTTTGACACCGGGATCAGTACTCAGTAGTACAGATGGTATTTGCCAAGAAAATGACCAATCCTCCCTGCAGGATATATTTGCTGTACAAATGATAGTAGGCAGCAGGTTTATGCAATTCTAACACTACGTGTTGTTCTCATAACAAAGAACACTACACTGCAGTAATTCTTCCATTGAAATGAAATCCCTCTAACCTGTTAATTAGTGAGCGTGCATTCCACATTTCAAGCAACAGTGCTACTATTAATTATACAGGACCAGTTTACATGAAGTTTGTTATGATATACTATTGTACAGATCAAAGTTGCAGTGTCTGCGGTGTTTAATGTTCGCAGTCTTCCATTGGCTAACATCAAGGATGAAAAAACTCATACAGATGTTCTTCGATGGCTGCAAAGTTGGTTTGGATTCCAGGTAAACAAGTTATTTAGCTTGGTGTTTAATGCTCAGATCAGCACCAATGATTTTTTCTCTTGTATTTCAGCTCAATAATTTGGCTTGCTCTTTCTTTTTTTCCTGGGTAGAAAGGAAATGTTGCCAATCAAAGGGAGCATCTCATTCTTTTGCTTGCTAATATGCATGCTCGATTGAATCCCAAGTCATCCTCTGCTCCAATGGTACTCATACACGAGTATTTTGCTTTATCTATCTTTTGGTTCACATATTAGAATAACATTTCTGATATGCCTCTTTTTAGCTTGATGACAGAGCAGTAGATGAATTATTGGCAAAAACATTTGAGAACTATCTGACCTGGTGCAAATTTTTGGGTAGAAAAAGCAACATATGGTAAACCTATGCAATGCTTCATTTTTTTTATAGATTTGACCACAGATAATTGAAAATCAGCTTGAGTGAATTTCTGAGAAGTTGTCTTATGATTTACCTCTTTGTGTTGCACCTGCAGGTTGCCCTCTGTGAAGCAGGAAATTCAGCAACATAAACTTCTGTACATAGCTCTTTATCTTCTTATATGGGGAGAAGCATCAAATTTACGACTTATGCCAGAATGCCTCTGCTACATCTTTCATCATGTATGTAAAATCTTTGTCCTTCATATTTTTGTTGTGCTTTCACTGTATTAATGATTCCAAACCATGATTTATGTTGGATTTTTCTTCATATCATTTCTGACCAATAGATCTGTGCTTCTGTAGTCCTTACTGGTCATATAAATTTGCTTTGCTGGGTAATAAAAAAATATCATGTAAATGCTTCGGGTGTTGATTTGTAGATGTGCTTTGAGGAAATATATTTGCCTAAACAAAAATTATCTTGTTGTAATTGAACAAAACAGATCTACTATTACTAGTTGAGGCAATATATTTGCTTAAAAATAATTTATGCTTCTAAGTAGCACATCTGGATTCTGCATTTTTCTTTTTTGCCAAAGACTTCGGCCCATTGTTGATCTCACTTTGTGAGAAAAACATAATCACACTTCTTGTTTCAGATGTCATATGAGCTATATGGAATTCTCTCTGGAGCTGTAAGCTTAATTACCGGAGAAAAAGTCAGACCTGCATATGGAGGAGAAAATGAATCATTTCTTAGCAAAGTAGTGACACCAATATACAGAGAGATATATGCGGTCTGTCATCACTTTCTATTCAACCTTAGGTTTAACAAAACTTTGGAATTTGTAAAATGATGACATTTTTTTTTGCAATGAAGGAAGCACTAAAGAACAAGAATGGAGTATCCGATCACTCAACATGGAGAAACTATGATGACCTCAATGAATTCTTCTGGTTAGATACTGTATTTTGTTGGCGTATAGCTTTTTCTAGTAAAATGTGCTAAATATACTATGATGCAGGTCTGCGGATTGCTTCAAGCTTGGTTGGCCCATGCGCCTCAACAACGACTTCTTTTTCACATCGAATGCAAATAAAAAGTTGGGGGACACATCTCAGCAGCAACAAAATCCCCAAGTGCCTCATGGATCCTCAAATTCAGAACCGCCTGAACAAGCACATCAGGTACTTCTTATCTGAATAATGACCATCCCACAAAATAATGTAGTATTTGAATCATATATCTAGGCCTATGTACTATTTTCACAGAAAGCAATCTTATTCACCAACATTGAGAACATAAGGCTAAATAGTAAAATATTCACCAACATTTAGTGACGCTGGTTGCGTCACACGTGTTACATTTAATGTTTAAAGTACTCTACATTTTTGTTTCATGTGGTAATCTCAGTATCATTGATGTGGTACGGGTCTGAGGACCGAGGGTAGGGCACTCGCCCTTGATCGGCTGGCTATGCCGCCGCCATAGCTCTGAGGCCTGTTGAAGAAGAGAGGAAAACTAGATAATTTTATTTATTTCTTGCTTAATGATAATGATACAATACTATCTTTTTTATAGGGATGGCTAAACTTGACCCCTAAGAAACCTATCTCTATATTAAGAAACTAATCCTTAATAATAGGAACTTATCTCTAATACATAGAAATAATCTAAAAGAAAACAAACCTAAATAATAAGATAACTACCTAACTAGATAACATCGATACAGCACCCACGCACGCAGTATTGTTCATGCGGATTACTGTTCACACGCGTGGTACTGTTCGTGTGTTGTGTGCCTGCTAATCTTGGTCCGTAACATTACGCCCCTCGCGGCGAGACAGCTCATCCTCGAGCTGTTAGGTGGTGGCCATGGACTAAGACTTTCGCATCCCCATGTCGACGAGAGGGCATGATGACCACGTCGCACAACGCAGAAGATGATGAGCGAAGCCCTGATACACAACAACGAGGACAACACTCTAGCGTTGGCTGCCTCGTGGAAGTCACCGACGGCAAGGGCAATCGACGCAGGGTAACAGCGACATCCTTCTTGCCTTGAGATGCAACGGTTGTGGGAGAGATGTGACGCCGTCGCTAACCCCTACATGGCAACCGTTGTGCTCCACACTTGCGGAGGCACGGTGTCGGTCGGCCACGTAGAGAGGACCGTCGCTGGACAGAGATAACCTTCCTCTTTGGTAAATGCACTAATGGTGAATGCCTGAGGAGTCGCTGGTGAAGGCGGCAACGTGGCCAATGCCAACGCCGGCGCCGGAGAAGGTGGTGGTAGAGCAACCATTGCAATGGCACACGACGCCTCTTCCTGTTCATTTAGCTTGCCTACCAACTCTATAGCCTCCAAGGTGGCCATCATATTGTTGAGTAAGGAGTAAGGACTCTATTTTCTCGCTGCTAGTCATCAACATGTCCAAGGGAGATAATTCAGCATCAGAAGCCATGGTGAGTGGCTCTGATACCAAATGATGTAGTACGGGTCTGAGGACCGAGGGTAGGGCATTCACCCTTGATCGGTCGGCCATGTCGCCGCCAAGGCTTTAAGGGCTGTTGAAGAAGAGAGGAAAACTAGATAATTTTGTTTATTTGTTTGCTTAATGATAACGATACAATGTTGTCCCTTTTATAGAGACGGCTAAACTTGACTCCTAAGAAATCTATCTCTATATTAAGAAACTAATCCCTAATAATAGAAAACTTCTCTCTAATACATAGAAATAATCTAAAAGAAAACAAACCTAAATAATAAGGTAACTACCTAAATAGATAACATCGATCTGAAGACCCACGCATACAAGATCTGCTCATGCGCCAGCAGTCTGCTTTGTGTGTTGTGCGCCTGCTAATCTTGGTCCGTGACAATCATTATGTTGTATCGTCTCACTCACAAAAGTATCATTATGCTGTAGGGAGCAAGTAAATCTACCATGTAAGTTAACATGACGATGAAATGGAGTAGAAGATGCATCGCGTGCCTACTATCTTGTTGTCTAATGCCACATTGATCTGAACTCTCCAATGTCTGAACCAAGGTTCCAAATCCCGCTATCGGGGTAAATCCCTTGAGGTTGGTGACCGTTACCGCCGTGAACCGGAGAAAACCTATCAATTTCACGCGTCAAAATTTGAATTTGAAATCGGTAACCAGAAAAACCGGCCGGTAACGCCCAAAAAGCCAGAGAAAAACGGCTAAAACCCTGTTTTTCAATTTTGAAATTGGAAATTCTTAACACATTCATGGCAAAAAGTATGAAGTCAAGCATGAGGGATGCATGGATCTTCCTAATACATTCTATTAGTGTTAAACAATATAAACATCATTAGGGAAACTAACTTTTACATTCAAAATTTGGAAATTCCTAATACATTCATGGCAAAAAGCATGAAGTTAAGCACGGGAGGTACATGCATCTTGCTAATACATTCAATTAGTGTTAAACAATGTAAATATCATTAGGGAAACTAACTTTTACATTCAAAATTTGAAAATTCCTAATACATTCGTAGCAAAAAGTATGAAGTCAAGCACATGAAGTGCATGCATCTTCCTAATACATTTTATTAGTGTTAAACAATGTAAATATCATGAGAGAAACTAATTTTTACATTCAAAAGTTTAAATTTGAATTAAATAAAAAACCAGCGGTTTTTTTCTTCCAATCGGCACCGGTAAAACCGCCAATATTTCGAACCTTGGTCTGAACAACTAATTTCTCGGACTTGTGTTTTATTATAACTTGCTGTGTTATTATTCCCCATAATGCATTCTAAGGCTTTTCATGTACATTCACAACTCACAGAAATGCACAGGTTTGAGTATATTAATTTGAGTATAGTTGTTTACTTGTTGCTCTTCTTTTTTTCTTTCTGGTATTGCATACAGCAACATACAAGTGACACATCTCCACAGAGGTGGTTGGGAAAGACAAATTTTGTTGAGGTCCATTCTTTTTGGCATCTCTTCAGAAGCTTTGATAGGATGTGGACACTCCTTGTGCTTGGCCTTCAGGTTGAGCTCTTACGTTAATGATTGGGGAGTGCATAAATTTAGATTTAGTTTCATCATTCTGTCAGATCTTGACACATTTTCTCGTTTGTTTTGTTTTCAGGTTCTGATAATAATGGCATGGCATGGATTGGAAAGCCCTCTTCAGTTACTTGATCCAATAGTTTTTGAGGACGTCCTGAGTATTTTCATAACCAATGCAGTACTTCGAGTTATTCAAGGTTGATTTGGATTTTGCTTGTGCATATACAATTATACATTATCAATTGTTGTGTTTTGATGAATTTGTATTTAACACGTTGATGTACCTACCTTTTCTTAGTTTTTTTAGATCAACTACCTTTTCTTAGTTCGTTTTGTATTGTCTTCATTCTTTAGTGACGTACCTAATTTTTCGTGCAGTGATCCTTGATATTGCTTTCTCATGGAGAACCAAGGGAACTATGAGATTTAGTCAGAAACTAAGATTTGCTGTAAAACTTTCTCTTGCGGTGGCATGGGCTATCATTCTTCCCATATTTTATTCCAGTTCTCAAAATTACATGGCTTGTTCAGCTAGACGTCCTAAAACCTTTCTGGGCATGTTCTGCCTGTCAAGATATATGGTGGTTGTTGCATTGTATCTTACAAGCAATGTGATTGGGATGGCATTGTTTTTTGTTCCAGCTGTAAGCAGCTATATAGAGACATCTACTTGGCGAATTTGCAATATATTGTCCTGGTGGTGCCAGGTATGTTTTTTCCCTGCTCAAAAGTAGCTCTTTTTTTGAGTTTTAGGCTTGTAGTTAATATCGGATAATATTTTTTGTCACGAAATTAATTCAGTGGAATACATGCTTATGGTATTTTGTTTTCTAACATAACTTAAGTGCATTTAAATTTTTTATCTCTTTATAGAGGTACTAGGTAGCTCTTTCTACTATACTACAAGATTTGTAATTATAATGATATGTGCAGCCCCAATTATATGTTGGAAGAGGAATGCAAGAAGGCCAAGTTCCTTTACTAAAGTAAAACATGTGTATTATCATTCATGTACTTAGTCTTGACCATTTGATATGAGCTAAAATATTTCTTCTGTACCTCACAGGTATACAGCATTTTGGACGGTTCTCCTGTCAAGTAAATTTTTATTCAGCTACTACTTTGAGGCAAGATCACCCCCCGCCCCCGCCCTCCTTTTTCTCTGTATATTCTATACAACTTTTGCTGTGTTATGCAATGCAATTCAACTCAAGATTTACTCCGACCATTGAAAATGCACCTCTATAGCTCATATGCAGTTCACATTTCTGATGCATGTCCAATGGGGTTATGGTATGTTAATGGGACAACATACTCACAGCATGAGAATTTTTGTTTGTTATTCTTATACATGTGCTTCTTAGTATTATCAATGTTCTAAAATGTGGACACCCCCTTGCCGCTGCAATTTTTCCATACTCCACATGCTGGGGGCTAGGCGGTGGCTAGGCAGTGACTAGGTGCAGCTACATAAGTTAAATTGCTCATTATGAAGAATTAAAGATAGAGAAACTTGCATTCTGGACATTTTGCTTTCTTGGAAAATATGCTATCTATGTCTCAGCTCTATTTGTTGAATTTCTGGTATCTAATACATTTCTACTGAAACACACAGTTTGCACTGACTATGCACTGTCAGCTAGGCGGCCACTTAGGCGCCGCCCATCTAGTGCCTAGCGCCTTTTATAAAACTGAGTATTCTTGTCGCTATTTTTTTCTTTTGTATTACTCCACCTCCTAATACATTGTTTCTATGAATATAACATGAGCAGATTAAGCCTCTTGTGGAACCTACGAAAGAAATTATGAAGGTCAATGTGAATAAGTATGAGTGGCATGAATTCTTTCCTCAAGGTTCTCCATATGCTATCTTGCGTTGTCTGTTTTTCCTTTTTCAACTCACTAGGGTATTTGAATTATTAATTTACACTCAACTCAAAATGATAACTGATGATTCTATCTATTTTGTTTGCACTAGTCAAGAGCAATGCTGGCGCTATTCTTGCTGTATGGGCCCCTATAATTCTTGTGAGGACTTATGGACTTCAAATATTTACTTGTGCATATGGCTCAGAAACTGTCTTATTTTTTCTTTACATTCCCAACAGGTCTATTTTATGGACACACAGATTTGGTATTCTGTATTCTGTACTATTTTTGGTGGTATGTGTGGTATTGTTCATCATCTTGGTGAGGTGAGATGAGGTACCATTAAACATAGGAAATTATTTTAGAATTTATAGATTCTTATTTTGATTCTTATTTCTGATATTCATCTAGATTCGTACAATGGGAATGGTGAGAAGTCGATTCTGTACCTTACCAGAAGCGTTCAATACTTCTCTTGTTCCTCGTTCAATCCCAAAAGAGAAAAAGGGAATATTGCCTAGTTTCTTGGAAAAGAAAATATTTAAGGTGAAAACTTTATGTCCTTGTTACCTTGAGGGTGCTTTCTTACCTTTCTTCCTTCTTGCTTTTTCTCAAATGAATTTCTTTTTTCAGAATTTAGGTAAAGCTGAAAGACATGATCCAACAAAGTTCGCACTGGTTTGGAACCAGATAATAATCAGCTTCCGCTCAGAGGATTTAATCAGCAATAGGTATGTTTTGATTATTTCACTGCAGCTAAAGTTTCATCAGGTGTACGGTTTTTTCAAACTTTGTCAGTTTTGCAGAGAGATGGATTTGATGACAATGCCCATGTCTCTAGAGTACAGTTCTGGTTCTATTCGTTGGCCCTTGTTTTTACTTGCCAAAAAGGTGTGCTTATCTATTCTATGATACCACATGACAGCGCATGGCCTGGGTGCAATATATTCAGCTTTATAAAGATGCCACTTAAGTTAACATAAGCAATTTATTTTGACAAATTAATATTGTTGCTTGTTTTGACAAATTGTTGACACTTGATAGAATATATGCCTCTACAGTGTATTTGACAATAAGCTCATTACCATACAAGACAGATGGCTTAACATACAATATAATTTGGATATATACAGCACAAACCTTCCAATACTTTACTATTTATCATGTATAACCTTTTCGCTTAACCATTTGAAAATTGTATTTCAATTTGGAAAAAAAATCAAATAAACTATCTGGGGTAATGTTAATCCGGGAGTTATTTCATTGTCAGTTTTAGCACTAGCTACTCTTTCTTTAACACTACATGTGTTGGCATCAGCCTCATTTTTAGAAGCATTATTGAAAGATTTCTTGTATCGTCAGCCTTTATGTAGAAACTAATTGAAGTATTTTGGCCTTTTCTGTAGTCTAGCATATATATATTTCTACTATGTATATCTATCAAATATGCCAACAGAATTTTATATCATATTATGATTGTTTTCCTTCCATGCCAGTTTTCAAAAGCAGTGGATATGGCAGCAAATTTTACTGGAAATAGTGCACAACTCTTCTGGAAAATAAAGAAGGATAATTACATGTTTTGTGCAATCAACGATTTCTACGAATTGACAAAAAGTATTTTCAGATTTCTCGTTATTGGTGATGTGGAGAAGAGGTAATCACTTTACTTAAGTATTACCTCTATTACTACATTTTTCTCATGTTTACAAAGCTTTCACATTACATGTTCCCATGAATATTATTATGATGCTCTACAGATTCTATTCAGGGTGATAACTACCATATTTACTGAAATCAAAAGGAGTATTCAGAACTCAAGTCTATTGGTCGATTTTAGGATGCATCATTTGCCTTTACTGGTTGAAAAATTTGACCATTTGGCTGAGATTCTGGTAATCACTTCACTAGTATTACTGTCTCTCTTTTCTTTTTTGTAAGCTACTTCACTGTTTAACTACTATGAGCTGATGATATCATTGTAGACTCTACTTTGACAATCTAGCCGCCCTCAGGGTTCCAAATCCCGCGGTTATCACGTGAATCGGTTCTACCAAGTGTAACCAGAGAATAAAACCGACGGTTTTTTATTTAATTGAAATGAAAAATATTGAATGTAAAAATTAGTTTCTCTAATGATGTTTACATTATTTAACACTAATAGAATGTATTAGGAAGATGCATGCACCTTCCGTGTTTGACTTCATACTTTTTGCCATGAATGTATTAGACTGGTGGTTTTTTATTTAATTCAAATTAAAAATTTTGAATGTAACAATTAGTTTCCCTAATGTTGTTTACATTGTTTAACACTAATGGAATGTATTAGGAAGATGCATGTATCTCTCATACTTGACTTCATACTTTTTGCCATGCATGTATTAGACCAGTGGTATTTTATTTAATTCAAATTTAAAATTTTGAATGTAATAGTTAGTTTCCCTAATGATGTTTATATTGTTTAACACTAATAGAATGTATTAGGAAGATGCATGCACCTCCCGTGCTTGACATTATGCTTTTTGTCATGAATGTATTAGGAATTTCTGATTTCAAAGTTGAAAACCGGTTTTGAGCGGTTTTTCTCTGGATTTTTGGGCAGTAACTGGCCGATTTTTCCGGTTTCTGATTTTAAATTCAAAATTTGACGCTCGAAATTTGGTCGGTTTTCTCCCGCTTTTTCCTTCTGCATCGATCGATAACCTGTGACTGCCCCCCGTGATTTAGGCCTGGAGGGTTTTGGATACTTGGCCGCCCTAATATTTTTTTTATTGTAACCTACCACAACCTTAAATTCTTCTCTTTATTTCTGGTTTTCATAATTGGGAGCAGAGATAAAAAACCGGCGGTTACTGGAAATCCCGGTGGGTACCAGGGGGAAAAAACCAGCCAAAATTCCGGTGGTTACAAGTACACTTTTTAGATTAGTTTAGACTTTTTTTGTGCTAGATTACCTATTGTATGAACTAAATATGCATAAATATGTTAGTCCCAACATTTTATGCTAGGTATTCTCTGGCTTTTCCCCATTTTTAGTGGGTTTTCTGGTTTTTAAGCGCTTTTTCTAGTAACCGTTTCAAACCACCCAAATTCAAATTTTGATTCGTGAATTTCAACCGGTTTTTTCTCTGGTTTCCCAGTAACCGGCTAGTCCGTTCCCGCCCGTTGGCCGAGTTTTGCACCAATTCCGGGATTTCGATCCCTGATTGGGAGGATTGTTGCATTGCACCTTGTCACACTGGTCATTGGCCAGGACTAAAGTTTAACGATGGTGATGGGAGAGGTGGCCAGAATTATAGAATTATTCATCAGGACTACCAATGTGCACGAGGGAGATACCAAGGTTTTGTATCGGATGCCTCCTGGTATTTAGGAAATGGATAGCTTTGGTTGTTGTCACGTGCAACCCATTAGGTGCTATGAGATGGTGCACCAAGGAGGGACAGCAGCCACAGCCTAGGACCGGCTGAGATTTCTGATCTATCAAGTTATTGTTTCATTAGGGTGTATCTTATCTCTAGTAAGAATATTATCTTTGTTAGTTGGAAAGATTAGAGTGGTTTGTTAGGGGCCAGCTCTATATAAAAGAACGGCATTGGCATCCTTTTTTGTGAAGCAAGAGGAACTAGCCAAAGTCCTGAAGACTTTATGGCTCCCTTTTTTTCTACTTATGGCTTGTGGTTTATGCTACAGTAACTAGCTTTCAAATGGTGTGTTTTTTTAATGCGGGGTTAACAGGAAGATTGTAGTAAAAAGTGTACTGAGTTGAGCTGAACCGGCCAAAATTGCATGTGATTATTTTTCTCTGTGTACTGCCTCTCGCAAATAGTCAGAATTCAAAAATTTAAGCCATAAGGCACAACCTAAAAGAACCCACCCATATGTCTGTGCCATGTCTACCCTCCTCTTGTCTAGCATCGTTCTTGAAGGCATCACCGTTTGACCTCCCCGAGGGCGTTTATCCCCCATTATTTAGTAGCATACATAATAGTTGTATTATAGAGAATGATAAGGTATTGCGGTGGCATGCTATGTGATGATAGGTCAGATAAGGAGACACCAATTTTATTTTAATTTTTTAGAGGGAGGGATGGAGGGGATGCCAGTAGAAATTTAACAGAGAATCAGAGTGGATACAGCCCTTGAGAGTGGATATGGCCTTTGCTTTTTATTTTGAATCCTATTATGTCAGCCCATATAATGAAAATTTCTGCCCAATGGTTACCCAGTATACAAACAGACAAGAACTTCAATATGAGATGACAATTTTACTCCAAGATATCATTGATATTTTGATCCAAGATATGTTTGTCGATGCTCAAAGGTAAGAATATTTGATCCTATTTTGCTTCGGTTTTTATGTTTTTGTGCTGTTATCACTTTCATGACCTCCTCTTTCAACAGTGTATTGGATCAGATTAATTCTTGTGAGACACTGATCACCGATGACGATGGAGCATTCAAGTACTACAAACCAGACCTCTTTGCATCAATCAGCTCAATACCAAAAATCCGTTTCCCATTTCCTGATAGTGGTCCACTAAAAGAGCAGGTATTTGCTAACCTTTGATTAGCTGTGACAGATTGGACATTGGTAGTAACTATGTGAATGATGACATGCTCGGGTATGTTCAGGTTAAACGCCTACACCTTCTGCTTAATACAAAAGAAAAGGATGTGGAAATACCATCAAATTTAGAGGCTCGGCGACGCATTTCATTTTTTGCCACATCTCTTTTTATGGATATGCCTTCTGCTCCCAAAGTCCGCAGTATGTTGTCATTTAGGTAACACTTATGCTTTTCAAAATTTGTTCCAACTTGTTTCAGGTTATTTTTAGTAAGATCAATTAATTAGGTTTTTTAATCTAATTTGTGGCTGACAATAGGTTATTTGTTGGATTGTCGCTTAAGGACAGTCTGTACATCGAAAATAACCAACCTCACATGTATTATATCATTTATGCATTGCAGTTTTTTTTCTCTGGTGCAGCTTATGTGGAACATTTTGATAAACTTTAGAAATACCTTCTGCTAGATTTTGGCAATAATAATCCTCAAATTTACATTATCCAACACTCTTGTTCAGGGTGAAATACAGACATTTAGCAGACACTCATGGAGATCGAAGGACAAAAAATACTAGGACTAAACTCCTTAGGCTGTTTGTTAGCTGGTTAATCAGAGGATTTAACTAATTAAAAATAAATGATCCTTCAATCTAGTGCCACATCAGATGCTTTGCAGTTTTCACTTAGCACTTCCTTAGTCCTTTCAAGTTGCTCAATGTTTTGTAGATTTTCTGTCATAATATAGCACGAGCAAACCTTTTCTAATAAATTAGTCTAACAACTGATGAAGCCATCATGCTTCACATATGCACTTCTTTTTTTTTTTTTGAGGAAAAACAGTAGGGGAGAGCCCTACTGCAAAATTATATTAAATAGGTTAGTAATGTACAGATAGTTACAAAAGGAAAAGGAAAACAACTATCCCAACCACTGGGAGATATCAAAACTAACTGACTTAGAATCTCTAGCTCTCAGCAAATCTATATCAATAAGAATAGACATCCTCCAACGAAACTTATTTGGGGGCACCCCATCAAAGATATATCGGTTCCTCGGCAACCAAATAACAAATATGCACTGACATAATGCTGAACATACTACTTTTACATTTTGAGCTGAAACACCATATTTCATGCATCTGTGTATACTGTCCCAAAAACATTACATATGATACTTCCAAATGATCTGTGTAAGGATTAGGCATAGATTGACTAATAAGAGTGACAATATATGCACACAGGTTTTGTTTTTTAGAGAAATCAGATCTCGAACTACCTAGGTGATACTACTAAAAATCTACTTGATCCACACTACATACCTGAAAAATCTCTATTTTTATCAACTGTAGTATTAGATACCCGATTCCAGTGGTGGCCGCAGGAATTTCAGGATGGGTGTTCGAAGCTGTAAAAATATTTTTCAGTACAAAACATAAAGATCTATAGTAGCAATAGTTGTAAAAATTTAGAATCTGTTTTTGGTTGCATGAGCATTCCAGGCTAAATTTAGAATCATATCACTCAAGGTTGGAAGAGTAACATGGCATGGTAGTAACCGCAGTATGGTTGAATCGAGTCATCTGGACATGTTGACATTTTCAGACCATAGTCACACACTCACATGACTCACATCATTGATCATTGTCATTTTTAGTTTTTTAAAGTTCAGAGTTCAGACCATACTACCATAGTTAGAGAAATTGGAACCATAAATTGTGACTTAGTCAGTTACAGAGGTACTCACCGGTCGTCGGAGCGGCGAAGCTGGATTGCTGCCTGCTGGACGGCGGCCGCAGGTGGAGTGGAGACGCCGAGATGGTGAGACGACAGCCCGGTTCCAGGCGGTGGTGCGGTGCCGGTGTGCCACAGAGCGGAGGCGCGGTCCGGTCGGCTGGTCGTGCGGCGTAAAGCTGGAGCCCAGAGGGCCGGAGGTGACGCGGCCTGCGGCGGTGCTGGCTCTAGCCGCCAGGCGGTGGCGCGGTGCCGGCGGAGTGGAGGACCGGAGGCAGGTCGACGCGGGCTGCTAGGGTTAGGTGTTGGGGAATCGGGGGCACCGCCGCACCGGATGGGGATCGGGGGATGGGGTCATGGGGAGGCCGAGACGTTTCGATCGCTGCACAAATGGGCCTGGGCCGCTGCTGCGTTGCCGCGCGTTGGGCTGATGGATGAATAGTGATGGACTCATGGCTACGAAATAGTTATTTTGGCTCAATTAAATATATGTATATGTATTATATCTTGTATATACTAGGTTTTTTTGTCAAAAATTTGGGTGTTCAACTGAACACCCATGAACTACTATAGATCCACCCCTGCCCGATTCTATCATACTGATATGTCTTGATAAGTTAGGCATAATTCCTTTGTAAAAGATAAGCACTTCAGTACAGTTCTCAAATGGAACCAAATCCCTGGGTTTAATTATCTGACATTGAGCCTTTATGTGCTTCAAGCAAATCCCATCAACAAGATCATTGCCAGTAAGAGTTTCCATCGATATAAGCAAGTCAACTTGTCAATTGTAGTAGTACTTTGTTTTGGAAATTCATACATCTACATCGCTCTCAGAACAAAGCAAGTATATTGCACATCTGATGGCATCCTAACATTACGATACTTTATCCAGCATATTAACTCCATATTTCATGGAAGAAGTAAAGTTTTCGGAGGAAGAACTTCATTCAAATCAAGATGAGGCATCCATCCTTTCCTACATGCAAAAGATATATCCAGGTCTGTTATGTTCCATAACTTCGTTTTTTCCACTCCTATTTCAATTGCTTGCATCAATTTCATTTTGTTACTTAGATTTTATGTTCTCATTTTTTAGATGAATGGAACAATTTTTTGGAACGGCTTGGTTCAAAGGAAACAGCTGAAGAAATCAGATACTGGGCTTCTTTCCGTGGTCAAACACTAAGCCGAACTGGTAATCTGGAGTGTTATTCTCATTTCTTGTAAATGTATCATTTAAGTCCCTGGCCACAAGCTGTCTGACTCTTTCCATTATATACTATCTAGTTCGGGGAATGATGTATTACAGAAAGGCATTGAAACTACAGGCTTTCTTAGACCTGACAAATGATCAAGGTGCGCATAGAAGTTCCTGTCCTCACCATGAATTTTGGAAATAGCTTCCTATTTCTGAAATGGTTGGAATTTTTACCAACTAGACCAATTAGCATCTGGAGTTTGATCAGATTGTTATCAGATAACAGTTCTGATGATTTCATAGTTTTCACCTTCATAGTTCTTTGGAAACTGGTATGCTTCCAAAAATTCATTTTTTTAAAATAAAAACTTACACAGAATTATACAAAGGACCTGTGGCAACTGAGCAAGGACAAAATAAGAAGAACATCCACCAGTCATTATCAACTGAACTAGACGCGCTTGCAGATATGAAATTTTCATATGTCATCTCATGTCAACAGTTTGGGGAACAGAAATCTAATGGTGATCCCCATGCTCAAGACATTATAGATCTGATGGCAAGGTATGTTTTGGAAAATACAAACTGGTAGAGTAATTACCACCATATAATCGTGCTGATTTTTTCACTTCTTATGTGCTCAATGAAGGTATCCAACTCTGCGTGTTGCCTACATTGAAGAGAAGGAAGTCATAGTACAAAATATGCCTCATAAGGTTTATTCCTCCGTTTTAATAAAAGCAGAAAATAATTTAGACCAGGTAATGATCTTATCTTAAAGATTAGAAAAAGTAGAAAATCTTGTATTACAACATCTAAGCCTCTCAATATTTTGTTTTGATCCCCTTCTGCTATTTTGTCAGTGCAACTATTTCTCATTATGAATAATGCACATAACTACTAATATACTTGGCTGTAACTTGTAACAATTTAGGAATTATTTTTTCTCGAATTCCTCATGCTTGTGCTTACTTGTTGAGTATTTATGTAGGAGATTTACCGTATAAAGCTGCCTGGTCCACCCATCATTGGAGAAGGGAAGCCAGAAAATCAAAATCATGCAATTATATACACCCGTGGAGAAGCTCTACAAACAATTGATATGAATCAAGTAATGAACTGATCATTCTTCTATTGTTTAGGACTATCAGTTCTCTATAAAAACTTTCTGTTCACTTATACACGGTGCTATCAGGACAACTATCTGGAAGAAGCTTACAAAATGAGAAATGTCCTTCAAGAGTTTGTTAGGCATCCTAGGGACCAATCTCCATCTATCCTTGGGCTTAGAGAGCATATCTTCACTGGAAGGTCTGTAATTGTTCCAACATATGTCTTTCAAACTTATTATGTTCTTTATAGTGGATAATAGTATATTGTTGTTTATGCAGTGTTTCGTCACTTGCTGGATTCATGTCATATCAAGAGACAAGCTTTGTTACGATTGGACAGAGATTCCTTGCTGATCCCCTCAGGTGAAAACATGCTTCTTATTTGATCTTATAGTGTTGACATTGATGGCATGAACTAGTTTCCTATGTTCTATTCTATATTTCTGATTTGTGATGTTATTTATGTTACCGTGATAGATCTAATTTATGTTACCGTGATAGATCTAATTTATGTTAACGTGATAGATCTAATTTATGTTACCATGATAGATATCTGTATCTTTCTATATCTAATGGGTTGATAGATAGTATGTTTATGTACAAAAAAATCCATTCTATAAAGTCAATCTGTTATTCAAATGGTCATTTCCATGGCTGCAGGGTACGGTTTCACTATGGTCATCCAGACATTTTCGATCGGATGTTTCATTTGACAAGAGGTGGCATAAGCAAAGCATCTAAAACTATAAACTTAAGTGAGGATGTGTTTGCTGGTAAGTTTAGTATTTCCTTCTGTTGAAATTTTAATTTCCATGTCATATTCAAAAGCAATTGCAGCTTTAATATTAACTTTACAGGGTATAATTCCATACTGCGTCGCGGACATATAACTTACAACGAATACATTCAAGTTGGCAAAGGGCGTGATGTTGGTCTTAATCAGATATCAAAATTTGAAGCTAAAGTTGCAAATGGCAATAGTGAACAAACACTTAGCCGTGATATCTTCCGGCTAGGGCGACGATTTGATTTTTTCAGGATGCTTTCATGCTATTTCACGACAGTGGGGTTTTACTTCAATAGCCTAGTATGCTCTCTCTCTCTCTCTCTCTCTCTCTCTCTCTCGCACGTGAGCGCGCATTGTGATGGCTACAATCATTTCAGCAAGAACAATAGCGCAACATTAATCTTTTCTAAAAAATATATTTAGTGTATAGCAATTCCAAAATCAAATCACCTAATAGCAATAATGTAAAAAAAGAACAAGAATAATCACAATATAAAAAGTAGAAAAAAAATTGTTTTGGCTGCCACTTAGCACTTTCTTGTTTAGCTGGCAGTCCTTGGTTCAAATCTTGCGTGCAGTAAAAAAGTTTATCTAATTATAGTTCAAGAATTCCAGTCTAATCATTGTTCTTAAAACTGGGGGTTTTGGCAGTTGAAAGTGACCTGGATCCAAGAATGGTCTAGTCATTAACTAGGCCAGATGAAGCTTTGGTTTCGTCTTTTTTCTAGAGATTAAGCGATCTAGTCTTTTTTTTAATAACTATGGTTGGTTGTCCTTTTCCGAAGCAGGTGTGAAAGTTGCACCAGTTAGGAAGCCTTAGATCACCTGCTTTTGTACGACTTCTAGGATCATCCAAATATCCAATACCAACTTCGCATCTACCCATCTTGTTTGCTTTGAGTAATATGGCCACAGTCTGGGAAAAACTTATCGGCAAAATTTTGGTGAAAACCGGCGGTTACCGGACTTACCGCTGGGTACCGATACAAATTTGAATCAGTCAAAAGTGTTATGAATATTATATGTATATTCATGAGGCCCAAAGGACAATATAAATAGGGAGTACAAGGGGATATATAAAGGAATATGCCATATACAGATAAGGAAATCAAGGTATATAAGGAAACAAATAATAATCCTATTCTATCCTTAACATCCCCCTCAAACTCATGGTGGATCACACATACTGAGTTTGGAGAGAAAATACAAATGTTGTGCTCTAGTTTGGGACTTCGTGAAGAAGTCAGCAAGCTGTAACTCTGATGGCACAAACTGTAGAGCAAGTACCCCCTCTTGCACCTGTGAACGAGTGTATGAAGCATCTACTCCAATGTGCTTGGTGAGCTCATGCTTCACTGGATCACAAGCAATACTGATAGCACCTGTACTGTCAGACACATGTGTTAAGAGTATTAGAGATAGAATAGGAATCGACATATTCCCATGTAATATCTCTTTGTACTCCCTATATATATTGCCCATTGGGCTTCTTTAATATACACAAAATATTCATAATATGGTATCAGAGCTTAGGTTGAAACCTTAACCTCGTTCTACTTCCGCTCTAGCCGCCGCCGCCGCCCCCGGGAGGAATGTGCTTCACTCCTAGGGGCGGCCACCTTCTTCCGTTTCTCGTCGGCGCGCCCATGCACGCGTCTCCGACTGCCTCCTTTAGCCAGATCCGAGCGGATCCGCGCCGGATGCACGTTCGCGTCGGCACCCTACGTCCGCCTCGGGAGGCCATCTCCCGGCCGCCGTCTCCGCCTCTCGGATCCACCGCCGTCTTGGATCCACCGCACCGCATGGATCCGCCACCTCCGCCCGATCCGCCCACCTCCTTGGCGCCGCCTCGATATGTCGTCGCCGCCGGATCCGCCTCGCCGCTCGGATCCGCCCGCCATGCCGGATCCGTCCGCCGCCGCGCTTCGGCCGGATCGGCCGCCTCCGATCCGACGCCTCCGCCGTCGTCGCCGCTTCTCCTTGTGCGCTTGCTCGCATGCGCTGTGCTCGCGTCTCGCGTTGACCTCTCCGCTCCGGCTCCTCTTCGCCGCCTCGGCCGCCGGATCTCGCCTCTTCGTCGACTCCCAACCGCCCCGCCGTCGGCTTCATCCGACCGTCACTGGCAACCGGCGCCACCTCTTCTCCGGCCACCTCTCCTAGATCCAGCCGCCCCTCCTGTGGCCGCCGCCGCCGGATCTCGCCGTCTCCTGGCCCCGGGGAGCCGTCGCTCCTTTTTCTCTCAAAGGGAGGGAGTGAGTGTGCGGGAGGGAGGGAGTGAGCGAGTGGAGGCAAGGTCGCGAGTGAGCACAGCCGCAGGAGGGAGGGGGTGAGTAAGCGAGTAGAGGCGAGGTCGCGAGTGAGCATAGCAGTTGGTTCGGGTCGATTTGGCGAGCCCATAGATGTTGGCCGAAAGTCTGGATAAGGTGGACTTCGTTTTACTTCTGTCGTCGTTGAGTCTTTCTATTTTTGAGTCTTTCGTTGCGTCCATCCAAGTCCGTGGTTTCTAATTTTTAGTTCGTCCAAGCCGTGCGAGTTCACAAATTTATTGTCAAGCATAGAAGTATAGGAATTATCTTTTGCATGGCAGCAGCCGCCGCTCTACTTTCTAAGCCACGTGCATCGTGATGATGTCGCCGCTTCTCTAGCCGTCGCCCCGAGCTTCTAAGGCCGCCGTGTGTCTTCTGCACCTTGTGCACTGCACCGCCGCCGTCTTGGGCTTCGATCTGCGCCGCCATGCTTCTATCTATTCCTCTTCGGCTTGATTTGACAGTTTATTCAAAAAAACTGCACGCAACGACGACATTATCAAGACTCGGACGTCGGATATTTCTTGTTTTAGTATTAACCCTTTTTCAAATGCAATGCTATTGCATGTCTTGCATTTGAAGTGGGGTGTTAAGGGTATTAGAGATAGAATAGGAATCAGCATATTCCCCTGTAATATCCCTTTGTACTCCCTATATATATTGCCCATGGGCTTTTTTAATATACACAATATTCATAACAACAGGTACACCAAAACCTGCAAGTAACCATCTCAACCAAGTAATCTCTGATGTTACTGCTGCCATAGCTCTCAACTCAGCCTCTGCACTTGAACGAGAAACTGCAGTCTGCTTATTTGTCTTCCAGGCAATCAAAGAGGAGCCAAGAAAAACACAGTAAGTAGAAAGAGAATGACGATCAGAAGAATCACTAGCCTGTAGCATCGTAGCGCTGAAGTCAGAGTGAGGTAGAGCTAGGGAAAAACAAGCGACGAGAGATTATCCCATGCAAGTAGCGAAGAACACGAAGGAGGTGACTGTAGTGAAGATGAGTAGGACTAGCCATGAACTGACTCTAGATATGAACAGTATAAGCAATATCAGGGCGAGTGCTCACAAGATATACCAGACTCCCGACAAGATGGCGATAACAGGTAGGATCCTTAAGAAGATCACCATCAGTAGCACGAAGCTGAAGGGAGAACTCCATAGGAGTCTCAGCAGTACGAGTGTTAGTCAAACCAGACCGATCAAGAAGATCCTGGACATACTTCTGCTGGGAGAGGTAGTAACCCTCAGGCGTGGAAGAAACCTCAATCTCAAGGAAGTACGTAAGCAAACCAAGATCAGTCATTAGAAACTGCTCACTGAGATGCTTCTTCACATATGTGATGAATGAGGAATCGTCACCAGTAATAAGCATATCATCCACATATAGAAGAAGTAGTGTCCTACCTCGAGGTGAGACATGGACAAAAAGAGCAGGATCGTGGGCACTGACAGTGAAACCGGCAGCGGTAATCACTGAGGTGAAACGCGCAAACCAGGCACGAGGGGCCTGTTTGAGGCCATAAAGAGCACGACGAAGACGACAAACATGGCCATCTGGAACAGAATACCTAGGTGGTGGCTGCATGTAAACCTCCTCATGCAAAACACCATTAAGAAATGCATTCTTAACCTCCAACTGAGAGATAGACCACCGGCGAACAAAAGCAACCGCAACAAGAGTGCGAATAGTGGTCATATGTGCAACAGGGGCAAACGTCTCATCATAATCACGACCATACTCCTGTTGAAAGCCACGAGCCACAAGACGAGCCTTGTAGCGCTCAATAGTACCATTAGACCTGGTCTTAATCTTGTACACCCACTTGCACGTGATAGGACGAGCATGCACAGGTGTCGGTACAATATCTCAAGTTCCCGTTCGTTTGAGAGAATCAAGCTCCTCCGCCATAGTGAGCTGCCACTCAGAATGAGAAGCAGCCTCACGATAAGAGGTGGGCTCAATGACAGAGAGAGCATGCGCGATTGAAGTAAAACCAAGACGATCAGGAGGTCGAATGGATGTCCGATCACGAATGGAGTAACGAGGTGCATCATCAGAGGAATCAGAAGTCGATGTCGGCAAAATACCAGAAGAAGAGTCTGGTGAAGGACGAGGACGTCTGGAGTAGTGCACCTCAGAGAAACGAGATGGTGGTACTGCAGGAGCAAGAGGCGGTGCTGCAGAAGGTAACACAGGAGGTGAAGGTACAGAAGGAACCACTGGAGACAGGCTAGAGGAAGGTTGTGAAAAAGGAGAAATGGGTGAAGAGTCAGGGAGAGACAACCAAGAGATCGTCTTGATGGTGGAAGCAGGACGAGGAGATGAATCTCGATAGAAGAAAGGTCGAGATTCATCAAAGACGTCTCGTGAGATCCTAATCCGTCGAGCAGAAGGATCATAGCAGCGATAACCCTTATGCTCAGAACTATACCCAAGGAACACACACTCAACTAACTGGACTGACAGTTTGGTGCGCTCACGAGGCTGCAGCAGGACAAAACAGGTGCAACTAAAAACACGAAGGTGACTGTACTGGGGGACTCTAGAGTAGAGACGCTCTATAGGATGGACATCCTTAAGAGCAGTGGAAGGCTGCATATTGATGAGATATGCAGCTGTAGAAATAGCCTCCGCCTAGAACTATGGTGGAACATGAGAAGAAAGAAGAAGAGTGCGAGCAGTTTCAAGTAGATGACGATGCTTGCGTTCAGTCACCCCATTCTGAGCATGGGTACCAGGACAAGAAGACTGGTAAAGAGTGCCATGCTCAGAAAGGAATTTTCTAAAAGCATCAAAACAATACTCTCCAGCAGAATCATAGCGAAAAGTACGGATAGGGGACTCAAACTGAGTACGAACCATCGTGGCAAAGCTACGATAGATCGCAAGAAACTGACCACGACTAGACATAGGGAAAATCCAAGTGAAACCGGAATAATCATCAATAAAAATTACATAGAATTTATGCACATCTTTTGAGATAATAGGCGCAGGTCCCCATACATCTGAATGAACTAAATCAAAAGGATGCGAAGCCCCTGTCTGTCGATCCTGGACAAAACAGGTGTGAGAGTAAAAAACAACCCTACAACCAAGATCAGTGAGTTGTCCCACCGAAAAAAGTTGCATGGTAAGCTGGGGAACATGAGAAACAGCTGGAACAGAAAAGTTAGTGGACAAAAGAATGCCCTGACAGCTGACATACGAGGAAGTACCGTCAGCTGTCTGGACAGTGATAGGAAAATCAGGTGGTCCTATTGAAGTGAGTGATGTGGAGTCCGGTGTCATGTGAAAGGAGGCACCAGAATCTAGAACCCAAGAGGTACCTGAAGGAGACGTCTGAGCTAGACTAGCGTAACTCGCTAAGCCGTGAGAGCTGGCAAGTAGAGCTCGGCAGAGTCTGCCGAACGAGTCACCTTCGAGCGTAAACTAATGAGTAGGTTTGTCCTCCTGTGAAGGAAGGGCCTCCCTGCCCCCCTTTTGTCGCCCACCCCGACGTGCCTTGTTTCGCTTTTTCCGCACCGCACAACTCTGTAGTCGTGCCGGAAGTTCTTGCAGTAGTTATACTGAACTCCAGTTGGTGCGAGAACAGGAGCGGAGATAGGCACCTGGGGAGAGGCTGTAGTCGAAGTAGATATCAATGTCGTGGTCGCAGAAGGGGCAACAAGTACAGTCGGAACAGATTGTGCTGCTAACCCGAGTCGAAGCTCTTCAGCCTGAAGCGTTGAAAGTGCCTCTAATATCGGTAGTGGAGAGCGGCTCAAGAAAGTGAGCTCGACAGCTCAAACTCGGGCGGCGGCGGCAGACGAAGTCATAAAGGCGAAGGCGATCATGATCCGCCTTTTGCACTTTGTGACACTCCTGACAAAGTGGAGAGGCCAGCTCATCTATCTGGCGCCAGAGACTTGCCAGAGCCCGAAAGAAGTCGCCAACAGAAGAATCTCCCTAGCGAAGCGTCTCCAACTCATGCTGAAGCGAAAAGAACTGAGCATCACTGCTCTACTGGTATCACTCACGCAAGTACTCCCAGATCTGGCGAGTAGACCGTAGACTAACAATGTCTGGCTGAATGGAGTCATCGACGCTAACCACCAGGATGGCACGAACACGAGCCTCGTCAGCACACCAGCGCTTGAAAGCATCAATGGCATACTGAAAAGCCTCATCAGCAACATCAACAGCAGCATGTGCCTCCTTGGCAGCCTCATCTGCTCTAGGAGGTGTAGTAGTAGTCTGCCTAGGATGAGGCTGAACCGGCGGTGGCGGAGAAGGGTGTGCACCGGTGATATGTCCCCCAAAGCGGAGACCATAAAGCGTGATCTCAATAAGAGAAGATCATAACCTGTAGTTCGTTCCATGGAGCTTTGTTCTCGAGAATGGGATCGCAGCAGATGGACGGAAGCTATCTCAGAGGCGGCTACCGACGGCGCGACTAAGGCAACGGCCTAACAGCGGTCTTTGGACCAGCCAGCAATGTAACAACGTTAAATTTCTCCCCTATTTCTTTTTTCTTTTTTTCGTTTTTTACAAAACTATAAAACTGGTCGCTTCACTCACTCACGACTCACTTCGCGTCGGTCGGTGCGGCGAAAGAAGCGGAAACCAGCAGAGCATGCCACGAGGTGATCGACAACGGGAGGCGCGCCGGCGGAGCAATGGCCTAGCGGCGACGAAAAGCGGCGGCCGCGGAGTGGCGGCCCTAGCGGCGACGACGGATTAGCACTGAGGCGCCGATTTGGCCAAATCGAGGCGGCGGCTTGGCGACGGCGGCAGCGACGACAATGATGGCTCTGATCGGCACTTGAAGCGCCGATCCGCCGGATCGAGCGACGGCGGCCATGACCGGGTGGCGGCTCGGGCGACGGCGGCCCAAGTAGCGGCGGCGGCTCAGTGAAGACACACAGGTGGCGGCACGACAGGCAGAGGTGACCCGAGCGACGGCGGTGGAGCAGTGGAAGAACAAGGTCAGAGCCCTAGCTCTGATACCATGTTATAAATATTGTGTGTATATTCATGAGACCCAAAGGGCAATATAAATGGGGAGTACAGGGGGATATACAAAGGAATATGTCATGTACAGATAAGGAAATCTAGGCATATAAGGAAACAAATAACAATCATATTCTATCCTTAACAAAAAGAACTCGTTTTGGTTTTGTTACACTCTGATACCCCTTGTGCACAGCAGCCCCCGGATCGGATTAGAGTTTATGAGATACGGCACGAGCGTGCACTGTATCAAAAACGAAGAAGATGCATCTCATGAAGAGAACCAAAATAACTATGTTGAAGCAACCACGATGAGAAAAGATTTGGCGAATCCGACGACAAATATTTTAAGCACAACCTCAAAAAGTAAAAGGGATTATTGCTCACTCACAATCCTCTCGAATCTTTTAGGACCTTCGGATCCTTACCCTATACAAGAATCTAGTGCTAAAGAATATCCTAACTTCTAATCCTCTTGTGTGCCCTTCACTTTAGATTAGTAGGCTTGATTGCTTGGTTGCTTTTTCTTGTGGCTTCTCTATAGTCACCCCCCGTGGTTTATATAATCCCTCCTAACCCTTCTCCGAAACAGAGTAGGAATCCTAATCCAAATAAGAGTAGAAATCCTAATCCTAGTAGTTTTCATGTAGGACTCTTTATAGCACACCTAACTCAACTATCTCTACCTTAACACTTATCACACTCTAACTCAACAATCTCTACCTTAACACTTATCCGTTGAAGTCATTGTGCTCCTCCAAGAATTTGCTCCAAGTCACTCCACCCATTTTTTGCCTTTTCCTCCCACATTTGGGAGTGCCCCACTACAGGGGCTCATGCACATCACCACAATGTGTGTGTCAACGTCCGGGCTAGCCTGCCCGGACCCTCCTCTTGAGAGCTCTTTCGTTGTGTAGTTTGGTTAACCACATCTGTTCCTACAGCCTTCTATGCCATAGATTTGTACCGCCTCCCAACTCCACCTGCTTGCCAGTACCGCTTGGTTGATCCCATCACATCTTCCTTCTTCCAATAGCTCACACCTTTGCCTTTGCGTTTGGTAGATTTTGCAACCGTCTTTACAGTTCTGCACATAACTGCAGATGGGATCTAAGTACCTACCGTTGACGACACGGCTTCCTTCTCCTGACCAGGATTTTTATCAGACCTCCCATTGGTTGCTCTACCTTTAAGATTGCCCTTTAATCAATATCCTTAATTGCTCTAGATACTTTTCATAATTAGTTGCCCTTTGTAAGTAACTCATATGATTCCACCTCGAAGTGATATCTTACAACCTTCAAGTTCAAACGACCCCATAGATATTATATTCTTTTTTAAGCTGGAAACATATCGAACTCTCGTCAATGTGCGATGTGCTCCATCACACATCTCCAATGTAACCGTTCCCACCTCAGTAATTGCATACTCCTTGCAATCCGTCAAGTGAAAAGTTTCATGTGTCGAGCATAGAGATCCTTCATCAAACATCTCCCTTGCCAAATATATATAGAAGCAACAACCTTAATCTAATATCTATCCACGAGAAGTATCTAATTGACTGACAACTAGTACGTCTGAATCATCCTTTGTTACCGCTGTTGAGGATGCACCCTTAATTTACTTCAAACTCGGGAAGTCTTTTTATCATGTGACCTTCCTTGTCACATAGATAACATGCATGTGTGCTCTTGGTCTTACTCTTCTTCCTGTGACCTTTGCTTCTGCCTGTAACACCTACTGCAGCCAATGATTGATCACCCAATGATGAAGATTCTGATGGCCTTTTCAAGGACTCCGCCGCTAATAGATATGCAACTGGCTCATTGAAGTTGAGTGGTTTTCCTTACGAGAATATCCATTACCAATTGCTCCCAGGGGTTGCGGCATGGGACGTGGGTGCAGGCGCGGAGGAAGGTCGGCGACGCGGCGGCCGCGTGGGATCCCGTCGGAGCCCCACACCTGCCGACGTGGGTGAAGAAGAAGACAGTTGGGCTCCAACGGGCGACCTCCCACGACGATCTTGCTAAGCGCGTTGGCGTGGAGGTTGGCCCACGGCTCGTGGCTCGAGGTCTGGCCAAATCCGAGCGGATCGGAGCTGGGGAAGGCCTAACGAGGCTAGGCGCGGGAAAGGGAGGAGGCATGGCCGAGGAGGTAGCTTTCGGGGGTTGGGCGAGGCGGGATCAGGTGGCGATGGCCACGAGAGCCATGGAGGTGAGATCCGGCGGCTGCGGCGGCCGAAAAGGGGACGCCAGATCCGGGCAACGATGAAGACTCCGATTAGCGGGTCGGAGAGCTCGGATCTAGCGTCGAGGAGCCCAAATTTGTCGACATGGAGCACGGATCTGGCGACGGCGGCTCCGCTCGAAGGAGGCGGAGTTGGCGGCGGCGGCCTGTGAAGAAGTGGCTTGCTACTGGTGACGATAGAGCCGGCGAAGAATATGGTCGCGGACAACACGATGGTGCCAGCGCTCTCTAGGCAGGATCCAGTGACGGTGGTCGCCCCTAGGAGCGGAGATCGCTCCTCCTAGGGGTAGTAGACACAGAAGACGAGCGGAAGCTAGGAGGTAGCGGCGGCGGCTACAGTAAACCCTCACCCTAACATTTGATCTAATACCATGTTATGAATATTGTGTGTGTATTCAAGAGGTCCAATAGGCAATATATATAGGGTACAAAGGGACACATGACTAAACCCTAGTACAATAGGAATACCACTAATACCCTTAACACAAATAATGATGAAAATTAGCTTTTGCACAGTCCATGTTTAATGGTCATCAAAAAGCCAAAAACCATACCCACTTTGATGAAGTTTTGAAGGCTAAGCATAGGGAGAATTCATGATTTGCCACTCTATTTGTTGTCACTTTAAGATTTGCCACTAGATGTCTTACTGATGTGTGGGTCCAGGGGCCACATGTTAGTGATACAATGGGTGGTAAATCCTCAAATGCCAACAAATGGAGTGTCAAATTCTAAATTCTTCCTTGAGCATATGACTATATTATGTCCTTTTGTTGATAATCATAATCTGAGGGGCATATCAGAAAATTATTACTCCTTTTACACATCTTTGTTGTATACACACATTTTTAAGTGATCCATCGTATCCAATCTTTTGTGTCAATATAATCATTGAGCTTACCAAAACTGTGAGTCTTATTGTTTCAATGGGTCCATATGTTGTGCAGATATCTATTGTAGGTGTTTATGTTTTCCTCTATGGACAATTATACTTGGTTCTTAGTGGTCTACAAAGAGCTCTGTTAATTGAAGCTCAGAGTGAGAATATGAAGTCCTTAGAAACTGCCCTTGCATCTCAATCTTTTCTCCAGCTGGGACTGCTTACAGGATTACCTATGGTGATGGAGCTAGGTCTGGAAAAGGGCTTTCGATCAGCTTTGAGTGACTTTATCCTCATGCAACTGCAGTTGGCTTCAGTTTTCTTCACATTTTCTCTTGGAACAAAAGCACACTATTATGGACGTACTATTCTTCATGGTGGTGCTAAATACCGACCAACAGGGCGTAAATTTGTAGTTTTTCATGCAAGCTTTACAGAAAACTATCAGTTGTACTCTCGAAGTCACTTTGTCAAAGGATTTGAGTTGGTCTTCCTTTTGATAATATACCATATCTTCAGGAGATCTTATGTGAGCAATATGGTACATGTGATGATCACATACTCAACGTGGTTTATGGCGGTGACTTGGCTGTTTGCACCTTTTCTTTTTAATCCAGCTGGTTTTGCTTGGGGTAAGATTGTTGAGGACTGGGCAGACTGGAATATATGGATGAGGAACCAAGGGGGCATAGGAGTGCAACCGGAAAAGAGCTGGGAGTCGTGGTGGAATGCCGAGAATGCACATCTCCGTCACTCGGTGCTGAGTTCTAGGATTCTTGAAGTATTGCTGTCTTTACGCTTCTTTATGTATCAGTATGGACTTGTCTATCACCTCAAGATCTCTCAAGACAACAAAAATTTCCTTGTCTATTTGCTTTCGTGGGTTGTAATAATTGCCATTATTGGGTTGGTCAAGGTACATACTTCATCTCCAAAATTCTGTCCTTGTTTCATGCAATTGTGCACCTTCATTGTTATGCTGATTTCCTTTTGAAAATTCTTATGTTTGTGTAAAAAATTGCTGCAGCTTGTTAATTGTGCTAGCCATCGGTTGAGCTCAAGGCACCAGCTCATCTTCAGGCTCATAAAATTGTTGATATTCCTGTCAGTGGTGGCTTCCTTAATCCTCCTCTCTTGCCTCTGTCAACTATCCATCAGGGATTTGATCATCTGTTGCCTTGCATTCATACCAACTGGTTGGGGGCTCCTCCTTGTAAGTATCAAAAGTGCACTTTACCATTTATGCAATAATGTTATTCTTTTCCGTGATTTACCCTAATTCCCCCTACCGTACAGATTGTTCAAGTTTTGAGGCCAAAAATAGAATACTATGCAATATGGGAGCCTATTCAGGTCATTGCTCACGCTTACGACTACGGAATGGGTTCTCTGCTCTTTTTTCCAATTGCTGTACTAGCATGGATGCCTGTTATCTCAGCCATCCAAACTCGGGTTCTTTTCAACAGGGCATTTTCCAGGCAACTGCAGATCCAACCTTTTATTGCAGGGAAATCTAAAAGGAGGTAATTGACGGTTTCATGTGGATGCGAATTGGAATTGTGAATATGATCCATTGGTTGGTCAGGGTAGTAGCAATAGGTCTCTTTCTGTTGTACATATTATACTGTATTACAGTGTGATCCATCATTCTTTGGTCTATGCCGTTGACGGATAACAGCTTAGTTTTGATGTAGACTTTGCTGTATCTTCACATAGCATTTCTGTAAGATGGAACTGTTATATTCATTTTCTCAAAAAGAAAAAAGAACTGTTATACTATTGCTCTTCACATAGCAAGTCATGTTAGATTATGCAGTAACACAGGTATCTGCTTTCTTAGTGAAATATACCGTTGATTAGATTGGGGGATTTCGCCATCAATTTTTTTCTTCTGTTGCTTGGAGAAGTCCTTTCGTCTATTATGCGTGCGTAGTAACAATTGTTCACCTTTTAGCCCGTGGATTAGGTTCTTGGAGCTAACAAAAAAAGTATTTTGTACGAAGGTTCTCTGGAATATATTCATGTAATATTCTCATTGTTTGAGTTGCTTGCCTGTTCTTTTAAGCTAGGAAGGGCAAATTTGTTCCGGACCAGAGCATTTCTTGGGTCCACCATGTCTAAGGGCCTACTTGAAGAATCTTAACTTCTGATTTCTCTTATTTGCACGATCTTTTAAGCTAAGAAAGTTGAGTAATTTTGTACTGGTTTTGCATGAATATTTTGATGATTTGAATCGGCCGAGCTTCAATTAAGATTAGGTAGACAATGAGAAGGCTCAGGACTTTAGGAGTCATGGTTACTCAAATATTTCCTTTGGATTGAGGTTGTATTGTAATATTGTATGGCTTATAAAAGAGATTGCCACCCACGAAAAGAAATTCATCTTGGTTATGCTTACAAAGGAATGTAGATCAGTGGGTGTGCCATTTGGCATCCAAACACTAGTAAAGAAGAAAAAAAAAAGAAGGAAAAAGTCTATCTGTGATCTCTAACCTCTTCCTGTGGTTTAATTTCCATCTCTCATATATAATACCGTTTGGAATCACTCTCCCAACTATCAAAACTATAGCAAATAACGTCCTAAGGCCAGTTTTATGAGCGGTTTTGAGTAATATGTTTACCACATCATCAATCTTGCTATATTGTCTGCTATGTCATAAACTTACAGCATGTGTCAGCCCCCCTCTTCCCCGGATTTGTCAAAGAGGACGCCGGTGAGATGAGCATACATCCTCTGCCCATGCTTAGGTCGTCGTCGTGGATGGTGGCAGATCCATAGAGTCCCATGGGGGTGTACAAGACACTGGGTCCAATTCCATTCTTCTACTATATAACCTATGTAAATTTAGGTATGAACCTCCAGTCCAAATCGAAGGACACCTGGCCAGCCCAAAGATTGACGCTCTTGGCCTCCCGGTTCCTATTGCTTCACTTGGTGCTTCCGCAGCTGGGTCCAAGATAACACCAATCGAGACACATGATACGCAGCCTAGCATACGCAAGTGCAACCCAGCTAACACAAGCATGGCCATAGACGATCGGCCAACCAAGCCACTCTATGAAGGGAAGATAGCAGGCAGAGACCGCACCACGCATGCATCGCATTGCTCCCAGTCACTCACATCTCATTCACTCACATCGCGCGAAAGCAAAATCCACCCTCTCACTTGGTCGTAGACTCGCAGCCATCAGTTGCCGAAGCCCAAAGGCCCAGGCTGCAGTCCACCAGCCGTCGCATCTCCTGGTCATCATTAACTGTTTGTCGTCTCACCAAGCACTTGGCGGCATGGATTAAGTTCTGAATCGACATAAGGTATTGCTAAATTTCTTCCAATTCTTTCGATTTCTTTTAGCAAATGGACTTAATTTATGAGTTATAATTTGAATGTTATTATTGTTGGTTGTTTGTTTGGTCAAATTATAGGGTTCGGAATTAGGGTTTCAATTTAAGTTTTTAGATATTGGAATACCCACCTACTTTGTTACAAATCAGAGTGTAATTATATGTATGGTGAAGCGATGAACCTCGGTTATTTTCATTCTGGTTCTGCCCCTGGCTGTGGAGACACCACGGTTTTGCCTCAACAAGCATGGCATAGCACATGCGTGAAAGAAGGCCGCCGAGCTACTCTGCGAGGCCACCGATGCCGCCAAGATGGTTGCCACCAGTGAGATGGAGCCTGACGCTGCAAACATTGGCAAAATCATGATAAAAATGGAGGGTAGGCTCAAAAGACTAAGTTAATTAAATTGATACAAGAAATCATGATGTCGTTGCCACAGAAAGGATCAATGTCAACTTGATGATGCAATGTCATTGAGAAAGTTCTAACTTTTTTTGTTTGAACCATCATTTGAGCGTAATCTTCTAACTTGATCTCTAATTTATTGGGGATCCACTAGGTAGGCTTCATCAGACTTTAGCCCACCCACCGGCTCACCCCCAACACCCCACTCCAGAGACCAGATGCAAGAGAGGAAGCAACATGTGAGTAGGGGTCGCGAGTTGGTGGGAATGAGGGGCGCCGGTTGTCTGTGAATGGGGAGGGGATGAGAGAAGATAGAGAAGGGAGGGAGAGGAGGAATGAAGAGACAGAGAGATTAATGACATGGATGCTATGTGGCTGATATGTGGCATCAAGCGATGATGTGGCAGTCAGTTTTTGACAAACTTAGTCCCGACTAGGCAAGCCACGTGGGTCAAAGTTGATCAAAACTGACTTTTGCCAGCCGAAGGGTATTAAGTGCTCATTGTTGGGAGACTAATTCTAAATGGTATTGCATATGAGGGATGGAAATTAAACAAGGACTAGAATACCACATATGGACTTTTTCCAACAAAAAAACCTAACAGGCGGGTAACCCAATTAAATCTTGCCCCTTCATGTGTGATCAGATGCCCATGATTTACTTTTCAAATTTTTTTGCTTATGAATATGGCTTTTGCACAATTGCACTACATACCATTACAAATAGGATAATGTTGGCCCTGTACTTTTTAGTTTATGACTTGTGGCTACCCCCGAACAAATAAGTATGATGGTTTATATGCCGTCGTTTTCAAGAATCTTATCATGACAACCTTTTTGAACTAGCTTATCAATTTATCAGCATTCGATTTGTTCACAAAAGCACTCGCGTTAAGGGCCTATTCTTTTGGGCTACGACTTATGACTTTTAGACTGTTCGTGAGAGAGTACGGAGTAAGAGAAACTCGCATACGGTTTTAGTCGATATAAATGAAGTCGCTATAGTATGTACTATAATCAATTTATAGACCCACATTGAAAAGATACCTCATTTAAAAGCTAGTTACTGTAGAAAAACCGAAAAGCAACTTTTAGAATCTAAAAAGAAGAGGTTTTAAGACCAAAAATTATCAACCGCAGTTAAAAATAACGCACCGATTATTGCCCGGGCCTAGTAGGATATAAGGGGCCACAGGCCCATAAAAGGTGCTATGATTGATTTTGGGTCTGTTCTTTTTGGCTGCGGCTTATGGTTTTTGCTAAATTTTTTGAATTTTGACTGTTTACGGTACAGATTACGAAGAGATCGATACTCACTTACGATTTTGGTTGGTACAGATGTTAAGTTTTTAACTTGTAGACCCCGTCTTGAGAAAATACTTCGTTTAAAAGTTAGGCATTGTAGCGACTGCCAAAAGCCAGCCGGCTTGTGTCCTGTCGAACAGGGCCTTTGTAACTCGCCCCTCAAGCTTGGCTTTGCGGACTCCAGCTTAAGAGCATATTTAGAATATGTGCAGTAATTTTATATGAATTTTTGTAGGAAGCAGCGTAATTTTCACACCAATGCTATAAAATTCCTAGTACCATGGTCATCTTTGATTATACTTGAGCAGTAGACCAGTAGTATTTAATATTATTTATGTCAAATCAAAGGACAGGGGCAGACATTCGGTCTCTTTAGCCTTCAGCTTTTAGTTTTTAGGTCCGCTCCGTTGGGCTGAAAAACTGTAGTTTATAACTAAAATTGCACTGTAGCAGCTGAAATTTTATTGTAACTAAAGATAGCTTATTTGGCGTAATTAAATTTAAAAAAAATAAAAATAAAAAATATACTAGCTCATCACGGACATCGCAAACGAATACGGGAAAAAAGAACCGGCAAAAAAGCTAAAAATTCAAAAAAAAAGACGAAATTTATGAATAGTGAAAAATAAGCCAGAAGCTGAAGCCGAAATGAGCGGGTTAGTCTCTCTCTTTTTCTTTTGTTTTTTTGGCTTTTTTGGTTTTTCTTTTTTTCTTGTATTCCTTTGTATTATTCGTGGTGGATAACCTATCTTTTTCTATTTTAAAGTTTTAAATTTTAATTACGCTAAAAAAGTTAACAACGACTACTCTATGGGGTGGGTTTGAAGTGGCTTTTTGTTGGCTTATGCTTATACTGTCTACAGTAATTAGCTTTTAAACGGTCTGTTTTTTAATATATGATCAATAGGAAGATTGTAGTAAAAAATATACTGAGTTCAGCTATACCGGTCAAATTAGCATACGACTATTTTTCTATGTGTACTACCTTTCGTAAACAGTCAAAATTCAAATATTTAAACTATAAGACATTAGCCCAAAAACCCCACAAAAAATAAGCCTTAAACAATGTTGCACAGTGAAAAATAGTTGGCCACACTCGTTTCGGCTTCAGCTTCTAGTTTCTAACTTATTTTTCACTATTCATAAATTTCGTCTTTTTCTGAAATTTTGGCTTTTTTGAGTTTTTTGCCGGTTCTTTTTTCCCGTATTCATTTGCGTTGTCCGTGATGAGCAAATATATTTTTTCTATTTTTAAAATTTTTAAAATTTAATTACGCTAAATAAGTCACCTTCAGCTACAGTGAAATTACAGCCACTACAATGCAATTTTAGCCATAAGCCACAGCTTTTCAGTCCAGCCGAGCAGAGCATGAGCGGGGCCACGCTATCCTCGCTAAATAAATCAAGAGCCATCCCTATGTAATAATAAAGAACTAGACTATCAGTCGATGGCCATGCTTTGCTTCACATCTATGATACCCTAACCCTCGACATAATCTACAAGACGGCGATTTAACATCACAAGTAGGGGGCCGCCATACATATGCATGTGCTGTTGGCTGGCAAAAGGAACACGTTCACGAGTACATACTACTTGGGTAAAAAAGTTCCAAGCACGGCCGTAGGACAGCAAGAGACGCGCATTGAGAGAGAGAGAGAGAGAGAGAGAGAGAGAGAGAGAGAGAGATGGCAGACACGGCAATGGCGAGCACAAGGAATAAGAAATGGTAGAAAAAGAATTCATATATATATGGCTACAATATGCCATGTAGTGCAAGGAATCGAAGGCGCGCACCATGCATGCATGCATTGCAAGAGTAGCGTAGTGTGCACACATGCATGTTGGGAGCAAGCAAAGTAGATGGGCCGGTGCATGTGACATCCATGTGGAATGATCGACCTTGCTCGTGAGAATGTCCTACGGGCAGCCTGCACATGGCCGCCCATGGGGGGCAACGCATTATTTGAGCACTTGCTTGCAAGGCCATGCCAATATGCCATTGCATCCCTCTCTCTCTCTCTCTCTCTCTCTCTCTCTCTCTCTCTCCTTACTTTCCTGCTGTTCATTTTATTTTCATGGTGTAGAGAGATTAAACGGGCAAAATGGTAATGTTGTGATGCGCCCGGCCATGCTACGACGCTTTATATATTTTCTATCCTGATAACAGACAGCGCAAGACAGAAGGGAAAGAATATGAAGCATTTGTCCACCGTTTTTCAGTTCTCCCAGCTATACGCTGCATTTCGTCAGCTTCCATCTCCAGGTCAAGTAAACATTTACAAAAAAAAAAACACATACACACACACACACCAAGTAAATACATTTCCTTCTGGCATATTTTATCCATCTTTTACTCACTTTTTTTAGAAATTGGCATGCATAGCAGATACTAGCTACCCCTATGTAATCTGATTTAGCCTTCCAAAAAAATCTGATTTGTTAAAAAAAAAGATATATCGCGCACAGCTGCACGTTCTGGACCGTCCGATAGAACCGCCGATGCCCTAATTCAAGCCACCCGAGTACACGCCCGAAATTGCGCCACATGAAAAACTAGCAAAATTTCCATCCTTGCAAGGATCTGGATCTGGGATGTGTAAATTGATGCCCAATTTGAACTCTGTGGCATGCCATGGCAGATTGGCAGGGAGAGTAGCAACTAGCTAGTGACAACCACTCTCCTCTCTCTCTCAGGCCCACTGGGTGCAGCATGTAGTTGCCGAGACCTGATGAACTGCTCGCCTTGCTGCTGCCAGTGCCAGCTGAAGTCTGAAGTCTTCCTGCAACTCCATGATTAACTACTGAGAAAAATAAAAATATACTTCTTCAGTTCTTCTCCCTCTGCATCTTCACTACTCTCTCACTTAGCTGTTGCTTGCTGTCTCCTTTCCCCCCATCATGTGACTTTCATCCTTGTTCGCACCGGCGGCAACCTTTTCCATTAAAAAACTGGACCTCAACTAACTATGAGTGGTTAGTTAACAGCAATCCATCCCATGACACTTTAGTTTCCACATGACAGCATTATCACCTCATTTACAACTTATTACAAGTAACATGTACAACATTGTGGAGCTAGCTAGCTAGCAAAGTTGGTGACTTTTTTTGCATTTGCATGCATGCCATTGTGTCCTACTACCAACTAACTACCATATCTCTTGGATCTTGATACATAGTAGCTCTAAAGTCTAAACACATGCATGATGCTACAAATAATAGCTATAAATCACCAACCTAGCTATGTCGCATCTAGCATGCACTCACACTAATGCAATGTGGGCCCACCATGCATGTGCACTCACACCACAATATATACCTCCACCTACACTTGGGAGTCATACATACATAGTACTACACGTGTGATACAGCAAGCTAGTAGAAGCCTAACTAGCTAGGACTAGGAGGAGTGCCAAGAGAATGGCGCAGCTGCCGCCGAGAGCGCCGAGCGCGGCGGCGCAGGACTGGTCGGCGGCCGCCGAGTTCCTCGGGTTCGCGGCAGCGAGGCGCGGCGCACACCGCCGCTCGGCCAGCGACTCGGCGGCCTTCCTGGAGGCCGTGCCGATGGACGACGTCATCGGCGGCGACGAGTTCGACCGGCTCGATGACGAGCAGCTCATGTCCATGTTCTCCGACGTCGAGGCGCCGGCCGGGTCCGACGGCGGGGGCGAGAGGGCGGCGGAGGCGCGGCTCATGGACGTTGGGGAGGACGAGGAGGGGATGGTGGCGATGTCGCCGGCCGGCGCGCGGGCAATGGCGGCGCCGGCGGACGCGGACGGAATTGCTGACCCCAAGAGGGTTAAAAGGTCAGTTGCATACTAGCTTGCCCTTAATTATAGTACAGTTAATTTCTTTTTTCATTTACCAGAGTAATTAAAACAGTACAGACCCAATTAGAAATTTAGTTTTAACATGGCATGCAGATGAATTTTTCACGGTAATTTTTAGAACTTTTGGAGTTCTAATACAGTACGTCGTACTACCTTTTGTTACCGTATCTCCACTCTAGAGCCAATAATTAACAGCCATAAAGTTACTAAAGAGTAACAGTTAGTCGATTTTCATTGGGTAAATTCACCATAAAAAAAACTAAATGTCACGAGTAAATGCTTGCTAAGTACAATTCCTAGAGCGGCTAGAGTGCACAATAAAGTTAGAAGTACAATATTGCACACCTGTAATTGGAATTTCAGAAACATTTTGGTGTTTGGACATCTAAACTTTGCTAGCGAATGTTCATGTCTAAATCTAACTCAAATATACATAAGAACTGATTGTTATCAAATAAACCTGACTGGGCGGAAGTTCCCTGTGTGGTCGTTTACGACCGGTTTGTGTGGTCGTAATGACCGGGTTTCTGTGTGGTCGTAATGACAGGAGTCTATGTGGTCCTTATGACCGATTCACTGTGTGGTTGTTTACGACCGGTATGTGTGGTAACAACTGGACCTCTGTATGGTCGTAACGATCAGTGTCTATGTGGTCGTAACGGCCGGTGTCTGTGTAGTCATTACGACCGGTGTTTATGTGGTCATAACGTCCGGTGTCTATTGGCCGTTCACGATCGGTCGATATGGTCATAGGCATCGTGGTCGTAAGTGCCATGGTCGTAAGCATCGTGGTCGTAGGCGCCGTGGTTGTAGGCGCCTCGGTCGTGGCTCTTGCGTGTCCGTGGTCGAAGTGCAACCTGTGTGTGTGTGGCCGTAGCTGTAGTGCCGTGGTCGAAGACTAGCCGAGGTTGAAGCCAGTGGTCATGGTTGTGCAGCCAGTCACTGTAGTAGCCAGTGATCATTGTAGCAGTTTGTGGTAATTGTAGCATACATCGGCACGGGTAGTCGTGGATGATGCAGTCGTCCTTCAGTCGGCTAACTACCCGGTATGGGCAGACAGCGTGGTGGTTGAGGCCGGAGAGTCCGGTCCTCGACAAGTCTAGCTTTTGATTATAAAGCGGAGTCTGTAAAATAGCGTCTAGTTGTAAATCGCGACAACGCAAAAAAAAAGAGAACACAAAAAATTGCCCCAAACACTCTCCGTCTCATACGACTCTGTTCTTGCTTCTTCTCGTCTCTATTCTACTCTGTTCCCCGTTCGACAACAGAGTACTCTCAGGCGATTGGGCATGTTGATCCTCAGGTCTTTTCCTAACACTTGGTATCAGAGCACGGTTCAAACCCAAATACCTATGGTTCGAGCAGATGGCTATCACAACGCAGCAAGCAGTGAAGGAGAGCAGCGGCGTGCCCTTCCACTACTTGATGATGACATCCTCCAACTACACCATGTGGGCGATCAAGATGGAGGCGTTGATGGATGCCCAGTGGATCTGGGAGGCCATGGAGGAGAAGAAGGACAAGTCGACGTGGGCTTTCATCTTTCAAGCTAGACCCGAAGACAGTCTTCTGCAGGTGGCCAAGAAGAAAGCAGCCAAGGATGTATGGTGTTCTTTGAAAACTAGATACCTTGGGGCAAATCGGGTGCAAATGGCGCGTCTGCAAACATTGCAGAACGAGTTTGCAGGATTACACATGAAGGAGGGAGAGTCCATCGATGACTTTATTGGGAAGTTGAGGAGGATGGCGAGCAAGTACAGCGTGCTCGGCACAACCTTGGAGGACCCAGTGCTCATAAAGAAGCTCCTCGACTCAGCGCCCGACAGATTCCTCCCGATGGTAGCATCAATCGAGTAGTACTCTGATCTAGAGATGATGCTATTTAAGGAGGCCATAGGGTGGCTGAAGGCATACGAGGAGAGGATCCGTCATCATGCTGGCAATTCCAATACCGATGAATAGCTCCTTCTCACTCACACTGAGTGGTTGAGCGGCAGAAAGGCGGCGGCGGGGAGTCGTCGGCAAGTAACAAGGGGCGAGGCGCTGGAAACCCAACTGGACATGGTCGGGGCAGAGGTCGTGGCCGAGGTCGCGGCTGCGGGCATGGTCGAGGAAGTTTCGCCAGCTCTGACGGGACGTGAGAGGAAGGCGCTGGAGGTGGCAGGGACAAAAGTCACATCCAGTGTTTCAATTGTGACAACAAGGGGCACTACGCCTCTGAATATCGCAACAAGCACCGAAATGAGGTGAACCTGACCCAAGACCAGGAGGAAGAGCCAACCCTGATGTTGATGGTATGTGCGAAGGAGCCACACAACTTTGTGCTTCTGAACGAGCAGCACGTCCTACCGGACTTGCGTGCAGAAGGTGACGAGCATGTCACAATTCAGGAGCAGCCCACTTCCAGAGTGTGGTATGTAGACAATGGCGCTAGTAACTACATGACGGGACAATGATCATTCTTCACCGAGCTTGATGAAAGCGTTGTCAGCAGGGTAAGCTTCGGTGATGGATCGACTGTATAATCAAGGGAAAAGGCTCAATCCTCTTCGAGTGCAAGAATGGAGAGCAGTAAGTGTTGATAGAGGTATCCTACATCCCTAGCCTTTGCAATAATATCATGAGTTTGGGATAGCTGACAGAAGATGGCACCAAGATCGTGTTCCTGGACAACCTACTTCAGATGTTTGATAGGATTGACAAACTCATGATGAAGATGAAACACACGACCAATAGATTGTATAAGGTTGTTTTGCATACCTATGCTCTAGCTTGTCTTGCAGTGTCCTTGGCCAAACCGGAGTGGTTGTGGCATGCTCGGTTGGGGCACCTAAAGTTTTAGGCAATGAAAATGATGGTCGATAAAGGCATGGTGAAGGGAGTGCCAAGAATAGAACATCTTGCACAAATATGTGAGGGCTGTTTGCTGGCTAAGCAAAGTCGACTACCCATCCCAAGACAAGTTCAGTACAGAGTAGTGCAACTGCTAGAACTTGTTCATGCAGATTTGGGCAGCTCGATCACACCTCAGACGCTGGTCGGGAGCAAGTACTTCCTGCTGCTTGTCAATGACTTCAGCCAGATGATGTGGTTATACACATTGAAGTCGAAAGTTGAAGCCGTGAATGCTTTCAAGAAGTTCAAGGTGCTGGTAGAGAAGGAGATTGGGTGCAATCTAAAGACTCTGAAGACCGACCGGGGTGTTGAGTTCCTGTCAAAACAATTCGCACAACTATGTGATGAAGGAGTCCGCCGCCATCTCACCGCACCTTATTCATCTCAGCAGAACGGGGTGGTCGAGCGCTGGAACCAGACTGTGCTGGTGACAACTCAGAGCCTTCTGAAGACTATGGGAGTTCTGGGAATGATGTGGGGAAAGGCAGCTCGACATGCTGTGTACTTGCTGAACCAAGTGCCGACCAAAGCTCTGGACGGTGTCACCCCGTATGAGGCATGGACAGGTAGGAAACCGAGTATGGCACATCTGAAGATCTTTGGTTGTACTGCAGACGCAAGGATACCTGCTGTCCACTTGAAGAAATTGGATGACATGAGTAGAGCAGCAGTATACCTGGGCGTTGAGGAAGGATGTAAGTCTCATCGCTTATATAATCCCCACAACAAAAGACTTATTGTGAGCCAGGATGTGGTGTTTTAGGAGGACAAGAAGTGGAATTGGGAGGAGCCAAGCAGTCGTAAGATCGATGAAGTAGCAGCGTTCACTATAGTAGAACCTGCAACAGAGTCTGACGGGCAATTCGATCAGCAAGTCTCAGCTGTGGCAGACTCGATTGTAGACCCGTCAGCACCAGAGCCAAAGGACGAAATACCCACATCACCTGCGTTGCTTGATGGTCAGCCAGCCTCAGCGGCCCATTCAGAGCGCTCAACTTCGTCAGCTAGAATAGACGAAGAACCCAAGAGATACCGACCACTCCCAGAAATCTACGCAGAAGCAGAGCCTATTGAACTTGATCCAGAGCTTCTGCTGTTGGTGTCTGAAGAACAACAAACCTATCAAGAAGCTGCGAAATCACCCGAATGGCAGGATGTTATGAGGAAGGAGTTGGAGGCAATAGAGGAGAACAAAACCTGGACCCTTACTGAGCTATCGACTTGTCACAAAGCAATTGGACTCAAATGAGTATACAAGGTGAAGAAAGATTCAAATGGGAATCTTGTCAAGCACAAAGCATGACTTGTTGCAAAGGGTTATGTGCAGAAACAAGGGATAGACGATGAAGAGGTGTTTGCACTGGCGGCGAGAATGGAAACGTTGAGATTGTTGTTAGCACTAGCAGCTCAAGAGAGTTGGGAGATCCATCATCTTGATGTCAATTTGGCATTTCTGAATGGAAGGCTCCAAGAGGAAGTTTATGTGAAGCAGCCCGAGGGTTTCACTGTTGCAAATCAGGAGCACCTTGTATACAAACTGTCCAAGGCACTCTATGGTCTGCGACAAGCCCCAAGGGTATGGAATATCCAACTGGATGGTACTTTGAAGGAACTTGGGTTTCATAAATGTCCACAAGAGCAAGCTCTCTACAAAAGAAGCACTAGTTCTGAGTTGCTAGTAATAGGAGTATATGTTGATGACTTAATCATTACTGGCACAAGCAAAGACCAAATACACCTGTTCAAGGAACAAATGATGAGAGAATATGAGATGAGTGATCTTGGACACCTCTCATACTACCTGGGAATTGAGGTAGAGCAAAGGAAAGGGTCTATCATCTTGAAGCAATCAGAGTATGCCAAGAAAGTCTTGAAAGTGGCCGGTATGTGGGAATGCAATTCAACAAAGGTTCCTATGGAACCAAAATTACATTTGAGAAAAGATGAGGGTGGAGTACCATTGGATGCTATAGACTTCCATCACATAATAGGTAGTCTGAGGTATTTCACACACACACGACCGAATTTGAGTTACTCAGTAGGCATGTTGAGCAGATTTATGCAAACTCTCAAGGAGTCGCACCTGCAGGCCGTCAAACAAGTTCTAAGATATGTGAAGGGCACCATCAACTCTACTCTAGAGTATACACAGGGAGGTGAAGGATTCTTGACAGGCTACAACAATAGTGATCTCGCTGGAGATGTGGAAGATAAGAAGAGCACGAGTGGTTTCACCTTTTACCACTCCGGAAGCTTGATCGATGGGGCTCACATAAACAGAGGACAATCACACTCTCCTCGTGCGAGGCCAAGTTCATAACGGCAACAGGCGTAGCTTGTCAGGCGATATGGCTTAGAAATTTGCTTAGCGAGATCACCGGGAGGAAGCCCGAACCAGTGACATTGTTCGTGGACAACAAGTAGGCGATCGTAACGATCAGGTTCCTGTGTGGTCGTGATGACCGGAGTCTGTGTGGTCGTTATGACCGATTCACTGTGTGGTTGTTTATGACCGGTCTGTGTGGTCGTAACAAACAGGTCTCTGTGCGGTCGTAATGATCGGTGTCTATGTGGTCGTAATGGCCGGTGTCTATGTGGTCATTACGACCGGTGTCTATGCAGTCGTAACGGTCGGTGTCTGTGTGGCCATTCACGATCGATCGATATGGTCGTAGGCGCCGCGGTCGTAAGTGCCATGGTCGTAAGCGCAATGGTTGTAGGCGTCATAGTCGTAAGTGCCATAGTCGTAAGCGACGTGGTCATAGGCACCATGATCGTAAGCACCGTGGTTATAGGCGCTGTGGTCATAGACACCAAGGTCGTGGCTCCTACATGTCTGTGGTTGAAGCGCAGCCTGTGTGTGCGTGGCCGTAGCTGCAGTGTCGCGGTCGAAGGCTAGCCGAGGTTGAAGCCAGTGGTCGTGGTCGTGCGGCGATCATCGTAACGATCGGCGATCATCATAGCGATTGGTGGTAATCGCGAGCGTCGCCGCACGGGTAGTCGTGGATGACGCAAGTTATCCTTCAGTCAGCTAACTGCCCGATATGGGCAGGCGGCATGGTGGTTGAGGCCGGAGAGTTCGGACCTCGGCGAGTCTAGCTTTTGATTGTAAAGCGGAGTCTGTAAAATAGCGTCGAGTTGTAAGTCGCAGCAGAGCAAAAAAAAAAAGAGAACACGAAAAAATTGCCCCAAACACTGTCTCATACAGCTCTATTCTTGCTTTTTCTCGTCTCTGTTCTACTATGTTCCCTGTTCAATAACAGAGTACTCTTAGGCGATTTGGACGTGTTGACCCTCGGGTCTTTTCCCAACACTGATCAAATGTGCATTCTTCCTTTTGTCAAATTTATTTACTGAAATGCGTACGTTTATCATGCTATATGCATAAGTTACTTGAAATTTGAGGTCGTGATGATTTAGATTCAATTTCATTGGTTGGGTGCTTTTGTTTCAGGATATTGGCAAACAGGCAATCAGCGCAGAGGTCAAGAGTTCGGAAGTTGCAGTACATCTCTGAGCTTGAGCGCAGTGTTACCACTCTCCAGGTAAAGTTCTCTCTCACTGCAGATACACACCACAGACCAATAAACTACAAAAAAAAGGGAAGCTAGAGGCAAAAAAACATTGAATCTCTACTTTCTCAAAATTATGCCTTGATTTGGTTAGTGCCATAAACCATTGTCCATTTTTCGAATGGTGTGGTAGTTCAGTTTCACTATTACTTGAGCCACTTCAGAACAAAAAAGAAACCTACCTGGTTACATTTAAGATCCCTTTGTTTGATTGGTCGTTACTTACTGCAGATGGAGGTGTCAGCACTGTCCCCTCGCGTGGCCTTCCTGGATCACCAACGGTCACTGCTCACCGTCGGCAACAGCCATCTCAAGCAAAGAATTGCGGCCCTCGCACAAGACAAGATCTTCAAAGATGGTATCTATGAAATCTATCCGTACATATTGGCTAAGAATTTATTACTTTTTCTACGGCTTTCATCTTAAACGCACGGCTTCTAGACTTTGATATACTCATATACCATATTCAGTTTCGCGCACCAACTGTAATGCTACACACTTGATATGCGGGGTGCAAAGCGGATGATTCTGCTCGTACTTCAGATACGTTGTTGATGCAAAAACTAACAATGGAAAAGAAATATACAAAACACGTTTCTGATTGATTCTCCTAGTTTAGCTAGCCATGATCGAGCTGTCTATTGAAACTCATCCCAAAATATGCAATGTAATGTAATGCAGCACATCAAGAGGCACTGAAGGAGGAGATTGATCGGCTACGCCAACTGTACCACCAGCAGCAGATCAAGGCCACCGGCGGTGCCGACATCGCCGCAGCCGCCTCGATGCAGACCAAGCAAGAGGTTTTCGCATGCGAGGGAGCTGCAATGCGATAGCGGTTGATGCGACCAACTTGTGATTTTTTTTTTTTTTGGCGATTCATCATGTGGAGGACACAACTGTTAGTAGTTTTATGCAGTCTGATACGTTCTTTGTTTTCTTGTTTCTCTGTATGTGATGTTTGCTCACCCTAGCGAAAATTGTACTGGGATGGGGAATTGCCGTGGATGTATTGTTTGGACGTTACCGTCCTTACATTTGTGTTGGTAAAGGTGTTTCAAGGTGATTGCTTTCCTCAGTTCTAGAGTTCTTGAAAACTTGAGATAATCTAATTTCTGTCCTAAAATACTTAGTGAAAACAGATATCGGACACCACCTCCCGTGATTGCCAGAAGCCCTGAATTGTTCTCAAACTTCACTGGTATTTTGACAAATTTACATCGTATTGTAACTTCATACTACCAGAGTACAGATACCAATAGTAGGTCAAATGTTCATACCATAATGTACATTGAGGCTGCCAAGCTGCAGATGCTTTTATTTTATTTTCTTTTTTTAAAAAAAACTGAAAGCTGCTGATGCAAAATCGGAAACATGCAAACACAAAATTAGGTTCGACTAAATGAGCAAAACGGCCAGGAGATTAGTGTTACCCAAATCATCTAGCTAGCTTTCCATAAATGGAACAAAGAAAGCTAATAGGAGCCCTCATTGCTCCTTGTGTAATACAACATATTTGTAAGTGTTGTGGTTAATTACACACTACTACATAAAAAGATATACTGGATGTCTCATCATAGACGGTTCTACATAATCCTATCACAGACAGTTTTTTGACACAAATCACATGTGATACATTAGAGACGGTTTATAATAAAAACCGTTTGTGATGTACGAACTTATCACAGACGGTTTTTGTAAAAACCATCTGTCATGTATGGACTTATTACAGATTGTTATTTTTAAAAATCGTCTGTGATAATATTCTTCTACATATACAGACACTTAGAATGAAAATCTAACTCACTACTCCTATGCACACTAGCGGGCATGTGCTCCCGACTCCTTCAACCACATCTCCTTTGTTCTCTTGACTCCATCTTCCTCTCTCAACACCATATGTCGTCGTCGCCGCAATAGCTGTCAGCCACCGCAGTTGCTCTCCCCCCAGGTAACGCATCTCCTCTTCCCCTTATCTCGTGCGTGAGAGTTTAGGGGATTTAGGGTTTGAGGAGGGAGGCGGTTTGGAATTGGGTTGGATGCGGGATGGGAGATGGACACTACCAGGGGTATTGATCTTCGTCGATGTCAGCCGTTGTCGCCATGGTCATTGTAATATCCCGAACGTCGTTACGGCGTTAGTTTTTAAAACAATCGCGGAGTCGCCGGTTTATCGGAAAATCAAGGGAAGGGAAAATTATTAATTGGAAAACAATAGAAAAGGAATAAAATATGTTAAAAATTAATTTAAAATTTCATTTTGGGCTACCTGGGGAGTGGGCCGACCACCTTGGGCCGAAGGCCCAAGGGGTGGCCGCACCCCCTCCCACTTAACCTAACCCTTTTCCTCCCCACCCCCTTGGCCGCCACCCCACACCCACCGCACCCCCGCCCGCTTCCTCCCGGTGGTTGCGCCTCCCAAGAAGGTCTCCCCCATTGCTGCCCTTGGAGAAGAAGAAGAAGGAGAAGGAAAAGAAGGAGAAGGAGAAGAAGGAAGGAGAAAGAAGGAGGAGAAGAAGAGGAGGAAAATTTTGGGGAATTTCTTCAGATTGGTAATTTTATCTCATCCCAAACCCTCTGTTTTTAGGAATAATTAGAGTTCTTAGCACGGATTATGATGAGAGATTATAGTTTAATTGCCCGATTAGAGTTTAGTCGTGGGCTGATTTTAGATCTATTTGATAGCATGTGACTTGTCGCAGATTTTGATCTAGAAAATGAATTTTCCTGGGTCTTCCCAAAAGGAAAGTTGTAGAGGACAGCCAGATGTATCTCCTGTATTGTTTCAAATTTTTATACCGTGGGATCTGGGAGATACGGAGTCGAAAATACCGCTGTCCGGCAGGCGGACAGATTGATACAGTCCTACGGTAATCCGGAGTTTAAAAATAGTAAACGAATTTTCTGGACTTGGCCGTAGTTGAGAAAGTTGTATATGATTTAGATATATAGCTGATGTATAAATTTGAGAGTTTTTAGACCTCTGTGCTGTTGTAGGTACGCGTTTGAACGCGGTTGCCCAATCTGCTAGAGCAGAGTTCTTCCTCTGTTTTAGACATTAAATTACTCCTAGCTATGATTAAAATAAAAATAGGTGTTCTCCATGAAAATTGTAAGATATTAAGTCATGAATCCAGAGAGGTATCATTTACTGTTTTCAATCTATATTTTTAAAGATACGAAAGTGTGAAGCAGCGCTGCTGCAGAGGGTATTATGTTGGTTTGTTGGGCGGAGTAGAGAATGTGTGGGTTCGGGTTTCTAGCGATATTTTATATATTTATGTCGTGCTTGTATGCTGTGGTTGTGTGCTGAGAGTTGTCTTTGGACAGGTGGTCTTGTCCCTGAGCGCTCTTGAATTTTGTTGATCTTCGCTTCGTTAGATTGAGGCAAGTGAACGTAGCGGTGGTTGCTACCGTTCAACTTGTTATTCCTTCTACTTGCAATTTATATTATTATCTTAATTTGATACATGATGCCATGATTGCATGATATTTTAATTGTGGAGATGATAGCAAACATTGATATGTTGATATTATGCTAGTAGACATGTGGAATTCTTGCTTATTGATATAATGTGGACATGAAAATAACATGTGGTAGATGTGGAGATGTTGAGAGCATAAAAATGCTCCTTGTGGATGAATTAATGTGATTAATGAATTATCATATCATTCATGTCATATCATGTCATTTGCATATGTGGATGTCGCCGCACTTAGCCGCGACCGTACCGGTACATCATTATATATTACCGTAATACGATGCACCTCTTCGCCCACGGAAGCATCGTATATTGCCGTAATACGATGAACTACAATTCCTGCCCCTGGCAAGAGTGATGTGGAGCATAGCATGAAGCATTCATATGTATTGCATTGTGGAAAGATTCATTTGCATACATATGCAATATATATTGTGGTGATGTTATTTTGTGGAATATACAACGTTTTAGTTGTAATGTGGAATTGGCTCATGTGAGCTACTTGTGGTATGAGGATTGTGGATGTGGTCGTGGAATGGGGTTCGTCCCTTGTGTATGGTAAGGGTTATGGTGATGGAATGAGATTCTTTTCTTTTGTATTAATTGTTGATAGCAATTGTGGATGTGAGTATTAATAAAGTAGTGGGATGATCATACATATGTTTTATTGTATTTGATGGTGATTTGAAGTTGAGGATATAACATTGTTATTTGTGAAAGATTAAATGTTGATGATTAATCTATTGTAGTTGTGGAAGACTAAATGTTTCATATGCATTTAACTGATATTTAAATGACTGCATTCTTATGCTAATTAAATCTAAAATTTTTAAGAGGTATGATTCATGAAAGTTTATGGTGGTTTAATAATTATGAACATAAATTGTAATTGTGGATGTATGGAATTATAATGATGATGTTTAAATTGCTTGTAATTTGAGTAACTTGTTAAACTGTTTGCTTGCTGAGATTTTTATCTCACTCTTGTTTCCCCCTCCCTACAGGTGGTCTTTGAGCATGCATTGGGAAGGGTAGAGTGGCACCGCACTGATGCACTTGGATTATAATCTTATTGACAAATGTTTCTTCTTAGTAATATTAAATGTGTGTACCTTCCTATGGATATTATGTTATAGTTGAATATGATTATCGAATTGTTATTATCCTGTTTTCCCTTAGTTGTTTACGCTTCCGCTTATATTATATTGTTTAGTATTTGTTGCTAGTTTAGTTTATTCTATAAATTGGCTAGTCGTAGAGCAGTTTTAGTAGCATCCCCGGGCATTGTGGGTCTTGGGGTGTTGCAGTCATGTGAGAGATCACATGATGGATGGGGAATTTGGGTTCAGGAGTTTGGGATTGGGGCTTTCTCCTCTCATATTGATCTGGCTTTTTGCAGATCGATTCCATAAACAGGAAAATGCCCTAAGGTTATCTTCCTTGATTTAATTGTATGATGTGTCTTCAATAGGGATTAGAGGAAGATATGAAGTGCTTCACCATGAAGGCGCTCATCCTTGTTGGAGGCTTTGGAACTTGCCTTCGGGCACTAATATGTTTGGAAAGTGCAATGCATTCACTCTGTTGGGCATGGTTAGCTCTTTGGAAAATTTGGTCACAAGTCAATTCAATGTCGAGATTGGTTTAGGGCCTGCTTCAAAAGGCTGAAAGCTCAGGCTTCTAGTTTTTTTTGTGTAGGCTTTTTCCAAATTGGAAAACACCGCTAAATCTTTTAGGATAATGCAAAGGAATAAGGGGGGAAAAGAAAAGGAAAAAATCAATAAAATTTCATCTATGATATTCAGTTTGTGTTTTATATACCCCATACTGAAATATAATTTGAATGCTTCATAGATAAACTAACAAGATCGTATCCACATAGTCTTCGGGCTCAGTTTCACCGAATGTGTCTGATGACTAGACCAAAAGAGCAACTAAACGAGAGAGCCGAGGCATATCAAAAATGCCTGAGAGCTGAATGACCATCATGGAGGTCAGTCCAGTTGGGGTCCCTCTACATCCTAAGAATGCAGTGACTGCATTCTAGACTGCCTGCGGGATAATTGCAACGAACAGGTTCCCATCACCACATTGAGCTGGAAGTCTCTAACGAGGGAAGAGAAAGAGAAGCTTTAGAAGGAAGTCACAAGGTCCTTCGAGATCAGAGAAGAAGTCTAGGGCCTCGTGCGACGACGGGCATTCCTGGCGATGGGCAAGGCGTGGAAGAACTTTAAGAGCATGCTTGTCATGATGTACATGAACAAGTATGGGATGTCGTTCATGAAATATCTTTTCCTCCATCCGGATATATGGGATGCCTTTGTGGCTATGAAGACGACCACCAAATTCTAGAAAGAAAGCGCGACGCACAAGACAATCCAGGTTCAAAACACTCAACCCCACAAACTCGACATCACTGGGTACGTAGGTAAAATCCCACAATAGAGGAGGAAGGACGAGGAGGCAATCCTATCGATGGCCACCCTGCCATTTGCTGGGATCAGAGACGAGCACGCCCAAAACTGGTTAAGAGCGAGGACATCTACCATGTCTTCGAGTGTCATATCCTTCAAGAATCCAGCAGACCAGGAAATGCCACAACACTTGGTAAGATATTGAACTACCTAGCTGGTAATATGTCTATAACTTCGTAGGAACTGAAATAACATGCCAACCTCTTGCAAGAAACATTGACTACGGAATCCTCCCAAGGTAACTTCCAGGGCGTTAGGGAGAGGGATATATTATCCACGGCTTTGGGAAACAAGGAGCATCCGCATTGTACACGAGGCCTTGGGGTTTATGTTCCCTAGAGGTAGAAGTCAGAAGAGATCGAAGGGCGAGCGTGAGGAGCACATAAAAGAGGAGATTCATGCAGAATTTTTTGGGAAGCTAGCACATTTGGAGGAAAGGCTAGAGCAAGTGCTCAACTAGTCATAGGCCACCTCTGTTATTATGGAAGCCAGTCTACATCCCTGTCAGAGTAGCTGTGTGTACACACACCAATCTAACCAAAGTGACGCCCAACTTCTGATCGACAAAATCCAGGTAATGTATATATCTGGAATACTCCAAAGATAGACCTGTAGGACACCTTAGCTAATTGTGTATCATTTTGTAGAAGCCCACGCTCTGCAAGCTCCCAGTGAGGCTGGTTGGGTTCATTCTTATTGAGGCTGGGCGGGGGATGGCGTTTCTATGACGGGAATGGACAGTGCTGCACGATGCCCAGCTGGTGCAGTGTTACACCAAGGTCCAGGTGGACATAGTACAGGTCCATTTAATGGCCATCCCGCTGGAGAAGTCCCCGAATAGAGACATCATAACACTAGGGGATGTAGTGCATACTTTTGTCTAGTGGTCCAAGAGAGACATCGCCTTGGACCCTGTAGTGCCGCAATCTCCACACGACCATGCCTCTTCAACAAAACCCTCGATGACTCCACCTCAACCTCTACTTTAGAAGGCCGCCGTATCGACTCTTATGGAGACGACGCCGAAGAAACAAGAAAAGCGTACTGAGTCATCTCCTGGGAAGACGTATCATAGGTGAGGCACTAAGGACAAATCAAAGAAGATTAAGGTGCCTCTGAGCCTTGCACGTTCTCCCTCGGAATGTTGTTGGTCCCCGACACACTATTATCTCACCTTGAAATGGGCTACACGATTTTGCATGCTTGGTACATGTGGAGAACCAACGAGCAGAGGACAAACCGGTCTACTGGATTCACCGTCAAATACATGAACATGCATTTCCTCCACTAACTGGGATTCTTCGCTGTGGGTTTCGACAACTTATTGCAACTATTCAACCTCGATGCCTCACTTCTATAATGCTGGACACTACAAGTGTGTCAAATCAAATTCTATATTCACATAATATTGATAAATGTCATAACTCACTGCTTATGTATATATACATGATGCAAGTAAGCTCAGCGATCGTGAGAACCAGTGGGTTTCCTCGACCCACAGTTAGAGATGCAAACGGATCGAATAGTTTTTTATCGATCTGGACAATTTTTGAATACGGAATGGTTCAGCTCGGATTTTTGTCGGATAGTCTCGGATTGGAAACGAATATAAATTTTTTTGTCTGAAACGAATACGAATACGGTAGCGCACTATCCTTCGAATACGAATACGGACTCGGACTATCCGAAGATGAAGGAATACAAATATCCAAACACTAGCCATGTACTAAGTGTCTAAGCGTCTAAGCCCAAGGGCCAAGCCCCAAGCCGCCCACTCTCCAGATTTCTTCCAGCCATTCAGCCCTTTAGGGCAGCGCCGCCTCCCCCTCAATATTCCTTCCAGCCGTCAATCTAGATCTCTCCAGATCCAGCGCCCATTGGACCAGCCCACCTCCCTCTGTTCTCTCCAGATCATCGGCGTTGCCCTAGAAGCCCTGTGGCCCCTGCCCTCCACCGCTGCCCCTCCGTTCGTCTCCAGATCGTCGATGCTACCCTTGGCACCTTGCCCTCCACCATCGTGCCACCCCTCCATTCTTCTCTAGATCGCCAACGCCGCCCTCGGCGCCTTGCCCTTCACCGCCATGCTACCCCTTCGTTCGTCTCCAGATCACAGGCGCCACCCTCGATGCCTTGCCCTCCACCGCCACATCGCCCCTCTGTTAGTCTTTAGATTGCCACCCCTATATTGTTGCCCGGGTAAGCACTAGCAACCAGCCTTCATATCAAACCCACATTTGTTTATTGCTTACATTACATGTAAAGTTTGATCAACACCTCAAATTTAATCTAGTTTTATTATCAGCTTCATAGCTTGTATTATATTATTATTGTTGTTTGTGACTATTGACATGTATCTACTCAAAGATTTATTATTTTGGTTAATCAGGCTCAATTAGATTTGTGATGGAATCTACAACTGTAAGTAGCAGTGCAAGTGTGAGCAATGCATCTCCAGCTTTGCCGATGGTACCGGTGCCACAAGGCCCACAACCACCTACCGATGCAGGTACGTTGGTAACCGGTGAAACTGGGTCTGAGACTGACCCTCCTACTCCTACTGGGAAGAGAGCAAATAAGTGCAGCTCTAATGTTTGGGATCACTACCACAAGTATGAGGTTAAGAAGAAAGGGCCAAGCAACATTGAGGTTAAAGAGTTATGGGCTAAATGACTCAAGTGCACTTATGAATCTCATTGTGAGAGTGTGAGAGGGACATCACTCTTTTGGAATCACTTGGCGAATAAGCACCAAATCAAAGGAGGTCAGCAACTACTTAAATTCAAGAAGAGTGAAGGTGATAGTGACACTGCTACTATGGAGACTTATAGGTATGATGAGGCTGACAATTTGAAGAAATTGTATTTGAAAATTATCATGCATGAATATCCCTTTAATGTTGTTGAGCATTAGTGCTTTGTGGAGTCTTTACGTCCTACTTTTCCAATTAAGAGTCGCACTACTGTTAGGAAAGATATATTGAGTATCTTTGTAGAGGAAAAGAAAAAATTATATGAGTACTTAAAAACACTATCATGTCGCTTTAGCACAACCATAGATATGTGGACATCAAACCAAAATAAAGGTTACATGTGCATCACTATTCATTGGATAGATGACAATTGGTGTATGCAAAAAAGAATTATTAAGTTCATGCATGTAGAAGGACATCATTTGGGAAAGAAAATAGTTTTATGACAGTATAGTTGACTGGAATCTTGATAGGAGGTTACTTGCACTTACTTTGGACAATGCGTCAGTCAACGATGTATGTGCTAAGGGGGTAGTACAAAATCTTAAAAAGGCTCCATTGATCTGTGATGACATCTTTTTTCATGTGAGATGTTTGAATCATATTTTAAATCTTGTTGCATGAGATGGTTTGAAACAAATTGCACCAGCAATTGCAAATATCAGAAATACAATTGCAATTGTGAAGAACTCGCCATTGCAGTGGAAGGAATTTATGAAGTGTGCATCAGAATGTGACTTGGATGTGAAAAGTGGTCTATCCTTAGATATTCCAGCAAAATGAAACTCTACATATCTCATACTAAAGCAAAGTATTTACTATAGACATGCATTTGATAAACTTTTTCTTCGGCATGGAAATAAATATGTGAAGTGTGCTCCAACTGGCCAAAATTGGACTATGGCACAATCATTGTCTATGTGTTTGAAGAAAGTTTATGATGCTACTGAGCTCTTCTCTGGCACAAGATATCCAATAACAAATATATTTTTTGACCATTTTTGTGAGATTAAGCTTGCAATTGATGACTGGTGTTACAGTCCTGATCCAGTTATAGCTACTATGGTACATTTCATGCAAATTAAGTATGGTAAGTACTGAAAAAAGACAACATGGCTCTTACTGTAGCTTGTTTTCTTGATCCTAGATACAAGACAAAGTCGATACGCTATTTTACAGAAAAGATTTATAATGGTAATGCTTCAGGAGAAATTAATAAGTGCATGAGTGTTATTCAAGAATTGTTTCAAGCTTATGTGTCTAGTTCAACTCTAACTTCGATGAAGACAACAGCTACAAATGTGCAAACGGTGGATTCTCATGTGCACAACAGGTTGGAGGATGAGGAGAGTGATGATGATATTGATGCAAACCTTGAAAAATACTTGCATGACAGTAGTACCTTAGGCCAATGTACGAAAACCAAATTGGAAATGTATATGGAGCAACAACTAGTGCATTGGCTAAAAAAGACAAAGAAATATAATGTTTTGGCGTGGTGGAAGGTCAAGCAACCTGAGCTCCCTATTCTCTCCACACTTGCTCAAGATGTCTTATCTATTCAAGTGTCCACTATTGCTTCGGTGTCAGCATTTAGTGCTGGTAGACGGGTTGTTGATCCATTTCGTAGTCGTCTAGATCCCGATGTCATGCAAGCTTTGATTTGTATCAAACATTGGACTACGGCATCTATGAAAGGTAATTTTAAGTTTTGCACTTGTGCTTTATTGGTTTATGTGCAGTATGCGAGATAATTTAATTTTTGGACAAAACACGAAGGTGGTGGAAACATTGCCGAATCTATCATAATTGGGATTGACATGGAGGGCATCGAGCACCATTTTGCATACGTGATGACAACAATTTGCTAGTCTTTACATCTTACTACATAGTTGTTTGATTTGTTTGATTTGATTTCATACTGCTTTGAGTATTTATTGAAATGAAACTTGCAGGAACAAAAAGTCTTAGGAGATGCCGAGATGGAGGAGGACTTCGTGGATGAAATGGAGGAATGAACGATGGTATGGTGCAGAGGTTAGTTGATGCTTATATGTGCCTTGTACTTATATGTGCTGATAACTCCCTACAGATTGTCATCTCATCATGACAATGTCAATGTCAATTGCCAACTATTGCAAAATCTTGGGTATTAGAGCATTACAGAAGTGGTATCGGAGCACTTCAGAGCATTATTCTCTACAGCAATGAGTGCATCGGCCTAAGTTAGCACACATGTCACCTGCGTTGGCAATTTGGTATGTAATTAGAGGATAGCTCTATACAACAAATACTTGATTATGCATTTGGTTAGCATAGATAACATAGAAGCACCTCATTTTGCTAGTTCTCATACTGGGTTACTAGGTGGCGTGCAATCAAAACCAATAGTCCTAACTGTTATAAACTGTCACTCAAATGTGCAGAGTAGTCTGGAGTTCCTTTGTTTCTGTTTCAAAGAGTCAGTTCCATTTTGTGTGCGTTTTTCTTGCATTGTATCTATGAAACAAAAGGGAAGTTGCTGCTTTTGGAGTTATGATCCTTTCTCATGTAAATTTCATGGTACTTGCTACCTCTTGACAATTGAGAAAAGATACGCTCCTTTTCTGATGAAGAATGGACAGATCAACTAGCGAGAATGGATAGATGAAGTAGCACATGCTTGCATGCTTTCATCTGCGAAGTTGTTGTTACCATTTCCATGATATTAACTTCAGTACTAATAAAGATCTAATTAAGAAGATGGATATTTTGCAATTTTGAAATTGAAACTTCCAGGGAGCTAAGGGTGTTATTTAGCACTTTGGAAGCTGGAACTTGGTGCTTCACCCTGTTTCTTAACTAACATAGTTTGACGACTCTTTCAGGTTTCTGAAGATCAGCCCAGAGGGGATGGTGCATGTGTTTAACAACGGTGATGGCAAATCCTCTACTCATCATGGCGCTTGTATTTAACAGCGATGTTTAACAGATGGTGCTGAGAATGGAGATTTGGACTTTTTAGTTTTGGGCATCAAAGCCTGAATAGTATGTGTGTTAGTACTTATGTTGCGTTCTTATGCTTGTTCAAATTGCTATCGTGTGTACTACATGAATTGCACGTTGTTGGTATTTATGCTACATACTAATCGAATATCGAGTATACTTCTCTTGTGAATGAAAATACTTATATTTGTTGAAAGTTTATGAATATTTTGATAAGATAAACAATTTATGTGTTTTCATTGATTTTGGATGTACAGTTTAAGGGGTTTTATGTTCCGATAAATATTCATAACCGTATTCATTTCGATTCGTATTTGCTCCATATTTGTATTTGATATTATTCGTATTTGTATTCGTATCTGAGGTATTCGTATTCGTATCTATTTTCGAGAAAAAAATATGAAAACAAATATCGTAGAGGCATTATCCATCCATATTCGATCAACTTGTATCGCTACCCACAGTTGATCTCTGACCAATGCATCATCCAAGATGCATCCTACATCGAGAATTACATAACGATGTGATTGTTTGTTCAGGGCAACAAAGACTACATACTTGTGCCCAACAACTAGAGGTAAGTGATTCACTAGTTGCTATACAAATTTTATTTGTACTTTATACGTAACACAAACTTATGTTTAATGACTATGGCAACATACATAAGTAAGTGGCGCTGGATCTTGTACCAAAGTGGAATAAGGTAATATACCTTGATTACCAATTCAAGAACGACCACGACTTCACTCTTGTGCAACAAACACTCGGCAGGTATGCTCATTTTCTCCATAGAGACAGGGCATGACAATCAAATCAAGTACATTCGATCTGAATGAACTCTCGGGCATTCGAGGACAGCTCTTCGCCTTCTTGATGATAGAGGTCATTGACTCGAAAGGAGAGTTTCACTCTGATGACATCGATTAATACATGTTCAAACATTTCATTCAATTGTGATTCACTTCGAGTTGTAATTCAATTATAATTCTCGCAACAATACATGAATATTCTTTTGTAATTGATTTTGAATTGTAATTCACTTTAAGTAGTAAATCACTTTGAGTTGTAATACACTTATCTATCATTTATCTGTAATCTGTTTGCTTATTTTCAGAGGGCATGGTTAGCATTTCCTGAGACTAGCCGAAAAACAGAAAAACATTTAGCTATGCAAAGAACTGTCACAGATAATTTCTAACACAAAACCGTCTGTTATACGTAGACCATTACAGATGGTTTTTTTTGTATTAGCTATCTATGATATGTCGGATATTATAGACGCTTATTTTTAAAAACCATCTGTGTTGCGACTTATCGTAGATGGTACGTAATAAAAATCGTCTGTGTTATGACTTATCACAGACGGTTTGAAAGCTTTCTGTGATAATCACATATTATCATTGATATAATAAATCAGACAATTTAAAAACCGTCTCCTGTGAGGGTTACGAATCGTCTGTGATGACCCTATGTGTGTGTAGGACCGAAATGACGACAGAGGGGGGGTGAATGTCACACTCAGAGGTCACACTATCATAAGAAATTCTTAACTTCTCCATATCACCAATCAAAGCAGGGCATGTATCACATTCGTCACGGGAGGGAGCAGATATAAGTGAAGTAAGCTCCCGTGATAGTCTATCTACTTCCTTCTCCAACTCGCTACATCTAGCTCTAGATCTAGCATGAAATTTACCTATCTTAAGAAATGCATCATTAAGCTGGTCGTAAGATGGGTATACCTCGTCGGAGTCGGAGTAGAGCTCGCTGTCGCTCAGTTCGCCCTCGAGGGCCATGAAGCACATGCCGGAGAAGTCGTCGCCGCCTTTGGGGTCTTGGTCACCCGTCCCGTCGTCGTCGCTCCATCCCTCCACCTCGCTGAGGTCGAGGTCGTCGAACGCGGAGAGGACGCGGTGGAAAAGCTTCTTGGCCTTCCCAAAGTCGCGGAACTTCTTCTTGCCTTGCGTATGAGCTGGAGGCTTCTTGTTGCGGTTCTTGTCGGTGTAGTCGTTCTTGCCCGAACCGCCGTAGTCGTTCTTGCCCTTCTCCAGCTTGGGGCAGTTTGCCCGAATGTGGTTGGGGCCACTACACTCGAAGCAAATCACGGGTCCTCCTCTCTTTCCGTCCCTCCTTCTCTTGTAAGCATGGGAAAATTTACGAGCAAGGAGAGCCAACTGATCATCCGCAAGCTTCTCTAACTAATCATCAGTTACGTCACAGAGAGCAGCAAGGGAGAAACCGCAAATAGAATCAGAAGAGGGGCCCGAAGAAGAAACGGGATCGGTGACCAAGGCCATCGACTGTGACTTCGACCTACGAGAGATAACGTCAATCTCGTGAGTCTTGAGGCGCGAGTACAACGCGTTAAGAGTCAAGGTCGAGAGGTCTGTCGTGTCTTTGATGGTGGTCACTTTCATCTCCCAAACACGCAGATCGAGTGCAGTGAGCATCTGACGAGCGTTGTCCGAGTCGGGGTACGTGAGACCGACCGCTCGGAGGTTGCTCAAGATCTTGTGAAAACGCGTAAAACACTCATCAAGGGACTCGCTTGAACTGGTCCTGTCGCACCGTCTTTATTTGGGTGGTGCCCTCATGGTAAGCATTAATGGTCGCCCAAATATCGAAGGCGGACAGAAGATGAGATATGCGGTCAAACTCACTACGACTCAGGCCCTGGGTTATGATGTTCCTTGCCTTAGCGTTTGCCTCAACGTCAGCCATGTTTCCGGCATTGACGTGCTCATCGGCAGGAACAGCAAACCGAACCTTGACCTTTCGTCAGATGGCGTAGCCCTGAGCCTGGATGTAGGTCTCCATCCGACTCTTCCAGAAGGGATAGTCCATCCCATCGAAGATCGGGGGCTTGGTCGAGTACTTGTCCGTCGCCATGGCTCTTGAGACCGGTTAAGATCTATGAGGAAGTGCTAACCGGCTCTGATACCAATTGTAGGACCGAAATGACGACAGAGGGGGGTGAATGTCGTTCTCTTGAAAATCGCCCGACAATTGTATAATCGATTACTCAAAAAGATGCAGAACGAAGCAACTCACAGGAAATTAATTCTGCTGAAAACTGGAACGCATGCGATACTAATAAATTCAGCATAAATCAGAGAGTAATCAGTAAAAATTGCAGCTAAAAATAATGCCGTTTGATCTGCATGCAAAATGGTGAAAGATCAGTAAGAAAAGGAGCTGCAGAACAGAAACAAGAAGTCTTGGTTCGAATTCCTTTTAGTAATCGACACACAGAGATAATCCTATTTGGGACAGAAAACTCCATTTCCAACTTGAGATAAAACAAAAGGCTTGATCAAGAGCAGTCGGTACAGGAACTAAAACTGACATACTAGAGGATGCTTTTGCTGACTGAAACTGAAAGCAAGGAGAAGAAAAGAAACAAAAGAGAAAGAAAGCAGAATTGAAATGCAGAAGAAGAAACGCAGGCTTAAAAGAGAGGTTGCCAACCAGACTGAAAAAGAAAAGCAAAAGCAAAGCAAAGAAAGGAAAAAGAAAGACAAAAACAGTCATGCAATCTGGAGAAAAACTGATCCCTATGGACTGCCAAGCAGATAAACAAGAACTGCATTCATTGATCACAGAAGGAGTAAAAACCAAAGACTGAATCAGAACAGGTACTTGACCAAACACTGAAAATTACACTGCTGCCGAAAACACAGAAGAACTGCTGCTGAAATCTGAACTGTGCTGAACTCAGGGAAGGAGGAATCAGTCCAAAGATCAAGAAGGCTTGAGGGTTTTAAATCTTTTGAGCAAAGTACTACCCATCCAGATCAAGAAGAAACACCAGCTAGAAGAACTTCTAGACAAGAAATCAAGAACCTACAGCACCTCTGCCTTCACACCCAGAGGCCCTAAACAGAGAGAAAACAGAGAGTGTGGGCGCATAACTGAAAAACAAGAGTATTGATTTAGCATTTCGATTCTTGGGATCAACTAGTCAAATGACTTTGAGACAGATCTCCCTTGCAGAGAAGAATGAAAACAAAGCTTGCTAAGAACCGTGAAGATTAGACTACAGCAGAGAAAGAACTTGAGTAAATGAAAGATAAGCAAAACAAAAAAAACAAGAAACGGAAAGACTCATGAGCAGGAATAACCCAACACAATCCTTCTCATATTGATAAGAGATGAGGATCACACGGGTTCTACAAGCAATACATCCCCATACGCATGAACATTAGAACAAAAGGAATGATTACAAGACTCTCAATCCATCCTCTCCCTCTCAATCCTCAAAAACACCAAGAGCTCTTCATGCTTCTTGGGAGGAACACACACAAAATGGAGAGCAAATGCACAAAAACCCTCAAGGGGGTATGCAGCCCCCAACACCTATTTATAGCCCTTGGCTAACGGGTCTCCAACCCGTTACGCCGGTTAAACCCTAACGGAGCCGTCTCCCGCTTGTGCAGCCTTGCGAATTGACCGATTCGCCCCTCCTGCACCTTCCGGGAAGCTTCCGCGCTCCTTGTCGTGTACGCCTCGCAATCACATCGAATCTCCGCCGTCTTCGACACATCCGACTGTTCTGACCTCAACGCCACCTGCGTCTAGTCCGGTCACCTCGTGTCTCGCCACGACTCCGCCTCGACGTCCTGCAACCAACACAGACAAGAAACACATCAAATAGCACCGCTCGACACATGAAAGCATAAATAGTATTAGTGACACAATATTAAGCCCAAACCTGTCAAATCATCAGAATAATCACCCTAAACCTATTGACCAGGTTTGACCAAGTCCGACCGAGCCCGTTGCACCCCGCAACGACATGGTCCGAACCACCCAACTCAAACTCGACTTTCCTAAACCGATGTCAATTACTCATCATACACATGGGATGACCTCACATGGTCTCTCAATCTCCCCCTTGATGAGTATATTGACAAACACCGAAAAAGCATGAAGTAGAGTTTGAAGAGTCCAACATGGTCCAAAGAAGAAGAATGAAGGTAATGACCATGTCGATAGAAGGAGCAAAAGAAAGAACAAGTTTTCCTCAAAGCTCCCAAAAAGGCTTTTTCTACTACTATTCTCCCCCTTTTGGCAATAAACACATCAAGAATGCAAGAAGGAGAATAAGTCATGAAAAAGGATAAAATGGCTGAAGTTTGATTATTCTAAGCATTTAGAGCCATGAGAATTATCCAAAATGACCATTAAGGATTACACCAAGCCATAACTCACTAAAGGCTATCTAGATCATGACAAGATATGTATATGCCAGCTAAACCAAAGAGATGATAATCTGAATTATAGTGCAATTTGTGAACAAATTAAGTCATCAATGAGCAAAGTCTAGCTAGAGACATCCAAGGATGATGCAGGCCATGTCAATAAGCTAAGCGGAACCAAGAAGCTACAGTTGAGTCCAAATAGAGTGTTATATGCTCAAGAAGGAAATATTGGTTCAAGTACTTGGTTCTTTTGTAACTTAAGTAAATCGAGCACAAATGACATATTTTCTTATGAAACTTATGGTCGTTTCCAACCAGATTTTTGTTAAGTCTTGTGCTAGATCTCAAGCCTTATGCGATCATTCCAAGCGAGAAGCTTAAGGAAATGATCTTGGTCATCCAAAACTCCCCCTGAGTTCATGCCTAGTGCAATGGCAAGCCGTCTCATGAGAAAGAATTGGTGAGATCAGTTTTTTCGCACAAAAGAGATGATTGTACTAACCTATGCATCATCAAGAGACTAAAACAGCTCAATCTAAGGCTCAATAGAGATTCAACGCTCAACTCAGCCTATTTGACATGGCATGGATCATAAAAGGATAGCTCAAGAAAGACTAGTCTCGTATGCTAACATGATAAGTTTTTAGTTCAAATTGAGCAAGTTTAATTAACTTATCATGGCAAAAGCTAGTTTACACATATGAAGACATGATAAATATAGCAAATGAGCACAAGTCATGACAAGGTGTAAAGCAGTGTAAGCATGTCATAATAGGAAATAATCAAGGCTCAAATGTAGTTATATTACAATGCAGAATGACATGCAGAAAATCCAGCTCCCCCTCAACATGTGATGCAACTTTTAGTTCAAGTTGAGTTAAGTCAATATTAAGCTCCAGAAGCTCCCAAATGAACAAGCCCGTTGCACCCCGCAACGACATGGTCTGAACCACCCAACTCAAACTCGACTTTCCTAAATCGATGTCAATTACTCATCATACACATGGGATGACCTCACATGGTCTCTCAGTGTGGTAATAACAGACCAAACAATGGATAATAGGGGCTACGAGGAGCCTAAAACTAGCAGTAGAGAGTAGATATAGAAGAGGTATATTATGCTTATATCACTGCTTAACCTTTTCTCATGAAAATGAATCCTCTCTCATCCATGGTGTCCTAAAGAATGTATTTATAGTAATATAGAGGATGTTTATATAAATATCCCCTTAGGATTTGTATTAGTAAGAGTAAACATGCATTTTCACCGATATAACCATTTTGGACTTGCTATAATCACATACGTAATGAGCCTTTTGGCTGATTAGGCCAAGATTGGGAGGGGGCACTCCCCCAACAGTAAAAGATCACAATGATCAAACATCACTAGTCAACAATCCCCACACAATTTAATGAACACATCATACAGTACGAGAGAACTGTATAAATTTCACTTGCGACACAAGACATTCTGTATTAGCAACAAACCAACGGAATAACAACGAACATCCTGTGTCATTGTTTGATCACAGTTCTATTAGTACAAAGCTCATTCAGTCTTCACTGAAGTCTGAAAGCCACATGAACTACGGCATCAAAAAATACTACAACTAATACGGCAAAATTTTCATGGTCCTATTCAAACTACAAAGGGAAATGCAACCTCGTGCATATAGCAAATGATTTCGAAGGCTAATGCAAAATTTTCAATAAATTAAACTGACAGGCACTTCAGATGTTACGTAAGTCTTGCTAAATAACATAACTCACTGCTACAGAAGAGGCTATACTGGACGGGTACATCACAGACGGTTTTACTGGCAACCGTCTGTGATATTTTCATAGACGGTTATTAACATGAACCGTCTGTGATAATTGAGACATCACAGACGGTTTTTATTAATAACCGTCAGGAACTTCCGCACGGTTCTTAATACGAACCGCCTATACCATCGAGATAACACGACGGGTCTGTTAAGAACCGTCAGGAAAGTTCCTGACGGTTATTAACACGAACCGTCTGTGAAAATCCAGATAACACAGACGGTTCCTGTTAAGAACCGTCTGTGATAATCCCATGTCACTTATAATTTGTGTGTAATAGTCACATGTCACCAATAATTGGCGTATACACAGGATTTCGATCTCACCCGTCTATTCTCGTCCACATCGAATGGTGGCACCGCCTCCTCCACGGCCGGGCCCTTATTAATAACTCCCCATCAACCTTTCCACCGGTACTAGTCACGCGTGAGTTCATCCACTCGACATCACATCTCGACGGTGAGTCGGCATCGTGGAGGAACATGCAAATCTGAGTCCACGGTTAGTAACACAAACCCGTAATAGATCGATCGATCAATGTGTTGTTGAGTTTTGTGCTTGCCTCAGATTTGCATGTTCCTCGACGATGCCGACTCATCGCCGAGATGTGATGTCCACTCCGACAATCCTTCTTTTCCCGCAAAATTCAAGGCAAATTTATTACAAAGTTCAAAAAAGACATTTCAGATTCTTGGTGAGCGGTAGGCCGACATACAGACATCTTGGTGATCGACTATCCATCGCTTCTTCCCACTTCTTTTCTTGTGGGAGAAGTGGGAAGAAGCGATGGATAGTCGGTCACCAAGAAGTCGGTATGTCGGCTCACCGCTCACGAAGAATCTGAAATGTCTTTTGGGCTCGAACGCCGAGGGAGCCGAGATCGCACCGATAGCCGTGTGGTTCACTCGGTGTTGCTTAATTACTCTATGAGGGTAATAATCCCTTTGAGATATCTCGATGGCGGGGTTGAACTATCACGAGCGGTTGTTACTTATGAGGAACCGTCTGTGATACTTAGTATCACGAGACGGTATGTGTTAATAACCGTCGTGATAGTATGCATCACGAGCGGTTCGTGTTAATAACCGCTCGTGATAATGTAGACTATCACGACGGTTATTTATGTGAACCGTCTATGATAGGCAACAATCACCGACGGTTATTAAGTTGAACCGCTCGTGATATTGCTTGTATCACAAACGGTTCATATTAATAATCGCCACGCACGGTTATTAATGAACCGTCTGTGATATGTCATTTTCACGCACCGTTTGTGGTTGGAACCGTCGTGATATTCTCGCTAGTATTAATTGCTTGGCGTGCTTGCTTGAAGGATGTCGACACCGGTGCATCTTCATTGCGTTGCATCGGTTGGAGCAAGGCGGCGGCTTTAGGGAGTTGAGGCGAAAAATATCACCGTCTTCTTAGTGATCCGATCGAGGTTAGTATACTTAATTACTTAACATTCTTAGTGATCCGATCGAGATTAGTACTCAATTGCTTAACATTCTTAGTGATCGATCGAGGTTAGTAGTAGGGTAATAATCATTTTGACACCCATTTGTCACTTGTGTAGCGTAGATGGACCAAGTGGATGTATGTTGAGAACCGTGTGAGTGAAGAGTACATTCTTGGCGTGTCGCTTTTAGAAGGGCGGCCGAGCCGGATATGTTGAAGAAGGGATGAAATATATGTACCGCCCATGTATTGATTGTGATAATCTCAAGATGTTTAGCAACTCAGCGCAGATTGAAGCTCACTTGATTCGAAGGGGTTTCAGAAAAGGGTACAAATGTTGGACCAGTCACGGTGAAGAGAAGAGTACACAAGAAGGTAGTTATGACATAGTCGAGGGAGACAACGATATGCCAGTTGTGGACTGTTCTTTCGATCATGAGGAAAGGTCGCAGGATGACAATCTGGATCATGAGGATAGGTCGCAGGATGACAATCTGGATCATGAGGATAGGTCGCAGGATGACAATCTGGATCAGATGTTACGTGATGCAGAAGGGAACTATAGTGAGAGAGTTTGGTAAATTCGAGGGCTTGATGGAGGACTCGGAGAAACCTTTGTTCCCGGCCGCAAGCCGCAATACACGAGGTTGTCATCGGTTCTAGAACTGCTAAAATTGAAGGCAAGCAATGGTTGGTCCGACAAGAGTTTCACGGCATTATTAGGTCTCCTAGTGGACATGCTTCCAACGGGAAATGTGTTGCCGAGAACCACCTACCAAGCCAAGAAGATTCTTTGTCCATTAGGAATAGAAGTAGAAAGAATACATGCATGTCGGAATGATTGTATCCTGTACCGTAAAGAGTATGGTAGCTTACATGTTTGTCCGGTGTGCAAAGCATCCCGATACAAGCGTAAAAATGACTCTGATGATGGGAAGGGCATCGAGGTGAAGCAAGGACCTCTGCTAAGGTCATGTGGTATCTTCTGTAATCCCCGTTTGAAGCGTTTATTTGCAAACCGCAAGGATGCAAGATTGATGCGTTAACCGCGATGCGGCGTAAGAAAGACGGAATGATAAGACATGTTGCTGATTCGCGGTGGAGGAACATCGATAGGATGTTTGTAGATTTCGATGTGGGCCGAGAAATATAAGGTTTGGGTTGAGTACGGATGGAATGAATCCTTTTGGTAACATGAGCGTGAGACATAGCACCTGGCCCGTGACTCTGTGCATGTACAACCTTCCTCCTTGGCTGTGTATGAAGCGGAAATATATTTTGATGTCACTACTTATCCAAGGGCCGAAGCAACCTGGCAACGATATTGATGTGTTCCTAGCCCCATTGGTGGAAGATCTTGCAATCTTGTGGAATGAAGGGTACATGTATGGGATGCGGACAAACGAGAGAACTTCACTCTACACGCCATGTTGTTCGCACCATTAATGATTTTCCGCCTCGCTAGCTAGGTTTTGCTCCTCCCACCGCCGGTCCCTCCTCCGGACGCCGCCGCTCCGACGTCGGTCCCTCCCACCGCCGGTCCCTCCCGACGCCGCCGGTCCCTCCCGACGCCGCTCCCGACGCCGCTCCCGACGCCGGTCCCTCCCACCGCCGGTCCCTCCCGACGTCGCGGTCCCTCCCGACGCCGCTCCCTCCCGACGCCGCCGGTCCCTCCCGACGCCGCCGGTCCCTCCCGACTCCGCTACCTCCCGACGCCGCGGTCCCTCCCGACTCACTACCTCCCGACGCCGCCTCCTCGACGCCGGTCCCTCCTCGTGCTTCACATGTTAGCTTTATGATATATATATATGCTTCACATGTATTTTATGTTATATGCTTCACATGTATTTTATGTTATATGCTTCACATGTATTTTATGTTATATGCTTCACATGTATTTTATGTTATATGCTTCACATGTATTTTATGTTATATGCTTCACATGTTAGCTTTATGATATATGCTTCACATGTATTTTATGTTATATGCTTCACATGTATTTTATGTTATATGCTTCACATGTTAGCTTTATGATATATGCTTCACATGTATTTTATGTAGCATATAATATATCTTTGCTTGTTAGTCGCAAGGTCTATTTGGAAGGCCCATAGCTCACCGCAATTAGTTTTTCTTAGAAGAGATGTCGTCCACACGGTCTTCGTCGTCGTCATCCGGGTCTCACGCTCCCAAGACTGCGAAATCTAAACGTGGCCGAGGAGTATCGAATGGCCACAGTCCGAATGACCATCACGGTGGTCTCTCCGGATGGGGTCCCTCTGGAACCGTCCGCAAGCGTCATCATTTCGGACTACTGCGGTATAATTGGAAGGCAACGGTCCCCATCACCATAGCAAGTGGAAAGATTTGACAAAGGATCACAAAAATCAGCTATGGGAGGAACTTACAAATTGTTCGAGTTCCCAAAGAAGCACGAGGACTCGTGCAGCAGCAGTGCTCCTCGCGATGGGAAAAGCATGGAAGAATTTTAAGAGCACTCTTGTGACAAAGTGCGTGGTCGAGGATGTCACGCCCTTCACGAAGTATCCTTTCGTGTCGCGGAAACATGGGAGGCCTTTGTGCGGATGAAGACGACGACCGAATTTGAACAACAAAGTGCGGCGCACAAGGACTTTCACCAAAAACACGCACCCTCACGGACTCGGCCTGCTGGTAGTGCGAGTAAAATCCCGCAATGGAGGATGCGGGATGAGGTCGCAATCCGATCGGAGGCCTCTCGCCATTTGCCGGGATCGCAAACGAGCGCCGAATCGTTAAGAGCGCGGTCATCAACCACATCTTGGTGTCTCTTTCAAAACCCCGCAGATGAGGAAGTGTCCCAACGCCGGTAAAATATGTTCAACAAAGATAGTTGTTAACACCTCTTCAACTTCATGGGTTGAAAAATAACATGATTAATTGCCTCTTGCAGCAATCATTGACTACCGAATCTTCTTGTGGCTCCTTTGAAGAATATAGGGAGATAGATTTACTATCACGGCCTTGGGAAACAAGGAGCACCTGTGTCGCACACGAGGCATGGGGGTTTATGTACCTTGGAGGCACGGATTTCCAGATTACTCCGAGACATATAGGAGTAGGAAGAGATCCAAGGCGTACCGCAGCGAACAAATAAAACAGGAGCTTCATGCTCAACTTGAGGAACAACTATCTGCCTCACTTCAAGAGCAGACGGCCTCACTTCGAGGAGAGATAGATTCGTTGCGGGAAGAACTGAGACAAGTCCGCAACCAATCGCAACCCACTCCTAGTACTGCGGTACCCAGTCCCACTCAACGTCGCAGTAGCTGCGCGTCCACACCAATTTCTGAACATAGCGACGACCGCTTACGTATTGATAACATTCAGGTAATGTACCTCTTTAGAATGGTACATAGATCTCTCTGGTAGACGCCTTAACTGATCTCTTGTATCGTTATGTAGGAGCCCATGCCTTGCAGCCTCAAAGTCAGGCTTGTTGGCTCTATTCCCGTTGACGCTGGGAGAGGCATGGTGTATCCATTGCTGCCAGGGACGCTGGTGCACGGTGTACAAGTAGACACCGGTTTCATAAAGGTCCAGGTGGACACGATTAATGATATTTTTAATTCCGTCCCTCTTGAGAAGCCCCCAAACGAAGAGATTAAGACATTAGGGGATGCCGTCCACACATTCATTCAGTGGCCCAAGAGGGACATCGTCCTCGACATGTCCGTGCCACAATCTTCACATCCAAAGGCCCAAGAGGGACGCCGCCTCGACACAGCACATCGGCTCCGGTGGCTCCACCTCCACCTCCAATCCAAAGAAAGTTCATTGCATCGGCTCCCGCCGAGACGCCACCGAGAACATATCACAAGCGAGGCTCCAAGGCCTCCAAGGCTCATGCGAAGAAAATTAAGCCGCGTCCCGTGCCATGGACGTTTACTCTAGGAGTGTCGTTGGTGCCCGACTCACAATTACGCCAGCTTGGTATGATTTGCAATAGATTGCATGCCTGGTACATGGAGAAGTCCAACATGAAGCCAAACCGCAGAGTGCATTCACTCAAAATATAACGAGACACATTTCCTCCACGACCGGGCTACATCGTCGTGACATTCAAGATTTATTCTTACTATTCAATCTCGGCGAACTCGACGCCTCACTTCTACGATCTTCGACACCGTAAGTGTCTTGTATAATGAAGTTCTACATTCACGTTATACGATAAATGTCATTACTCTTTCTTTATGTATAGATACATGATCCAACAAGTCCGGCAATCGCGACGACCGGTGGGTTTCCTCGACCCTCAGTTGGTCTCCGAGCAATCTATCAACACGTATGCATCCTTCGTGCAAGGTTACATAACGAGGGATTGATTGCTCACACCGACAAGGAGTACATCATGGTACCCTTCAACCAAGGGTAAGTGCTTCACTAGTTGCCACACATATGTTTCATTTGTACTTTACATGCAGCATGAACTTAGGATTAATCAACGTGGCGACACACATAACTAGGCATCATTGGATTTTGCTTGTGATTGTACCAAAGTGGAGCAAGGTAATATACCTTGATTCCTCCTTAGAGCAACCACGACTTGATCGTGTGCAAGAAGTACTTAATGTAAACTCATTTCCTCCATACATAACTCTATTGTAATATTTCTTTTGTTTGCCACGGCCGAGGCTAAGTTTTTGAATCACGTGGGCGTTTGCCGATTATGTTGCCCAAGGAGGAACACACGACAAAAATCCAAAGACACACTACGACACAACACGCGATTTCCTGTACCGCTACAACACAACAATCCTATATCATACTTTGTTATAATGCCTCTAGAATTGACAATACCGATGTATGTAATTCTATTTTGCGATGCCACCGAGCTACTGAGGCAACGTATGTGGATTCTACGTTTGCCGCCATATGAAGGAAATCATGGGTACTAAGATCAATGATCCGAGGTTTGTCGTCCTTCCAATAATTATTATTTTCTGATTATATATATGTATTTATGTTACACACATGCTAATTAATGACTTAACATTGCTCCTAGCGACAGCGGTAAACTTCGACAAAGTGCATACGATCTTGACAATCTCGTCGATATTCGTGGAACCATCTCCCAATTCTTGCTAGCGAGAGGTCATAAATAAGAATGGAGAGTTCCACGCGGCAATGGTGATAATTAGATGTTGAAACATTGGATTCAACTGTACAATCAAACAATTCTCCTTCAATTGAATTCATTTGTCAGATGTTGTGTAACGATTTTCATTCTATATATATATGTATGTGATCTGCGGCCGTTTGTTACATTCATCCGTATCGAATTTTGTTGTAATTTACTATGAGTTGCAATTAACTTATATCATCATTTATCTCAGATCGCACGCTTGTCGCTTTCGAGAGGACATGGCTAGCATATCCCGAGGCTAGCCAAAAGCGAAAAATAAAATGGATGATGCATATGGTATCACAGACGGTTCGTTGTTACAAACCGTCTGTGGTGTGAATGATATCACAGACGGCCTTTACAACTGACCGTCTGTGATATACACAATATCACAGACGGTTAGTAACACAAACCGTCTGTGATATTGTGTATATCACAGACGGTCTTGATTATTAACCGTCTGTGATAGACGAGTATCACAGACGGTTGTTTAAACAAAACCGTGCGTGATAGTCTCAGACATGCGGTCTTGACTACTAACCGCTCGTGATAGTGAGGTATCACGACGGTTTTTATAAACAACCGTCTGTGATACCGCACTATCACAGACGGTTAGTAGTCAAGACCGTCTGTAATGTATGTTATCACAGACGGCTCAGGAACCGTCTGTGATAACCACCAACTATCACTGACATCTAAACACTGACGGTTCAGAAACCGTCTGTGATGACGGTTCCGAACCGTCTGTGATAGGGCTGTCTGTAGCAGTGACTCTGGGATCATCTGTTCGTTGTCTGCATCACCCTCTTGTTCGATCTGCTTTGGAGCTGGACTGGCTCCAGGAGCTTGCTTCTTCTTGATACCACTGACGATATCATCAATCCTTACAAGCATGCAGGCAGCCTCAATAGCCGTCTTGAATGTTTGTGCCTTACACTGTACGAATCCCAGATCTGAAACAAGGCAAAATTATGGGGTTTCAACCAGGGAAAATTATATCGGAGCACAAATTTTATCGGAGGGCAATAATACGGCCGGTAACCCCCAGTTATCGGAAGTTTTAGAATTTTTTGGCCGAAAATTTTGAAAAATTTTGAATTGTTTTTAAATTTTTAGATGAATTTTGTTAAATCCAAATTTTTTTGCCTCATATAAAATTTTATTGGTCCCACCAGTAAGGCCGGTAACCGCCGGTTACCGGCGAAATTTCACCGATACAATTTTCCCTGGTTTCAACGTGCATGCAAGCAAGCAAAAGCGGAGAGAGAGAGAGAGACCTTCCGCTCTTTCATATCAACGATATCACCGCTGCTTCCATCAATGCTAATCCAGGCATTTTTCACCACTTGCAATTTTGCATGCTGCAATGATTTGGCACATTAGTAGAGACCAAAAAACTCAGAAATAATATCAGAAAACTATAAACGATACACCAAATATACATACATGAACTTAAAGTTAGCTTACGTTAATGAAGAGACCAGTAGTCTTTACCTTTCCCTGAAGTTGTGTCATCGTCCTAATTACATTCAAACCACAGTTTTGAGTCAGGGTTCTTGGAATTGCCTCAAATGCTAATGCAGCAGCTGTTGGAAAATGCACAGGATCGCACACCCGATCTCTCACTTGTAGTAAAACAGGGAAGGAATACACAAGAACAAAGAACTTGGGGCAATTCTCTGAATCTTTTCTCTTGGAAACAAGACTACTACTTGCTTGCTTACAATGATTCTAGCTACTGCTATTTATAGAACACAAGGACTCACGCATTCATACTGACCATTCAGCTTCTTCTAAAATGCGTTCATACTGACCATTCAGCTTCTTCTAAAATGCGTTCAAACTGCATTGAAGAGATTCCTCGTTACTTGCATACTGCATTTAAATAAAAGACTCCTCGTAGTCGCCAGCCAGGAATAACATCTTCATTCTCCCCCTTAGTCCTGGCGTAGCCCAAGATCGCGGACACCGAGCGGGTGTCGCGATAGTCTCCACTTCACCACGGTAATGCTTTTGTCGGTCGTCGGCCGTTGTTCATCGGTGCGAACAAACTCGGCGTCAATTTTTCACTTCGACACATTCACGGATAAAATGATACCTTGTGTCGATGTGCTTACTCCGGCCATGAAAAACAGGATTCTTCATGAGAGCAATCGCGGACTTGTTGTCGACGAACAACTTCACCGTCCTCGGTTCTGTCCCAACTAGTTCGGCCATTAACGCCCTGAGCCAGAGTGCCTGGCATGCTGCCACAGTCGCCGCCATGAACTCAGCTTCGCAGGATGAAAGAGCCACTGTCTTCTGCTTCTGTGAGTTCCACGTAACCAAGCAGTCGTTGACGTAGAATACCATGCCGCCTGTGCTCTTCCGGTCATCAATATCACCGGCGGATCACCGTCGTGAAACCGGTGATCTCCTCTTCTCGCCACCTCTCCCATACACCATCCGAACTCAATTGTACCTTTGAGATATCGGAGGATCTGCTTCACAGCCTTGTGATGCATCACCGTGGGCTTCTCCATGAATCTACTCTACTCGCCATGCCAACTGCATAGGAGAGATCCGGCCTGGTGTGAAGAAGATAGCGTAGATATCCGATGACGCGCCGGTACTCAGTGGCATCAATCAGGTGCCCTTCTGGATCCTTGTGCAGCTGGGTTCTTGATTCCATAGGAATCTTGGTGGAATTACAATCAAACATGCCAAATTGAATCAATACCTTCTTGGCATATGCAGTCTGCTTGATAGAGATGCTACCATCTCCTTGTGCCACCTCAATGCCGAGGTAGTACGTGAGTAAGCCGAGGTCGCTCATCTCGAACTCACCCATCATCTGCCGCTGAAGTCTTCAATTGCTTCGGATCCTCCCGATCCACGATCGGATCATCCACATAAATACCGACAATGATGCGGTTGGCCTTGCCCCTTGTGTACACGGCTTGCTCCTATGCACACCTTTTGAAGCCAAGCTGCTTCAGACTTTTATCGAGTCGCATGTTCCACGCGGTGCTGCCAAGTCCATAGGCGCTTTGCTCAATTTGAGCACTAAGTGCTCCTTGTCTTTCATCGTGAACCCCTCCTACCGGGTCACATAAACCTCTTCTTCGAGTTCACCATTCAAGAACGCCGACTTAACATCGGTGATGTACTTGCCACCGCGGTTGGCATAAATAGCAAGAATGACACGTATAGTGTCGAGGCGAGCAACCGTGCAAAACTTCTTCAAAATCAATGCCTTGCCGCGCACATAACCTTTGCAACCAACGACCTTATGCTTGATGACCTCACCATCCGAGTTCTTCTTGAGTTTGTACACCCACTTAAGCCCGATCGCCTTATGTCCGACTGGCAACGTGGTGAGCGTTCACGTCGCGTTCTTCTCGATGGCCTCAATCTCCTTGGACATGGCTTCCTCCCATGCCGGCTGACCAGCAGCCTCACGATAAGAGGATGGCTCTTCCATCACCACAAGCATTGCTTCCTCATCAGCTTCTTCATACTCCAACTCTACACGCGGTGCATCGCGCATGATCTCCTCCATGTGCCTGCATCAACAGGGTCCATCATCACTTTGCCGACGTGTCCGCCCGACCACGGTGTGGGCGGGTTCTTGCCCGGTCGGCACCCTCTGCCGTCCATCGGTGCACTAGTCGCCACGACTTGTGGAATGGTCGGACGAGTCTTGTCATGGGCACCACCGCTTGCCGAGCCGCCCATGAGCGGGCCGTGTTGACTCACTCGCTCGGGGTTGGCCTCCTCTTCGAGCACGAAGTCGGGAGACCGATCATCTCCTGCATCTTCCGACCACTTCCACTCCACATTCTCTTCAAATATAACATCACGACTTACATGGATCTTGCCGCGATGTGGGTCCAGCAGACGGTGAGCTTTGCAACCTTCCTCGACACCCAAGTACACGAGCGTCTGACTGCGGTCGTCGAGCTTCTTGAGGTGTGGCGTGGTCACCTTGGCGTCGCCGTGCACCAACACACGGACGTGTGCGGTGCGGCTTCCTTCCCGACCAAGCCTCGAAGGTGTGCGATCACCCATCGCTTTGGTTGGGAGCCGGTTCAGGAGATAGACGTCATGCCGCACCGCCTCCCCCTAAAATCTGCCGGGCATGCTCATGCTCTTGAGAAGTGAGCGCGCCATAGCCATCACCGTCCTGTTGCGCCTTTCCACCACACCATTCTGCTGCGGTGAATATGGTGCGGTGAAGTGACGTTCAATTCCTGCTTGCTCGCACACCTTTGCGAGCTCAACCGACAGGAACTCACCACCTCGATCGGATCGAAGAACCTTCATGCGGTGACCACTCGCGTTCTCAGCCAGCATTTTTGACTTCATGAATGCCGAGCATGCTTGATCCTTAGTCCTGATCACATGCGACCACATCCACCGGAGTAGTCATCAACAATTAGCATAAAGTAACGATTACCACCGGTGTTGATGGCGTGATCGGTCCACATAAATCAATATGCAGGAGTTCGAGTGGCTCCTTCGCTCGGTAGTTGGCCGCCGCCGAGAATGGCGCCTTATGCGCTTTGCCACCGCACACGTCCGACATAGCCGGTCGATGTGTAATCGGCACACCGCCGCCATTCCCTTGTTGGCGAGCATCTTCAAGGCTTGGAAGTTGACATGGCCGAGGCGAGCATGCCACAACCATGCTGGGTCATCGAGGCTTGTCAACAGACAAACTGGCCTCGCCAACTGCAGCTCGATGCGATAGAGACGATTCTGAGTTCGTCTCACCTTCATGATCAAGCGCAGAGGATCCTTGATGGACACCTCGAGTACGTCCTCATCCATGAGAACTCGGTGACCAGTCTCAGTGAGCTAACCAAGACTCACCATATTGCTGCGAAGTCTGGGGATGTAGTACACCTCCTGGAGTAGCCATTGATCACCATTTTTGCACGCGAAGAGAATTGAGCCCTTACCCTTGATCTCGCACCGATGAGCCGTCGCGAATCTCACCCTCCCTGTGACTCCTTCGTCCAGCTCACGGAATTTCTCCTTGTCGCCAGTCATGTGGTTGCTGGCACCGTTGTCCAGGTACCAAATATCAGTTTACGCCTGAACGTGCTCGGCATTATGCAGCTCCGACCACAGCTTCTCCTCACTGAGCATAACGACATCTTGTCGTTCCTGCTCGACCAGCGGTATCTCCTCAGAGACCGCCAGCAACAATGCCGGCTCAGCGTCGTCGGCTCGCGCGAGGTGAGCCTCCTCCTTCTTCTTCGGGGCTCGACATTGTGTCGAATAGTGCCCCATCTCATTGCAATTAAAGCAATGAATGTGACTCTTGTCACGACCACCGCCGCCTGAGCCACTTGCCCCATCTTTGTGTGGCGGTCCGCCACGACCACCTCTACCACGGCCTCTGCCGCGACCACGACCACCCTGGCCGGGGTTCCCGCCATCTGCGGGAGCCTTGTTCTTCTGGCTTGATGACAAATCCCTGCTGTTCTTCTTAAATCGCGCCTCTCACTCGGCTGGTGAGGAGCACTGCCCATCGGCGTTCCGCCGATGCCGGTCTTTGCGCGTGCGCTCCTCAAATGTCTTGAGGCGTCCCGGCCTCCTCGAATGCCAAAGTGTTGAGATCAAAGAACCGCCGATGCCGGCTATCACACCGATAAACCGTTACGCATCGTGTCGAACAGCTTCTTCACGAGCATGGCATCGCTCAGCGTCCCGCCGAGACTTGAGTACCTGACAGACATGGTGGTGAGCCGACCGGCATACTGGTCGAGGGACTCACCGTCGTTCATGTGCATGACGTCGAACTCATTTTTCAACGTCTGCAGCCGCGCATCCTTCACTCGATCCACGCCGACGAACCTCGTTTTGAGGCAGTCCCACACCTGCTTAGCCGTCGTCTTCTTTGCCACTTGCATGAGGAGGTCTTCAGGTAGCGCTTGAAGGAGGTGCGACCTCGCCTTCTTGTCAAGCCGGGCGTCGACTTCTGCATCGCCCGTCGGCTCGACAGCCTCCCAAACGCCTTGATCCTCCATCATGGCCTGAACACGAATCACCCAACTGGTGTAATTCGTGTGTGTCAGTTGTGGGTACTGGAACGTACCACCGACTTGTTGTGCTCACGACGTCTCTCCCGTAGCAACGATCGACATTGGATTCAATCGTAGAATCTTGGGCATGAACCTGGGGAGCTCTGATACCAATTGTTGGAAAATGCACAGGATCGCACACCCGATCTCTCACTTGTTGTAGTAAAACAGGGAAGGAATACATAAGAACAAAGAACTTGGGGCAATTCTCTGAATCTTTTCTCTTGGAAACAAGACTACTACTTGCTTGCTTACAATGATTCTAGCTACTGCTATTTATAGAACACAAGGACTCACGCATTCATACTGACCATTCAGCTTCTTCTAAAATGCGTTCATACTGACCATTCAGCTTCTTCTAAAATGCGTTCAAACTGCATTGAAGAGATTCCTCGTTACTTGCATACTGCATTTAAATAAAAGACTCCTCGTAGTCGCCAGCCAGGAATAACATCTTCAGCAGCTTCATAGGGCCACTGGTAAACCAAAGGAAAAAGCATACTTGAGTCTAGATCATGATCACACAGTAATATTTGGAGCTGAAATATATAATACAGGAGTCTTTCATATCATACTCAACCACATTATGTGACCACAAATCCTATTCATATTTGCGCACATTATAACGGAATATATTATCATCCACAGGAATAGGTTCACCATGGATCAATTCAGATACCGATTATTCTGAATTCTGAATAATACCTTCTCTACACCTTCAACTGAAGAACTCTTGTGTTTAAATGTTGCAGATACAGTCAGTTCAGTCGTAGCACCACCTCCAGGTAGAAGTTTAGGGTTTTTCAAAATATTCCTCGCCACAGACATAGCATCCTATGAATGAAAAAAGTGAGCAGAGATCTTTCCACAATAGAATATAACAGGGTAAATAAAAAGAAGAAGCGAAGCACACACCTGCAAGTTCCTCTCGACCTCATTCAAGACATCCTTTCTTGCTCCCCTCAACACAACAGTACATGCCTTGGGATCTTTGCAGTCAACAATGACGGCGAAGAACTCATTACCAATCTTCTTGACTTCAAATAGGCCAGCTCCTGTTCCAACATCAGATTCTTGAAGTTCTTCTGGCCTATTCACTATGGCTGCTCCACAAGCCTTCGCAATCCTTCTTTCAGTCAGTCTTCCTGAATCTTCAGATTGCACTTACACCAGCCTTGCCTAGATAATGGATTGCGAGATCACTCAACCCTTTCTCGGTGATAACCAAATCAGGCTTGAATTTCAGGATCTGTGCACAGAGGTTCTCTATGTATTCCTCCTCCGTCTGTAGCATTACCTGCCTGCAATAAGCAGTTAATCCACATTGCCATATGTATGAAATCCCATGGTAAAATAAATACCAATAAAATTATGAAAAGAAAATTAATTTCCCATCTATTTTGACAGAAAGATGTGTTTAGATCCCTCACCATTCTTCCTTCATCAGCTCAGCATTGGTCTGATTTTCTCCTTTCTTGTATTCAAGACGGCAATCCAAGAAAATGATCCGTGGGTTAACTATCTTTCTACTCATTTTCCCAGGAGCAACATCTTTATTGATCATAACTCCTTTAAGAACATTGGAATCTTCCAGCTGACTACCAGGAACCTTCTCTACTTTGATATACTTCTTGATAGGAACTTCGCAAATGCCTTGACCTAGATCAAGCTGTTGTGGTGGCATCAATAGCAAGATCCTGAATACAGCAATACGGGCGGCTATAAAGAAGAGATCTATGGACAGTTCCATATGTTGAACAAAAAAATGAAGTGAAACTACCCACTAATCAACTTTTATGTAAAAGAAAGGTACTTCTACAATTAAGTCACCAAACTGACCAGTGAGTTCTGTACCAATGGAACTCTTCACCAACCCAAGCACTGCAACACCTACATTATTAATTTTCAAAAGCCTCACTAACATGAATGATGAATCTTCAAGAGAACTTACGGAACAACTATATGATTTAGTGGTGAGCAAAGATCCAAGGAAAGATTTAATACATGATTTTGTGATGGTCTAAAGTCCAAGAAAAGATTTAATATGCAGAACTTACGGTCGTTCACATCAACAGGAATAGCAATCTTATCAAGGACAGCTATACTATCGTCAAGAGCTTTGGTGTATGCTGAAAAAGAAAAAGGATTAGAACAGGTAAAAAAAGTTAAGGAAAAAGGCAATTCTAGTTCTTTGAGCAAAGATACCTCGACAAATAACAGTGGGGTGGTAGTTCTTGTCAATGAATGCTTGCGCAACATGGAGCATCTCACCAGCTAAGAAAGTTCAGAACATAGCACATGTGGATTAAAAGGGCTTAAATCAAATGAAATTTGCTCGTGTAGACAATTCATTAAGTACATCAACAAAACAGATAGGGCATATATATGTAAGAGACTATTCTTCTGACCTTCTAAACAGCAAAAGTCAACCTCATGCATTTCTTTATTTAGACCAAATTAGTTTGTAGCAATGACTTTGTGGAACATGCTAAATATTAATTTTGCAGTATATATATTAATACTAAGGTAAAACACGATCTGGAGCACACACTTCCACAGTTATAAATATAGCGTCAGCCTCTCAGATAACCTTAAATGATTCATTTTGTGAATTTAAATAACACAGTTGCTCTGCTATTCTGCATAATTAACCACTGGCCTGTTTACAAGAGCACAAGGGACAAAAAAAGGGCATACCAAGAACAGTGACAGATGTCATGCCATCTCCTATTTCTTCATCCTGTGTGCGGCTTAGCTCAATCATAGACTGCATAAACAAATTTAAAAGTATGAGGAATACCGGACTTTTGGTGCCTCCCAGAAATGATGATACTATTCATTAAGACACGCATGAAGAACAGGGCTGAACAAAAAGCTCAAGGCTCATGAACTACCTGGCTTGGGCGGTTGGGCCATATGAACAAAAACCAGGCCTCAGGTTTCAAGCAGAACTAAAGCCAAAGCAAGCTCGCTATGGAACTCATATAAAGTAAACTCAAGTATTGATATGCATATATGTCCTATATAAACCCCATAGCATGTCCTAAAGTCCAACCTAATACCCCTTTTAAAGTTTTTTCTATCTGCCCCTGGCATCATGGTTTGAACCCAACCATGACTACTCATCATCACTGCTCTTGAATAGCCTCCACATGGTATTATCTACACCATGTGTCCCATATCAACAATCTCATCACCCCTGGATCTTGTGGACCAAAACCACCCTCCAGCCCTCCACAGCACTGGCTACTTTCTTGTTGCTCACTAGCAATTAGACAACATTCATGCTTTATGTCGTTGATTCACACTTTTGCTTTCTGCTTGAGAAAGAGCTTCATGTTCTTGATGAAGAGAAATTAATATGCTGTTCATAGATGTGTGTCGAATATCATGTTGATGCAATCAATTAGAGTTACATAAAAAATAAATTTGACAAGTCAATACTTGCTGAGTGTATCTAGCTTGAATCAATAGCTCAACCTCCTTTTTGATATTTCTGTACATCAATGTGTGATTATCCATGATAAACTACAAAATATTTTTGTCGTCGATATGAGACCAGACAGCAAACTTAAAAGCACCCCCGGTCGGATGCGGAGACCGCCAAGGATGTAGAGGGACCCACCGAGAAGCACACGAATGACCAAGTGCATTCAATATAAGTGTCTGGGGTTACAAATGGCCTCCCTTTCTCCCATTACAATAGGTTCTATTTATAGAGGAGGAGAAGGAGGCGAGTGAAATTACAAGTTTGTTCTCGAGGCCTAGCTTACTCCTAGGGGTATTTTCGTCCTTTGCCCCATGTGGGTCCCTCCATGTCCGAGCCTCCGGGGTCGGTTCGTGGCTAACCTCGAACCTCGTCCAGGGTTGGCTCCGGACCTCATCTGGGGTTGGCTCGTGGACTCCTTGGGGGTTGGCTCGTGAACCTCACCGAGATTGGCTTGCGAACCTCACCGAGTTTGGCTTGTGTACTTGGCCAAAGTTGGCTTGTGGACCTGGCTCAGGGTAGACCTCCCAATGGATATCGTTGTTTCGAAGTTATCGTGGGCTTGAGGTGGAGCGGGGACCCTCCCCCAACAGTAGCCCCTCTCCAATTCAGGTGGTCCTCAACTGCCCACCTAGGCCGGCACACCGCCTTGCAAATGGGGTCGTTGCTGTCTCGGGTCAACGACTTCACAGATAGCTTACAACAAGTTGACAACACATTAGAATATCTTAGCATTGGAGTAGACTATGTGTAGTGGTTCCTCATCCATTTGCCCATTAGGGGGTGGCTCTAGGCTCGCCAGTGTTGGGTCGACCAAGCAGGTTTGAGCCATGTCAAGGGTGAGGCTTCGTGGGACGCTCGACGTGGATTGGGCTTGAAAGGGGTATGCATTTCGAGAAGCATTGCCGCTCGGAGATTATCTAGGGTCACCGTGCCGGTGAGCTGGCCGGGCACTATTCCATGGACCAAATGCACATTGCACTGCGGACTGACTGCCCACATGGTCCCGTGGAGTTGGGTGGACTCGGTCCACCACGGACCACCCCTGGGGCTATAAATACCCCACCCAGCCAACTTCTCAATATTCCCACCAGCACACTTACCCCCAAATCCCCCGAAGCTTCCTCAAATGCATACTCTGGCAGGTGTCCCCACTACTACAGAAAACCGTATTACGGACGGTTCAAAAACGTCATCACAAACGGTTTTTAGTTACAAACCGTCTGTGATATTATTTTATGCCCCTACATTTATTTTTGCTTATTGGCTAACATCAGGAAATGCTAGCCATGCCCTCTGAAACAAGCAGATCAACATGTACATGTATACATACAATGCACATCTCAATGCATTTCACAAACATAAAACATCCAATTCACATCTCAATTCATTTCACAAACATAAAACATCCAATTCACATCGCACTTCATTTCACAAACATAAAACATCCATTTCGCAAATCAATTAATTGAAATAAAATAAAATATCCATTAACAAATACAGAATTACAAAAGATCTACATTGCATTTGCACTTAGATGGTAACAATGCATTTTTTATTGCTCTATCACTCCGGAATCAAGGTCTCGCGAAAGGAACAGATCCATAATCAACGAGCTTGTTAGGCTACACAAGCAATACTTGGATGATGCATGATTGCCATTCAAGTACTGCTTATGCACCTGACAAGTTCGTTGATTATGGATCTGTTCCTTTCACGAGACCTCGATTCTGGAGTGATAAGAGCAATAAAAAATCATTGTGCGCAGTGAAACTCTGCATCTGATCTTATGACTTTAGACCACAAAAAGAAAGCGCACTCTCCTCGAATTAGTGCAAGGTCCGGCTGTTTCAATGAAGTTGTAGAGATGGGCGCAGCCTGTCAATAGGAATATCAATATGCATACATATATAACCTGACAAGTATGAAATAAATGTGGGAAGATTGACAAACCTTAGAATTGGTGATCTTCGAGGAATCGAGGAGTAATCTCATATGGTGGCAAACGTAGAATCCACACGTGTTACCCGGCTGCTGCTGGTGGCACTGCAAAAAATAGAATGTGTTAATTCAAGAGGCATTACTATTAAATGTTGTATAGGATTAACTAATGTGTACTAGCGAATACCCGAAAATTGCGAATATGTTTCAAGGGCTTGGCCCCTTTTGTCGAACCACATGTCTGTGCAACGTACGTGGCGAATGATCTTCGTTATTCGAAAAAATTAGATTAGTCATTCGGAAGGAAAGAAAGAGTACAATGTAGTTATGTATGGAGAAAATGTACTTACCTATCAAGTATTTAGGCGATAGCTGTATACTCGTATTTGTTCTTACTTAGAGAATCAAGGTATATAGCCTTGTTCCATTTTGGTATAATTACAATTAAAATCCAATGGAAGTTCTCATTGTATGGCATAAGAACAAATTCCTTATCGCGGTGAGCCAGCAGTGTTGATGTAATATAGCTCTCGACGAAGGATGCATCCTCGTTGATGGTATCAATGGCGACCAAGCGTGGGTCCAGGAAACCAATTGGTGATTTCGATAATCTATCTTGGGTCAGCATGAATCTATATATAGACACAGAAAATCAATAAATTATATATGACACATATCGGTATTACATAAACAGAGGCGGTGATTGTACAGACTTACAGCGTCCAGCATCGAACGAGTGAGGCGTCGAGAGCGTTGAGCATGAAAAGATCAAATATATCCTCAAAGGTCACCGAGAAGACACAATCATGAATTTCGTGCTGGAAATGATCTTGCGTGAATTTGAAAGTGATACCTGAGCGTTGTTCTGCCTGTGGCTCATTGGACTGTTGCATATACCAACCGTGTAATGTTTGGCAACCAAGTCCTAGGGTCATGAGGTGCTCTTCTGGGATTATCATCGGTTTGCCTAGCACGAATTTGTGGACCAATGGCAGGTACGGGATATCATCATCATCTTTCTTTGGTTTGCCCCTGCCACTGCCTCGACTGTAGGTCGACTTTATGGTAGTCGACTGCCCTTGTGGTCCTGCCACCGGTGAAAAAGCCTCTAGGGAGATGTCGCTTTTGGGCCACTGGATGAATGTTCCAATGGTTTGCTCTAGAGTCACGATCTCGTCGTTGGGGGGCTTCGGTAGCGGGACTACCTCAAAATTGACATGCACACCATCCACATTAACTTTTGCGAAGCCTGGTGCTATAGGTGTACGGTGCACTATAGTCCCGATAGGAGACGGATATGCCTAGCCCCAAGCAGCGTACAAGGGAACGGAGACATATCTCACTTGAAGCATGCACTTCGTAGGCTCCTACATAATGATACAAAATTAGCTACTCCAATAGACCTATCAATGGATCGAGCATTCCAGAGAGCTCAGGGGTCTCTGTGCTTGGTTGGTATTGCTAATAACTACACTCAAAACCCTAGCAGGGGGTTATATATAAAGGCTTATTACAGACGGTTCTAAGTTTATAACCGTTTGTGATATTGATATCACAGACGGTTATAAACTGAGAACCGTCTGTGATAATAAATATCACAGATGATTCTAAACTGAGAACCGTTTGTGATAAGCCTCTGCCCACCCGGCTGTAGTTATTAATATAACTATACCAACCAACATTCAATAAGACCTCACAGAGTATTTCTTTACAACAGCCCAATGAATATAGAGATACATTTATATCACTCATTCTCAAAATTCACCTATATATCACACATTCACACACATGCATTATTGTTGTATACATAAATGCCAATTCACATATACATCACATACATGCATTGTTATATACATAAATGCAAATACCCACATATATGTCGCACATTCTCATTCCACTTGCTTATTTCCTTTCAAAATTAGCCCTTCATGATGATCAATGCGTACGTAACTAGTTTCGTCATGTTGTTCGTCGTCGACCCTTATAACATTTCCAAAAGGAGGTAACTTGTCAAATTGATTGTATTATTCCTCGTCCACTACATTCTGTACTCCGATAATTCTCCTTTTTCCATGAAGAACTACATGTCGTTTTTTATTTGCCAGGTCGGTTACATAGAAAACTTGAACAACTTGGTTGGCGAGTACGAATGGTTCGTCTTTGTACTCGACACGTTGGAGGTCCACGGTAGTGATACCATACTTGTCAACCTTCACCTGTGGGAGATGCACCCAATGGCAGCGAAATAAGGGGATCTTGAAAACCACGTAGTTGAGCTTCCAAATCTTTTCTATGAACCTATAGTACGAGTTTCTCAACCCATCGGTATTGAACGCATCTATGCGGACACCGCTGTTCTGGTTAGTGGTCTTTACATCTTGAGACTGTGTATAGAATGTGTACCATTTATGTCATATCCTTGTCGTGTTATAACTGTAAATGTTGGCCTTTTTTGCCAACTATGTCAGCATCTCACTTGGCGAGCTCCTAGCGATTTGCTCCTTCAACCATTGGTTGAACTGACTGTTGTGTTGCCTCATGATCCAAACATCCGGCCGCACCGGATTCTGTTGCCGAAGCACATCCTTGTGCTGGTCGACATAAGGCGCCACTTCAGTCATGTGTTGCAAGACTGTGAAATGGGCTTGAGTATACGTGTCCATATCTGTAGTGATTGTTTTCCTTTTGATAGTTCTGATACCCTTCAGCCTCCCCTCATGATGAGATTGAGGTACACCTATCGGGTCAATCTGAGCCATATAATCGACACAAAACTCAATGACCTCTTCACTTGCATAACCTTCGACGATGCTGCCCTCCGGTCGAGATTGATTCCATACGTAGGACTTGAGAATTCTCATGAACCTCTCAAATAGGTACATGCTACATAGGAATACTGGCCTGCATATTTTTATCTTCCACACAACGTAAACAATGAGATGGACCATGATATCAAAAAACGAAGGAGGAAAATACATTTCAAGATGACATAGTCATCACCACCTCGTCCTGCAGACCATTTAGTCCTTCGGGATCGATGAACTTCTGAGCAGTTGTGTTAAAAAAATAACATAACCTCATGACTGTCTCTCGGACTTTGATCGGCAAAATATTTCTAATTGCAATAGAGAGCATCTGTGTCATCAGCACATGACAATCATGAGACTTCATGCCATTTAACTTCAAATCTTGCATCGAAACAAGTTTCTTCATGTTGCCGGAGTAACCAGACAGAACTTTCACACTATGCAAGCACCGCACGCTTCGCTTTCTCACCTTGGACAGAGTGTAACACGCAGGGGGAAGGTACGTTCGTCCATTATCTATTTTTGTCGGTGCTAACTCAGGCCTGATGTCCATATCAGCCAAGTCGAGGCGTGCGTTGATACCGTCCTTTGTTTTATCATGAATGTTCAGTAAGAGACCAATCAAGCTGTCACATACATTTTTTTCTACATGCATGACGTCGATGCAGTGTCGAACATCTAGGTACTCCCAATAAGGCAAGTCCCAAAATATTGATCTCTTCTTCTAGGTGTTCTTCTCATGAGCCCTCAATTTACGTCCCTTTCCGAGGACAATATCTAAATCCTTAACCATATCATAAACATCTTTTCCCCTTAAATGCCTTGAAGCTGAACCGTCTTCCTTCTCTCCGTCAAATTGTTTCTTCATCTTGCGGTATGGGTGAGCCCTCCGAAGGAACCGATGGTGACGCATGTAGACGGTTTTGCGTGAGTGTTTTAGCCACACACTCTCGGTACCATCTAAACAGTGAGTAAAAACTTTGGCACCCTTTGTACTCTAGCCCGATAGGTTAGCAAGGGTAGGATAATCATTTATGGTGCAGAACAATAAGGAGCGCAACGTGAAGTTCTCTCATTTGTATGCATCCCATACCTGTACCCTTCGTTCCACAGTACTTTTAGATCTTCCACCAACGGTGCTAGGTACACATCGATATCATTCCCAAGTTGCTTTGGCTCTTGGATAAGTATTGACAGCAAAATATACATTCGCTTCATACACAACCAAGGAGGAAGGTTATAGATGCAGAGAGTCACGGGCCATGTGCTATGTCGGCTGCTCATGCTACTGAAAGGATTCGTTCCATCTGTATTCAGTCCAAACCTTATATTCCTTTGTTCTGCACCGAAGTCTGCAAAACTCCTATCGATGTTTCTCCACTGGACGAAATCAGCAAGGTGTCTTAGCATTCCATCATTCTTGCACTCCTATAAGTGCCAACGCAGCAATTTTGCCTCCTTGGATTTGCAAACAACCTTTTCAAACGGAGAATTATAGGAAAATACCATGTCACCTTAGTAGGAGGTCCTTTCTTCATCACTGTTCCCTCGCCGTCATCTGATTGATTGTTACGTTTGTATCGGGATGCGTTGCACACCGGACATACATGCATGTTTGCATACTCTTTACGGTAGAGGACATAGTCGTTCGGACATGCATGTATTCTTTCTACTTATATTCCCAATGGACAAAGAACTTTCTTGGCTTTATACGTGGTTTTAGGCAACTCATTTCCCTCCAAAAGCATGTCCGCTAAAAAACCTAGCAGTGCCGTGAAACTCTTATCGGACTAACCGTTGCTTGCCTTCAATTTCAACAGTTCAAGCACGGCCGACAACCTCGTGTACATTGACCTGCAGCACGTGAACAAAGGGTTCTCCGAGTCCTCCATCAAGCCCCGGAATTTAACATACTCTCTCTCATCACAGTTCTCTTCTACATCGTGAAGCATCTGATCCAGATTATCATCGTGCAACCTATCCGAATCCGAACAACAATTGACATCATCTGGCGGCATGTCATTCACTTCACCAACGATGACATCCGGCGGCATATCATTCACTTCGCCGGCAATGTCATCCGGTGGCATATGATCATTGACTTCGTCATGACTGGTCCAACACGATAACCCTTTTTGAAACCCCTCCGAATCAAGTGTGCTTCAATTTGCCCTCGGTTCTTAAACATCTTTAAATTCTTGCAGTCAGTGTATGGACAGTACATATATTCCAGCCCCTTTTTCAACATATCCTACTCGGCAACTCTTGTAAAAGCAGACACGCCATTAATGTACTCTTCACTCACACGGTTCGCGGCATACATCCAACTTTGGTCCTACGTTATGTATATATATAACAACTTAGTATTAAAAATTAAATTAATTAATTATTACTACATATATACCACATGCATTGAGGTTGTGCTAGCTTAATTTATATTATAAACACAACAGCTATTTCCCCAACGATCGTTGCAGGTATATTACCAACAATTTTGATAAATTTAGCCTCCCACATGACGGGAACTGATCGTGTACGGTCAAGTGATGCAAACCATCTTCAATAACACTCACCAAAACATAGATCTAAATTGTAATGCAAAGAAAAATAAATTTTATTACTAACCATATCTAGAGCAACCAGGAACGTATGAATCTTCAAAGCTCAATCTCTGCCTCCTCCCACCAAATTAATTGGCCTGAAATCGCCTAGCTTGCCTCCTGAGCAAAAGAGTGCAGCACCGACCGGATCTGGATCGAAATGAAGACAGGTGCGGTTCTGAGCGGCGCAATAAATGTCTAGCGCCATTATCACTGACGGTGTTTTATTAAAAACCATCGGTGATAATTCTGAGATCATCACAGACGGTTTTTAATACAAACCGTCTGTGATAATGAGCTTATCACCGACAGTTTTTAATAAAAAACCGTCTGTGATAATTCCAGATTATCGTAGATGGTTTTTTAATAAAAACCATCTGTGATACTAAAATATCACAAATGGTTCATCGGTAAGAACCGTCTGTGAAACTAGTTTTCTTCGACGCCATCAACAGAGACGTTATCCAAATTAAAACCGTCTGTGTTAGTGTCGGTCACATACGGTTTTGTCAAACCGTCTGTGATTTGGCGTGTAGTATTAGGCTTTCTGTAGTAGTGCCCGGACGACCTCTTCACAGGCGCGCCACCCGGACAATCTCCACGCTGCCCTCGGACTACCCGAACCACTCCGTTCGAACTGCTCCCAGGCCACCGAGCTCCCATCCTCGTTTGGGCCACCTTCGCGCAGCCTCGCCCAGGCCGTATCCATTGCTGCTCCGTCCGGACTGCCTCTGTTGCTGCTCCTCCCAGGATGTGTCTGCTGTTGCTTCGCCCAGACCGCCTCCGGTGCCAAGTGCCCAGCCGAACTCCTCTTCCGATGCTGCTTGGCTCTCGGTGGGGCTCCCGGACCCCCTCTGGGGGTTTTCACCATGGTAGCTCAGACCGAAGTTTGTGTGGTGGAGACCCGGACCTCCCCCGGGAGGTCTTGCCATGAAGGCCCGAACCGCCCCTAGGAGCGCTTGCCGTGAAGGCCCGCACCGCCCCCCGGGAGCTCCTCACTTTGCGCCGTGAGCTGCCGAGCCCTGCTCCGGACCCCCGAACCTTGTCTCGGATTGTCTAACTCCACTTTGGTCCACCAAATTTCACTTCGAACCCCCGAGCACTGCTTGTTGTCGAGATCCGTGCGCCTTGCGGGCTTCCTCCAGATGATTTGGCTTTGAGGTGCGTTGAGGTCTCGGGCCCCCTCCGACTGACTTTGCTTTGGCAACCCGGACTGCCCCCAAGAACCCTACCTCGCGCTACTAGCTGCCGAGGTTTGCTCCGGTCCACCGAACGCCACTCCAGGTCGTGGCGTGTCGTGGGTGGCCAAGCTCCGCTCCGGGACTTCTCCACCACTTGGCGTGGTTCCAGACTCTGCTCGCCCGAACCGACTCCACGCGTCATGACCACGAAGAAGATGGCAGCGCCCGCCGGCCACTCTGGTAAGAAGGGCGGGGTGTCCGCCTCCCGGAAGGATGCCGTGAAGACGAAGTGACGGCGGAAGGGGGAGGAGACTCCCGAGAAGGCCATCTAGTTCTCTCACTACTTAGGCCCTTTCAGCATGAAGAGGGGCCTTTTGGAACAACCGGAGAAGGAAAGCAAGATCGAGAGTGTCGACTTGGCCGTCTTACCCAAGTCTTATGAGGTCCGCCCTGACCCAAGGCCGAAGATGCTTGCCATCTTCGCTGCTCAATTCGAAGCCGGCCTCTGCATTCCCCCGATCGGGCTACTAAAGGATGTGCTTGATATGTTTGATCTTTAGATCTCCCACCTCAACTCGGGTTCTTTGTCCATCTCTAGATGTACGAGTAGGCGATGCGGAGCTTGGTGGTGAAATATCCTTTAGCTGAGCTCTTCTGCTTCCTCCACTACGCTTCGCGCCCGGTGGTGTATGCCTATAAGAAGGTGCGCTCTTCGTACAGGGTGATAACCTTTCAGCTCCGCAACCGACAAAAATTTTGAGTTCCTTGCCAAGGCCCACAAGTTCAAGTGAGAATCGTGGAGGGACCTGTGGTTTTACTACCCTGCCAAGGAGTCTGGCCTTGTTAGCATAGGGAGTTGCTTGCTACACTTATAGCCTTCCCTGGGTGCGAAGGACAAAGTGCACTGGCACCTACTGTAGGGACTTACTTCGAAGTTCAGTATGTGTGATCTCGTCGAGGAGTGCTACATGCCGAGGATCGCTCCCCTCTATCAAGGCTGGAACCTATCTTTCATGGAGGGCGACGCATTGGAAGGCATGTGTGCCTTCTGGGGCTTCGCCAAGTCCCAATGTCAGTTTACATGACCCTTTCGATACCATGTTTGCTCGGCCCTCGGCCTCCCTCTAATCCTTACATGGGCTTGCAGGTTTGACGCTCTTGTAGGCGGAGAAGGTGGCGGTTGTCTTACTCGGGCGTGAGACAAGGGTAGAGCGTGGCACGGTGGAGGACATGATCATGGGAGATCGCCGCAACCGCGCATGCGAGATGCTCAGCGTGCCTGTGCTCGCTTGTCTGCCCTTCGATGAGGACGACAGGTCTAGGTAGGGGGGCAAAGCGCCCTCACGAGGTCATGGAGGACTCGCCCAAATCACCCGAGTCAGGGGAGCGCGACAGTCCTCGTGGCTCACCTCAAGTGGGGCCTTCTAGGACCGTGGGTGCTTCTTGCCACCCTGGTAAGGGGAACGGCCTCATGACCAACCCTCCCACCACTGGGCTCTCTAAGATTGCCTGCTTCCTCCCCGGGCGTTGCCTCGGCTTTTGGCCTAGGAAGCGTCTACGAGGTAGACACCAACGGGACGGCGGTGGGCTCCACGCTAACTGGAGAGGCAACTCGGGCTCACGGAGAGTCGAACGACATGACGGGAACGACATGGCGGGCATCGCCTCGGCATGCACATCGAGGGCCGCGGCAGGCACAGCTCCGACTGCCACTACGGAGATCCCCGTGGATGAGATGGTCTCGGGGCTTGGTCTTGAGCGCGTGATCCCCACGTCCACACCACGTTCAGGCATGCCCCAAGGAGCAGGCTCAGGGGCCCTCTGCTGGTTGGGGATGCATCATCACCAAGGTCGGTTTTTTCGTCCGTTTCGTTACCCAGCAAAATAAACACCGTTCGCTCAATAAAATTGGTTGCCATTTGGATTTACGGGCCGGCCGGCCACAGCGCAGCCCACAGGGCCACAGCCAACAACCTAGTAGAGCGGCGTAAGAAATGCTCTCGAGCAGAGCATTTCCTCGGATCCCGAATTCCCGATTGTCCTAAACCTAGCTACCGCTGCTGCCAAAGCTCCCCGATTGCACCGCCGGTGGCCGTCGCTCCTTCGTTGGGGAAGTCCTCTTGCTTGAGATCCTTCTCCTCATCCTCTTCCGACTCCACTATCCCGCCTGGCGGCGCTCGCAGGCTGTGTCGACGTGATGACGCCTTCTGTCTGTTGCAAGTGGCGAGCTGCCGCGCATGTCGCCGAGGCACCACCCACACGGCTCCCGTGGCCCCTCTCCCCGGTCTATACTCCGTAATTCCCCAACCTCCCCTGAGGAAGAACACAGCGTAGTTGTCTACAAATGTGTTATCAGAAAAAAGCTTATGTTGAATTGTTCATTGGACGCACCAGGTTTTATATTGTCCACTACATTGTTATCACAATGACTTGACTTCATGCTGTATCACTCATAGTATGTGCAGGTCCCTGTGATCTGCCAGTGCCAGTACTTTGATGTTCGGCACACAAAGCTAATTAGTTCTAGGAGCCGCCTCGAGTTGAAGAGGAAAACCAAGGCACGATTTGGGGGATTCTTTTGTGCTAGGAGTCGGGGTTGAACAATCGGGGTGGGTCACGAAGCTACTTGAGGGAGGAGGGCGTCGTGCGGAGGAAGCGGGTGACTGGATGGAGGGAGGCGCTGGCGCTTTCGCCGTGGTGGAGGCGAGCTCGTGCGATTGGGGATGAAGAGCTCAGGATGAGAGGCGCGGTTTTCCGAAGATCGTTAGGAGGTTCCATGGGTAAAACACACCAAAAAAAAAATCATAAGTGAGAACGGGGCGCTCCGCTTTGGATCTTGGCCGCCCATATTTGATCCTATGGCCTCGATTGGATTTGTGTGTATGTTCACCAAATATGTTTCGTGCACCTCATACGTCCTCTTCTTAAAAAGAAGCATATAGTTTTGTGGTATGGTTAATAATTGCCCCTAATGAATAGGGGTGTAAATGGAGCGAATAATTTTCGTTCGTCCGATCGACCGAAAGCTTGCGGAAGAATACATAATGGGTAGATGGGTATCCGGTACGATCTGTGTCCGACTCTGACTCCGAGAAAAAAATATGGAATAGGATACGGGATAAGTGATATCCGTCCGTATATATCCGTATGTCAAGTGATATGAGAAAGTCTGTTGTGACTTCACCTAGGAAAAAGATAACATATAGGTAAATTGTCACATCTAAACAGACGGGAGTACTTAGTGTTCTTCCTTCAACGTCTCAATAATTAGTCTCTCCATATTCGCTCTGATTGTACCATATTGTCCAATGTTCTGTGCAAAGAAGCGGATAATTTATGTCCGACCGACCGTCCAAAAGATTATGGAACGGATACGGAATGGAGAAATAGAAATCTGACATTATCTGTATCCGACTCCGACTCCAAGAAAAAATATAGAATAAGATACATAATAAACGATATCTATTCGTATTTGCTTGATTGCACCCCTAATAATAAAGGACGCTGTTGAACACCAACCTCTCCATCACCCCCTTCTATCGCCTTGCTTTCCCTTGGGGCTCACCACCGCTGCCTTGTGGCCCGCTCACTTGCGCCACCATCAATCAAAAACTTTCAAAACCAATTTTTATTGCTTTGAATTGTATTTTTGAAAGATAAATCAACTGGACATTAACTTTCAATTGTAAATTTTCAGCTCAGTTACTATTGAAAAATCAAAAAATTCAACTGGATTTGAACTTTTGACTAAAATCTGAATAAAAATTTAATCGGAACAAATAATCAACCTTCCATTGGCGCGGTTTCAAACTTTCATCGGGACACTTCCCTCAGATCGCAGGCAATGGCTTCCGGGCGCAAAAAATTGGTGGGTGGTGTTCAGCGCAGAGTGAGGTCGCCCGTTCCATGCTGCCGATGAGGGGGCAGTGACGCAGGCCTGTGAATAGAGCGTGCGACGGTGGTCGCCGTGGCAGCGTTGGTGTCGGTGAGAGGCAGCGGCGGCGCGAACGTGCTCTCGTAGGTTCCTGAGTACGGCACGCGGTGACGGTGGGCCTCCATGACTACATCGGTGGGCAACAACAGATCGGGAGTGAGGAATGAGCTGTGAAGGGGCCGGAAGGGAAGTATGCATGTTTATCTAGCGGACACCTTCGGAACATGACAAAATGAAATCCAACAGTAGTGGAAGAGAGAATTATATAGCAGACATCCGTGCTTTAGCGTTTCCACATATTAAATCGGATTTGCTAAATAACCCTTGAGTAAATATTTTGGGGTTTTCAATCGAATTACATACCATTCGATTTTTGCTCCTAAATTCGTGAGCCGCCCTTTCCACCTTCGTCTCCAGCAAACTCGTCGTTCTCCTCTTCGGTGCCGCTGGGTTAGGCTCGGGGTTTATCGGACCCCGGACCTTAGAGGGAGGGGCACTGCTACAGAAGAGGCTAGACTGGACGGGTACATCACAGACGGTTTTACTGGCAACCGTCTGTGATATTTTCATAGACGGTTATTAACATGAACCGTCTGTGATAATTGAGACATCACAGACGGTTTTATTAATAACCGTCGTGAACTTTCATGACGGTTCTAATACGAACCGCCTATACCATCGAGATAACACGACGGGTCTGGTTAAGAACCGTCAGGAAAGTTCCTGACGGTTATTAACACGAACCGCCTGTGAAAGTTAGAGAATACGCACGGTTCCTGCAGAACCGCTCGTGATAATTCTAAGCGTCGTGATCCGTAGACCGAGATGAAGAAAAGAAGGGAAGATGCGATAGATGGTCGCCACCGAGAAGTCGGGTATGTCGATCGGTGGCTCACCAAGAACTGGAAATATCTTTTTGAACTTTTGTAGGTGGGACCCACATGTCGTGACGGATTTAATAGAAATAGCTCGACCTCGGCGCCGCGTGAGCGGGGAGAGATCACACGATAGCCGTGTGGTTCACTCGGTGTTGCTTACTCTATAAGGGTAATAATCCCTTTGAGATATCTCGATGGCGGGGAACTATCACGACGGTTGTTACTTATGAACCGCTCAGTGATATTAGTATCACGAGCGGTATGTATTAAAACCGCTCAGGATAATCGATTATCACGACGGTTTGTAATAAAAACCGTCATCATAATTCAAATTTGTAAAGACACGGGGATCGAAATAAAAGACAATTTTATTAATATCAAGTGGAGGGAGATCTATTACAAATGTCGCAGATAAAGCATTTCCCGATTCTAATCTTCGGGCTTCAGACGCTTCTTCGCCTCGGGAGTTGGAGGAGGGCCCGCCGTTCTCGAACGCCGCTAACATTGCCGTTGTCCTCAAGACCTCCTCCTCCGTGACGGCAAACGCCGGCGACGTCATTATCTCGTAGAGGATAGCATGGTATGATTCTCGAATCGCTCGATCTAATTGATCGGCAATGCTATCCATCGCCCTATGCGATCGTGTAACGCTTCTTGACTTTGCGCGTTGTATAGTAGAACGAGGGTAATGGTCAAGCTTTCCACCTTGAGCCAGCAGCGAGACGCCTCCGACGGCGGATGGTCGCACAACGGTGACGGATGGAAGACAGCTGGGGAAGGAGAGGAGGGCGTGACCGCGAGCGATTCGATCAGGAATTGTCGGCCGCTTGTGTCGATTGCGGCGAACAATTCACGATGAAGAGAAGAGAGGAAGGAGATGATGAGAAGCGAACAAGAGACATTTTAATGAAATAGACAAGACGCATGATGAAGAGAGGTAGTAAGAATGTATGAGAGGACACAATGCGTATGTAGAAGAAGCGGCGCGATATATAACCTTCAAAGATGATTTGTTCAGATACCAAAGAGACGCTCAGATAACGAAGGAGATACGTTACGAAACACAAGAGATACGCTCGACTTTTCATTATCATAGTTGTTATCGCAGACGGTTTTAATAAACAACCGTCGTGTTGTCAACTTCGCAGACGGTTTTGAATAAACAACCGTCGTGAAAATCTGATTATCACGCAGCGGTTTTAATAAACAACCGTCGGAAAATCTGTTATCACGACGGTTGTTTATTAAGAACCGCTCTGCGATAATTCAACTTTTCACGACGGGTTTTAACATAAAACCGTGCGTGAATGATCACAGACGGTTTGCAATAAAAACCCGTCGGTGATAATGCCACGAAGCATTTAATGCGCTTCTCAGGCCGCCTCGTCTTCATTTCGATCCGGATCAGAGCCACCGCCAAGCACTCGAGCCTAGGCGATTTGAGGCCGATTATTTTGGTGGGAAGAGGCTTGATGGAGGACTCGGAGAAACCTTTGTTCACGTGATGCAAATACGAGGCAAGCACAAAACACAACAACACATTGATCGATCGATCTATTACGGGATGACAAGCTAACAAACCCTTCAGGCACGACGGTCCACACTAAACAAGACACACTTACGACACTTACGGCAAGAGTGTGTTGTTTAGTATGAACCGGACGTGCCGCGATGGAGGTGCTAGCGGGGGCTCGAACGCGCGCCGAGGGAGCAGGGGGGAGACAGAGATCGCGCTGATAGCCAGGTGGTTCATCGGTGTTGTTTACTCTATAAGGGTAATAATCCCCTTTGAGATATTATCTCGGTAAGGCGGTGTTGAACTATCACAGACGGTTGTTACTTATGAACCGTATGTGATACTTAGTCGCCATCAATAAGTCGGCAATGTGGGCGCCAAGAATCGAGCATCACGTACGGTTGTATTAACGCATCGTCGTGATAAACAATCGCAGCGGTTCTTAACACGAACCGCTCGCGATAGTATGAATCACGAGGCGGTTCGTGTTAAGAACCGCTCGCGATAATGTAGACTATCACGAGCGGTTATTTATGTGAACCGCCTATGATAGGCAACAATCACCGACGGTTATTAAGTTGAACCGCTCGTGATATTGCTTGTATCACAAACGGTTCATATTAATAACCGCCACGCACGGTTATTAATGCGAACCGTCTGTGATATGTCATTTTCACTGCACCGCTTGTGGTTGGAACCGCTCGTGATATTCTCGCATAGTATTAATTGCTTGGCGATTTGCTTGAAGGATGTCGACACCGATCTGCTTCATTGCGCTGCATCGGTGGAGCAAGGCGGCCGGCTTTAGGGAGTTGAGGCGAAAAATATCACCGCCTTCTTAGTGATCCGATCGAGGTTAGTATACTTAATTACTTAACATTCTTAGTGATCCGATCGAGATTAGTACTCAATTGCTTAACATTCTTAGTGATCGATCGAGGTTAGTAGTAGGGGTAATAATCATTTTGACACCCATTTGTCACTTGTGTAGCGTAGATGGACCAAGTTTGGATGTATGTTGAGAACCGTGTGAGTGAAGAGTACATTCTCGGCGTGTTCGCTTAGAGGGCTACCGAAATGGATATGTTGAAGAAGGGATGAAATATATGTATTGCCCATGTATTGATTGTGATAATCTCAAGATGTTTAGCAACTCGGTAGATTGAAGCTCACTTGATTCAAGGGGTTTTAAAAGGGTACAAATGTTGGACCATCACGGTGAAGAGAAGAGTAGTACACAAGACGGCTCTTATGACATAGTCGAGGAGACAACGATATGCCGCTTGTGGACCGTTCTTTCGATCATGAGGAAAGGTCGCAGGATGACAACTGGATCATGAGGATAGGTTCGCAGGATGACAACTGGATCGATGTTACGTGATGCGAAGGGAACTATAGTGAGAGAGTTTGGTAAATTCGAGGGCTTGATGGAGGACTCGGAGAAACCTTTGTTCCCGGCCGCAAGCCGCAATACACGAGGTTGTCATCGCTTCTAGAACTGCTAAAATTGAAGGCAAGCAATGGTTGGTCCGACAAGAGTTTCACGGCATTATTAGGTCTCCTAGTGGACATGCTTCCAACGGAAATGTGTTGCGAGAACCACCTACCAAGCCAAGAAGATTCTTTGTCCATTAGGAATGGAAGTAGAAAGAATACATGTATGTCGGAATGATTGTATCTGCATCGTAAAGAGTATGGTAGCTTACATGTTTGTCCGGTGTGCAAAGCATCCCGATACAAGCGTAAAATGACTCGATGATGGAAGGGCATCGAGGTGAAGCAAGGACCTCCGCTAAGGTCATGTGGTATCTTCCTGTAATCCCCCGTTTGAAGCGTTTATTTGCAAACCGCAAGGATGCAAGATTGATGTGTTGGCACTGCGAGCAGCGTAAGAAAGACGGAATGATAAGACATGTTGCTGATTCTGCGCAGTGGAGGAACATCGATAGGATGTTTGTAGATTTCGTGTGGGCCGAGAAATATAAGGTTTGGGTTGAGTACAGATGGAATGAATCCTTTTGGTAACATGAGCACCGACATAGCACTGCCCGTGACTCGCGTGCATGTACAACCTTCCTCCTTGGCGTGTATGAAGCGGAAATATATTTTGATGTCACTACTTATCCAAGGGCGAAGCAACCGGCAACGATATTGATGTGTTCCTAGCCCCATTGGTGGAAGATCTTGCAATCTTGTGGAATGAAGGGGTACATGTATGGGATGCGACAAACGAGAGAACTTCACTCTACACGCCATGTTGTTCTCGCACCATTAATGATTTTCCCGCCTTGGTAACCCGTCGGGGTTGAGTATAAAGGAGCCAAAGCGTGTCCGCATTTGCTAGATTATACCGAGAGTGTGGTTGAACAACTCGCGAAAAGCGTGTACATGCGCCACCGTAGGTTCCTTCCAAAGTATCACCCATACCGCAAGAGGAAGAAACAATTTGACGGAAAAAAGAGGATGACTCAAGATCAAGACCTTTTAGCGGAAAGAGGTGTTTGATATGGTCAAGGATATAAATGTTGTGTTTGGCAAGGGACGTAAATTGAGGAAGAACATGTGGAAAAAGAGGTCAATATTTTGGGACTTGCCTTATTGGGAGCACTTAGAAGTTCGCAATTGCATCGATGTCATGCACGTAGAGAAGAATGTATGTGACAGCTTGATTGGTCTCATCTTGAACATTCCCGATAAAACAAAGGATGGTGTTAACGCAAGGCGTGACTTGGTCGCTATGAACATCGGACCGAGTTAGCACCGATAGAGACCGATAAAGGCCGGACGTACCTTCCCCAAAGATGTTACACTGCCTAAGTCCGAGAGAACTGAATTGTGCCAGTCCTTAAATGGTGTGAAAGTTCCATCCGCCACCCACAAGCATGAAGAAACTTGTTTCCATGGAACATTTGAAATTAATTGGCATGAAGTCTCACGATTGTCATGTGCTAATGACTCAAATGCTACCGTTGCAATTAGAAGTATTTTGCGAACAAGGTTCGAGTGACAATCATAAGGCTATGTTATTTCTTCAACGCAATTGCTCGAAGGTCATTGATCCGGATGGACTAGATGCTCGCAAACCGAGGTGGTGACAACTCTATGTCATCTAGAGATGTATTTCCTCCATCATTTTTTGATATCATGGTCCATCTCATTGTCCACCTTGTGAAAGAGATAAAAATATGTGGCCCCAGATTTCACGTCATATGTACCCTTCGAGAGGTACATGGAATTCAAGTCCTATGTACGCAATCGATCTCGACCGAGGGTAGCATCATCGAAGGTTATACAACGTAAGAGGTCATTGAATTACAGATCGGCTACATGGCTCGTGTAGAGCCGATAGGTGTACCTCTATCTCGTCACGAGGGAGGTTAGAGGTATAGGGACTATCGGGAGGAAAGCAATAACTCCGATCAAAATACGTATGCTCAAGCCCATTTCATGGTTTTACAACACATGACCAAGTGACCCCATATATTGAAGAGCACAAGGACATGCTACGTCGGAGAATGCAGCCGGTCGAAGTTTGGATCACGAGACAACACAACCGTCGGTTCAACGAATGGTTGAAGGCGCAATTGACTAGGAGGTCGTCAAATGAAACAATACAATGGTTGGCAAAAGGGCCAAAATTTACAATTGTGACATGGCAAGGATACGACATTAATGGCTACACATTTTATACAATGTATCAAGATAGAAAGAGCACAGTCGTAACTCGGTGTCCGTGATAGATGCCTATGATTCGCACGGCAAGATCACCGCCCAAGCTCGTACTACGGGCTTGTAGAGGAGATTTGGGAGCTTGACTACGTAATTTTCAAAATTCCTCTATTTCGTGTCGTTGGGTCCAACTCCCACGGGTGTAAAGGTTGACAAGTACGGCGTCACTACCGTGGACCTCGAATGTGTAGGATACAAAGACGAACCATTCGTATCATGAGGCAAGTTGTTCAAGTATTTTATGTAACCGACCCGCAAATAAGAAGCGCCATGTAGTTCTTCAGGGAAAAAGAAGGATTGTCGGGGTTGAGAATGTTGTGGATGAGGAAGAGTACAATCAATTTGATGATTTGCCTCCATTCGAGAGCGGATCGAGCTCGATGAAGAACAAGGCGATGAAGCAAGCTATATGCGTGTCGATCATCGTGAAGGGCTTTATTTAAAATGATATAGCCAAAGTGTAATAAATGATATAGGTTATGCTTGTGTTTTCATAAATGTATGTATGTTCCATATTGTTATATTTATGGTTATGCTTATGCTTTTCATAAATGTATGTATGTTCCATATTGTTATATTTATGGTTATGCTTATGTTTTCATAAATGTATCTATGTTCCATATTGTAATTGTGAAATGACATAGGAACCTAGCTAGCTAGTCAGCGGATATTTATAGTGAACTATCACAAAGCGGTTTATAAAAAGAAACCGTCTGTGATAACACATCACAGACGGTTCTATATATATAACCGTCTGTGATATACATTATCACAGACGGTTCTATATAGAACCGCTCGCGATATATATCACGACGGTTATATATAGAACCGCTCGTGATATCGATATCACGACGGTTATATTGATAGAACCGTCGTGATAGATCATCTTTAAATACCCGCAACTAGGTCTCGAGTCCGCCATCCGCCGCAGCTCTTTGTCTCCACTCTGCAGCGGCGCCCGCTAGCTAGGTTTTGCTCCCGACGCCGCCGGTCCCTCCCGACGCCGGTCCCTCCTCCGGACGCCGCCGCCTCCCGACGCCGTCCCTCCCGACGCCGCCGGTCCCTCCCGACGCCGTCCTCCTCCGACGCCGCCGCCCCGACGCCGTCCCTCCTCCGACGCCGCCGCCCCGACGCCGTCCCTCCCGACGCCGCCTCGACGCCGCCGGTCCCTCCCGACGCCGCTACCTCCCGACGCCGGTCCCTCCCTGTTCTTCACATGTTAGCTTTATGATATATATATATGCTTCACATGTATTTTATGTTATATGCTTCACATGTTAGCTTTATGATATATGCTTCACATGTATTTTATGTAGCATATAATATATGCTGCACTTGTTAGTACAAGGTCTATTTGGAAGGCCCATAGCTCACCGCAATTAGTTTTTCTTAGAAGAGATGGCGCCCACACGCCTTCGCTCGTCGTCATCCGGGTCTCACGCCCCAAGACTGCGAAATCTAAACGTGGCGCGAGTATCGAATGGCCACAGTTCAATGACCATCACGGTGGTCTCTCCTGATGGGGTCCTCTCGAACCGCCGAAAGCAACGTCATCATTTCGGACTACTGCATGTATAATTGGAAGGCAACGGTCCCCATCACCATAGCAAGCTGGAAAGATTTGACAAATGATCACAAAATCAGCTATGGGAGGAACTTACAAATTGCTCGAGTTCCCGTAGAGAAGCACGTGGACTCGTGCAACGGCAGCGCCTCGCGATGGGAAAAGCATGGAAGAATTTTAAAAGCACTCTTGTGACAAAGTACGTGGCGAGGATGTCACACCCTTCACGGTATCCTTTCGTGTCGCCGAAACATGGGAGGCCTTTGTGCGTATGAAGACGACGACCAAATTTGAACAACAAAGTGCGGCGCACAAGGACCTTCAACAAAAACACGCACCCTCACGGACTCGGCATCGCTGGTACGCGGTAAAATCCCGCAATGGAGGATGCAGGATGAGGTCGCAATCCGATCGGAGGCCTCCGCCATTTGCCGGATCGCAAACGAGCGCCGAATCGTTAAGAGCGCGGTCATCAACCACATCTTCGGTGTCTCTTTCAAAACCCCGCAGATGAGGAAGTGTCCCAACGCCGGTAAAATATGTTCAACAAAGATAGTTGTTAACACCTCTTGAACTTCATGGGTTGAAAAATAACATGATTAATTGCCTCTTGCAAGAATCATTGACTACCGAATCTTCTTGTGGCTCCTTTGAAGAATATAGGAGATAGATTTACTATCACAGCCTTGGGAAACAAGGAGCACCTGTGTCGCACACGAGGCATGGGGGTTTATGTACCTTGGAGGCACGGATTTCCAGATTACTCCGAGACATATAGGAGTAGGAAGAGATCCAAGGCATCACAATGAACAAATAAAACAGAGCTTCATGCTCAACTTGAGGAACAACTATCGCCTCACTTCAAGAGCGACGGCCTCACTTCGAGGAGAGATAGATTCGCTATGGAAGAATCGAGACAAGTCCGCAACCAATCGCAACCCACTCCTAGTAATCGCGGTACCCGTCCCACTCAACGTCCGCAAAGAGTCGCGCTGGCCCACACCAATTTCTCGAACATAGCGACGACCGCCACGTATTGATGACATTCGGTAATGTACCTCTTTAGAATGGTACATAGATCTCTCTGGTAGACGCCTTAACTGATCTCTTGTATCGTTATGTAGGAGCACATGCCTTGCAGCCTCAAAGTCAGGCTTGTTGGCTCTATTCCGCTGACGCCGGGAGAGGCATGGTGTATCCATTGCTGCCAGGACGCCGGTGCACGTGTACAAGTAGACACCGGTTTCATAAAGGTCCGTGGACACGATTAATGATATTTTAATTCCGTCCCTCTTGAGAAGCCCCCAAACGAAGAGATTAAGACATTAGGGATGCCGTCACACATTCATTCAAGGCCCAAGAGGGACATCGCCCTCGACATGTCCGTGCCACAATCTTCACATCCAAAGGCCCAAGAGGGACGCCGCCTGACCGGACGCACATCGGCTCCGGTGGCTCCACCTCCACCTCCAAATCCAAGAAGTCTGCTGCATCGGCCCAAGGCCTCCAAGGCTCATGCGAAGAAAATTAAGCCGCGTCCGTGCCATGGACGCTACTCTAGGAGTGTCGTTGGTGCCCGACTCACAATTACGCCACTTGGTATGATTTGCAATAGATTGCATGCCCGGTACATGGAGAAGTCCAACATGAAGCCAAACCGCAGAGTGCATTCACTCAAATATAACGAGACACATTTCCTCCACGACCCGGCTACATCGTCGTGACATTCAAGATTTATTCTTACTATTCAATCTCGACGAACTCGACGCCTCACTTCTACGATGCTGGACACTGTAAGTGTACTGTACAATGAAGTTCTACATTCACGTTATACAGATAAATGTCATTACTCTTTCTTTATGTATAGATACATGATCCAACAAGTCCGCAATCGCGACGACCGTGGGTTTCTCGACCCTCGCTGGTCTCCGAGCAATCTATCAACACGATGCATCCTTCGTGCAAGGTTACATAACGAGGGATTGATTGCTCACACCGACAAGGAGTACATCATGGTACCCTTCAACCAAGGGTAAGTGCTTCACTAGTTGCCACACATATGTTTCATTTGTACTTTACATGCAGCATGAACTTAGGATTAATCACTGTGGCGACACACATAACTAGGCATCACTGGATTTTGCTTGTGATTGTACCAAAGTGGAGCAAGGTAATATACCTTGATTCCCTCCTTAGGAGCAACCACGACTTCAGTCGTGTGCAAGAAGTACTTAACAGGTAAACTCATTTCCTCCATACATAACTCTATTGTAATATTTCTTTTGTTTGCCACGGCCGAGGCTAAGTTTTTTGAATCACGAGGGCGCTTTGCCGATTATGTTGCCCAAGGAGGAACACACGACAAAAATCCAAGGACACACTATGACACAACACGCGATTTCCGGTACCGCTACAACACAACAATCCTATATCATACTTTGTTATAATGCCTCTAGAATTGACAATACCGATGTATGTAATTCTATTTTGCAAAGCCACCAAGAGCTACTGTGGCAACGATGTGGATTCTACGTTTGCCGCCATATGAAGGAAATCATGGGTACTAAGATCAATGATCCAGAGGTTTGTCAGGTCCTTCCAATAATTATTATTTTCTGATTATATATATGTATTTATGTTACACACACATGCTAATTAATGACTTAACATTGCTCCTAGCGACAGCGGGTGAACTTCGACGAAAGTGCATACGATCTTGACAATCTCGTCGATATTCGTGGAACCATCTCCCAATTCTTGCTAGCAGAGGTCATAAATAAGAATGGAGAGTTCCACGCCGGCAATGGTGATAATTAGATGTTGAAACATTGGATTCAACTGTACAATCAAACAATTCTCCTTCAATTGAATTCATTTGTCAGATGTTGTGTAACGATTTTCATTCTATATATATATGTATGTGATCTGCGGCCGCTTGTTACATTCATCCGTATCGAATTTTGTTGTAATTTACTATGAGTTGCAATTAACTTATATCCGCTATTTATCTCGTATCGCCGCTTGTCGCTTTCAGAGGGCATGGCTAGCATATCCTGAGGCTAGCCAAAAAGCAGCAAATAAAATGGATGATATATATGGTATCACGACGGTTCGTTGTTACAAACCGTCTGCGGCCGTGAATGATATCACGCACGGCCTTTACAATCGATCGTCAGGATATACATAATATCACGCACGGTTAGTAACACAAACCGTCTGTGATATTGTGTATATCACAGACGGTCTTGATTATTAACCGTCTGTGATAGACGAGTATCACAGACGGTTGTTTAAACAAACACCGTTCGTGATAGTCTATAGACATGACGGTCTTGACTACTAACCGCTCGTGATAGTGAGGTATCACGACGGTTGTTTATAAAAACCGTCGTGATATCGCACTATCACGAGCGGTTAGTAGTCAAGACCGTCTGTAATGTATGTTATCACAGACGGCTCAGGAACCGTCTGTGATAACCACCAACTATCACTGACACCTAAACACTGACGGTTCAGGAACCGTCTGTGATGACGGTTCCGAACCGTCTGTGATAGGGCTGTTTGTAGCAGTGGGGGTTGGCCAAGGCACAACGGTGGGCAGCAGCGGCGATGGTGGCGCCGTCGGGAGAGTGGAGACGGGAGGCTAGGATTAGGCATGAGTGTGTGGTGTGTATGAAAGTGATGCCCGCACTAGGATCATTGGATTGAGGTCTGGCAGTCCAAAAAATGGATTGATTTGTGAAATTTTTTACTCGATTGCTAATTTGACACTCCCATAATAAATTCTGTTTGAAGACAATTATTACACAAGGAATATACAAAGTTGCATGGCAAAAAGAATGCCGCTCCTACCTCTAACGCGGCCATGACCTGCAACGTGCAGAACAAAAATGTCATTTGTAGCCCAAAATACAGTCTCAGACACAGAGAGGCCTACACAGGTGGCAAGGCATCGTCAGCCGGTGGTTCCGCCTCTATCGCCGCAAATTTTGCAGTAACTTTCCGCGGCGGCGAGAGGTCGCATCGGCACATCGGGCACGTCCGGTGCGAGTGTAGCCACATGTCGATGCACTCCACGTGGAAGATGTGCTTGCACGTCGGCGGCTGCCGCACCATCTCGCCGGCCTGTAAGTCCTCCAGGCACACGGAGCACAGCTCGCCGCTCCCGGACTCGACATCGCCGCGGCCCTCGGCGCCACGAGACGCGTACGCGAACGTCGGCAGCGCATTGATAGTGGCCTCCGCGAGCCCAAACCGTCGCGCCGCCTGCTCATCGCCCGCCTCAGCCGTGGCCTCCCGCTCCGCGCCCGCGGCGCCTCTCCGCCCGACGCACAAGCTCTCGGGCGCGAGGCAGTCGGCGACGCCGAAGGCCACCAGCGCCAAGCCGGCGAACACGAACGCCTTCCAGACGCTGACGGTGGCGGCGAGCACGCAGAACAGGAGCATCGTCGTGCAGGACACCGCGATGCCGTAGCAGGAGCGGTACCCGCCGTCCTCTCCGTCGCGGAACATCAACGAGAGCCTCGCGAGCAAGTTAGACATGATCGCTCACTCACTCGTTGGGGTAGTAGCCGTGCACCTGTGCTTGTCACGTTAAACCTGCAGCTGCACGAGCTTGCCGTGTGTGGCGTGGTGTCGTTCTGCGCGGTAAGAAATAGGCAGCGTTTGAGCTCGTGAATTAGAGCGCGGCCGCCGCGGCGGCCGCTTGGCGCGCGGAAGATAAATTCGGTGGTTTTTTGACGAGAAGGGCATGTTTCAGTGTCCTATTATCCTGGTCAAGTTCCATGCGCCGGCCATTAGCCAATTGTTGGCATGGACTGATATATACATAATAATGGTAAAAGATTCGTTGGCGGCACGGCGGAAAGCGACACTGTAGAGCCAGATGCCCACATGGAGTTGGGCTGCACAACAGTAGATAAATATGGCAATTGGCAAAGGTCAACAATAGCCAATCTGGTCAACTGGGAAATACTGTTCTTCTTATATAAAAAGGAAACTGGAAAGCGCTCTTACCTCAAGTTGATTTTGCTAGCATTTGGATTAGCTTGGAGATGTATGTATCTGATGATGATTTTGATCCGATGGTTAAAAAGTCTCAGCACAATATCCCGATTACTATTTCTGATTTCTGAACTAAACACAGCCATCCTAAATATTTGCAGTGACAAGAATAAACAGAACCAGATGAAGAATGTAGTCTGGAGTCTCTCGACAAGTTTAGTTGCAAGGACCATCTATAGGCCTCACAAAATTTTGTACGCAGCAAAAATTTGACGTCGTTTCGACATAATGCAGCATAAATTTGTTGAGCAGCCAGAACTGGGTGTCAAAAAAAATTCTCCTTAAAGGTTTTTGGAGTAGGATCAAAATTTATTAGTTGAACTACCAAGTACTAACTTTCCGGGTTCAGATCACACTCCTGTTTGCACAATTTTTACTTATTTTCGTCTTAACAAAATTGCACTTCTTAAGGAAAATGCACAAAAGATACCAGTTTGAACAACACCGTTCGATTGCACAAACTAGTCACACTCATAGAGGTGAGCAATAGGCCGTGCCGCCCAGGTCTGACGTGCTTCGGACAGCGTCGTACCGTGCCGGCTCAGCCTAGCCACCCTGCTGTGCCAGCCCACCTCGTTTTCGGTCAGGCTCAGGCAAGGCCCAAAGTCTATCATGCCGGTGCCGTGCCGTGCAGGCTCAAGTCCAGCCCTAAGTAACTATAGACAACGAAGGTGGCGGCAGCTGCCATCTTAATTCCTCTTGTACCTACCCCGTTAAAAATCTAATTAAAATTAAATTAGTTAGTTAAAACATGGGCACGTAAATATTTCGAGGGAAAAGTGAAATTTTCTTGATATTTTACAAATACAATGTTACTGCATTGTTAAAAACCTTACGTCCCAGAGTGGGGTTCCCCAAATAAAGAAAAGAGTACAGTAACAACATGCGTACATACTAACTATAACAACATGCGTACATACTAACTACTCATTAATATCCAGGTCGTTCATGCGTTTAAGGTCAGCGTACGTCTACACGATTTCAAGATCTTATAGTTGATGTTGTTGTCGTTCTTTAGCTAATTCCTAGTTCTTAGCGCATGTGATTGCCTCCACCATTCCGGACGTGAGGAATGATCTCCTTTCTTTAATTATTCTTTCTGCCGTGCTGAACGTCTCTTCAGAAGAGACGGTGGACATGGCACTAGGAGAATATCTCATGCGAAATGTGATAGCACAGAAAATATCTGCTTGTTGTTCTTCCACCATTCGAGCAAGTCTATCTTGCCTCCGCCAGCAAGATTAGGACTAATATTTGCAAAATCATGCTCTAGGTAATGGTTCAGCTCTGAGATAGAATTCTACTTGGAGGTTGCCTGAGGCTGAGAGGATGAAGTAGACTTGCCCTTTAGTTTCTTCCAAAAGTGGGATGTCAACTTTATCTTTCCTTGTTACGTCTGCTGTGAAGCCTTCTCCACACATAACGTTTTTTCCGGCACAAGTTCTTCCCAACTTGACTGACATTAGTCCACACACGCAAACCACACTCTTATCCATCCATAAACACGAACCAAATCATCTACGACCATAATTTTCATGTTCTCCAAAAATCAACTTCAGACAACTCAATAAGACCGATATGACCTCCATGCACATGTACTGTAGCTATGACCACCGACCAGTTATAGTAACTACCGACTGGTTCACTGTAGCTCACGACCGGTTCGTTGTAGCTTAGAGGATCTCTGACTCTGGGGTCTCTGACTTCTAAAGTACTCTGAAGTCTCCGACTACTCTTCGACACCGGGGTCTTTGACTTCTATAGTACTCTGAAGTCTCCAACTGCTCTCCGACTCTGGGGTCTTCGACTTCTCCAGTACTCTAGAGTCTCCGACTTCTCTCCAACTCTGGGCCACGGTCATTCTGCCATGCTTGACCTACCATGGTCAATCTACCGTGGTCAACCTAACATGGTCGTTCTTCGTGGTCGTTCTACCGTGGTCGACCTACCGTGGTCGATCTGTCGTGATCGACCTGTCGTGGACATTCTGCTGTAGTCGTTCTACCGTGGTCTTTCTGTCATGGTCAACGTGCCATGCTCGGTCTATCGTGGTTGACGCCTGTCAATCGGATCGTCCATCACAAGGTCGATCGGACCTGCCAATCGGACCGTCCAACCTGAATATTCCAGTAACAATAGCTCATCGATCAAAACTTTCACAAACATAAATTTTAGTGCAACCCAAATGTCAATTATTTATTATCACTAAATTTACGACTTATCTACATGGTCTAACAATCCCCCTTGATGAATACATTGACGATACCTCAAAATCTATTGAATGAGATGTGCTTGGAAAGAAAAGCAAAATTTGCAAAAGGAAGGTTTGCAAGTTCTCGGCTAAAACTCGTAAGAGCTCCCTCTCAACACAAGCAAATTTTAGCAAATTTCTCTAATTTCTCTCAATTTCTCTCCCTTTGGCAATGTAATCAACAAGAACTTTAGAGTAAGAATAATTCTAAGAGGGAGCAATTAAGAGTAAACAACAAGAAGCTTTGTAGATTATCCAAGTCATGTTCCATTGAATTAATAAATTAAGCAAGCCATCTTTTAAGTAGAGCTACGCAGATCATATAAAGTCATATATCATATAGCAATGTTAAAACAAGTCTTTAGCATGATTAAGCAATTTAAATTAATAATAGACATCTCAACAATGACCAAACCGATTTAAGAAGAGCACGATGAGATATCACACCGAAAAGTGGAAGACAAAGTAAAGCAAACTTTAAGTCTAGACAAGCTAGCAATCTTATAGAACAACCTATTGCTCCATACTCAATTCTTAAGCATGTAATATGCTTGTAGCATACTTCATTTTATGATGGTATGCTTGTATCATATTTCTTTTAAATGGTGGCATGCTTGAAGCATACATCTTTTTGATTTTTTCTTTCACTTTTTTAATAACATGCTAAACTTAAAAAGATTGCAATAAAACATGAGCCTCATAGCGAAGATTTAAACCATGATTCACAGTCAAGCTAATCCTTTTGGATGGACATCACAAAGTACTATCTCTAATCAATCTAGTTAAAGTATTGCGCCATATCATATTTTAGTTCAAGTATAGTAAATTGATTACAACCAGTTATGATCAAAGCTATATAGTATATATGAGTAAATATGATAAAGACAACACTACTACTCAATCGATTTCAATGATTTGGACTTGATGAATTATTTAACAAGTATAATAAACAAAATTTCTGAAACATTTCTGAACAACAAGCTCTCGCTTAGAATAATCCGAAAGCATGCAACACACCCAACTTACTTCGTAAATGAACACTATCCAATTCTAAGCTAAAATCCTATCAGTTCTACAACCCCAAAATCTGCATCTAAATAAGCCCTAAGGGTAAGGCATGATGAAGAAGAATACCATAAGCCAAATTCGAAAGTTGACTGAAGATACCTGAAAATTCGTTTAATTGCTCGATGATGTGAAGCACGTGGGAAAGCATGAAACCGAGCACACAAACATACAACAAAGTGTATGTCTGATCTCAAAGCAGTGAGATACAATAGTGGGCCAATCATGCTTCTGTATTTCTTTTGATCAGCAGGCTCTCTGTCTTCATCAGGATCCAACATTGTAGTAGATCCCATGGGTGTGGGGATTGGTTTGATTGTCCCCATGTCAAAGCGACGAAGCAAATCCTTAGTGTAATTAGTTTGATGAACAAAAGTATCTAGCTTTGATTGCTTGATCTAAAAGTCTAGAAAGAACGTGAGTTCTATCATCATGCTCATCTCAAATTCCCTGTTTATAGTATTTGAAAACTTGAAAATTAGAGCATGAGAAGAACCACCAAAGATAATATCATCCACATAAATCTGAACGAGTAAAAGATCATTGCCATGCTTGAGAGTAAACAATGTTTTATCTACTTCGCCTATTTGAAAGTTATTTTTTAGTAAATTTGATTTAAGTCTATCATACTATGCTCTAGGTGTTTGTTTTAAACCATATAAAGCTTTCGACAATTTGTTGATACGATCAGGAAATTTAAGGTTTTTAAAACCAGATGGTAGTTTAACATAAACTTCTTTCTCAATACATCCATTAAGAAAAATACTTTTAACATCCATTTGATACAATCTAAAACCCTGAGATGCAACAAATGTTAAAAGAATTCTAGTGGTTTCTAATTGAGCAACAGGTGCAAAAGTTTCACCAATATCAAGACCTTCTACCTGGGTAAATCCTTGAACCACAAGTCTAGCCTTATTTCGAACAACAACACCATCCTCATTTTGTTTATTCTTAAAAACACATTTAGTTCCAATAATATTATGACTATGAGGAGGTGAAAACTAAAGTCTAGACTTTATTATGCTCAAAAATTTATAATTCCTCATGTATGACATTAATTCAAGACTCATCAGATAAAGCGTGACTTATATCTTGGAGTTCAAAAGAGAAATAAATGCAGAATAAGCATATGAGGCATTAGAGTTATACCTGTTGCGAAGAACTCTTTTACTTAACTCACCAATCATTTGTTCAAGGGATGACATTATTGAATATACAGAAGAGCCTGTGGAATTGTTGGTGATGTAGGTGAAATAGTAGTGGCCTCTATCTCATGAGAGGTAGGAGCAGAGCCACCAACTGTAGAATCCATTGGTATAGATACATGTGTCAAAGTGTGAGTTGGGATCTCCCTTTCATTATCGTCAGAGTCATAAAAGATGTTTTAGGGTGCATCAATGACTTGTATACCTACATCGTCATGTCTAGTACCAGGACTGGCCTCATTAAACGTGACATCGTAGGTCTCACTGATTTTGTTTGTTTCCAAATTGAGTACACGATAACCTCGGGTGTGAGCTGCATATCCAAGAAACATGCTATCTGAGGATCTAGATTCAAATTTATCAAGATTGCCATATTTAAGTATGAAACATCGACATCCAAACACTCTCAAGTGAGAAATATTAGGAGTATGGCCAAAGCGAAGCTCATATGAAGTTTTATACAATTTAGCTCGCAAGAATACTCTATTAGAAATATAGTAAGCAGTATAAATAGTTTCAGCCCAATACTTCCTAGGTGTAGCATGTTCATTCAACATTGTTCTATCCATCTCAACCAAAGTTCTATTTTTATGTTCTACAACACCGTTCTATTGTGGCACATGAGCTGAAGAAAATTGATAGTCTAAACCCTTTTTGGCACAAAAAGAAGCAAATATTGTGTTCTTGAATTCAATTCCATTATCACTTCTAATTGTTCTAAGTGCTCCTAGAAGTCCATTAGCAGGTCTAAGAGCAAGCTCTCTAAAATAACCAAAAGTTTCGTTATTAGATGCCATAAAATAACCCTAAGAGTGTCTAGAGTAATCATCAACAATAACAAGAACATACCATTCACTTCCAAAAGGCCGAACCCTAGAAGGACCTACAGTGTCCATGTGCAACAATTAACCTAGAGAATCAATCATGACTAGTGTGAGTGGAGGATGTGAATATGAGATAATTTTACCATGTCGATAGGGTGAACAAATTAGATCCATTAATTTGTTAATTTTAAGATTAGAAATTCCTCTAACAAGATTTATATTACTGATACAAGCAAGATGATCAAAACCAATATGATCTCACCTACGGTGCTAGAAAAACAAGTCCTTAGAAACAAAGAAACAAGACACCTAAGATTAGAGGATAATGAAAATGAAAAGTCACCCTTAAACAAACAACCAACTTGAATGATTTTGCATACTAGATCGCCAGATGAATCTAAAATGCAGCATGAATGCTTTTTAAAGCTCACTTCAAGATCATCGTCTATCAATTGTGAAACAGAAAGCAAAAATATAGCCCAACTTACTGGCAAGAGCAATGTCTTTTAAGATAAACTTATCGTTGATCTGCATAGTACCTCTTGAAAGAACTAGTCCTTGATAATTGTCCCCAAAAGTTATCACCTCATCACGGGGAGCATGAGTGAGGGAGGAGAACCATTGTGAGTCTCCGATCATGTTACGAGAGGAACGGAGTCAATGAACCATATGTTCTCCTTCCGCTTGTGATGAGCCTGCAAAGCATGAACAATCATCGGTATCTTAGTACTAGGGCTAGAGAATAAAGATTTAGGTAGCCAGTACTAAGATACTCAATGAATAGGAGCAAAAGCATCCACTGATAAAGATTTAAGTGAAGAATTAGCCTATCATATTTCAATCAAACAGTCGTTGAAACACTGGTCCAACCATGGGGTGGTCTAACCACCTCAGTAGGCTTGGTCTGACCGTCGACCAATTTGATCATGTGGAAAATGCTAGTCAAAATGTTGGTCCAACCACGAGATAGTCTGACCACCTCTGCAAGGCTGGCCTAACCGTCGACCATTCTAATATAGTGGAAAACGCTGGTTGAAATGTTGATCTGACCACGGGACGGTCTGACTGCCTCTGTAATGCTGGTCTACCGTCGACCAGTCTAATCACATGGAAAATACTAGTCTAACCGGTCCTATTGCAAATGCTCCTGAACCTGCAGAAGATTGATTAGAGGAAGCAAAGCGACAATAAGGAGGTTGCATAGACTCCCCTCGAGAACCCTTCCTTAACTTGCCTTTCTTTTATTTCTTCGCTTTTCAAAAGTAAAATTGAACATAATGACCATCTCTACCATAATGAGTGCATTGATACTTGACTTGATGAGAAGTCGTACCAATCAACTCCACACCACCCACTTTGGTAGATGAATTCTTCACGATACCAATAGATTTAAAGACACTTTGTTTTGGTTCAGATTTTACTTTAAATTTTACAGGTTCCAAAAGCTTAACAACCTTAGGAGGATTACTCTTGGCATGCTCAACAAAATTAAACCCTAGACCGCAATTTTTCACACTTGTTTTTGACTTGTCTAGGATCATATTCAGATTCTTCTTGCCAAAAGAGAATATCTCTAAAGTGTCCCTAAGTTACTTATTTTCTTTAGCCAGTGAGGAATAAGATGTGCACTTAACAAATTTATTTGCAAGATTCTTAGAAATACTAGATCGAGCTAATCTATCTTTTTCAGTAAAATTATTAAGTTTATCTAGTCAATGCTTCTATTTTAATGTATACCTTAGGACAGTTAGAGCAAGAAAGTATCTCATGATAAAAATTTGTTGAATTGATTTTTGAGATGAATCAAGTCTAGCTTCTAGCAATTCATAATTAAAGTAAGCTTTAGATTGAGTATTTGAAATACTTGATTCTAAATATGTAGAAGAACTAGACTTGAGCTTTTCAATTTCATCATTTGCAAGTTTTAACTTTTCATCACAAGAGTCATGAGCCAATTTTAATTCATTGTTAGACCATGTGGTGGTCGTGCATTTAGTGATGATGAATAATTGATATTTGAGTTTTATTGGAATTTGCATTTGAGAAAGTTCTGGTCGATGCGCTTTTGTTGCTGGAGTATTTAGGATAGCAGGTCTGGTCGGCAAGCGTTGACCACGACATTTCGACCAAGGTAAATCGAGCATGGCAAGTCGATCACAGCTGAACGAGCACAAAGAATGACCACGGTAGAACGACCACAGCAGGAAATCGGTAGGCTTCGACCTCGAATAGTGAACTAGTCACAAGATACAATGGATTACGGTCGGTAGTCGGCAGGCTTCGACTAGGTTGGTTGGGGTCGTGAGATTCAGTGGACTGGTTGGAAGTGACAGTAAACGATTGGTGGTCATTGCTTCAGTACCAGGTAGGTACTCGTTGGTCGTTGCTACAGTGCCTGGTCGGTACTCGGTGGTTGATGGTTCTATAACTAATTGATGGACGGTAGTCGTAGGCTTCAACTGTTACGATGCTTGTGATTTCTAAGTGTTCTGAGAAGTCGTAATTCTTGAGTACTTGTGGTTTCGAGTAATCGTTGAGCCAGTGGTTTGATCGGCTTGTGCATGGCGGTCATATTAGTCGTAATGAATGGTCTGAGATTGATTTTTGGAAAAGCATGAAAATTGTAGTCATGGCTGACCTGGTTGATGTTGATGGATGAACAAAGGTGTGATATGCATGTGTGGACTAATGTCGATCAAGTTAGGAAGAACTTGTGTCGGGGAAAATATTCTTTGGTCTTTGCATGTGTAGGATGGGTGTGGAGACGGTCATGATCGGTGACAAGGAGGACTGGAACTAGAATGGGGAATTCTTAGGCCCAGGTGGTCAAGGATGTCACGCGAGGTGGTCAGGCTCACGCTGGAGCATGTGGAGATCAAAGGTTGATGATGTGTGAAGAAGCTACGGAGGTACGGTCCTAGAGGTTTTGACACGTGAGGTTAATGATGCGTGATGAAGATACATGAGGTGTGGCATGGAGGGTTCGTCAAGTGATAAGATTGGAGAAGTTATGGAAGGAGTCTGTAACAGGAAGGATTAAAGATTGTGTAAAACATATGTTTGGAAGGGTTTCGGGTCTCTTAATTTTTTGAAGAGGTAGGATTTCGTGTCTGTGTTTCATGAGGACACATTTGGGGTGTTAGCCTATAAAAGCACGGAGAGGCTAAGGGTTAATGTAAGGCTTTTGGAAGTTTTTTGGTGAAGACACGTGAGAAGAGGCATTAGTTTCTGGCTAGGGCTTTTAAGGGTGCTTGTAAGGGCACTTTGTAAATCTACGAAAATCCAGTAATAAAGATAATCTTGAATCAATCTAGTTCTTGATTTGCTTAAAGAGTGCTGGTGATTGCAGGTGAACTGGATCTTACGATCACGTGTAAAGGTACTCGAGAGGTTAGGTTTCTGGTGTTGACAAATTCAAGTACATACAAACCGATCGTAGATAAACACTGAGCGATCGATTGGGTAATTAAGCATCGAGTGGCCAAAACCTTCACTGACTGCCAGGAGATTCCAGAAAGCAGTGACAATCATTCACCCCCTCTGATTACAGTATTCGATCCTACATTCATCAAGTTTAGCAGTTATATCACTAAGTTGAACCAAGTTTGATGCATTAATTGACATAGCAGTCTCTAGCTCATAATGTAAAATTTGACAAGACTCACATGATTCATTATTAGGAATAGAACCTCTAAGTCTATTAATCTCATAATTTAAGCTTTCAACAACAAAATTATTTTCTTTCAATTTCTTTTTTGTCTTTTCAATTCAACAAGTTTAATCTAATCATCTTCAAGCTCTTCATATAACGGTCTTACCTCATTGGGATCACTGTCATTGTCATCACTTCTTGCCATGAAGCACATGCCCGTGAAGTCATCGTTCTTCTTTTTCCCTTTAGCATCAGCATCGTCATGGTCGTCATCGTCGCAACTCTCATATTCCACATATCTCAAATTAAGATGCTCAATAGTGGATATAACTTTTTTTAGTAAACTTGCGATGGAAATTGCCACCATTGCTACTGTTGTTGTTAGATGGCCGATGATGATAATTGTTGTCTTCCTTGATCTACTTCCTTTTGAGCTTAGGACAATCCATCTTAATGTGGCCTAGCTCGCCACACACAAAGCACCTGACCGAACTCATCATGCCACCTCGCTTCCTCATCCTCACGTTGTTGAGTACCTTGTATGCCTATCAGGAGATCAATACCAAGTCATCTTCAGAGAGCTGCTCGAATTGTTGCTCTAAAATGAAGACAAATCAGACAAAGAAACACATGACAAAGCACTCGACGAAGCAGCCTGTATGTGATTAGTCACAAGTGCTAAAGATGAAGATTGATCAATCTTAGATGGCAAAGCTTCTATCTCATAGGTTTTCAATCTAGAATAAAGATCATCTATGGTTAAAATATCTAGATCGATAGTTTGATTAATAGTTGTGACAACCATCAATCATTCAGAACATAAAGATCTCAAAATTTTAGTTGCATTATCTTCATCAGCAAAAATAACATTAACACCACACAAATGACTCAATATCTTATCAAAACGAGTAAAACGATTATCAATAGATTCACCAGGCTTAATAGCAAAATTAGAGTACTTTTTTATACAGATTCTTACGCACTTTCTTAATTTTATTGGTTCCTTCATGATAATCATAAAGAATTTTCCATATTAAGTGGGTAGAATTAATATGAGCTACTCAATCAAATTCTTTGTGGGAAATACCTTGAAACAATAAGTTATGAGCTTGAGCATTTAAATCAACATCTATTTTATTTAGAGTAGTTACAATAATAGGAGCCTCATAAGATGTAGCAACTATTTTTCCAAACATCGCTACCCTGAGTCTCAATGTATGCTTGCATCCGACACTTCCAAAAAGCAAAATTAGTACCATCTAGCATAGGGGACGATTCACATACCTCTCTGACGCCACAACCTGCTCTGATACCACTTGTAGGATTGAATATTGCAATTAGAGTGGGGTGAATGATTGCCTCCACTTTTTAGAATCTCTTAGTGCTCAGTGAAGGATTCGATTGCTTGGTGTTCAACCGCTCACTCAACCGCTCGCTCGACCCCTTTGCACATGGTCATAATCTTCCTCCACTCGAACGCTTCGACACTGATGCTGTTAGCGACGATTGAGTGGACGACTTAGCACGCAATCAAGTTGACAGAGGATCGCTATCTCACCATGCACTACTCTGCTCGGAACGAGAATGAGTCAAAGACAATGCCCAAAAAACAAGCCACCGGTGCTGACTAACTTTTCAGGAATACATCTGATCTTTTTATTTCTGAAATATGTTCTGTAGCTACAAAGTGCCATTGTGGCACCCCTCAAACCCTAGCACAAAAACTCTCCAAAAAGCCACACAAAAGTTGTTTGTCTATACTTAGCTTCTCCTTGCTTTTATATGCTAGAGCTCCAAACCATATCCTTATAACACGGATACGAAATCCTAACCAACTCCAAAGATTAAGGGACCCGAAGCCCTTCTAAACATGGGTTTTCAAAATCTCTAAGCCTTCCAAGTTATAGACTCCTTCCATACTCTTTCAACTCAACATGTGTTGAAGCCTTCAGGACCATACCTCCATACCTTCTCCATGCATCATCCACTTTTGTTCTCCATGTGCTCCAGCGTGAGCTGATCACCTCATGACATCCTTGACCGTCTAGACCTTAGATTTCCCCATCGTAGTCCTGGTCCTCCTCGTCATCGACCATAACCGTCTCCACTCCCAACCTGCATATGCAAAGATCAAAGAATGTTTTTCCTAGCACAAGTTCTTCCTAACTTGACTGACATTAGTCTACACACGCAAACCATACTCTTGTCCATCCATAAACACGAACCAAATCATCTATGACCATAATTTCCACATTATTCATAAATCAACTTCAGACCACTCAATAAGACCAGTATGACCGCTATGCACAGGCCAGTCATACCACTGCCCGAACGAGTACTTGAAAGCTATGAGTACTCAGGGTACTCTTGAATTACAAGCATCGTAGCACTCGAAATCTCTGATCACCGACCATCGACTAGTCACTGTAGCTTAAGCATTGTAGCTATGACTACCAACTACCGACTACTGAGTACTGACCCGGTACTGTAGCACAAACTATCGACTACCGAGTACCAACCAGGTACTGTAGCGTATACTAGCGATTACCAATCATCGAGTACCGACTAGGTACTGCAGCTATGACTGCCGACCAAGTACTATAGCTAAGACCATCAACCAAATATTGTAGCTACAATCACCGACCAGGTACTGTAGCTACGACCATCGACTAGGTACTATAGCTAAGACCACCAACCAGATATTGCAGCTACAATCACCGACCAGGTACTCTAGCTATGACCACCTACCGGTTACTGTAACTACCGACTGGTTCACAGTAGCTCACTACCGATTCGCTGTAGCTTAGAGGATCTCTGACTGCTCTCTGCCTCTGGGGTCTCCGACTTCTATAGTACTCTTGAGTCTCCGACTGCTCTTCGACTCTGAGGTTTTTGACTTCTACAATACTTCGGAGTCTCTAACTGCTCTCCGACTCTGGGGACTCCGACTTCTATAGTAATATGGAGTCTCCGACTCCAGGGTCTTCGACTTTTACCGTACTCCAGAGTCTCCGACTGCTCTCGGACTCTGGACCACGGTCGTTCTGTCATGGTAGACCTGCCGTGGTTGTTCTACCGTGGTCGTTCCGTCGTAGTCGACCTGCCGTGAGAGATTTGTTGTGGTCGACCTGCCATGGTCGTTCTGCCGTAGTCGACCTGCCATGGTCGTTCCGCTATGGTCAATATTTGTCGATCGGATCGTCCATTACAAGGCCAATCGGACCGTCCAACCTAAATATTCCAACTCGACTAAAACTTTCATAAATGCAAATTTCAATGTAATCCAAATGTCAATTATTCATCATCACTAAATTCACGACCTATACACATGGTCTAACATAATGCAGCATAAATTTGTTGAGCAGCCAGAACTAGGTGTCAAAAAAATTCTCCTTCTTTCGGGTTTTTGGAGTAGGATCAAAATTTGTTACTTGAACTACCAAGTACTAACCTTCCGGTTTTGGATCACACTCCCTGTTGCTCAATTTTTACTTATTTTCGTCTTAACAAAATTACACTTCTTAAGGAAAATGCACAAAAGATACCTGTTTGAACAACATTGTTCGATTGCACAAACTAGTTACACAAAAGACGTCCTAATCGCAATATGAATTGCATTTGGCCGGGCAGTATCATTTCAGGCAAGTTAAACGACTCTCTTATATACACTCGTATGGGCAAAACACTACACTACCTAGCTACACTAGTGGCAACGCCTCATCCGACGAGTCCGGCGCCTCTTCTGGCGCCGCAGCGGCTTTCGCTGTCACCATCGGCGGCGGTGCGATCACGCACCAGCACATCGGGCACGTCCGGTGCGAGTGCAGCCACATGTCGATGCAGCCGGCAGCTGCCGCACCATCTCACCGTCGTGCACGTCCTGCACACACATCACGCAGCTCTTGTTGGAAAGTAATGCAATCGATATCAGAAAGTTTGTTTCCTTGGCTAGACTTTTTTATTTAAGTTATTCACATGGATAACAGTGGTGCGTCAATACGGCTCCATGCAAGAAGTGGTGGCAGCACGTTCATCTTCGTCCCGGGTGGCAGTGGGCGACCCCACTGGGTGGTCAACTCTATGGTGAATGTTATGAATATTGTGTGTATTGATATGAGACCCAAAGGACCATATATATAAGAGAGTACAAGAGATATGCCATATAGAGATAAGGCATATATGAAATAGAATCCAAACTCTATCTCCTAATACAACTCTATCTCTATCTCCTTAACACCCCCTCAAATGCAAGGCGTATGCAATAGCATTGCATTTGAAAAAGGAGTTAACATTAAAACAAGAAAAATTCAAATCGAGTCTTGATGATGTCGTGCTGCGTGCAGTCTTGGAATAAACTGTCAAATCAAGCCGAAGAGGAATAGATAGATGCATGACGGCGCAGATCGAAGCTCGAGACGGCGGCGGCGGCGGCGCAATGCACAAGAATCGCAACGGAGGCGCAGTGCAGAAGAAGCGCGGCGGCATTAAAAGCTCGTCAAAGAATAGAGCGGCGGCTGCTGCCATGCAAAATAAAATTCCTACACTTCTATGACTGACAATAAATTTGTAGACTCACACGGCTTGGACGAACTAGAGATTAGAGACTACAGATTTGGATGGACGCGATGGAAGACTCACGAGGAAAATAACTAACTCAAAGACTGACTCAAAAATGTTTGGCCCAATTTGAAATTCGAATGGCCCAGCTGGCCCAAGTGACGCCGGTAGAGAGATGGATATGGAGGCCTTCTGAGGGTATGGATGAGCAGCTTTACGCTTTGGTCGTGGAGGTGGGATATGTTCGTTGGTTCCATTTTTTCTGAACCTTCAAAAAATACTTCTGCGCATGGCTCCTTATCTGGATGACAGTCTTCGAGCCAACAAAAGTTTCTATCTTTTTCCAGTCACGATCAAAGAGCTGCAGCGCCTCCGCAAGTGGTCCGCAAGAAATCGGCCGGCGAGGAGAAGCCGACAGCCATCGCGGTGGAGGCCAAGCCCGACGGAAGAAAACCCGTGAGGAGGAGAAGGCAGAGCCGTCCGCCGAGGCGAGCCATCGTCTTGCGCGAGCGCGCGCCATGCGGTCAGGCGGAAGAGCGAGACGTGGAGCAACGACGAGCTGCCTCGTCTCGAGCGCGCGGCCGAGAAGGCCGTTGCTGGGAGGGAGATGCGGAAGTCGGCCACGATGGTCCCGCCCTCGCCGCCACATCCAGCGGCGGTAGCCCCTGCGGCGGCCAAGCACCACCATAGCCACCTCGATGTGGAGGTGGTCCTTGAGGCTAAGGAAGAGCAGGACGAAGATCACCTGGCCGGCGTCGTGGCCGCAGCCCCAGAGCGCCGACGGCGGCGCTCTCCACCCTCGACCTCCGATGGAGAGTGGAGCCAGCGGCGAGGTGGTCCGGCCGGAGAGTGTGCAGCAGGGCTAGGAAGCCCGCCCACCGGAGGTTCCTCGGTGGAGGCGACAATGGCTCATCCTCCGGCAGCACAGATTCGCCGAGGAGAGCCGGAGGCCGTGGAACCGGAGCTAGCCGCGGTGGTGCTCGGAGAGGAGCAACGCGGCGGTGGAAACACGGCGACGGCGGCGGCCGGACGCGAGAGGAGGAGGCCGGGGGCTGGAGGAGGCGAGATGGGCACGCGGAGGAGCGGCGAAGAGATAAGCCTCTCCATGGCTGCTGCCGCTGCCCAACCCGCAGCAGATCCGCCCATCGAGGTGGCCGCCCCCGGGAGAGAAGAACGATCCTCCCGGGGGCAGCAGCAAACAGCGGAAGATTAATGAGGTTAGGGTTTCAACCTAAACTCTGATATCATGTTATGAATATTGTGTGTGTATTGATATGAGACCCAAATGGCCATATATATAGGAGAGTACAAGAGATATGCCATATAGAGATAAGGCATATATGGAATAGAATCGAAACTCTATCTCCTAATACAACTCTATCTCTATCTCCTTAACAGTGAACACGTCGTGCGACGACGTGCGTGGCCACGGTGGCGTGACCGGTGCACAGTGTGGAGCATGCGACTCCGTGACAAGAGAAGACGAGCGAGGTTTGGCATGAAAAAAGTGAAGATGGTGCCGTCCGATGCTACGTCGTGGTTAGTGGCAAGATGCTACGATGACGTTGAGGCTCTATGTGAGGTGGTGGCTAGCGGCATGTCATGGTGCTATGGTGATGGCACCGGCAGAGGCCATCGTCACAAGAAGGTTGGTGTGAGGTCAACAACGACGATTGTGTGATGCTGCTGGAAGATGAATTCGAGACGTTGAGAAAATGTGTTCGCTATTCTAAGTCGAATCCGAGACGTTGAGGAAATGTGTTCACCGTTCTGAGTTAGAGTTAGAATCCATACATGTAGATGAACCAGTTGAGTTAAGTTCCTGCATACAACTATATGTTTAGTTTATTTGTAGATCGCTTTATGTGTAGGTGTAGCTGATAGTTTGGATCATCCGTTGAGTTTAAACTGGGAGAAAATAAGTCTGAATTAGAGGGCTATTGTTAAAAAGTAATCTAGATTTACTAAGTAATACGGTGTTAAGATCCTAATATAATTGGCATATGATTAAAATTGGTTAGTTTGTTTATTTTATTAGGCTTTTTTTATTTAAATTATTTTATAGATAGGTTTATACGTATGCTATAAATATTAATATCAAGGTTGAGAGAATAAAATAATAGAGAAAAAGAAAAACTCTAGTTAGACAGTCGTAGCCGAGCACAAGTTCTTGTGCGCGCATTATTATTTTCTTCCGGTGAATTCGAAGTATTGGGTTGTCTCGAGGACTAAGCCAGCGACTCTCTAGTGGGCGTACGCGAACGCCGGCGGCGCGTGCGCTGGCGCGCATGCGCAACCTGGAGCCCGCGCCCCTCCCGTCGTGACAGCAAGCTCCGCGCTCGCTGGCCTCCCGCTCCGACGAAGCCATCTCCTGGGCGCGAAGCAGCTGACGACGCTGACTAGCAGCGCGGCCATGGCGGCGAAGGCGCACGCCTTCCAGACGCTGACGGAGGCAGCGAGCATGCAGAACAGGAAGATGGAGAGGCAGACGACGGCGATGCCGTACAACGCGCGGTAGCCGTAGATGTCCTCGTCGCCATCGCCGGAGCTCGCCACTGGCCTCGGGTACAGGTTGAGCATGATGACTAGAGACTAGAGTCGTACGTGCTTGCTTCTAGCTACTTCAACTTAATTGGTACGCAAATGTTGCTATGTTCGAAGGCTTTCGCCGCAATAAGTAGTGTTCGCCTCAGAGGTTTGGGAGGGACAAGGTTTTAGCGTCTCACTGCGGCAACTAATAATTGATTAAAAAACTTTCTGGCCTTGATGCCGTTCTCGTGACACATGCATTACTTTAAACTGAATGGACGATTAATGGAGCAACGGTCGGTTTCCTTCTTACTACCTCACGGCGGGATTGAAAAGTACGGTGGCCCAGACGTGTTCACTCCGTGGCGTCCAGACGCCAGCTACAGAATTGGCACAGCTCATGTTGTTTGTTCCTTTGTTTGCACGACGTACACGTACGTCGTGTGAGTCTGTGACGACAGAACAACCATTCCATGGTCGTCTAAAGAGAGAGAGAGCCATTCCATGTTGCATTCTTGCACTGAAAAAAGTCCATTTTACCATCATTGCGTGAGTCTAAATTTCACATCATAGCCTCCAAACTGTCTGAAATACAACTCTCAACTAATAAAATTATGTCACATACTCCATCTAGTTCATAAAAATAAGTTATTTTAGATATTGACACGGTCCTTAAAATACAACTTTGCACTAATTACTATTATAATATATTTATAAAATCCAACAAAATTATATGTAATCTAAATATTTAAAAAGATATCGATAGCTAAAATTACTAAAGTTTGAGTTTTAGGGTTTTTGGTGTTCCTATGACATTGATTCGATTATCTTCAATTGAGTGAATCCGAGTCCAAAAAACTTGTGATTCTTGATTGGTTTAGTATTTTAATGCCTTGAAAAGTCTCATACAAAAGTTGAAAAATGTTTGGATGAGAATTGAGCAAGTTCTTGAGATTTGATTTTTTTCCCCCAAGAGGCTTTCAGGCTTGGGAACAAGGGACTGGTTATACCAGCCCTAGCGGTCAGACCACTATTGTCCCAATAGTTAGACCAATCCCTCCATGACAGTTTGACCGGCCTTGTGCTGAAGGTTTGATTTTGTTGGTTTAGGTCTATAGCCTTATTTTGTAAAGCATAGTTGGTGCAATATAAACTTGGTGACTCTCATAGTCACTTGAGTTAAGATTTTAAATACCACTGAGGGAAAAGTTTTAATAATTATTCTCTCCCTCTAATTGCCGACATCGGTCCTATAAGTTGTTTCAGAGCCTGGTTAAGCACTTCCTCACAGATCTTACCGATCTTAAGAGCCATGGTATCAAATAGGTATTTCACCAAGCCACCCATCTTCGATGGGGTCGACTTTCTATTTTGAAATGCGAGGATGGCTATATAAATTCAGGCCCAAGGCTATTCAATCTAGGAAAAGGCCATGAGCTCCTATATTATCCCTGTAGATGATCAAATCACTCCGGTAAAGCTTTCAGACGTGGAGGCAAACATCAAGGCTCGGAACAACCTGATTCAGGGACTCAGCAGAAATGAGTTTGACCATGTGTCTCATCTTGCTTTAGTGCACGATATATGGTGGACTCTCACTAGTTATCATGGGGGCTCTATAGCTATCAAGGAGGTGCGTCAGAACTAGTTCAAGAAAGAAACCAGATGTTTGAGATAAGACCTAGAGAGTCTTTGGATGAGTTCTTTGTTCACTTTCACAAGATCCTTAGTGACTTGTGTGCTATCGATGTAGTCTATCCCAACTCTAAAAATGCACGTCAAGTTCTTGGAGCCTTGGACATGTTGGTTTGGGAAATGAAGGTCACTTCCATCAACGATACCGCTGTCATGAGCTCACTCACCTTGAATTAGCTTTATTCAAGGTTGAAGATTCATGAGATCGACTTGCTCTCTCGTAAGAATAAGTCATAGTAGATGGCACTTATGACTGATCCCACTAAGGGTCCTTGCTCAATTGAATTAGCATATTATACACACACACACACACACACACACACACACACACACATATATATATATATATATATATATATATATATATATATATATATATATATATATATATATATATATATAGTAAACATAACGAGTGCTCCTTGGTGCCCAGGCACCATAAGTCTAAAATAGGTATGTATCATATGTGAAAAATTTTAAAATTACTTGGATGTCAACTTTAACTAGTTTACTAACTAGTTCAAACAAGTTTGAACTAAATTTTGAATTGTAGTTGCCTTTTTTATTATAGTTTGATTGTAGGTATATGCTGATTATATATATAAATCAGCAAAGTATGTATAGAGAGAGAGAGAGAGAACTTCGATGAAGAGAGAAATTACTAGGGACATTTTGTGATTGCTATGTTAGTTATAGAAATATTTACTAATTCTAGTATAATTGTGCTGCTACGGCTCCAAATAAGATACTTTGAACTATTTGCTACATCCAAAAATACGAGAGAAATTACTGCTTTTGAAAGGTCACCGTAATGCCAAATTGAGTCTTATAGAGAGAATATTAGGGGAGAGAAAATCAAGAGGGAAATGGCTTAGAGATATGAAATATAAGAGGGATAGAAAATCGATTATTATATATTAAAAGCTCATGACATGTCTTTCTAAGAAAAAAGAGAAATAAGGTAGAAATTCTCACAAAAAGCAAAACATCTGGCCTTTATCTGATGGGCACTAACTAAGTTGAACTACAATATCCATTGTACATTATTATTTAAAGAAAAACATCTAACCATCCATCTAGTGGAACTGAGTTATAACGGCTTAGAATAAAAGAAAGAATGGATTAGATTAAAAGAAATATTCCATAACAAGTACAATAAAAAAATTAGAATAAAAATAAAAGGAAATTAATCATTCGAACTCCAAACTAAAACTTATATATAGCTAAAATTTAGAATAAAAATTATATGAAAATTAATAGTTGGAATTGTATACGAATTCTAACTAGATTTAAGATTTGAAATAAAATAAACAAAATTAATAGAAAATCATAATGAAAAATAAAAGAGAATTAGCAATGTGATTTTCATTAGAATTCCAAATCAAAATCCATACATTGCTGAAATTTAGAATAAAAATTAGATCAAAATTAGTAGTTGAATTTTAGACAAATTGTAAACTAAAACTTAAACTAAAAGTAAATAAAAAAGCAAGAAAACAACAAAAAATTTAAATGAAAAATAAAACAAAATTATCAATTTGATTTTCATATGAACTCCAAATTAAAACCCCCTACATAGCTGAAATTTGCAATAAAAATAGATGACAATTAGCAATTGGATTTGTATATGAATCCTAAACTAAAACTAAAAATCAAAATTAAATAAAAATAAAATTTATATTTAAATAATAGTCCATGTAAAATACAATAAAAATAACATATATTCAATACAAAAATTAGTACTTGGATTTATGTACGAAGTCCAACTTAAAACTGGAAAAAAGTCTATAAAAAGTACAATCCAAAAATGTGCAAATTTAGAATAAAAAATAAAGGTAATTAGTGATTGTTTTTAAAATTCCAAACAAGTGAAAAATTGATTGGATTTGGATGTAGCCGTTTTCTATACAAATCAGCGACGCGCAGGTTCATCCAACGGCCACAGGTTTGGTTGATGACGTGGCTAACTCACAAGCAAGATAATTAGCACTAATGGCAATTTAGTGGGGACTATATATATATATATATATATATATAATATATATATATATATATATATATATATATATATATAACAGAAACAGAGGCACCATAATATCCAGGCTCTATGATTGAGATTTTATATCCATAATTAAAATCTTTCATCCATGATTGATTCAGCATGTTAAACCAATGACTTCCTTTCCAAATTAACGTCTTTTCGAATTAATGAATGTTAACATGTTTGCTTGATATATTACACTTGTACGTATATATATATATATATATATATATATATATATATATATATATATATATATATAATATATATAGTATAAATAACAGAGTCACCATAGTATACAGGCTCTATGATTGAGATTTTATATCCATAATTAAAATTTTTCATCCATGATTGATTCAGCATGCTAAACCAATGACTTCCTTTCCAAATTGACGCTTTTGAATTAATGAATGTTAACAGGTTTGCTTGATATATTACACTTGTATGTATCTAAAAGTAATAGAAAGACAGAGAGGTTTGATGGTCAGATACCATGGTATTCCATTTAGGGTCAGTTTGTGGCTGATGTGTGGTGCTTATTTTTAAAGTTGTTATAGAAAAGCAGTTATGAAAAAATCGTAGCACCCTATTTGGTTTTTCAGTATGTTATCCAGTGGCTATTGCGCTGACATTTTCGCTCATTTATTCTGTTATATGGGAAACACAATGATATCTTTGTTTGCCACTTGTTTTAGAATAAAAAGCAACTAGTTAAACACAAAATTATCTTAAAGCGGTTCTACCAAACAAGATTATCGTAGTCCATTGCGATGCCAAACAGAGCCTTAGTCTAACAGCGAGTCTGCAATTTGAATGAAACGTGCTTGGTAAGTGTCAATGCAATTATTAGCAAACACAAAACCTTTTTCCGTACTGAAGAAAGCAAACTCAGCAAGTGGTGTGAAAACAGGGAAAAGCCAGACGACTTATATGTGCTCATGCATGTCCCCTAAATGCGCGCTATATATGTTGAGAAATGTTCTCCTTCTCTTCTTCTCACCATCCGATCAAAAAAACAGTCGTCAGATTTGATATAGGTAGTTCTTCGCCTCGTAAAAAGGTCGGGCCAATTATATAATGCACCCTCCTCCCCCATCTCCGCTATAAGCACTTACTTGAAGAAACAACTTGTAGAACATGTTTGTATGTATATTCTAAAATTTTTTACCATCCATAAGTTTTAAACTATGTAGCATAATAAATTTTTTCAGCTAGTATGTTTTCTGGCTTTCTGGTTGCGCAGATTATTTCAAGTTTTCTGGTTGCACAGATTATTTATCAAAAGGTTGAATGCACGCATAGGCAACCTATGTGTTTGAAGATCATTCTAATTTCATTTCCATGCATCATCTGCCGCATAACTGCACCGTCACCTGCATTTTGCCGGACGGTTTCATTTATATGCATGACAAGGTGAATAACACACGTCAATACATACCAAGATTCCAAACTAGCGTTTAATTAGCTCTGCACACAGTACACTACACCGGCGGCAATAACACGGCAGGCGACGATCCTGCCGCCGCTGCTCTTCCCCGCGGCGAGAGGTCGGAGCGGCACAGCGGGCACGTCGTGTGCAAGTGCAGCCACACGTCGATGCACCGTGCGTGGTACAGGTGCCTGCAAGCCGGCAGCCGCCTGACCGTCTCGCCGCCCTGGACGTCCTCAAGGCAAACCGAGCACACCGGGGCGCTCCCCGCGGTCTCGCCGCAGCCCCCGTCCGGGCGCTTGTACGCGGACGCCGGCAGCGCGTCGATCGCCGCGTCGGTGAGCCCGCAGTCGGTCCCGCCCGGCGTGGCAGCTGCTATATCCGTGGCCGCGCGCCTCCCGCTCCCACCTGCCCGGCTCCTGGGAGCGAAGAAGCGCCAGCCGACGCCGAGGAGCACCGCGACCATGGCAGCGAAGGCGCACGCCTTCCAGATGATGACGGAGGCGGCGAGGACGCAGAACAGGAGGATCGACGCTCCGCAGGCGCCATCGAAGACGCCGTACCCGTCGTCGTCGTCCTCGCCGGCGGAGCTCGCCGTGAGCCTCGAGTAGTACAGGTTGATCAGCATGATCAGTAGAGTGCGCACCAACCAGCACCGAGTAAGGCTCGTGCTGTGCTACTTGTCTTGCTACGTTTTTGCGCGCGCGGAAATAAGTAGTCCGGTGAGTTTGGCGCCCTATGGTCTAATTAGCGTCGTACGGACGCGGTTAATAATTTAAGCGCAAGATTAAGGAACCATCAGGTTCAGATTATGTTGTGCTCTTGTAGTTCGCCTGATAGTTAACGGATGGATTAATGGTTCTCTTAACCACACGTCGGAATGCTACCAACCGTGTGTTGCCTTTGGCGTGTTTATGCCGTCCGGACGCGCTACAGGCCAAGCTTGCGAGTTTCTAGAACGAGTCTTGTCTCCCTTGCAGAATCAGATCGAGGTAAATGATAGATGACAAACTATGACAAGACGGTTTTGAATTATCAGAATAAGTCCATTTTTCACTTTGAATTATCGAAAAGGTCCAAATGACCCGATCCAACTTCAAAACCGATTATTTAACACCCCTATTCTCTAAAACCGGGTTAGATGACAAACTATGACAAGACGGTTTTGCTTGGTGGTTCTGTTGAGTTGGACGTCTCCTTGGATTGTTTTGCCACCTGAGCGTGCACATGTGGGCATACATCCTGGACACTAAGCTTTCGACAATTTGGGCATTCTTCTCCCTCAACATCCTGTGCGTACCAAACGAATTCCAATCCCAGCTGTTTAATTCGTTGCGCCCGAGCGTCCTCCTCACCTCTGAGCCACCGAGGCCGCCCCGACGAGCTTCAACCGGACTCGTGAGACGCACGTACGAATGGTAGTGTGCTTCGATCATTCGATTCCTTTAACCAAACAGCATAAAAACTAGCAGCAAAAAGAAAACCCACAAAACTGCGATGAAGGCATCATCTTTCCCCTGTCGAGATCACTCAGGATCATCAAGAATCCTAATCAAATGGCACGGTGCTGTTCACATAAATAACACTGTAGCTATTTATTTTTAAATTTAGTCATGGACACCCATTTTGCTTAGCAAGATGCCGGCCACGCCCATTTTAATTAGTGATAATGATATTTTCAATTAGAGCTAATTGTATTTAAGTAATGCTAATAGTATTTAATTAGTGTTAACCCTAATTAGTACTAATCACATACTACTTTTGGGGGCTCGGCAGCAGTTCTGCCGAGCAACTGTAGTGCTACCGAGCTCTCGTAGCTCTGTAGCACCTGTCATGCTCCTGTAGCGTGGCAGACAACACACGTCATTTACTGTGGTTGTCGAGCTCGAGGAGAAAGCTAGATATGCAAAAAGGATGTTTGAAAGCTAAATATAAAAAATAGCTACAATATTATTTATGTGAGTAGTTCGATGGCACGAGGCAGGGGTAATACAGCGCAAAAACCGATTAACAATGGACGCCTGAAAACAGCAGCAACTGAACTAATGACAGGTACATATAAGAGTCACCATCTAAGAGTTGAACTAATGACAGGTACATATAAGCTGCAGCTGTTGTTAGGAAGTATAATAGCTATCAAAAAAGTAAACAATCAATAGCAATTAGAGATATTGCTATGGCTGCGCCACTTGTCAATCTATATCATGAGTAAACGGGCAGGGCGGGTACGGGTGGAGTTTACTCATATTCGTGCCTGTTTACCCGACGAGTAGAGTGTTCCCCCTATTTCCATACCTGTGGGTAAATAAAATATCCTATACCTGGTATAGGTTTACTCTTGTAGCACTCATCTGGATGAGGTTAAGAATAGGGAACTTTTGGCTGTTTAGACGCGTGGTCCTTCCGGCGCGAGGGTTGTATGTGTCAGCATCCTCAGGATTTTCAATGTTCACCCTTGCCCTTGTTGTGCAGAAGTTCTCTTCCACGCCATTGTGTTGTTCCTCTTGTTGTTTTGTTATAGTGGGTTTCAGCAATTGAAGGCCATGCTTCACTCGAATAATTTCTCGCCTTTGGTCATTTTGAGTTTGAAGCCTCCTAGCCGCCTCTTTATTGATACCTAAAGCCTCACTAAGTAGCTCAATGTTGAATCCACTGAATATGTTTTGCCCAGAGTGTTGCACAGTCGATTGTTGCTGCTCTCTCCTATTGTTACCGGCTAATAAAAATTCCTAAATTTTTGATCAAATAAATAATGATGTGTCAGCGAATGAATTGAAATATATACATTTACAGTTAACAAATGCGTGACCATTACTGGCTACAATATTGGCTAAAAATTAGTCATACCTTCTGTCTTGGTTCAAGCTGATTAGCATTGCTGTTTACGTCAAAAACGTATACAGCGACAACAGGTGCATCTCCATCGTTGTAGAACCAGTGCGCAACACCAGCCGGAAGTGCCACAACATCTCCTTGCCTAAATTGGGGATCTTCACGAACCTTGGATAATGTAGACTAGACCTGCCTTTCCTGCAGTGTTGTGTTTTTGATTTGATCGAGGCACCACAAGGCCCTGAGACTCAATAACACGCCGGATGACGAACACACCAGCGCACTGAAACTGCTCACTTGTCTCATCAAAGTACTCGGTAACCCCAGCTTCTGACCGCACTTTTCTAAGTGGCTCTAAAGCTTGTAGCCTTTCAAATCTACGGGCCTGTTTTTTTTTGCTGCGGCTTGTGGCTTTTGATTGTAGCTTGTGACTTTTGAGTTGTTTGTACGAGAGATTACAGAGTAACAGAAACTCACATGCAATTTTTACCGATATAAATGAATTCAGTAAAGTATGTATTATAATTAACTAGTAGACCCTACATTAAAAAAATACTCCATTTAAAAGTTAGTTACTGTAGAAAAACCGAAAAACAGCTTTTAAAAGCTAAAAGAATAGAGCCGTACACTCCCTAAAACCTCCTTGTCGAGGGCTTTGCCATGGGTTTACGTCTGGACTAAACAACTGGGCCATAGAGCCATGGCATAGTAGTCGGACTGAAAAATAGAAAGAATACAGAGAGAAAGTAGTAGTTGCCATAGCTATTTGTTGAGGCAATGAAAACTTGATTGATATGATTTCCCGGGCATTCAGGTGGCTTTTATAGCCAATAAAAGTGGCTTGGGATTTAAAGAAGGTAATAGAGTTTGTTGACATCTAGAAAATGGACTGCCTGTGATGCATGCTCTATTGCCCAAAGGAATTCTCTAGAGATAACCTAGTTTCACAAGACAGAGTTGTGCATGTTTGAGATATGCACTACCTTCATTTGGCACACCCTTTTGCTTTTGGAGAAACACAAAAGGAGGTCAATCAAAAATGTCGATCCATACATTTTAGAGGTTGTTCCTCCTAGTCATATTTGTTCTTGCTCTCACAAAGTTTTTTTTCATATGAGTAAGTTATTCTTTTCGCAGTAACAACTTGTATGTTTGTGGCATTTGTGTACAGCGCTCCTTCATATAATTGATCAAAAGTGTGATATTTTTGTTGTTTCCGCTATGTTGTTGGTGGCATCGTGACTCTTTCTTTAATTTATTTACTTCACGACTAATCAATTACACACTTTAAGCTGTTCTAACATACTCCTTATTTGTGCATTTCTGCAACCGACCATAACTTTGTGACGCATACCTATCTATAAAGTGTGGTCATATATATCTAGAAGCTCAACGAATCATCAAATAATCCAAACAATCAAATTTGCTTTATACCTAGAAAACCAGCACTAACCAACCCGTTCCAGACCTGTTTTCAATAAAAACAGGTCGACATGGAAATAAAAATCTGGCCCGTTTAAGGCCTAGTTGATCTCCTCCCTTATCGCCATTTTGTTAATAGTCTTGGGTAAGCCAGTAAGTCCACGTCACATTTGGCCCGACTATACACCAACAATCAGATTATTTCCTATTTACTTAGATGGATCAATCGGTTGGTCTATGCCATGATTGGGCCAATGTTAGAGGCCGAGTGTTTGGGATAGCTTCAAGTCCATGTTTGCAATTCATCCTTAAACATATATTGGAATAAAACATACACACACGAAGTCTCTTTTCTACTCCGGGTGTAATTACACCTTATATTATATCTCACAACATAGGAAGTATTTTGCGTAACAGAGGGTATGTACGTGTAGTATACGAGTATTTAAGAGCATCTAGGTGGTATAAATAATTTTTCAGATATAGTATGTACATTTTTTTCAACATACTCCTTTTTATGTGAGTATATGATGGTATTTATAAAATACACTAAAAACTATGGACTCATTTGTAATTTTTTCGTGTGATTCATATTGGATTATCTTATAATTAGTATACGAGTATACCTAAAGTGATATATATAGTATAAATAACAGGGGCACCATGGTGTTTAGGCACTAAGCCTCTCTACGTTTGGATTGCTTTTAGATACATGCTAGTGTGATTGAGACTTTCCATCCATGATTAAGACTTTCTATCCATAATTGATTTACCATTGTATGATATATTACATACCATTGCATATATATATATATATATATATATATATATATATATATATATATATATATATATATATATATATGGGACGCTGAAATTGGGCACCAGGGTGCCCGGGCACCTTGATTTCAAATGCACGAATTCAACCCAAATTCAGATATGTTTTTTGAAAATATCAGTTTTAGGGTATATACCCATCTATAACAATTCAAATGAAACATCTACCTTTGAAAAAATATACTCGAATTCAAAGTTTTGAACGAATTTAGATCACATGCTTTGCTGATTTATATATATAATCAGCACATACCTACAATCAAACTATCAATAAAAAAGGCAACTACAGTTCAAATTTCAGTTCGAACTTGTTTGAACTAGTTAGTAAACTAGTTAAACTTGATATCCAAGAAATTTTAAAATTTTTCGCACACGATACATACCTATTTTAGACTTATGGTGCCCGGGCACCAAGGAGCACTCGTTATTTTTACTATCACACACACACATAGAATGCTAAAATAGGGCACCATGGTGTCTGGGCACCAAGCCTCCCTTCTTTTGGATTGCTTTTAGATGCGTGCAAGTGTAATGATATATAATATATTAGGCAAGTCCGTTAACATTCATTAATTTAAAAAGGCATTAATTTAGAAATGAAGTTATTGATTTAGTATGCCGAATCAATCATAGATGGGAAGTCTCAATCATAGAGCCTCGACACCATAGTGTCCCTCTTATTTATACTCTCTCTCTATATATACATACATACATATATAGGATGCTGAAATGTGGCACCATGGTGTCTAGGTACCAAGCCTCTCTGCCTTTGGATTGCTTTTAAATGCGTTCTAGTGTAATGATATATAATATATCAGACAAAGCCGTTAACATTCATTAATTCGAAAAGGCGTCGATTTAGAAAGGAAGTAATTGATTTAGCATGCTGAATCAATTATGGATGGAAAGTCTTAATCATGGATGAAAAATCTCAATCATAGAGTCTAGGCACCATGGTGCCCCTGTTATTTATATTACATACATACATACATACATACATATATACATACACTAGTAAGATGCCCGTGCATTGCAACGGAGTGCCAAATGAGGGTGATTCATATTATCAACCGATGATCCTAAACTAAACATTGAACATCAATTTTATCTTTCGAAAAATATGTATCAAGTAAAGCACACTTGTACAAACTCATAAATAAATGAAATTGGAAATAGATGTTCATTTTTAGTAGTTGATATTGTTTATTGTGCAACATGATCAAAATAAAATACATAAGACATCTAGGATGTAAGAACATCATTGTAGACAATATTTTTGGTAAATGTATCAGCAGAATTAAAAGAACCGACCGTCTTACTGTAGCTACGACCATGGCTTCGACCACGCATCAACCATGCCTTCGACCACGACATCGATCAGGCCTTCGACCATAGCCAGTGCACGTCTGCTACAACAACTGTCAACTGCTATAGTGATAGGCCGCACATGTCTGCTACAGCAGACCGCTCCTTCGACCACGGCTTCAACTGCTCTTTCGACTACGGCTTCGACTGTGCCTTGTCGAGCACATCACCGACCAAGGCTTGTCGACCACAGCACCTCGACTGCATATCTGACCACATAGGTCTTCCAGCACTGACTATTGACTATAGCTACGAACATCGCCACTGTAGCCGACTATCGACCGCTGTAGCTATGACTATCGACCATCGACTACCGTAGCTACGACTATCGACCATCGACCACTATAGCTACGACTATTGACTATCGACCACTGCACAGTTTGACTAACGACTGCAATAGTACTCCTCCGAGTACTGACTGAGTCATTGTGGCTTCGACCACAGCATTGACCATGGCTTATCGACCACACCTTCGACCATGGCATCGACCACGGCTTGTCGACCATACCTTTGACCGGTCCGAAGTCTCCGACCGTTCTCCAATTCTGGGTCTTCAACTCCTAGATATACTTGGACACACCGACTACGCAGTACTCGAACACACCAAGTACTCGACTACGGCCACGCAGTACTCGAACACACAGAGTACTCGACTACAACCACGTAGTACTCGAACACACCGAGTACATTTGGCTACGACCACGGAGTACTCGAACACACGGAGCACTAAACTACAACCACGTAGTACTCGAACTCACCGAGACTACACAGTACTCGAACACACCGAGTACTCAACTACGACCACACAGTACTTGAACACACGGAGTACTCGACTACGACCACGTAGTACTCGAACACACTGAGTACATTTGTCTACGACCAATGTGGCTACAACTACGTAGTACTCAAACACACTGAGTACTCGACTACAACCACGTAGTACTCGAACTCACCGAGTACTCGATATCGACCACACAGTACTTGAACACTACGATCGTAGCTTCAACCACCATCGACCATGCCTTCGACCATGGCTTCCAACATGGCATCGACCACAACCAGTGCACATGTTTGCTACAACGACCGCCGAACGCTACAGTGACAGGCCACACACGTCTACTACAACACATTGCTCCTTTGACCACCGCTTCGACTGGTCCTTCGACCACGGCTTCGACTGCGCCTTGTCGACCACATTACCGACCAATGCTTGTTGATCATAGCACCTTGACTGCATCTTGGACTGCACATGTCTTCTAGCACCGACTATTGACTATAGCTATGACCATCGATCACTGTAGTTACGACTACCAATCATCAACCAAGTTAACTACGACTATCGACCATCAACCACTGTAGCTACGACTATTGACCACTGTAGCTACGACTATTGACCGTCGACCACTACACAGTTTGACTAACGACTACAAAAGTACTCCTCCAAGTACCGACTGCGTCACTGTGGCTTTGACAACTCCTTCGACTACGGCATCGACCACGACATCGATCACGGCTTGTCGACCACGCCTTCGACCATGGCATTGACCACGGCTTGTCGATCACGCCTTTGACCATGGCAGTGACCACGACTTATCGACTGGTCCGTAGTCTCCGACCGCTCTCCAACTTTGGGTCTTCAACTCCTAGACATACTCGGACACACTGACTACGTAGTACTCGGACACACCGAGTACTCGACTATGACCACGCAGTACTCGGACACACCGAGTGCTTGACTATGACCACGCAGTACTCGAACACACCGAGTACATTTGGCTATGACCACTGTGGCTACGACAACGCAGTAATAGAAACACAACGAGTACTCGACTATGACCACACAATACTCGAACACACCGAGTACTCGACTATGACCACATAGTACTCAAAGACACCGAGTACTCGACTATGACCATGCAGTACCCGAACTCACTGAGACTACATAGTACTTGAACACACCGAGTACTCGACTACGGCCACGCAGTACTCGACTATGACCACGCAGTACTCGAACACACCGAGTACATTTGGCTATGACCACGTAGTACTCGAATACACCAAGTACTCGACTACGACCATGTAGTACTCGAACTCACCGAGTACTACATACCGACCACATAGTACTCGAACACATGAGTACTTGATAGACGACCACTCAGTACTCGAACAAACGAGTACTCGACACACGATCACACTCAACAACAAGATTATGTCCAACACACAATAGCTAGGCAATGAACATGCATACATTGTAGATTGTAAGCATAAATTGTGGTCATAGACAGAGCTAATATCTATTTTCACAAGTTCAAATCAACACCTGCTGAACTACAGTCTCTAAGAGACAGGTACTATTTGCAAAAGATTTGAGAATCCAAGTTTTAACTTTAGAAAGTGAAGTAATTTATTATAGTTATAGCTGAAGAAATGTAGTAGGGAACATTGCAATGCATCGGATGATTAGATAGTAACCAATGTATGATGTTGCTTGCACCTGAGTGAAATATAAACATGGTAGTTCCCCCATTAAGTAGAGATGTAGCAAAACACTATTTACAGGTTGTGGGCATTGGGTAGGTTATGTGTGGGGGTGAGATCTCCAGCAAATGTAACTTGGGGGATTTAGGTTGGATTTGAATAATTAATAAAAATTGAATATTTATCAGCAAGCTTTAGCTATCCTTTTGTTTATCGTTGCTCCTAAACATAAGAGAGGTGAAGAAATGCAATGCTTCTTTGTGTTTTCACTTGCAACGTTGATATTATATCATACAAGTAGCCTACTACTTCTGAAACAAGCCCGCTCATGTCTGGATGCACTGGGCATGGGCTATTCATGGTAACCAAATGCTCTTCCATGAAATCCCAGAAAAAATAGCTTCATGAATGCAGCTTCACACCCGCAACCATCCTAATCCATCCCCAAATCATAGTTGCTCAGCAAAGCGCACCAAAAGTCAAAAACCGGCACAGATAGCCCCCAAAGTCATCGAGAAAATAGGAAAAATCGTAAAAGAGTGGGAGGGGAAGGGGGGTTACTTGAGAGATGCGGAGCTCCCTTCGGTCGATTGGTCTGCCGAAGTGATAGATCCTTCCTTTTTTTTGGTGTTTTGATATGAGATTTGGGTAGGAGGATGTGGTGGAGGGCATTGATCATCCTAAACTAGCACACCCGCAAGTGCACGGGTTGCCACTGAAATAGCGGCGAGTGTCGTGTTCTCCACAGGGACTAGACTAAGGCTACCGGTGCTCAGCTAAAGCTAGGTTAAATGAAACGGGGGAGAATTAAACCTAAAACAGCTATTAAATGGATCGAACGAACTAAACAAACAAGAGACGACGGAGCGAACAACCATACGAATGAACGTCGTACGACCGAACGAACAACACGACTACGACACAAACAACACACGAACGACAACGACTACCGATCGACGATATAAATAACTACCGACCGCTAGACAGAAAGAGCGAGTCGAGAAGCACTGGGGAGTTGAGAGAGAAAGAGAGAGGAAACGATCGACAGCTAACTAAACGACAACGGCACACGACAACATAACAAACTACAACTACGATCGCTCGACCTAACTATCGACAGACCGCGGAAAGAAGAAAAGAGGGAGTCTAGAAGCAAGGGAGAGTCGAGACAGCACGGGGAAGGGAACAGTTGCCGACTAGCTAATTCGACGATACTCTCAAACAAACACATATACTAACACTGACAATAGGACAAGCATAGGACATCAAAATACAGGAAGCACATACACTGACCATAAGCGCAGACTAACCTAATACCAACATAGACAATATAACACAGATCACAACTCACATGAACAAAATACAAATTGCACAATTATCACTGAGCATATGTCACAATAACAGAACTCAAATTAACATGGCTCAATTTAACAGGGCTCAATCATATGACCAATGATCACATGCATAAATCACAGTTCACATTTCACCATCACAAATCAGTGAGCACGTGAACAATCAGTGTATCCATGGTCAAACATCTCAAAATCATAGTGCATACATGATCAATTAACTTGTGCAGTGACTAAGAAAAGCAATTAAGCAAAGAGAAAGATTATACTAAACCGAGTAGAGCAGTAGCAGGGGAAGCAGAGAAGAAGGTGACGCTGTCGGTGAAGTGGAGCCGAGGAGGGAGGAGTTGGCGCCGTGGAGGAGCAGGGGTCGCGTTCGCCGGTGACGTGGAGTAGCAGGGGGTGGCGCTGATGGAGGAAGACGGGGTCACGGTCACCGGTGACGCGGTGGCGATGCAGAGGTAGTTGTCGACGTCGTCGGTGCCGGTGCGGTGGTGGCCGTAGAGCAGCATCGCTGATGGAGAAGTGATGGGATGCACGAAGATCCGGCCGGTAGCAGAGGTGAAGGGGAAGTGGGAAGGAGAGATGGAGAGGGGTGAAGAGAGGCTGATCTGGAGGAGGAGAAGAGGAAAACGGGGAGAGGCAGGCACCGGGTGGATCTTGGCGGCGGCAAGCTGGAGAAGGTGGAGAAGGGGAGCGGCCGAGAGAGGAGATGATGGTGGCGGAGAGACGGTGGCGCAGTGGAGGAGCAGCGAGAGCGCAGATGGAGCGGCGACGGGAGAAGCAGTGGGGACGAGTGGCGTGTTGTGTGTCGGCGCGCCGGCGGCGGGCCGGAGAGGGAGATGGATCGGGGGAAAGCAAGAGAAGGGAAGGGAGAGGAGGCGGAAGAACCGGGCTCGGATGTGGAGAAGAAGGGATGGCGCGCTGGAGGAGCGGCAGGTGGAGAAGGAAGAGAGAGGCGGTGGAGGAGCTTGGTGGCGCGCCGGTGAGTCGGCCCGGCCTCGCCGGCGGCCGGAGAGGGAGATGAATTGGGGGAGGATAGAAGAAGGCGATGGTGAGCAGAAGAAAAATACCGGGCTCGGTTTTTCCACAGGCAGCGGCGGCTAGGGTTATGAGGCCGGATGGGGAATTCGGCAATTTTGTGTTTTAGCCCTCCAGGATTTTAGAATTTACAAATAGGTCATTTTCCCATTTGATTTCTTCTGAATTGGTCCTCGAGAGCTCCGTTTTCATCACGGTTTGATCCTACGTATCCGTGACAATGCGTACATCTGCATGGAGCAGTCCCGGAATGTCAAATTTGTAGTTTATGCACCTTGGTCACGCCGGCCTGCAGAAAAATATAGAAAAATGTAAAATTGTCCAATTTGGGCAATTAAATATGGAAAAACGTGTAAATGATGATAAATGGTCCCAAAATATGAGGGTAAAATGACGACTAAATATATGCAAATATGAAGCATGTCAGGCATGGCGGAGGTTCGAAATCTGGTGAGGATGGGAGGCAAGGGGAGAAGGTTACATTTTTAGGAGGGGCGGTGAGGTGTGCGGCATGAAGGGGTGGGAAGGGAGGAGGAGGGAGCGATGGTGGAGGCGGTGCGGAGTTGGGAGGGGAGGTTGTAGTGGTGAGGCACGTGGTGTGGAGGGAGGGATGGAGAAGGAGATGGCGCCATCGCCGCCGACGCGGAGGTGGTGGCAACCATGGCCGGTGGGGCAGCGGGAGGTGGGGGAGCTCTGGCGAGAGAGAGAAGAGGGTGCGAGAGGCTGTGGGAAGAAGGGGGAGGGCAGTTTGTCACACAAGGGGGTCGTGGCGGTTGCGCGAGGAAGAGCATGCGTGCGGGTGTGCTATGCGAAGAGGACGTCGCGGTGGTTGCGTGGGGGAGGGGGATGCATCTGCACGAGAGGATAGGAGGAGATGGTGAATGGACAAATATATATATATATATATATATATATATATATATATATATATATATATATATATATATATATATTATATATATATATATATATTTTGTTTAATTGACCTATTGTATTCGGATTTGTGTTTCTATCTGTTTGATAGCAAATTAAGGTATGGATGTTTTGCACATGTATAGGACCGAACAGGCAATAGAGGGGGTGAATGGTGCCTTCAAATTCTCATCAAATATTCACTTAGCACTCGAAAGACCAGATCAACAAAGAAAACACAACAGAGAATAGACTGTGGTCAGAGAAAACATGACAACGTGGTCGTAAATACGACAACGTGGTCGAAAGCAGACAACGTGGTCGTAAACTCAACAACGTGGTCAAGAACAGACAACGTGGTCGGAAACTCAACAACGTGGTCGAGAATAGACAATGTGGTCGGAAGCAGACAACGTGGTCGTAAGCCAACGAGTGGTCAAACTACCAACGTAGTCAAAAACAGTCTGCAACCAAGAAGATCAGTGAGGTCAAAATCAGTGCTATGTAATCTGGAACTTGACCTTGGTCGAAACCAACATAGTTGTAAAGTCGATCGACATTCCAGACTACGCTGCACCAACTACGCCTTCCTCAGTTTAGATTCAACACAAGAAGCAAAGAACCAACAGATCTAAACGTGGTCGTAATGCTCTCGAAAAAACAGAGGAGGGTCAGTGAGGCGCACGACTACAAGGCCAAGATTCTGACTTTCGACTTAAAGATCATTTCGCCAAGAAACTTTATACATAGCAAGATTAAGATCTCAAGAGCCTGCCTTGAATTTTAATTGAAAACTTAGCAACAGAAATGAGAGCTTCACAAGATTTTATCGAGAATGCCCAAAACAGAGATTGAGAGGATAAGGAGACAGTCAGACCATGCAGGTGGGAATAGAATCGCCAAGCTGGCTTCGAGTATGATTTCCCAAAACCATGCATGTCAGATCAACAGCAAAACAACCGAAGGTAGAACTCTCAGATCAATAAAGTAAAAAGACAACTGAAGAACAGAGAGATGACATCTGAAACGACCACTCCCAACTTAACTCCAAACATACGAGCAAACATAAACAGAGATACAAAGATAATATATTGCTCTGAGAGATGAGTCTACAACCACTCTATCCAGGAGGACCAAGAGCACAAGTGCTCCACACCAAAACCCTAAACACGAACGCATGCAAGAAAACAAGAACACCCTAGAGACACTTGGATGGCTAGCCCTCCATCCCTTTTTATAGCCTCTAGATAGCGGGGATAACCCGTTAAACCCCTACCTACCACCGGGTTTTCTTATGCACCCGTTAACACACACATTATAAGAATGTTTTAGCAGACACGCCTCCTTTTCAGGTCTTAAGCAAATCACCAAAATGCCCCTCCACCACCTTCCAGGAAGCTTCCTATTTTTCTTGCCGACCACACTTGCAACCACCTTGCAGCCTTAGTCATCTTCGGCTTCTCCTGACAATTCTGGACATCAACACTTCCCTGTGTCTAGTCCCGATCCTTCCACGCCTCACCATGACCTAGCTCCAAAATTCTTCAAACACCATTAACAAGCAAAGAATCACATAGCACCGCACACTACACGGGAATCATCAATCTGCATAAATAGAATGCACTCAGAGAACAACCCAGCTGGTCTTATACAACTTATGACTACTCGGATGCACAGGACATGAGGTACTCGTAGCCCTAGAAGACTTCCCAACTATCTACGACCACTCAGCAAGTCGTTACGACCATCGCACAGGCTGTTACGACCATGAAGACAGATGCTACGACCACGTAGCAATCGCTACGACCATCGCTCACGGCGGCTATGACTTTAACAGACCTGGTCACAATGACTTACGATCACACTAACAGAGCGCTACGACCATCGACCATGGCCAAATAGAGCTATGACTATCGATAACGGCCAGACAAAGCTATGACTATCGACCATAGCCAGGCAGAACTACGACTATCGACCATGGCCAGGCAGAGCTATGACTATCGATCACGGCCAGGTAGAGCTACAGCTACCGACCACGGCCAGTCAGAGCTACGATTATCGACCACGGCCAGGCAGTACTACGACTATCGACCACGGCCATATATAGCTACGACTATCGACCACGGCCATATATGCCTCTGACTATCGACCACGAAGTCATAAATGCCTCTGCCGACCACCAAGTCGTAAAAACGACTCCCGACTTCAAAGTCGTAAGGATGACTGTCGATCATCAAATTGTAAACACGACTGCCGACTTCAAAGTCGTAATGATGACTACCGATCATAGAAACACACAGCAGCGGTCGAAAAGAGCAAGTCATAGAGGGAAAACTTTTGCAAAAACCTCAAAAACCAAACTCAAACTCTACACAAACTCGAAGCAAAGGTCAATTACTCATCACAACCATGGGGTGACCTCCACATGGTCTCACAACATGTCATCACTTAATTGTTCGTACTGCTGATTCGGACAAACTTCATGGAAATTTTTTAAGTGGAAATAACTTGTGCGAGCTTTCAATAATAGAACACTTATGGAATTACACTGTTATATATGAGGTTGAATTATCACAGAGAACAGAACATCATGCATGTCTCAAGCTCGAAGCCTCGCACTGATACGCGAAGACAGGCATACGCGCGTGTTAGTTTTTACCAAATCGATTTCTATTAGGACAAGCTTATTTAAGACAAGCTGGCTATTTAATTGCCGAGGCATTCGGGTATGCATGTATATAACATATGTACCTGAGAGGCTGAAACAGTCTTCTGAAGCTGGCGTAGTTGATGAAATGAACATAAAATTTATACGCATTTAATTTGCGTACGTCTTTGTACATTTCACATACATATTGAACATTGATGTGCCATAGGGAAACAATGACATCATCGAGACTACGTGGATATATACCCATTTCCTAGGACGTTGAAATGCTATTCACTAAACTATAAAAGATTAGAAGAAAACAAAGTACGTTGACATTGATGATCATGTCTCCATTACACTGTACATGACAATCTCAAGAACCAGCCAGAGAGGACCAACAATTTCATCCTTCCATTTCCATCATCCTGCTTCTCATGGATCACTTCCCAAAGCAAATTCACATCTGAGCATAGACACGAGGAGAAAAAAATAGAGACAGAACGCATGAAACGAGTGCACGGTACAGCATGAAAACTAAGATAACATCACGAAATTTCAACGTCTGATATATATCCTACTTAGTATATGATATAGAAAACACTGTATGAAATCCCGTCTTGCATTACACGGGAGGCATCTGATCTTTTGAAGGGGCCTCCTTCACGGCCTCCACTGTAGCTCTACAGAGAGGGCAGGTGGAGTGCGAGTGAAGCCACATGTCGATGCAGCCTACGTGGAAAAGGTGCATGCACACCGGCAGCTGCCTCACCACCTCCCCTTCCTGCACCAGGCTGAGGCACACCGCGCACTGTGCCCACCCGCGGCCGCTGCCGCTGCCGCTGCCGCCGCCGCTGTCTTCACCACGACCGTCGCCGTTGTTGCTGCTGCTGACGACCACGCCTCTGTTGTATACGAACGACGAGAGCGTGGCCACCGCGGAGGGGCTCAGCCCGCCGCGGCCGTGCATGAAGAACGGCCGCGCGGCCACGTACACGATGGTGCCGCCGCGCCGGCGGTGGCGGCAGAGCAAGCACTCGCAGAGCACGATGATGAGGAGAGAGACGGCTGTGGCGCAGAAACCGATGCCGAGGAGGACGAGCGTGTCGTGCGTGCTGTAGCCGCCCTTGTCCGTCGAGTAGGGCAGCGAGTTGGAGCTCGAGGACAGCGACATGGCCGACTACTTTCTTGCCGTGTCTAGTATGGCTTGCTTGCAAGCTACGAACTGTGCTGGGATCTTAGATTCTTGGAGGCAGCTTGAGGTCGCTAGCTTGGGGTTGGCCAATATATAAATGCCATGCAAGTTGTGAAAATATTCTTAGTTTTGAGCGTTGAAAGACATGGATATGGTTACGAATAATGGTAGATTAGTTATAGAATTGGTCATAAGCAAGTTTAATTATATATGTATGTAGTCATGTATGTATAACCCGCGGCGCAGGTTTGGATTTTGCACACGGCATTGGGATAGAGTTTGCAATCCATTAGAAATAATGTGGGATGGAATAGGCTAGATACAAAACTTGTTTGGTTCAAGAAAGACCGGAAAGAAATTAAGAAACTAGCTAATTTTTTTTTTCAGTTCCAGGAAAGGAATCAAGAATGAAGAATAGAATAAAATTTTGGAAATTGCTAAGAAATATTCAGGTGTTTTGTTGGGTTGAGCGTACTCAACTGATGATGATGATGCTTTTATAGTAGTGAAATGAGAAATGAAGGTTTAAACTAAAATGTTTGACCTAAGCTGTGAAATTTACTGAAAGTTCTTCTAGTTATAAGGTCAGTGTATGTTATATCAAAACGAAGCCCTGCAGAACCCGATCGAGATGTTAATTTGATGATATGAAAATTTTCGAACAAGTGCACCATGGAAAAATAGAAAATTCACTTATATTTCAATACTTCCTATCATGTGCAGCCTCTCTAAAAAGATAGACAATTTATTTATACTTTAATACTATCTTTCATGTGTAGGATTACTCAGATCTAAGATGTGAAATAAAAGTAGGCTACAATTATTTTTTTTAATTACGCCAACTGGATTTTGAGTTTAAGACCTTTTGATTCTAATATTATGTTGAGTTTCATATACCAATCAGTTCACTCAAAAGATCAAGATGATAAAAAAAATAAACAATTCACTTATATTTTAATAATTTTTTATTATGCGCATGCTCGTACAGAGTCATGGATAACCCTGTCATCAACTGAAATCTCCAAATAGATATAGATTTACTATGTGCGCACGAAATCTTTGGAGATCAAACTTCATGTCATGCCTTCCATTGTTAAAAGGCAACTGTTCGATGACTCTTCGTACTGTTAGACAGTCGCCTGCTGGTTAATTAACACTACTAGCTACATCTTGGTATATATATAGAAAAAGACAGTACTACATCTTGCTAAGTTTCTCACCCACTGACAATCTGACATGGCCTAATGTTGTAGCTTCCTAATAACGTAATCCATTGTTCTTTTTGTTGGAACCGAAATGACAATTAAAAGGGTGAATTCATTCAAATTCAATATCCCTAAATGATATTTCAAAACATTCACTCCACTAACTATTGGAAGTTAGGAAGATCATATTTTTCTGCCAACAAAGAACTCACAAAAATATGGAAGCAAATGGAGTTCAATTCTCCTGGACCGATCATACTGTTATAGAGGGAGCGGTTGGACTGCCCTAGGAGCTGATAGTCTAACCGTTACAACCAATCGGTCTGACCGGCCTCCAATCTGACCGCTGGCTTGGAGGCGGTCAGACCGCACCCCTGTTTCAGACCTAAAAATTGGCTTGAGCCAAAACAACAAATGGTGCACTTTTAAAAATACATATCTAAATGATTTAAAACTTTGCATACACATTTTTAAGGATCTCAAGAATCTAATCTATCTAAGGATCACATAGATCTTGGCTAAAGTTTTAACCTTTCATCAAGACAAGCAAGATTGCATCAAAACCAAGCAAGATTAATTCTAGAACTTGAGATATGACTTACTTGTGAGTTAAGTATGGCCAAGATAGCTTTAGATAAGTTCCCACATATTAAAGTAAGCAAGAGCACTCAAAGTTTGGTGACCAAAATCCTAAGAACAAGATTTCACTAGAAGGGGTCCACATCGAACCAAATCGTGCAACCTTTTAAGATGTTACTATAGCTGGTCCTTAGGTGGATGAAATATAATCTTCATGAGGCATCTCCATCACTTACACATCCTTGAAACCCAGCAAGATCAAGAGGGAAGGAGAAAGGGTAAAAACACAAACAAAAACAAGTGCTAAATCAAGAAGAGTAAGAACACCATGTAGGATGAACAAGATAGATCTATTTCAACTTGTAAATGTATATTTTACAGCCACTAACCTGGAGGATAGAACTCTTTCTCCCAAGAGCACTCTCCCAAAGCTTCCCCTCAAAGAAAGTCTCTCCCAAACCCTAAATAATGGATGGTTAGTTAGCAACATATCTCTAACCCATCCCACTCATATATATGGAGCAATCAGCCCACATCTAACCCTAATGAATATTATCTATTAGCACAATGGAGAACCTGTTAACCTCACATACACTTGATTTTACACTCACATATGACTTATGAACACTTCTCAAAGCGTATAAGTTCAAGCCCGCTAAGGAGTGAGCTTTCATCCACTTGACTTCCTCAGCGTCTTCTTAACCTAAACCGCTCTGCCAACACCCTCCAAGTGCTATGGTTTTGCTCTCATCGCCGTTTGTGGTATTTTGGCTTCCTCGCCAAAACATGCTTGCTACGATTGTAGACTTCACTTCTTTCCCAAGCCTAATCCATTGTCATTTTCTCTTAAGCCTAATCCATTGTCATTTTCTCTTTTGTAAGTAATCCCTATATTTGCAAGGTATAGGCTCACCAATGGCTCACGCATTGGCAAGTCTCTCTATGTCGATTCTCCTTGACCATGCCTCACTTGCACCAATCACATCATTCAATGAACCATTACTCGAACCTTCCTTCCAACATCTTTAGTCTTTCATATGCCTGGCTTGAGCCTAACCATCCCGCCTGGCTTCCTTGACCATACTTCAGCTTATCCCCAAGTGTAGTTCTGGTCCATGCCATCGACTATGGTTGCCTACAAGCTTTCTACATATCAAAGACCAATAAATTATTATTAGACATAAGTTCTTCACAACTTGACTCACGTTAGTCCAAATATGCTTCATACATTATGAATGCAATGATCTAGGACTCGAAAACTCAACCCACGACCATTTCCCACAAAATATCCAAAACCCTCTCAACCATTTTCAGTTAAGGCCGATCTGACCATCATTGGGCAGTCGGTTAGAACGCTAGGGTTGAGCACCAGAAAACACTCTCTTTAGAATTTCGGTTAAACTTTATATAGTTTTAACCCAGAACTCCGTTTGAGGTGACACCTAGTACAAAGATATCCTTAAACACATCTACATAAGTGTTTGGTATCAATTTTAAAAAGGCATATGATCGTCCTAACCGCTCCATAGCCACTGGTCTGACCACCGTTGCTAGGCCAGTCAGACTACCACTGCTAGGCTAGTCAGACCGGTTGACGCCAAGCAACAACCCGAAAACTTATAAACTTTCATAAATTTAAATTTTAACTTGACATAATTATCAATTGTTCAATACAAATCCGTATGGTTCCATGCTTTTGTTTTTAGTAGGCTCCTTAAGAATAGATGTGCAGTGTTCTACACTGTTGCATTACACAAAAGGAGAAGACGTTGGTAACCTAAAAAAGTCAGCGCACGGCCCAGTTGGGCGCAGTAGCATGGATCAGCTAGCCCGATGCTTTGTTACCAATACAATACAGCCCATGAGACCCATGATATGGCCTCAAATTACAATAAAATGATTTTCTTTAACTCTACATTGAATACAGGGTGGAGCTAACAGGGTGCCCCGTATTCCCGGACATAGCCAAAAATGAAAAAAAATACAGGATTAGTGTTGTATTCTTGGCCCAGCTCACAACGAATGACACACTCGTAGCCCCACACTAGCCCACAACCACCTCCATTTTCAATTTATCCATAATTCCTAGACCTTAATTCTCTTATCTCTTCTCCACCTTACCAGCGGGAGCAGCTGAGCAGGACCAAACAAACAGGCAATGGCAGGTGGCTAGGCGCGACGCAAAGAGGAGGAGCAGCGCCGCACAGGGTAGGGCACGACCATGTGGGAGCAGCGGCATGGTGTGGGAGCAGACAACGATTGGTGAGCATGGCCCCAGCATGGGAGGGGAGCAAAGCCAGAGGCGGTGCAGCGGCATGGACTCAAAGAGGAGGAGCCCGTGCGGGAGTAGCTGGCGGCGAGGCGGGCACACACCGGCCCACAGCTACAAACCACAATGAGCTCTTGATTTTGATTTGCCGGTTTGAGATTTGGAGATTTAGGTTTTAGGGATTTGCCGATTTATTTTGTACTTTTAGTAAATTTTGAACTTATACGCTAGAGTTATGATGTTACGAAATCATCGTATAGGACTATAGAATTATGTATGTGAAATGTGCACCCCTGTTACAAGTTTTCTAGATCTGTCAGTGATTGAATGAAACTTAATTCTCCGTATGTGATTAAGAAGTAGTTGTTAGGTCTGTCTCTAGCATGGAAGGCCGACCACTACACTACACGGAGAGATTTCTATACTAGTTGCGCAAAGAAAAAACGATAATAACACTGCTATGCGCGTAGCAAGCACAAATCACAAAGCAAACTCACTTTCTGCACCACTCGCAGATCGCGACGATGAAGCAAATTGCAAAGAGGAAGATAGCTGTTGCGGAGTGAAGATGGTTTGCTTTAGGATTCGTACATGCTACGTGTCATCTTTCAAACAGATCGTCGTGTGATATTATTTCGCGGGGTGGCATAATTTTCTCACCAAAAATCCTAGCTATGCATCCATCGTTTGTAACTGTTACATTACAGGACGCATGTTACCATCCAACGGATGCTTGCCATACTAACTCTATTAAATATAGGGATTCCCGGCCTCCTCTCGCGCTACGTCACTGACTTTACAAAAAATTATTCATTTGTCTATAATTACAAATAGGTCCTAATTTTAATATTTCTTACACATGTCTTTGCTTTTATAAAAAAAACCCTCCTTTGAATCGCGCTTGCATCGGCCGTCCGATCGCGTCACTTTAGTTGTGCTGCGTGTATTCTTGCTAATCTTCGCGTTGCTTTCGTCATGGCACACCGCGAGAACCTTTTCCGCAGCTTCTTCGCGTCGCTTGCGTCGTCGCGCACTGCAACTACCTTTTCTATAGCTACGCCTGTGTCGTCCGCTCTGCTGCCCTCGCCTGCCATCCCCTACCTCCTCCTCTGCTCCGCGCTCTCGCCCTCGCTTCCTCTCCTACCGTAGCTGCCGCGACCGCTCCCTCCTCCCTACCTCCCAAGTTGGCCGCCCCGTCCTCCCCTTCGCCCATGTCGCACTCGCCGCCCCTTCCTCCCCTTCACTTGTGCCGCCCTCCGCCTCAATGGCCAAACCGACCCCATCGCCGTACGCCTCTTCCTCTTCCTCCTGTTCTCTCATAGGTCATGCTTTCTTCCTCCTCTATCGTAGTTGCCATCCCCGTTCCCTCCTCCCCCACCTTTTATGTTGGCCACCTGGTTGGGTTCTTGGGTTCTTGCTTTTTGGTTGGGTTCCCGATTTGTATTCTCGGCCCGTTTGTTCGGCCGTTGACCCCTCTCCATCCTTGAATCGATTTAACCTACTTTCAGTTCTTGCACTATTCTTTCGGTGAAAGACGATTTGGGTTCTTGCTTTTTTTTTTGTTGGGTTCTTGGATTCTTGATTTATTGGTTGGGTTCTTCGTTGTGTTCTCGGTCTGTTTGTTTAGTCATGGGTTCCTCTCCGTCCACGATTCCATTTTCTCCTGTTTTCGACCACGACGCCGACCACGAGGCCTCAACCATGGCCTTAGTCCATTTGTTTGGTCATGGGTTCCTCTCTGTTCGCGATTTCATTTCTCCTGCTTTTGATCTGGGTGCCGACCACGGCTCCGCTCACGCAGCTTCGAACATGGCGCTACGGCGCCTCGACCACGGCACCTCGACAGTGGCCTCGACCATGGCCCTTTGACTTTGACTATGGCCTCGATCAGGGCGCTTCGACCACTGCTTTGACGATGGCATTTCGACCATGGTTTCGACTACGACTTGCAGTTTCACAGCGCCTTTCCTCCTCCTCTCCACCCCTGATCTTCTCCGGTTCCCCATGCGGTCGGACCTCACCCCCACCCATGACACGCTCCCCGTCGGTCCTTGCTCACCGCACCCTCTCCTACTCATTCCCACTCAAGCGTCGCTGCCCTCACCCAGCTCAAGGTGCTATCGCCACCGCCCCTCTTCCTGTCGGCCTTGCCTTTCCCTTTTTCCCAAGCCTCTACCAACCACTCCCCTGCTCGCTCTTGAAGCTTCCTTTCTCCACTACCGCCGCCACCTCGGCGCGGCATGTTACAAGCACCGGTTGGTTCGAGCACGTTGCCCAAATATGATTTTTCGATCACGTTAGTTCGACTATATTTGTCAACCACAATGTTTGTCTTGACCACGTTGGTTGACTATGATGTTTCAACCACCTTGGTTTACCACGATATTTGCCTCAACGACGTTGTCCACCAAATTTGTTCGAGTATGTTTTTCGACCACGTTGTCTCGATCATATTTATCAATCAGCATGTTTCGACTATGATGTTTTCGACCAGGATGTTTCAACCACTTCAGTCGACAACGTTGTGTCGACCACGCAGATTCGGCCATGTTTGTTCGACCACGATATTTTTGATCACGATGTTTTGACCACGATATTTTCGACCAGGATGTTTCGACCACGTTGGCTCAATCACGTTGTGTCGACCACGATGTTTCGACCACTTTAGTTCGACCAGGTTGTTTTGACCATATTCGTTCGACCACGTTGTGTTGAACATGATGTTTTCACCACTTAGTCGACCAGGATATTTCGACCCATCATTTCGACCATGTTGATCGACCATGTTGGGTCAACTGCGATATTTTTGACAAGCATATTTCGACCACATTCATTTAATCAGATTGGTTCGACCATGTTGTTTCGACGACGATATTTTTGATCACGTTGTTTCAACCAAGATATTTTTGACCCCATCATTTCAACCACTTTGGTTCACCCACGTTGGTTCGACTAGGTTGTTTCGACCACGTTCGTTCAATCAGGTTGTTTCAACTAGGATATTTCCACCACTCCGGTCGACCACGTCATTTCGGCCACGTTGGTCAATCACGCTGGTTCGATTCACAAGGTATCCTTTCGTGTCACCGGAAATATAGGAGGCCTTTGTGCAGATGAAGACAACGACTAAATTTGAACAACAAAGTGCGGTGCACAAGGCTCTCCTCCCTACCGTATGAAACCCAAATCCCCTAGTGGATTCGTATATTATCTCGATGATGATACTAGTCTAATACTTCATGATATATAGTACTTCATGATATATACTTCACTTGTTAGCTACAAGATCTAATCTCAATAGTTGGCTAATTTTTTGTGATCTTTAGTACTTCATGTTATATGCTTCAGTTGTTAGCTACAAGATCTAATACTAAAATTGGATATTCAAGCTTGAGCTCTAAATTGTTACTATTACTGTCATTTGTCAATCTTGTGGCTTGTCTCAATAGTTGGCTAATTTGTTTTGTGATCTTCAATAGTTGGCTAATTTGTTTAATGACCTTTAGTACTTCATGATATATGTTTCACTTGTTAGCTACAAGATCTATTTGGAATGACATGTTACTGTTCCAAAGGGATCTTGTAGCAATAATATATGCCACATAGAACTTCAAAGTGCATGAAGCAAGTTACACACTCTAGTGTGTCAGGTTCAATGAACTTGAGACACTGGTGTGTGTAATTTGATTCATAGAACTTTGTTTTATGATCTTTAGTACTTCATGATATATGCTTCACTTGTTAGCTGCGAGATCTATTTGGAAAGGTATGTTACTATTCCAAAGGGACCATGAGACACTGGTGTGTGTAATTCAATTCATAGAACTTAATTTGTTTATGCTCATAGCTCACTGCAGTTAGTTTTTTCTTATAAGAGAGATGACATTGGAAACATAGGAGGCCTTTGTGTAGATGAAAACAATGACCGAATTTGAACAATAAAGTGCGGTGCACAAGGCTCTCTAGTCACAAAACACTCACCCTCACAGACATAACACCGCTTGGTACATAGGTAAAATCCCATAGTGGAGGATGCAGGACAAGATCGCAATCTGATTGGAGGCCTCCCCACCATTTGCCGAGATCACAAACGAGCGCACCCAAAACTGGTTAAGAGCGAGGTCATCAACCACGTCTTAGGGTGTCTCCTCTTTTAAAAACCCTGCAGATGAGGAAGTGTCCCAACGTCTAGTAAGATATGTTAAACTATATAGTTATTAATATATCTTGAACTTCATGGGTTTGAAAATAACATGATTACCTCTTGTAGTAATCATTGACTACCGAATCTTCCCGAGGCTCCTTTGAAGAATACAGGGAGAGAAATATACTATCACAGGCCCTGGGAAATTAGGAACACCTAGGTCGCATGCGAGGCCTGGGGGTTTACATATCTTGGAGGCACGGATTCTCAAATGACTTCGAGACATATAGGAGTAGGAAGAGATCCAAGGCCTATCGCAATGAACAAATAAATAAGGGGCTTCGTGCACAACTTGAGGAACGGTTATCTGCCTCACTTCAAGAGAAGACTGCCTCACTTCGACAAGAGATAGATTCATTGATGGAAGAACTGAGACAAGTCCGCAACCAATCGCAACTCACCCCCAATAATGCAATACTCAATCCCCCTCAACATCGGAGTAGCTGCGCGTCCACACCAATTACTCAACATAGCGACGCCCACTTTCCTATCGACGACATCTAGATAATGTACCTCTTTAGAATGCTACATAGATAGATCTATCTAGTGGACGCCTTAGCTCATCGTGTATCGTTATGTAGGAGTCCGCGCCTTGCATCCTCAGAGTCATGCTTCCATTCCCATTGACGCTGGGTGGGACATGACGTATCCATGGCTGTCAGGAACGCTGGTGCATGGTGCCCAACTAGAGACTGGTTTCATGAAGGTTCAGGTGGACATGATTAATGATATTTTTAGGACCGTCCCTCTTGAGAAGCCCCCAAATGAAGAGATTATGACATTAAAAGATGCCGTTCAGACATTCATCCAGTGGCCTAAGAGGGACATCATCCTCAACTCGTCCGTGCCGCGATCTCCACATCTAGTGGCCCAAGAGGGACATCACCCTAGACCTGTCACATCAGCTCCCGTGGCTCCACCTCCAGCCCCGTTTCTGAAGCCTGTTGCATCGACTCTCGTGGAGACGACACAAAAATGTATCGTAAGCGAGGCGCTAAGACCCAACCGAAGAAGATTAAGGCGCCTCCCGGGCAAAGGAAGTTCATTCTCGGAGTGTCGTTGGTTCTCGAGTCACAATTACCCAAGCTTGGACTGGTTTGCAAGACATTGCATACCTGGTATATGCAGTGGTCCAACATGAAGCCAAACTAGCACAGTGGATTCACAGACAGTGTGTGAGCCGTCTGTGATAACCAGCTATTATCACTGACACATAAACGCAGACGGTTCAGAAACCATCTGTGATGACGGTTTTGAACCATCTGTAATAACATTGTCTATAGTAGTGTTTCCTTTCTTGTATTCAATTTGATAATCAAACTCCAACAGTTTCAACAAAAGTTTGTATTGAACTCCTTCTGTAAGTTTTTGTGTCATAATAAACTTCAAGCTTTTTTGGTCGATTTTGATGATCAGAGTGTTTCCAATTAAATAGTGCCTCTATCTATTTATTACTTCAAGGATTGCCATTGCTTTTTTCTCATAAACAGATTGAACTGCAGCTTTAAGTCCTAGAATTTTACTAAAATATGCCAAAGGTCTCCTATTTTGGTTAAGCACTTCTCCAAGTCTAGATTCACTAGCATTTGCCTCAATTGTGAAGGGCTGTTGGAAATCGAGTAATCTCAAAACTAGGCAAGTTGTCATGACCTTCTTAAGCTAATTGAAGGCCTCACTTTGCCTTGGTCCCTAGCTAAATGCATTTTTCTTTAGCATATCATGCAGAGGTCTGTAGATCAATCCATAATTCTTCACAAATCTTTGGTAGTATCCAGTCAGACCTAGGAACCCCCTTAACTCTGTGATGTTGGTAGAAATAGGCCAATTGAGTATATCCTCAATCTTGTTGGGATTAGTGGCTACTCCCTCTTCTGAAATGACATGGCCTAAATATTCTACCTTGTCGATAGCAAAAGTGCACTTGCTAATCTTGACCATGAGTTGATTTTGCTTTAATATCTAAAACACCTTCTCTAAGTGTCCTCTATATTCCATCAAATTTTCACTATATACCAAGATGTCATCAAAGAATACTAGCAAAAATTTTCTTAAATGTTCAGCAAAGATATTGTTCATTAGAATTTGGAAGGTGGCAGGGGCGTTAGTGAGTCCAAAGGGCATCACAACATACTCATAGTGGCCCATATGAGTTTTGAAAGCTGTCTTGGGAATATCGACTGGATTCATTCTAATTTGATGGTACCTAGACCTTAAATCCAATTTAGTGAATATGGCTGCCCCATGTAACTCATCCAAGAGATCCTCAATGATAGGCATATGAAATTTATTCTTTACCATTTTGGAGTTAAGTTTCCTATAATATACACATAGCCTCTAGCTTCCATCTTTTTTCCTTACCGTTACTGCAAGAGAGGAATAAGGACTTACACTAGGTCTAATCTCTTTTGAGGCTAACATTTTCTTATGATTTCCTTCATAGCTTCCTTCTGGTAATGAGGAACCCTATAAGGCCTCAGGTTGGGTGGTTCAGTCCTTGCCTTCAATGAATAGCATGAAAAAATTCCTATGTGGTGGTAGCTTCTGAGGTTCTTGGAAAATCTCTTGGTATTGTTGTATAAGATTTTTCCACTTCTATTCTACCCTTTTTTTACTTGTATAACAGAACCCATAACTTTCTTATTGGCCATTTTCTGCAGTTCCTCACCTTCCAGACAGTAGTGACCCTTGGGTATGGTATGATCCTGAAATACTATTATTTTGGCCCCCTTTTGTATTGGCAGTGTCCTCAACTTAAGATCCAAGCAAATGAGACTATGCTCATATATCCAGTCTGCCCTAAGTATCATATCATAACTCTAAAAATCCAATAGTTGTAATGAATTGCTAAAATTGGTTCCCTGTATTTCATAATTGATGGGAATAGTCATTGTATCAGTCACCAGCTCTCCTCCTCCAGCTACTACCACTTTCTTCTGGTTGATTCTCCACGTGGGACAATCCACTTTCAAAGAAAATTTAAAATTCATGAAAGTATTAGTACTTCCACAATCCACTAGGACTACAGCCCTCCTTCCTCCCAAATACGCAAGCAATGAAATTGTTGATGGTCCTGTCATTCCCTTAACTGCATGTGAAGATATCTGCATTAATTGTTCACTAGTCTCCATCTTCTTAGTCTGAATAGGGCTACTTAGAGCCGTAACATAACCAATTTCATTGGCTAGTTCACCTTCTTCTAAGGTTGCCTCCTCTTTGTCCACATCCCTTATAAGCAGAGCATGAATAACCCTTTTTACTTTGTATTTGTGTTGTGGTGTCCGTAACTCTTTGCAATACCAACAAGTCTTCTTGTCTCTTTCCATAGGTTTATCTTGTCTTTCCCCCTTTGACAGAATTTGTCCCCTTCTGTCTGTTGGACTTAATCGGATTATGGCTATTAAATTTGTTCTTGTTCAGGTTCCCTTGGTAATTTGACCTTTTGGCAGCAGCTGCCTTCTTATATATTCTAGCATACTAATAAGCCTCCATAAGTCCTTATGTCCTCTGCCCACTAACATCATGCTTGATGTCTCCATGGAGCCCTCCAATAAAGCAGCTAAGTAAAAACTGCTCTTGTAAGTAGGGGTGATCCGTCTTTACCAATGTCATGTATTCCTCAAATCTGTCAATATAATTTGATATGGTCGGCTGATATTGCTTGATGTTCCATAGCAGCTCCATAGCATCATGTGCACTGGCTCCTAAAAATCTGTCCCTTACCATGGAACAGAACTGAGGCCATGACATTACACTGCTAGGGTTTCCCACCCCCTTGAACCAGGTTGTAGCCATACCCTGGAAATGGGCAACTGCTAATACTACCCATGACTCTTGAGGAGTTCTAGACAACCCAAAGAATTATTCACACATTTTCAACCAATTCAGGACATCTTCTCCCTCAAACAACGGAATTTCTAATCTCGGTCCGTTGATTATAGCTTCAGCACAAGGATTGTTTTGGTTGGCAGGGTTCATGTATTGGTGTCTTTGTGAATCAAATACCTGCACCCTGGGATTAAATTGTGTACATCCCTGGCCATTCTTAGTGCCTATCATTGGGTTTCCCATTCCATTAAATGAGCTTACTAGAGTATACATGTTAGGTGGTGCAGTGGGTCTACCCAATTCAGAGACTATAGGGTAATACTCTGTTCTGGCAGTATTAGGTTCAATAGTAAACTGGATCTTAGGTGCAGGGGTGTCAGACCACAGATTTTACATCCGGAATCCTCTGTGATTTATTGCACTATTCCCTGGATCAGTAGATAGTGCTCACAGCTACAGAAATGAATATCAAATACATATCAAGCGGAAGCGTAAATAATATAGTAAACTTACACATGGGCCGATTAGGCCGAAATCAGTAAATTACAACAGCGGAAGAACGAAGCACACAGTGGGACCTTCAGGACATGCCCACAGGCAGCCAACTGGAGGTTCACGACCTAGCCCTTGACATCTTTATCTCCTTTGTCATCATAATCACCAGAGTTGCTGAGGCATAATGACCTGACTCTTGATTCTGGATTTGTTGTGAGAACGAGTGTGAGCACACTAATCATCGTGCTCCGTGAGCCAATACACAGAATGCAAATAAATAGTATGCATAGTTTATCAAGGAAGGCTTGGGTTGTTTTATTTGCCAGCAACTTCTCTTTTTGGTAGCATTGTCATTATTGAACCCTAGAGATATAGTTGCAACCTAGGACTCCACACGGCGATTGTCATAATTGACTTAATCCACCAAAGACATATTTTCTTTACTGATTGCTGTCTAAAACTCCAAACAGCGGTGACATCATTTAATTAATCCACCGAACACGTCGACATTGTTTATTTAATCCATCGAACATACACTTTCTATATTGATTGCCGTCTAAACTCCGAACGGTAGGTGACATCCTTTAGTTAATCCACCGATCGTAGATCTTCTATATACATATTATCTTATTCAAATCCACCCATACCTTTGTATTCCGGATTTCTAATACTCCAATCTTGCAATCACTAATCACCAACTCTTCACTTCTGAATTCTAATGATTCTCTAACATGATTACTTTTCAAACCACCGAAATTATTTGTATCAGAATATTCTAACAATTCAATCCTTTTGTTAATGATCCAACTCCGTAATTTATTCTGCCCATAATTAATCCTTACTATGCATCATCTATCTCTAACTAATTCATCGGTATTTCTCCACCAAGATTTAATCAAATTTACATCCCAATTCTCATATCTCCAAATTTCCACCAATTCAATTCATCCATCTAGATCAAATCCTATTAATCCCATTAATTCCAGTAATTACCTTTACACCCTTCTAATCTTCCAAAATCATTTAAATCATCTACCTAGCCTATCTATTCATTTTAGCCTCCACCAATTTATTTCTCCTAGACTCCTTTCTATCATTCCCTTATTTATAATCGACACGAATCCACCAAGCATTGTTAAGTATTTACCCCAACAGTCATTTTCTTTTCTTACGACCCTATTTATTTTTCCTGGCATTTTATTTTTGGAGAAGCATTGCCATTTATTTGCTTTTGAAATATAATACATAAAAACTTCCTGAGACTTAGCCATTTAAACAAAACATAATGTGTCAGAATGCAATAGTAATAGAGGTCCAGATTCTATCCACCATTTCATAGTCTCTACACCATATGCTTAACTTTTCAGCGTTATAATCGCTTACATTACCACTGGGATGACACCCAGGACAATTCCACTGGGACGACACCCAGGAAAACTCAAATAAGGGCCTTTCTCTGCCCTCCACTTTTCCATTTTCACCCACAAAGTTTTTGAAACAGAACTATATCTAGTTAAGTTCCCATGTCCGCCCTTGACCGTGGGCACGGCTATTCGAATAGTTTTGACTCTGCAGAGTGTGTACACTTTGCCCACATGAGATAGATCTGCTCATTGCCCCACACGATTCCTTAGCCATGCGGTTGAGTAGACTATCACAGGGCTTTTACAATGCATTTTTCCTAGTAGAGTTACGACCGCTAAGGTTTCCACTTCCTCCGGGTACGACCACCCTTCCAGAAGCCCCCTCTTGCGCCATCACGTCGGAGGATGTGGCCATCCTCTACCCGCCCGTGTTCACACCGACGCAACTCTTACTAAGTCAATGCAAATTAGTTAGCCATGCCTACACTTTTGCCAGCACGTGGTTGTACTTGTTGTACCGTGGGAGGTCATCACAAGATTCAGTCCTTAATGGTTATCTGAGCGGTTCTACCACAATCCCCTTTGTGCTATCACGGCACCATTCACACATAATCTACTACAATCCTCTTTGTGCTATCACGGCACTATCCTCACATACACACCCCGATCCATCCGCCCGATAGCTAAGCATGTGGGGTTTTTGGGAACATAAAATATTCATACCAACATATACCAGTCATCATCACAATGACTGCCCAACCAAATTCTCACATGTTTGAAAGTGATGCTTGTGCGTTCTCACGCCCATGAATATCTAAGCAATACTAAGCATGTCATATAGTTATGAACTTATTTTCAAAAGGTTACTATTATAATTTTGCTAGGACGACAAGGTTCACATAATCAAGTATTCAAAAGAGGGTGTAATATTAGTCAAGGAAAACATGGTCATATAACTAGGATCTTAACTTAAACATGTACTTGCATATAAAATAATAGCATGCAATTTGATAATTTAAACAAAAGTAATTTGCAGAAAAGTAGGTTCAACATGATCAAAGTATTGACTCGCTTGGCGCTGTTTACCGCAGTCTTGAGCTCACACAATGCTTTTCCTAGAGCTTCTGGTCTTTATCTTCACCTCGATCCTGACCTCGCTTGTCCCACTGATCTTTCGGAGCTCCCGTTTCTAATTACGCGATAAACGACTGAACCCAATAAAGCAAATAATTCAAAAGACCCAAAATAAATCCGAATAATCTTGATTTAGCTTTGTTACAAGTTAATGGGTCGGTGGTAGAATACGATGACTTGGTCTTTTTATTACTAACCTTCTTTTATTATTTTTGTATTTATTTAGGAAGTTCCATGAGTTACGGTCAGATGTATGATTTTATCTGGCAAGGTTTGTTATATAGGGTCATATTTCAATAATTGATATTCAGCAAAAACTACCACTAAGACTTATTATTGGCGGCTTGCTAACATTGACCTTTATCTTAATTTTGATTAAGGGCAACCTTTATTAAATTTGGACATTTTAACAAAACTCATTTTTCTTTATTGATGCCTTTAATTGACTTTGGATTTAAAATAAACACTAAAGGCACATTAATCCTTTATGACAACTAATTCCATTTTAAATATCCCATAATCTATTTTGCATTAAATTTCATTAGCTTCTCTAAATTATTTCTAAATTCAAATGAGCTTCAAAAATCGGGATTTGGGTTCCATTGGACAGATCTTGATTTTAGATGAATTTAGAAATTTGTTTCATTTAATTTGGAGCAAAAATGAATAAGTTATGCCCATTTAAAGCTTTTCGGTTTGGTTAAACCCTAGAAACAAAAAATCGACAAGTGGGCCCACCGACAAGACCCACTCACGCTGGGCCGACAGGGCCCGGCGCAGCTCACTCACGTGGCCGACAAAGGGGGCACCGGCACGGCTTCCTCTCCCCTTCCGTCACCGGCAGCGGGCCGCCGTCACCGTCACCGACACACAGTGGGGCCCACTTGTCACCCCACGATTTAAAAGAAATGGGCTCAACCTCACAATACTGCGAGTGGGGCTCGAACGCGCGGGTCGAGGGAGCCCTGGGAAGAGAATTAGCGGTGCTAGCCAGGTGGCGGGAGGCATTGCCACCCATATAGGGTAATATACCCTCTTAACACATCCACGGGAGGGCGAGCGGCAGGAGGCCCGGCCGAGGAGGCGGTGGCGTCGCCGACGGGAGCGGCCGGGAGATGCGGTGATGGCAAAAATGCGTTGCCGGAGCTAAGGGGAAGGTGATGGAGGTGGCGTTGGAGGCCAGAAGGCACCGAGTTAGGTTGGCGGCGTGCGGTGGTGGTGGCTCGGGAGGAGCTCTGGTGATGGTGAGCTACGGTCCACGGGAGCTCGGTGGGCGGGTTGGCTTCACGGTGTCCCGGGAGGTGTGGGAGCGAGGAATTGAGAAACGTTTGCTCGGCTGGGAATTGGCTCGGCAGGCCGTGGAGAAGAAGGGGCCGACGAGCAAGGAGGCATAGGAGCTCGATTGCTCGCAGAGGAGGAAGAGGAAAGGTGGCGGCGCGTTTGGGAGCTTGGGGTTCTTATAGGCGACAAGGTGCGGCTAGCCACGACAGGCGCGCGCGCATGGGGTGTCGGGCGGCGATGCCGAGCGGAGCAGGCGTGGTCACTGCTGCTGGGCTCGGTGCACCAGGGGGGAGGCGCAGCAGGCACCAAGGCGTGTCACGGCTTTCTTAAGCAACGAGGAGGAAGGGGGCCCTGGTGTGCATGGGAAGGGAGGAGGAGCAACAGAATGAGAAGGGGAAGGAGAGGGAGAGGGCCCCGGTGGCCAGAGGGAAACGGGAGGGGAGAAAGAAAAAGAAAAGGAGGGGGGCCCACATGCAAGTAAGAGAGAAAGAAATAGGAAAAAGGGAAAGAAGAGGAAGAGAGGCTAAAACTAGATTTTGGAATTTGGACCTTGAATCTGAATTTCTATTTTCTAATTAGGGATATTGATTTGTAATACATGAAATTGTATCTTATGTTTTGGTTAAATTTTCTAGACCCAGAATCTAATATTTCTCTGTTTTGATTTTATTTAATTATAACATTGTGAATGCCCAACCTTTTACAAATTTCTTTTAATATTCTTTTCGATGTCATTTTATAAATCTTAAATTGGGGTTCAAAATGAGATCTTATATTTTAACTCAAATTTCTCCCTCCTTATGATGGATCATCTTTTCAGATTCGGTTTAGGATTCTAGTTTCCTATTATTGGTATTGGGGTTACTCTTTGATTATTAATTTGCACGCCACAAATCTCAAAAAGATTTCAACCAGACATTCAAAAGAAATTTAAATGCCAACAAAATGCAGGAAAAGATTTTAAAATTCCAAGTTTTTGAAATAACCAAATTTCGGGATGTTACAAGGGGGAATTACCAGAATCTCATCAGTGCTCAAAGGATGACCTCTTGTGCCTTCCCCTTGGTTCATGCCCTAACTGGAGAAGGGTCAGGTTGACGTTCCAGCAACATCTCCCCCATTATCTTGGTCCACATCTGAGTCATCATCATCTTCATTTTAGCGAATTCAGGTTGGTGATTGTTCAATTCCTTGATGTCATCCTTCATGGCTAGAATCTCACTCCTAAGTTCTGCCACTTCTTCTTTCCTCGCCATGGATTCCTAGGATTGTGATCTTGTGGTCACCACCATCAACTCCAATCGGCAAGAATAGCTCGAGGGAGTTTACGATTTCCCAACCTCTAACTATTTACTCTCGCCAAACTGTGCCATCGCCATTGTCTTCCCTCCTCAGGTCTAGGGATTTCACAGACGTACCTACCCAACCCAGATCCAAATCGGAAGATTAACACGTCCGAGTGTTAAACCCGCACCAGCTTAGGGATTTTATAGGAAGAATCACTTGATTCCTCTGAACCCTCACTATGTAGATCCCCACTCCAAGGATCGAGCGTTGCTCTGATACCTTTTGTCAGGCCCCGATAAGTAGTGAGACAAAGATGCAAGTAATTTGAGAATCGGATCGAGGAAAATAAATTGGGAAAACTATCAACTAGGTTCTAAGTTACGCTACCAATAGATAATATTTTTTTTGGGTATATTTCTTGCTTCCCATTCACGCAGACTTGGGTTATATACCCCCCAATTAGTTCATGGTTTGCATTAGGACAAATGTTGGCTCATCAGTTTGTAAATTCAAATTACAAATGCTTAATCACAAAATATGACCGCTATAGTGGCCCACAGTGCCATTCGAAAATGCTTCCAGCCATCAGATCTTCTTTATGTCTTCTCTCCTTGTATCCTAGCCGTTGTTCGCCTCGAGGTGAAGTCGTCGAATCGGTATCTGAAACATGGACTCTACTCTGAAGCCTTCTCCCCATTTCTTGCTAAAGCACTAGGCCTGACAAGGGCAGGGGAGGGAGGACGGTTGCTGGGGGAGGCAGCAGAGGATCTCGCAGAGGAGGTCGTCGTTCTCCAGCGATTGCGCGGGTGAGGTGGGGCTGTGAAAGTAGGCCATCTTGCCCTCCTCAGTCATGTCGAAAGTGAAGTCGAGGAGCCAGTGCGGAGTAGACAATGCCAAATGCCGCTAGGGACGGCACGTCACGGGGAATAGAATAGGGCACGGTACGATTAGACCTTAATAAATTATGATTAGACCTTAATAAATTATCTATCATGTTGGTCCACGTGTTTGTCATCTAATACAAGCACGACATGAAGAGGAATCAGACAATGCCAGAGTGGTCCAGCACGCTTAGCCAAACAAGCCACGGATAGTCTGTTGATTTTACTGCTAGTCTTATAGTAATTTTAGTACCAATCACAAGTAATTTTATTGCCAGTCGACACGTAAGTATTTTTACTAGCAGTCATAAATAATTTTATTGCCAATCGCATGTAATTTTATTGCCAAGTCATTCGTCTGACGCTTAGAAGAGTGTAGTAACTCTTAACGTAAGTAATTTTACTATCAACCATAAACAATTTTACTGTACTATCATAAGAGATTTATCATTTGTAATATATCGTACCACCGTGCCTCAGGTCAATACGGTTGGCGAGCTCATTTGCTCATTTGGCCAGGTCACGATGTCAAGCGAAGGAGGAAAATTTCATGTTGAGAGCCCAAAACCGGGCCCAAAGTTCAGCCCACGAGCCCAAACGGGATATAAGCATCTCACATCATGTCTCTACTCCCAAAACCAAAACATGTGACATGCCTCCCCTATCCGCGTGTTACTCTCGGAAAAAATGTCTCCTCCATCGAGACATGTTCAAACCTGCGCTGGCCTGTCCTGATGATCTAGGCCCGACCTTAGATACGAATACAAACAGAGGACAACGTTGCCTTGCTGACGACGCAGCCAGGCTTTGCTGGGATCTTGGAAACCGGTGGCACTGGCTTGCTTGAATCCGCAGCGATTCGCAGCAGCAAATTGCACTAGATGGCTCTCCCGGCAGTAGCAGCAGGAATTCAACATTCAAAGAACTTGTTCTCAAGTCATGCAGTTCAACATTCACAACATGATACAAATTCAACAGTCAGTAGCAGTAGCAGAAATTCAGCGTTGAAATCTTCCCACCTGATACAACATGGGACATAAGAAAACCATACCGAAAAGATGAAACAAATGAAAAATGCAAGCAAGATCAAGAGTGCATAAGATGCAATGTGGCACCAAGTCGTTAACTGACTGGTGAGCTTGCCTCAAATGTGCTTGTTCGGATCGGATGACATATAAAAGCAAAATGAACAACAAGGTACTAAACAACTGACAGCCACAACTGTAGCATTAATCGAAGCAAGTCAAAACTGTCCTCATGCCAGTCGACTAATGTCTACAGAAAATTAGACAATAGAGGGAAGGTAGCAAATTAGACAATTCATTCCTACAAGTCCACTTCACAATTGATCAGTACATGCCACAGACGGTCAATTTCAGCATGGACCGCAACACAGGCCACAGCACACAAAAAATGGAAGAACATACACCAATAAGTCATTTCTGCATCTTGGCAACCGGAACACGACTCTAGATACCTGCGGAACAATCAACCTCATCAGTTAAACCAATTTGTACTACTCATTGATGCAAAAACAATTAAAATTGTATCGCACAATTTTCTATGGTTCAAAAAGTAAACATCAACTTCACCACTGTGGAGCTTATACCAAAATCTCCAAAGTTGAATCATCTCAGCATTGTTAGACAAAACCAACATTAGAAATGGAGAACCACCATGGAAGAACAGTTAATTTGTACGGGCAACAACCATGGAAGAGCAGTCAATTTGTATTGGTATACCTTCAACTTCCATTGTTGACATGTTCTCAAGTTTTTGGTTATATCTGATCTCAGTAGCAGCTAGCTACTAAAAGATTGGTGACTCAATGCCTCCATCAGTGGCAAATACTGAACTGCCTAGCATATTAATTCTCTCTATGGATACTTCATCATCTTATTAATTGATACTTCCTTTGGTCCCAGATAGACACTTTTTTTACTTTGCACGTTATTAAAATGTCAGTAAAAATGACGGAAGTATGATACGATGAAAGCATTTTTTTAGACGAATCTAGTCATGTCATTTTGATCATGTCGCCAACAGAATTCTTAAACATCTATTATCGGCCAAAATTGAAAAATAAAGAAATTAAACTGCACACGGATCATAGCAACATCTAGTTTGGACAGAAAGGGCTATGTTATAAAGCTAATGGAAATTATACTATAGTTGGCTAATGGCTAATTACAGATGCAAGTTAGACAGAAAGAGAAAGATATGCTGAGAAAATACTTAAGTAAACCACCTAGCTCTAGAATAATTGCACATAAAACTACAGTAATTCAAAGCATTATAAACACTAAATATGGACAAGCTCCTCAAGTACTGTGCCAATCACTAATTAGCAGGTATCATAACGATCCAAAATGGGCAGCAGTGTGAAACGGCACAGCTATAAGCCTGTATAAACAAAGGAGTGTTTCAAGCCAAAAGCTCAGGTATTGTTAGTAATCAATTACTTCTGCAAAATAGCGGACAAGTTAAAAATCACAACAGGACTTAATACATCCATAAGCACACAGAAAAGCAATCAAAGCCAATGTTGCAACCGGTAATGTAAAGCAGTTAAACAATCCACACAGGAAAGTATTTCATTCTGCTACTACATAGGCATGGCAGCACTCTAGTCCCATCTATGTGCGGGCACAAAAATATGCACAAATAGGGAAAGGGGAAGGGTCCTAAGTCATCAGCCATCCGAGCCTTTGAGCAGCTACAGGGAGAAAAGCCTGCGCTAGCAGAAGGAAGCGGGGGAGTACAGAGGAGGCACACTGGCAGCAAGGCAGTTGGACAAAGTATATCCAGGAGGATAGAGGGGGTAGAATCTCAGTTGATACAAGAGGAGGAGGGTGAAGGCAGACCATGACGAAGGGAATGGAAAGCTGCTGAGCAAGGGATGAGGAAGCAGGGCTTGGAGAAAAGAGCCAGGAGGCAGCTTGTCAATATAGCATGATGGGAGGTAGGCAGCAGCTGAGCAAAGGGATTATGGAGTCCTCCCTTCAATGGTATTTGAGAAATAATAGAAAAGGGACAATCAATAATCTTTGTTTTAAAAAAGGAAGAAGTCCACTTTACCCCCCTCAAATTATGCCCCTAGTCCGATTTACACCCTCAAGTACAAAACCGTTTACTTTCCACCGCCAACTAGCAAAACCAGTGCAAATTGCCCCCTTCACCCACAACCACCCCGGTTTTAACTGAGTTGGCATCTACATGTTCAAGTTTTGATGGTATGACATCTGCGTGTGCACGTATAGCTGAATCACCAGATAACTAAAGTGGATGGGATCACAGGTCAGCCCCTAAAGGGCCTTCTTCCTCATTTCAAAATATATAGAGAGAGGATTTGGGGTCGGCGGCGGCCATGGATGGCGGCGACTGTGACTCTAGTGAACAGGGGCTTGACAAGGTGGCGAAGCGGCTCTGGGAGAAAAAGTGGCGGTGGAGTTGTTGCTAGCCTAGAGGAAGAAGAGGCGAGGGAGTTGAAGTAGGGGGAAATAGCAGAGCTCAATTTGGACCTTAGCCCGCAACATCGTAGCTGAGTCTTGGGCCGCCGTAATCACCTCCCGTAGCGCTGCATCCTCCTCTCCACCTCCACATGCACCAGCCCCATTGTCCCCTCCTTATCCCCTCCATCGGGCTGCCTCTGTTTGCCCACTAGATCTAGATCCAGGCGCATTGGTTGCCGGGCCGTCTGCTTTGCCTTCTCCACTTGTTGACAGAGAGGCCAAGGTCATCGATTGCCGATTCATCTCCTCTACCTGTTGGATCCAAATCGGGGCACGCTGGTTGCGGAGCCGCCGCTTCTGCCCACCAAAGGGAGAGGAAAAGAAGAGGAAGATGGAGGGATGAGGGAGAACGGGAGAGAAGAGGAGCAGCAGTAGCAATCGACGGTTGTGACCTTGGGGCACTCGTGTAGCAACGGTCGGCTCACCGACGATTGAGCTCAGGCTAGCCGACTTTTGGCAAGGAGAAGAAAGAGAACAAGAGAAGGAAGATGCTGACTGTGATGCCACATCAACATAAAACCTAGCCATGTGGCCAAAACTACCAATGAAATCAGCTCTGGGGGCAATTTGCACTACTTTTGCTAGTTGGGGGATGGAAAGTGAACTGTTTTGTAGTTGAGTGTGTAAATTGGACTCGGGGCATAAGTTGAGAGGTGTAAAGTGGACTTCTTCCTTTAAAAAAGAACAGTTCAGATCTCTCAGCTTACATTAAGAAGATAATCTTACATTACCTATTCAACCAATACATCACATAGCATATCTAACCAGATAATCATCTTATGTATTGTGCAACAGTTCACCTCCATCATGTCCACCACTAATGCCCGTGCATACGAGCATAAGAAGTCAAACAACCAATGACATTCCAACAAAAAGCCAAATGGGTATGCAAAGGCAGCAGTGAGATATTAGATAAACCCACAGCTGTACTTTGAGAAAAATAACTCACTTTAGATACAACAATAGGTTGTAAAAATGCAAAAAATATTCCTCAAAACAGCATAATTATCTATCTCATAGTGAAGAACATGCAAACTCAGACTATTTAGAACATCAAAAAGATGTTATTCATAATTATTCTTAAAACTCCGCCTATGTAGTTTTCTACATAGTCTATCCCAAGCCAGGAAAAAGAAGGGTTGTGTTAGCCTCTATGAGCCAACATAAAATTAAGTCACCTTTTCATAGAATGAAACCCAAAATAGATAATTCGCTAGGGCGTAACCCTCTTAGCGATGTGCCATATCGGAATCCGGGTGTAGTGATAAATGAGTAAGGGCCAGAACGTCACTCCCTTAGTGACGTGCTACGCCGGAGCTTGGATGTAGTGGAAAATGTGCAAGAGTCTTCGCACTTGACATGTGAGGGGCAAGAGAACTAGCCAAGGAGAGTAGAATCCGTCTGGGTAGTTGGAATGTAAGGTCCTTAATAGGTAAGTTAAGAGAGTTAGTGGATACAACGATTAGGAAACATGTAAATATCTTATGTGTTCAAGAGATTAAATGGATGGATCAGAAGGCGAAGGAGGTGGAGGATACTAGCTTCAAGGGTAGGACTTCCCTATTAAGATAGGACTATATCAAGAGTTAGCGTTGAGACTATATATTTTTTGCCCTAGTGATGGACGAGGTCACGCGGGACATACAAGAATATATCTCTTTGTATATGCTTTTCGCTGGTGATGTAATGCTTTGACGAAAGTAGGATAGGTATCGATATGAATCTGGAGTTATGGAGGACGATATTAGAATCGAAGGGTTTTAGACTTAGTAGAACTAAAACTGAGTATAGGGTCTGTTCATATTGACTTTTGACTTTGGTTTATGAATAGTAACAGTTTGTACAGAGAGAAAAACACTCGTGTGCGATTTTGGTCGATATAAATAAAGTCACTACAGTGTGTACTATAATCTACTAGTAGACTCTGCCTTGAAAAGACATTCCGTTTGAAAGCTAGATATTGTAGAAAAGCCATTTACTACAGAAAAGCAGCTTTTAGAAGCCGACACAAACAAGGCTATGAGGTGTGATTTCAGGGGTGCCAGGGCAAATGATGGAGATGTTAGTCTGGACAAGTAAGTAGTGTCTAGGAAGGAGACTTTTAAATATTTGGGATCGATACTACAGTGGGACAGCGAGATTGATGAAGGCATGAGCCACAGGATAAGAGCGGGGTTAGTGAAATGGTGTTAAGCATCGGATGTCCTGTGTGATAAAAAATTCCTCAAAAGTTAAAAGGTAAGTTCTATAGGACAACGATCAGATCTGCGATGCTATATGGGATGAAATGATGGGCGACTAAAAGACAACATATACAAAAGGTGAGTGTAGCAGAGATGAGGATGCTACGGTAGATCTATGGTCACACAAGACGTGATCGAATCCGCAATGATGATATACATGATGGGGTGGGGGTAACACTAATTGAAGAGAAGTTTGTCCAACATCGCTTGAGATGGTTTAGACATCTCCAACGGAGACCTTCTGAGACTTCGGTGTGTAGTGGAATTTTAAGACATATCAAAATGTAAGGAAAAGCAAAGGTTGACCAAGACCAGTGTGGGAGAAAACAGTTAAAAGAAACTTGATTGTTTGGAATGTATCCAAAGAATTAGCTTTGGATAAAAGCGCATAGAAGTTAGTGATCCACGTATCGAAACCATAAGGAGAAGGTTTACGGGGTGGTGGTTTAGGCTCTCGTTCAGATGGCATGAGGTAGAGCTTAGAGTTTTAGCTTTGTAGGTTTTATTACAAGGCTCTTATTTCTTTGACCTTGAGCAGGTTTCATTCCTAACTTACCCCAACTTATTTAGAACAAAAGCTTTTGTTGTTGTTGTATTTATAATTATTCTTAAGCTCATTCCACATCATCTCAAGTTGACAAAATAAAATATATTCAAACTAATAAACTCTAGCAACAAAAGTGATCATGGGCTTCATGGCTATTCACATTTGAATAAATTCAGCCCGAAAAGATAAAATAAACTTAATCTATTTATTCTCTGGTACAAAAGGAGTAAAGGACTCACAGCTTGCAGCAGGACACTTCAACTAGTGATAACAATGAGCTATTATTTCATAAATATCAAACCAAGTCATTATTGTGGATTTAAGATTATTGGGAAGATTAATAGAGATAAAGGTATTGAATGAACGAATGTAAATAGCTTTAAGCTTCCAAATGTGCCAATTGAGCTACCCACCTGACATTTCAGTTACTTCAAGCTTAGTTTTCCATGTACTTGTCTTCAATTTCCAACTGTTATGTATCACACGTTGAAAAAAGCTGCACTACAGCTATGCGCATACAAATAGTACCGTAATACAATTCTTGCATACCGCAATAGACAGGCAACAATGAAATTTAGATCTATTATAATTAAAAGAATTTGCCAGTCTTCGTATTCAAGGTTTTAATCTATGGGCGTTCATAGCATAAACTCATAAAATCAGTTTGCTACCTCTAACTTGAACTGCATAGTTCAATCATAACAATAATATCAGAAACAGCATCACTATATGTTCAAGAGTTCATCAAGTAGGCAAAAGAACAATTGATATGACCTTATTTTAAATTGTTACTTCTAACACTCAGTGATGTGAAAGGCATTCCACAAACCAATTATTGAAAATAACCTGGTTTTGTTATACCTGCAATGTGCATGCTATTACCTGCAGTATAGACACTCTCGAATGGATGAAAGACAGTGAAGAACATGGTTTCGAATAGGTTCTTGAACTGCATTGACTCAAGCTGGACCATGAAGACACCTATAACTGTCCATAGGAACACCACATTATTGTCCTCAGCAAACCCCAGTATCCTTAGGGGCACTCTTTCCTCCTCTGAACTCAGCGAAAGAAGCTTTTCCAGTTCAATAGTTTTTCCCAGCACCCATGTAGCAACACCATCACAATCGGTCTTCCTCTTCCATAATTGGGCGCAGAAGTCTGACAAAAAGAAGACGCCGAGCCCACCACCCTCAGCCGGCATAACCCAGAACCGGCGTTGGCCGACGGCATACATATTCAGTGGCACCTCAATCACAGCTAGGCTTTGCCTATCCAAATCAAACTCCAGGATGCCAGGCGAATACCCAACAAGCAACCAGTAAAGGGAATCCCCAACCAGGGTACTGGGAATGCTCATAGAAACCACGGTGGGAATGGTCACAGAAACCTTGGGTGGAAGCGGTGTTGAGATGAGATTGCCCCACAATCCGGTCTCCGATGAGTAAACGTAAACGAACGCTCGTGTATGTTGTTTGTCGGTGCCCAGCAAGACCACCTGGAAGAGGATCGAATGGCAACCACCGTGGACGTCGCCGGCAGCGCGAAGCACCGCCCCGTTCCATATCCTGCTCTCCCTGATATCGAACCCCTGGGGAAAGGCTACGCGGCGCTGGTCGCCGGTGACGGGGTCCCACACCAGGACCTGGTGCCGTGTCGGGTTGAATATAAGGACGAGGCCATGGCGGCAGCCGAGGATCCGGCAGTGATCGCCGTCGTCGAGCTGCAAGGAGAAGCGCCCGCGTGGGATACGGTCAGGGGGCTCCAGAGTAGGGGTGAAGGAGGGTGTGCGCCATTCGTTGGTGAAGAAGCCGAGGACGGGAGGTCTCCGGTGGTGGGCGCGGAAGCGGCGGAGGAAGCCGGGGTCGGAGACGAGGCGGCGCCAGCGTTTGCAGACGAGGGAGGCGCGGGGGAGGGAGGACGGCTGTGGGGGGAAACGGAGGAGGATCTCGGAGAGGAGGTCGTCGTCCTCTTCTGGGGGCGCCACCGCCGGCGAGTTGGGGCGGCGGCGGCGGGTCATCTTCGCCTCCTCATGCATTTCGGGTCGAGTCAGAGGCTTCTCGAGCAAGGGCCACGATGTGAAGTGCAGTACAGGGCCTCTTTTTTTTTTTTTTGAGAGAGAGAGAACGAAGAACTGCAAAGCCGGAGTCGTGCTCGGTACCTTAAAAAAATGCTAAGGTTCGCCTTCTCTAGGTTTTTTTAAATTGGTTTATCCAAATATTATTTTAAAATAATTTATCTGTATTTCATTTTGTTTATATAAATACTCATATTAAAACCAAAAGTCATAAGTCATAGCAAAAAAATCATCTTAATTAGATATGTGCCATTGGTCGTAAGACATATCGCTGGAAAGCATGTTCTTCGGATACACCTTTTTAATTTTTATAGGGTGTAGCCTTGACTTGACGTGGTTTCTAAAGCTGAACTTTGATCGCTAATATTATATAATCGACGGTTGGCTATCATAGGGGTGAATGAGAGCATACTTTTCCCTTAAGTATTCTAAGATTCTTTACTCTGATAGCTATGTAGAACTACTAAATTCAAAGACCAAATAAGCTTAGGGAAAAGCTCCCGAGCAATTAACTCAATTGAGCCAAGAGCTCCATAGTCGATCTGACCACACTCATAGGGGTTGGTCTGACCACGAGATATATGGTGGTCTGATCGCACTTCGAGACAGAGCAAGAATTTGAACACAACGAACCTAAGAGACTCGAAACCAAAAACCAAAATAAAGCAGCTTTTCTTAAGATTCATGAAGTTCTTTCACTCCTATAGCTATAAGGAGATATGAAAATCAAAACCCAATCAACCACAAGAAAATCACCAAGAAAAATCAAGCAAAACAAAACATTGATGAGTAAGGGCGGTTTGACCTCCATGTAATGGACGGATTGACTACTCAGGGGTTGTCTGACCTCTCTTCTAGGTGGTTTGACATCTCACTCAGCACAAAACAGAAAATTAGCACAATTGTACAAATTCAAAAGGGGCTAACATTCAAACAACAACTCCCAATTTCATGAAACTTAAAACATAGCTTCCTTAGTACCTTAGAACCTATTCCACAATAATCCAATGGATCATTGCAAAAGTTTCAACATTTATCTATTTTAAGGAAGATTACACTAAAATCAAGCCAAAAATGAATCTGAAGCTAAAGGGCTCATTCTTTTCGGTTGTGGCTTATGGCTTTTGAATTCTAGCTATTTACGAGAAAGAGAGTACACACACAGAGAGAGAGAGAGATTGTCCAATGCAATTTTAGCCAGTATAGCTGAAGTCGGTACAATATCTATTACAATTAATTTGTAGAGCCCGTCTTGAAAAGACACTCCGTTTGAAAGCTAGTTACTGTAACATAACTCATAAGCCTAAAAGAACAGGGCTCAAAAGTTTGCTCGTGGGCTAAGGATGGTCAAGATAATATTGGATCAACTCTCATATGTCCAAGCAAGCTAAAACACAACAAAACTCCAAGTCAAATTACCTAAAACAAAAGTTTTCAAGAAATTATTCCTTCCAAGACAAAACCCGGCAAACTGAAGGCAATATTTAGTAACTTGCTATTGGGGTGCCTATATAGATGAGATCTAGCCTCCAAAAGGTTCTCTCTCTTATACATCCTTGGCAAGCAGCAACATCTAAGAAAGGAGAGAAACCAAGCAAAACAATATGCAAATTAAAAACACAACATGAGAAACAAGAGCGTGAACATTTGGATGAAATTGGAATCTCTATTTCACTTGAGATGAAGGATTATAACCACTCCACACTCGGAGGACAGAGCTTACTCAAGAGCATACACAACTCATGATTTCATAAGTTGTAAGCTTACCCTCTCTCCTATTCATGATCACATGATTCAAGAGACCTAAGTCTATGCATAACCTCTCCATCTCTTTTATAGAGGAGGCATACCTCATCAATTCTCTAACCCTATGTCTGAACCACTTAGTGGATCCTCTCCACTTATACATTGGCTAACTTGATAACTCAACAACATAATGGGTTTCTCAACTCCGATAGCTATGGTAGCTATGAAATTGAAAAGGAACGAGCGCTAACAAGATTAAGACAACTGAGCTCAAAACAATGTCACGGCAGAACGAAGCTCAATGCATTGTCTCGGCAAGCAGACATCGAAATCGGTTGCCACGGCAAAGCAAATCATCTACCACGGTAGGGAAAACACAGATTTTGCCACCGAGAGGAAATAAAGAGGTATCAAAAGTCGCGCTAAGGCTGAAAAATATAGTGGCTAAAGGGAGTCTTTGTCGCTACAAACAACAAGAATCGCACTAAAATAAAACCGCAAGCACAACTAAAAGGAAGGGAAAACAAAGTCGCACAAGGATCTTTTAGGACAAATGCTCACAAGAAGCATACTGATCAAGAAAGAGAAGGCATCCACCGCAGCGAGTGCACTCAAAAGATGATTAGGGCAGCAGACCAAAAGAAACAAAGAAACATGATTTTTACTGCTGCCCAAGAACTATTTTTGCTGCCGAGTGATGAAAGAGACACGGAAGTTGTATGGGCCGATTTAGCCAAACAAACAAACTGCAGCAAAGACCAAAAGAGAAACTGAAAGGCAAAGGTAACAAAACGCCGAGAGACGACTTCTGATCGCCAAAAGTACTAGCCAAAAGAAACAAGATCGATTAAAAGCATCTTCCCAAGAAAAATTGCTGGGCGTGAGGTAGTGTGCTTCTGAACAAATCAAAGATTGTGAGCACATACCGGCGAACACCCATGATCATAGAAGTTACAACTCGCACTCAAAGACCGCCAACACCATGAATCGAAATCGCAGATCAAAACAACCTCACAAAGAGAAAGTTTCAAAGAAGAAATACAAGGCTGTTTGATCGGTGGTAGAGAAATACAAGAATCGGCAAAAATGAAATCAAGTCTTGCTACCGCCGACGGTTGAAGCATATGAGTTCAATTTAATTTCGAGAGCATACCGCATGACCAAGCAAGAAGGTATTCTCTTAAGACAAGAACAAAATGATCTTGCTAAAGGAAGCTAGAAAAGAGCAACAACAAGCTAGACTACTTGAACAGGAACTCAAATCAAAAGACAAGAAACATAGAACAGAATGCAGAAAATGAAACCATTGCTTCTCACAAAATGTTCCAATAGATTCAAAGAGAGAAATGATTACAGTGGATTACACTCTCACACTAAGTCCCCATACATGCTTGCAAAATAAGAACTCACACATACACTCTCTCTTAATCCTCAAAAACACCAAGAGCTCTTCATGCTTTTTGGGAGGAACACACACAAAATAGAGAGCAAATACACAAAAACCCTCAAGGGGCATGCAGCCCCTAACACCTATTTATAGCCCTTGGCTAACGGGTCTCCAACCCGTTACGGCTAAACCCTAACGGAGTCGTCTCCCGCCAGTGCGACCTTGCGAATTACCGATTCGCCTCCCGCACCTTCCGGAAGCTTCACGCTCCTTGTCGTGTACGCCTCGCAACCACATCGAATCTCCGCCGCCTTCGGTTTTACACTTAACTCAGCACCTGAGCCCGCTTTTCAAAGCAATATTCATCATGAAGCTCCAATGACCCACTCCACACTCTTGTCCTCCAACTGTTTGAAACCACTTAGGCCAATACCGTGGTTTTTCAAACTGCCACTTCTTCAATATGGGCAAATGTCCAAATTGCCCCTCTACCAACCTTTCCCAAGATTGAGGAGGCTGATTAGGGGGTGAATAGGCAGTTTTAAAATTATTTGGCTAAAACTAAGTTTATAATGCAGAAGGTAAAACAATTTAGTTTTGCATAAGTAATGTCTAAATCAACTAAGTGACCGGCTCTACAAATTAAGCTAATCACCTCAAATCTACTAGGATTGCTCTTCCTCCACTCCGGTGATGGCGAGCACCACACCACTCACAACAAGCCAGGTCTTCTCACAAACATCTTGAGAAGATCACTGGACCACCACACTTCTAAATCTATCTAGGAGTTGGCAATCTTCAAGGGTAACAAGTCAGAGATGTTTGCATGAACAAATCAAGAATTGCATCCTAAGGACACGAGGTCCACCACTAAGGGCAATACATGTACAAGGTTATGCCTCTTCTAAACTCACTAAGTGCAACACATGCACAAAAGGGAGAGAGGACTTGCTCTTAGCTCAAGGAATGAAAGAATAGCACTAGCCACACTTTTCCAACTGGCCACAAGAAGGTATATATACCCCATATAAAGAAACTAGACATTGGAGCAAGGAACTAGCAAGAAATAGCCCGAAGCCTGGTACTACCACCAACTAATGGCTAGTACTACCGCGGCCTTCCCAATAGCTAGAAAACTAGCCGTTACTCGACCTACCAGTCAGACATCCCACATAGGGACTGTTTTGACCGCTAGGTCTAGTCAAAACACAAAAATACCAGTCTGATTGCCAGGTGAAGACTTAAGAAAACATGCCTCTGGAAAAATGCAACACCATCAAAAAATTGGTCAGACCGAATTGACCGGTCTAAACACCACATGAACCCTGGTAAGACCAATAGAGTGATTAGACCGCCATCTATTCTCTGGTCAGACCGCCACCTCAAGGCTGGTCTGACCACCAGCACGGAGTGGACCCCTTTGGTAGTCAGTTTAACCTCCAGCTGGTCTGACCACACACATGATGCTGGATGGACCGGTTTTCCTGGGCAAGTACATACTGATCACTGCAAACACCTTAAGCAATTTGCAACACAAATTTGCAATTTTAGTACCAAGCTTCCAAGGTTAAAACGTGATTCTCACCAAGTTGTGGAACAAATCTACCAACTTTTAGAGTCACACCACAAGAATAAATGACATGGACTTGAATCGATAGCAAATCACCTTTCAAACTCAAGTAGCATGTAATAATGGTTTTTGCATGAGCTTCAATCATTTGAGAGCCACATTCAAAAATGTTAGCATCATGCCTCAAGGAGAAGAAAAACATGGACCTCAACAATTTGTAAAACTCATTCATAAATTTTAAGTCACACGACACAAAGAACTTATGCATAAATAACAACTATTTTCAAAACACATTAAAAAATATTAGCATCATGCTATGAAGAGAGCTAGAGCAAGTAAAAGAGCTATCAAGATATGATACGTTCAAACCACTAGTCATGACTCCTCTTAATATTACAGCAACCTATACTAGCAACCCGGTCATTTAACCAAACACCAAGACCAGTAAAAGACTGAGAACATATCCTTAGTCTTAGCTAGTCATATCTTTGCCTTGCACATGCTTTGTAGCTTTAATGATGCACATCTTAACTTCAAGTTCGTGTCTTTGACTTTACTCATCAACGCATGATACCTTTGCTTGACTTGAAGACAATCAACCATGTGAAATCCTTCTCAAATCATCCATCACCGTGGGACACATCCTATTCATCCATCTTAATGGAAATATTAGTCCCACAATTTGATTGTCAATAATTACTAAAATGTGTCATTAACTCATAATGACAGTTCTAGATTATTCAAATCCCTCTTTTTGGTAATTGATGAAACTACTCAAGAAGTAATGAAGTGCAAATTAATTTTTCGAGTATACACCTTGTATGCAACAAATGTATACTCTAGGATAAGCTTTGGAAGCATTAAATTCAATCTATTGAGCACAAGATGAATTTTGAAGTTAATGCTAGGCAAAGAAACAATATATAGAGAAAGCTACCCCTAAATATATGCATAAGGATTTGAAGAAAGTTCATGCACATGTGTGTGAATTTTGTAAATTTTGATGGAGTTTTATCTACATTTTGGAACCGAGGAAGCATGTTAACAAAATCAATAATAATCATAATAATGTAAACATACGTGCATCTATATGAGAAGGATCCAAATGAACACAATTTTGGACAAAGATTACAAGATAAACCATGAAGGTCCAAATAGAAGCATAAGTATTCATGAATTATCCAAAACAATCAACTCTATACAAGGTTCAAATAAGCTTACAATAACAAAGATACAAGATTCCATAAGTTATCCTTACAAAAGGTCTATTGGCGTACAATAATACCATAATAGTAGAGATAGATTCCAATTTCCATTTTTCACTCTTCTTGCACTTCCAATCTTCTCCTTTTTCTACTCTCCTTCTCCCCCTTTCACATCAAAAACAAAAAAAGGAAGGTTTAACTAACAAGATATCATTGGAAAGGACGAGGAGGGCTAAACCACTCAGAGGAATACTCACATAGAGAAGGAGAGCCAAAGAAGGAGCCACCATGTGTATCATGACAATGATGATATACTGGAGGAGGATTATCTCTCTCAACACAACTTAGCATGTTCTGGCAATCAATCACCTCACGTTCTACTACTTCAAGCATTGAATTCCATTTAGCTTAAGTGACAAGTGCCCATGTCGATTTCTTTCCATATTCTCTATATGAGAATCAACTCTAGCAAGCACGGTGGCACTACTACAGAAAGCCTAATACTGGACGCCAAATCATAGACGGTTTGACAAAATCGTCTGTGACCGACACTAACACAGACGGTTTTAATTTGGACACCGTCTGTGGTGATGGCGTCGGAGAAAACGAGTATCACAAACGGTTCTTATCGATGAACCGTCTGTGATATTCCAGTATCACATACGGTTTTTATTAAAACCGCTCGTGATAAGTCGATTATCACGACGGATCGTATTAAAACCATCGTGATAAGTGATAATCTGGAATTATCACGGATGGTTTTTTATTAAAAACGTCTATGATAAGCTAATTATCACAGACGGTTCGTATTAAAAACCGTTTGTGATAAGTTTTCCGCCTTGCAATTCTCCAAAATTTCATAATTTCCCACCTGAGTCTAAGTAGGATTCAGTTTTGAGACACCTTTAGTAAAACGGGCATAACTTTTGCATACGGTGTCCGTTTTCGACGTTTTCATACTCGTTGGAAAGCTAACGACGAGTCCAATCCAAAGACAATGACCCGCTTGCACTAGTCACCCTCCAAGACCGTCAAAATTGTCTATCTTTGAACCTAAACCTGCATCACAAGTTTTTGGTGTCTGTTTTTGCCCTTTTTCTTGATCTTCCTTTCGAAATTTGGATTTTGTTTCAACTACAAAGTTGTAAATCTCGTCAAAACATTTCAAATGAGTATATATAAGCAATATAAAACTTTGCTATTTTATCTTTTCAGACTAGTCGTTTATATTGCATCGGTATATAAACTTTTGTGCTCTAATTCACAGACGGTTCTAGCTATAGAACCGTCTGTGATATTCATTCATCACAGATGGTTCTAGCTACCAACCGTCTGTGATAATCTGACCACTAGGCCCGTCGATCCTCCTCAACCCAATTCTAGCTAATAGAAATTCAGCAATCCTCACCCCACGGATCGTAGCTCCGCCTCTCCGTCCCCTATAAATAATCACTAGAACCCACCTCCTTCTCGCTCTCCTCCTTGCTATTCTCCTCCTCCTTGTTGTTCTTCTCCTCCTTAACCCATACCATAATAGCCCCACGAAGCAGATGATGCACAAGGTAGTGCTCAATCAACACCGACGATGGTGGGCGTTAAAGACATCCAGCTTGTGCGCAGCATCAGGGGCGAGAAGGCCTAGGCATCAAGGATCTTTGCTTTTCTCTGTTCTTGTTGTGTTAGCTAGATGGGCAACCTGTTTGTTGTTTTGGGATATTGTAATGGTAGGTTCTAATTTTAATAAAAATAAAATGTGTATTGTGTTTCATACTATATTTGCTTGTTTTCATTTCAATTAATTGATTTGCGAAATGGATTGAGATGTGAATTGGATATATACATGTACATGTTGATCTACTTGTTTCAGAGAGCATGGCTAGCATTTTCTAAGGCTAGCCAATAAACAAAAATAGATTTAGGGGTAGAATAGAATAGCACAGATGATTTTTATCTAAAAACCGTCTGTGATATATCAATATCACAGACAGTTTTTCACTAAAAACCATCTGTGATAGCTGATAATTACAGACGGTTTTTAGTTACAAACCGTCTGTGATATTTACACCACAGACGGTTTGAAAATCGTCTGTGATAACCTTCAATTATCACTGACCCATACATTCAGACGGTTCAGAAAACCGTCTGTGATGACGTTTTTGAACCGTCTGTAATAGGGTTTTCTGTAGTAGTGTGGAGAGATGGCCAAGGCTTTCGCGGACCTCATTCATAAAGGCATCATCAAAGAATTAACCATGGTGCTACTGTCGACGCTGCTATGGGAGTTCTTGCTATTGCCCTACATGCTCATGAGGCTATCCCTCATGCTCAGGATGACCGATATGTTGCTGTGGTGGCACTTGAGGAGGATGAGCATCTCTAGGACGATATTCTTTATGCTATATATTGCAAGGCACATCAAAATTAGTCTCATCTATGATGAGTTTCATTATATATGGAGCATAATAAATACTTTTTCCCTTATCTCCTTTTGATATTGCAATTTCTCAAATCATGAAATCTATATGTCAAAATGAGTATCATCCATTATATACTTTATGACATTCTAAGCTCTTCTGTGGATTTCATCAGTGTTTCCACTTCTTACAAAGAAACTAGCTCTCATGATCCTATTTATGATGATTAAAAGAGAGAGAAATCCTAACACTCTTTCATGCACAAATCTTTAGTTTGGATCATAGAATTCATCTACATGAGTAAGTGGTACATGATTTTTGAGATGTACCTTGATCCCTCGTGAAGCTCGAATGCCCAAGGAGTACTCAAACTCTTCCTTGGTTGGTTGAACCCTCATTGTCTCAGTCATCCAAGAAAGAAAGTCATACTTCAGGGACACATACATGTTGGCATTAAATTGTTTGAGAGCCTTTGCATGATAGTCACACTTCAAAGTTACAAATTATTCCAATGTACAAGTCGAAGAAGAGCATACACGCCACTGAAGAGAGGGTTTTTGTTCAAGAAGTCCCATGTGACAAATCTATGATTCACAAACTTCTTTGTTGCATACATCGTATGATAGACATCTTGTTGAAACAAGGTGTGAAAGAGATGTTTAGTGGCACCATGAAGAAGTTGGAATTGATTGGCATATCTCAGAGTGGCACAATCCTCATGACTCAGTTTAGAAATGTCAAGGTGAACAGCAGCTTGTTCTTCTTCAGAACTGGCATTTTCTTCTTTATTCTCATTGTCTTTCTCAACTTCCACTTCTTCAGAACTGGCATTTTCTTCTTTATTCTCATTGTCTTTCTCAACTTCCATTTTGGTTTCTTCTGCAGCCTCCTTGCCTTCATGGCATCTCAAATTGTGCTCAACAACATAGTCTCTTGATCATTGTGTTAAGGGTGAGATGATTTTTGTTGAGAGGATGAACTTCCTGGAGTTGGATGATAACTCGGATGAGGTCTAAAGAAGGAGGTAATTGCATTTTTGTGACCAGATTCCCTAGTCTTTGGCATTATTGTTGTCAATTAAAGGATACAAAGATTAATCAAGGATCATAAAATAGTATGCCATCGGACAGGAGCATGGTTACTAATTTTTGGAAAGATGATTTCCCACAAATCAGGAGAATGGGAATAAAGGAACATCACTTAACCATGTCTATTATAATCGCTCATCAAAGGTTTTCCACTGATTTGAAGGATTTTCATGGCATTTACCACAAACCCTAGAAATTTGAAAACTTTAAATGAGAGCAATGCAAGTAGAGGGAGAGATATTACTAGGTAGAATGAGAAAGAATAATGCTTTGAAGCTAAAAACTTGAAGATTCTTGGTCGGATTTGGGTGAAATCCCCACCTAGGGATCCATGGTATATTGAGAGAATGAGAGCTCTAGAAACAAATCCCTTTGGTGAAAATAGAGAGGAGATGGAGGAGAACTTGGAGATCTTTGGAGAGGAGAAATGCAAATGGGAGCAAATCTTGGTGGCTGGAGAAGAGGGATGTGGCTGGAGAGGCTTGAGGGGAGACACCATCTGAAAGCGACCAACTGATCGATCGATCTTGGGCTACCCGGTTGGACCGATGGAGCCAACCGGTCAGACTAGTGAAGACAAGAATTGTTGGCCTAGCAGGAAAAAGGTTGTACATGCTCTGGTTTTCATGCAATCAAAATTAATTAGTCCATGGAGCATTTCCATCTAAGATACCCCTGACAAAACATTTTGTAATTAGGTTTTATTTTTGTGAGAAACCTCATTCAAGAGGAAAATGTGATTTTCGAGAGAAATTAAAGAGGAACACATTTGAGAGAAAGATTCATGAAGATGCTAAGCTTAGATTCTAAACTGCAAAGGATATGAGCATTTCATAGTAAGTTGAGGTCAAAAGAGTATTACCGACAAATGACCCTTTTAGGTAAATGAATATGAGAGGAACCAAACTCTAAATGATGAATTTTTGGAGCTAATCCTTCAAGATGCATACCTGTTTTGTTTTAGGAGCCTCAACAACATCTTACTTGGAGAAGTGAAACTCAAGGTTTCAGCCATTAGACCTTTTGTTTTCATTTGAGCTTCTAAAGAGGAATGAAAACTGATCGATTGATCTTCAACAATTCAATTCTAAGAAACTTTGGCACAGAATATAAACTATAGAGGATCAAATATCATTGTTATGCCTTTCTCAAAATATGAACCCAATTGGAGATACAAAAATAATAAATTTGCTCAAAACCATGCAAGGTTCCGAATTTTCAGTATTTTGACAAAACAGAGAAAAGACATATCTTTTTCAAATCATGTTGGAAAGCACTAAATTTTGGCAAAAATCAACTTTTGACTCCTAAGAATATTTTCCAATAAGAATTTTCAAAAAAGAATTTTCCAATTATAAGATATGCCAATAAGCACTCTCTTTGCAACCTTTTTGCTAAAAGAGAGGAGGAAAAAAACCTTTCAAAAGTAGTTCAACTGCTCTGAGATTCTCCAAATTTTAATTTTGGACTATTTTGAGCATTTTCCAAAAAGGATTTTGAGAAAAAAATTCTTTCAAAAGATATGGCAAAACCCGCTTTGTATCCATGAGGATAGATTGATTTTTCGAAAACGGCTCAAAATCCAATCCAAATTGAAATTCACGAGTTTCTCACTTTATTGGCTTTATATGAGTTATAAATATTGTTTTAAGCTAAGATACACAAAGAAATCTATTTCAAATAGCTAAACTCATTATATGCAAGAATATGTCATTTAGGGTCAATACCAAGGTTTCGACGAACTTCAAATAAGTATACCTTTTAACGGTTGGTCTTTTGTGAAAGCTTTGAACTAGAGAAATATTTAAAGTGACTAACCATGTGAGTTTAGTATTTACAATTTTTTAAAAACTCAAAAGATTTTGATTTATAGAAACATGTCATTTAATCCAAAAACAAGATCATATAAGATCATTTTGATGCCAAATTTGCTATTTTGTTTCTAAACTAGAAATGTTTCCTCAAAAGGCTTTAAAATATTTGAAATATATATTTAAGAACTTTTATCTAGTTTTTAACAAATTTGAGCCTTTCAAACAAGATTTTTTCCGACCAAGTAGGCTCTTTTGAAAAAGCTAAACTTGCATATCATTAGTTGTTTCACTCCATGAATACCAAATGAAACAAATAAGAAACTCTTCCATTTCAATGGTATGTATTAATTTAAAATACCATTTTGAACCAAGATATAGAAAAGGATCCGGTCCAAGAGGCAAAACTCACATAGTGCAAGAATATGACCAATACAGGTCAAAGATGGTTTTTGGGTGAGTTTTAAAATCAATTTTCGATAGGTTGATCTTTTGAGAAAAATTTTAATACGAGAAATGTTAAGAATGACCAACTCTAGTAACTACTTCCAAAATCCTCTATAGGTAGTTTTATGGAAAATACAAATTTAAAACTAAAACAAGGTACTAATAACTATCTTTTGGGATTAAAAACTCATTTTCTTTTGACATTAGTTTTTACAATGCCAAAATCTTTGAAAAACATTTGCAAAGCTTTTATGTAGTTTTTGCAGTTAGTTCTTCATAATATTCCTAATAGTTATAAAACATTTTATTTTTGGCTAATTTGGCTCAATTTTCAAAATTAATATTATCACTTAATTAGTTTGGACACACTTGGGGATGTAATATACATGATTATGATTTAGCACTCCCTCTAAATATGCCACACCAAACTTGCTCAAGATTACAAATAAGGAAATTTCATACATGAGCTATAACACCATTTTGAAAAAGACTTTTATGCATGCAATCTACACATGGCAATGGCTAAATACTTCGATTTAGATGCTTGTTACTGTGATAGCATGGTTCATGATGTGAGATGATGATCCTCGTGCTTGGTTCCATATTTGCATATGGTGGAGTTCACCTTTTCATGAGGGAGTGAAGTTTCCAATGCATCTCCAAGCACCTATATGGTAATCAAGCACATTTTGGTACCCAACTCAATTGGATCATTGGATGTTAGTCACAACATATTTGAACACCCAAATGACCCTTGTAATAGTGTAGGACCGAAATGGCGACAGAGGGGGGGTGAATGTCGTTCTCTTGAAAATCGCCCCTGAGAATTCGACTCTGTTTTTCAAAACGATGCAAAACAAAGCAACTCACGAAAATTAAAATTAATCTTGCTGAAATTTAGAACGCATGCGACATCAAAAATTCAAGATAAATCGAGACCAACAAGAAAAATTCAACCGAAAACCGTTTGATCTGCATGCAAAATCGTCGAAGATCATCACAAGAAAAAAGGAAAAGTGAACATGCTTGATTGCATTCTTCCGATCACACAGAGAGAGAAAAAGAAATCACATTCGGTGGACTGAAATTAGAAATCTGCGCAGGAAGACGTGAAGCTGCATAAAAGCAGAGAACCAAACCTTCGCCCAAAAATAAACTTAAAGCACAAGGAGCATGTGGAAATGCAAAGGCTGCTAAAGAAGATGAAGAAGAACTGGTGCTTGTAGACTTGAGACAAACACTGAAATCATCGCTATACTTTGTGCAATCGGCCAAAGAAAAGAAAAGCGAAAATAAAAGCAAAGGAGCAGATCAGGCAGACTAAATGCAGACTTGGTTCACAAGGAAATCACTTTAGCCACACAGACAGAAAAGATAAAAAGAAAGGGAGCTTCAGTCGATCGAAAATCGAAACCTAAACAAAGAAGAAAAAGAGACAAGAAAGCAAAGAACTAGCAAAGACATCAAGTTTCTTGCTGCCCTTCCGATCAATGATTTTACAGATTGCCAACCATCCCCAAGAGGTGAAGAAACATATTAGAGGAGCTGTTCGGCAGGGACAAGAACATAGTATTTTTAACAAAAAAATCTTGGAGTAGAGGCTGCAACTAAAAGATTGTTCTCATTACTTTGATAGCCAAACTACCTTGGGAACATCTCCTAGTAAGAAAGAAAACTCCTGCTGCGTGTCACCTCATGACCGAAAACAGAATGGAGCAAGCAATAAACTGAGGACAACAAAGAACTCAAGAATAAAGGAGAGAAAACACCGGGAACAGAAGCATTCACAAAAGTCCCCATACGCATGGACATTAGAACAAGAGGAATGATTACAAGACTCTCAATCCACCCTTTCCCTCTCAATCCTCAAGAACACCAAGAGCCTCACATGCTTCTTGGGAGGAACACAACACACACAAAGATATGAATAAGCTCACAAGTGTCCTAAGGGGTATGCAGCCCTCACCTCTATTTATAGCCCTTGGCTAACGGGTCTCAACCCATTACGCCGCTAAACCCTAACGGAGCCGTCTCCGCTTGTGCACCTTGCGAAATTCCGTGCCGCCCTTTTCGCACCTTCCGGAAGCTTCCGCTCCTTGCCTCGCAGACGCTCCGCAACACGTCGAGTCCACGCCGCCTTCGACACCTCATGACCGTTCGACCTCGGCGCCACCGCGCCTAGTCCGTCCACGTGTCTCGCCACGACTCGCCTCTCGCCGCCCCGCACACGACAAGAAAACACGTCACATAGCACCGCCGATACATGAACGCGTAAATAGCATAAATAAAATCAAACCTGTCGCATCAAAAGAATATACATCCTAACCCATACGACTAAGTTTGACCAAAGTCCGACCGAGCCCGTTACACCATGCAACGTCTGGGTCCGAACAAACGACTCAAACTCGACTTTTGAAAACAGATATCAATTACTCATCACTCACAATGGGATGACCTCCACATGGTCTCTCAAATAGATTTTGGTGAACTATCAGATCTAGCAAATACATTGCCATTTTGATTCTTCCTAAGTAAATAATGTTCATAATAAAGAGATGGCTCAGGAGTGATACCTATGGGACAATTCTTACTAAAATGTCTCTTTTCCCTACAAGGTAGCAAGTTTGATGGTTTGTTCCAACCATTGTTTTTTTGTTTTGCTTGTTGCTGGTTTACCACTTTGTTGATGACACTTGCTTACCATCCATCTTTCTTGGGCACAACGAAGCATAGTGTCCTTTCTTATGGCAATTATAACAAGTTGAGTCTTTGATTCCTTTTGTGTCTTGATAACTTGATCATTGCTGGTTTGCCCTATTTTTTATGACTTTATCTTGTCATCTATATTGTTAGGACACTTTGAGGCAAAGTAACCCTTTTTGTTACAACCACAATTTCATGTGTCTTGCATTGTGCCTTATTTTGCTATTCCCTTTCTTCTCGGAGATGAAGCCAATACCACTCTTGTCATTTGACTTTCTTTGATTGCTCAAAAGCTTGTCAAGAGAGGTCTTCCCTTTGTAACTTCTCTCTAAGTTATTTTTGAATTTAGTGACTTGGGCTTTAGCCTTTCATTTTGCTCTACAAGGTTAGTATCGTAAGACATAGAGGAAGTAGGAGCACTAATTTTAGAGGAACAAGGTATGTCAAGCAAATCATCACAAGAGGTGGATGTACTAACCTCAGATGAAACGCTAGGGCTAGAAGCTACACATATCATATCATCTAGCAAATCACGTGTAATACCTATATCCACCGTGGACTTGGTAAGATCCTTGACAAGGAGAGTCTCATGAGCTTCCTCAAGCTTTTCATAAGAGTTCTTGAGAGAAAGAAATTATTTTTCCAAGAATTTGAATTTTGATTTCTCCTTTTCAAGGTACTTATTCAAGTATTTTAGCATATCCATCAACTCATCGTAGGTAGATTTATCATCATTATCTACCTTTCCATTACCTTTAGCCATAAAGCAATGATTTAACATGGAGGGATTTGTGGTTTATTCATTGTCGGAGCTGGAGATTGAGCATTCCTCTTCCGACATCTATTCTTATATACAATCCTTCATGGTTGAGGTGGACTTTTCATAATCATCTTAAAAGTTTATCCACATCTCATGATCGCTCTTGAGATTGCTTATGACATTGAACACATCTATACTCAAAGTATTAAATAAAGCATTAGTTGCTTTAGCGTTTAGATATGAGCATTCTTCTTCCTTAATAGTTGAAGCAAGAGAATCCTTTGGAGAAGAAAAGCCCCATCTATAATCCACCAAATTGTAGGGCTCATGGCCTTGAAATAACAAGACATGTTGATTTTCCAATTAGCATAACTTATGCCATCAAATAAAGATGTCTCAACGAGGTGTACTATATGACTAGTCACCATCCTTTCATTCTTTAGGCAGTGAAGCCTAATAAATGAGAGACTAAACCCTGATACCACTTATAAAATTGAGGAGGCTGACTAGGGGGGTAAATAGGCGATTTCAAAAATCCATTGGCTAAAACCAAGTTTATAATTGCATAAGCATAAAATAATTTGGTATGCAATCCTTTGGCTAAAATCAACTAAGTTTAACTAAGTGCACTAGCAATTTAATTCTAGTACAAGGTATGCAATCCTAGGTTGCCAAGCAAATAATTCAATTTCTATGAATATAGATTGCAAGAAGTAAATTAAACTCAAGGAAGCAAACCATAATTTGACACACAATGTATCATGGAGTTCGAAAACTTACCAGTTTCCCCTATCCACGTTGAGGGATGCCCAAACAAATTGGACTAGCTCCACGAATTAAGCCAATCACCTCAAATCCACTAGGGCTGCTTTTCCTCCTCTCCAGAGATGGCGAGTACCACACCACTCACAAGTTGGGCCTTCTCATAAGCTTCTTGAGAAGATCACCTGACCACCACGCTTCCAAAGTCATCTAGGAGTTGGTAACTTTCAAGAGTAATAAGTTGGAGACATTCGCTTGAACAAATCAAGAATCACAGCACAAGGAGACGAAGTCCTCCACCAAGTGCAACATATACACAAGGTTATGCCTCTCCTAAACTCAGTAGTGCAACACATGCATAAAGGGAGAGATGAGTTGCTCTTAGCTCAAGAAATAAAAGAATAGCACCAACCACACTTTTCCAACTGGCTACAAGGAGGTATATATACCTCACACAAAGAAACTAGCCGTTGGAGCAAGGAACTAGCAAGAAATAGCCCGAGACCCTATACTACTGCCAACTAATGGCTGGTACTACCTTGGCCTTCCCAATGGCTAGAAAACTAATCGTTACTCGAACTACCGGCCGACACCCCCTCAATAGGGACCGATCGACTACTAGGTCCAATGCACCACTAGGTGAAGACTCAAGAAAATATTCCTTGGGAAAAGTACTATGACACCCCAAATTGTTAATTTAATTTATTTGGATTTAATTAGTATTTCCCAGAATTGCAGCAATCAGTGAATACCGAATCTTCCTAAGGCTCCTTTCAAGAATACAGGAGAGATATACTATCACAGGCCTTGGGAAATAAGGAACACCTAGGTCGCACACGAGGCCTAGGGGTTTACGTATCTTGGAGGCACGGATTCTCGAATGACTCCGAGACATCTAGGAGTAAGAAGATATCCAAAGCCTATCGCAACGAATAAATAAAACAGGAGCTTCGTGTACAACTTGAGGAACAACTATCTGCCTCACTTCAAGAGAAGACTGCCTCACTTCGAGGAGAGATAGATTCATTGAGGGAAGAACTGAGACAAGTCCGCAACCAATCGCAACTCACCCCGTTAATGCGGTACCCAGTCCCCCTCAACATCGGAGTCGCTACGCATCCACGCCAATTACTGAACATAGCGATGCCCACTTACATATCGACGACATCCAGGTAATGTACCTCTTTAGAATGCTACATAGATAGATCTCCCTGGTGGACGCCTTAGCTCATCTTGTATCGTTATGTAGGAGCTCACGCCATGCATCCTCAGAGTTAAGCTTGTTGGCTGCATTCCGATTGATGTTGGGCGGGGGATAGTGTATCCATAGCTGTCAGGGACGCTGGTGCACGGTGTACAAGTAGAGACCGGTTTCATAAAGGTTTAGGTGGACATTATTAATGATGTTTTTAGGACCGTCCCTCTTGAGAAGCCCCCAAATGAAGAGATTACGACATTAGGGATGTCATCCACACATTCATCCAGTGGCCCGAGAGGGACATCGTCCTCGACTCGTCCGTGCTACGATCTCCACATCTAGTGGCCCAAGAGGGACATCATCCTGGACCTGTTACATCAGCTCCGGTGGCTCCACCTCCAGCTCTAGTTCTGAAGCCTGTTGCATTGGTTCCATAGAGACACTGCCAAAATGTATCATAAGCGATGCTCTAAGACCCAACCGAAGAAGATTAAGGCACGTCCCGAGTAATAGAAGTTCATTCTCGGAGTGTCGTTGGTCCCCGAGTCATAATTACCCCGGCTTGGTCTGGTTTGCAATATATTGCATACCTAGTACATGCAGAGGTCCAACATGAAGCTAAACCAGCATAGTGGATTCATTGTGAGATACACGGATGCACATTTCCTCCATGACTCGAGCTACTTCATCGTGACCTTCGAAGACTTATTCTTACTATTCAACCTCGACGAACTCGACGCCTCACTTCTACGATGCTGGACACTATAAGTGTATTGTACAATGAAGTTCTACATTCACGTCATACTGATAAATATCATTACTCCTTGCTTATGTATACATACATGATCCAACAAGTCCAGCGACGGCGACAATCGGTGAGTTTCCTCGACCCGCACTTGGTCTCTGAGTAATCCATCAACGAAAATGCATCCTTCGTCTAAGATTACATAACAAGCAGATTGATTGCTCACAGTGACAAGGAGTACATTATGGTACCCTTCAACTAAGGATAAATGCTTCACTAGTTGCCATACAAGTTTTATTTGTACTTTATATGCAACATGAACTTAGAATTAATCACTATGGCAACATACATGACTAGGTCTCACTGGATTCTGATTGTGATTGTACAAAAGTGGAGCAAAGTAATATACCTTGATTCCCTACTTAGGAGCAACTACGATTTCACTCATGTGAAATAAGCAATTGACAGGTAAACTCATTTCCTCCATACATAACTCTAATGTAATCTTTCTTTCATTTGCAATGGCCGAGGTTAATTTTTTTGGAATCACGTAGGTCGTTTAGAGCTTATGTTGCCTAGGGAGGGAGACATAAGGAATTTAGTGACACGCTGCGACACAGGACACAATTTCTGGTACCCGCAACAACACAATAATCCTATATCACACTTTGTTATAATGCCTTTAGAATTGACAATACCTATGTATGTAATTCTATTTTTGTAGTGCCACCAGCAGCTACAGGGCAACGTATGTGGAATCTACATTTGCCGCCATATGAAGGAAATCATGGACACTAAGACGAATGATCTGGAGGTTTGTCAGCCTTCTAATAATTATTATTTTCTGATTATATATATGTATATATATACACACATACTAATTAATGACTTAACATTTCTCCTAGCGACAACGTCTAGACTTCGACGAAAATGCATTTGATATTGGCAAACTTGTCGAAATTTGTGGAAACCTCTCACAATCTTGCTAGCAGAGGTCATAAACAAGACTGGAGAGTTCCACCCGGCAATAGTGATTGGATGTTGAAACATTAGATTCAATTGTAATCACTCAATTATAGTTAATCAAACAATTCATTCAATTTAATTCATTTGTGAGATCTCGTAACGATTGTCATTCTATATATGTGATCTGGTTGTGTTGTTTCATTTATTTGTGTGATTTATATAATGATTGTCATGTGCTATATATATGTGATCTTGCTTGTTTTCAGAGGGCATGACTAAAAGAGCAAATAAAATCGTTTTTGAAATAGCTATCACAGACGGTTCGGTGTTCGAAACCATCTGTTATATATATATATCCCAGACGATTTCAAATACCGAACTATCTGTGATATGGTGTATATCACAGATGGTTCGGAACACCGAACTGTCTGTGATATGAACTACATCACAAACGGTTAATAACAAAAACCGTCTGTGATAGTCAAGTATCACAAACGGTTTTTCTAAAAACTCGTCTATGTTGTAAGTTATCATAGACGTTGTGGGAGTCATCTGTGATAACCAGCTATTATCATTGACACATAAACGCATACGTTCAGAAACGGTCTGTGATGATAGTTTTGAACCGTCTGTAATAACATTATCTGTAGTAGTGGAGCCACCTAGTCTTGCTCGGACTTACTCGACTGCACGGACCTTAGGTCTCCCTCCTAGTCCCGGTCAATTGCCATTGACCACTAACATTCTCCAAACCACATGCATATCTAAAGACCAAGCAACCATCCAAAGCACAAGTTTCATGCACTTAACTCACGTTAGTCAAAACAATGCATCATGCAACTCAACTCAACCAACCCATGGCTCCTATGTCATGCACACACTCGAATCACTTAAAAACACCTCTCATGTTCTCTAGTCACAACAACCGGTCTGATCGCTCTCCGCATGAAAATCAGATTGCCCACGGGTCAAACTACCAACCATTGGCCGGTCAGACCGGCCCAAATCAACTCAACACTTTCTCGTATCAGGACATTAGTCTAACCATTCCATACATGCTGGTCAGACCAGACCCAACCTGACAACAACCCTGAACTTCAGTAAACACTCAAAATCAAACTCAAACTTCAACAACTCTTGCAAAACTAAGTCAAATACTCATCACAGATCATGGGATGATCTACACATGATCTTACAAATATCTTTTATGATATATTGTTAATAACTACATAATCATAATCATATGAAATTATACTCAATATAAGACTGTTTGGAATTTGTGCAGTCATGGTTTTAAAACATTGATCATTGACCTATGTTAAAGTATATAAATTGGTTACATGAGAAAAATGTTGTTGGATTTGTTCATGCAAAGTATTGTCATCATATATAACTTTTATTACTCTTACTAGTATAATATTGTGCAAAATCACAGTCAAAGTGCCAGGAGACCGTGAAAAGTCAAAATAGACTTACATTTAGGACGGATGGAGTACATTAAAATACAAAACTAACCGTACCACTTGTGTCACTAAACCTATGTATTGTTGATCTAATTGTTGGTCAAACATTATTAAGTTTGAATCTTGAAATATGTGGGCAATTCAAGATATCCCATATGGACAAAATTACCCTTGTCTTCTTCCTTTCTCCTCCACCCCCTCCATTCCCCAACTCTTCCATCCCTTCCTATGCCGCTGCCATTGTGCATGCCTCCCAGCCCCTGTAGACCTTGCCATTAGCTCACCTTGTATGCTTGACCTCACCGTTGCACCTCATGTTGCCCAATTTGCTGTAGCTACAAGGCTGGAGCGAGAAGATCCATTGAAAATGTTTGGTGATGAGTGGAGAGAGGGGGGAGGAAGAAGGGAGGAGGAAGAAAGAAAGGGTAATATGGTCTCAAATTGTTCATACAATGGCATGCTTCAAACAACGGCCACTTTGGAAAGGCATGTCGCAAGAAAAACATTGCAAATGCATATTTCAAAACCTGCAATTTTACATGACATGTTTCTAAATAACCCTTTAAAGCCCAAGTTCAAACATCTCAATTTTGAATTTGAAATTTCAAATCAGCTTCTTTTTTATGGTTGAAAGTTCCATCTTTTAGAGAAAGTTTCCATTTTCCAATAGAAACTTCTTTAGTTGAAAGTTTTGAGCATCCAATTGGGATTTCCAAATTTCAGTCAAATAATTCCATAAAACAAAGGAAAGCATATGACAGTCCACATTTTAGACATTCCAAAAAATACATTACCTTTCTTTAAACTTCTTCAGAAACATGGAAGTTTTGAATGGACTAAATAAACCAATGACGCCACAAGTAGTCAGTGCAATACTAGTCATTTAATGTGACAATATCCAACGACCAGTATACTTTGTAAGTAAAGTCTTATATGGACCGAAAGAGCGATATCCAGGAATACAAATACTCTTGTATGACCTCTTTATAACTTCAAGTAAACTAAGGCATTACTTCTAGGCCCATAAAATTGTGGTGCCATCCGAATACCCTCTCGATTAAGTTCTCCAAAACAGGGAATCATGAGGACGTATAGCAAAAAGGCGATCAAACTTGGAGAGTTTGATCTCTATTTTATCTCACGAATAGCCGAGTCCTAGGCTTTAGTAAATTCATCCCCGAATAGATAAATCCTAAGCTTATCCATGGGCTCGAGTACAAGAACCATGAGCAGTGGACTATGTAATTCGACTAGTCTTTGATGATAAAAGGCTCAGTGGCTAGGGTAGTCATGATCTCTCCTACTGGGGAAAGCATCAAACATGCCATCCAATTAAATTTTCCGCAACAAATAATATGGTAGAGTACAAAGGCTTACTGACAGGTCTCCAAGCAGTTAAAGTGCTCGAAATTTGCAAATTACTAGTGAAGGGCGATTCTCAATTAGTGGCGATTCAAATAGGGAAAGAATATCAATGCTTGAGTAACGTGAAGTCATCTTATCTTTTGGAAGTTAGGAAATTAGAGAAACGTTTCTTTGCTTTCAAAGTCCAGCACAACCCTAGAAAGAAAACTTTCAAGCAGATCAGTTAGCACAGATAGCTTTCTCAATATCATCCGTCCCACTCGGAGTATTTCTAAGCAACTCGACACACCTTCGGTTGTCAGTGAGGTGCTTCTCTCATATCTGCACGCTCACGCCGCTTGGCAAGGGCTAGCTGTTGGGACTCTGGAATGTGGGGATTTCGCAGAAATTCGGTACGAATGTTAGAAGAATCAATACCATTTCTGTATGATTCTTACAAAAATTCCCGGTTCCAAATATGGGCACTATAGTTGGACGGTCCGGTGAATGATGAAAGCCAAACTAGAGCACGAGTGCCAATGCGATGTAGTTGCTCAAACGGTGATTGATTTTTGTAGAGAAACTCTAGCGAATATAAATAGCAAATCCCCTGGCATTTTGGTCAGGTCAACGTGGCTATGTACTTGCAAAATCTTGTTACCAGAATTGGCCAACCAAGTAAGGTATGTGATGCCACTGGCAAACATATACCAAAGGAACCCTCTATGTTTCTCCAATGGAACGAAAGCCTGCCATTCCAGTTGCATTAGGACGGTGGCGAGCATATTATTTATAGGGAAGTGCTAAAGAGTACATGAATGCTTTTTGGGATTAAGAGTACTCAGATTTTAGGGTGTTAGATCTCCATCCAACGGATCCCCATACCCTCCCCCTCTAAAAAAATGAATCTGGATCGTTAGATCTTCATCCAACGGATCTCCATACCATCCCATCCAAAAAAAATATGAGAACTCCAAATCTAAGGCGTTAATCTAAGTGTTCCTAATACTAAAAACCCATCGAGTCACTACTACAGAAAGCCTAATACTAGACGCCAAATCACAGACGGTTTTGTGAAACCGTCTGTGATGTATACTATTATAGACGGTTTTAATTAGATCTCCATCCAACGGATCCCCATACCCTCCCCCTCTAAAAAAATGATAGATCTCCATCCAACGGATCCCCATACACTCCCCTCTAAAATGAATCGGATCGTTAGATCTTCATCCAATGATCTCCATACCATCCCATCCAAAAAAAATATGAGTACTCCAAATCTAAGGCGTTAATCTAAGTGTTCCTAATACTAAAAACCCCTCGAGTCACTACTACAGAAAGCCTAATACTAGACGCCAAATCACAGACGGTTTTGTGAAACTGTCTGCATGATGTATACTATTATAGACGGTTTTAATTTGGAGGCCGTCGTGGTATTGTGGCGGAAAAAGGAGTATCATAGACGGTTCTTACCGGCTGAGCGATGCGTGATCTCGAATATCACGACGGTTTTATAATATAAACCGTCGTGGTATTCATTATCACGACGGTTTTTATTATAAAACCGCTCGTGATATCGAATATCACGACGGTTTTATTATAAAACCGTCGTGATATTTGAATATCACGACGGTTTTATTATAAAACCGCTCGTGATATTCTAGTATCACGACGGTTTTATAATAAAACCGTCTCGTGATAAGTTTCCGCCTTGCAATCTCTCAAAATTTCATATTTTTCCGCTTAAGTCCGAGTATGATTCGGTTTTGAGACACCTTCAAGAAACGGGCATAACTTTTGCATACGGTGTCCGTTTTCGACGTTTTTGTACTCGTTGGAAAACTAACGACGAGCCCGATCCAAAAATAACAACACGCTTGCGCTTGTTGCCCTCCAAGACCCCAAAATCGGCCATCTTTGGACCTAAACCTGCGCCATAAGTTTTAGTTTCTGTTTTGCCCTTTTCTTGGTCTTCTTTCGAATTTGGATTTTGCTTCAACCGAAAAGTTGTAGATCTCGTCGAAACCTTTCAAATGAGTATATATACGCCATATAAAACTTTGCTATTTTATCTTTTCAGACTAGTTGTTTATATTGCATCGGTATATAAAATTTTGTGCTCTAATTCACGACGGTTCTATATATCGAATCGTCTGTGATATTCATTCATCACGCACGGTTCTATATATAGAACCGTCGTGATATTCTCAGGCCCGCCGATCCTACTCGACCCAATCATAGCCAATAGAAATCGACCAATCCTCACCCCACGGATCGTAGCTCGCCTCCCTCCCTCCCTATAAATATAACCAAAACCCACCTCCTTGCTGGTCTCCTCTTCCTTGTTGTCCTCCTCCTTACTGTTCTCCCCCTCCTTGCTGGTCTCCTCTTCCTTGTTGTCCTCCTCCTTGTTGTTCTCTTCCTCCTTGCTATTCTCCTCCTCCTTGTTGTCCTCCTCCTTGCAGACGACGCATAAGTCTATGGGAGGCAAGACATCGCAGAAGCAACTAGCTCGTGCCAACCGTGCAAACACTCAATCAACGTCAACGATGGTGGGCGTCAAAGACATCCAGCTCATGCGTTGCATCAGGGGCGAGAAGGCATAGAGGATCTTTGCTTTTTCTCTTTTCTTGTTGTGTAACCTACTCGTTGTTTTGAGATATTGTAATGGTAGGCTCTAGTCTTAATAAAAATGGATGTTTTATGTTTGTGAAATGAATTGAGATGTGAATTGGATGTATACATGTACATGTTGATCTGCTTTTTTCAGAAGGCATGGCTAGCATTTCTTGAGGCTAGCCAATAAACAGAAATAGGTTTAGGAGTAGAAGAGAATATCACGCACGTTCTTAATTAAAACCGCTCGTGATTATAACTATCACTGACGGTTTTAGTTAAGAATCGTGTGATATTTGCACCATGCACGGTTCGAAAGCCGCCGTGATGATCTCATATTATTACTTACCCATAAATTCAGACGGTTCACAAAACCGTCTGTGATGACATTTTTGAACCGTCTGTGATGACCTTTTCTGTAGTAGTAAGTGCTCTCTAGACACTACAAGTGCTAAGGAGTACTTGATGCAGTATGACGTGCAGCTGCACAACTAAACTGGTTAGTGCTTTCACTAGAGAGTGGCATTATAATTTCTCAAGAGAAAAAAGAGTAGCATTATAATTGACGTTTAACCAATTCATAGATCCTTTGGATGCTATGAATATATGATCATCCATTGCCCCAGATAATTGGCCCATTGTTAGGTTTTGCGTCGGTTTTGGCAGGTATGTCTCACTCTCCAACGCCACCATTGTCGTTCCGATCAAATCAAGTGCATGATGATGGGCACCCAAGTTTTTTTCCCTTAAAGAAAAGAGCACTCGAATTCTCAATCCTTCGCTCATTTATCGAGTGGATCTCACCACTTCGAGTGTTCGATAGAGGCCCCACTGAAATGAAATTTTACTACAAAGTGGAAAAATTGGAACACAAGTTGCATGCTTTTATTTGACCTTTAATTTGTCAAACACTACGTCAAAAATAAATATTCGGTCATTTCAAAACGAAAATTATATGCCTAAAAGAAAAGGTTAAAAATACATGCATACGCCGTGCACAGCTAGTGCATTAGTGGAGCGTGTTAATTAGGATGTAGGAGGTAGGATACTCTTCGCTTAAGCTTTGAACATGGAGTGATCTATATCTTGAAATATATCTTCTTGAAACTTATCTTCTTGTACTTGATCTAAAGTCAATCTGTCTAACTTGGTTTTGGAGGAGCCCATGCATTCGGTTTCAATTCTCAAACGGCCGAAATGTGGGAGTTCGCTAGGACAGTACGTGCATTAGGACATTTTCAACCGGACATATCAGCTTTTGTTAGGCACTTTCAAAGTTTCAGTTTCGAAATGTAGGTCGACGTAGGCAAGCGAGCAGTTTTTTTAGACGATATATTGCTGATCATATCAGTTCTACTTCTATGTAATGTTTCAGGTAAACGATTTGAGTGGGATAAAGTAACTATGCACAGCTCGTAACACAATGAAGAGGAATTTGTTTCATCTCGAGAATTAGAGGACCGCGTCCACGCTAGCTCTCCTCAAAAGTGAAAAGTACGATTTTTTAAAAGCAAATTAAGGATCTGAATATCTGATTTAGCCACTACGCTGACTGCATGAGTACGTGGTGCATGTTCAAAACCAGGTTTCATTTTTTTAAAAAAACACCAAGAGCATCACTTTCATGACTCAGTAGGATTACAACAGTGCTAAATATATGCACGTTACAAGAAGATCTGGAACCTGATTTAACCAGGTACAGTCCGAAAAGGAGTCAGAAGCTTGCTCTAAATCGGCTTTCCTCCTAACATACAAAAGCGAAAAGGAAACAACAGCATACAATTTTGTAAGGAATAAAAGGACATTGGCTCGTGTGCGCCACTTTTACTTTGCGGTGCCAGTCGTTCACGATTCGTCAAGCAGCGTCTGTAGTTTTTGCCTATAAATACGTGCCTCTCGCTAACCTGTAGATATACAACGCACAGCAGTAGCGAGCCAGCTACCATTTGCAAACTAATTGAGACCGATAGATCATACCAAGCAACTAATCGAGCTTGATCGATTTAGCTAGTGATGAAGCTGATTCTGTGTTTCTGCCTCTGCGTCCTCCTCGTCGCCTCTTCGCCCGTCCCCCTCTCCGACCGCTGCCCCCTGCACCGGCGCCAGCTTGAGGACGCCGTCGTCGCCGCTGCGGGAACGGCGAGCAGGAGCGCCGCCGCTGCGGTACAGCCACCACAAGAGATCGCCGAGACGGTTTACGAGAGCTCCAAGAGGCTCAGCCCTGGGGGACCCAATCCTCAGCATCACTGATCCATCCATCAATCGACTATATTATTGTTCCACCGTCAAGCAGCATCCGCGTATCAGATTCCCCAATAATCTTCATGATCCCTCGCGTTAATGAATTTATTAAAGCAAACTAGTTGAGAGACCACGTGAGAAGATTCATAATAGTATGTGATAAATCATTACTAAGTTGGCCGGAATATTGTTATTCCGTTATCTAAAAAAATCATTACTAAGTTTGTGGAGTTGAAATTTGAAATTTGCATTATTTGCATTCTGTTAATAGTTGTTGTCAGAAAAACCAGTCTGGCCACTAGTTGCCTCCGGCCTGACCACTGGTTGTTGTTGGTCAGACTGTTGGGGAGTTGCTGGTGAGACCAGCTGGCGGCATGACTGCGGCGGTCGGACCGCCAAGCGGTATGACTGGTGGTTCGATGCCAGTTGTGTTTTTTCAAAAGAGGTGTTTTGCACTTAGATCAACTAGTCCGACTAGCTCTTGGTTGGTGGTCAGAGTAGCCTTGATGATTGTTCTATGATTTTAGGAAATGTGTTTTTGATGAAGTGAATTATGTTTGGTCACTATGCATTTACACTGTGTGACACATGTTTTGGCTAACGTAGGGCCAGTTGTGAAGAATTTGTGCAGGGTAACAATTCCTTTGCCTTCGGATGTGTTGGGAGGCTTCAAGTCAACTATGTTAAATGACAAGGATCGAGAATACGCTCATGAAGGAGCCGAGGTCCAGAACGGTTAAGAATACTGGAGTGAGATAGTTTAGCTCAAGCATGGCATAGGAAAGGCAAGGAAGGTTAAAGGAAACATTTGAGCGATGGGTGCACCAAGTGGCTTGGTAGGTCCAAGTGAGATGCGGTCCAGTAAAACTAGAATATGAGATACTTGCCGACATGTGGTAAGCCATTGATGCACCTATATATGGCAAGTATTGTGATTGCTTATAAGAAAAGATGAAGATTGGGTCAAGACGAGGATATTTTGATAGTTTGCTAAATATTGTAAACTTCGTTTAATCAAAATCACGGCGTTTGAGTAGTGCTTGAAGTTTAGGTCAAGGAGATGTCGAGAAGATCAAGTAGATCAAAAGCTAAAAACTTAATGGATTTGGATTTATATGCTTTGAAAAGCATGCATGAATTAAGTGTATAAGTAAAAACCCGTGATGTGTAGGTTCCCCAAATATTCTAGTGGATAATATTTATTAGGTCAGATGTGGACTGGTTGCCTAATCTATTTAACAGGTTAGAATGGAAGTTTGTAAGCTAACCATCTAACCTTGTGTTCTAGGGTTAGTGTTAGAGAGAATGAGTATTGTATTGTACTCTCTTGTCGTCAAGTGGAGTGGTTGTAAAATCTCCATCTTCAAGTAACAATAGATTAACTTTGTTCATCACTCATAATGTCTTCTTGTTTTGGTTGATTTGATTTTGTTCTTGCTTGTTTTGATCTTTTCTCTCCCCGTCTAGATCTTGTTGTGTACTAAGAACGTGTGTAGATGATAGAAATGACTCATAAAGATCAAATCTCATCTATCTAGGTATCAAGTCTTGTAGGATTTCAAAGTTATTAGGTTTTTCTTGGATTTGGTCTAATCTTGAAGTTTCTTGTTTATAGGATTTTTGCCTCAAATCTTTAAGAGAAACAGCTTGATGTGACATGTGGGAACTCATTTAGAGCCATCTTAGCTATCCACTCCCAATGAGCAAGTCATATCCCAAGATTTCGAAGATTACTTGGTTTTTGTGTAATCTTATTTGTCTTTAGGAAAGGTTAAAACTTTGATCAAGATTTGTACGATTTTTGGATGGAATAGATTTCTAAGACCTTAAACAAGGTGTGTACAAAGTTTCACCTCTTTTGGTCAAGGATTTTGAGAGTTGTACCATTCTTGGTCTTGGCTCGGGCTGATTTTTCTACTCTAGAAACAAGGGAGTGGTCAGACAGCTCCTAAGTCCTATCATACCGGCCACCGGTCAGACCACCAGTTGCTTGATTGTTAGACCGCACCCTCTGTGGCGATCAGACCAATGAGGTGTTGAAAAATCTCTCTATTTGGTTTTTGAGGTTGTTGCTTTGTTCTTCGCTTTCAATTCAGATCTTCTTAGCTCTGTAACTATTGGAGTGAAGAATTTGCGAATACTCGGAAGAAATTTCTGAGGCACCATTCACCTCCCTTTGTTGCCATTACGGTCCTACACACTAGTTATAGAGTGCCCGATAAGTTTTGTAGTTTAATATAATAATATAAATTTATAAGTATATACATGTTTAGTTATATGTAGACCAAATTTCACTTGTAAAATTACTCCAAATACATAATAGTAGGATCAAATATAACATATAATACAATGTATTCAATAGACGGTATTATTAATTATGTCGATATGGGCGGTATTAATCAGTATCAGAGCTGGTATGGGTGGTGTTGAGCCGGCCGGCATTATCAGTATTGACCAGTATCGAGGCCATTACGGAACACAAGACTACTTTATACCTTTTAGGTGTGAAATGGTACATACCGGCCGCTATCGGAATGACATTGATAAGTTTGGTTTTGGCCCTCGAGATTGGTTATTAATTGTTGGGACCAAATTTGTTGGATCTGAACCCTCTATGTATTACCATACTAATCACAGATCAAAGCTAGTGCATGTAGTTGAACAATGATGAATATATAACCAAACAATGTTTTGTTACAATAATAAAGAGTATTGTCCTTATGGCCACTTATTATAACTAACGTTACAAAACCTCAAAGACTTACAAAACATAGTAAAAGAAAAATAGAACTCTGAAGATGATCCATCAATACGCCACAGACAATTATCTAGAGAAGCACAACCTAGTACTCTAGACGTCCTTCATCGAAGCCACACACGAAGTAGTTGTAGTCACCTTCTTCATCTTTTAGTATAAAGAGTACTCCGCAAGTCTTGGGAAAATACAGTTATTTAGATGCAAGGCTTAATAAAATAGGCTTATTATGGATCTTTTGCACAAATCCAAATTTTACAAACTTTTATATTTTACAAAGCACTCAACTGACAAACTAATTGCAATAATTGAAACTAGATATTTTTCTATTTAAGGTTCTAACTACCAACACTAGGATTAAGGCTCTATCTACCAGAGTTCAATGAAGCAGGTTCTATCTACTTGATTAGCTCTAGCTGCCAGAACAAACATCTGAGAGCTCTAACTACTCCCAAACTCTCAAAATCTCATTTAAAAACAAAACAATAAATCTACCATGTGAAAATACACATTGCCCACCCTTGACCATGGGCACAGCTATTCAAATAGTTTTACACTATGTAGATGTTATACAGCTTTACCCACAAGACATGATCATCTTCTATTGCCACACGATTAACACACTTCCTTGGGTGTGTGATAGAGAGATCATCACAAGGCTTTTAAATGCGTCAACTCAACCTGACTCCGTCCGCTAAGGTTTCACCACTAAAGAGTTCTATCTGCCTAGTCAGAAGCCCCCTATTGCAACGTGTGGGACAAATATCACTATCTAACACCCACTCAGTCCTCTGATGGAATCTAAGCTAGGCCATTGCAAATGAATTAGCCAGATCATACCCATTTATACTTATGTTTGTACGATAGTGCTCGGTTTGGAAAGTCATAAGCATCGGTCCTTCATTGACATGTCGGTACTTCCACAATATAAGATCTCATGCTCAATCTGCACCAATCTAATCTTACCGTCTGCCCAAGTCAACAATAGTTCTACCATTTTATTTTATTTTATCAACCAACGACAATACATCTTGGCAAACATTTGATAAAATAACCTTTAAGAATTTCTGTATTTAATTTTCCACCCAAGGGATGAAGAAATCCAAATTCAAAAATTTTGCATGAGCCTTCTTTTCCCTTTTCTTCCATTCTTCTTTCCTTCCAGTGGGACCCACCCTCTCTCTCTCTTCCTCCTTTTCCCCTCTCGGTGGGCCACCCTCCCCGTCGCCTTCTCTTCTCTCTCTCTCTCTCTTCTCTCCCCCCGCCTTCTCCCCCCCCCTCCCCCTTCTTTCTTCTTTTCCCACGCCTCGCTCCTTCTTTCTCCTCCTCCTTTTCTTCTCGTGGCCGAGCTCTCTCCACGCGTGCCTCTCTCCTTCTACTCGCCCGCCGCCCGCCTTCCGCTGAATCCCGCCAGTCCCCTTCAAGACCGAGCCCCACGCCGCCGCCGCAGCAGCAGCCCTTCCGCCGAGCCCCTGCGGGCCTTGCTCGGAGGACCTCCGCCGAGCCCGACACCCGTGCCTCGCCGCCGCCGTCTTCCGACTATAAACCCATCTCAAGCTCCCATCCGCCCGCCTCATCCCCTTCTTCTCCCCACCACAAGGAATCGGCCTGGGCCTCAAGCTCGCCGCCGCCCACTTCCTCCTCGCCATGGCCATCTTCTCCGCCCGACCAAGTGCGCCACCGCTCGATTCCTCACCGGGAGACTCTCACGATGCCCTCAACTCGCCCCCACCACCGATTGGGACCGTGGTCCACCCCACCGCGGCGATGTGAACCCCTCTCGCGCCGCCTCACGCCACGGCTTCCCTCGGACTTGCTCCGGCCGCCCAACGCATGGTAAGACTTCCTTGACCCCGTGTAGCTCTGCGCCTCCAATTCTTCATCCTCCACCACGCCTCGCCGCCCGCTCCGCCCGCCGCCGGCCGCTCTCGCCGCCAACCCTCATGGCGCCACCCCGGCGCGAAACCTCCTCATTAGCCTCCCCACCTCCGCCGGAACTCATTTTCTCGCCACTCCCACCTCTCCGCCATCGCCGGCCAAGACAGCCAATTGAGTGCCGCCAAATGCCTGTTTTGGCCCTGCTCACTTGTTTGCTCTTCTACATCACTCCCTCTAGTAAAAACCGATAAGATCCACTCGCCCAGATGGCTAGCCAAGCACGTAGTAAACCCACAGGTCCCGTGTTCGATCTCAGCCAGCCGCATACCTTTCCCCATTTTCGTTTTTAACTTTTGTAGCCCATTTTAAGTAAGAAAAATTATGGAAAAATCTGAGAATAAATTTAGAAAAAGCTAATAAATTAATTTGGGTTTAAAATAAGGGTTCTTAAGATTTGATGTTTGAATATTTATTATATGAGCCACTAATGTAGCCTAAATATTTAATTGAGGCCTAATTGTCAAATGGTGGCATAAATAAAATGTGATTTTGTTTAGAGTCCAAGTTGAATAAGGAACCTAGTTAGAAATATATTTAAGATAAAATTTAAAGAAATGCATTGGATGTTATGCGAAAACAATAATAATAATAATAAAACTTTAAGTTAAAAGATTATTCTTAATTATAAATACATAAATACCATAACATTTGTCGGGCAGGCATAAAATAAATTTAATGGTAGGTTTTATTAAATTGGGCATTTTCATATAATTAATTAAACAACAGGGTGTGACCATAAACATTTAAAGTAGAAGGCCTAATAAAGTCCTCACCGTTAGCGTCACCAATAAATAAATAATAACGATGAATTTAGGGAATGAAATTTAGGTATAGCGAGCTCCCTATGTAAATAGGAGTTTAATTAAAATATGCAAGATGTCGATGCAAAGGCTAAAGTAACAATGATAATTGTACCCCAGAGTATTTCCAAATGAAAAGTCATGTTAGTTACAGATGATAAAATATAGTAGCCCTAGGCCAAGCATCAAGGTAATCTCACAGACATGTAAGTACTCTAAAGTAAACATGTAACCAATAACACGAGTAACTAGGGTCACATAAAATGCTACATACCAAGCGTTGCCCATAATTGTATATACAACAAGCTAGGACCCGTATATATAGACACAAATCCAAATTAAACTCAGCCTAGCGATAAATGGGGGTGCATAAAATATCATACCACAAAATGCTAAAAGCATAAACATTGAGATTAACTCGGTAAGCTAAAATTTGCAAACATTATATATATCATATGCCCCGAACATTAGCACCCGACAAAATACACCAACTCATAGGTCTAACCTACCTCATGAAACTTCCTTGATAAATACAAAAATAATAAAAGAGATTATTAATAAAAAGACCGAGTCATCGTATTCTACCACCGACCTTGCCTCAAATCACCCGAATCGCCCATTAACTTATAATAAAATTAAATCAAGATTATTTGAATTTATTTGGATCTTTTGAGCTATTTGCTTTTATTCGTGTTCAGTCATTTAGCACGTAATTAGAAATTGGAATCCTGAAGAATCGAGGAAATCAAGCGTGAACCAGAGCGAGGTGAAGATAAAGATTAGACGCTCAAGAGAAGCCATTATGTGAGCTCAAGACCGCGGTAAACCGCGCTAGGCGAGTCAATACTTTGATCATGTTGAACCTATATTTTCTGCAAATTACTTTTGTTTAAATTATCAAATTGCATGCTATTATTTTATGTACAAATACATGCTTAATTCAAGATTCTAGATATATGCCCATTGTTTGCCTTGATTAATATTACACCCCCTTGTTGAATATTTGAATGTATGAACCTTGTCGCCCTAGCAAAATTATGATAGTAACCTTTTGAAAATAAGTCCGTAATTTATACGCCATGCGTAGTGTTGCATAGATATTCATGGGCGTGAAAACTTCAAGCATCACTTTTAATCATGAGAAGATTTGGTTGGGCGGTCATGGTGGTAATGACCGGTATATGTTCGATATGATTATTTTATGTTCCCAAAACTCTACTTGCTTGAATATCTGGGCGGATGGTTCGAGGGTGTGTGAGTGGTGCGGTGGAAGCACAATGTGGTTAGTGGAAGAACCGCCCGATACCGCTAAGGACCGAATCTTGTCATGATCTCCCACGTAAACAAAGGCAACCACAAGTCCAGAAGTACAACTTGGCTAAGTAGTTGTATCAAAACTCCTGGACTCATCTCACCGGTAGTGGAGTGAAGTGGATAAGCAAGGGCAAGGGAGGCCTAAAGGGACACCAAGGGAGGTGAAGTTTTCCACTGTTCTAAGCGTTGCAGGAAGTGGAGCCCACTGCGTTAGTAATCGTGGAGAACATCCTGCATAGATGGGACCCACCGCAAGTGGGAGAAGCCCATAAGGTGAGATGACAAAAGGAGCTAGATACTTTGAACAGTCACTGTGATGGTCTGCTCAACTGCATGACTAAGGAATCATGTGGGGCAACGAGTTGATTGTCTCTTGTGGTGAAAGTGTACAAACTCTGCAGAGTCAAAACTATTCGAATAGCCGTGCCCACGGTCATGGGCGGACATGGGAAACTTAACCAGATATAGTTCTATTTCAAAAACTTTGTGGGTGGGAATGGAAAAGTGGCGGCGGTGCAAGGCCCTGAATTGTGTTGTCTGGGTGTCGCCCGGTGATAAGTTAAGCGGCTATAACACCAAAGATTAAGCATATGGTGCGGATGCCATGTAACGGTGGATGGGATCCAATCGCATCATTATTGCATTCTCTTACACATTATGTTTTTGTTCAAACCGCTAGGTCTCAAGAAATTTCTATGTATTATATTTTTAAGTAATGATAATATTTCTCACGGACAAAGGTCGGGAAGAATAAACAATGGTAGAGAAGGAGATAGTGCTATGATAAATAAATATAAAAGATGCTGGTGGATTCATGTCGATCATAGAGGGGAAACGATAATGTGAATGCTGGGAGTAAATTGGTGGAGTTTAAATGAATATATATAGGCTAGGTAGATGATTTAAACGAATCTTGGGGAATTAGAAAGTGCAAAAGAAATTGTTGGATTATGACACTAATATAAATTCTTGAGAGATGTTAGTAATAATGTGAGTGATAGGATTTGATCAAAGTACTAGAAGGATGAATTGAATTTTGGGTTATATCGAGGAATAATACATTGACCAACTAGCTTGTCTAACCAAATATATCATTCTAAACTAACCACAATAATATACTCATTATCAATGGTAATCTATACTATGGTTAAAAAGGTACATGGATTTCAAATATCAATGGAAGTCATTTCAAGTAGGATTTAACTAATTCCTAATAACTAAACTATCATTCTATGTAATTAGCTATGCATAATAGTTTCTAAACAGCATAGGAAATAATTTTGCAAAACATAGTTGGTTGGGATAGTGGTGCTCCTGATCATCAAACTGGTACTCTATCGGAACGTTGGTATCTAAACGTGAAAATTGCCAAATTCAAATAAAATCAAAATAAACTCTAAAATTAAAAACAAGGCATAAACAGATAGTTTGAGATTATAAATTAATTTAGGAGAAAGAATGAAGTCAAACGGAGTTAGAACGGAGGAGAATGGGTTCCCAGAAGATTAAAATCAAGAAAATTGGGAAGGAAAACAATGTTCACTTATTTTTTCGAGATTTTGGATTTTTATTTCTAAAGGAAACTAGATTATTGGGCATGAAAGATGTCAACATGGATTTTGATTTTTAGCCAAATTATCTTTAACAGAAAAAGTCTTTAGTCACAGACAGGTGAGCTTAGGTCTGATGGACCTAGTCCACTGGAATAGAAGCCTAGTCCACATGGATGGGCCCAAATGCTGACTGGGCAAGATACACATGCAACTGATTGGGAGAGGTTTTGCAAGCGTGGTGTCCACATGACGGCCGACGTGGCTGGCGATGTTGCACCGGCGGTGGTGGCGAATGGGGACCAATTGTTACGGTGCTATGGTGGATGGCTAGGGGCGGCGAGTGTGGAAAAGCAAGGGGAAGCCACAGGGGTTCCTTTTTACCTAGCCATGGGTTTTGTGAGTGATTAGAAGGTGGCCGACGATGAGAGGGAGGCAACAACGAGGTTCAAGCTCTGGTGAAGTCCGGTCTCCGATGATCTGCTTTTACGGCGGAGGAGTGGAGCAGGTCGGTAGCGGTGCGATGAAGCTTGCAGTGCTGATGGCGAGGTCCGGTGATCCTTGCTCCACCGTGAATCACTTGTCGAAGTAGGGAGTGGATCTCATAGAGAGAGTGGATCGCCCTGCTCCAGGCTCGCCTAGATCTTCTCCACCGCCTGGGCAAGACCATTGGCCGCCACTGCTTCCTCTCTGATTGGATCCCTATATAGTATGACCGATTCATCTGGATTGTTCATAGTATACACTGAAATTTCTTGTGTCTATGTTATAGAGTTAGAACTTAAGAAAATTGGGATTTTATCTTTATGCCTATTCTCCTCTTTTTGTTAATGTGAAAGGTGAAGATTTCACATTCCCTAAAATGCTTAAACCTTGTCACCTAAATTGTGACTTGTGTTCTTTGCAATGTATAAGATCCATGTGTTGATGCTGTGTTATTAAACTTACTTAGGCCAAACTCGAGCTTGTTCGAGCTTTGGACGAACCAAACTTAAGGCTAGCTCTAAGCTCGAAACCTAACTTGTACTCGCTCAACCTCGGCTTGGACTTACATGGAGTTTAAGCTTGTCTATTTAAGCTTACTCTAGCTTAGCTCATTTACAGCTCTACATGCAGCATCGAAGAAGACTATTGTTGGAAAAAAATTACCGGTACAGTAGATTTAAAACTAAAAACAGTAGTAAAGCAGAGCATGAGAAGAGGAACAGCGGGGGTGACACGTGCGCCCCCTCCCCCTCTCGTCTTCTGTGGACTCGTCGCCCACAAAAATCACGAGGCGCGTCCGACTCCGCCACCCACCTCCGACCCGCACCGCCATAGCCCTCGCGAAAATATCAAATCGGAGCCGCGAAATCACCACGGATTTTTTCTAGGGTTCTTCGCAAAACCCTCGCCACTCGCTCCCCGGATCCCCAATTCGAGCCTCCCGGGTCTCGGATTTAGGGTTTATGCATGGCTTCGCCTCCTCCCGGCGCCGGCACCGCCGGGGAGGAGCCCCCGGCGAGCCCCGCCCCGGCCGTCGCGGCCGCGCCCGCAGTCCCCGTGAAGTCCCGGTGGGCGTCGGAGATCAAGGTCTACAGCCGCAAGTACCCCCGCAAAAACCCTAAACCCCCTCCGAACCCTAGCCCCAATCCGAATCCGAATCCCAACCCCCTCGCGCAAACCCTAGCCTCGATTCGTCGGTCGATTCGTCGCCCGGAGGTTGGGGCTGATGTGCCGCGGCCCGATCCGGCCGCGCCAACTTCCCCTTCCCCTCCGCCTCCCGCCCCGGCGCCGCATGGGAAACCCGCTGCCGCCTCCGACGACCTCTCCTCGGGGCTTGTCCGGGACGGCGCCGCCGTTCCGAATGGCCATGGCAACGACGGGGTGGGCGCCGGTGAGAAGGCTCGGAAGCGCAGGGCGCGGAGCGAGCTGCGGCGGCAGCTTGCGTCGGAGCTCGACCAGGTGCGTGTGCTCTCCAAGCGGCTGACGGCGGCTGCTGAGGCCTTGGTAGTTGAGGCCTCAGCGCCCCTTCCCGTGCCCGTGGTGGTACCACCTGCTCAGCTGGCTGCTGGGTATGTGCACTCACAGTTCTCAGCTACTGATCCGTTGACGCCTATACCTGCTCAAGTTGCTGCTGCTGTTGCTCCTGTCCGCTCGCTGGTGCAGCGTCAGCCCCTAACTGTGTCAGTAGTTCACACAGAATCCTTCGATAAGGAGAAGCGGACACCAAAGGCGAATCAGTTATACCAAAATACAGAGTTCTTGCTTGCCAAGGATAAGTTCCCACCTACAGATTCACATGGACGTATCAAAAAGAAGCACCACAAGAAGAAACATCGTTCCTTGGTAGCTCATGGCGCAGGTTACAACACTGAGCGGAGACTTTACTCTCATGCATTTAAGAAGTCTTTGTCACTGCTGTCCCGGCTAATGAAACACAAATTTGGGTGGGTCTTTAACAAGCCTGTCGATCCTGTTGCACTTGGCCTGCATGACTATTTTGTTATTATTAAGCACCCAATGGATCTTGGCACGATAAAAGGGCGGCTCACCCGTGGGCAGTACAGTAACCCAAAGGAGTTTGCTGGTGATGTGCGGCTAACATTCCATAATGCCATGACGTACAATCCCAAGGGGCAGGATGTGCATTTCATGGCTGAGCAGTTGTCAGGAATCTTTGAGGCGCAGTGGCCTGAGATTGAGGCTGAGGTTGATTACCTTGCCTCGTGTCCACCATTGCCAACAAAGTTTCCACCTCCCCCGATTGACTTGCGCTTCCTAGAGAGGTCAGATTCCATAAGACACCATATGGTGTTGGATTCCAAGTCAAGGCCGATTAGTAATACTCCCACATATAGTGTCCGGACTCCATCATTGAAGAAGCCAAAGGCAAAGGATCCGGATAAGAGAGATATGACAATAGAGGAGAAGCGCAAACTTAGCAATAACCTTCAGAATTTGCCTACGGAGAAGCTTGATGTTGTAGTGCAGATCATTAAGAACAAGAATCTTTCAGTTCTGCAGCATGATGATGAGATTGAGGTCGAAATAGATAGCATGGATACTGAGACACTTTGGGAGCTTGATAGATTTGTGGCTAACTATAAGAAGAACCTGAGCAAGCAAAAGAGGAAGGCTGAGCGCGCAATGCTCGCAAGACAAGATGCAGAGTTGCACGCACAACATGCTGTACAACAAACAGTATGAGCATTCAATCATTCATATTCTAGCAATAGAACTGTAGCTAAGCAGTATTTATTATTACGGAAAATTAAAATTACAGCTTCTTGCATTGCAGAGTCAAGAACCTAATACTGGCGAAAAATCTCCAAAGCAAAGTAAGATAGGTTAGCTCTATTTTCTACTTCATCTTAAAAGCACATTGCAAAGAGGTGATTATAAATTTATAATTTTTCTTATGAACAGACCCGATGGTGGGCGAGCAATTAACAACTTCTGTGGCAGACCAAAATGATAATAATGTACAGAATGCAAGTAGATCGAGCAGCTCCAGCAGTGATTCGGGGTCTTCTTCTAGTGGTAATATTTCCTTTTGTCCTTGGTTTTGCTTTTCTTTTTTGACTTGTAGTTCATAACTGCTACATGCATGCATGCATTTACATTAGTATTAAGCTAATAACTGGACTGCATTATAGCCTAATCACTTAATGATCTTTTTGGCAGACTCAGACAGCGATAGCTCCTCTACAGATGGATCGGATGCTGCCAATTCATCTTGAAATATAGGTAGGTAATAGGTTCTAATAAGAAAACCGTGTGTTTTTACTGATGTATTTATTTCATTTTTAATGTTGATTGCTTGGTGAATTAATGTAATGTATTTGTGATATTACTTAGTGCCAACTATTTCCTTTTAGTGGCAGTTTGTTTCTTCAACTTTCTGGTGTTTTTATTAAAATAAAATTGTTCTCATGCAAACATTAATACTATTGTTTCAAAGAACATAATGATAGCTAAGTATTCTTTATATACTTGGGTATAAATCTAGAATTTTCTGATACCACATGCGGGAATAACAATGGTCATTAGCACATATACTGTGAATGTGTTATGGTAAAGAACAATGTTTTAAAAACAGTCACACATCTTTTAGTGATTATATGGCCTAACCGGCTGATAATGCTGGACTGCTAGGGCACCTATTCGTTGTATACCGCCAACTATAAGGCCAAACCAGATGATTTTACAAAAGTGTAGTTGAAATTGAAGTAAAGTAACAAAAAAAAATGAGGCACATACAAGGGAGCAAAATTGACAGACCGTGCTTGCTTTCTTTGCAAACTCAATTTCATGAATTATGCCCCCAAGTATTTGTTTTGATTACTCATAACTTAAGATGCAAGCAGGCGATGTTATGCTGCATGACTTCGAAAGTTTTAATATAGAAAGTTAAGATATTTTGTTAGGAAAGGATTAGTTTCCATCTATTAGGTTTTCCATAAATTAGATTTATAGCCTAATAGATATTGTAGCTCGAGGATGAGTCATCTATCCAAGAAGTGAGAAATATTATGGTGTTGGACTTCGAAAGTTTAAGCTTGGAAAGCATTTGTTTCCATCAATTAGGTTTCTATATGATAAAGATAGGTTTCTAGAAGATTGTAAGATTGTTTATATTTGTTAGGTTTCTTAAAAGCACTTGGAGTGAACAATATTTGTTTCTTCCTTTTTTATCAACTAGTTTAGCTATTCAAAGGCCTTTTTCCTTGCCATCATGTGGACCATTATGTCCATTTTCACTTAGTTGAGTTTGGTAATTAGAAGAATGGAAGCATGGCGATTAAAAAATATTAAAGTTAAGTGTAACATCCCAAGTACATCCAAAACATACCATATTACCAATTGCTTGGGCATTTTCACTATGTCCAAAAAGGTTAACCCAAGCAAGTTTGGTTGACTCCCTAGGCATCGTATACATTATACAATAACAAGTGCGTTGAATCACTAGGCATCATATACATTATACAGTAACTTCAATCTCTATACTTCTGTTATGGGATTAGACCCATTTATTAACAGGATTCATGGAGCCAATCTGGGCTGGGGTATTGAGTCAGTAGTTCTGCTTCCTTCCGCATTTAAACTTCTCTTATTGTGATTCAAATTAAAGGTTTCCATTTGTGAAGTCAAAAGAATTTGCATTGATTTGTACTTCTGCTTTGCATATTGTTGCTGCTTAAAGAAATGGCTTTTGCCCCAATAGTATGACTAAGAATTTTGTAGTAAATTACTTTTTTTAAAAGGTCCAATGGACATTTCACATACCTTCTTATTTATAAAAATGAACCCACTTGCTGATGCCACAGCCTTCTATGTGAGGGGGTCTCATTAATGGTAAACAAACAGATCTGTAGCTGCTTATCCCTTCTCAAGGCGGAATCAAGACATATTGCACACTTGTCAGTCACATTGGATAGGATTAACAATGCAGTATTAGAGTAAGATATTTTTTTCGTGGAACACATTTTTCATGAAGATGTCTTTTGCAATTATGCTCATCTAAGCACAATGAGGTCTTTCATGTAGACAGTCTCACCAGTTCTTACATAGTGTTCTGAAAAAAAAAGGTTGGACAATTATTATCATCATAAACAATTCACGGACTTTACTATCTTGTCTAGGAAAGTCGAGCCTATGCCAAAGTGGTTTGGCATAAACTAAACACATACGTCTCAGCAAATAGTATCTAGAGTGATGCTATGGTAGATAGTGGAAAAAGAATTTTGAGGCCTTCAATAGGCGATTCATCAAGAACCCAGGAATAATTATCCAAGAGGATTTTCTAAGCTTAATCATCACTACTAGGTGTATATTTCTATGTGATCTCCTGTAAAGTTGCAGCTCATTGTAGTGTTATCAAACCTGCAACTCTATGGGGGGTTGTGTCAAGATGTACGGAATCCGTGCTTGTAGACTAGATTGGCCTTTGAAGAACCTCTTCTGATAGTTACGCCTGGATTCCTGTTAGTCCTATTTACAGCATTGGTATTATTTCTTCAAGTTATGCTGCCATGAATTATTTTGAGCACAAATCTTGGTTTGATCAGTGAGTCTTCCCTTGGAATTAGGCTTGAACTCCTGGGCAAAAATAGCAATTACAAATTTAATGCCTTTGTAATCTCATCCTTTCCTCCTGCATATGAAGACTAATGAGTTCATCTTCATTATAAATCTTGGTATGCTTAGATGAGTCAGTTGCCCGGGTAATTGGTAAGCACTTTGGTTGGCTTTTCTTGTCATCATCGTTTGAGATGATGACCCTTATTCGGTATCACCATAGGTTTTAGTCCTATTAGTTCTCTTCTTTTCTACTAGGAGCATTGCCATGATGGATCGTTGCTCAGCCTTAGCATCCTCTTGATATAGACCCTAGTTTTGCAGGCACTTTTAAATGTCTTTCTCAGAAGAGTGAAATTGTGAGAGAATTGATGTGTTTAGGGATAAGGGGGCAAGAGAGACCATAAATAATGAAGTGTGTCTGGAAGTAAACAAGAAGTCTTTTGGATGGAATCTGGAATTTCAGAGCAGAACAACTTCGGTCCTGTAGAGTTTCTTGTACAGCTGCCAGTGCACACGGTCGGTCATACAGTCGGTTAATCTTCATTTTTTTGCTGCTATTTCAAAGCAAACATTTCGATGGAGATACTTCTGTCCACTATGAGCTGTTGCACGACTATCTAATTAGCTGCATGTACTTGCTTTATTGGACTCGGTAGTTCTGCAAATGGCTCTTCTGTTTTCTTGAGTTGATTTCAATTGTAATCATAATTACCTTTTTCTGATGTGCAGGTTCAGAACTTCATCCCATTGACAATATCTGTCTAATGGTATTTGGCATGAGAATGCCTAAGAAAGAATGTACATGTTTATCTCCTCCCGCTTAGGAATCTTCTCTAAGTAGCTGCTGGGGTGTTATTCGAAGACAGGATTCTACAAAGGCTTGCTGAACTAAGCTCAGTTCCGCTGCTTCTATGTATTATGGTTGTAGGTTAACCTTTTGCAATAGTCCATTTTCGTTTGGCTGGAAGCAGAGTGCAATTGTATTTTACATACCTGTATGTCTGGAAGCAGAGTGCCATTGTATTTCGCATACCTGTATGTGCATTCCCTTACCCAGCTGAAGGCATGGTAACTAGGCTCTGGAGTACCGTCTAATAAGACTGGCATACTGACGCTTCTTCTCTTTGTACACTGTTTGTTTCTAGGAGCCTTTTGGTTCTGTAGCCTGTACATTTGGACGCAGCTCAAACATTATGGTTAGCTGTGTTGATTGCTAATTAGGAAGGTGATTGCTGCCCGCATTGATAAGCCATATATAATCCCATGTACGTTACAGTTTGGCAACTTCTCTGAATTACCAGGTAATGTTCTGACTGTTACCGTCTGTCGTCGACGGTGTTGTAAAATTAGAAGTAGTTCTTGAGTCGGATAAAGTTTGTTGACACCAGTGATGTTGTCGTCAAGGCCACTGATGGTCCAGTCTATGTTTTTGCGGAGAAATGATGTGATGTGCAAGAGATGTTTCAGTTTTGTGTGTGTCTGTGTGGGCGGCGGGGGGATAAGTTTTTTACATATAAACCTCTAGAGAAAAGATTTGTTAAAATGGACCTTTAGCACGGCGTCAAAGGATATGATGTTCAGGGTACATAGCATGGTGTCATATGCTTTGGCGCCGTGTGTGGACACGTAGGAGCTACGGTGGCATAGCACGGCGCCAAAGTATATATCGTCGTGCTATGTACCTTGAGCACCATATACTGTGGCGATGTGCTCTGGGACTGGGCCTGACGTCGAGATATTCGACTACGGCGTCAGGGTCTTTAGCGCCATAAGCGTGGCGCCAAAGGGCCTGGTGTCGTATTCGAATACCTCGGCGCCAGCGCCTTGGCGCCGTTCTACCTAAACCTGTAGAAAAAACAGTTGTTTTTTCTGTATATACAAAACACATGCACATGCACACATACATTCACATATAAAACAACTGAATACCTAAATAACATCACATAAGTCTCGATAACGTAGAACATCACATAACTACCAATAAGTCTTAAAACATCACATAGATCTCAGCGCACAAAATAGAGTCAGTCTTGTTGCCTCTTAACCCTTCCCTTGCCCTTGACCAGAGCATCAGTCCCTAGAGTATACGTGCTCGGGGATAGGCCGAACGACGAGGCCGCTGCGAAGTCTGAGTAGATGGTGCGTCGGGCATCTGCGACATCCCAATCTTGTCGTGGGTAGATACCTCTTCGTCCTCGTGCTCCTCGTTGTCATCCTGCTCCGCCTCGACCACTGTGCCCTCCCTCGCATGACTGTCGTACGTAGTGTCCTCGTTCTCGGACGAAGCGAGGTCCGCGTAGTCAACATTGGTCCACCCGACCCGACCATAGCGGGTGGCGGTGTGTACCGTGATAAGTAATCCCGTGTGGCGTTGGTGTGGGGGGTATCGTCCCGCTCGCAGTTGTCCTCCATCCTCCTCCACCACTGGACGTAGTCTTGGTGGTGATGAGCGAAGTCTGTCACCTTTCGTTGGCGGACCTTATCAAACCTGTATATATAGCAGATGTCAACAATAAGTGATAGAGTAAGAACCAATAAAATTCTAAATGAAACAAAAATTGTATAGGTTTCAGAGAGCAGTACGTAGGACAGTAACCAGGGTTTAGATACTTCAGTGGGTAAAGCTTCCAGAGAGCAGTACACGGCGTTAGGATTTGCAGCGTACGTAGGACAAAGCTCAGCATTCACAGTATACCCAGGGTTTAGATACTTCAATGGGTAAAATTTCTCCGGCTTCACTGCTATATCGTACGATCAATACAAGCTCCTTCGTATCATAAGGAGATTTTCTAGAGTCTTTCGAACGCAGTGAGTACGTAGTAGGTACAGTCTGCCTCTGCCCTGATCCAAATGCTCACTTTTTGGATGCTGACTGCTGCTGCCGATCGAGCAGTGGCTGCGTAGGGACCGTGCGTACCCCCCGCATCCAACGGTGAATGATTGGCACGCGGAGGATTTGTGCCGCTGCTGGTTGGGCTGTCGCTATTATCCTCCCCATCGCCATGTGAGCTGTTGTAATTAGGAGCCTTGTGGTATTAATCATCGAGCGCATCTCCAGCTTTATCATGTGATCCGATCCACGTATGATGATTAAGCCTGCTAATTAATCCTGCCAGCTTTGATTGGGTTTACATGCATCTTAATGCATTTAAGCCGACGCTGACGCATAATCTGAAGATACTCGAGCATACGGCGTCGGGGCCGCGGCGAACTCCCTTTCAAGTGGGAGAATGAGGATCCACGGTCCATTCTCAGTGAAGTGAGGTGGATCAATCGTCGTGCTGACTGGCCGGGAAGCTAAGCTAGTCGTTCTGTATTGAAATGTGTGTAATTAATCGCTTTACGCTAATTAGATGGCCCACGCTATGGCTCAGATCACTCGTCCCGTTTCAAATGGAGGGCATATTCTTTAACGGTTTCTAAAAACGGCTTTTGACTTTTGCTACAGTACCTAATTTTTAAACGGGATATTTTCTCAAGATAGAGTCTACAAGTTAATTATAGTACACGTTAAAAATCCAACATCTGTATCAACCAAAATTATAAGCGAATTAGTCAGCTACTCAGCTGGTCCGAGGTATTTAGTTGTGGGGGATGCGATGTAGTTGCTGTGGAAAATAGTTACCATGTTCTAAAAGGAGATCTTTTGTCGCATCAAGTAAAATATTTTGGTGGTGTCTAGGGTACTCAGTGCTTTACTGCTAAATAGTACTTAAATTTTGAGTTATTAAATCTAGATCTAATAGATAAAATCATTTTGCCTCCTCCGCTTCCATTGGAGTCTTAGTTTTTTAGATGTTGGATGTTCTAATTTGCTGCACGCCTGCACTCATCAACTTTACTTATTAGTCATTAGCATACAATGTGATACAATGATAAATGCTCTAATATATATTATTCTTTTCTACATAGCCTTTTTTACATTAATTATATATTGGTTTTATGCTAATTAAATTACATAAAAAATGATGTGTCCGTTTATAAAAAAACAAAACAAACTATAAAGAACACGACAAAAACCATAAAAAGATCCTACCTTCATTTATGTTGTGGTTCCCAACGATCCTAAATAAAATGATTACTCCTTATCACATTGTTTATCTGAAAAATCACAAAACATAGCATGAACATAGATCGCAAAGCAACATCCAACGGATAAAAAAGATTAAGTACTCATAAACACAAAAAAAACACTCAAATACCATTTAGTAAATTCCAAATATTTTTGTAGCACTATTGTTATTTTTGCTTACTGGATGGAGCGTGTAACATATCTTCAAAGGTTATGCATGAAAGTGACGATGAAAAGCCACCCGTTAACATATAGCCCAACCAGCGTGACGCTTCAGTTCTCGGGATGCTTACAAACGTAACCTTGATTCGCACCAAGAGGTGAGACTGTTACTTGGGTATATATATCCAGGGACGAACCAGTCTCAGGCTAGATAGACTATAGTCCATGACCTAAAAACTAAAGTTAATAGAGAATATTGACTTAGATATGAAAGATTAAAAATGAAAGTCTATGTCGATTCAAAATCAGCTCGCCCAGCTTAGGACTTGGACTGAGCCTAGTTCCGTCCTGTATATATCTTACTATGAGTTTACAAGATCAATATAAGCCTTACTCTCTCTACTTTTTATAATACATATTTTGGTTAGGCACGGGGATGAAGGAGGTTGCAAAATTGAGAGAGACAAAAGAAAATAGCCATACTGTCCATGCTATAAATATGAAATAACCATACTGTCCATGCTATAAATGTCTTAGAAATATGGGAAAAATAGTTTTTAAGGTGTTACTTATAAATGTAGGAGAGAGAAAGTTACCATAAATGAGGGCAAACAAGGAAAAACATTAATAAATTCACATGCATATCTTATATTTTGCAACAAACTTGCAAAAAAATATATGTCTTATATTTTGAAACAGGTGGAGTATCCCCTCATTAATAAATATAAGGTATATTTTAACTTTATACTAGAATTACGGTGACAGTAAAATTGATGAAGTTTGAGAGAAAATGACGTAGATATCTCTTGTAATTATTTTAGAAAGATAAAAGAGAATACTCTGTATAGATGATGATAATAAGTAATCGCTCATGATTAAAAAAGAATAAATAGAGGTCGTAAGTCTGTTCGCGTCAGACGAACTCGACCTCCGGGCTCCAGCAGCATCAGACTCGAGGAATAGGCGAGCAGCATCAATTTATTGCATTGTGAGTCCACCGTGCTAAACAAATTCTTTTTAGCTGCGTTGCTAAATGCACCTAAGATTTCGGGAAGATTTTGCTTCGTCCACACAAAGACAGTACCAGGAGATGACTAGATCTCCATTGCTTCACTCACAGAAAGAAGTGTACCAAGTCAACGATTTTCAGCAACCTCAAATTAGGGATTTCAACTCGTTTCGACTCCGTTCTATAACTTGACTTTAACTTAGCACTACTTACATCATACTGAGCATTGACCTGCGCTCTATTTCGGCGACTATTCCAATGCCATTTCCGCTGACACCATTGCTTGGCGCCGTTCTAAGCCGTCGACGATCTCCTAGCTCAATAGATGATCGTTTTCTATCAAGAGTTATGCTAAAAGTACACAATTTTCTCAAAATAACTTAAAATGATTTGAAATTTTTGCATAAATAAACTTTCAACTCCTAAGAAACTTTTTAAACAAGAATTTTTGAAGAACGAGTCTCTCATAAGTTATGCTAAAACGCACTTTAAAAGCATAAGAGAGAATGATTTTTTTATCTAGAGCTCAAAAACCAATTTTCACTTCATGAAAGCCAAATGAAGCAAATGAGAATAAAACACATTCATTCACAAGATCCATAAAATATTTTTGAGCAAATTAGGTAAATAGTTTTCCCAATAATAATACTTTTAGCCCTTTTAAGATTAAGCCTAAAAGTACTTGTATAGGTTTGTCACGAAGAAAAACTCTCCCTTATACAAAGGGTCTTCTTAGCATTTTCTTCTCTTTTGACACACAAAGAATCCTCCTCTTTCTAGATTTTTATTCTCTTCCTCTTTGTCATCCAATTTCAAGATATTTGACATTTGGCACTTATGATGACACTAAATACTACTTGTGAAAATACCACTTGTAAACATAAATGATACCAAGTATACTTAATTTCAATTATAGAAACTTGATACCACTTACGAGCTTAAAGGATATCAAGTATGATTAAATCCATTTTGTAAGTGCTTGATACCACTCGTACCATTTGTGAGCATATATAACACCAAGTGTGATTGATTTTATTTGTAAAAACTTGATTTCACTTGTATGATCAACTAGTATCCCACTTGATTTAATCTTGAGAGATCTTTAATGATTTTCACTTGAAATGTTGAAGGGGATACCACTTGTAAAAAAGTTACTTGAAATACCACTTGTAGGAAGATGATGATATCATTTGAGAAAACAACTTGTAAAAGTGGATACCATAAAAGAAGGATATCATATAGGTGAGAGAGTTTTGCTACAAAAAATTGCTCGGCAAGAAGGAAAAGGGATATCACTTTGAAATATACCACTTGGAGGAAGAGGGATACCACTTATAAAGATAGAGATAAAACTCATACCGAGATCAAGGTGATCAAAAGTCTACCACTCTATGGAAAGGGTGCCATTTTATGAAAAAGGGTCAAATTGAGAGCAAAATGACATATTGAGTCAAGAAATACTTGAGGATAGCTAGCAAAGATTAATAAAGATCAACTTGACTTTGAGGAGCAAAGAGAATGGCTGAGAAAAAATTGGAAATCAAATTTTAAAACAAATCAGCCATTTGTCAGAAATTTTGGAAGTACCGCCGTTATAAATGCGGTAGTACCGCTTACCGCACTTCGGTAGTTTCAGAATCTGAGTGAAAGCACAGATAAGATCTGAAATTTGAGGAGAGGTTTGATATAGTATTGTAATATGCTCCATAGTTTTTCACACAGAAACTTAAACCACTCATGGAACCTTTCCAACTATATGCCAAGATCAAATCTCTTTTCAATATAGTTTTTAACAAATTAAGCTTTCAATTTTCAAAAATAAGCTCATTTTCAATAAAATCTCCAAGATTGCAAAAAAAAGAGTAAGCAAAGGTTATTTTAGCATTCAATTACATGTATGAGTTGTACATACGCTTGTGAGCCAATATATATCAATAATTTTGGCTCAAATGACAAAACTCACTAAAACACTAGATTGTGACCACTTAGGTCAACTTAAGATTTTGGATAAATATAAAAACCAAATAACTTTTAATTAGTTGGCTTTTTGGAAATCTTTTGAATACCAATAATATTTGAAATAGCCAACTCTAGGTTTTGGTATGGAACACTTTTTTAAATTCCTTTTAAAATTGATTTTGGCTAAATTTTAAGTTTAAAGCCAAAACAAGATACTATATTGCTAGTTTTGATTTGGAAACTTAATTTTACTTGAAATAAGTTTTTCTAAAACTAAATGCATTTGTATACATTTTTCAACTATTTTTTCAAAGATATACTAATAATTTTGAGATTTTGACTCTTGGCTAAATGGCTCAATTTTAGAAAACAATACTATAACTTAACTAATTTGGGCACAGTTTGGGATGTGATATATATGGTTATGATTTAGCACTCCCCTTAATGTGCCATATACATTTTTCTCATGATTACAATAATGAACTGTTAAAACAAGAGTAAGAATACCCCTTTTAAATAATATCCATGCAATGCAACCTACACAAGACTAGGGGCTTAATATATCAAATGTAGATTCTTGTTACCGGAATAACATTGGTTTATGATATGACATGATCATCCTCAAGCTTGGCTCCAAATTTTGCATATAATGGAATTCACCTCTTCATTAATGAGCCAAGCCTCCAATGCCTTTCCAAGTACCTATTAAGCACTTGAGCACATTTTGGTATCCAAAACTTGGTTGGGTCTATGAAAGTTAGTCACAATAGATTTCGCCACCCAAATGGCCCTAACACTAGACTTTGGTGAGCTAACATTTCTAGCAAACACATTATCATATTTATCTTTCCTAAGCAAACAATATTCATTATAAATAGATGGCTTATAAATGATACTTTTGGGATAGTCCTTACTAAAGTGTCCCTTCTCCCAGCAATTGTACCAAGTTTGATAATTGTTACATCTTCTTATCTTTTTGTCTTGCACATTGCTGGTTTGCCTTTTCATTGATGACATTTGCTTGTCATCAACCTTGCTGGGGCACTTAGAGGCGAAGTGACCCTTCTTGTTGCATCCATGGCACTTGACATTGTTGAATTATTTTTCATGTTGCTTTGGGATGCTCTTCATCCTTTTCTTAGAGGTGAAATTGATATCTCTCTTGTCATTTGACTTTTTTTTATTGCTCAAGAGTTTGTCAAGAGATGCCTTCTCTTTGTAGCACTTCTCCAAGTCATGGTTCAATCTTGTGACTTGGGTCTTGAGCACTTTGTTTTTCACTATAATATTAGTCTCAACAAACATAGAGAAAATAGATGCATCTAATTTTGAATAATAAGGTATATCAATCAAATCATTACAATAGGTAGATATACTAACTTTAGATGTTATCCAAGGATTAGAATCTATACATGACATATCATTTATTAAATCACATGTGAAGCTTATATCCATATTTGGCTTAGAGTATTCCTTGAAAAGAAGAGACTCATGTTCTTACTTTAGCACATCATAATTGTTTTGAAGAGTGATAAATTCTTTCTTCAAAATTTTAAACTTAGCATTTTCTTTTTCAAAGAATTCATTTAGCTCTTCTAATATATCCATCAATTCATCATAAGAAGGTGCATCATTGTCATCATCATTATTTACCGTCTTATTAACTTAAACTAAAAAACGTCAAGTTGATGTGAAGGGAATGGTGGATTCTTCATCGTCGGAGTTAGAGGTTGAGCATTCTTCTCCAAACATCCACTTTTGTATGCAATCTTCATCGGTTGATATGGACATTTCATATTTGTCTTGAATTTTCGTCTACATATCATGAGCGCTCTCAAGATTACATATTGTGTTGAACTCCTCTACACTCAAAGCATTAAATAAAGCGTTAGTTACTTGAATATCGAGATGTGAGTATTTCTCATTCTCAATTATTAGAGCAAGAGGATTCTTAGAAGGAGAAAAGCCCACATCTACAATCCGCCATATTTTTGGACTCATGGCCTTAAAATAGCATATCGTGCGGATTTTTCAATTGTCATAATTTGTGCCATCAAATATAGGTGTGTCATCTAGGTGCACTATCCCACTAGTTGCCATCCTTTAAACTCTCTACACGGTGAAGCCTAATAAATGAGAGACAAAACTATATACCACTTGTAAGATCGAGGAGGCCGACCAGAGGGGGTGAATAGTCATTTATAAAAATTCTCTTCTTAATTAATTATATTTAATCTATTTGGCTAAAACCAAGAATATAACACGAAAGCTTAAATCAAATTGGTTTTAGCACAAACAAAGCCTAAATCAACTAGGTTCATCTAAGTACACTAACAACCTAAGTCTATGTTAAATATTTGCAATCCTAGGATGACAAGCAATTAATTTAATTCTATGAATGTAAATTACTTGAAAATAAATTGAGCACAAGAAAACAAACCACAAAGACACAATATCCTTTTACCTTGTTGTTTGGAGACTTGCAGGTCTCCCCTAATCCACGTTGAGATTAGCCCAAATGAATTGAACCGGCTCCACGAATTAAGCCGAAACACCTCAATCCACTAGTGGTAACTCTTTCCCGCTCCGGGTAGGTGAGCTTCAATCTTCGCAACTTCGCCGGGTCTTCTCATAACCTTTTTTGAGAAGATCACCGTACACGACGCTTCCAACGTTGTCTAAGAGTCGGCAAAGTCAAAGAGTAACAAGTCAAGCTCCTCGCTTTACTCTCACCACGTGCAATGAATGCACAAGCTCAAATAGACACTCAGTCCAACTCTAGATGCAACATATGCACTCTAGATCACTCTCCTTGCTGCAAGACATGCACAATTGAGAGGAGAACCTCACACTAGCTCAAGAGAATAAAAATGGGTCGAGCAACTACATGTCCAACCAGCTACAAGGGGGAATTTATACCACCACACAAAAAACTAGCCGCTGGAGCCAAATCTCTAAAAATCAGAATTATCGGAAGTACCACCAGCAAAACTATGGTACTTCCGCTCCCCTTGCAACGGTCAAAAAACTATCCATTAGAAGCAAAGGACCAGTCAAATACGGTAGTTCCACTATACATTTTCCAGTAGTTTTGATCATCGGAAGTATTGATCCCACATGCGGAACTACCGCCTTCGCGGAGAGGAGAAAACCACCACATAGGTGCCTCTCTAGAAAAATGTACCGCTACACAAGCCGAACGTCTCGACCATGTTAGTTTCGATCACACAAATCTTGACCACGTTGGTTTCGAATGCGCTAGTTTGACCACGTTCGATTCGGTCACACTGGTTTCGATTACACAGATCTCGACCACCTTGGTTTCGACCACTATGATCTTCGACCACGTCGATCTTCAATCACACAGATCATCGACCACGTTGGTTCTCGACCACACAGGTCTTGCGATCACCAACAAACGTGGTAGTTCCATGATTACAATACTGGTAGTTCCGGTCAGTGGTAGTACCGTAGACTACACTGCGGTAGTTCTGATTTCCCTGGGAAGTGCATATACTTCAACTGATTTTGCAAAACATATTTGCAAACTATAGCATTATGCACACAAGGATTATCCATGAATTTCAATATGTTGCAAAACGCATTCGCACACTTTTAGAAGTATGACACAAGAATTATATATATGAATTTCAACCATTTGCAAAACACATTTGCAAATGTAAGCCTCATACCACAAAGAATGAAAACATAGATTTCAAACATTTACAAAAACATATTCGCAATGCATAGCCCATGTTACAAAGGTTCAACATATGAGCCACAACTATATGCAAAACACATTCGTAAATACAAACCTCATGCCAATAAGAGCTAGAGCAAGTGAGGTTGAGGTATCAACATATGATGAGACTCATGCTACTAGACATGACCCATCTTAATAGTATAGCAACCTATACTAGCAACCCGGTCTTTCAACTAAAAACCAAGACCGATAAAAGAATAGAAACGCATCCTTAGTCTTAAGTAGTCATACTTTTGCCTTGAGTTATAGTCTTGACATGCATCAACTAATGATGTGTCTATTATTTCAACTCCATCAACACATGATGTGTCTTCACTTGACTTGATGATTAACACATGATTATCTCCTTTTAGACATGCATCAACTTATAATGCATCCACCACTTGACTTGATGATCCTCAACATATGAAATCATCGTAAGTCATCTTCATCTGTGGAACCTAACCTATTCATTCAACTCATGAAAATTGTTAGTCCAAAAAATAATTACCATCAATTACTAAACTTCATCATTAACACATAATAGAGGGACTAGATTCTACACATAAAATTTCATAATTTTTGAGCTCATTTGCTATATTTAAAAATTCAAAACAATGTGTTAATCGTATGAATTTTTTAGCAACATTCACAGTAGAAAAAATTATAAAAAATTACACAATCGATTATGTTGTGTCAGCATTCTGTACATAAAATTTTGTAATTTTTGAACTTATTTGTTATATTTAAAAATTCAAGCAAATAGTAGCTTATGAATTATAACTGTAACTTATTGTTTTTTGTCTTATCGTGAGTGTTTGTGTAAATGAACCAAATACTGATAGACGTTTCGAAAGAATTGTTTCGATAAACTATTTCGAAACTACATAGAGAAGCTATCTCATTGTTTATTTGAAGAAAAACATAAAATCATGCGTGTTAGCTGAAGGGATTGTCATGTCGTTTTCCCGGCTTTGACCTCGCAGATGGAAGGGACAGTGGAGCGAGCGACATCAGTGAGCGCCGGTGTAATTCAGAGGGAAAAGAAACCCTCGCACCAAACGCCTCAGGACTCGGGAGCTGTGAACACTCTGGACACTCGCCTACTTAGGGCCTGTTTGGGACTGCTCCGCTCCAGTTTTTCCAGCTCTGCTCCAAACTTGTCTAGCCAAACGGGTCCAACTCCAAAACTCGCTCCAAGAAAAGGTGGAGTTGAAGGCTGCTCCACGTTTTTCTCTGAGCTCCTCAAGGTACTCGAAACGAAGTTTTGTATCTCCTCATGGAGTTGGGGAAAATTACCCACCACTGCCATTACAACATACCGATTCGATTATTTTCTATTCCCCACCCACCCGCGATTGCTCCTCCCACGCGCCTCCTCTCCTCCCCACGCCCATGCCCCTCCCGCCGCTCCTCCCCCTCCCGCCTCCTCTCCTCCCCATGCCCAGCCCTCCTCTTCTCCGCCCGCACCGCCCGCCCGCCACGCCGCCTCTCCTCCGCCGCCCCCCGCCACGCCGCTCCTCTCCTCCGCCCCCACCCGTGCCGCTCCTCTCCTCCCCACGCCCGCGCCTCCTCTTCTCCGCCCCGCCCCCGCCCGCCTCCCTCCTCGCCTCCGCCCGCCCGCCCCGCCGCGCGCGCCTCCTCCCCCCCCGTGCCGCCTCTCCCCGCCCACCCGCGCCTCGTGCGTGCCGACTTCCTCTCCGTGCGGCCCCACGAGGCAGCCCTGTCCGCCGTGCCCTCATCCGCCGCGCCATCGCCACCGAGACTACGGTCGTCGTGGTCATGGCGACGCCCACCTCATCGGCGAGATCTCCCTCTCCTCGTTCTCCTCTCCTCCTCGTCGTGAGCTACCTGTGGGTGCTCGACGAGGAGGACGACTGCCGGCTGGCTGGGATCGTCACGTTCGTGGACGTGCTGAGGGTGTTCCGGGAGCAGCTGCAGTGAGGCCGCGGCGGCCGCCGCTGCCGCCGAAAGGCGGCGAAGAAGGAAAGCTTCGACTTTTGCAGTGATCTGAACTTCGAAGAGGATTTGCCGTTCGCTGGATCGATGAATTGCGTCTGCCTTGCTCGTTTCTGCTGAAACGGGATTGAGCTGCTGTTATGCTATGCATTGGGTTCCTTTGCTTTGAACATTTTCAACTGCTGTTTGTTAAGACATTTCCAAGTGTCCTGGACTATGTTGTGCATTGTTCAGTGTTGATGTTGTATATTTGTTTCAACTGCTTGGGAACTTGGGAATGTTATAACTTTGAGAGGTTATAACTTAGAAATTAAAATTGTGTAAGACTATATTTGGTTCAATGAAAGTGGTATTGCTATACTAGCTGAATTGTTTACTCAGTTAAATTGGAAATTAATTTGCCGTCATTCAGAAAAATGAAAATGTTTAACATTTAAAATTGGTTCAATTATGATATTTTACATCATATTTAAATTGGCAAAAAAAATATTCAGTTACATATGCTCCGCATACATCAAAACATACACCAAACATCATTCAGTGGCATATTGGACCTTTCTCAGTGAAACCTCACATTCCTGGAGTTGGAGCTAGCTGCGTGCCAAACAGGACCACCTGCTCCAGGAACTCCACAGTGGAGCTGCTCCATGGTGGAGTTGGTGGAGCAGAGCTGGAAAAACTGGAGCAGAGCAGTCCCAAACAGGCCCTTACGTTCGCGTTCGGAGGCAGGAGCAGATCTTGAATAAAATATAGTTAAGAGAGACTCGCAAGCATGAAGGAAACAATATTATTCACCTTCCTTCGGTTTGCTAGAGCAACAAAATTAAGCTAACCCACTTTCCCTTCTATTTGAGGGTATGTTCTTTTTCTCCGAAGCTGATGGCTTTTGGCTTTTGCTACAGTACCTAACTTTTAAACGGAGTATTTTCTCAAAACTGGATCTACAAGTTAAACGATATACACGTTAAAAGTCCAATATCTGTACCATCTAAAATCGCAAGTGAGTATGTCTCTCTCTTCGTAATCTGTACCGTAAACAGTCAAAATTCAAAAAATTAAACCAAAAGCCATAAGTCGCAGTCGTTGCCAAACTAGCCCTGAGCCGCCCCATACACACTGATAAGATTTCTAGTGAATCCATTACTCTTATTTTCCAATAGCACTATAACACAGTAATCACCATTCTATTTACCCTTAGCAGAGGACCAGATCCTCGAAAAATCTTGTCCCCGGCCCACTTACAGAATTCAAGAAAGACTTAGTAGATTCACTTTTCATAGCTTCTTGCAAGCCAAGAAAGTCAATTTTATTGTCAACAATTATTTCCCTGAGAAATCTTTTATTCTCAGGCACTTCAATACCCCACACATTCCATTTTAAACCTTTCATGATTTATTTTCTTCGTCCTAGTGTATCTGCATTTAACCAATGATTTCACATAGAAAATCTCTAATCTCTAGTGAACCGCTCTTTTTGTTATTCTTGCCAGAAGAAACAAGTTGAAACTGTCTCAGAACAGTTTCTTCCAGATCCCTTAAAGAGTTATCACCACCAGACAACAATTCCTAGAAATCATTACTACTATGGGCTTCCTTATCCACTATTTTTTTTCAGTTTTAACAAGAGCCTTTTTCTTCTGTCCTTACATGAACAAATTAGCTCTAGCATGTTCCATATCATTAATTAATTATAATTTTGCATCAATAGCGTCCAAAGAATAGCCTAGACTAACACCCAAAATAGATGCAAACTGGCATAAAGAAGAATTAGAGGAATTTAGGACAGTAGGAATGTGCAAATAATTACCTTTGCCCTAAGACGGCTTGAATAGAGCGGCCGCTCGCCGCTGCATGCTGCAGCAGTGCAGCCCCTTGGCAAGCTCCTGGCTGGCCGCCGACCTTCACCGCTCGTCGCGCCCCTAGCCCGCTGGCTGCGCTCGGCACTCCCCTGGCCAGTGGCCGACGCGACGCACCGCGCCCGCCTACCGTCGCGCTGACTAGCTTGACTCTCTAGGCTATGCAGGGCCGGAGGGAGGGGGGATGGAAGGGGCCTGGCACCTTCAACCTTCTGCTAAATATTTATTATATAGCTAATTACATATATTTAATTAATAGTTTGACCCTTCTAAAAAAATACAAAGTACACTTCACCTAATGATCCTGCTGATTTCTCAAGTCAAGAATATTATCCTCCCAAAGTGAAGTGGAAAAATATTATCCTGCAGCCATCCAAAAAACTATTATCCTCCCAAAGGATTCCTGCTGATTTCTCAAGTCAAAAAAGAGCTCAATTGGAGTGTCAATTATCACATTTTAAACTTGATGTATGCAACTATCCAGACCTAAGTGCATTACCATCACTTGCTGATCTAATAAGTGGACTAGTTAAGACTGGTAAAGATTCATCTTATCCTATGGTGGACAGGTTGTTAAGATTAGTCTTAACTTTTTCGGTTTCAACTGCAACCACCGAGAGATGTTTTTCAGCTATAAAACTTGCGAAGACGCGACTTCGAAGTACAATGGGAGGTGGATTTCTACGAGATTGTTTAGTAATTTATATTAAAAAGGAATTGGCCGCAAAGATTAGTAATGATGATATTATTAAGGCTTATGATCTTGCTAGTAGTCGTAGAGCTAAGTTTAAGTTAATAGAGATGTAATTTTCTTTACATTGTAATTTGCGAAATATATTACTCTGATATGTGACTATTGGATCGGTAAATCTGGTATGGTTCATTGGTTCTACTATACTTGTTGTCCATGTTGCCCCCCTATATCCAATTCCTGGCTCCGCCCCTGAGGCTATGGTTAGGGTTGCCTCCGCTCATGTCTGTCTCAGTCTCTCTGGCAGGCACTCGGTTACGAGCCACTCTCTGGGGAATTGTCTGGGATATGCTGCTCTTCTTTGTTGAAGGGCCCTACCCCTGAGTCCTGTGCTGAGCCGAACGGCTAGGCCGAAGTGCCACATTGGTTCATCGTGACTCATGAGGCATCACCGATCGCCAACAAGAACTTCTGAAGGACATTGGTGGAAGTGCACTTCAGATGCTCTGTGTGCAAGGTACAGAGGGGTATACTTACATTTCCTTACGTATAAGAAGACTTTTATCATCTAGGCCTCTCTATCTCTTTCATGGGTCTTCCATCCTATAAAGATGGAACGGTGCTAGTAACACAGATATTGCATTAGTTTGTGCAGTATGTGGACGGACTTTCTTTCGTCCTCTCTATGGGTTAAGTAGTCACATGGCCTAATGTCATCTGATGCAACTATCTACAGTTGAACATGAGGGTATTAGTAATAGTTTAAAGATATAACGAAGTTTCTGTTTTTCAGTTTAGGGAAATAAGACCATGTCATTGGGTAACAGCCATTCTGTAATTGCACAAGAGCGATAAATATATACGTGCAGACATACATAAAAATATTTTAGCAATTTTTTTACCCATATTTTTGTAGCTATTTATAATAAATAAACATAGCTATTTACAAAAATACATCCGTCAACTAATATAGCTACCTAGTGCAGAACCATTGTTATGCTAATGAAATGCTAACGATATATTAAACGCATTGCTCGCATGCGAATGAACCATACCTTTCTCTGAAGGTAATCATCAGCTCCACAATGTTTTCAACTGCGAAGGATGGTAAATCACAGCCATGCTGCCTCCTTGCGCTTTCGCTTATCTCTGTTTTCTTTCCTTCTCTTCCCTGGCTGTGCTCTCTATCGCTCGGCAGCAATACTACCACGAATCACACGCATGTGCGAACACAACGTAATTAACGCGCGAATAAAATGAGAATCTAATGTCACATCGTGTCGTATCATTAACATGATTCCCTCACGTACTGTCGCTGCCTCGTGAGGAATCGGATTCCCTCCTCCTATGCGCCTGTCGCTTCCCTGTATGCCTGTGCGCCTGCCTGCCGAGCTGGGCTAGCTTGGCAGCAACTTGCCGCGTAAGGGTGGCTCAGCAGTGCCTGCCAACTGCGCCGCGTTGTTCGCCTGCCGCGCCAGCTCGCCGTGTCAAGCATCAGGCCTCTTACTGAGCTACAGTGATGCTGCAGGTGACATGTGTCGTCTGTCGCGCCGATGCCATTTTTGCAAAAAAAAAAGTGCTAGGGGGCTAAATTTGAAAAAAGTATGAACAGTGCTAGGTACGTGAACAGTTCGACAAAGCGAGTGCACGAGTGAGAGCCAGTAGGAGGGGCAGCAGTTGAGGTAATTAACTTAGGGGTGTTTTAATAGGCTGAAGTTGATGGTTTTTTTGTTGAAATAACGACCCAAAGAAGTAGCTTTTACAATAAAATTTGGAAAAAAGCCTTTAGAAGATGCGGATAAGATGACGGAGGCAAGCTAAAGACTTTTGGAAGCAGCTTAAAGAAACCACTTTTAGAAGATAAGGTGTTCAAATTAGCTTTCGGCTTCTCTAAACAGAAACCAAAAATCGAAGCTGGAGCCGATTTGAACGCCCCTGTAAATAGCACTGCTCTGCTAAGCTTTATTGAACAAAATCATTCCTAATAGACTAATAGTACTGGATTAGGCTATGTTTAGGTCAGGCTTGTGCCAAAAGCTATTTATAAGGGCATGTTTGACGCGGCTGTGGCTTATGACTTTTAGATGAAGTTTTTGAATTTTAGCTGTTTACGATAGAGATTACGCAGAGAGATATTCGCTTGCAATTTTGGTTAATACAGATGTTAGACTTTTAACGTGTACTACAATTAACTTGTAGACCATGTCTTGAGAAAATACCCCTTTTGAAAGTTAGGTACTGTAACAAAAGTCAAAAGCCGCTAGTTTCGGTCGAAAAAAGCAGGCACTAAATCGATTGTAGGTCTTGTGCAGTGTGCTGTCACCCGATTTCTATGCATTTTTTTCTAAGGAGATTTGATGATTTGACCTATCTTTCTTTGTCACTTGATAAAATGTCGTATAATGTTTCACTGACATACAGGATTAAGACCCATATATCAGTGCTATTTCAATAAAAGATAGGAGCAAGCCATCAGTTTATCCTTTTTTTTTGCGACCAGAACCTACCCATTGGTCTCTCCCCAGTCACCCGTGCCATGCGTGAACTGACGTTGGATCACAAGTGCGGCGGGCATGGGCGCACCGTGCACGAGGGAGGGCAACGAAATGGAACCAGCTGGGGGCCTGCCTAATTGAAGTACCCCAAATATTATTTGGGCTCGGTCCTCCTCGACTGAGCACACGCCTTGTTTGCTTTGGCCCGTCATAATAAAGTCTTCTTTGTATTTTTGTTTTTTCTAAGTTCCTTTTTTAAGTTAGCTAGCTGATGACGTGGAGAAGCTAGATATCTTTTAAATATTTGGATTGGATATATAAAATTGTGTGTGTATATATATATATATATATATATATATATATATATATATATATATATATATATATGTCGAAAAAGTACTTTTATAATATTATATTTTTATTGAATTTTATAAATATATTATAATATTAATTAATGGTTAAATTTGTATTTCAGAGACCGTGTCGATGATCAAATGTTGTACTTGTGATCAGAGGGTGTAAATTATTTGATTTCACAAAACTTTGTATGTTTAAAATATAATATAAAAACTAAATAATGGGCAGGCATAATTATAAGTACAAATGGGAATCGATCGATGTCAGCTGTCCAATCAGCTTTAGACTTTATTGCGGCCCTTCGAACCAAACATACCATTTGCTCGTAGATAGGGCCAGCGTGACTGTACGCCATATGAGTTAGAAATGCAAACTTTGATAGTTCCTGATTAATCGGATATTCCCCGGATTAACTTATCTACTACTTGCATTTTCGAAAGAAGGACTTTGGTCCCTTTCCGGAGTTCCAAACGGATTTGGAAACAGAGAAATTTATTTCTAAATTATGGAAAATTAAACTATTTTCACGTGATATTCACGCCTTCCAAGCTACTGACCTGTTCTTTGTGGCTATTACTTATGGATTTTGATTGAAATTTTTAAATTTTCGCTGTTCACAACTGAGATTACGAAGAGAGATACTCGCATGCGATTTTGGCTAGAATAGATAATGGGCTTTCATATGTACTATAATTAACTTATAAACCTAGTCTTAAAAAATATTCCGTTTAAAAATTAGGTACTATAGCAGTAACTAAAAGTCGATTTTAAAATCAGAATAGAACAGGCGCTACACCTAATTTACTTCCATTGATTAGGTTTTAAAGTCCTAACTGTAGGATTGACACGACTCGTAATGCTACTGTCAAAAAAATACGAATCAAACAATTTCTCCACAAAATGCTTAGATGGAAAATCATGTGGTAATTCATATGCTAGTGTCACTTTTCGCCATGCCCGGAGTTCAATCGGCAGGATGGTCTTACCTGAAATGGATTATAGAGAAATTGAATCTACCGTCCCAAGTTCAAACTGATAAAAAAATGTAAAAATCTAAATGCAAGAGGAAGACACATGAAAAATAGTGCTCTCTCTTCGTCCCAAATACTTCACTTTTGATCAAGGTATAATTACCTAGACAGTCATTCCTTTTAATCTAATGAATCTGAAATTGCCTTAACCAATTCAGTTGACCATGGCAAAATATAAATTATGCATTAGCAGTTAGGATTTAAGAAACATGGAGCAACAAATATTTTTTTGAGACGGAACATATCAGATTCCATCAAACCAAAGGCACAGGCGAATCGCTACCCCACCAGATTGGCTTCGACTTATAGAAACTGACGAACCTCGTTCAACCAAAACAGGTTTCCATCCTGGCATAAACAACGGCCAAGCGCAGCTAAAACATAGGCTACCTGATTATAACTTTGAGGACAAACATGTGCGAACAAGTATTTGTGATCAAAAGTAACAAACGTCTGCAAACAGGGAGAGTAAAATTCTTTTAAGGGTCTGCTATAACTAATTTTTAGTTTAAATTTCTGGTTGAAATTGCACTTTAACGGTCATTAGCTTTTTTAAGGAAAAATGAGATTTTTTTTTAAAAAAGTGTTATATCGTTAGGAACAATGCAAATGAATAAATAGAATAAAAAAGACAAAAAAAGTTAAAATTAGAAATTGACATGTTCTAAATAAATTCTAATTTAAATAAGTCGAAAGCCAAAAAGTTAAAACCTATAGCCATTCGGATCGGTGACCAAGCTGACAAAAAGGAAGAGGAGATGTAAGACTGAGAAGAGGACTAGACAGTCTACAAAGCCGGTGAACTATTCAATATAGTGGCACAGATGATTCATCTCCAACTTGCGTGGTGTTGTACCTGTACTTCTTGGAGGAGTACCGCTTCGGCATGTCACAGGACCTACTCCGGAGCATCTGGCGCATGCCGTCGGCCACCCTAATGGCAGGGTTGGACTTGAACATCCTGCAGAATGCCCACAAAGCCATTGGCCATAGAAGCCTTCTTCCTGCCCGCCTCGTCCCTCACAGTCTCACAGCATAGCCACAGAGCCATTGGCCATAGAAGCTTGCTCTCACACTGGCAATGTAGTCCTCGCCTCCTGGGTGCAGTCCTCCCTCAGGCCACAACACTCACACTTGACTAACTCTGTTTCCATTGCTGCGATTGCTTTGTGTTGACCTTGGTTTCTTAGGGGCACTAGAGACAGTAGTCAAGCGGGTTAGGTGGAGCGGCCGGTCGTAGGCGGACGCCATCCCCACCTGACCCCCGGTGGGTCCGCCCCTATCATTAGGTGGGCGCAGACGCAAAGCAAGGGAAAAACAAATATGGGTTAGAGTGGAGGAGATAAAAACTTGCCCATGTTTTTATTTTATGACTTATAACTTATGATTTTCTCTAAATAAATAAATAATTTTAAAGCGGTTTATTAGGATTTTTTTGAAACAACTTATTAGCATTCAATTTATTCGCATAAACATTTATATTAGCATAAAAAATTATCTGCCATAACTATAGACTACCTACAAAAGCCAAAAAAAAGACCAGAACCATATTTCGTGCAGCATGTAGGCGCAGAAATCAACATTGAAGGAAGGTCACGTAACCGTTGGCTGCAACGTCTCTCTCTCGTTTTTCGAGTTTTTGAATATATTTAGCATTGTTTATAACAGTATTTATAAAAATAACCGTATATCTATCGTATTAATAAAAATATCATTTTTCCACCTGTGGCCGAGCGGCAATGCGGGCGGAGCTGACGCGTAAGCCCGTACTGTCCCGCCAGCGGACAGCAGGCTGCCAAGTGCCCCAGCTGGCCAGCCTGCCACCCCACCATAGTCCAGCACTACCTCCCGTCCCATGGCTAGACGGCAAGTGATTAAGCTGACTGATTAGCCGGCTTAATCACCTGTCTTTTTTGTATATTATTTGTTTGAATATTTGAATATAGAAAATGGGCTCAAAAAATTGTGAAATTTTATGTGCAGTCTCTTGACACAACGTATTTGAGTGTGCAATTTTTTTGGTAATTTTATCCGTAGTAAATGTTGCTCAAAAATTTGTACGATTTTAATATTTGTAGAAGTTGTTACATATAGCAAACAAGCTCAAAAAAATATGAAATTTTATGTGAAGCATCCCAACATAGTCATAATAATTGTGTAATTTTTTTAAAATTTTATATATTCTAAATGTACCATATTAATTTAATTATGAAATTAACGATGCTTAGGCACCTTTTACAGTGCGTGACCTCTATTTTTTTTTGTTGAATTTCATACATTATGAATATTTATAGGAGTACATGTAATAATACAAAAACACATCGCACGGGATGCGATATGGCTCACCCATCTGAGCCACTATTATCTCCTCGTCGCTTCTGCCTCTCTGTGCGTGGCCTTGTCTTCCGTTGAGTACGAGCATGTCCCATGGGGTACGTCAGCTGGTCCGGAGGTTGTGTTTCGGTTCGGAGGAGGTATGGAGACCATTCCATTTGTTGAGTGGCCGGCGGTGGTCCAGTAGGCTAAGGCACAGCAGGCTAGGTCCAGTAAACGTCGATGTCCTCCAGCTGAGACACGCCGAACTGCGAGCCGCCAGCAATAATGTCATGAATGAATTACTCTTGAAATCCCCCTCGTTGTGCGGAGGTGCTCTCGCCTTAACCGTACGACATGGCAACGAAGTCGGAAGAGCTCTGCCCACTGAAGTCTCTAAACCCTAGGAATGGTGTAAACGCCGAGCTCTGCCCTGCATACGCTACAAACCCTAACGTTGTGTACTGCTCCATAGAAGCATCCGGGAGGCATGTATCGTCATCGGTGGACTCGACGTCACCCCCACGTTGAATTGGAGGCTGCAAGATGAAATGATGTTAGTCACAATAAATATTTCAGATATACAATGCGAATCTCGTACCTCCCAAATGTATAGCGAAGATGAACAACGGGGAGTTGTACTCTGTGTAGGTGGTGCGGACGTCAAAAGTGGTATATCTCGACGACGAACCTACGGTGGGAGAACACCATGATGATAGCAGAACGTAAGGCCTAACAGGAAAACAAAATGTAGATTTATACGTAAGTTACCTCCTCATCGATACGACCCACGAATGATCGGCAATTAGTACTACGACACCAGGTAGACTCGGTAGATTATGATGGCCGGCCGAACTCGTTGGGTCGCGATGACCAGCAGGTAAGCATGGTGCCCCCACTGAGTGCACAATGTGCACGACGTGATCCATCGAATGATCGCAGCTCAGATTGTGCACTATTTTTTGGCCTACTTCAGGATATACATCAAAGTATTATGCACAGCCGGTGGTGTGTTCAGGCTATTGTGGGTGGTGTCAGACGCTCTTGCAATGCGCTGCGTCCGCTCCAACTAAATTGACATACGAAACATGTTCAGTAACGACCAGTATGAATTTCATAAATGAAACGATCAGAAATTGCAACTATCTTACGTTGTCATGCCGCTGCGAAGTACTGTGGCGATCGATTGAGCGTTGTAGAATTTCCTCGTGCGTGATCTGCTCGGGGCAATTTGGCAAACGAATGGTGAGTCTACTGTGCGATTTTGGTACGTACCACTCCAAGTTTTCGTCGTATGTCTGGACGTCGTATGGACGTTGCTCCATGACGGCATCCAAGTGCGCCCTGTCCGTCCATAACGTCATCCACTCATGCTGCATTGGCTGCCAGTCCGTAGCATGCTGACCCGCTCCTCGATTGTCTGCATTTTTGGAATCATCGATGTTACAGAGCAAGACATATAAAGTGTAAGCATTAGTCGAATGGAGTTTGACTCATCGGTGTACGGCTCGGGTAGGAACGTGCCGTCCGAATAGGGCATGACTTGGTGAAAATCAAGCTGTCACATTACGCACTGCGGTGTGTAAACCTCCACCATGTACAAAAACACCAGATGCCATGTCGTCACCCTTAGCACCGCATCCTGTAGGCATTGCAGGGATAGCCTATAAGATGACACATGTTTCACAAAGTCTACAGTCCATAGACCCCAGATGATGTCGCTGTCATGCAACGACTCAAACTCGTTGTGCCACAGCATGTAGCACCTCGACGATCTGCCCTTAGCCCACCGTAGATGGGCACCAGTCCACTAGAAGCCCATAAGTAGGCTCGTCTATCAGGTCGACGAACTCGCCGAACGGGTGCACTGGCGTCAGGATGGCTGGACACCCGCCAGAAAAGTGCTCCCAACTCCAGAGCTGTAGGAGCACGCAGCAGACGCATAAGTTGGGGTTATTAGCAGTGCTGCACTGGTAAACGTTACACAACCCCCGATATGTGACGCATAGGACGGCTGATCCCTAGCTGTATTGAGGCACCACCCCAAACTCTGTGTCAACCAAAACTCGACGAGGTGGATGAACTCAGCGTTGCAAATATCGTCGTGTGTGGCTGAAAACATGCTCCAACCAAAGAGGTGCATAAGGTACGCGACGAGGTACGTCTTGATGACCTTGAGCGGCGCATCCTACGGGCACACACTGAAATTCTTCAGCCAAACCTAGGGACGCCATGAGCACCCTCCGGGATAGGCAGGTCGAACCAGTCCGCCAGCCTCTTCTTCTAGTCCGCCGGTGCAGGGACTTGAACAAGTACGTCACCCCAGAGAGGGAGACCGGTCAAGAACAAGACGTCCTGCAGAGTGATCGTCATCTTACCTACCGAAAGTGGAATGTGTGCGTCTCAGGTCTCCACCTGTCCACCAGTGCCGCGAGCAGGCTGGTGTCGATGGTGAACGCGCGTCCGACGGAGACCAGCCTCGCAAAGAGCAACAAGCTCGTGGCCCGCAGGATTGGAACGTAGCGCTCGTTTAGCTCCCACAGATCCCTCCCACCCCATAGCTTGAAGGGCGGAGGGCCCACCGTGGTACCCATTATCCATGAGTGACACCAGTGGTTCTCATTGTAGACCTTTTCGAGAAGCTAAGGTAAAGCTACACCTTCCAACACATAGACTAGACCAAATATTAATGCGAAGATTGATAATGACACTAAAATACTATAAGTTAGTGATTACATGCGTGTAATTATATAAGAATAATTCATTAATTACCAACAATTTGATTACCTGTCTGAAAAAATACGAGTAATTCATTACCGTTGTCCGTAGCACTTAATTATTTAGCACTAACTCATTACTTAACCCTAACTAATTATCACTATACTAATTACGACCTTAGCAATTTATCGTCTGGGCAACTTACATTCTCCCTAAGAGCAAGTATATTCATCTTGGATAAGGCCAAGGTCACAATGAGGTTTTACCTTGCTCATGATGAGTTAGTGCTCGTCCTTCTTATCATCATCATCCGTATGTTCTTTCAAGACTTTCTCGATCCTGGCACTTGAACAATCAAAGGTAAAGAATGTACCACAACATTCATACTTGTGGTTTCAAATAAAATCACCCTCTCGCCAAAAACAAGCCTCTTGTCACAAAGGACATCATTGGCAAAAAAAAACACCCCAACAAGATGCAAATAGAAGCTCACAAGGTTCCCTACTAGTTGTCAGGCTCAAGATCGGTTAAGATCAAATTCAGAGCCAACCTCGCTCTGATATCAATTGTAGGACCGAAATGACAATAGGGGGGGTGAATGGTGCATTCAAAAATCACCCCACAAGTATCCACACTTATGCTTCTTCTCCAATAACTATGGAAGCTATGAAGACAAAATATATGCGCTCACTGGAAGTCACAGCAACAAGCACAAAACAGATCTAGAGAGAAACAGTCAAGAAAAATAGATTCAGAGCTGGTCTACACACAAGAGGTAGTACCGCTGTGACGAGCAGTAGTACCGCTGAGCGATAGTACCGTTGAGCCGAACGGTAGTACCGGCTGCGAACTCAGTCGCTGAGCGGTAGTATCGGCGTTGAACAGCGGTAGTACCGCACCAAGAAATTTTGTGGGAGCAGAACTGAAAACTTGAAATTGATCAAATTCACGCTGCTCTTCTCGGGTCAATTTAACAGGACATCAACCTAAACAACATATTGATCTCATTGAGACGAAATCGCAGACAAAGATCAAATGGAAATAACAAATTCGGATTTTTCACTAAGAACACAGTGAGAGTATCAAAATCTGAAATTCTCAATATTCTTGGGTTCTTGGCTTGGGAAATTTTGAAGATAGCAAGGAAATGATCTCAGAAGAATTAGTCAAACTCCAATTTCAAGATTCCTCTAGAGAATCAAAGGGGGCTCACAACCCCTGAGTTCTTAACCCTAAAACAGCATGAACAGGCAAAAGTGCGTAAGATCTGAGATAGGAGGAAAAATCTGGATTCTTCCTTCTAATCTCGAAAATGGAATGCTCAAGTGATCTCGAGGATATTCCTAGTTCTAAGCATCAATAATCAACAACTAGAAATCAAGAAATCATCAAAAAGCAAGAACTGAGAAAGGGAAAGCGCGAAGAACAGAGAGCACCCAGGAAAAAAACTGAGAACTTAAATAACTCAGAAACTTGATTTCTCATACAGATATAGAGATGAATGATTACAAGAGTTGCTACAACCAATTCATCCCAAACTACGGCCCCATACGCATGTAGGAAATCAAGAAATCTAGAACCCACTCAAGAACATAAGGAGATAAAAAGGCAGAACAACCTCTGCCCACTCCACCCACTCCACAATAGCACAAAGGAAAAGAGAAAGCATAAAGCAAAAACCCTAACTACTACTTTGCTTTCATGCCTACCCCTCTCCGTTTATAGTCTCCACTAATGGGTTTACAAACACACTTTACCCATTAGTGCCAACAACTCTATTGCTTTATCCACTAACTCGAACCGAATCCACTTCCGCTTTTGCAGTCTCACGCATTTACCACAATGACCCTTGTTGCACCTTCCGGGAAGTTTCCTCGGTTCTTGCCGTCCAAGCCTCGCAACCACTTCGAGTCTCGCCGTCTTCGGCACATCCCGACCGCTTCGATCTCAACACCACATGTGTCTAGTCCGGTCATCCCGTGCCTCGCCACGACTCCGCCTCAAAGTCCTGCAGCCATCACAGACAAGAAAACACATCATATAGCACCGCTCGAGATAATGGAATCAACATTTGCATTAGTCGCAAACTCATGCACGAACCACTCAAATCAAACTAAAACTTTCAGAACACGTGTCAATTACTCATCACAAACATGAGAGCACTTCTCACATGGTCTCTCAGCTTCACATAATTTTTTGTAATTTTTAGAGCTCGTTTGTTATATGTAATAACTCATATAAATATTAAAACCGTATGGATTTTTGAGTAATATTCACATCGGATAAAATTACCAAAAAATTACACACTCGAGTACGTTGTGTCGAGAGGCTGCATACAATTTCGTAATTTTTCAATCCATTTGCTATATTCAAAAATTCAAACAAACAATATACAAAAAAAGATAGGTGATTAAGCCGGCTGAATCGCCTGCCGTCTAGCCATGAGACGATGGCAGTGCTAGGGCTGAGGTGGGGCGGCAGGCTGGCCAGTTGGGGTGGCAGGTCGACTGTCGTCCGGTGGCGGGACGACGCTTAATCACCTGTCGTCTAGCCATGGGACGATAGACAGTGTTAGGGGCGAGGTGGGCGGCGGTGACCACCGGGTGGCGGTCGACCATCGTCGGTGGCGGGATGGTAGGGGCCTACGCATCAGACCCCGTGTTGCCATCCGACCACATATGGTAAAAACGATATTTTTACTAATACGATGGATATATAGTTATTTTTATAAATACCGTTAAAAACTCCGTTTTCTCACCCTCGGACCAGAAGCCAATCAAATCACGGCTTTAAAAATTTCCAACGTACCATTCCGCGAGGTTCCATTACGTCACGAACAAAGAAAAAATAAAAGAAGGGAAATAAAAAAGAAAGCATTCTGCGAGGGAGATTCCAAGTGCCAGACCTGGCAAATTGACCCTGTCCCCCCTACAAAATCCACAAGAAGCCCCGTAATATTCACCGGAATCACCAACACGTCCCTACGAGGGACCCATATGTAACATTCCCCGGCCCGCCTGCTATGTACGAAGCCGCCCCGCAAGTGAAGAGAGGAATAAGGGAGGTTTCTATAATTTTTCAATAGTAATTTATGTAATTTTTAAAGTGTAATAAGTTAATAGTTATTATTTATATCTTTGTTTATTTTAAAATTAGTTTTATTCTCGTTAGGAAGGAAAGCACTGCTCGAAAAATAAAAAACAACGAGGGGGGAGAGAGAAAAAGGGCGACGAGGCGGTGAGTCATGGACGCCTAGCCAGAGGCGACGGAGAGGGAGGTGATAAGAGAGAGAAAGCCAGAGACGAAGCAGGGGGGAGAGGGAGAGGAGCTCCATTTCCGACTCCTCTCCGCGGCCAACCACGTCACATGGCCACGCTGCCAGGCGGGCCCCACCCAGCCGGCGCGGCCGACCCGATGCAGGTCGACCAGCCGCGCGCCGCCGCTCCTGCGGACGAGAAGGTGAGCGACCTGCCCCCGGCTGCACGGCGGCGTGGGGCTGGGTCCCCGCCGCCTGGTGCTGTCCCGGCCCCAGATCTGCTGCGCTTGTTGCCGCTGCCGTTTCGTTTCGTTCCGTTCCGCCTCTTGTTGTCGTTAGGTAGTTCTGCGTTTGATCCGCTCGTAGATCTGCGCTGCGTGGCAAGGCTAGGGTTCGTGGCTTCTACGCGTGATTTCCTCCAAGTTTTTGGTGCTAGTTTTGAGCTGATTTAGCGCTAGATTAGGGGGGCGGAGCGGGGGGTTGCTTGGCTGGGAGGAAATGCGCTGCCTTCCTTTGGGGCTGGTCTTTGCGTGTGCGCCATGCAAGCATCGCATCTCCTGCTACCAAAATGGTTGGCTAAAGGTGCCGGTTTTATGTGTCTTTCGGAGTCTTCTTGTGGTAGTACTAGTTAATTGTTATGGCTTAATGTTCTACATGGGGGCAATTGAATCAGTTAATTATGGCTTTGTGTGGCAGTTAAATTGAGCCCTTAGATTCGTGCTTAAAGTGTTCCTATGTTAGCAAGGTTTATGAGTCATCTTGTAGTCTTGCTTGGACTCTAGCTTATTTGTATGTGTAAGGATTACCTGAATTGTAGGGTAATGGCAGTATGCAGTTAATTTTGTAGTAACTAGCCCCACTAGGTAAGCATTTTTTTTGTCTGAGTTCTGTGAAGAAATAAAGGCGGAGAGTTTCCATTTCAAGCAATCCTGGTTTTTGAGGGTTAGCGATAGTGTGTTGTGCTTGTATGTAGTAGTTCTGCTGCTTTGCGGCTTTAGTGCTGTGCTGCCATTTTAGACATTCATGTTTGTTTTGGTGACTTTGCTTGCTTTGTTTATGTGCTGCCATTCCTTACGGATTGTTACCACATGACAGCATGGTGCTTCTCTTATTGAAGGGAGTGATCCGGTCACTGGTCACATAATCTCCACAACAATTGGAGGGAAGAATGGAGAGCCCAAAAGGGTAATTTTGAACAAACACAAAGTCACAATACATTATTGAATTTTATGCATAGAGTGATCACTTTCCTAACTTGGGCTATGATTTTGTGCTTCTTAGACCATTAGCTACATGGCAGAGCGTGTTGTAGGAACTGGATCATTTGGAATTGTCTTCCAGGTACTGTCACAGTTGCTTCATTGTAAATTTCCCTTTTTAGTTAAATGGTCTCTTATGTTGGTATCGTGTTTTTGTGTATTTATTCAGGCAAGATGTTTAGAGACTGGTGAGACCGTTGCCATTAAAAAGGTTTTGCAGGACAAGCGCTACAAGAACAGGGAGCTGCAAATAATGCGATCAATGGATCATTGCAATGTTGTTTCTTTAAAGCATTGCTTCTTCTCTACCACAAGCAGAGATGAACTTTTCCTTAACTTGGTCATGGAGTTCGTTCCTGAGTCATTGTATCGTGTCTTGAAGCATTATAGCAACATGAACCAAAGGATGCCACTTATATATGTCAAACTGTACGTGTACCAGGTAAAAAATATGTTGTCAATTTTTGGAGCTTCTTTTGTTTTTGATAGAGATTCCATAGTTTGATGCCACGATATTGATATCGCTTGGTCTTTCCATGTAGATATTTCGGGGTTTAGCTTACATTCATACTGTACCTGGAGTTTGCCACAGGGACGTGAAGCCTCAGAATCTTTTGGTTTGTTTTTTCATGCTTGACCCTTTTTTTATCACTTTTGGTTAACACTTAACAATATCTTATATATGCTGATTCTCACTTTATTGGTTTTGATAGGTGGATCCTCTGACTCACCAAGTCAAAATATGTGATTTTGGGAGTGCCAAAATGTTGGTAAGTACCACTATTTGATCGTGTGGCACTTCCGGTGTTAGCTACAAGCTACAACTATATACATTAGAGTAGTTTGCTATGGTTTGCAAGATGATGTAATTCAGCAGTTTGATTTCAATGGTTTAATTATTGAAGCAGCTCACTTGTTTAGTTTTATTCAATCTAAAACTTAGGAAGCTACATAGTTTGTTTTTACTGCTTTAATGTGGACCAATTAGAAACTGCCATAAATGCATTTCTTTTGGCGTGGTAAAAGAAGGATCATTTTGCATAAGTTTTTATCATTCCTTTCGGGGAGTTCTTAATGTTGCATGGTTGCTTATTTTCAGATTTTGTAGCTTTTCGAGTCTTTGAATATGTGCAATTCTAATTTCTTCACTTTGGTCCTCTTTTCAATTCACCCATTCATCAGGTTAAAGGCGAAGCTAACATATCATATATATGCTCACGCTATTACCGTGCTCCAGAGCTGATATTTGGGGCAACTGAGTACACAACATCAATTGATATATGGTCAGCTGGATGTGTTCTTGCTGAGTTGCTTCTTGGCCAGGTTAGCTTCTGATTATGGCTTCTTTGACAGATGTTTTTCTTCACCTTGTGGTTATATGTCCACTTGAGCAGCAAACTTAGGACTAAGCATCTTCTTTTTATACAATTTTATCAGCCTCTATTTCCTGGTGAAAGTGCAGTGGACCAGCTTGTTGAGATAATAAAGGTACTTTGCTGCATACTATTCTGCAGCGCATTTGTTCTAAAGATACGGTCTTATTATTGTTGTATTTTCATGAACTGAATGAGGTTTCTTCGCTTGAAGGTTCTTGGTACTCCAACACGTGAGGAAATCCGCTGCATGAATCCCAACTACACAGAATTTAGATTTCCTCAGATAAAAGCTCATCCATGGCACAAGGTATGGGTATATTTTATTTTATTTTATCACATTACTTCATAAGTTGATGTTATGATGCATAACTCTTAACTTGCAATACCATTAATGTTACAGATTTTCCACAAGCGGATGCCTCCAGAAGCAATAGACCTAGCGTCACGTCTTCTTCAATATTCACCAAATCTACGATGCACTGCTGTAAGTTTTTTCTCATCCCCAGTTTGACCGATTCAAGTCAACTAAAAAAGCCACCTAACCTATTAATGATTGCCAAGCACTAATAATGACATTAATTGTTTTATCCAACTTGATTGGTACTGTTCTGCCCATCGCTTTCTATTTTTATTTGTTAACATGTTCTATGATTGTATTTTTTTGACCAGACATGCTTTATTTTGTGTGTATAAAGCTTAAGTGTTAACGATTGGATTTGGATAGGATAACACCATTATTTTTTTTCCTGATATTCTCCTAAAGGGTGTACAATATTTGACCTGATATCCTCACAAAGGGAAGATAATATTTGACCTGATATCCTCTGAAAAGAACCTTTTCTCCTCTTGTAAGTGCCTGGACATGTTTGGAAAAAAAGTCTAGCGTTGTTTGACTTACTGGTGGTACAAATTTCACTAGATTTTGTAGGTTTAGTTGTCAAACCATATTGAACTTAGATGCTTGAATTGCTTACTCGTGGGTGTCTATTCTTTGTTTTTATTCCTATATTGCTGGCATCCTCTGATCTTAATTTTATACCATCATCAATTTTGAATGTATATTTAACTCTATGCAATGTATGTTAACTGTTCAAGTGCTCCTCTCTGTTGATTTCATTGCTGATTTGATTATCATTACAGCTTGAAGCATGTGCGCATTCGTTCTTTGATGAATTGCGAGAACCCCATGCAAAGTTGCCAAATGGACGTCCATTTCCTCCACTGTTCAACTTTAAACAGGAAGTAAGTAATTTCAAGGCAGACTTATTAGTACCTAACATTTGCAGTTTACTGAGAAACTAGGCAACCGTGTGCACAGAACTATTCTTGTCATTTTATGATTTGGTAATTTAGGCTTGCAAGCCTGGCAATTTGTCATGAACAAAAAATGCTTTTGTAGAGATGAAGATACCAACATATTTGTTTGCTCGTTTATCTGCAGCTAGCAAATGCTTCACCGGAGCTCATCAACAGGTTGATACCAGAGCATGCTAGGCAACATTGTGGGTTCAATTTCTTACCTGCTGCTGGACCATAGCGAAGGCTGTACGGGTTTTTACTTTGCACGCTGCCAATGCTTGTTTGTGCCGAAGGGCAACCTGCATGTTCTCACATTTAAGATGTAGAATCTGACCATTATTGGAAAGCCGAACATGAGCTGGCGTCAATGTGTTATATGAGGGGAAGGGGTGTGTTTGTGCAGCCAGCCCCCGTTATTTTAATGCTCCAACTCCATTATGGGGAGACCATGTTGGTCAGGGTTTTATCCAAGAACTGTGCCGATAGCTGGAGGGAATGGGATGATGTATTGTTGAGCTATGAAGGGATTAAATCCCAACTATTGTACTTTCTCCCACGTTTAATGTTGTAGTGCGCCTGTAAGTGTTTCACGTATCCTGTTGTCAGTCGATGTAATTGTGTAAATGTTCCTGATGGGGAAAAGAGTCTCATGTCATGATGGGTCATTATCCTCCCCTCTCCATTCTCTTCTATTGGCCTGAATTTATTATACCTGTGGATTCTTGTATCACATGCTACCACATGTTTTCACTAGTCACCTTGAGCAGGGATCAAAAGATTGTTTTCACCTGCTTCCTGCAAAGTGGAGTGGGGCTGATCTGAATTTCTGACCGTGCTTCTTGTCATTGATGAACTGACCCTGGACGAAGTATGTGAGACGAGCATTTTTATGAAGCAGGCATGTGTAATGCTAGGCAGATGAGTCAACAACCCTATAATGGGAGAATAAAAGCCATAGTTGAGGATCAATGAGTTGTGTCGGCTATTGCCGTGGTCCCTTTGCAATAGATGCCGTCTGTTAGTGCAGCTGAGCAGGGCACTGTTTATGCGTTTTCTCACGATGCTGACACACCTGCTCTATTCTCTTGCAATAGATGCCGTCTGTCTGGTTTTGCTGGTTGACTATTGGAAGGTTAGAAGCCTATGCACAAGGTGAGTATCAATGTTTTTGTTAGTGCTGCTTTGAAGGCTTCTTGATTTCACACTGGCTGATCGATTCATTGTCTCCCTGTATCATTTCAGTGATCCATGGTCAATGATTACGGTCTGACCGACCGTCTGACAAGTTGAAAAGTAAAATCAACGGTGCCACAAGTTTCCAAGCGAGCAGGTGAAGCCGGAGATTTTGTAGGACAAGGACCTAATCCGAAGGACGTCATGATCTTGTAGGAGTCGGCGTTCAAACAATGCAGCAGGTCTGCAACTGGTGGTTTTGCCGGCAAAAAGAAAAGGATAAATTCAACACCGGATTGGCAGTGATTTATAGTTCCAACATGTTATGAGTATTCATAGCATTAATTATAGCCACGTAGGGTTAGGAGGTAATGTGATTTGAGTTAAGAAAAGAGAAATAATGTTGCATGAGATATTGAGATATTACTTGACACAAAATCCAACAAGTAGATACAGAGGGCGTTCTAATTGATTTTTACTTATGATTTTTTTTGCTGTGATTTATAGATTTTAGGTGAAAATAAATAATTGTAGCTGAATGAAGTGACTTTTAGAAAGATAGGACGAGCGGTGCAAAACGTGAAGGAGAGATGTGCACACTATGGGATGAGAGGAGTGAGGTGGTGATGCAACCGTGACCTCCTGCCTTATCACGGAGTGAGACGGTAGTAAGAAAAATGAAGAAATCGTTTCGAGAAACTAGATATTTATATTAACTTTTTGGCATTTTTAAGCAGAAATCTGAAGCAAAAGCTAACATGAACGGGCAATAGCTAAATCGTCCATTGGGACTTGGGAGGATGGATGAGGGAGGAGATGGGGGAGAGAGAAACATGAGAGGATGTAAATTTATTGATTGGGTCCATTGATAGATATTATGTATTAGAGGAGTAATCTCTAGTGTTGTTTTTTTGGCAATATGAAGTATACAAACATAGCAAAATAATGTTTATCATTAGGAATACCCTTAAATCACCTATGACGAGTTGCACACGTTGACATTAGAGTTGGGACTTGGGCCGTGCCGTGTCGCACGGCCCAAGCCCATCGTCTTCGTCTTGGCTTCCGTGCGTCTTAAGCCGCCGGCGCCTCCCGCCAGCCCAAGCACGCCCAAAGCCCACCGTGCTGCTCGTTCGTGCAGTGCCACCAAGCCCAAATTAAATTACTATACGCAAAGGCGGTGACGACGTCGGCATCTTCCTTTCTCTCGTGCAGTCTCGTTTAAAACTAGTTGAAATAATTGAATTAATTGCATAAAATATGGGCACGCAAGAGGTTAGGTAAATCGGTGACGAGGAGGACGAGGCGGTGATGAGTAGGATGGAGACTAAGGTGGAGAGAAGGAGAGGGTCGCAATGAGGAAAGAAGTAGATAGGCATGGTGGAGAGGAAGGAGGAGGCCAATAACATGGGGAGAAGGGCGGGAGGAGAAAGAAAGGTTGCTTAGTTGTGTGGTAATGTGTCGTGTTGAAGGAGATAGAAAAGAAGTGATTGGGTGAGGATGACGAGGCACACTAAGAAGAAAAGTAGTAAAATATCTTGTTGTGAAATATGTCTTTCTCCCTTCGCCTTCTTGCTTCCCTTCCTCCTCCAGATCCGGCCACCGGCCGAAGCCATGCTTCATAGTCGCGTCTTCTCAACCGCCACCACCATCTCCTCCTCTCTCACTGCCCTTCTCCACCATCTACCTCTCCCCGCCGTTCCTCCTTCTCCACCCAGGCGCCGCCGCTCTTCGGCTACCACCGGCGAGCGCCGACCCTCTAGATCCCCCGCGCCACCTTTTCCTTCTCCTCCTCCTACTACTCCGGGCGGTACCCCACATCGTCGCCGCCGTCTCCTTGCTATTCGTCTCACCGTGCGCCCCCCTCCTCTTCTCCATCCGCGCCGCCAAACCACATCCACTGCCGCCTCCTCTTGCCCCACCTCGGCGCCACACCTCACCTCCTAGCGCCTGCCCTTCTCCTACTCGCCATCTCCTCCTTCTACATCACCGCCACTCCTCTCCCTCGGTTCGGTCGCCGCGATTCTTGCACTACCACGCCGACCCTTCTTCCACTACGGTCCACCGACGGCCCCTTCTTCCTCCATCAGCGCCCCCCTGCTACACCGACATCGACGGCGAAGGCACGGCAACCCCCTTCTTCCACTACGGCCACCACCGCACGGCACGACGGCGTCCACAACTACTCTGCTCCTCCACGGCCGACGCCTGCTCCCCGCCGCCTCCACTTCACCGACGGCCAAGTGTGCCTCCTTCCCTTACTCTCTCTCGGTCTCGCCTGTGATGGTTGATGTATTGTGGTTGTGGGGATTGGGAAACTGGGTAGCCGTGGGGACCGGTAGAGGCGAGTAGAGGCCGAGGCGGCCGGCCATTGGCGACGGCGTCCGCCCGTGCTGTCAGTGCTTCCGTTGCCGTCTTGGGCCGAGCACAACACGACTGATCGTCTTGGTCTTGCGTCGCGTGCGCCCATCCGTGTCGGCTTGCCAGCCGCCCGGCCCACCGTTCGTCTTGCAGTGCAAGACGCGCCCGACATGTGGCGGGCGGTCTTGGGTGCTAAGCGTCTTGGTCGGCCGTGCTTTGGGTGGCCCAAAAGCACTGCCCAAGTCCCACTCTAGTTGATGCACCAAAGGACACATTTTTTAGAGCATGGCATGCGGAAGGAAAGGATTAAAAAACTGGTTATGGGGAAACACTAAACCTTGGCTAGTACTGGTTATCGGACGGTTTCGATTATTTAATTTAAACTTAAAACTTGAATTTGGCCGATTTTGGTCGGTCACCGACTAGTTTATTGTCCTTATGAGGATTCTTGACCATGTTAACATATTCGATCAACATGAGTCAAAATAAAACTCCTTTTATCTAGGCCCATTTTTCTTCTTTCATCAATTTAAATTCAGAAGTTTTTTGACAGATATTTTTACCGGTCCAGACCAGTTACGGCTGATTTTTTTTTGGTCCTTGGACAAGGGACTTGTATTGATGCTGAATTGGCAATGATTCAAGGGCTGTTTGGTTCTAAGCCAAATTTTGGTAACTTTGACTAAATTTGACACTCATTTGGTTTTCCGTTGCTACATTTTTGTACGATTCTTTTTTTTATTGCATCTTTAGTTCATTTTATCGCTAAAGTTTGGCCAAGACTTGGGCTAAGAACTCCACGACCGTACCAAAGTTTGGAGCACATTAGTAGAGTTTGTGTGGGTCATTGTAACATCCTGAAATTTGGTCAGTCCAAAAATATGGAATTTTAAAATCGTTTCCTACATTTTGTTGGCATTTAAGTTTCTTTTGAATATTTAGTTGAAATCTTTATGAAATTTGTGACATACAAATTAAGTATCAAAGGGTGATCCCAAATACAAATAATAGAAAACAAAAAAGTTTTAAATACGAATATGAAAAGATGATCCAGTATAAGGAAAGATGAACCAGAGTTAAAAATATAAAATCTCATGTTTGGGAATAAGGACATGAAGAGCAATAAAAGTGATTGAATGAAATACCAACACTTGCACATACATATATATATATATATATATATATATATATATATATATATATATATATATACATATATACAAATTGTGCAAAGAAAAGTTCAAGAATATAAGAAATAAAATATGTATATCTACATGCAAAAATTTAGTAGGCCAGCAAAATAGCAAAAGGTGAAACTATGTATGTACACATATAATCTAAATAGTAATAATAATCGTAAGCGCTTGATTAAGATTCGAGTTTTAAAATGCACTTCAAAATTAACATCAATAAACCCGAATATATATGATTTAATCAGAAAGTAAAATTTAAATTAAAAATCAAAATTTACAAATCTCGCTTGAACCTATCATTTTTTCTCCTGTGGCCCCACTCTTTTCCTCTCTCTCTTTCTTTCTCCTCTAACCCATGGCCCCGCCTCCTCACCGCCCCTCTCTCGGCGCCAGAGGCCCGCACCGCCTCTCTCCTTCCTCATCTCCCCGCCCTGCACCCCCTCCTCCTTTCCGCTGAAGGCCTTGGTCCCTTCCTCCTCGGCTCTGTCCGACCGGGGCGCGCGACACGACCCTTGTCCCACCTCAAATCCCGGTGCCCGCCCGTGGTCGCCGCCGACGCCGCCGCCGCCCATGCCACCCGGCCGCCGGCGTGCGCCCTGCCCGGCCGTGGTTATCCGCGCCGCTCGACTATAAAGCCCTGCACCACCCCATTTCCATCGCCACGCCTCCCTCGGCCTCCCACCGAGCGCAATTGAGCCCAAACCCACACAACGCCGGCGAGCCCGTTTCCTTCCTCAACGCCGTGAGTGCCAATCCGGCGATCCGGACGGCGAGTGCCAATCCGCGATCCGGACCATTAGGGTCCAATGCCGAGCACACTCCATCTCTAGCTCGCCGCAAAGACGACCCCACCTTCCGAGCTTCTCTGCTCGTAGCCATTGTCGCGGGCACCCACCCGGACCACCGCCGACCGCCGCCAACCCATCTCCGACGACCCCGGACCTCCTGTGCACCTCCATCGATTGGCGCGGCGCCATATACCCGTTTTGGTCGTCGCCTGGACCTCCCGGCCATCACCGCCGGCGACGCCACCGCCTCCTCACTGGAGCCTCCTGCCCGCCCTCCCGGCGGATGGGTTAAGAGGTATATTACCCTATATGGGTAGGCAATGCCTCCCGCCCACTTGCTAGCACCGCTAATCTCTTCCCCTGGCTCCCTCGGCCTGCCGAGCCCCGCTCACGCAGTGAGGTTGAGCCTATTTCTTTAAATTGCCGGTGACAAGTGGGCCCCACTGTCGTGACCGCCGCAGCGTGTCCACCGACGGCCGGCCCGCTTGCCGACGACGGAAGGGAGAGGAAGCCGTGCCAGGCCCCGCCTGTCGACGCCTGCGTGAGTGAGCCGCCGCCGGGCCCGCGTGTCGGCCCGTGTGACGCGCATCATCCGGTGACAATGGGCCCCACATGTCAGGTTTTGTTATTTTTAGATTTTTATTAAACCGAAAGGCTTTAAATGAGTATAACTTGTTCATTTTAACTCCAAATTGAATGAAACAAGTTTCTAAATTCGTCTAAATTCAAGATCTGTCCAATAGAACCAAAATTTATAATTTTTGAAGCTCATTTGAAATTAGAAAATAATTTAGAAAAACTAATATATTTAACTAGGTTGTAAATAAGATTATTGAAAGATTTAAAGTTAGACTAGACCATATATGGCTAAGTAAAGTGGTTTGAACAATCATCTAAAATGGCTAATTATTAAATTCATAGCCAATAAATATGACTTGGTTAGATATTCACACTTAATAAAGACTACTCTTAATTATAATATATGCCCTAATATTCATCATATCGCCATTAAATAACTCCCCATGGTAGATTTAGATAAATAGTGATATTGCATTAAGAATTTGTAAGACAAGCCTTGTTAGACAAATAAAATATGAACTAGAAATAAAGCTAAACGTTGTAGCGTTGCTTAAATAAAACTTGAGCCCCGAATATAGCACTCGACAAAATAATGTCGCACTAATCTCGTACATTGAATCATGAGTCTGACCTGACTCATGGAACTTCCTAAATAAATATACAAATAATAAAAAGAGATTATTAATAAAAAGACCGAGTCATCGTATTCTGCCACCGACCTTGCCTCAAATCACCCGGATCACCCATTAACTCATAATAAAACTAAAATTGAGTTTATTCGGATTTATTTGGATCTTTTGAGTTATTTGCCTTTATATTGAATTCAGTTGCTTAGCACGTAATTAGAACTGGAGTTCTGAAGAATCGAGGAATCAAGTGAGATCAAGTGCAAGTGAAGATAAAGATCAGAAGCTCCGCCCTTCGAATGAGATCGCTTTGAGTGAGCTCAAGGTCATGATGAGACCGCGCCAGGCGAGTCAATGCTTTGATCATATTGAGCCTATGTTTTCAATAAAGTATTTTGGTTTAAGTACTACAAATTGCATGCTTATATTTATGTTGCAATGCATGTTAATTTCAGGCTTTAGATACATATACCCATGTTCTCTTGGTATAGTATACCTCATTTGCAATATACTTGATTAAGTGATCCTTGTCACCCTAGTAAAAGTTATAAAGCTACAACGTATTTGAAAATAAGTCCGTAACTATATGCCATGCTTAGAACTGCTTAGATATTCATGGGCGTGAGAACGCCCAAGCATCACTTTCAAACATGTGAGAATTTTGTTGGGCAGTCATTGTGATGATGACTGGTATATGTTGGCACGAATACTTTCTGTCCCCAAAAATCCTACATGCTTAATTGCCTGGGCGGGTGGTTGAAGGGTGTGCGTGTTGAATGGTGCCGTGATAGCACAAGGGGATCGTGGTAGCACCGCCCAGATAACCATTAAGGACTGAATCTTGTGATGACCTCCACGGTACAACAAGTACAACCATATCTTTGGCAAAGTGTGGCGGGGCTAACTAACTTGCATTGACTTGGTAAGAGTTGCGTCGGTGTGAACACGGGGTAGAGGATGGCCACATCCTCCGGCGTGATGGCGCAAGAGGGGCTTCTGGAAGGGTGGTCGTACCCGGAGGAAGTGGAAACCTTAGCGGTCGCAACTCTGCTAGGAAGATGCATCGTAAAAGCCCTGTGATAGTCTACTTGACCGCACGACTAAGGAATCGTGTGGGGCAATGAGCAGATCTATCTCATGTGGGTAAAGTGTACACACTCTGCAGAGTTAAAACTATTCGAATAGCCGTGCCCACGGTCAAGGGCGGACATGGGAACTTAACTAGATATAGTTCTGTTTCAAAAAACTTTGTGGGTGGAAGTGGTAAAGTGGAGGGCAGAGAAAGGCCCTTATTTAAATTGTCCTGGGTGTCGTCCCAATGGAATTGTCCTGGGTGTTGTCCCAGTGGTAATGTAAGCGGTTATAACGCTGAAAGGTTAAGCATATGGTGCAGAGACTATGAAATGGTGGATAGAATCTGGACCTCTATTACTATTGCATTCTGTCACATTATGTTTTGTTTAAATGGCTAAGTCTCAGGAAGTTTCTATGTATTATATTTCAAAAGCAAATAATAGCAATACTTCTCCAAAAATAAAATGCCAGGAAGAATAAATAGAGTCGTCAGAAAAGAAGATAACTGTTGTGGTAAATACATAACAATGTTTGGTGGATTCATGTCGATTATAAATAAGGGAATGGTAGAAAGGAGTTTGGGATAAATAAATTGGTGGAGTCTAAATGAATAGATAGGCTAGATAGGTGATTTAAATGATTTTGGAGGATTAGAAGGGTGAAAAGGTAATTGTTGGAATTAATGTGGTTAATAGGACTTGATCTGGGTGGATGAATTGATTTTGTGGAAATTTTGAGATATGAGGATTGGGTTGTAAACTTGATTAAATCTTGGTGGAGAAATACCGATGAATTAGTTAGAGATAGATGATTGAAAGTAAGGATTAATTATGGGCAGAGTAAATCACAGAGTTGGATCATTAACAGAAGGATTGAATTGTTAGAATATTCTGATACAAATGATTTCGGTGGTTGAAAAAGTAATCATGTTAGAGGATTATTAGAATTTAGAAGTGAAGAGTTGGTGATTAGTGGTTGCAAGATTGGATTATTAGGAATCCGGAATACAAGGGTATTGGTGGATTCGAATAGATATTATGTATATAGAAATTTTATGTTCGATGGATTAAATAAACAATGTTGATATGTTCGATGGATTAACTAAATGATGTCACCATGCTTGGAGTCTTAGACAACAATCGAGAAAGAAAATATGTCTTTGGTGGATTAAGTCAATTATGGCAATCGCCGTGTGGAGTCCTAGGTTGCAACTATATCACTAGGGTTCAATAATGACAATGCTACCAAAAAGAGAAGTTGCTGGCAAATAAAACAACCCAAGCCTTTCCTTGATAAGTCATGCATACTATTTATTTGCATTCTGTGTATTGGCTCGCGGAGCACGGTGGTTAGTGTGCTCACACTCGCTCTCATGACAAATCTAGAGTCAAGGATCGAATCACTGTGCTTCAGCAACGCTACAGATCATGATGACAAAGAAGATGAAGATGTCAAGGGCTAGGTCGCGAACCTCCAGTTGGCTGCCTGTGGGCAAGTCCTGAGGGTTCCACTGTGTGCTTCGTTCTTCCGCTGCTGCAATTTTCCGATTTCGGCCTAATCGGCCCATGGGTAAGTTTACTATATTAATTATGCTTCCGCTTGATATGTATTTGATATTCATTTCTGAAGCTGTGAGCACTATCTACTGATCCAGAGAATAGTGTAATAAATCACAGAGGATTCCGGATGTAAAATCTGGGGTCTGACAGTCATGAACCAAATAGCCCCTCAGCGAAGCATGCGGATTTCCAGCTATATGTTCATCTCACTTTGTTTGATTGCAAAGCCCAAAAAAGAGGAGGAAAAGAAAGAAAGTAAATTGCAGACGGGATTTGTCTAGTCATCATTTGAATATTTTTTTACAAAAACATTTATATTTTGAACTATTGAATTGAAATCCAACAACCCACCGGCATCATCTACTCTTATACGGTTCACCATCCTATCCCCAACACTAGGAAAGTCACACCTCCCATACCCTCGCTGCCGCCCCCCCGGCTACCCCGACACCTCCTCATCCATTGCCCCGTTGCCACCACCCTGCTTCCTTGTCTCCAGCGGCTAACACAACTAGATCTGCCACCCTTGCCTGTTGCCTCCTAACATCTCTTTCTTGACGCCTCCGCCGCCTACCACCCTCCTTCGAATCTACGGCCAAGGCGCCTCCGCTGCCACCCACCGCCATGGTCTCCCTCTAAAGTCTAGCGCTTGTGCACCCTAAATACTAATTCGGTGAACCCGACCCTAAATTCAGCAAACCCTGCCTCAACTCGTTGTTGTCGCCAGAGAAGACGATCTCACTGGCCAGAGCACGAACGTTCAAGCAAACTACAAGGTCAGAAATCCAACCAATATCCCAAAAATAATCACATGACAGATTTCTAGCAATTCCGATTACAGAAACAGTATTGTGGCCCAAGCTACAGAAAAACTTAGTAATACATTAGTAAGCAGTACATAATCAAATGGCCTAAATGTTGCCAAACAAATCGGACGTCCTTGGTCTAAAACTCTCGGCTTGCTTGTTTCTCACCCAGTGGATACTATTTTAAAATTTGGCTTTACAAAACTTGTTATGGTTTTGATACCCAGGCAAAGATTTAACAAGAACTCAAGACAAGTTTTGACATTAATCTACATGGCTCAAAATCTCCACAAATCAACCGGAGTGTCCAAGACTCATGCATCCATCGTGTGTCTCTTTTGGCTGGCACAAATTAAAAACTTGTTGGAAAACAGCCTTGAACCTTCCCAAAAAGAATAAACAATTGTGTCAAGGAGAAGAAGAAGAAAAGAATCAATAACAAAGAACAGGGTTAACATCAAAACTCTAGCCAATACTCTCTCATTCTCCACCCTTGCCTCCCTTTTGAGGTTACATAGATCTGCCCAGATTGGCCTCTCCCCTCCTCTGGGCAACCACTGGTGTTGAGAAAGGCGTGGGACCCACCTACTGTACAGAAGTGGCCTTTAGGTCTTCCTTTTGTCGGGGATTTCAACTTTTTACCACTATTAAGATTGGTCAATTAATTCTATCACTTACATGTGAGCTCGTCTGAGTCACTGAAAGCGGACCAAGGTGACAAATCTGTTGCCACTCTACTCATAAGAGTGACAAATAATTAAATTTTCCCCTTTTGCCTTCTCGTGTACATATGGAGCTCCCCCAAGCCGCGCTACCACCCATTGTCGCCGTCATCTTGCTGATGGGGATGATTTGCCTCTCCTCTGGCACCGGCCAAGGTACTTCTCCCACTTTTAATGTCTTTCCCAATATGGATTTGGTGTATATTGCCTTACCTTTCAGTGTATTGCCCTCTTCTAGTAGCCACCGTGTTCTTCTCCCCCCTTCTCCCCCTTCCTCCTCTGTTCGTACTCCCCATTAGTATAAAGCAATCACCTCCTTGCCTAGATCTACATCCATGTCCCAGTTCTTAGGGGTTTTAGATTCTTCGCCCTACCCAACCCACTCCCCTCAACCTTTGATTCCGGCTAGGCCGGTTCCAAGGGAGGCTCAAATCACCGATGGCTTTCAGACGCCTTGTCATGAGTAACGCCAACCGTCACCACGAAGGTTTCAGCCGGCCGCCACCAACATCTCTGGCTCATTTACTCAAACGGTTCAAGCCAGCCACCACCAACATCTCCAGCACAATACTCAAAAGGTTCAAGCTGGTCACCACCAACATCTCCGACACATTACTTAAAAGGCCCTGTTCTTTTCAGCTTCTAAAAGCTGCTTTTCGGCTTTTCTACAGTAACTAGTTTTTAAATGGAGTATTTTTTTAAGATAGGATCTACTAGTTAATTGTAGTACATACTTTACTGACTTCATTTATACCGGCAAAAACCGCACGTGAGTTTCTGTTACTCTGTAATCTCTCGTACAAACATTAAAAGTCACAAGCCATGACCAAAAGAACAGGCCCTAAAGCCGGCCGCCACCAACATCTTTGGCGCATTACTCAGAAGGTTCAAGCCGGCCGCCACCAACATCTCCGACTCATTACTCAAAAGGTTCAAGCTGGGCGCCACCTATTGATGTTAATCTTGTTTTGTGTGTGTCAACTTTGTTTTGGTGTCTTGTCAGAATAATAGAGCTGAAGCTCAGCATTGGACTGAAACTTAGAAAGTTGTCTCTGAAGTTCAAAGAATGTGCAGAACTTCAGATTGTGCCTAATGTTATAATGTTTTAGTATTGTCGGTCCATGATCTGAGTTATATGGATTGTGGCCGAGTCATGCTTGTGTTAGTGGCCTAGAATCCGAACTAGTTGTTGTAGTCTGGAGAGGGCGGGCGTTGTAATATCTGTTGTCAGTTTTTTCTTCAGGTGATTGTGCCCCGACCGAAATGCTAAAAAACAGAGCAAGTAGCAGAGAAAAGGTACGAGCATTAAGCACCACAACCGAGTTTTTTCTTTGTTTATTGCCATCTTTGTGTGTCCAATAGTGTTTGTGTGTGTTCTAGCAATCCCTAGGCCAACACTTGGTATTAGAGCCGAGTTTATGCCCAAGGTAATGCCGAGGAGCGGCGAGCTCACCGACACAATGTCATCTGGTGGCACCGGCGTGGCCATGCCGGTGAAGGAGAGAAGCGGTGTGACCCTGCAGTATCTGATGCTTTCCAAGACCAACCATACTGTTTGGCAATCAAGATGAGGGCTTACATACATGCTTAAGGAAACTAGGATGCCGTCGCACCCGCGACTCCAGAGACGGCCGTGGAAACATGGAAGGATCATATGGCCCTAGCTGCCATTTTCTAGGCGGTTCCAAGCAATATCGAGCTCCCTTCCCACAGGAGGCAAAATTATCGAGCCGAGAAGCCCTTGGTACTGGTCCACGATGATCTTTGTGGTCTAATCTCTCCACCTACACCGACTGGTAAGCGCTACTTCATGCTCTTGGTTGATGACTATAGCCGGTACATGTGGATTGTACTCCTAGCTAGCAAGGATGAGGCACTTCAAGCATTCAAGAAGATGAAAGCATGCTCTGAATTGGAAGTGGACCACAATATCAAGTCCCTTCGGACTAACTATGGAGGGGAATTCACCTCAAAGGAATTCACGGCTTTCTGTGAAGAAGCAGGCATCAAGCGGTTCCTCACTGCTCCATATACACCACAACAGAATGGCATTGTGGAGAGGGAAATCAGACTATTGTTGGTATGGCTCGGAGTCTCCTTAAGAGCAAAAATATGTCAGGTAAATTCTGGGGAGAGGCAGTCACCACTGCTGTCTGTCTTCTCAATGAGCTCCTATGAAGAGTGTTGCATGTCACTCCAGATGTTATCTTCGAGGAAGACAAGCAATGGGGATGGAGTTTGGTAGCTGATATGCATTCCAGTGGTGAAGGTGAAGTCTTCACTGTATACTATTTGACATATCTTGATGCAGACACAAATGGAGGAGGTGCAGAAGGTGACCCTCAAGGTGGATAGCAAATTGGCAATTGCACTTTTGTAAGAACCTTGTTTACCGTGAGAGGAGCAAAAAACATATTGACACTTAGTACCCTTTCATCTGAGAGTGCACTGAATCCATCAAGATTGAAGTGGAGCACGTCAAGTCTGAAGAACAGCTCGCCAACATTCTAACCAAGGCTCTTGGGCGAGTTAAGTTTCAGAAGATGCGTCAAAAGCTTAGCGTGTGGGTAACGAAGAAAGGACAACAAGATTGGGAGGGTAATTGTTGATGTTAATCTTGTTTTGTGTGTGTCAACTTTGTTTTAGTGTCTTGTTAGAATAATAGAGCTAAAGCTCAACATTGGACTGAAATTAAGAACGTTGTCTTTGAAGTTCAGAGAATGTGTAGATCTTCAGATCGTGCCTAATGTTGTCACGTTTTAGTATTGTTGGTCCATGATCCGAGTTATATGGATTGTGGCCGAGTTGTGCGTGTGTTAGTGGCCCTAGAATCTGGATTGGTTGTAGTCTGAAGAGGGCGCTATTGTCGGTTTTTTCTTCAGGTGACTATACCTTGTCTGAAACGCTGAGTAACAGAGCAAGTAGCGCAGAAAAGGTGCGAGCATTAAGCACCACAAACAAGTTCTCTCTTTGTTGATGCCATCTCTGTGTGTCCAATAGTGTTCGTGTGTTTTCTAGCAATCCCTGGGCCAACACCACTAACATCTCCGGTAAAAGGTATCTTCACTCCGTCGCCCATAGAGGCGATGTTCTTAGGAAGATGAAGCTTTGGATTCTTCGGGTAGTCACCGGTAGTCAAGGGCATATATATATACATGTGGTCGTCGGTCCGTTCGCCCTCCTCTCTTCTTAGCCATCCGATCAAAGATTAGCTGTCCAGATTTGCATGTAGGTAGTTCTTCCGCTCCTCGTAGAAAAGGTCGGACCAACATGTGGGCCATGCTCCTCCTCTTCTCTCACCCGCATCCTTCGCCTTCGACTTACTTGATAAATTTAAAAACTTTTAGAATATGTCTGTATGCATATTCTAAAAATTTTTAGCACATGTAAATTTTAAAACATGTAGTATAATAAAATTTTAAATATATATATATATATATATAAATTCATATAGTATATATATATTGCTTTAACTTTAGGCTTATGTGCTGTGGTTGTTACCCTGCACCGTTTAAGGAAGTAATGAAACAGTGTGTATCCTTAGGAAAACAAACAAAGAAGAGAGGAGCGGCAGGAGTTATTGGCAGACCGGAAGCGCCAGTTCCGTCGCTGCCGCCTCCATCTCGAGAAAAAGCCATTTCCATACCACGGGAGAAAAACAAGGAAAAAAATACATAAAGAAAGCCTGAAAAACCACGGGCTGGGCTGGGCACAATTCCCGAGCCTCGAGAGCCACCCAGCTGCAGTCCGCCCCCCCCCCCAAGTAATTAAGGCCCAATTAGTAACCAACATTTTCTTAATTAAGATGCCCAGTTCCCGAACAAAATTGCCCTTAATTAACACGGAACTAATCTAATCACCCGCCTGCGCTGCACTCGATACAGTAGTACAGTATTATACCCCACGATGGCCAAGCCCCAGGCAGCCAATCTCCTCGCACTCCTCCCCCACTTGCCATGGCGAGACCCCTCGCCCTCGCCGCAGCCGCCGCCTCCGTGGTGGTGGTCGCCGCGTGGCTCCTCGCTGCCGGTGTGGTCGCGGCTGGGGACCCGCCGCTCTCGCCCAAGGGGCTCAACTACGAAGGTGGGTGGGGTTTGGGCGGAAACCCTAGCTGTTTGGCGCTCCGGAATGCGGGTAGCTGGTAGCGTTTGTTTCGAGGATGGGGGGTTTTGTGATGCGTTGTGTGCTCGTGTGGTGTTGCAGTGGCGGCGCTGATGGCGGTGAAGAGCCGGATGCGGGACGAGAAGGGGGTGATGGCCGGGTGGGACATCAACTCCGTTGACCCCTGCACCTGGTCCATGGTCGCCTGCTCCCCCGACGGATTCGTCGTCTCGCTGTGAGATTTCTTTTCTTTTTGTTGTGTTGGGTTGGATTACAAGGTGGCTTTTGTTATCGTTGCTTTTGTTGCTGGTCGTGGTGGTGATGGTGATGATGTGTTGGTAATTTGTTTGGATGCTGGAGTTGCAGGCAGATGGCGAACAACGGATTGTCCGGGACGCTGTCGCCGAGCATCGGGAACCTCAGCCACCTGCAGACAATGTAAGGGTTCTGGAAACGAATTCGCCTTTCGATGAAAAATTTGCACTCGTTGCTTTTGTTACGTTAGTGCCAATAACACGTGGTGTCTTGCAACGCCATTAAATTGGTATGCTTTCGAGCTGAAATGGTTCAAGAACGAGAATGTTCGTGTTTGCGTGTTTGAAAGTAGGTTATTTTCTAGCGTGGTAGAGCAACATTTGTAGTTTGGTGGGGGTCAATCTGCGCCCAACTGATGGTTAGGTGGTTCCATGATTCTATCAGTGACTAATGTGTATCACTATCGCAATGGTTAGAGAGCTGCAAGGTGGGGACCTTACAATAAGGCTATTGGCATATAGTTGGATTTAAGAAAAATCCCATGTAGGGTCCGTTAACACTAACTCTCAAAGGTCAGGACAAAAATTGCGAGTAAAATACATGACTGATATGACAGATGCCATGCCACAGCCCCTCCTGAACGATTTTTCTTTTCTTTATTTGACAAGGGAACATAACTCAAGTTTTTTTTACAACTTAACACAAGAAAATCAAGCTTACTTTTGTATGATTGACAGTGCGTCCACAGCCGTACTTCCTAGTCCTTGTCTTCCACCTTCTGTATCTTCTTGAACATGCACTACCCATTTGTGAATGCATGTTACTTCCATGTCGTAACATTCAAAAAGTTTCTTGTCTTTGTGTTTGTGAATTGTGATAGCTTTCTTACATTTCTAGAATGTGGTACATGGGGGCTAGTGGTGGATATAGAAATTTGATCTTGCAGTGTAGGTCGTATGGTTTCATTTAGGCAAACAGAGAAGTGGTGTAGATCAACAATTATGTTTGGAATATTTGTTCAAAAAATTTATGTCTGGAATGAGTTAGGAAGAGATGAACTGTCTGCTTAGGTTGATGGGCTGGCCATCCAATTCAATACTTATGTTGCTTCATTCACCCAAGTGAAATTGTTAACAACATTTGACTATCAACCAGTTGCAAAACTGTGTTGGTTATGGAGTATTGTACTACTGTTACAGCATTTGACTATTGTTGATTTGTTGCAGTATATCTTTAGCATGGATTCATGTTTCTTTAGGTTAACTTAATAAATTCTAATGATCAATTCATGTTACTTTGGGTGTCAAAAATTGGCCAAATTGAGCAGAAGTTCAATCTGAATTTATATTCAATATTCATTTGATCCGTATTCGAATATGAGAATATCGAATTGAACTTAAAAAAATAAGGATACGGATATGTCCTGACCAATGTTCAATATGTTTTCACCCCTACTTGTAAGAACATGAGCTTAGTAGTTAGTATGCATTACGCATTGCATGCATCATATTGATCGTCTATGGTGCTTTTCTCAGTCATGGAATTGTACTCTTTCTGCTGCCTGTAGATTTTGTTTCGTTGATTTTCGTCTATACTTGTGGAAACGAAACTAAACACCAACGTTGATTGCTCAACTTTTTATTGACCTCTTTCAGGTTACTACAGAATAACAGAATATCAGGTGACATTTCTCCAGAGATAGGGAAGCTGACCAATCTGAAAACTCTTGATCTTTCTGGTAACCAGTTTGTTGGTGAAATCCCATGTTCATTAGGGCAGCTGACTCAACTAAATTATCTGTGAGTTGATGTCAAAATATTACTTCATTTTTGTGTCACATTTTTTATTGATCATTGTTTTCTCAATCCTTCAGGCGCCTTGATAGGAACAACTTGTCTGGACAGATCCCTGTTGAAGTTGCAAAGCTTCCAGGTCTTACATTCCTGTATGTCTCTTTGTACATGTTTATTCTCTTTTCACATAAGTGATATGTGTTAATGTATTTCATGGTTTTTAAATTGACATGGGAAATATGTTTCAGTGACTTATCATCGAACAATTTAAGCGGTCCGGTTCCAAAAATCTATGCACATGACTACAGGTAAGTGGGTGAGACAGTATGTACGACAAGCTCCGGTTTTTCTTATTATTTTCCTCCTTCATTTGCTCATCCAAATTCTTTGGCCAGCTGCAAATTATGATCGTTTCCTCTTCCATATATTAATACTGAGCATGTGCAAATCATCCTTTCCTGTCAATTTTAATACTTCGCTGAACATTACTATACCTCTGCTTTCCAGTCTCGCGGGAAACAGGTTCCTTTGCAATTCGTCAATTCTACATGGTTGCACTGATCTGACAGTAGTGACTAATGGTAAAATTTTTACCTGAAATCATCTCTTTTACTGCTGTATCCTTTTGAACTGACTTACCTTTTGATTGCAGAAACTACAATGTCTAGACCGTTGAAAAAAACTAAGAACCATCATCAATTAGCACTGGCAATTTCTTTAAGTGTCACCTGTGCCACAATATTTGTTCTGCTGTTTGTATGCTGGCTAAACTATTGCAGATGGCGCTTGCCTTTTGCTTCTGCTGGTAATTTTCTAAGCATCTATGTTCTTGTTGCCAAAAATGCATGATAAATGCTCTGATAAATATATTTTTGGTTTACTTCTAGATCAAGATCTTGAAATTGAATTGGGCCATCTGAAGCATTTCTCGTTTCACGAGCTGCAAAGTGCAACTGAGAATTTTAACTCAAAGAATATATTAGGTCAAGGTGGCTTTGGTATTGTTTATAAAGGTTGTCTGAGAAATGGAATTTTAGTAGCAGTAAAGAGGTTAAAAGATCCGGATGCTACTGGTGAAGTTCAATTCCAGACAGAAGTTGAGTTGATTGGCCTAGCTGTGCACAGGAACCTGTTGCGCTTGTATGGGTTTTGCATGACCTCGAAAGAAAGGTTGCTTGTATATCCATATATGCCAAATGGCAGTGTTGCTGACCGTTTGAGAGGTAACTTTAACTGTCCACAACATTTTGATGTTTATGATTTCTCACTATAGTTAGCAATATGCGTAAACCATCTTGCTGAAGTAATAATGACTCAAAATCTGTTGTTTTCTTTATAAAAACTTTCTATGTGATCCATGTTTTGGCTGGTTTTGGGCCACTGCTACATTATTCGTGTGTTTTTCCTTCCATCTTGCTCCCTTTCATGTAAAGTTGAAATTTGCAGACTACCATCACGGAAAACCATCTCTTGATTGGAGCAAACGTATGCGGATTGCTCTTGGGGCTGCCAGGGGACTATTGTATCTTCACGAACAGTGCAATCCTAAGATCATTCACAGGGATGTTAAAGCAGCAAACATATTGCTTGATGAATGTTTTGAAGCAGTTGTTGGGGATTTTGGATTGGCAAAGCTTCTTGACCGACAAGAATCACATGTTACTACTGCAGTTCGGGGCACTGTTGGTCATATTGCTCCAGAGTATCTCTCGACAGGGCAGTCTTCAGAAAAGACCGATGTGTATGGGTTTGGTATTCTACTGTTGGAACTGATTACTGGACCTAAAACCTTGAGCAATGGGCATGGCCAATCTCAGAAGGGGATGATTCTAGATTGGGTATTTTTTTTGGTGCATCTTTATATACTATTCAGTATTCACTGTATTAAACACCCAAACTGGATCGACTTGACGCCCATATTCCTCTGCAGGTTCGAGAACTCAAGGAGGAAAGGAAGATGGATAAACTGGTTGACAGGGATCTCAAAGATTCGTTTGATGCGGCTGAGTTGGAGTGTTCCGTCGATGTGATTCTCCAATGCACGCTGACCAATCCTATTCTGCGGCCCAAGATGTCAGAAGTTCTACATGCCCTTGAAGCTAATGTCACGCTGGCAGAGAACGGCCTAGAGTTGAATAGAGAAGCGCTGCCTTATGGAGGCTCTTGCAGTTTCTCTGTAAGACATGAGGATCCTCACGATTCATCGTCCTTTATAATAGAACCAATTGAGCTATCTGGTCCCAGATGATAACATTGTAGGTTTCGGGTAAAAAAACAAAGAGAATCGATGACAATTGTACAAAACATGTATAGCCTTGATGCAGTTCTACTTTGGAAGTAGTTTTCTGTTCAGTCTTACAGACCATTTTGAACCTAACAACTAGGAAGATCACACTGATCATGTTGGCGCATGCACCATGCAGTGCAGATCTGTCTGTCACCCTGCCTTTGGCTTTTAACTGCATCTTCAATTCTCTTTTTTCTCAATTGCTTGTTTGAAATAGTCGTGGTGGAGAAGTCTCATTTCTGCACCTCTTTGCTTTGAAAAACAGTCTATGGGTCTGTTAATTTTTTTTTGCTTAGGTTTAAAGCTTTTTGTCTGTGGTTTATAGTTTTTAGATTGCTTGCAAGAGAATATAGAGTAACAGAAACTCGTATGTGGTTTAATCAACTTGTAGATCTCACATCAAAAAGATATTTCGTTTAATAAATAGTTATTGTAGAAAAGCTAAAAAGTAACCTTTAGAAACTGAAAAAAAGACCATATATGCTATCTATAGTCTAAACAATCCTAGGTGCATTTCAAATGCACTGAGTTTGGGGCGAAACGATCGAGTCACCGTTTGGTGCACGGAAATTTGCAAGAATTGAGCTGTTTTGTGGCCTGAGTTCTGCTCCAACTTTTCATGGTCATTCCGTTTCTCTAAAATTATTGATCGACCAAAATCACAGTATCAACTCCGTGCAATTGTATGTATAATGCTGCTTGCGACTTGCGAGCAAAGGCAGTTAGGCGGGGTGAGGTGGCACAGCGGGGAGGGGTCGGAGGGTGCACGGCAAGACGGCGATGTTGCCGTCGGCTGCTGGTGGTGGTGGAGGGGCGGGGGACGGCGGAGGAGGCTCGCGGAGCTGCTCGGGGCGGTGATGAGTTACCCTCCTATACCGTTGAAAGTTTTTCTAACGTTATATCGTTCGCTAGTTACTCTCTTTTATCAAATCAAATATAGACCTTTTCTTACCTTATTTTATGAAACGAACCCCTTTTAGCTCATTTGTTGGCGTTACAAATAACACATTGCAACACACCACGATACATCCAATCTTGTTTTCGAAACTAGTAATGTATACGTGCTTTCCTAAGAAACTAGTAATCCCTGCATTTCATTGTTTCCACAAGGCAGAAGAACCCTGATACCCTATCATGGCAAACTGAATGCTAGTCTAGCATGGACAACATAATCTGGCATAACATTGCAAAAGACCACTATCCAAGTGGATATACAGCCTTTATAATGCTAAGCATATTTCTAAAAAAAATTGGCTAGGAGCTCTAGCATTCACTGACACGAGTGACCACTATCAACTCTCTGAAACCAATCCACCCTGCCTCTGCCTCTTCCTTCTGGCCACAACACTTCACCATTGCCAGCCTCCTGAAGTACTTCTCCCCCCCACACCGTGGCCTCCTCATAGCTTGTGTTGCCCTCCACATTCTGCCCCAAGTCCAGGTCCCTGAAGTTGATGTATGCAGCTCCAGGCCTCTTGCTCACATACATCCCAAATGCTTATCCTCATATGACGCCTTCCTGTCACCGCCCCACTCGACGAAGTACTGGAAATTGTAGAGGTACCGTCTCCGGTGCGCGTAAGGCGTGTCGGATTCCGGTATCTCGCTCATCCTGCCACCCTGAGGATCGTTGTCGATTGAGCCGCCTTTGTCTTCGACGATCCTGGTGAGCAATCCGGTTAGACCGGTTGTCGGAATTGGCGACGTCAGGCAGTCCAGCTTGATCTTGTAGTAGTAGTCGTCTTTGGGTTGCAGTGTTCTGTCGAGAAGCACTTCTGTGTTGAGATTGAATGGCTCAATCCTCTTTTTTGTCACTTTAGATAAACATATAGAGAGAGACTAATATAATGTTGGGATTTAATCGCTCAATCTTTTCAATTGCTGTTATTCTTTTTCACACTTCACAGGAATTACACGGTTTAAATAAGCCTCGTGCACTCACATGACCTCCATGGACCCACTAACTCCACTAACTTAGCTTTATTCTCATGCATCCTAGAATCTCTCCACGATTTGCACGACTTGGGCAGTTTATTGACTCAGGCTATGACCGCTTCTCACGGCTACGACTGCTTCACACGGCTATGACCGCTTCATCTTCCGACTTCCCTCATACTCGGATGCTCCAACCGCTATAGTGTTCTTCCGAGTACTGGCTGCTACAGTGTTCTTCCGAGTACCAACTGTTACAGTGTCCCTCCGAGTACTGTAACTCCAACCGTGCACCTTTGAGAATCTTTGACTTCGGCTTCCACGTACGCCTAGTATTCATACTTGGAGTATTTGACTGCCTTTGTACTCGGAGTCTTTGACTACGACTGCCATAGCTTCGACCATGGCTTTGAGTGTGGCTTCGACCACAACTTCTACACCACATACAAATCATCAAGATTAATTCTAATATTCTCCCCTTAATCTTGATGTGTTGACTCATCGATACGGATCACCCACATCTTCTTATCATTCGCAGCGGCTTTCTTCTAGCCACACGCAGCGACCTTCTCTTTATCGTCATTGTCGGTCTCACATTGACTCCTCTAGCGACGATGACTTCACACCACCGTCTGTCGAACTTGGATTTTACAATCCAGAATCGTCTGTGATTCCACCACACTATTCTCTAGATTAGTAGATAGTGCTCACAGATACAGTATTGAACATCAAAATACGTATCATGTGGAAGCGTAAATATAATAGTAGATTTACTCATGGGCCGATCAGGCCGAAATCAACAAAATGCAGCAGCAGAAACGAAACACACAGGTGGGACCCTCAGGACGTGCCCACAGACAGCCAATTGAGGTTCATGACCTAGTTCTTGACATCTTCATCTTCTTCACCATCATGACCAGGTGTATTACTGAAGCGTAGCGATCTGACTCCTGATTCTGGATTAATTGAGTGAGCGAGGGTGAGCACAAACCACTGTGCTCCGCGAGCCAATACGCAGGATGCAAATAGATAACATTATTGGCTTATCAAGGAAAGGCTCGAGTTATTTTATTTACCATAAATTGCTTTTAAAATACGATACATAGAAATTTCCTAGGACCTAGCAGTTTAAACTAAAACAAGATATTGGGTAAAAAGAATACTGTAATAATAGTAGCACAGATTGCATCCACCGTTACATGGCTTCGCACCATATGCTAACCTTTCGCTTATCATCGGGCGACACCGTGGCAACACAAATCGTGGCTTTTCACTTTTCCAATTCCACTCACAAAGTTTTGAAATAGAACTATATCTGGTTAAGTTCCCATGTCCGCCCTTGACCGTGGGCATTGCTATTCGAATAGTTTTCACTCTGCAGAGTTTGTACATTTTACCCACAAGAGATGATCCGCTCGTTGCTCTACACGATTCCTCAATCATACGGTTGAGTAGACCATCACAGTAACTTTTCAAAATACCTCGCCCCTTCCATCATCTCACCTATATAAGCTTCTCCCACTTGCGGTGGGTCCCATAAGTTGTGCGGGATGTTCGACACCTAGCGACTAGCTCAGCTGGACCACCCACACCAACTAGCTTGCCGCAGCAAACTTCACCCTCAATGAGTGTCCTATTAAGCCGTCACATAGACAACCACTTGCACTAACTCTCTCCCCTACCGATGAGATAACTTTCAGGGTCCAGTAATCTACTAAGCCAAGTTGTACTTTACAGACTTGTGATTGTACTTGTCTTACATAGGAGGTCATGACAAGATTAAGTACTTTGGGTTATCTGGGCGGTTCTAACACTAACCACACTCTCGTGCACCACTGCACCAGTCTCCCCATACCATCCGCCCAAATATGTAAGCAATTTGAGGGTTTTTGGGAGCATAAAATAATCATGTCAAAATATACCAGTCATTTCACCCATGACTTCCCAAATCAGTTTCTTATGATTGAAAGTGATGCTTGGGGCATTTTGGTGTCCCCGAGTATCTAAGCAGTTCTAAGCATGACGTATAATTATAGACTTATTTTTGAAAGTTTACCATTATAGCTTTGCTAAGGTGACAAGGCTCGAAAGCTCAAATGTTACAAGGGAATGTAGTTGGTATCATACCCGCAAGATAAATAATAGGCATGTAACTAGAATCTTAAAACAAACATATGTTTGCATATGAAATAACAACATGCAATTTGATAATTTAAAACGGAAATAATTTGCAGAAAATATAGGCTCAACATGATCAAAGTATTGGCTCGCCTTGCACGGTTTACCACGGTCTTGAGCTCACTGAAAACTTTCTCATTCGATGGTCTTGAGCTTGTAGTCTCCATCTTCATTTGGATCTCGGTTTCGCTTGATCCATTGAATCTTCAGGACTCCAATTTCTAATTACGCGCTAAACAACTGAATCTAAATAAATGCAAATAACTCAAAAGGCCCAAATAAATCCAAATAAACTCAATTTAGCTTTATTATGAGTTAATGAGTGCTTTGAGACAAGATTGATTGGGTGCGAGTATTGACGGAGTCAAACGGGGTTGGAGCGAAGTGATGAATGGTTGAGGAAATCCGTCGAGACAGATGCCAAGGAAGATTTATGGTGAAGAAATATTCACGAGAATATTCTGATTCGAATTTGAGGATGGATAGGTTTAGCTGGTTATTGAATACCATGGCTTGACGCATTTTATTTAAGAACTTCTTTTATTATTTCTATATTTATTAAGGAAGTTTCATGAGTTTAGCTGGACCTATAGATACATGGATTCACAAACCACCGGTACATCTGTATTAGTCTTTTTAATACTTATCTCCAGGGATTTTACGACATATTATTATTTTAATTTTTAGTTGCCAAATAAGCAAGAATTTGAACATATGATTGGCCCAATAATTTTATTAAAGCCTGGAATTCTTTAATTATTCGATTGCTACTTATTAATTATTTTTTGTTAGATTATTATTTACAAGCAATATGTGACTATCGAGCCTTTTTAGGTTTTAAATGCATCTCGGGTAACATGCATGTCTTGACTATGTCTAGAATCACTAGATTTTAGATTATACATTGGTGAGATTTACTTTAATTACTGATGATCCAGGGGGGTTTGTGATAACCGATTGTATTTTAACATATGTGCGTGTGCCCACATGATTTTTAATTAAAGATGCCCATGGACTTAGGTGTCGTTATTATTTCATGAACCTTCACCTATTATCTAATATAGTTTAATTTTGGTTGATTATGTCTTCACGTGTCCATAGCTTGTCATACATAATTTATACTTTAATGTCACTACAGCTACCATTAAGATTTGATTTTTGGTGTCAGACGAGTGACATGGATTATATCTTTATCAGGGTCTTTGGTTAACGTTTAAGTTTACATTTGAGACAAATGCTACCGAATGATCATTTTCTTACGACTCGCAATAGTTTCTCTCTAGGGATTCCATCCATTTATAATGAATTCTTTAATTCAGTACTAACGATATATTTAAAGATATCCTTTAACTAGATCCTCCTATTTTCATTTAGACATTAGTGGCTTATTATTTTAATTGATTGCCTGGATTATTTAAGTATTATTTGAACAAGGGGTCCTTATGATTTTTGAGCCATAGCAATAATGTAATTATTTTTACATGGCTTAAACTGACATTCTTTATCATTATATAATGATTAACACGCTATCCCTTGGACGCCATGCAAATAGATCAAGATTAAATCTCTTATATTCTCATTTTGCTTACACATTTAACCTAAACTCCTAAGTTGATTTCTATCTAATTATAACTAATTATATTCGTATTTTCTATTATAACTAATTATTTGTCTTGGCTAAAAACAGTACAGAATCCAAATACTGGCTTGAGGGGGGCAGTTAAGTACTTGGGCCCACAAGTCATTGATAGAAGAGAGGGGGACAGATGGGGCTGCTCTATTTTCGGCCAAACAAGGGAGGTTAGTGGCGCACGGCCAGCAGCAATGTCGTTGGCGTCGGGAGGCCGGAGAGGCGGCGGTGATGGCTCAAATGGGATCTTAGGAAGCCAGAGAAGCCATAGGATGCAACGGTGAGAGCTACAGCAAAGTGGGGGCGGCTCGGCATGGCTTCACGGCGGCCAGAGGCGGGGTTGGAACAGGCAGCGGTGGTCGGAGCAATGGGAACAGCGGAGGAGGTGAGCATGAGCATGAGTAAGGTGGGGGGAAAACTCACCGTGTGGCTGGCCGAGTTGGAGAGAGGTCGTGGCGGGTCGGCGGCGATGGTCTGTGGTAGCGCGGGGAGGCTCACATTGCTGGTGGGCTGCAACAAAGGGGAGAGTGGGGTGGTCCTTGGGGAAGCTCCGTGGTGGCTTGGTGATGCTCTCAATGAAGGGAATTGATCCGCGGTGCCCTAGAGGGGCAACGACGGCGATGGGGGGTGTCGGCAGACGAACTTGGGGCAGGTGGTGGCGCCGGCGTTCTCTGGTGCACAGAACTCCAATTAGGCGAGGAGAGAGGAGATGGGGCCTAGGAACACGAGGGGACAAGGGTGTTCCACAATGAGGGGCGCCGGAGAGCCCGGAACGACTAGGAGGCGGTCGGCGAGCACACGAGCAGCGCACGGAACGGGCCGAGCTCGACTTCAAGGAGGAAAGGAGGCAGTCTGGAAGAGCAAGTGAGGGGTTAGTGGCTAGATATAGCCACAAGGGAGGAACTGTGGAGGTGCTATTGCCGTCAACCAGGCTACAGGGAGTGATGGGCTCCGGCGTGGGTAACGGCATGGCCAGCATGGCGCCAAGGGAGGGCACGCCGGGCCGTGCGAGGGTAGGGTGAAGCGACGGCGAGGTGACGGCTGCCATAGGGCGTGGGCACAACCAGGATTCATGCAGCGTGTAGGCATGGTGCAGCGATGGCAACAAGGAGGCGCTGTGGCTGACGGAGCGGCACTGTTGGCGGTGACCGGCCGATGGCGTTGTGGTGAGGGTGATGTAGTTTTGTGATAGTTTTGGTGAAATATGTGCAATTTTGTGAAATTTGCTTCTTTTAGAAACCACAACATTTCCATGGAACTACGTACCATCCAACATGCCTCATGGATCCATTTGATATGCCATTAGGGGAACTTTTAGAAGAGCATGGGATATTTGGGGGCAATCACGCAATGAATAGAATGAAGAACCAAAAGTTATATATATAGACCATGCCAGGCAGGTCAGGAGGCAAGTGTGAAACCATACCAGCCAAGTAAGGGGGCAAGTGTGAAACCATGCCATACCTTAAGTATGGGCCAGAAACCGAGGCGTCTAACATGTTAACTAAGGCGCCTAACACCCCTCGCAGTTGGAGCGTCGGCGGAGTGGACGTTCAAACTGGACTGGAACTCGGTGAAAACAGAAGTAGTCAGCTCTTTGGTGAAGATGTCGGCGTACTGAGATGACATCAGAACATGAAGAACGCGGACATTACCAAGACCAACTCGTTCCCAGATGAAGTGAAAAAGTCATCACGACGACTTATAGAAACACCTAGGAAATGATGGACTGGACCAAGATTCTTCATAGGAAAAGCTTGCTGGAGGGAGGCAATCACTTGGCGGAGCACACTGTCCAAAGAAGCAGTCAGCATAATGTCGTCCACATAGAGTAGTTGGTAGACAGTGTCACCACCTCGATGAGACACAAAAAGAGAGGTATCGGACTTTACCTCTATGAAACCAAGAGATAGCAAGTAGACCGCAAAACAGCTGTACCAGGCCCAGGGCGCTTGTTTGAGACCGTAGAGAGACTTGTTGAGGCAGCAAACGTAATCTGGGTGAGAGGAATCCACAGATCCAACTGGCTACGAACATAAGACAGTCTTAGAGACTGTGCCATGATGGAACCATTCTTAATATCGAGCTGGTGGATAGGCCAATCTCAAGAGAGGGCCAGAGAGAGAACTGTGTAAACAGTTGCCGACTTGACGACTGGATTGAAAGTCTCATCAAAATCAACACTAGGACACTGTGTGAAATCACGAAGAACCCAGCGAGCCTTATAGCAGGCAAGAGTGCCATCTGAATTGTACTTATGCCAAAATCCACTTCCTAGTGACCACATTGGCATTGGATGGCCGTGGAACAAGAGTCCATGTGTTGTTGGCCTGAAGAGTAGCGTATTCCTCCTCCATGGCGCTGCTCCAATTAGGGTTGGCGAGAGCCGGTATGTGGTCGAAACAGAGACAAAGTGGTGGAATGAAGGTTCATGCGAGTGAGCGGCAGCCAAAAACCACGCTTTCCACGAGTCACCATGGCATGGGAGTTTTCAACCGGCTGGAGTGGCACAACACCTGGGGTATGCTGCGGTAGAACGACCCCGCCAGAGGTCGGTGAGTCAACTGGTAGACCCGTGGCTGGAGCACTGTGTGCTTCCACTGCCACGGAGGAGCCACGGCTGGAGCACTGGGTGCTACCATGTCCACGAACGAAGTGACAGGCGAGGGGGAGTCCCTGCCAGGAGAGGCACTGTCGGCCGACATCACGTGCATGGGTACGGGCGCACTGGGAATGCACACGATGTCGAGAGCCACAGGCGCATTGGGGCTACGCGCAACTGGCGCAGGGGAGGCAGCGCCGTTTGGATCCATGGCTGGTAGGAGCATGGGCAGGCGGGTCACACCAGGAGGAGCACCAGGACCTACAAGATGCGGAGGCCCAATGGGCATCGACGTGTGATCAAGCTCCAACAAAAAATCAAGGTCAGATAGGGAGGGCTGGGCAGCAAGCTCGGTAAAGGAAAAAGATGACTCGTCAAATGTAATATGGCGGGAGATGATGACCCGATTGGAGGAGAGATCGACGCATCGATATCCCTTGTGTTCGGACGGGTAGCTGAGAAACACACACATGGTGGAGTGAGGAGAAAGCTTGTGAGGAGTGGTGGCGAAAGGTTCGGGTAACACTTGCAGCCAAAAACTCGAAGGTGAGAGTAGGAGGGGGAAACACCAAAGAACACAAAAAAAAAGGTGTGGAAAAATTGAGAGTTTTTGTGGGTTGGCGATTGAGAAGGTAGGTAGCGGCGTAAAGAGCCTCAACCCAGTAAGAGGAAATGAGGATGGCCTGAAACATAAGAGACCGTATAATGTTATTTGTGGAATGAATAATGCATTCGGCCTTGCCGTTCTGCTGAGAGGTGTATGGACATGACATGCGGAGTGCAACGCCATGGGTGAGGAAAAGGTGCAAGTGGTGGAGCTGTCAAACTCACAACCATTATCGCATTGAATGCTCTTGATATTAGCGTCGAACTGAGTAGCAACATAAGAGAAAAAGTGCAAGATAGTGGCAAACGTATCAGATTTCAATCGTAGAGGAAATGCTCAAAGATAATACGAGCAATCATCAAGAATAACCAAGTAGTATTTGTAACCGGATACACTGACGACATGTGAGTCTAAAGGTCACAATGAACTAAATCAAAATTCTTGAGAGCACGAGACTGTGAAGCAGCAAAAGGTAGTCGCACATGGCGACCAAGCTGACACACATGATAGATAGTATTGGCGGGTTCATTATTGCAAGCAATGGCGGACGCACTAGCACGACAAGACAGGGACTCATGGCAGATGTGCCCGAGACGACGATGCAACAGGGAGGTGGAGGCGCTGGCGATGAGTGCACACGAAGGGGAGGTAGACGCCGGTAGACGCAAGGGGTAGAGAGGTCCAGAGCTATTGCACCTGGCGATCACATTCCGGAACAAAGATCCTTTACAGAAAAGCCAATAGGGTCAAACTCAATGAAACATTTGTTGTAAATAGTGAATTGACGAACGAAAACAAGATTCTTGATAATGTGTGGAGTGACAAAAACATTACTGAGATGAAGAGGGCCAAGACTAGTGGAACTAGTGGAGGTGACGGGTAGCAGAGACCCATCACCGACAACAATGGTGGAAGGAGTGAGGGGATGGAAACGGGAGAGGTTACCGTTGTCTGGCATCATGTATGAGGTAACACCAGATTTCATGTACCAGTCGGTGGTTGGCGGAAAACAAGAGTCACAGTGTTGAAAGAGTTTACCGATGACTGCTAATCCCATGGACCAAGACTAGGAGGCGCATGACCCGGTCCGACCCCAGGAGGCCATGACGTGAGCGGCGGGTACAAGGGTAGTAGGTAGCCACTGAGTTGGCTGCCGCCACAAGCGTCTTGGTGGGGCCGTACACTAGGGGCGCGCAGGTCGAGGAGGCCAGTGGTTCGCCTTGGATGGAGTTGCCCAGGCCACACCTGTATGGTGCCGATCCAGGGATTGTACAAGGAGGGCGGTCAACCAAAGGTACTTCTTCCGAAGTGACCACCCGCACCTTTGCCATCAGGCTTGGTGTTGCTACCGCCGTTACCGTGGCGACAACTGGATCCACTCCCGCCATTGCCTGTGCCACCAGAGGGAGTGCCCTGGGACGCACCAGTGGAGCGGCAGCCATGTGCTACTACCGCCCCTAGAGACACCACCACTAGGACCCCCATTGCCGGTAGGGATCGTAGTGATGAAATCTGTACAGGGAGCGGAGGGATGCGACGACATTGTGATTTCTTCGAGTAGAAGATCGGAGCGGGCCTCGATGAACGAGGGGAATGTCTTCTGCTGCATCACCAGGGCCGCCATATATGCAAATTTCGCGTTCAGGCCATGCAAAACGGATAGAACAAGGGTTCGATCGGGCACCGGTTCACCCAAGTCACCGAGGGCATCTCCCATGCTCTTCAGCTTGTGGCAGTAGTCGGATATGGAGAGGTCACCCTAAACGAAGTTGTGAAACTCCACGTCCAGGTACAGGGCACACGTCTCCTTGTTGCCGATGAATTGTTGCTCGAGACCTACCCATATGAGCCGCGTTGTGGAGGTAAGAGTCATCATGATCTCGAGGAGTTCAGCGGAGATGGTGCCATACAGCCACAAGAGAACGAGATAATCAATCTGGACCGAGTCAGCGATGTCGGGGTGGGCGTCATCGGAGAGCACGTGGTCAGAGAAGGCGTACTTGCTGAGGGTGACAAGGAAGAGGTCGCGCCATTTGTTGTAGTTTGGAGAGGTGAGGTCGAGGATGATAAGGGTGAGGGCCTTGATGTTAAGGACACCGTACGCCTGGGCGTAGAGGGAAGCAACGGCGGCAGCCTCGGAGAGGGCTAGTGCCTGTGCGGCCTCCTGGCGTGCAAGAGTACCCTACGCGGTGGCCTCTTGCTCGCGGCGTGTGGCAGTGGCGGTGCCGTCTTCACTAGCTATCTCGGAGGAATTAACGGAAGGGTGCGGTCATAGGAGCAATCGCTTCTGATACCATGAGAGCGTAGAATATTTGGAGCAATCACACAATGAATAGAATGAAGAACTAAATGTTACATATATAGACCATGTCAGGCAGGTGAGGGCAAGTGTGAAACCATGTCATTAGGGGTGGACAAATAACTCGAGGCTCGTGGTTCGGCTCGAGCTCGTTACAAGCTGAGCTGAGCCTCCTTCATAACTTGTAAAAAATTGAGCCGAGCTCGAGCCGCTCGCGAGCCAGCTCGTGAGCCTATTTTGGCTCATGTAGTCTCTCCACTGGACCGTTTAGCTTGATCGCCTGAGCAGTCTCCACAGTCAGCCGACTTGACCCAACGCCTAGCCCACTACCCCCCCCTAAGTCTCCAAAGACCACAGGCATTGCGTCTCCCGTGCCGTGAATCCCCATCCTCTCCGAGTCTCCGGCACTAGTCTCCCATCCTGCCGCTCCCGTCCTATCCACCGTGCCTCTCTCGCCTTGTCCACCGTGCCTCTCCTGCTCGTCGGCTAGGTGTGGCAGCCTAGGTAGGCTGTGGTCGTATTCGGTGACTAGGAGTAGGCGGTGGCAAGGCCTCTTGAGCGGTCGTCGCCTCTGCGCACCCGCCACCACCAAGGACTCTTGTTGCAGATTTGATGCACCTCCGCTGGCTGGTCGAGAGAAGGACAGTGGGCCACCGTGGATTCACATGATGGAGCGGACGTTGCCGATGATGCGGTACCAAGTGTGGCGAAGATATCCCAAGGTACGTAGTCTTCAAAGTTTTTCCCCTTTCTTTTTTAGCTAGAGTTCAATATGACATGGAAGATGCAAGAGCCAAGGATTGAAGTGTTTGTGTGTTTTGTTGAAGTGTTGAGTTCTGTTGGAGATCTGATTCTTGGTGCTGCTTATAGGTGGAAGAGTTGTCAGAGACGGAGACCTCTTGAACCACAATGGGCAGCGCCAGCAGCATCCCCGGGAAGCCAGCATGGGACACCGTGGGCACAGGCAGGCAGCCGGGACCATCCCTAGTGCTGCTGCTTGAAAAGCACCATGCGGCTCGTGAGCCCATTCAAGCCAGCTCGAGCCAGAAAACAAGTCAAGTTGAGCTAGGTTTCTAGCTCGTTTCCTAAACAAGCCAAGCCAAGCCGAGCTGAGGCATAGCTCTGGGCAAGCTCGGCCGAGCCTGGCTCGAGTCGGCTCGGCTTGACTCATTTCCACCCCTACATGTCACGCCTTAAGTATAAACTAGGAATCGAGATGTTTAACGTATTAACTGAGACGTCTAACAACGCCAATAGTCCTTTCACTTCATGCAGGCGCCAATTCAGCTACCTCCTGCTCGCTAGGCATTCTTGGCCATGAGGAGCAAACAAATGGATGCATCGAATTAGTGGTCATGAATAGGGGAAGAAGATGCGCGAGAATGTCCTGCGACAAGGCAGAATCTCGCACAGCTACCCTTCTCATTCCACGGCCGGCAAGCTAGATGCCTAGATGCGACGTTTGGCCATGGTCCACAAAATGCGATGTGATCGTGAGCTTCCATCTTTGTACGTACAACTTGTACTACTCACTCGGTCACTCGCTCTGTCGTGATCGACCCAAGCTTAACAAAATCTAACTAGCTAGTGCGAACAATTTAAAAAAGTAGACGTGAAGTAGCAGTGGATATAGGATTAATTTCTTTATGTCTCAAACTGTAGAGGGCTAGAGACTACTACTACCTAAGCTGGAAAAAATGTTATGTCGTGAGTTTACTTAGACTTTGTACTGATAAAAATCATATGTCCTAGACTGGAGCTTGGACTGTTGTAGGCTGGATTCTCCGCTGACCTGAAAAATATTGGAAAATGCTAGATAAAAATTCTATACCCTGAATTGGAGCCTAGACTATTACAGACCTAGGTCCGTTCCTGATAGGAAGAATATTGAAAAGTGATGTGGCCTTTGCAACCAAACGACGCAATGGCGAGGGGGAAATATTATATTCTCTTTAGTTTATGATTTATAGTTTTTCTTAAATAAATAAATAGAACAATTTTTTTATGGTCTTTTCAAAACAATTATTAAAATAATATTTTTCAAGCATCTTATCGAGATTTAGCTCGTTAATACAAACGCTACTTTAGAGATAAACACACACACACACACACACACACACATATATATATATATATATATATATATATATATATATATATATATATATATATATATATATATATATATATATATATATATATATATATATATATATATATATATATATATATATATATATATATATATATATATATATATATATATATATATATATATATATATATATATATATATATATATATATATATATATATATATATATATATATATATATATATATATATATATATATATATATATATATATATATATATATATATATATATATATATATATATATATATATATATATATATATATATATATATATATATATATATATATATATATATATATATATATATATATATATATATATATATATATATATATATATATATATATATATATATATATATATATATATATATATATATATATATATATATATATATACATATATATATATATATATATATATATATATATATATATATATATATATATATATATATATATATATATATATATATATATATATATATATATATATATATATATATATATATATATATATATATATATATATATATATATATATATACATACGCGGCTGCGTGCAAGGTACTGAAAATAAGCTCCACAAAGGAAAAATGTTTAATTAGCACACGATCTTTCTTTGTTAGGCATAGCAGCTCTCTTCCCGATCGACTAGGCCTTGCAAGTTCTAATAACCGGAGCGTTCGGAACAGCCTGTGCTTCGACTTATCACTTCATTATATAGTAACTAGATTTTAGGTAATATATTTTTTAAGATAGAATCTACAAATAAATTATAGTAGATACTATACAAAGTTTATCTATATAGTTAAAATCACATGCAGTTGTTTTTCTCTACGTATTGTCTCTCGTGAATAGCTAAAATTTAAGAACCATAAACTAAAAATCAAAACCACAGCTCAAAAGAACCCACCCAACAACTTTTAGTTCTGAAAAATGATTTATTTTCTAATTCGATGCCATTTTAAAATAAAATTGAAAGAATTTTGCTCTGCGGCTGTTTTGAGTAGATCATGGAAAATGCACAAACTAGATTTAGGGTGTGTTTATTTAGATTTAAATTTATGGCTTTTGCCTTTTTCACTATTTGAGACTTTTTTTCTGTAGCTGTTAGTTTTTTCAGCATAATTAAATTTAAAAATAAAAATAAAAACATGTTATCCCATCACAAACAATGCAAAGGAATATGAAGAAAAAAAACCTAAAACCCAAAAGTCAGAAAAATGAAATTAAGAAATTAGATGCGAAAAATCAAAAGCTAAAGTCCAAACAGTGGGCCCTTAGTTTATTTAGCTAGACAAGGACAAGGATTCTTGAATGACAAAGCCTTTAATGCTTCATCTTTATAGTTCTCGAAAGCATATAATATCACAAAAGTTTTATAAATGTAAATATACAAGAATCCCAAAACGATATTAACGGATGGAGCGCCAATTAGGCGCCGGAGATGCTTACAAATGTTGATTTCTTGTTCCTAGAGATGGCAACGGGCACAAATTCGTTGGGTTTTGCTATTCCAAACTCGTGCCCATGAAAGTTTAGACGTGCCCGCTAAAAATCCATGCCCGTAACGGGTGCAGATTTTTGCTCAAACCCATGCCCACTCGGATAACGGGTACCCACGGGTTGCCCGTGCCCGACAACAGGTGGGGACTGGGGTCTGGCCGTCTGGGGAGGAGACGAGGAGTTAGCGTCTTGAGTAACTGAGTCGCCTCACCTCCCTAGGCCGTATCCCGGATTCCGAATGGTCGTATGACTCGGATCTCGTATGGGTCAATCCGTCAATGCCTCAATGGGTGGCTAACTGGCTATGCCGCTATGGGCTAATGGGTTGGTCTCCTATGGGCCTGGATTTATAACTCCTATGAGTCGGGTTTATATTACTCATGTGTTTACGGGTTCGGGTACTATAGGAATGTACCTGAACCCGACAGACCCGATGGGTTAGACTTTTTGTCCATTAAGAAACCTATGGGTTAAAAAATTGACTTAGATCTATGTCCTAATAGAATAAAAATCTATCGGGCATCGGATTTCGGGTACCTATTGTCATCTCTACTTGTTACTTTCTTGAATTTTGAGAGGAACAGACGCATGATTTCTTGTTCTAAGCCATCATATAAGTGGGCCCGATGGACTACTTAGTTGAGCCTAAATCATGGCATTTGGACTTGGACCTACAATCAATTTTTAAATATATATTAATATTAGTGCAATTTACTGCACATTTACTGCATGAAAGCATCTCCCCGTTATTACATGTTATTATACACACACACACACAACAAGAACGCTTCTAGCTCCACAGGCCATTCCAAATCGCTCCATCGATTCGACAAGAATAATGGCCAGTGAACCGCCGCCGCCGGCGAAACCCCCACCAAACCCCAGCGCCACCACCATAGCCTCCCTCAGCGATGACATCTTCCTCCGCCTCCCATCCCTCCCCGCCCTCGTCCGCGCCGCGCTCGCCCGCCGGTTCGTGCTGCCGTCTTTTCATCGGAGACGTGGGATTGAATCATCCACCCGTGGACCGGCATCGGAGTAGACACAAGAGGCCAAGGTTCAAGGCTGGCACGCTGGTGGGCACATGATGACGATGAACACCGCGACCATGGATTTCTCCTCTGTGGACCTACCCTGGCAATGGAAGGTGAATGTAGTGGTCACCTCATTGGGAAAATAATTTTCTTAAACCCAAGAATACCTCAGGAATTCACTAAATTTTCTAGAATTTTGGTGGTAATTTCATATTTTTCCGGACTATATTAAGTCCTCCGCATTTGGAAAATCAAAATCAAAAATAAAACCCATGAACCCCGTGAAGACGTGGGCCAGGCCGGGTCCGCCCGTCGCCGCCTGGATCCGCCCTCCCTCTCTCTCGAGTCGACGCTGTTCGGTCCGGATGGCGCCACGTTCTCCCGGGCGCCATCAAGGCCACCTGCGATCGCCTCTCCGCCCTCTCTCTCTCGCCAAGCGGCCCCGCTTGCCGCTGGCGTACCCCTTTTCTTCCTCTCCTCCTCCGCTGCGCCGGACCCCTTCGTGGCCGTCTGCCCCTGTGGAGACCCCGCAGAGGCGTTATGGGAAATAACCCCACGCCGCCCGAACCTCACGCCTCTTCCGCCGTGTTTGCCGCCGCCACCGCCGGCGGCCGCCCATGTCTCGCGGCAGTCCGCCGTGGCCCCGCCCGATCGGCTATAAAGGCCGCTAAGCGCCAAAAGAACCGCCATGGCTCCTCAGCGCTTCCCAGACACCCACCGCCCGAAGCCAACCGTGCGGCGGGAGAGCCCCTTCTTCCAACACCGCCGCCCCTCGCCGCACTCGGCCGATCCTCACTGTGGGAGCTCGATCCTTTGCTCCCACACCATCTCAGCACCACCGCCGAGCTTCTTGGCCTCCCGAGCTTCGCCGACGGCCGTAGCTCACGGCACCGTGAGCCTCCCGGGCTGCCGCCGCCGCTCGTCCGACCCACCTCCGGTGACCCCGGCCCTCCCGTCACCACCACCAAAGCGCGCCATGAGCCCGGCTTTGCATTTCACGAGCTCCAGAGCCTCGGTGAGCTTCCCTCGCCGGCGACGCCACCGTCTTCCGGCCTCGGGCGCCTCATCCACCCTCGTACCCCTTAAGGGAAAAATCATCCTTAAGGGTGAGATAAAGCAAGCGGGTTGGTCACCGCCGCTCACCCTCTTTCCCCTTGGCTCCCTCGGCGCTCGAGCCCCGCGCCACGCAGCGCCGAGGTTGAGCCATTCTTTTAAACGTCGCCGACAGTGGGCCCCACCGCCACCGACTGCGCCACCACCCGCCGCCTCCGGGCCCCGCCTGTCGAGCCAGCGGAGCGGCGTGAGCCCGCCACTGGGTTCCACGCGTCGGCCGCTGATCTGGCCTCGACCCAATGGGCCCCACTCGTCGATTTTATTATTTTTGGGATTTATTCAAACCGAATGTATTCAAATATGAATAACTTGTTCATTTTAGCTCAAATTTAGTGAAATCAATTTCTAAATTCATCTAAAATCAAGGGTACTTAATGAAACCGTAACCAACACTTTTGAAGCTTGTTTAAATTTTCATTATGTTATTTGATTGTTGTAATGTTTTATCTAAATTTTCGATATGAAACGTAGCTTCGAGACTCAAGAGGAGGAAGCTGCAATGCCATAGAATCTAACGTTCAAAACCGGACCTCGACAACCAAGGCGAGTCAATACTTTGATCATTTTGAGCCTATGTTTTCAATAAAGTATTTTGGTTCAAGTATTATAAATTGTATGCTTATATTCTATGTGGCAATACATGTTAATTTCAGCTTTTAGATATACCCATGTTCTCTTGATTTAGTATATGTCCTTTGCAACACTTTTTGCTATGTGATCCTTGTCACCCTAGTAAAAGTAATATTGCTACGACTCTTTTGAAACTAAGTCTATAATTATAAATGCACGCTTAGAGTTGTTATAGATAAACAAGGGTATGAGAGTACCCTAGCATATCTTGCAAACTAAAGATGCAGTATTGGGCGTCATTGTGATGATGACCGGTTTATGTTAGTATAAGTGTATGTTTCATCCAAAAGAACCTCACATGCTTAATTATCTCGGGCGATGGTTGAGGCGGAGAGTTGAATGGTGCCGTGATAGCACAGATTTGTGGTAAAGTGGTGCCGTGATAGCACAAGGGATTGTGGTAGAACCGCCTGTAGCACTTAAGGACCGAATCTGTGACAATCTCCCACGATATAACCAAGACAACCACATCTTTGGCAAAGTGTAGGCGGGGCCAACTAAATTGCATGGACTTAGTATGAGTTGCGTCGGTGTGAACACGGCGGGTAGAGGATGGCCACATCCTCCAGACGTGAAGGCGCAAGAGGGGCTTCGGAAGGGTGGTCGTGCAGGAGGAAGTGGAAACCTTAGCGGTCGCAACTCGCTAGGAAAATGCACCGTAAAAGCCTTGTGATAGTCTCCTCAACCGCATGACTAAGGAATCATGTGGGGCAATGAGCGATCTATCTCGTGTGGGTAAAGTGTACACACTCTGCGAGTCATGAACTATTCGAATAGCCGTGCCCACGTTGTGGGCGCATATGGAACTTAACTAGATATAGCTCGCTTCAAAACTGCATACAAAGGGCGTAGAAAGGCCTTTATGGGAAGGCAGAGTAAGGCCCTCATTTGAGTTGTCCTGGGTGTCGTCCCAGTGGTAATGTAAGCAATTATCTGTTGAAGGCATGGTATAATGAGCGAGATCATGTAATGGTGGATGGTCTCGATTCGATAAAGATAATGTAGATGTCAGTGAGTATCATGTTTAAACTTTCAAATGGCTAGGTCCTAGAGAATTTTAAGTATTATAGTTCAAAAGGCATATTTCCGCAAATAAAATAACCTGAGCCATTCCTTGTTAAAAGCCTTGCATACTATCTACTGCATTTGGTGTGTTGACTCGCTGAGCACGGTGGTTAGTGTGCTCACTCTCGCAATACCAAAAACCCAGATTCCGGAGCTCAAGACCCTTATGCCTATGAGGAAGCACCTGCTGCAGATGGAGAAGACCGCGCCGGGAATTAGGACGCTTATTGCGCGCTTAGAACCTTAGGCATTTAGACTAAGGTGTGGTTTCATCCAGATATTCTAGAGCCCTAGAATGTTTGTATGACCACTTTTGCCCTCAGTCTCTGCTTGTGGTTTAAAGGCCTATTTTATAACTCTTCCGCTGCTAGACCTTTTTGAATTGTAAATAATTGGCTCGCTTGGCCCTATTGTACCTCTGCGCCTTTGTGAAGGCCTAACTACACTATTGCAATGTAATATTATTATGACTTGTTGTAATTTCGCGTGTATGAAATGATTCGCAATGTATCCGTGAGCATTATCTCTCGATCCGTGGAATAATGCAAGAAAGCACGCAGGTCTCGGATTGCAAAATCCGGGTCCGACAGAGCTGGTATCAGAGCATACGACTGTAGGGTAAAAACCTTAGTTGGCCGTTAGTATTTAGGCTGTTGTATATTTAAAAATGTATAAAAGGAAGTTCTTAAAAATATAGCGTAATATTTCTTTCCGCATCCTTCCTAGCTCTACTCGATCTACTTTTCGCTTGTTATTTTGAAAAATTACTAACGACACTATTTAATTACGATGGCGGGAGTTGCGACGTTGGACACTTTGGGACTTCTTTGCTCACTGAGTGCGTGAGGGAGAGTTTGCGGATATCCTTCGCAAACTACTCCACTACTTGGGCTACGAGGACGCACCCATCTACCGCGGTCGGAGGACCGTGATAGGAGGAGATGAGTCTGGTTGGTGGAGATCTTCATCTACCCCCCGGCGGGAGACCGGGGCCTCACTTGTTCCGCACTACCCACCGGAGGAGCTCGGTGGCAGCGACTCTGACAGACGCCGTCTGTCAGCGGCCCGACTTTGCGACATCCACACGACGCGGTGTTAGAGTCACCATTCACCTACCACCCTCTGCGGACCCAGAGCACGCCAGTTCGACGGGACCCGGTGACAGAGTTGGAGGACGCGACCCGAGGCTTACCTACTGGTGGACCTCACTGGTCATGGGTGCAGCCCATGTGGTGGCCTCAGAGGAGATCACCGCGCTGAGCGCCTCCTCGCACGCCACATCGAGTGGACTCCTGCGAGCAGCTTCGCCCGAGGTGAGCGGGCCTTGGCAGAGGCTAAGGCGGGCAGCCGCGCCCGCACCTGACTCTCAGCGCCACACCGACTCGGCCCCAGCACCTCCACCAGTTCCGGGACTCACGCACCAGCTCACAAGACGAAGAGTGCGACCCCACAGGCCTCGATCCGCTCTACGCCGTGGAGAGACTCGGCGCAGCTGCTCACGCCTCACTCCGACACCGACCCGTCGAGTTTAGTGGTAGCGGTCCCGCTCACGGTGTATGGACTACACCCTCCGGTCCCAGTGTCGGTGACATGGAGGAGTAGGCGAAGACGTGGGTCGATTAGTGCGAGCTTGCTAGAGTTGGCTAGTAATAGCAAGCATAGGCCCCACCCCACTAGTAGCGACTTATGCCGCACCTTAGTATCGTTAAGTATGTGTATGTTTGTAAAGTCCAGCGTGGCTTGTGAAGCCATAAAAAGCTGGCTATGTAATGTACTGTCTGTGCTTAATGAAAACGACCTTGTGTTTATTTGCTGTTGTTTGATATTTGCAATGGTTCTCTATTGTGCTGGTCGTGGGTTATTAACTTTTATAGGGAGGTTAGAACAAGGGTCTAAAAGAATGTTAAATTATCTACGATGGCTAGCCATAGAGTTACCCGCGCCAAGCGAGCCAACCCGCACATGCAGAGTAAGTGGAAGCCCAAGAAGCAGCAGAAGGTGAAGGGAAGAGGCCCAGTCAAGGGTAAACCTCCCACCCCACCGGCTAACCCATCCATGGCGCAAGTTATGGCCCAAGAACGCAAATACTTGAGCTATCTTCGCAGGTCGCAGACCCACGCCAATGTTCACGCCCGACACAGGAGATTTCATCAGACCCGCCCCTCACCTTCGCCGGGCGATGAGCCCCTAGAGGCGGAAGATTGGTGAGGGATACGAAGGAAGCTCGTTTGGCCAAATGCGGAGGATGACCAAGTGCTCTTCGCAACCCATCAACTACAAGGGCCGCGATCGCTGGTGGGAGAATTATTTGGCCACCAAGGATATGAGGATACTCCCACCGAGCTAGCACAAAGAACTATAACGTGGGCGTAATTCAAGGTGGCCTTTAAAGTCAATTTCGTCCCACCGGGGTAATGAGAATAAAGAAGAATGAATTCGGGACCTTGAAGCGTATGCGGCTGTCGGTCAATGATTATCTTACCAAGTTTAACTAATCGCCCGCTTCGCCCCGTGGATGTAGCGGATGAAGAGGAGAAGATCGACCGGTTCTTGAAGGGATGAATGAAGAACTCCGGTGCGACTCATCACACAGACTTCTCCACTTTCATCACCGGTAAATAAGGCATTGGTCCCGGAAAATGAGAAGAAGAACACGAAGCTAGTCGCAAACGCGAGGTGGTGGTTCGGCGCCGCAAGGAAGGTTCATCGAGAGATTCTTCAACAATTCTCCTTCTCCGGCAGCCCGTCTCGTAACCCAAACCCAAAGACTCGTCTGGTGGTAGCACGTTCGCCTCCTCGCCCACGGCCGGTGCAGAACAAACCCTCGACCCCTTCAATTGCTTCAACTGTGGAGAGAAGGCACTCGCCTATCGCCGCCCTCGGTGGCGCACCACCCGGTGAAATTCAACTTGGGCACCACCCTCCCGAGGTCAAGCTTCAAACCCCCAAACAGAGAAATCGGGCTCCTCACTCCAACCGGCCGCATCAACTCCAAATCGGGAAGGGTAAATCATGTCACCGAAGAAGTCAAGAGGTCTGGAGTCCTATTGGGCACGTTTTACATCAAGACCATACCAGCACGCGTCCTTTTTGATTACGGGGCATCGCATTCATTTATAGCAAAGGGGTATGTGGATAAACTTAAACCGCACATCCACATGCTGAAGAAAGCATTAATGCTTAGTTCACCAAGATGAGTGATTAAGGCCACCTTAGTGTGTCCGGAGTAGAAATTGTCATGAAAAGATTTATATTCCTAGCAGATTTAGTTGTGCTAACCTCCCGCACTCGGATATTATACTAGGTATGGATTGGTTAGCTAAACATCAAGGAATATTAGATTGTGCCTTGAGGCAAGTTAAGTTGACCAAGGGCCCGTGATTGACCATTGTGGTGAAGGTGGACCGACCATATAGATGGGGTCGAGAAATATATTATTGCGAAGATGTACCGCTAGAAGGAATGATGGTAGTACAAGACTATACTGAAGTCTTCCCTGATGAGCTACCTGGCATGCCACCAGACAGAGATCTCGAGTTTGTTATCAATTTGAAGCCCAGTGTGCGCCCTACCTCAAGAGACCATACCGGATGATCAGTAGATGAACTAGAAGAATTGAAGAAGCAACTCCATGAACTACAGGACAAAGGTTTCATTAGACCGAGTTCCTCACCTTGGGGATCCCGGTTATTTTGTAAAGAAGAAGGACGGCACCGCCAGATGTGCGTGATTACCGGCTTTAAATGAAGTAACCATCAAGAATAAGTATCCACTGCCAAGGATTGATGACCTGTTTGATCAGCTTGGGGGAGCCACATTGTTCTCCAAGATTGATTTAAGATCTGGTTATCACCAACTGAAGATTAGGCCGGAAGACATCCCGAAGACTGCCTTTACCACTAGGTATGGACTGTACGAGTTTACAGTTATGTCCTTTGGGCTGACCAATGCCCCTGCCTATTTCATGAATCTCATGAACAAGGTCTTCATGGATTACCTGGATAAGTTTGTGGTGGTATTCATTGATGATATTCTCATCTACTCCAAAACCGCAGACGAGCATGCTGAGCATCTACGCTTAGTGCCGGAAAGATCAAGGAACATCAACTCTATGCCAAGTTCAAAGAAATGTGAGTTACGGTTGCGACATCGACTTCACAGGGCATATTGTGTCTGAAAAAGGAGTGTCTGTTGACCCCGCCAAAATTGCTGCAGTAACGGAATGGCAGCAACCTACCTCAGTCACTGAGGTGAGGAGTTTTCTTGGGTTAGCAGGATACTACAGGCGGTTCATTGAAGGGTTCTCCCGAGTTGCCAGACCAATGACCCAGTTACTCAAAAAGGAGCAAGCATTTGGGTGGACCAAGGCATGTGAAGAGAGTTTTCAAGAATTGAAGAAGAGATTGACTACCACCCGGTGCTAGTTCTCGCCTCGATGTGCGGCAAGACTTTGAAGTATCTTTGCGATGCGTCTCATCAAGGGCTTGGGGTGTGCTTATGCAAGAAGGCAAGGTTGTGGCATATGCATCCGTGCAACTTCGCCTCACGAAGCCAACTACCCAACCCATGACCTAGAATTAGCTTAGTGGTTCATGCCCCAAGATCCGGAGGCACTATCTTATTGGCAACCACTGTGATATCTACACAGATCACAAGAGCCTCAAGTATTTCTTCACCCAGTCGCATCTGAATTTGAGGCAAAGAAGGTGGCTGGAGTTGATTAAGGATTATGACATGAGCGTCCACTACCACCCCGGAAAGGTAGCGTGGTGGCGGGCGCCTAAGTAGGAAAGCCTCTCAGTAATCACCTTATGGGTCGGGAGCACCAACCTGAATTATACAAAGAGCTAACCGCCGAACCTAGGGATTGTAGAAGAAGGGACCCCGACCGCCTTTGAAGAACAAACAAGTATCGAAGAAATGATAGAAGTCGCACAAAAGGAGACCCAATGTTATGAAATGGAAGAAATCAATGGGAGAAGGAAAAGCCCCAAAATGAATCGGATCAACAAGGAATTCTAAAGCACGAAATCGTGCTTGTACCCCCTCAAAAGGACCTTAAGGACCTAATGCTTGGAAGCACACATCTGCATATTCCTTCATCCCGGTAGTACCAAGATGTACCAAGACATGAAGCAATACTACGGTGGCCGGGCATGAAGAGAGACATTCTTGAGCACGTCGCTTCTTGTGATGTCTGCAAAGAGTAAAAGCGAGCATCAAAGGCGGCGGGATCTGCTCTGACCTCTGCAAATACCCCAATGGAAATGGGAAGAAGTTGGCATGGATTTCATCACGGGTTCCCGCCAACGAAGTCGATGTGATTCATCCGGGTCATCGTTGATAGATCGACCAAAGTTGCCCACTTCATTCTGTCAAGACCACGTACAAGGGAGATAAGTTAGTGAATCAGACATGTCCCACATTGTATGCCCGCATGGCATACCCAAGCGAATTGTTTCGGATCGAGGTTCCCGCCACCTCGCATTTTGGGCAAGCCTGCATGAAGCTCTGGGTACCCATTTAGATTTCAGCACTGCTTACCATCCTCAGACCGATGGGCAAACGGAGAGAGTAAATCAAATATTAGAAGATATGCTCCGGGCATGTGCTCTAGACTTCTCGAAGGAATGGGATAAATGTCTGCCCTATGCCGAGTTTGCCTACAACAACAGTTACCAGTCCAGCTTGAAGATGTCACCCTTTGAAGCCCTATATGGCAGAAAGTGTCGAACCCCACTTCATTGGTCCGGTGGGAGAAAACTACGTGTTTGGCCAGAAACTCTAAGGCAAGCGAAGAAAAGTTCGGTGATTAGGGACCGGTTGTTGGCACCCAATCCAGCGTAAGAGCTACGGATAAAGGAGAAGGCCCCTAAGTTTTGAAGTTGGAAATCATGTGTACTTGAAGGTGTCACCCTTGCGGGGAGTCAAGAGGTTTAAGGTCAAAGGCAAGCTCACCCCGCGCTATGTTGGGCCTTTCCCTATTTTAGCCAAGAAAGGAGAGGTTGCATACCAGCTAGCCTTACCCCCAAGCATGTCTGAGGTTCACGATGTCTTCCATGTATCCCAGCTGAAGAAGTGCTTGCGAGTGCCAGAAGACCAAGCCCCACTTGAAGCAATCGAGCTCGAGGAGGACTTAACTTACAAAGAACGACCCATCGAGATTTTGGACACAAGTGGAAAAGAGGACCAGACGCAATCCATTCGCTGCAGCAGAGTTCGATGGAGTCACCATTCAAAGAAAGAGGCTACACAGGAGCGCTAAGATCACCGCAAAAGATTACCCTTCTTTGTTCTCTAGCTAAACCAAATCTCGGGGTCGAGATTCTTTTTAGGGGGGTAGGTTTGTAACACCCTGAAAACTTAGAAGGATTATGTAATAGAATTGTTGTCGGTTGTTTTGTAATGCATCATGTTGGTTGGATTCTAAAAATAATTTTTCTAAAAGTTCTGAGGAAGAGACCACCTGTTTAATTAGTAGTAATTGCTAAAGTTGAATTCGAATATGAAAAGATGATCCATGATAAAGATTTTCAAAGGTAGCATAAATAAGTTGGTCACTGTGCCAAAGAAATATTTGTGCACAAAATAGTAAAATCACTGAGTTTATAAAAGAAAAGAGGAGAAAAATAAAAAGAAAGAGAAAAGGATCCAGTTGTGGGCCCAAAGATGGTCAAATGTAGTGGTCACCTCATTGGGAAAATAATTTTCTTAAACCCAAGAATACCTCTGGGAATTCCTGTAAATTTTCTAGAATTTTTGGTGGTAATTTCATATTTTTCCTGACTATATTAAGTCCTCCCGCATTGAAAATCAAAAATCAAAAATAAACCCCACAACCCCGTACCGACGTGGGCGGCCGGGTCCGCCCGTCGCCCCGGATCCGCCTCCCCTCTCTCGAGTCGACGCGTTCGGTCCGGATGGCGCCACGTTCCTCCCGGTGCCATCTCGGCCACTGCGGCCGCCTCGCCTCTCCGCCCTCTCTCTGCCAAGCGGGCCCGCTTGCCGCTGGCGTTACCCCCTTTCTTCCTCCTCCGCGCGCGGACCCCCGCGCTGGCGTGCTGCGCCCTGCTGTGGAGACCCGCAGAGGGGGCGTTATGAAATAACCCCACGTCGCCCGAACCCCGCCGCCACTTCCGCCGCCTGTTTGCCGCCGCCCGCCGCCGGCGGCCGCCCATGTCTGCGGCGGGTCCGCGTGCCGCCCGCCGATGTCGGCTATAAAGGCGCGACGCCCAAAAGAACCGCCGTGGCTCCTCAGCGTTCCCACACCCAATTGCCCGAAGCCAACCGTGCGTGGGAGAGCCCTTCTTCCCCAACACCGCCCGCCCTCGCCGCATGTCGGTAGATCCTCACTGTGGGAGCTCGATCCTTTGCTCCCACACCATCTCTGACCACCGCCGAGCCGTTGCCGGCCTCCCGAGCTCGCCGACGGCCGTAGCTCGCCCGGCACCGTGAGCCTCCCGAGCCACCGCTGCTCGCCGCCGACCCACCTCCGGTGACCCCGGCCCTCCCGTCACCACCACCAAGATCGCCATGAGCCCGGCTTTGCATTTCACGAAGCTCCCGAGCCTCGGTGAGCTTCCTCGCCGGCGACCACCGTCTTCCGGCCTCGGGCGCCTCATCCACCCCTCGTACACTTCTTAAGGGAAAATCATCCTTAAGGGGTGAGAAAAAGAAGGCGGGTTGGTCACCGCCGCACCCTCTTTCCCCCTTGGCTCCCTCGGCGCGTTCGAGCCCCGCTCACGCAGCGCTGAGGTTGAGCCATTCTTTAAAATGTCGTTGACGGTGGGCCCCACTGCCAATGACCGCGGCCACCACCGCGCCTCCGGGCCCCTTTGTCGAGCCGCGCGGTGCGGGCGTGAGCCCCGCCATTGGGTTCCACGCGTCGACCACCGCTGAAGTCGGTCTCTCTCGACCAATGGGCCCCACTCGTCGATTTTATTATTTTGGGATTTATTCAAACCGAATGTATTCAAATATGAATAACTTGTTCATTTTAGCTCCAAATTTAGTGAAATCAATTTCTAAATTCATCTAAAATCAAGGGGTACTTAATGAAACCAGAACCAACACTTTTGAAGCTTGTTTAAATTTTCATTGTGTTATTTGATTGTTGTAATGTTTTATCTAAATTTTCGCGATATGAAACGTAGCTTCGAGACTCAAGAGGAGGAAGCTGCAATGCCATAGAATCTAACGTTCAAAACCGGACCTCAAAGAACCAAGGCGAGTCAATGCTTTGATCATTTTGAGCCTATGTTTTCAATAAAATATTTTGGTTCAAGTATTATAAATTGCATGCTTATATTCTATGTGGCAATACATGTTAATTTCAGCTTTTAGATATACCCATGTTCTCTTGATTTAGTATATGTCCTTTGCAACACTTTTTGCTATGTGATCCTTGTCACCCTAGTAAAAGTAATATTGCTACGACTCTTTTGAAACTAAGTCTATAATTATAAATGCACGCTTAGAGTTGTTATAGATAAACAAGGGTATGAGAGTACCCTAGCATATCTTGCAAACTAAAGACAGAAGTATTGGGCAGTCATTGTGATGATGACTGGTTTATGTTAGTATAAGTGTATGTTTCATCCAAAAGAACCTCACATGCTTAATTATCTGGGCGGATGGTTGAGGGCGGGAGTGTTGAATGGTGCCGTGATAGCACAAGGGATTGTGGTAGAACCGCCCAGGTAGCACTTAAGGACTGAATCTGGTGACAATCTCCCACGATATAACCAAGACAACCACATCTTTGGCAAAGTGTAGGCAGGGCCAACTAAATTGCATGGACTTAGTATGAGTTGCGTCGGTGTGAACACGGGCGGGTAGAGGATGGCCACATCCTCCGACGTGAAGGCGCAAGAGGGGGCTTCTGGAAGGGTGGTCGTACCCGGAGGAAGTGGAAACCTTAGCGGTCGCAACTCTGCTAGGAAAATGCACTGTAAAAGCCTTGTGATAGTCTCCTCAACTGCATGACTAAGGAATCATGTGGGGCAATGAGCAGATCTATCTCGTGTGGGTAAAGTGTACACACTCTGCAGAGTCATGAACTATTCGAATAGCCGTGCCTACGGTTATGGGCGCATATGGGAACTTAACTAAATATAGCTCGCTTTCAAAATCTGCATAAAAGGGCGAGAAAGACCTTTATGGGAAGGCAGAGTAAGGCCCTCATTTGAGTTGTCCTGGGTGTCGTCCCAGTGGTAATGTAAGCAATTATACGCTAAAGGCATGGTATAATGAGCAGAGATCATGTAATGGTGGATGGTCTCTGATTCGATAAAGATAATGTAGATGTCAGTGAGTATCATGTTTAAACTTTCAAATGGCTAGGTCCTAGAGAATTTTAAGTATTATAGTTCAAAAGGCATATTTCCGCAAATAAAATAACCTGAGCCATTCCTTGTTAAAAGCCTTGCATACTATCTACTGCATTTGGTGTGTTGACTCGCTGAGCACGGTGGTTAGTGTGCTCACTCTGCAATACCAAAAACCCAGATTCCGGAGCTCAAGACCCTTATGCCTATGAGGAAGCACTGCTGCAGATGGAGAAGACCGCAGGGAATTAGGGCGCTTATTGCGCTTAGAACCTTAGGCATTTAGACTAAGGTGTGGTTTCATCCAGATATTCTAGAGCCCTAGAATGTTTGTATGACCACTTTTGCCCTCAGTCTCTGCTTGTGGTTTAAAGGCCTATTTTATAACTCTTCCGCTGCTAGACCTTTTTGAATTGTAAATAATTGGCCTGCTTGGCCCTATTGTACCTCTGCGCCTTTGTGAAGGTCTAACTACACTATTGTAATGTAATATTATTATGACTTGTTGTAATTTCCGTGTGTATGAAATGATTCGGTAATGTATCTGTGAGCATTATCTACTGATCCAGGGAATAATGCAGTAAAGCACAGCAGGATCTGGATTGCAAAATCCGGGTCCGACAAAGGTGCAGGGATACAATTTGAAGGCTGGGGAGACCAAGGATGGTGAGCTTTGCGTTGTGTATGCATTTGACTTCCTCCTCCTTGTTTGGATCCCTCGAGTCCAGGGTGTTCTTTTGGCTTCTACAGAGGAGTGGGGATCTGAGTAGTACATGCATCAAAATTGGGTGCCGCAGAAGAAATTCAAAATCTCAGCCAAAAGCTATAAGCCGCAGACTAAAAAGAACAGGCCTGGGTGCCGCAGAAGATATTCTCTTTTTGAGTGCAGTGGTCGATTGGATTACTGGGGGCTTGTGGGACTGTTACAGAGGCCTGAAAGTTGTGGAAGTATGACATCCATTATCAAATATTTTGGAGATGCATAATAAAAAATATCTAGTTGACCTTGAAAATTGGAAGATCATTCTTGCATCATTAGTAATGTTTATTCGCATAGTAAGCTTTTGATACGTTGAAATTATTGGCACAATGCTGGAGCTTATGAATTATTTGAAAGAATGGATTTTGATTCGCTAGCTTCATACTTGCTATGAATACTGCTATGTTGCACATTGTTGCAAGGCTCCATTAACCAATTTGTGTCTACCGTTTACATTTCTTTCTACATTTACGGAGAAAAAAATAAACCAGGAGTGCTAGTTCATTCCCGTGTCATGGAAAAGTAGTTATAATAAAATAAGGAATTTAAACTTGTTAGATTATTCCGAGTATAAATATGAATCCAAAAGGACCTAACCTTAGATCAAGCATGAACACCTAGCCTTAATTTTAGAGTGAAAAACATGAGTACTAACCCGAGCCGGAAGAGGAAGCCATGAAGACGACGTAGATGTGCGGTCGGTGATGAAGTAGATGCGGTCGGTGAGGGTGATAGCCGGAGTTGGTGGAGATGACGGAGTCGTCGGCCGGCGGCGGTGAGGTCGTCGGTCGGTGATGCAGAGATGGTCGATGGTTCGGTCTTCGTTCACCCGAGCGTCCAAAATAGATCGGACTTTGTTAGGGTTCGTGGAGGTGGGAACAACTCACGTATTTTCACCTCTGCCGAAACCCCCATATTTATTTGGCGCTAGGTGACCGGGACCAAAACCAAAATTAGTTGGTAACGCTTCCGATCATTGCGCGAGGTGGAGACTGGGTCTCCCTGAAATCTCGGAGGTGGTTAGCCCTGGAGATCAACCAACATTCTCCCCTTTGATCGTAAGGCTAACATGATAAGCCCATCCTTTGATAAAACAGCATACCAAGGTAATGTGTTGCATGGTCAATAAAGTACCATACAATCTCAGTACCTATAGTGTACTATTTTTATCTTAGAATGGATATTCATTATTCTTAATGGGAGTTGGTTTGTTTAAACGTCCTTTTATCCAGAATCAGAGGTTTTCCAATAAACCCATGCCGGCAACATGATCACGAAAAATACTGGGTGGTAAGCCTTTAGTAAGCGGATCCGCAATCATTAACTTAGTACTAATATACTTGATACTTATGGTTTGATCCTGGATTCTATCTTTCACAACATGATACTTAATGTCAATGTGTTTGGCAGCACCACTTGACTTGTTGTTATTTGCATAAAAGACTGCGGGTTCATTATCGCAGTATAAAGTGAGTGGTTTAGAGATGCTGTCTACCACTCTAAATCCCGGGATAAAATTCTTAAGCCATACAGCATGCCCTGTAGCCTCATAACATGCCACAAACTCAGCTTGCATCGTTGAAGACGCCGTATATGTTTGTTTGGAGCTTTTCCACGAAATAGTTCCTCCTACGAGTGTGAAGATATAACCTGACGTGGATTTCTTAGTATCAACACATCCCGCAAAATCTGAATCTAAATAACCAATAACATCAAGGCTATCAGAAGACTTATATGTGAGCATAAAATGCTTAGTGCCTTGCATATAACGCAAAACTTTCTTAACGGCTTTCTAGTGGTCCGGTCCTGGATTGGACTGATATCTGCCAAGCATCCCAGTCACAAAAGCTAAATCGGGGCGTGTACATACTTGAGCATACATAATGCTTCCGACAGCTGAAGCATAAGGAATCGACTTCATCTGATCAGCTTCATATTGGTTCCTTCGACATTGAAATGTCCCAAACTTATCGCCCTTAACAATAGGAGCAGGCGATCCAGAGCACTTATGCATATTGTATTTCTTCAGTACTATGTCAACGTATGCCTTTTGAGATAAACCTAATATTCCTTTGGACCTATCTCGGTGAATTTCAATGCCTAGAACATAAGAGGCATCACCGAGATCCTTCATATCAAAATTGGATGAAAGAAATCTCTTGGTCTCAAACAGCATGTCCTTATCGCTGCTAGCCAATAAGATATCATCCACATAAAGCACTAAGATGGTGAATTTACTCCCCTTGAACTTAACATATATGCAATTATCAACTTCATTTTCTTTGAAGTCGAAACTTCTTATGATCTTATCAAATTTGAGGTACCACTACCTCGACGCTTGTTTTAAGCCATAAATGGATTTCTTAAGTCGGCATCCCATGTGCTCCTTGCCTTCCACGATAAAACCTTCCGGTTGAGCCATGTAAATATTTTCTTGCAAGTCGCCATTAAGAAATGCCGTCTTAACATCCATCTAATGCAGCTCTAAATCATAATGAGCTACAAGTGCCATAACAATTCTGAATGAATCTTTAGTTGAGACAGGAGAAAATGTGTCATTATAATCAATCCCTTCTCTTTGTGAGAAGCATTTTGCTACAAGCCTTATTTTGAACCTTTCGATATTTCCCTTAGAGTCATGTTTTGTTTTGTAAACCCATTTACAGCCTACTGTTTTGACTCCGTCAGGAATTTCTACTAAGTCCCATACATCATTAGTGCTCATAGACTTTAGTTCATCCTCCATGGCTTCAAGCCAATTAGAAGAATGTTCACTCATTGTGGCCTCCTTATAAGAGGTGAGATCATCTATCTTTCCTATATCATTAATATCCTCATTCATATAAACAACATAATCATTAGGAATGGCAGATCTTCTCTCCCGCTGTGATCTTCTAAGAGGTTCATTAGTTATTTCATGAGGCTGTTGAGGCTCATCATTAGTTGTAACATAAGGAATTTCGGATACCTCAACGATGGGTGCAACAACAAGATTTTCTCTCGGAGGTGCAACCTCCTGAGGCACAGGAATAAAAATCTCTGGAATGAGCGGTGCAGGAACATAAACCCGCTTCTCCTCAAGATCTATTTTCTTGGGCTCCAGATCCCATTATTTTCTAAGAACACAGCGTGTCTTGTTTCTACAAATTTAGTTATCCTATCAGGACAATAAAATCGATACCCTTTGGATCTTTCAGGGTATCCAATAAAATGACAACTTACTATCTTCGGGTCTAATTTCTTAATGTGTGGATTAAATAATTTAGCTTCAGCACGACAACCCCACACTCGTAAATATTTCATACTCAGTTTTCTCCCAGCCCATAATTCATAACGTGTTTTATGTACTGATTTACTGGGAACCCGATTAAGAATATGTGCGGCTGTCTTTAGTGCTTCCATCCACAAGCCAATTGGTAAATTAGAATGGTTAAGCATGCTCTGTACCATATCCATAAGTGTACGGTTGCGTCTTTCAGCTACACCATTCTGCTGAGGTTCGCCCGGCATAGAATACTGGGCAACAATGCCATTTTCTTGAAGGAACTTAGCGAAAGGACCAGGAATTTACCCATAAGGGGCGTGTCTTCCATAATATTCTCCCCATCGATCTGATCTTACCACTTTAATTCTTAGGTTGTGCTGATTTTCAACTTCAGCCTTAAATATCTTAAATTTGTCAAGTGATTCAGATCGTTCTTTAATGGGAAAAATATAACCGTAACGGGAGAAATCATCAGTGAATGTGATGAAAGAATCAAAACCATCCACTGATGTCACAGGAAAAGGACCGCAAATATCAGTATGAATTAATTCTAAAGGTCCCGTGTCTTGCGGTAGCTCCTTCTTTATTTGTTTTACATATTTTCCTTTAATGCAATCAATGCGTTAGGTCCGAGTCGAGAAATTTAATGGGTGGAGAATGTTCTTTTGATGAGACGTTCCATTCTCCCCCTCAAAATTTGGCCCAAACGACAGCGGTGCCACGCTTTTGAAGAAGTCTCATCATTATTTTTGCGTTTAGCATCATACACATTCAATACAGGAGATTCATTAAGGGAAAGCATATAGAGCTTGTCTTGTCTAAAAGCAAGACCAACATCATTAGAATTAAACTTAATAATGCATTTATTGTCTCCAAAATACATTAAAACCTTCATCGTCTAATAAAGAAACTGAAATTAAATTCCTTCTGATGGAAGGAACATAAACTACATTATTGAGACGAAGCAGGAAGCCGTTGTCTAAAGTTAATGAAACAGATCCGACTGATTTCACTTCGGCTTCCTTTCCATCCGCGACTCTAAGACTTTGCTCCCCCTTTCTTAGTGTTGTCATGGTAAGTAATCCCTGTAAAGAATTGGTAACGTGCACAGTTGCACTTGAGTCAATCCACCAAGCATTAAGAGAGAAATCAGCGTAAAGTGTTTCATCAATAAAAGTAATTGTATCATTACCCCTTTTGGCGAGCCACTTAAGAAAGCCTACATAGTCTTTCTGAAAATACCTCAGTCGCTTGCGTATGGCATTCCCCTTTAGATGTTGCAGCGGAAGCAACATGAGGCTTTGGTGCATTGTGCACTTTAGGCCCCGATTTATCTGAGTTGGGAGAGAAATGCAGCTTCTTCTTAGATTTGAAGTCCCCTTGGAACTTCCTTTTATGAGAGCCACCAACATTAAAGGAAAAGTCCTTCTTTTCAGTTCTTATTATTTCTTCCTCCTAGACACACATGGCGATCAAATCGCTCATGCTCCATTTCTCTTTCTGAGTATTGTAATTAATTTTAAATGTTGTGTACTCAGAAGGAAGCGATGTCATAATGAAATGAACTAGAAAACCATCAGAAATTGCCATGTCCATGCCCTTGAGTTTTTCTGCCATATCAGTTATCATCATGATATGTTCTCTTATGCTACCATACTCATCATATTTAGAGGTTAAGAGCCTCTGAATTAAGGTACTGACATAAACTTTAGTGGAACCTTTGAATTTCTCCTCAATTGAAGCCATGTACTCTTTAGCTTTTTCGGAATTGGGGATTACTCCTCTAATCATTACTGAAATTGAGGTTTTCATAATCATAAGTGATAAGCGGTTAGATCGTTCTCATTTTTCAGCATTATCCTCATAAATTTTCTTTTTCTCAGCAAAATTCTCCTCACCCTCGGTGGGGGGAACGAGAACGTCTACTCTTAAGGTATAGTCAAGGTCCAAAACACCAAGGACAACATAAATTCGTTCTCTCCACGAGGAAAAATTACTCCCCGTGAGCTGCTCAATGTTATCTATTGTGGCGGCAACGTTTGAAGCATTAAATGCTCAATTATAAAAATACAGGGCAAAAATTAGAAATATCATAAATATATGTATTGCATGTAATTAACCCTACGTTGGTCTGATTAATAACATGCATAAAATTACAGTTCTAATTCATATCACCATTGGACAGAAAATGAAAAAGAACTGAATAACTATGGCGACATACGATTATAAGCAAAGTTGGCCAGAATATAATCACATAAATACACAATGCCAAAATTAATCATAAAGTCTCAAACTTAAATATCATGTTGGTTCAATTTAAATTTGAGATTATTCATTACAATATGGTAATGATACATTATAATTTGAGCCATTTAATTAATTAAAATAATGCATAAAAATATACTAAAAACAAAAATAAATGCACTGTAAATTAAAATTATAACAGTGCATGAAAATAAATGTAAAGCAAAAGAAAATGCACTGAAATATAAAATTTCTACTGGAAAAATGACATCAAAAGAAAATTTGGGCTAAAAATTCGGCCCCAAAAGAAAATCGGGTGAAAACCGGCCCCTAAAGGAAAATCGGGCCAAAAGCCATTAAAACACGCTCGGTAGCTGCCCACCACACGCCACAGCAAGGTCGGCCGAGAGCGGCCAAAAAACAAATGCGGCTACGGCCCATACATGCACGCCCACCGAAAACACATCACACTCGCGCGGCGTCGGATTTCGATCCGACGGTCGAACGCGCCGGTGGCCCAAAACAAAAAAAAGGCCCATTAATAGATTGCCGTCCGTTCTGATCGGACAGCCGAAAGCGCGTGCGGCCGAGATAAAAGGATCCCAACCCTAAACCTAGCTGCATTCACGCCCGAAGGCTCGCGGGAAAAGCGGAGCGGCGGCGGCGACTTACGCCCGCGCAACGGCGGCGATGGCGGCGGCCCCGGCGAGCCAACAACGGCGACCGTCGCGCGCAGCCACAGCGGAGCGCGATAAGCGGCGGAGCTGCGGCGGCGAGCACACGCGGTGGCCGAGGACGGCACCGGCGGCGGCAATCGCACGCGGCGGCCGGAGATGGCATCGGCGGCGGCATGAGGAGGTGGCATCACGGCCGACGGCAGTGGCGCCCGAAAAACGGTAAGTCCCGCCGCTGAACCCCCCCTTTTTTTTTGTTCTTCTTCGCCGCCGATCTAAGGACATTCGGGTTAGGGGTTTGGGGGAATCTTTAGGGTTTTGCCGAAAAACAAATTTTTTCCTCCTTCTAATTGCTAAGCCGAAAACAAAAGAAATATTTCTAGGGTTCATGAAGATCTAAGGGATTTGCTCTGATACCAATGTTAGATTATTCCGAGTATAAACATGAATCCAAAAGGACCTACCCTTAGATCAAGCATGAACACCTAGCCTTAATTTTAGAGTGGAAAACATGAGTACTAACCCGAGCCGGAAGAGGAAGCCATGAAGACGACGTAGATGTGCAGTCGGTGATGAAGTAGATGCGGTCGGTGAGGGTGACAGCTGGAGTTGGTGGAGATGACGGAGTCGTCGGCCGGCGGCGGTGAGGTCGTCGGTCGGTGATGCAGAGATGGTCAACGGTTCGGTCTTCGTTCACCCGAGCGCCCAAAATAGATCGAGCTTTGTTAGGGTTCGTGGAGGTGGGAACAACTCACATATTTTCACCTCTGCCGAACCCCCATATTTATTTGGCGCTAGGTGACCGGGATCAAAACCAAAATTAGTTGGTAACGCTTCCGATCATTGCGCGAGGTGGAGACTGGGTCTCCCTGAAATCTCGGAGGCGGTTAGCCCTGGAGATCAACCAACAAAACTTACATCCATGCTGTAAGTTCTAACAAGAATTCTTTAGTATGTATTGCTAGCAAGATTTGTGAATTGCCAACAACAATTTGCTTGTTTCCCATTCTTTATGCTCAAGTATGTGTAGTTAGGAATCAAATCGATCTGTTGTGACCCATACATATTATAATTTAGATGTATATGCATTATGGGCCTACTTTGGCAGGTTTGCGCTTCAGTTTGAGGATGCCACAACCTTGGGCTCCATGTAACAGGCATTTTGTAGTGGGTTTACGGAGAAGCTTAAGACTCATTCTGTTGAGAACTTGTTGCTCTCTCGTCCCTTATTTATCAATGTATGGTGTTTGTACAATAGACTCCGAGTCTTGCAAAGTAGTTCTGCCAATTTCTTTTACATGCCATTCTGTATTGATGATCAAAGTAGCTAAAGCACTCATGATGGCTGCTTTCTCTTAGATTTTCCATGCTCAGTTACAAGCTATATGAAGCTCAGGTAACCTTTTAGGTGTTTTAACACTTAAAAACTTGTCCTTGGTTAGTTCCGTTGTGCTCCTTAGGTGCAGGGTGAATGTTGCAAAATTGTTTGTGCAACAATCTTTCTTAGTTCTCAAAGGTATTATTGTTTGTGCATCAATAATATTGTTTTCCTCATGTAAGAGGCATTCTTTAATTCCCAATGGTTGGGTTAGTTACGTGGTTTTCTTCTGTTGTGGACTCCAAGGAATAACAGTATAACACTTAAGCAACGTCGGCGGCGTACAGCAGTACAGTGCATTACATATGAATGAGAGGAAGACTCTGCGATCAGCAGGAGCCAGTAGATCAAGCAGGCATGTGTTCAAGTTGGCGTACAGGGATAATAGAGTTCGCCCGGCAAGTGCTGTCAGCCAATCATATTACGAAAAGGTCCAGTTGCATCTGGCAAGGTAAAATCTATTAGAGTTAGCTTGGGCAAGGAGGAGTTAGCTTGGGCAAGGAGGTAAACATCCATTACATAAGGATGTTATTTAATGCTCGGTGAATCAAGCAAGAGGAAATATTTCCCTCCTCTATTTGCTATATCTCTCAACCCGTCTAGTTCAATCATCCCAATCAATGTTTGTCGACCCTCTCCTCTAGAAACCCTAATCCGCTTGAAGCCACGCCGCGGTCTGGCCTTCTCCGCACAGTAGTTATCCCGACGTGAAACAAGGTTCACATCGTTTGGTATTAGAGCCCGCCACCATGTATGCTTCTGATGCACGTACGTGAGGAGCAGCATCACCAACGATGCCGTGATGAAGGCCCTAAAGTTGAAGAACCAATTCGAAAAAAAAGTTTCGCGTCTCTAGAAGCGCGAGGCAAGGCTCTCGAGGAGTGGCCATGACCTGGAACTCTGGAGGCATTCGCGTCTCTAGTAGCTTTCCTTGACGTCCATGACAGCGGGGTTTCTGTCCTTGTTGCAGGAACTGTCGACGCCGCCGCAAAGACATTTGCCGCCATTGCCGCAGTCCTTGCTGACTGGGCTGCCGAAGAAGCCACCGCAGTATGCTGCAGTACTACCCTAATCCCCTTCAAACCATGTTGTCTGACCTTCTTCTGCATGGTAGTTCACATCATCTTCTTTCCATTTTCTGTTTGAACATCCTTTGTACATTTTTTTAATATTTGTAATATATATGTCAGTAGTCAGTAAGGTTCAGCCCTACCTATTATTTTTTTAAAAAATCGTTTGCCTGTGGATTGCCCGAAATAGTTCTTAGATGTAATGATTCTGCTGCTTCACCAAAATTAGCATGTAACGGATGCAAGTATGTAACCTATGATTCTAGAACTGCGTACATTGAATTTAGTTTCTACCAAGCTGAAATTTGAAAACTGATGGAGGCTGCTATTGGGTGCTTATTGAGATTTTGGTTTTATTTGATTGGCTCTTCTGTTGCAGATTTGGTGGGATGGGTATATATGCTCAACTTTGTTATGTTTCTAATTCGAATATTAATAAATTTAACCTTCACTGCTATCTACGTACTCAAATAAAATTGATGGCCTTTTGTTCCTGCTGCTCTTCCCAAACATTGGGGTGGGTTTTTTTTTTTGTTAGCGTGATTGTCTCTCGAGCATGTATTGGTTGGACTAGTCACTTGTGAGGGACACCATAATCCACTCCAAGATTAGCTCCCCATGTGGAATTTTTGTATGGCACCTAAACAAGCCCTCAATGTCTCCTTGGCCATATAAAAAATGTCGTGAACATAATGTTTCTTTGATGTAATATAATTGTTCTTACTGTTGATAATCACGTAAGTTTGCTTTGGACATGAAGTTCAAGAGGGTTTTTCTATAATGCCTTCTGTGTGTACATATGAGTTGTGAATGTCCTAAAATTATCGATTTTTTTAACTAAGCACCTCATTAAGCCACTAAGCTAGTGACTACTCCAGTGTTGTTGAGCCAAAACCCAAGTAATTTTCTTAAGGAAACTTGGTTACTTTGACGCTATTAATTGTTGATTTCCAAACCATAATAGAGTTTTATTGCCTTCATTGTTTATTTATATAATTTATTTCCAGTTTGTTAGCTTTTCCTGTTTCGACTTTTAGTCATGCTACCATCCATACCGACTCCCACCTGCTTAGTTTACAGCTAACATTTCGGACTGTAGATTGCTTTTGTAGTATTCTAAGCTTGTATTTTATTGTTACTCCCATGGTCTTTTAAATGACATTGACACAAAGGGGTAGAATTAAAATACTTTAAAGAAATCGCGATGTACAATTACTTCTGGGATATATAGCCCCCATGATCTAGTGTAGCATTTTTCTGGGCTTTGCCTTGAGCTTGTGACAATGCGGTAATCATTGTTTCAAACATTTTTAATGCCACATCAACATTCATGTCAGAACATTTCAGTATTTCACCCAATCTCTTGTTATAAGTTGTACTGCTATTAATTTTTTTATTTTCTAATGTTCATTAAAAGGACCAATAGATTTTATAAGATGAAAATTAGTTACTAAAATTCTAATTTACTGCAATAATTGAGAACTAGTGTAGTGGTGTTGTTAATATTGAGGGAAAGTATGTGCAGCCCTTCGTCTAACTTACGTAGGGGTGGCAAGAAACCTGGATGGTTTAAATTTAATTGGGTCTTAACTTTTTTGCGCTCTGATTACTCTGGCTGTCATGAATATTAATTGGAATATGTCAAATGTCTGTTTATTTTGCATGACAAATGCGTAGATTTTGGTGTTACATAAATTCTAACAATGAATTATGGTGGCAGGTTAGCAGCTGGACATGATGATCTTCTATGGTGGCGATGAAGTAGAAGTGCAGCCACCACCATTCATACAGGATTGACGCCATCATTGTTTTTGTATTTTTACCAAACACAGGTATTGCAGCTGCAACTCACCAACTTGGTCTCACAGTCCCAGTTCAAATCAGGTACTTTCTATATGCTTAGTAAAATCAGTCTGCTGCTGTTAACTCTTGTGAATTGTTATATATAATAGATATGGTGATTCATCTGTGAATGATCAATTGCAATTGTTATTCCTTCTTTTTGAAGTAATAACTCACAGTTGCTAGATGTTTCTTTTTGAAGTGCCCACTTAACTATTCTTTCATCAACTATAAACAATTAAAACAAGTTATTATGCCCCCACCAATGAGAAGGATGCACACATAAATATGAAAAGCAGATCAAGCCATGGACTATACCTCATGCAGTGTACTCGACAACATTCTACTGAAAATGGTGCTGATATCTTGAGATTGTGCATGCTGAATGCAGGGTCAATGAATGGCAGGGCAGCTCTCCTTTGGCAGGGAAAGGCCGGTAGTTCCACCATCCAGCAGTTATTCATGCTTCTCGGCCTCCATGCCAGAGGAGAGCTGCACTGTGATTCTCACCCTGAAATACCTTCATTTGATCTCTTTCAATGTGTTGTTGCTGCTCGCTCACATCCTTCTTTGCATCCAATGTTTCCCTTGCCTTGTATTTTAATTTTCCAAGGCAGACATATATAGTGCAAAGGTCAGGGAGCAAAATCTGGATATGCCTCCGAATATGCTACCAAACCGGAAATTGCTTGAGCAGCTGTAATAACCTGTCGCTTTTGAGTTTAAACCATATAAACGGAATTATACTCATTCCCATCTGTTAGAAATAATCTTGACTATGAGTCTAAGACGTAGTAGAATTCATCTCCGTTTGTAACTCAAGTTGAAGTTGTGTCCAACTTGAAGTCCGAATACATATACTAGTATGAGATTATTGGCTTATATATTGAGAAGTCTTGTAGTCAGTTTTGTAAGAAAAGTAAGGAAGAAAAAGAACATAAGTAAGAAGAAGGGAGCAAGTAAGAGAATAGAGAAATTCAGAAATTATCCTGTGTTCTTTTAGTTTATTTGCGATGGGTGCGTTTTCTCCTGGAAGAAAGTTAACAAGTGGTATCAGAGCCTACGTGAGAAGCGAGTCGCTGAAAAAAATTATCTCGACGATTCCGTTTTGCACTCGTCTCGCGCAGCGCTCCTAAGGCATTCGCTCCGAGCGTCATCACATTTCAGCAGCTCGTCCGTGTGGCGCATCCGTTGGTCAAGCAACAGAGAGAGCAGATTCAAGACAGCAAGAAGTCAGTAAGAAGGAAAAAAAGGAAAAGAAAAAAAAACAGTAATTTTTTTCTCCATTCCTCTGGTCCAAAAGCCACTTCAAAGTAGCCCGAGTTCTTGATCCGTGCTCAAGATCATATCGCATTCTCTGGGAAGTGGTGTCACCGGTCACGAGGTATCATCCAGTATGATGGTGAAGGAGAGTTCCACTGTCTCGCTGTATTATCCGATGCTCACGATGAGCAATTATGCAGATGGCATTGGCGGCCATCTATCAGGGTATTCCAGAGGAGACGCTCTTCCTACTGGCCGAAAAGGAGATGGCCAAAGCTGCATGGGAGGCGTTGAAGACGATACATCTTGGCGCCGATTGTGCGAAGGAAGCAAAGGTACAAACTCTCAAGACCGAGTTCGAGGTGCTGCGTATGAAAGAAACGAAGTCGATCAATGACTTCGCCGTCCGGTTGACGATCATCGTCAACAAGATTCGGGCCCTTGGCGAGAAGGTGGAAGAGTTGCACGTAGTGAAGAAATTTCTTCATGCTGTTCCCTCACAGTTTATCCCAATTGTTTCGATCATAGAGCAATTTGGAGACATAAAGACAATGACCATGGAAGAGGTCATCGGTCATCTTAAGGCGTATGAGTAATGCATCCACGATAATAGTAACAAAGGCGACGGACAACTCTTGTTGACCCGCGCTGAGTGGGAGATCCGATCATCGAAGCATGAAAGCAAAAACACTTTCAGAGGTGGTGACCAAGGCCGTCAGAATCGGAAGCTTGATAAGGCAAAAGTGAGGTGTTATAATTGTAATGATTATAGGCACTTTGCTTCAGAATACCACAAGCCGAAAATGAAGAAAGCATTTCTTGCTAAAGCGCTCAACGATGATGAACCAACACTGCTTTGATGATGAGTTGAGTCAAGGACGTTGAGAAGATGTGTCGCCGTCCAAACTCAAGTAAGTGGAAAGAAATCGGAACGTTGAGGAGATGTGTCACTGTTCTGTGTAAGTATGAGTTTAGTAAGTCATAATTGAGTCCGACTGCCTTAATGTTTTAGAATCTTTGCATCTGGATGGACCCGTAACAGTTGAGTTGAGTTCCTACATGTAGTTTGCATGCAGAATACTTCATGTGGAGGCGTGGCTGGTAGTTCATAATGCAGTGAAACTAAAACTAAAGTATGTCAAGTCAAAATTAAGGGAGAGATTGTTAGAAATAAATAATATTGACTTCGAGTCCAAGACGTAGTAGAGTCCGTCTTCGTGTGTAACTTGAAGTTGTGTCCAACTTAAAGTCCGAATACATATACCAATAGGAGATTATTAGCCTATATATTGAGGAGGTTTGTAGCCAGTTTTGTAAGAAAAGTAAAGAAGAAGAAGAACAGAAGTAAGAAGAGGGGGAGGGGGGGCAAGTAAGAGAATAGAGAAATTCAGAAATTCTCTTGTGTTCTCTCAGTTTATTTGCGATGGGTGCGTTTTCTTCTGGAATAAAGTTAACACCATCTGATAAAAAGGACTTGTCTATAGCTCTCCATTTTTTCTGTTGCTAATGCAAAAGGAAATCAGTCTTACCATGAGCATGCATGCAATGGACCATGTCTATAGATCATGTTCTCTTCCATTTTTATGGATCCTGTTGATATTGTGCTTTGTCGTGGGACATTCTTATGGATCTTCCCCCTTGATGCTCTTAAAGCTGTCTATGAAGAACCCAATACGCATCTGATTCTTTCACAACAAAGCGATGCGCAGTGACTTTTACAAAGTATACTGTGTTGTGAAGGCTGTGGAGCTCTTGGGTGTTGAAGGGGCATATGGAATATGAATTTAATCGATCTGATAGTTCATTGCTGCATGTATGATCTCAGTCCCATCCTTTATCAACCGTTTAATGTGGTAAAACAACATTATTATCAAATGGCGCCATGAAAGAAAATTCCTTACTTATGAAACGACATAGCTATGCAGCCTGTATTTTGAACAGAAAAAAAGGAACATCGATCGATTTCATCGTTGGAAGTATAAAGCGGTGTACCACTTCTTCTTTGTTCTTGAAATGTCCATTTCATGCTCTTCGCCCGAAAGGGCCAAAGTTACATGCTTCCATGTGGTTTGCCCATGAGTACACTAGTACAGAAAAGATCATCACAGACGATTCAAAAACATCATCACAGACGGTTTTGTGAACCATCTGAATTTATAGATCAGTGATAATCGAAGGTTATCACAGACGGTTGTCGAACCGTCTGTGATATATCCATATCACAGACAGTTTGTAACTAAAAACCGTCTGTGATATATCAACGTCATCATGCTCTTGAAGTTCTTCCATGCTTTGCACGCCGCTAGGTAGGTTTGTCGTTGCACGGCGTCTTAGTGTTCTTTTGGGATCTCGAACGATGCCAAAATTTCGGTCCACAGCTCACGTTTCCGAGTCTCAGGAACATTTTTCCACGAATTGAATGTGATCTCAATTCGCTCTCGTGCAACTATTCCGATCAATATTCGGAATGCGCTTCGCTTTGTGAGGAAGGAGAGGACCCCGGATGCGGAATCTTACAGTGCGCCGCAATTTACATCTGAGCGACTTCTCCGGTCACGCCCGCCTCCTTCCCGACTTTCTTGCATCCGTCACCGACCGATCATCCGCCATCGACGGAGGCGTCTCGTTGCCGCTCAAGACAGGGAAACAGTCCTCACCCTGGTTCTTATACACAATGTGCACAAAGCGGAAGAAGCAATTGTGGCATTAGAGAGAGTGATGGATAGCATTGCCGTTCAAGCAGAAACGACAGATTCTGAGGAATCTTATAATGCTATCCTCTACGAGATTATGAGCTATGCTACTGATCATTTTCCCATGCTGGAGGAGGAAGTGCTGAGGACAAGGACAATCTTAACGGCGTTCGAGAATTCAGCGGGCGCTCCTCCAAGTCCCAAAGTCGAAGAAGAAGCGTACGAAGCCCAGAAGATTAGAATCTGGGAATGTCTTTATCTCTGCGACTTTGTAATAAATTTGCCTCGAATTGAAATTAATAAATTTGCCTTTTATTTGTGATCTCATGTCTCTGTAGTTGAGTGATTGTCATTATGACAGATGGTTTTTTTTATTACAAACCGTCTGTGATAATGCCAGATTATCACAGACGGTTTTTAATACAGACCGTCTGTGATACTAAAATATCACAGACGGTTCATCGGTAACAACCGTCTGTGATAATCGTTTTCTCCGACGCCACCTACACAGACGATGTCTAAATTAAAACCGTCTGTGTTAGTGTCGGTCACAGACGGTTTTGTCAAACCGTCTGTGATTGGCCGTCTAGTATTAGGCTTTCTGTAGTAGTGGTAGCCCTTCTGACATAAGTCACATATAATTTGGGCATAATAACGCCAGAAAAATAGAAGTACCATAGTGTTGTAGAAATAGAGCAAGACATTGTACTCCAGTGGTTCAGAAATATAGCAAATAAATTTCAGATCTTTGGTACTATCTTCTCCATCTACTTGCAATGCATGCTTCCAGCTTGAAGAGTAAAATTAGTTTCTAACATATGCAGCAAAGTGAAATGTGGAGGGCTTAAAACTCTTTTTCTAATGGCTGTATAGATTATAAGAGGTCCCAATCAAAACTTGCAAAGAAGCCACACTTGGTTGGTGTGGGCACTGGTGTGACTAGCATTCGATGTAGGGCCTATTCTTTTTCTCCGAAACTGACGGCTTTTGGTTTTTGTTACAGTACCTAATTTTCAAACGGAATATTTTCTCAAGACGGGATCTACATGTTAAACGATGTACACGTTAAAAGCCCAACATCTATGTCATCCAAAATCGCAAGTGAGTATCTCTCTCCGTAATCTATACCGTAAACAGCCAAATTCAAAAATTTCAGCTAAAAGACATAAACCGCAGCCATTGCCAAACAGGTAAGCGGGCCACAGTGAGTGGTGGCAAAACGGCTTCTGTTGATGAATCATCACGTACGGGCAGAACCGTAGAAGGGAGATACCGGTAGAGATGATGTAGATTGAATTAGCTAAAAGTGAGTAATGTTTCTAGGAAATATTTTTTCTCCACAAGAAAGGGGACTGTACAAACTTACAAAGCAAATTGGAGTATTGGACAGCGACGATCTACATCAACCCAATAACAACTAAGCATGTTTTAGATTTTTACCATACATATAGTTACGATAGGTAGTTTATGAAAAGTAAAGAATGACAGCTCTACTAATCAATTATGCTACTCTCCGTGTTAGAAAGCGTCAAGAAGCCCGGCAAGGTTTTCAGGAAGGATAAGAAGGTAACATGAGAAGTATGCTCTATGGCGGTGTAAATTAATGCCTTCAGCTTTTCTTGGTATGCATAATTCGGTTAATATTGCATCAAAGATTTGATCTCATAAAATGTTATGCGGCTTTTCGATACCCAAGAGCAGCTCAAACTGCATGCTATGGTACTTCTTAAAAGTTAAATGAATCAGATGCATATCTCGCCTCTCAGGTTATTCAGATTTTGAAAGGGCATGACATGAGAAAGAAGATCCGCGAGGATGTTCTGTGGCAAAGCATAATGTCAACAGACATCTTCACATTGACAAAGAGCATGATTCATGTGTGTTGCAAATAATGCACAAAAAAAAATAGAAACAAGAGACACGAATTTTTATGTGAAAAATCTTTGCGGAAAAAAAAACCACGGACGCTCAAAGGTAAATCACTATAATAAGGAGAGTTTACAATAGATCACTTGCTCTTCCTATAGGCTACTGGGGTACATATATAGCGTGAGGAAAAAAAGTTCCACACGGAGAGAAAACCGAATCAGAGTCGGTTGTTACAGATTGGCACTACGTCTGATACAACATGTGCATGCACCTGCCATACTACGTCTGACATGAGGCGATGAAGTGTCCTACACGGACACGATACAAATTCAGATTAACTTTAACAATCTCCACCTTGAGCCGAATTCCCTTCAGTAGTTGAAGAATATGATAGACTCATCCAATTATCATCCATACCTTGAGCACTGAAAGTCTAAAGGACTAGTGAGTAATACCAACTAAGTCTGAGCATAGCTCACACTTAGATGCAGAAACTGGCTTTGTCAACATATCAGCTAGATTATCATGAGTACTTATCTTGCTGACTTTAATATTACCTTGAGTAATGACACCTCGAATGTAGTGATACCTGATATCAATGTGATTTGTTCTCTCATGAAACATTTGATCTTTTGTAAGGCAAATAGCACTCTGACTATCACAAAATATTGTAGTGCAAGATATACTTCAACAAAACTCAGTAAATAAACCTCTTAACCAAACAACTTCTTTGTAAGCTTCAGAAATAGCCATATACTCAGCTTCTGTAGTAGACAAAGCAATGGTAGCTTGCAAATTTGCTTTCCAGCTAACGGCACACCCTCCAACAGTGAACACATAACCAGTGAGAGATCTTCTTTTATCCAAATCTCTAGTAAAATCAGAATCCATATAACCAACGAGTCCATCTTTACTCTTCCCAAATTGTAAACAAGCATTAGATGTGCCCCGCAAATATATGAAAATCCATTAAACTGCTTTCCAATGCTCTTTTTCAGGATTAGCCATGTATCTACTAACCATACTTAAAGATTGAGATAAATCGGGGCGAGAACATACCATAGTATACATAAGTGAACCAACTGCACTCGCATATGGAACTCTAGATATGTACTCAATTTCATCATTTGATTGTGGACATGACGCTGAAGAAAGCATGAAATATGCAGCTAAGGGAGTACTCACAGGTTTGGTCTTATGCATGTTGAAACGATGAAGAACTTTATCAATATATCCCTTTTGACTTAGATATAATTTTTCAAACTGTCTATCTCTAATGATTTCCATACCACGAATCCTCTTTGCTGCACCGAGATATTTCATCTCAAATTCGCTATTTAATTGTGCCTTCAACTTTGAAATTTCAGCCTTGTCTTTTGCAGCAATCAATATATCGTCAACATATAGGAGCAAGTAAATAACTGAACCATTAATAGTCTTCAAGTAAACACAGCTATCATAATTAGATCGTTTAAAATTCTGAGATGTTATAAAGGAGTCAAATCTCTTGTACCATTGTTTAGGTGATTGTTTCAAACCATAAAGAGATTTCTTCAATTTGCAAACAAAATTCTCCTTTTTCGGAATGACGAAACCTTCTGGTTGCTCCATATAAATGTCTTCTTCTAATTCCCCATGTAAGAATACAATTTTCACATCCAATTGTTCAAGCTCATAATCATGCATAGCCACAATGCTGAGTAAAGTGCGTAGAGAACTATGCTTCACAACAGGAGAAAAGATATCTGTAAAATCAATATATGGAATTTGGCTATATCCTTTTGCAACTAGCCTTGCTTTGTACCTAACCTGTTCGGTTGGTAAAATTTCTTCTTTCTTCTTGAAGATCCATTTGCAGCGAATAGGCTTCTTTTCAATTGGTAACTTGACCAGCTCCCAAGTGCCATTCTTGTTAAGAGATTCCATCTCATCATACATGGCAGTCATCCATCTTTCTGAATTACTAGAAGAGATAGCCTCTGAATAAGATGAAGGTTCTGCAGTACCTTCAATTTCTTCTATCATATTTAAACAATAAGCCACAACATTAGCTTCTTCAATCAATCTCTTAGGAGGCTGAATGTTCCTCCTCATCTATTAACTGCAATGGAACGATGTGTTGGCGGCTCAACAATAGGGGCTTTTGAAATATTTTACTTGTCGACTTCGGTGTAGATCCTGAATCAATAACATGCTCCACCTGCACGCTTGATTGCTTCTTAACAGGAACTTCAATAGATAGTTTATCATGCAACAGAGCAAACTCATCAAAAGTAACACTTCTGCTAATAACCACCTTTCTAGTTTCAGGATTCCACAATTTATATCCTTTCATACCAGTTTTATAACCAAGGAAAATGCACTTAACTACTCTAGGCTCTAATTTACCATTGTTAACATGAACATAAGCAGGACAACCAAATATTCTTAAGTTTGAATAATCTACTGGAGAGTCAGATCATACCTCAATTGGAGTCTTCTTATCAATAGCCAAATTTGGTGACCGATTAATCCAGAGTTTGAGCCCAATAACTCTTAGATAACCCAGAGTTTGATAACATACAATGTACCTTCTCCGTGATGGTTCTGTCCATGCGTTCGGCCACACCGTTTTGTTGAGTAGAGCCTAGGATGGTATAATGTCTCACAATACCTTCTGACTTGCATAAAGCTTCAAATTCTTCAGAACAGAACTCTAAGCTATTATCGGTACGTAGCTTCTTGACATACTTGCTAGTTTGTGTTTTAATCATAATCTTCCACTACTTGAATGTTTTGAATACATCTGATTTGTGCTTGACAAAATATACCCAAACTTTTCTTGAGTAATCATCAATGATGGTCAATATGTAGCTTGCACCTCCAAGTGACGGAACGCGGGATTCTCCCCACAAATCAGAGTGAACATAATCCAATATGCCTTTTGTAGAGTGAGTCGCAGTACTGAATTTCACCCTCTTTTGCTTGCTGAAGACACAATGTTCACAAAACTTCAACTTGTCGATGCTTTGACCATCAAGAAATCCTCTTTTGCATAATTCTATCATTCCAGCTTACTCATATGCCCCAGACGCATATGCCAAAGATTAGTAGCATTAGAATCTGATGATTTATTTGAGACAACAATAGCTTTACCTGAAATTGTTGTACCTCGTAGATGATATACGTTGGCAGCCTTCATATCACCCTTCATCACAACAAGAGAACCTTTGGTGACTTTCAGAACTCCACCTCCACATGAATACTTGTACCCTTTAGCATCAAAAGTACTCAACGAGATAAGATTTCTCTTCAAATTCGGAATATGATGAACATCCGACAAAGTTCTTTATGCATATTTCTTTCACTTAATTTTGTTTATTCCTATTATTATTACTAATCCTCAAATAAAATTTTATAGTTTGGGTTCAAGTTGTACTCCCCCTTTTAATGGATCATCTTTTGATTCGATTTTTAAAACATAAATTTCTATCATGTTCAGAATTCCATCATAATTTATTATTTGTTTAATTCTTCATGAGTTTTCTTCATTTATTGGAACCTCAACCAAAATTTAGAGAAACACAATAAAATCCAAATTCTAAGAGAATACATTGCAAAAAAATTCAAGAGCTTCACATTTTCAAATTTCAATTTCCGGGATGTTACACATATGCATTACAATCCATAGCAGTGAGAAAGTCAATAGCTATGAGTAAAGCTATTTGACTATTCTAACGTGCTCTTGAGTAAGACTTACAGAAATAATCACCTCCATGGGATGGAGGGAAAGGCCTATTTTAGTGGGCACCTACACGGGATAGAAGGAATGGCCTACTTTGGTAGGCACATCTACAGATGGAGGTAGAGGGTGACATCGATGGGTGTGCCCTCCGCTATACCGGTATGAGTTATAGAAGGAGAATGAGACTTGATCATGAGTATTGCATTGAATTAAGAGAAATTGAGATGAGATGTTGAGATATGTGGATGAGAATGAGATGTGAAATTTGAGTTAATGGTAAATGGATTTAAATTGTTTAAATGATGTGGAATCATTTATTGTTCGATTTGTACTTGCTGAGTCATAGACTCATCCTTACTTATTTGTTGTTTTTAGATGAACGTTGAAGGCGATATGTATAAGTGGATGTAGAATATAGATTATCGCACACTTGTAGCTCTTTACTCTACCTAGCAATTTATCAATTATGGATATGAACAAATTAGTAGTTTTCATAGCATTGATTAGACAATTTATGATTTCCCTTAATCTTTATAGTTCATAATATTGTTAATTGATGCTTTTTTTAATTTAGACTTGTTTATGATTCACTTTGATCATTATTGGTTCATATTAAGTTTAGTATTTTGTTGAATGTTTATTCTTGAAGTCTAGCTGTTGGTAATACTTGATTATTGGTTAAAATTTATAGTGATAGTAGTTGTGAGTAACATCTTAGACCTTCGTTAAGCCGGGTGTTACAACACGAGTGCCATAGCTTGGCTTCGGGAGCACGAGAGATAGCGCACGAGAGGGTGAGAGAAGGCTAGTGGCGATATAACAAGATCACAGCGCATAAGGCTTGAGATGTAGAGCTCTTCAATGCATTGTTGCACACGAACATGCGCGAGGGGAGAGAGAGCTCAAGCACGCGAGAGAGAAGTTGGAAGGAAGAAGCATAGTAATTGGTTCTAACAAGTGGGACCAGGGACCACATATCAGTGGCAGCAAGAGAGGGAGCGCGTGGGCTGGGCAAGCTAGCGCACGGGAGTGGACCAGCTTAGCTGGACTGCGGCGGGGGAAGAGAGGCAACCGGCTGGGCCGGGTGAAGAGATTCTGCCAAAGGCATGGAGGAAAAAATAATTAGGTTTAAACTTTTAATTCTGGTTTTCAATTTGTAATTTGAATTTTAGGAGGTATTGCACACCCAAATTTTAGGAAAAAATTGTTAGCACCCAATTAACTTTTAGAAATTTTGAAATTGCATTTTTGGGCCAAGGAATTTATTTTAAAAATCTTAAACACAAACAAGGCTTTAGGAAGAATTTAAAATGCATAAAAATAGAAATTCTTGATAATTATGCAATATTTATTGTGAAGAAAAAATTGGGCTGTTACACATTTTGAACAAGTAAACTCTTTGAGTCAAATTCAAGCAATGAGATTTTGTGACACATATCCACTAGAATGACTGGTTCTGGAAACATATTTGACAATTTTATCATGTGGGTGACACCAGTGTGAGGCTTATCTTTATATGCTTTGCAACATAACGGGTTTGGTCGACTGTCTTGAGTGTAAAAACTATGGCAGATGTGCACTTCTCGGTCCCTAGAAGTAATATACTTTCCATGTGAAATATCTTGCGTTGGTATTTCAGCTAGTTTCTTCTTAGCAGCTTCTGCAATAGATATGGATTGGGGTGTAAAAGACTGTAAGCACTTAATTGCTGTCCCTACTATATCCATACTTTCTGAAAGATAACAACCCTAGATTGAAATTTCTGCCTGGCACATTGTAATCTTTATTAACATAGTATAACATAGCCTCTAATCAACGCTAAGCAAAACTCATAGGCCATACAACAAAATTATGGTACCTATTTCCTTGCAGCATTTATATCTCAGGGTTTCAGTTTCACCGTTGAGAAGGTGCGCAATGAGAGGGTTGAAAAACATGTACTGCGTGCTGACGTGTGCTGCCAAACTCAACGAATCTCAAGAACTCACCAGCATGATCTGCAAATCTTTCATATCTTTGAACAATGGAGTTTCTTGACTCATTATTATCGTTGGTAAAGAAATAGGAGATAAATGATTTGGTAGCTTGAGCAACACCTGTAGGAAAGGAGGCATGTCTTACCCCTTGATTGGCGCCTTCATCTTCTAGGGCTCGTAGCTTGCATTTGTGTAGTATGTCATGAGACTCTTTAGAAGCATGTTCAGCATCTTTCGCACTTTAGCAATGACACATCTGTGATATGCCACTTATTAGATACCTCGACTGCAGCCTCCATTTTGGTATGTGTCATCTCAAGCCTCTCGAGGATGTCTCCCTCAGAAACTTCACCGATGTTCTTTCCAATCAGACATGATGAAATTGTTGACAATTCCACTGATAATCGCCGAATGAACCATTTCTGCCATTTTAGCACTTGCCACCTAACAGAATTCCCCTGTTAAATAAACATCTCACCACAAGTGATCAGATGGAGTAATCAGCAGTCTGCACATATCTCACCTTTCAGTTATTCTAAATTGTAACAATGTACTGGGAATTTTAACTTGGGAACGGAATGGCAGCACGCACGAAGATGGAGGGACTTTTATAATTAGATGAACGGTGACACTCGTTGCATATAGATAGTTTATGTCAGAAGGAAACAACGAGGGAAGTGGTGAAACGATAAGGGAAAAGCAATATTTTATCCTGTCTAGTGTTGGTGTTAAAGTAATTGGATGTTTTTTCCTTCTTATCTTGGCCTCCTTTCCATGGCAACAGCTAATCCTACTTTAGCCAATGGTTGCTATACGTTATTTGTTATGATGAAATGAATGCATAGTGAACCTCTTCTTATGGCCAGAAACATAACTAGCCAGCTACTGGTAGCATCTCTGTGCTGTGCTATTCCAATCCAAACAGTGCAAACACACTAGACAATATTTTTTACTCGGTGTCTCCATGGATGTGCTGGGCAGGCATGCTGGAGGACGACTAGGAGATGGTTGTTGGGGAATGATGAAGCAGCATCTAGGACGATCATGCCAGAATAATGAAGCACAATCTTAGATGATAAAATTCAGCTGATGCTTCTGTGAATTGTGATCTTCTGGAGTTGATTTTTGTTATGTCTCGTGTATGATTCTTATGTACAAGCCGTGATGATGATGCGTCATGTTGATGCCTTGGTTAGTGCTTGTCACGCTCCTCCCTTGATGAACACGAATCAACACCAGACATAGGAGGATGTAGTGCTAAATCCAACACATGTTATAAGTATTTGGAGATACAATTTGGGAGAGATGGAAGTAAGTCCGGGAAGAGCAAGCAAGACCGAAAGGAGAAGCAAGTTGGACTAGGGAATCAGAGCAAAGGGAATTAGGGGGTAGGGAAATAGCATGGAGGAAGAAGAGCTAAGGCATATGCCACCGTTCTGTTCTTCAATGGTTTCTCCCCAGTATCCTTGTGCTGCCTTTGTACTGAACACCCATTCGGCTTGGGCCATGTCTTGGTCGCCCTTGTGGCCCCGTCCCATGCCACCAGTCGGTCCATGACATTCCTTCCCGTTGGAATTCGATTTGTCCCTAAGCCGACTCCATACGTTGAAGACCGCTGGGATCCCACAGTATCCTATGACACTTTCGCCACTTGTCCATTCCAATCACGAGTCCACTTCCATGCTTCTGCTGCTCTGATATGGTGGGAAGGTAAGACGCTGCGCACTTGAAGCATTTGAGTTCATCCTAAGAATTTAAACAACATGCCAATCTTTCAAAGTGCATCAGTTAATCTTGGCTTCATATAAATCATCTGATGTGCTTTACCCAAAAAAATGAATTGAAACTAGAAATCACCTTTGATGGCAATTCTAGCCCTCCAGAATATTAATAGCCCTGGCGTTCAGCTGTATTTGTGGTGGTGGCCTTGGTCTCCACTCCACTTGCTTCCTGTAACATCCCAAATATGGGGGTATTGAAAAATAAGAAGAATTTAAAATCTTTTGTCGACTTCAGGTGTTATTTAAATTTTTCATCGTTCATTCAAGAATTCTTATTTTGGCTCCTTGCTAAAAGTTCAATTAAGGAAATCCAAAACCTTGAATCAAGAACCAAGTCTATGAAAATTAGATCAGAAAGAAATCTCAAATCCCTTTTGCTAAGTCCAAAATTAAAATTCAAAACTGGAATGTAGAATTTCAAAACCAAGATTTGAAATTGGAATCAAAGTTAATATTAAAAATTTTCCCTACCTAATTAATTTAGCCAATTTATCAAATTCTGAAAATTTCCAAAAAAATGAAAAAAATGAAAAATATTCTTGGGCCTCAGCCCATCTTTTTTTCCCTCTCCCGGCGCATACTCCCTAGCTCGATCGGCCACTTCCTCCTTCCCCTGTTCTTCCATCGCCAAACTCTGCTGTCTCGGCTCCCTCGGGCCGTCGTTGCACGTATCGGCGCTGCCGCCGGCTCGGGCGACCTCCTTCCCCCCGACCTTCGGCCCACCCCGATGCCCCTCTCTTTCTCCCTCCTTCCACCATTCTTCCCCGAAGCCGACCGTGCCTTGCGCTTAACCACACTACTGTGGTCCGGCTTCCCAACACTCCCACATCACGCCACACCCTCGCGCCGCCCAAGGTGTTAACTCTATTCGTCACTGCACTGACACCACGACACTATTTCACCTGCTCCCGACCGTGTGCCACTTGCACTTACACCCACGCCCTGCGCCCCGCCTGCACGCCCGTGACACCCTGCCCCGCACGGCCTTGTCGTCTTTGTGAGCTGCTCGCCAGTCAACCACAACAGCGCTGCTAGCCGCCGGCTATAAGAAGCCCTGAGCGCTACCAAGCCGCCTCTGTGCCGCACCGGCCGTCACGCTTCCACGCCATCCCGCATCTATGGCGAAGCCCCCGTCAATCCGACCATGTCACGGCGTGCCCCCAATAGTCTCTTACCTCCCCTCCTCAATTAATTGGGCTCCAGTGCCCCCGGCTCGTCGCACAGCCACCACCATTTTCGCCGCCACTTCTTCCTCGGAGCGCTACCGCCCGATTCCTCGCCTTGGGAGCACCTCTTCAGCACCCTTGAGCTCTCCCAACCGCCGCTCGGACCTCTCTTCGCCCAAGCTCCTCCCTCCGTGTTCGCCTCCCCGTGTTGCCCACGCTCCCATCGCTGGCTCACCTCGGTGCCTCCTCGTCCAAGCCATCACCACTAGTGAGTTTCTCTAGGCCTCCTTATGCTCATGCTCCTCTCCAATTTCTCCCTCTCCCACCACGGCGGTGCCGCCTCATTCCGCCCCTACTCTGGCCACCGCAAGTCAATACTGGCCACCCACAGCGCCTCCTCGGCCCGAGTGGTTGCCTCCTTAGGCTTCCTCACCTCGGGGGCAACCCATTTTGCACACCCGCCGCCCCTCTGGCCGCCGGACGCGCCGACGAGCCCACCTGCCCATGCGGCCGCGCACATCCCCTGTGCCTCCCCTATTTCTCCGTGGGCCGAACCGTCGCCCCCTCTGTTCCCTGCCCTTTCTTTGTATGACTTGTGGGCCCAGCTAGTGAGTGCCCCCAAACTCTTGCAATGCATGTCTCAACATTCTTTGGTATAATACTAACTTGTAAATTAATATTGTATAAATACTCAAAGGAGCAGTCTTTTAAAATATGAGTTGTAAATAAAATGGGAATAAGAATTTGATTGTGAAATTAAACTAAAATGGTTATGAAATTAAATTAAAATTTTAACTCTGGTTAATTGCATGCAAATAGAGATTAATGAACTAATCCTCATATAGGATTAATAAAGCAAGATTATGCCATGAACTATTTTTCATTTAAAAGCAATTCTTGTAAATTACTGGTAACTATCATAACAAGAATATCAGGACTAAAAGATTTAATTATGAAGCTTAATAAAAGATTCGTGCGCATTTAGTCTTGCCTAAGCTCATGGCAACCAAGAGAATGGAAATAAAAATAATTAATGTAATAATTTGAAGAAATATATCATTAATTTTTCACACTTCAAAATAGTGAGAATTTAATCTACCTTGCTTCATGAGATTATCTCCCAAAAACGATTTGCATGCCACATATAATATCAAATGTGGTTTGCTCATCTCTAAAATCATGAGACATTTCTTTAAATAGTGCTTAAAATAATCATTGGTAAATTCTCCCATATTTACCTGTAAAATGCCAAGATATAAATCAAGGGTCACCTCATATTTGTTTAAAACATTCTCAAAATAACTGGAGCATCAGTAATATTTTTGTCAATACCCTGGTTAATCGCTCCCATCTATCCATATGCTTTGCCTAACCCATGGAACTTCCTTAATAAATATAAATTAAATAAAGCAAGATCGAGGCTTGGTATCTTGTAATCGGCTGTGTCTAACCACGTTCTGATCTAAAAGCGGAATATCATTGTGCATATTCCTTCGACGCCGATCCTTCCTTTATATCCTTTCCCAGTGAAGTTACTCAATCACTTCACTTCCACTCAAAAAATCGTTTGACTCCGTCTCTATCCTGCAACTTACTACATACCCATAATCATAGCAAGCTATAAATAAACCCAAATAAACTTATTTGGACTTTTGTTGGATTTGTCAGTTGTTAGTCGTGTAATTAGTCACTAGAGCCACGAAGAGACGACAAGTTCAAGTAGGATCAAGACTTGGAAAGAGACAAAGATCAAAAATCCAAATAATCGACTGAGAAGACTTTGAGTAAGATCAAAGTCGTGGTAAATCGAGCAAGGTAAGTCATCACTTTGAACATATTGATCCTACATTTTTTGCAAAATTATCTTCCTTTAAATTAGAAAATTGCATGCTTAATTTATTATGCAAATGTACGTTAAGACTTAAGGTAGTTACATGCCTATTTCATGTTTTAAATACTACTATGCCTTTCCATTGACACTTGAATCACCTAACCATTGTCACCCTAGATGTTAATGATAACTTTACTAGCTATAGATCATATTAAAATGCCATGCTAGTCTTGTCAAGTCCAGAGCACTAGTGGCCCTAATCATCAATCTTTAAATATGAAAACTAGTTTTGGGATAGTCACGGGATGTAAGTGGCTGATAATTTTTGGCAACTTAAGTTATGCTTCTCAAAACCCTAAAAACCTGCTATACCTGTCTAGGCAGATGGTAAGAGTGGTGGGTGTGGATGTAACACGAGGACCTATGGTTTGTGGAATGAACTGCCCGGACAAATTAAGGACTTCATCCTGTGATGACCTCTTCGTGTACAACAGTACAACCACAAGCTGGCAAAATGTAGGCTTGGCTGAATAATTTACTAGACCCTCTAGTCATCTCGCGGAGGATGGGTGTAGGTGGGTAATAAAAACCCCGCATTGAATGGGACACCGGATAGAGGTGACGTTGCCAAGGCTAGCGTTTGTGGAAAGTGGAGTCCGACTGCGTTAACCTATGATGGACATCCCGCACAACCTATGGAAGCAACCCCATAGGAGTGAGATGCTAAAGGGAGGGGTATTGTAAAGGCCTCGTGATAATCTCTCGATCTGCGCTACCAAGGAATCACGTGAACCCGTCGGGATGATTGTCTCTTGTGGGTAAAGATGTACAGTGTCTACAGAGTATACAACTGTTAGAACAGTCGTGCCCACGGTCAAGGGTGGACATGGGAACTTCCTCAAGTTAGTTCTATTTTGAAACTTTTGAGGGTGGGAAGAAAACTGTTGAGCGAATGTAAACCTGACTTTGGTAATTTTTCCTGGAGGGATATACTCCAGCGTTGATAATGAGGTGGAAGTAATCTAATGATCAAAAGCTAGCATAGGTAGTTGGAACCATGTAATCGGTGGATGGAACCTATACCGCTAGAAATACTGCACAATTTCAAACTCTTTAAAGCATGTTTGTAAAATGCCAAGTCATAGGAAATTTTAATTATGATTATTGTAAATGTCGCTTTAAGCAAATAAAAGAACCTCAAGCCTCACTTGACAGCCTTGCATCTATTATTATTTGCATTCTATGTGTTGGCTTGATGAGTACCTTTGTACTCACTGTTGCTTAATTACCATCATTCAGTCAATAAGAAAAAGAAGATCAAGCCCTATGGTGTCTTAAGAGGATCGGAAGAGCTAGAAGATGAAGAGGCCAAGAACTAGGTCACGAACCCCAGTTGGCTGTTTGTGGGCAAGTCCTGAGGGTCCCACTTGAGTGAAGTTTTCGCTGCTGCATTTTACTGATTTCGGCCTGATCGGCCATGAGTAAGTTGTTACTGCATTATCTACGCTTCCGCATGATATGTTTTTGATATAAAGTAATGAATTTGTGAGCACTATCTACTGATCCAGGGAATAGTGTGGTGGAATCACAAAGGATTCCGGATTGCTAAATCTGGGGTCTTACACTTCCCCAACCAGTTAATCATCGGATGAATGGAAAATGCTTGTGCCAATAGGATGTAACATTGTACCTTGTAACTGATCACATCCCTACCAAGCAGTCTAGTTAATATGCTAGGCCATCTCTCCTCCAAACAAGAGCACACATCGTTAATATCTTCAAGTGTTAGTGTACAAGATGCCTCACCTATATGTTGTAGTGCTGCAACTAGCTCCTTGATAGCTTAAACGTATGCGTGCACCTCTGTACAATAGCCCATGCCACACCTCCAAGAACTGAACACGATTATGTATTGGTTGTTCCCCGAAGTAGTTGCGCTTGAGATTGCAATCAAAATTGTAGAGAGAAACACATACCAAGGTGTCTTGCTCTTTTCATCTTGCATTTTGCTAGCAACCACACCTCCAGATTTGATATTGTCCTACCACCAATAATTCCAATTAATTGTACCCCATCAGTTCCTGCAGTAGCCAAGGTTGTCTTCCCTAATTTCAGTTTTGCATGATCAACCTGTTGCTCAAATGCCGCTCGATTTCCATTAGCCACCCATGTCCAGTATAAGAAACCAATAGGATTTAAATTATTGAGCTATAGTGGAGGCCAAGACGTAATTCAGACCTTTCACTTAGTAACATTAGTAGTTTGGTCATAAGGAATTTCCTCCCAGCAGCCAGTTGCACCATCATGCCTCCACTGCACTTCTGCAGCTCGACATGGACAAGCGGTGTGGCCATGGTTGCTTTGGCTACACGCCATTCTCAGCAAAATTTTTAGCCGGCCAAGGTAATGCTCATGAAATCAACCTTCTTCCATGGGCGGTGGCCATGGCAATTTTGAATCCATGCCACCACAATAGCAGATGAGTATTGGCCCTGGTATTTGTCATACCTCAGCATCATCTTTGGTGACTTCCACTGGAATGGGTGGCGGCCATGGTTGTCGCTCGACCATCTTCATAGGTGGTGATCATAGTAGCACCATACTATTGTTAGATATTTCCTTGAATACATTGCGATCATCAGGCCATCCAGGGATATGCACGTGGAGGAGCTCATCCTCCGATGATGAGGTAACTTGAAAGAACACCGACCCCGACGAGGTGGCTGGCATTGGTGATGATGTTGTTAGCGCCAAGGACAAAGGAGTCAAGATGAAGACACCATTTGTTTTGGTGAGAATGTCACCGGTGTCAAGCACTGCTTTGACCGGTGATACCATGGGGTCGAGGTGACACCCGGTGGAAGCAAGGAAGGTCGGCACGAGGTTGGGGATGACTACCATTGAGAGTTCCTTGAGCGGGAACATCCATGGGTACACCCTTCAAGAGTAGCGACATGGACGTGACATGGAAGTAGCCGATGCAGATGTTGCGGCCCAGAATCGAACGCTTGGCGAGCTCGGTGGCAAACGAGGGAGAACTTGAGGCCGCAGCTGGAGCGAACGCAGATGTAGGTACGCCGGTGTCACCATCGAGGCATATCGTCGAACACCTGGCGGGCAACTTGGCCATGGGAGTGGTGTCTGCACATAGAGTAGTAGCAACCATGGCGTGGTCCATGGCAATGACAAAGGTGGATGTCGGCACAGTCACAAACGGCAATGAGGCTTGAATGGATGCGACTAGTAGCTGGAAGGTGGCCTTGAGGCCAACCTCCAACACCCTCATCTGGTGTGCCAAGTCCAACAGATCAACCAATTGCCTCTTCATAGCCACGAGCGAATCAGCCAACATCACTCTGCATCGCAGCAGCTCTTCCTCAATCATGGCCTCCTCAGTGCGAAAAAACCCCAAAATCGACTACTCTGATACCATATTGTCACGTTCCTCCCTTGATGAACACGAATCAACACCGAATACGGGAGGATGTAGTGCCAAATGCAACACATGTTATAAGTATTTGGGGATACAATTTGGGAGAGATGGAAGTAAGATCGGGAAGAGCAAGTAGACCGGAAGGAGAAGAAAGTTAGACTAGGGAATCAGAGGAAAGGGAATTAGGGGTAGGGGAAACAGCAAGGAGGAAGAAGATCCAAGGCGTATACCACCGTTCTATTCTTTGATAGTTTCTCCCCAGTAACCTTGTGTTGCCTTTGTACTGAACACCCATTCGGCTTGGGCCATGTCTTGGTCACCATTGTGCCTCCTTGGCCCAAGGCCCACATCACCAGTCGGTCCATGACAGTGCTGTTTGTTACCTGACTTGCAATTGCTTTCCTCCCTGCGCCTGTCTGCAGTTCTGTCCTCTCTCCTAGCGCCTGTCTGTAGGTTTTGACCCTTTTCCACTTTGTTTTAGCTCTTTGTAATGAATTCTTGTTCTTTCCGTGATAGAAGCTGGGGATCTTACCATGTTTTTTGCTTTGTTTTAGATTTTTTTTTGCACGCATATTCTCTGGTCAAGAGCAGAAATGTTGAGCTATCTAGCTCTACCTGTTGCATATCTAGATGTATCCTTCCATTGATCAGATATATAGCATCTAATTTTGTCTGGCTATAGCCTGGGCTACAACTCCAAATTGGAGCTTCGCACCAGTTGCCAATATAACACATGTATGTGTTCATGTCATGCTATCTGTCCTCTATATGTAACGTTAAGCTTCTTTTCTCGAAAAGGAGTCAGATTAAAAAAAACAAAAGAGGTGTTTAGGCTTTGTTTACTTAAAAACCGTCTGTATTAGTGTCGGTCACAGACGATTTTGTCAAACCGTCTGTGATTTACTATCTACTATTAGACTTTCTGTAGTAGTGAGTATCGCCTTGAAATTAACAGGCAGACTTGGAACTGGAGAGTAATACTACAAACACGCTCCGGCTGATCCTGCCCAAGAAAAAACTGCCGCAAAACTAGATTGCATGGGTTTTTGTCCTCGCTTCGCCCAAAGTTAATGGTAAAGTAAAACTCCCAAAATATGGCTATTTCAGTTTCACGTACTGACGACACACATGGGAGACGGTCTCAAACACATTTGTTTGTGAACTGTACTTACCACACCGTCAGAATAAACGAAAAAGCCAGGCACAATTGTCACTTGTCAACCTGTGAAAGAAAGATCACGGAGTTAACGGCCAACATAGCATACTTTCTAGGAGCTGCTGCTGCTCCCTTTCTCCGAAAGTATCAGATGCATACTGCATTCTGCATAGACAGCTTCGACTTGCATGATTGCATCCAATGACAAATCCGTGAGCATGTTCCATAACAAAGCATAAATATCAACATTCAACAGGTTCCTCTCTCTCTCTCTCTCTAAAAAAACCATTCACCCTGATCTTCCACACGCATGAGAGAGAAGGTAATCAGAAGAAGATCCAAACACATATCATGTCAAAATAGCTTCTACCAATTTTATCGTGTTGAGTTGAATGCGCTGGCCAGTTTGCAATTTATATACATGTCTCTTGATAACTTACACAGTACGTAGCATCAGATTTTAATAAAGGCTCAGCTTGCAAGAGGGGTTTTTAGGCTTAAAACCGGTGTAAAATTTCGCTCCTAAAATTTTTCCGGGCTGAGCTGCAAAAGACTGCTTCGATGGGCGGTAAACTAATAAAATTACACCCGTATTGGTCTATTACAATCGGATAAAAATTATCAGAGATATTCTTTTGACTATAACTTATGGCTTTTAGTTATGATTATTAGTCTAATAAATAATAATCACTGAAAAACTATAATCAAAAACTTAAAAGCGAAAAAGAACGGGCCTATCGTCCGTTGAGTAGGCCTCATTTTTCGACAAATATCGGGCTTGTTGCGTCCCTGTCCTGGACTCCACACGTGAAGAACCCTAGCGGCGGCGACGAGCTCATCAGCACGGCGGCGAGATCCCCAGCATCTTGTGTCCTCTCTTCGACGGCGGCGGCAAGATCCCAAGCACAATTGCCTTGCATCGCCTCCCTCGCTGCTTCTTCTCTAGAGCATAGGTAATCTATCTTCCCGGTTGTGATTCATGCATTTTTCAACAGATTTGTCAGGTTTCTGAAATCCTGGGATTTCTACCGATGATGTTGCAGGACATTTCAGTTATCCGGCGGTGGGAATTCATCAATACCCTTTCATCAAGTTGTATCGTGCGGCGTTCGAGCTAGATAAGGGCGTTATGAGGATCAAGCGGCTGAAACTAGAAGTTAACATTTCACCAGCATCCGACGGCTGCAATTCAATATGGTCTTTACTATTCACTGTAATTTGCTTTTCCTATTGACTGTTCACCGTAATTTGTTACTACTGTCGCTGAGCAGAGGAGAAGAACTGAAATTGCCATAAGAGAGAGAGAGAGATGTGCGGTCCATATATAAACCGCCGTCTTGTAACAAACAAGCTATGAAATGAAACCCTAAATATTGATCTCTACCTTATTTTGTTCTTGCTTTATTTTCCCCAATTTTCCTTTACCAAAATTTCCCGATCCCCTCCGATCCAACTAAAATTCAGGCAGAATCAATTGGGTTCTTGACATTCTGGTATCAGATCAGTGTGATTCCTGGTCAGGCGTAGATCTGGATTGATCTTGAGCAGTGAGGGTTAAGGAACTAGTTTCCTTGGTAAAATCCCTAAGCTGGCTCGAGAGATTCGGGTTCTACATGGAGAGAAAGCTAGATCTAGTTGCTAGTAGTGAGGGTTTGGAAGGATCTAATCTCTTCATGTAAAATTCCGGATCTGCTAGCTGGGGTGATAAAAATGCTGAAGGAAAGTCGAGTGGCGGAGGAAGAAGGAGATATAAACTTGGCGGGTGAAGTGGAGGAGTTTAAGATAGATATGGCGAAGTTGCAGCAGCAAATGGAGGTCAATTCTAATTGTGTTCAAGTGCAGATGAGCCAGTTGCAAAAGCAAATCCAGAAGAACTCAACTCAGATGGATCAAGTGCTAGAGATGCTTAAGGCCATGATGGACAAATCCGAACCTGATGAAGTGGCTAGCCACATAGCTACTATCGAGGGCGAAGAAGGTTTTGTTCGGCTACAAACTCCCGGCAGCGGACACAACCGCTCATAACTACAGTGCAAGTAACTCACATGGAGATGTTCCACCTCTGCCTTTTATTGTGCCACCGGCTAGTGCTGGTTCTCCTGTAGTAGTACCTTTCGAGGAAACCAACCATGGGGATATCATTGGCCAAGAGCCCTTGGAATACCATCCATTAGTAATGAAGGGGGTAATCAGTACAACCACAATTTTAGTAAAGGTCCAAAGCTGGACTTTCTAAAGTTTGCTGGTGGAAACCCTGAATCTTGGATAAGAAAATCAGAGGATTGTTTTGAATTGGGTAATACACCTGAAAATCAGAAGGTACCCATAGCTGAAGTGTATTTTTAGGGAGGGCTGATGAATGAATTAATAGTAATGCAATTGACACTAGGAGGTTTAATTGGCAACAATTATGTGGTATGATTTGCAAGAGATTGGCCTCCAAGACTCGATACGATGTCACTAAAGCCTTTAGAGGGTTAACACAAGTTGGGAGTGTAGAAGCTTATATTGACAAGTTTGAAGGTTCAATGACATTAGTAAAAAGGCACAATCCTGAACTATAGGAGAGGTATTTCTTGGAATATTTTCATATCTGGGCTGAAGAATTATATCAAGGTACCCTTAAAGTCACATAATCCACTCACTTTGGTAGAAGCCTATGCACATGCCAGGAATTATGGGAACAGCACCCCTTATAAGAAGTATCCGGCTTGGAGTACTAGAAACAGCTACAAGAGTGCGAGCTCAATATAGATGTCAAACAAAGGATCTAATGCTAGGGCTAAAAGAGAACCAAGTGAGAAGGCTACTGCTAGTTCTAATAGCAAGTGGTCAGGAGGGAAATGTTTTCGCTACCAAGAGCCTTGTGCACCAGGGCATAACAAAGTTTGCAAATTCCAAAACAAATTCAAATTCAACTAGTGACCATTGATGAGGAGGAGGAAGAGTTGACAGAAAACCCAGAAGGGCAATTTAGTACTCCAAGTGTCAGACCATAAGACCAAGTGTCAGTCCATATTCTTCCGCAGCCATTCTAGTGAAGAAGGATGGAACTTGGAGGTTATGTATTGATTACAGACAGCTCAATGCAAGCACAATCAAGAACAAGTACCATATTCCTGTAATTGAAGATTTATTAGATGAATTGCATGGAGCAAAATACTTTTCCAAGATAGACTTGAGGTCTAGTTACCACCAAATTAGAATGAGCCCTAGTGACATCTACAAAACAGCCTTTAGCACCCATTGTGGTCATTATGAATACCTAGTAATGCCATTTGGGCTAACAAATGTCCCAGCCACCTTTCAGGCATTAATGAATCAAATCTTGGTTGTTTTCCTAATGAAATTTGTTTTCGTATTTTTTATGACAATCTAATCTATAGTGCCACATTGGATGGTCACAAGGAGAATGTCAAAAAAGTCTTAGAGGTGTTGAGGAGAACAAATTGTATGCTAAAAGAAGTAAATGTGTATTTGGCCAGCTGCAGGTGGAGTATTTAGGCCATATCATAAGTGTAAAAGGAGTGGCAACTTATCCAACCAAGATTAAAGCAGTTCAGGAATGGCCCATTCGGAGAACATTACTCAATTAAGGGGGTTCTTGGGTTTGGCAGGTTATTATGGAAGGTTTATACAAGGTTTTGGAGTTATATGCAGACCTATGTTTGATTCACTGAAAAAGAACGCATTCCAATAGGGAGATATGCAGCAACAGTCCTTCATGAAGGTCAAGGAAGCCCTTACCCATACTCCAGTGCTAGCTCTTCCAGATTTCAAACAGTCGTTTATATTGGAAACTAATGCGAGTGGAATTGGGTTAGAAGCAGTTCTGATGCAGGGGTAGACCCATTTCTTATATGAGTAAATCACTAGGACCAAGAGCTGCAAGCTTGTCCATTTTGATAAAGAAGCAATGGCCATATTAGAAGCACTCAAGAGATGGAAACATTATTTAGCAGGTTCTACTCTAGTAATCCAAACTGATCAGCAAAGCCTAAAGTTTATTATAGAGCAAAGACTGATTGATGGCATTTAGCATAAACTCTTAATCAAATTATTGGGCTATGATTACAAGATTGAATATAGAAAAGGGAGAGAATAAAGTAGCAGATGTCATATCTAGAAGGAGTGGATCAGAAGAAGTAATGGTAACCACAATGGCTATACCCAAATGGATTTCTGAGGTAATGCAGAGTCATGTGGGTGATGAAAAGTGTTAGGAGTTGGAGGCCAAATTGAGTCTTGATGCCAACAGTGTACCCCCATATACATTGAGCAATGGTATTTTAAGATATCATGGCCGAATCTATATAGGTGCAACCACTAACCTTAAAGAGCAGTTGTCAAACTCATTTCATAATTCTGCATTAGATGGCCATTCAGGAAAGGGCCACTTACCAAAGGTTGAAGAGGTTGTTCTATTGGTCAGGAATGAAGGCCCATGTAACTAACTTTGTGAAGAAATGTGTTATCTGCTAAAAGAACAAATCAGAGAATGTGCCATACCTGGGTCTACTGCAGCCACTCCCAGTTCCAAAGATGGCTTGGGCCCATATCACTATTGATTTCATCGAAGGTCTACCCAAATCTAAGGGAAAGGATGTGATTATGGTAGTAGTGGATAGATTTACAATGTATGCCCATTTCATACCCTTAAACCATCCATATTCGGTGAAGGATGTAGTTGATCTCTTCATGAACAATGTGTACAAATTACATGGACTTCCAGTGGTGATAGTTACTGACAGAGACCGAGTATTCACTGGTAATCTATGGCAAGAATTGTTCCAGGCTTTAGGAGTCAAACTGAGACTCAGCAGTGCTTATCATCCCCAATCTGACAGTCAAACAGAGATAGTCAACCAATGTCTAGAAAACTATTTAAGGTGCATGATTTTTTCTAATCCTAAACGGTGGAAGTCATGGATATCTCAGGCCGAGTGGTGGTATAACACAACATTTCATACCTCTTTGCAGGCAAGTGACTCCATTCGAAGCCTTGTATGACATGAAGCCGCCCATGATCACAGAAGCCATGCTACCAGAATTCGCAGCCGAGGAGAACCGAAATAGATTGCAAAATAGACAAGTTGCTCAAGAAGTGATCAAAGCTAATCTAGAAAAGGCCAGCTCGAGGATGAAGTTTTTTGCTGATAAGCACAGAACAAAAGAAAATTGGAGATTGGAGATATGATATATCTTAAGGTCCAGCCTTATCGACACAATGCTCTTGGATTGCATAAAGTGTTAAAGCTTCATTCTAGATATTATCGCCCATACAAAATTATTGAAAAGATTGGAAGTTCAAACTATAGAGTTGTATTACTAGAGGGGTGTCAAATTCATCCAGTCTTCCATGTGAATTAGCTCAAGAAGCACCTGGGACCAAAGGTGGTTCCAAGCCCAGAGCTGCCTTTAGTAGATGGAGAAGGCCGCAGTTTAACTGAACCCATTGTTGTCATGGAGAGGAGGGTAATACCTCGAAACAATGAACCAGTGGTTCAATGGAAGATTCAATGGGTTAATCTGCCAACTGAAGCTGCAACATGGGAAGACACAAACTTCATCAATGGGATCTTTCCATGGTTCAATCCTTGAGGACAAGGATCTGAAGGAGGGGGCAATTGTTAGGTTTCTGAAATCCTGGGATTTCTGGCGATGATGCTGTGGGACATTTCAATTATCCGACGGTAGGAATTCATCAATACCATTTCATCAAGTTGTATCGTGTGGTGTTCGAGCTAGCTAAGGGCGTTATGAGGATCAAGCAGCTGAAACTAGAAGTTAACGTTTCACCAGCATCCATCGGTTGTAATTCAATATGGTCTTTACTATTCATTGTAATTTGCTTTTCCTGTTGACTATTCACCGTAATTTGTTACTACTGTCGCTGAGTAGAGGAGAAGAACTGAAATTGCTAGAAGAGAGATAGAGCTGTGCAGTCCATACATAAGCCGCCGTCTTGTAACAAACAAGCTATGAAATGAAACCCTAAATATTGCTCTCTACCTTATTTTGCTTTACTTTCCCCAATTTGCCTTTACCAAAATTTCCCAATCGCCTCCGATCCAACTAAAATTCAGGCCGAATCAATTGGGTTCCTGACAAGATTGCGGTTGGATTTGGGGATCTATTCCATTACTCATGGTGTGGTTGCTCTATTTTGATTTGATCTGTTCACGACTGTGCTAATGAACGATTTGGGGAATGAGGATTCGGCTTCTCTAAGCCGATTGTTGATTTATTTCCAGTAATCAATAGCATCTGTGATATGTGCATGCCGATTTAGGACTATTACTTCACCGGAGACAACGCTAATAAAATTCTATCAAATTCTGATTTGGCCTATCAAATTCTGATTTAGCACATAGGAAGACCTATAGCTGTGTAGTAATGCAAAATACACACAATTTACTGCCAATATTATAATTCGCGTCATGTTGTGTGTCAAAGTTACGCACAACCATGGATGGTGGTGAACTATGTGTGGTACTTTCACCGTGTAGAGCTGGTTTTTGTTAGTAGTTTTCTTTGCTATTTACATACTATCTATGTTAGATGGGTGATGAGAAATCGTCAGCATCAACTCACTACCCTCTTGTTTGCTGGAACCTTTTTTTTTCTAAACTCTCATATTATGAATTGATCGCTAGTAGTTGGTGGACTACAGAAAATGGATATGAAGAGTTTTTTATTATTATATGGTTTCTGGAACTGCTGCTGATTTGCTTGGTAAATTGGGTAAGAAACTTGGCTCGAAATTAGTTTTGGTAAGAAACTTAGCTCATTTCGTTAGCTCTGAAACTTAGCCTCGCAATTTAATCAGTAGTTCAGTACTCTACTAGCGGTAGGAGGTACAGATACTAGTTCAGTACTCCACTAATTTGGAGTATGCAAACTTGCTAATGCATGCCTTCCCAAATATAAATGGTGCATCATCTTAAAAATTTGCTAATTCATGCGAAATTTGTTCTGTGATGAGTTCTTTATCAATCAATACATTTAACTTTCTTTTCTTGTGAGGACACTTTTTAATTTGATGGGTGCATGTAAAGTTCGATCAGTGCATGCATGCTTTGCTTTCATTAAACATCGTTAACAACTGTAGACTGATGTTCTCCATATCTTCCTGCAGGATGTTTTTTAGAATCAGGAATGCCTGTGTTTTGGATTTTGTGTTGCTGCTAAAAAAGGGGATAGTTTTCCCTGAGCTTCTGTAGCCTTGTGGTTGTGGATGCTGAATTGTTGATGCTTGTGTGTGTTCTGCTGTAAGGCTATGACAATTGGATGCTACATTGCTTATATTTACAATGCTTATCAGCAGTTCCCCATATCTTAATTATATCGTTCTGACCAATTTTGAGAACTGCAATAGGGGGAGAGATATTACCGTGAATAGCAACCAAAAGAAATATCACAGTCGCTGACTCGCTGTAGGGGCTGGATACAGTAAATCTGTAGAAATGTCATGCGTAACAGTGCATAACTGGAGATGTCCAATTTCAGGCTGCAGACTCACAGGAATAAAATAGAGATTTCAGTGTCAATGAAGACAACATAACAACTGAAGATGTCCTTCCATTTATCCATTGCAAGAAATAGTTTTGGGCATTCTATCCATTGTTTCATCAAAATCTTTGGCCCTTCGCTCCAGATGTCGAATGACTATCGTTTTTTGAAATACTTTACATAATCATATAAATAAATATGCAAGTGCAATCAGGATTACTACAAAATAGCTCTAACCTGTTGCCGGAAACACCTACACTCTAAAGGATGACAATGTTCATGAACTTCCTCTTTGCAAAAGCCAACCACCATTTGTTTGGAGTGCCATTAGCTCTGTATGCACAACTGAGCAGCCTCCCACTTGTTTCCTCCCTTATCTGCTTCAAATAATTCCTCAATAATTCTGCATCCCAACAGAGAAATGCTTAATTGACAATCACAATCCCGACTAAGTTACTAGCTTAATTAGTATACAGTTTACATAAAAATATTACTTGTGTTTCTCTCCCAAAAAATGTCATTAGGTGAACTGGTGAAATACTAAGTAATCAACTTACTACTTCTGTACCCAGAGCAAACTTAGTTTACTTTGACTAAAAACATATGCACATGCAATTAAAGTAGATTGAGTTGTGTACCTGCTTCCTCCTGAGATTGGGGAAGAGTGAAAAGTCCAGGGAAAGGAAACCCTGGTTCCCCAGGCACAGGAACTTTCTCCAAGCCCAGATTAATGATTGCCTTGGTCCCAACAGCCAGTGTTCGGCAGCCTTCTAGTCTTTTCAAGGCAATATTGATGTAAAATGTCAGATAGATCAGTAACTTGTCTGCTGGGCTTTTCACATGAAAGTTTTTGAAGAAAACATTTGCTCGAAAGAAAGTTATTGCTTCATCAACTATGTCCACTTTATCTGTAAGAGCATCAACACAAATAAGCAGTTCAGCATGGTCATCTAGGAGTCGAAGTACATCATCAAATGTGCTTAATGTTGTCAGAATACCTTGATCTGAGGATGGGGCTGGGCCCTTTATATGAGTTTTTAGTGGAAGCAAAGGACACCCACAGGCTTTAGTGATCCCATCATCATCAACGAAATTAGAGTGATAAACCTATCCACAAGGGCGAAATGCATATATATGGTGCTCAGATGTCAGTACTTAACGTTAATAACCAGTTCACAACCAAACAAGGACTAACAAAACTAGTATGAAAAAACCAGGAGAAAAAAGCGATGTGAACATTTGGTCATTATTTGCTATCACTGAGATCATCTTCCTCAAATGCTTAAACCCATGAAAGGTGTCATTAGCGATGTAACTCCAATTGAAGTAGTTTGACTCACAAGATTTATTTCATAGTATTACTTTTCTACTGTTGGACTACCTCGACTGTTATAAGGAGAACCCACCATACAATAGGACAAGGAAGCAGTCTGGAAAGGTGATTTACTCTTAAAGCGCATCATAGAGCTTCGTCAATTGATTTGGTAGCTTCTTTGTTTGATTTGGAAATGAACTAAGGATATAATTGTACTTCAATACTGAATCCAGAAAATGATTTCATTAATTTGAGAATCAAATAAAACGGGCTATCTTAATACAACCTTCTTTAGACACCCATGCTGGCCGTCAAGTCTTGGATCATACAATCCAAGTCTTGGTTCATGAACCTATCAACGCAACTATGTCACGGATTTGCAAGCACAACTGTTTTTTGATCCAGAGGAACATACATATCTTGAAGCTAATGAATTTTCTGAGTTGGCCGTACCATTCCGGTGCTCGTACATACGTCAAAAGTGCAATCTCAAATCGCATCATCAATCAACATCAAGGCTAATTAGCTACTCAATCACAGATCCGTACGAATGATACGTACTACGGGAAGAACGCTCGCCCCCCCGCGCCGGGGAAAAAGGTGGGAGCCGAACTGATCGGATGAGGTTGCGGGAATCGAAGCGCCGTCCGGTGGAATCAGATCAAGAAAGCAACGCAAGGCGAGGTGAGTCCTTGCGGTGGGAACGTAAGGAAGAGAGGGGCGTACCATTTTGTTCGCCCCAACCAGGAGGAGCCGGCGCGGCTGACGGAAACGCCCGCTATCTGGCCGGCGGCGATGCAGTGCCCCGACCCTCCGGAGATGTGGTCACGCTGGCCGGCCGGAGAGGAAATGGGACGAGACAGAGCGGAGAGGAATCTTGGAAAGAGAGAGAGAGAGACAATATTAGTATATCTCCTTCATTCTTTCCACTCTTAAAAAAATAATATTAACCTCAAAACATAGAAAAGCCTAAGTATTCACCATTCAATTCTACTTTAAAAATTATATAAATTATTTTAAAAAAAGTATAGAAGCACCTCCTATTAACATACAGGACAATATTCTCGGTGGGAATAGAGCCTAGCAGGGTTTGTAGAGCCTGTTCGTATAGACTTAGAGTATGTTTTTGGTTTTTGCTTGAAGAAGTCAAAAGTCAATACGAACATCCGATTTTTTGAAGTGGATTCTTCATTTCTATCGCTCTCATCTCACTCCGGGGATAAAACAGGAGGTCACGGACGTATCACGTATCCCACTCCTCTCGCTTTCGTCTCACACATGTATCTCTCCCTCACTTTTTCCCACGACTTGCGCTCTCCTTCTTAAAGTCACTTCTTTCAGCTACTACTATTTATTTTCAATCAAAATTCATTAGCCGCAGCCAATACAAATATGTAAGATCGAAGAGACCGACTAGAGTGGTGGTGAATAGGCGGTCTAAAAATTCTCTTCAAATTATTGATATCAATTCAAGACCTTTTTTATTTGCCTAAACCAAGTAAACAATGTGAAAACTAAATTTAAGTTGGTTTAGTACAAATAGCGCCTAGAACAAATAAGATCGCCTAAGTGCACTAATAATTCTAGTCTAGGTCAAGGTTTGCAATCCTAATATGACAAGCAATCAATTTAATTCTATGAATGTAAATTGCTTGAATATAAATTGAGCACAAGGAAACAAACCACAATTGACATGTTCTCTTTTTACCGTGATGTTCGAAGACTTGCCTGTCTCCCCTAGTCCACGTTGAGGTAAGCCCGAACAAATCGGGTCGGCTCCACGAATTAAGCCTTCCACCTCAATTCCACTAGTGGTAACTCTTTCTCGCTCCGGGTAGGTGAGCTCTAACCTTCACAACTTCGCTGGGTCTTCTCACAACCTTCTTGAGAAGATCACCGTGCACGACACCTCCAACACAATATAGGAGTCGACAAACTCCAAGAGTAACAAGTCAAGTCTCTCACTTGGCTCTCACCACATGCAACGAATGCACAAGCTCAATTGGACATAAAATCCACCTCTAGATGCAACACATGCACTCTAGAACCTCTCTCCCTTGTCACAAAGTGCAACACATGCACAATTGAGTGGAGAGCCTCACTCTAGCTCAAAACAACATACATGAGTTAAGCAACAACAACAACATCTCCAACCGGTCACAATGGGGTATTTATACCCTACACCAAAAAACTAGCCGTTGGAGCCAACTTTCGAAAAATCAGGATGGGCGGAAGTACCGCAGGCCAAAGGCCGGTACTCCGCTTCTGGTCTGACGCCACAGTAACGGCTATGTCAGAGCTTCTGAAATAGCCGTTGCATAGTTAGCGCGGAAGTACCGACGGCCAAAACCCGGTACTTCTGATCTTCGGAAGTTCCGCAAAGTCGGCGCGGTACTTCCACTCGAGCCGAGACTAGAAGTTGGCGCTCTCGAAATACCGAGCTTCCGACATCCGGTAGTACTGCACAACACATGCCGGTATTTCCGCCTTCCGGTAGTACCGCTTACACAGAGCTGGTACTTCCGCTGGTCGGACCAGCCGCTCACACAGAGCCGCTCAGACCACTCACATCCGGTAGTACCACGCAACACATGCCGGTACTTCCGATGTCTGGTAGTACCGCTCACATAGAACCAGTACTTCTGACTTCTGGTAGTATCGCTACGCACATAGCGGTAGTTCTGATTTTTCCTAAGAAGTGCAAATATATCAACAGATTTTGCAAAACACATTTGCAAACTACAATATCATGCACACAAGTATCACACAAGATTCCCGACAAGTTGCAAAACATATTTGAACACTTTTGAAATCATAACACAAAGAATTTGTATATGGACTTCTCACATTTGCAAAACACATTCGCAAACCTAAGTCACATGTCATAAGAATTATATATGGGCTTCAACCATTTGCAAAACACATTTGCAAATATAAGCCTCATATCACAAAGAATGAAAATATGGACTTCAAGCACTTGTAAAACACATTTGCAATGCATATTACCATGTTGCACGGATTCAACACATGAGTTTCAACTATTTGCAAAACGCATTCACAAATACAAGCCTCATGTCAAGATGAGTTAGAGCAGGTGAGGATGAACCATCAACATATGATGAGACTCAAACTACTAGACATGACCCCTCTTAATAGTACGGCAACATATACTAGCAATCTGGTGTTCCAACCAAACACCAAGACCGGTAAAAGACTAGGAACACATCCTTAGCCCTACCTAGTTCAGACCTTTTCGTTGGGTCATCGTCTTGATATGCATCAACTCATGATGCATTCTTTTCTTCAACTCCATCAACACATGATAGTCTTTACTTGATTTGATCAACACATGATCATTTTGGACATGCATCAACTTATGATGCATCTTCTTCTTGATGACCTTCAACACATAAAGCCATCCTCTTCTCAAATATTGGCTTGATGATCTTCAACACATGAAGTTATCCTAAGTCATCCTCATTTATGGAACCTAACCTATTCATTCAACTCATAGAAAATGTTAGTCCACAAAACAATTATCATCAATTACCAAACTTCACCATTAACACATAATGGAGGGACTAAATTTAACAATCTTCTCTTTTTGGTAATTCATAACAATCTCAACAAATAATAAGATAGAAGTTGATTTACATGTATACAACCTGTACACGACAATTGTATACTCTAAGATAAGGTTTAAACAAAGCTTACTTATCCGATTGTCATTAATCGTCCAACTATTAACACATAATGGAGGAGTTAGATGACAACCCGATTGCGCATGAGTATATATAAACTACACAAGCTATATATACTCAACATATGTGTTTCAAAGTAAAAATTCTAAATATGCATATTAAAAGAAGCATGGATCAATACTCATGAAACTCCAAAACATAGAGAGAGCTCCCCCTAAATGTGTGCATACAAGTGTATATAATGAAGACATATGCACATATTCATTTTGGACTAATTGGGGAGTTCAATCTATATTTTGGATCTAAGAAATGCTTAGTATATGAGAAAGTGATTTTGAATGCATACATCTTTGAATTCACCTTTCCATCTAAATGAGACTAAACTAAAATATATTTGCACAAACATATTAGTCACATGTATATATTTGTCATTATCACCAACACATTATAAAACTTTTTTGTCATTAACACCAAAATATTATAATAGTGTTTGTGAAACTCCATAATGATATTTATCATTAACACCAAAATATTATAATAGTGTTTGTGAAACTCCATAATGGTATTTATCATTAACACCAAAACCAACTAAAATAGAGCTTGATCTTTCTAAATGCCCCTGTAATGGTGCCACCGAATTCCCTTACATCCACGGGGGAAACAATCCATTGGCTGTTTGGAAGAGTTGGGGGTGGAAATTTCAAGCCGATCAAAAGAACTCAAGAAAATCCATAAAAATATGAAACAAAATACAAGCCCGAAAGATTTGAAAACTCAAGAAGAATAAAATAAATACAATCCACCAACATATATGTGACAATTTAGAACAAGTAAATCAAAGAAAGTCCTCATTTTCGATGGCGCACATTTCATCGAACACATAGTGTACACCCTAAGAAATAAACAAGAAAATGCAACCGCTCAAGCTCACCGTGGCCGCTTCACTCGCCATGTACACCGCCGCTGGACTTGAATGAGCGTCACCACCGAGGCCACGACCATACAAGCAAACTACACCGTTGCTGGTTATGCGCATGAACCATTGATGATGGTCGTAGACCCATGCCATGCTGGTGGCATTGGCAGCACGCCTGTGCCATAGTCGTTACCTTTTGCAGCTCATTATCACGTAGATGCATGCCATTGCCACCGTTGGCCGAACACACTAAGTTGCTCCACCGTGACAAACCATGCTACCTCGCAGCGCCACATGAGATGCCTCATTGAGCCACCCTAGTCACGGTCTTGCGCATAGGTAAAATGTCGTTGTGTGCATGCACCATCGCCCCATGTCCATGGCTCACCACCTCGCTGCATCATGCTCGCCTCCACAGCGTGCTGCCATGGGCTTGCTTTGCATCCCTTCCGATGTAGGGTAGCTCAAGGAGATGACCAACACTAGATCTAGAGTTCGCCACAATCACTAGCAACTTCTTCTGAACTTTAGTGGCATGCACAACATGCATTTGAAGGAAAACACAACAAAGCTGCGCCCTCAACTCGCCTTCCTCACATGATTTCTTCACTAATAGTGCCTAAGGATGGTGGGCGACAGTGGCGATTGTGCTTCTGAGGTTGGTTAAGCCGTCGAGGCACTGGCGAGCTCTAGACGGTGAAACTGACAGCTGGGGCTGACAGGGTTGACCACTTGGTGTTGTCCTTAATGATGACAAAGACAACTAGATTTGGAGGACCGACATCAACGATCACATCCGAAGTCCCCTTGCGCGCGCCACCGTCAATGCCCTCCTCTATCAATCGTGATCACAAAGTCGGTGATGAGGCCACGGGCGGTGGCAAAGACGTTATTGACAACAAGGCTGGCTGTGGATCGGTGGCGGCACTTGCAAAGAATTACGAGAGAGACTAGGATGAGGAAGCACTTTTATATGGGGGAGGTGAGGTCCCTCATTCACCGTTGATTAGGTGACCTTCTCATTCACTATTGATTAGGTGAGCTCCATGCCAGATCAAACGATGGATGAGGAGGGTCTCACATATCCTTCCCTGCTAGATTTTCTTCCTAGATGAGATGATTTTTTTAATTCCCCATGGGACAGAGGGGAATCAGGGTGGATTGGTTGGGGTTTTTTCGGGGTCTGTTGTTTCCAAACACTCACTTGGGCTGGGAGAGGGAAGCCTTCCACTGCCCCACAGGTCACATCTACCCTAGGACCCAGCCGATCCCTACGCTCCCAAATGGGCCTAGGGGTGTAATCTTTCTTGTTGTTGGGCTCCCTTATGCAAATATGTCACTAGGCCCTCCACTTGTTGGTTCTAGCCGCATGATGAACATCCAACGGAGAGCGGACGTGTGATTTGTCTTTTACCAAATTTATTTTCTTATTTTCAATATGTCATAGTAACCGCCCCGCATATAAAGATGTGCTTCTGTAGTAGAACTATTAATGCACGACTAATGCACGTGTTCTAGCCCATTGAATCAAAAAAACAAAGCTTCAGATCTTTCTCCTGCTTTCTCATTTTCTAAAGTGCGATCGAAGCACTTAATCTGGAACATTCTTGACATGATCAAGTAGTTGGGAAATGAGTACGTACGAGCATGTACAATACACGTGTAGAGGACATGGGTCAAACACCTTGTGTGCATGTAAAGAACAGCATAAGCACGAGGGAGAGAGACATTGGGAGCATCTCTTGGTAGCAACTGGTTCCACAGTGGAGGAGCGACAGCGATGAGCAAGAACTGAGGAAAGCAACCACATCCAGAAGAGTTTGATGCGCCAATCAGGAGGTAGTAGTGCAGTATAGGATGGTCCCGTCTAATATTGGATATAATCTTGTTATTGAATATGGTCGTGTGTCGAGTACTCATTTGTTTGAGTATTGTGTGGTCGTAGTCGAGTACTCGGTGTGTTCGAGTATTGCGTGGTTGTAGTCGAGTACTCGTGTGTTCGAATATTGTGTAATCTTATAGTCGTACTCGATATGATTGAGTATTGTGGAGTCATGTACTCAGTGTGTCCGAGAACTATAACAATCGGTGAGTCCGAGTGCTATAGTGGTTGTAGCCAACATGGTCGTAGCTACAGTAGTTGTATCCACAGTGGTCGTAGCTACACTAGTCGTAGAAACAGTGGTCGTAGCTACAATGGTCATAGCCACAATGGTCGTAGCCAATATGGTCGTAGCCAATGTGGTTGTAGCCACAGTGGTCGTAGCTAAAGTGTTCATAGCTACAGGGGTTATAGCCTATAGTCGAAGCTGCAGTCGGAGGACTACTGAAGCAGTCGGTACTCGTACATCGAGTAGCATCCATGGTCTAAGGTGTGATCGACAAGCCATGGTTGAAACCATGGTCGAAGGCATGGTCGATACCATGGTCGAAGGCATAGTCAATGCCGTGGTCAAAGCCACGATCGCAGCTACGGTAAGATGATCGGTGCTTGAAGACCTGTGTGGTTGGTGAAGCAGTCGAAGAGAAGCCGTGATCGTTGGTCGATAAGCCATGGTCGAGGGCATGATCGATGCCATAATTGAAGCCATGGTCAAAGACGTGGTCGACATGCCGTGGTCGAAACTATGGTCGATAAGACGTGGTCGAGAAGCCATAGTCGAGCAGTTGCAGTCGTGAGGTATGGTTGGAGACACCGTGGTCGAAGGCGTGGTCAAAGCTATGGTCGAAGCTGCAGTTGGAGGACTCGAAGCCTGTGGTCGTGGTCGTGGTCGTGGTGCCTATGTGTAGAGTCGAAGCACGTGGTCGCGGTCATAGTTGCGAGGAGTATTGTAGCAGTCGTGTGCGACTGGTCACTATAGCAGTTGTTGGTCACTATAGTAGTCGTTAGCATACTGCGTGGTGTGGGCAGGCGGCTAAGCTGCGTGGGCAGGCAACTGAGCAACGTGGGTAGATGACACAGTAGTTGAGGTCGAAAAAACCGGATCAGAGGAAGTGGCCGTCAGAGTATGTAGCAATAGTGGGTGCGTGCATAGGTGGTGTAACTGTATACGTGAGGCCTATTTAAGGCATGTAAATCTGTAGAGCTCAACGGTGTGTGAGAAAATAGAGTGAATAGAAGGGAGAAAAGGCGTGTGTTGCCAGGAAAAAAAGGAAGTTCCCCCTGTGTTTTGCTCGTTCTCCCTCCACTCGTGTGCGTTTCTTCCTTTGTCTAGGCCAACATCTAAGACCTAGCATGGGAGAACGGCCATGGTGGCGAGGGCGCAGAGCGTTACGACGAGGGTGTGGATGGCTCCCTCAAGGCATCAGGGCATGGGAGTAGAAGGTGTAGATGGAGAGGGACTAGAGGGCAGAGTTATGGTGTTAAATTGCATAGCAGAGAATGGGGGTAAGGATCTAACTATGCATATCGCCCCCATCGAAAAGATGGATGGCTAATATGTTCCAGATCATCTAGGGCTTTACTTGCGTAATTTTCAAACCGGTGCTTTTTATATTAGTATAGAATTATATCTAATTAATTGCTAAGCACCTACAAAAGAGATATTTGTATTGGAGGAAATATTTTTTTACATAGGTGCTTGATGATGTGGCTATAGTATTTCTTTAAGCACGCTTGTATAAGCATCTTGCATTGTATATACTCTAAGTTTATCAGTACAATTTATCAATACAAGTAGAGGTAGAGGCTGTTCTTTTGGGCTACGGTTTATGGCTTTTGGTCTTAGTGCTCATGGGAACGAACCAAAAGTCGATAAGTCGATAAACTACTTTTAAAAGACTATCCCGATAAGTCGCTTCGAAATAGCAACGAAAAATCATCCTATTTATTTGTTTGAGATAAATCATAAGTCATAATTTGAAAATAACAGACATAAGGGTCAACATCAAAGGGGGTTTATTTGGAGGGCGAGATCCATGGAGATGTAGCCATTTTAACTAGATTACAATAGGCACAGGTGCCTAATCTTTCTCTATCAGTTTGGTTGGTTAGACCCTACGTCTAGGGGTGGAAAACGGTAACGGATAATTCGTTTTATCCGATATTCGTATTCGAGAAAACACGAATATGGTAAGCAAAAATTCGTATTCGAAAATATTCGTATTCGTATTCGATAATATTCGTATTCGTATTTGAAAGTATTCGTATTCGCATTCGTATTCGAGAATATTCATATCCGTATCCGTATTCGAGACTATTCGATTCGTATTCGATCCATTTTTTAGAACTCATGAAAAATTCGTACAAATTTTGTGATTCAAAATTTGAATTTAAGTGGTTTAAAACCGGTAACCGGTCAAAAATCGGTGAAAATCAGTAAAATCGCTAGGAATCCATTTTATCCGATATTTGTATCCGAGAAAATCCATATTCGAAAATATCCGTATTCGTATTCGAGAATATTCGTATTCGTATTTGAGAATATTCGAATTTGTATTCGTATTCGTTTTAAAAATATAGATTCGTATTCGTATTTGATACTATTCGACCGTATCCGATCCGTTTCCACCCCTACCTACGTCTAGTCAGTCTAATCGATCCGAATAACTAACCTAGGGCCGCTTATTTCGACTTAAACTTCTGGCTTCTAACTTATTTTTCACTATTTCTAAATTTCGTCTTTTCTGGTTTTTTTAGTTTTTGAGCTTTTTGTCGGTTTTTTTTCATATTTGTTTGTGTTGTCCGTGATGGGCTAACATATTTTTTCATTTTTAAATTTTTCTAAATTTAGTTATGTCAAATAAGTCACCATCAGATACAGTGATAATTTTAGCCATAAGTCAGTTTATTTCAGTCCAATCAAGCGACACATATATGGATTTGGTGGCACAACTATTCGTCTTGAGGACGTCCCAAAATACACTTTCATATTATTCTCATGTCTGGGCTATTGCTGTTCTTGGTCGTACCAACCTAACCGAACCGGCTCAAATTCTGTCCTAAAAGCTGAATCCATGTTCCATAACGGCGAAGCACCTTGCTGTGATATATTTGTGCGGTGTTGTTGTCACCGTAGTAAGTTGGATCGAGTTTTATGTAGCAGCCAATTGCTTTCAAAAATTCAAGGAGAAGAAGGGGAAAAAAAAGAAGAAAGAAGAAAGAAGGAAAAGGAAAGTCTCACTGTAGTCTGAGTTTACCACTGCACGAGCATATAGATCGGACGGTCTGAAACACGTGCGATCTCGTCCGCACGGTCACGCACGCAGCTCGTGGCAGCATCGAATGCCTCGTGTCAACTGTGCATTCATAGATAGACATACACAGGTGCGGCGTGTCATGCATGGTCCATAGCCGTACTTGTACGGCTGCATTTTACATTACATATAAAGCTTGGTTCTTTCGAGCTCATCTGCCCATAATTTATCTTTTATATAGAAACTATTTTTTATAGTAATTAACTTTTAAATAAGTATTTTTTAAGATAAATTTATAAATTAATTGTAGTACATGCTACAGTAATTTTATTTATATCGATCAAAATCATATATAAATATTTCTTTTTTCATGCTCTCTCACGGACAACGAGAATTCAAAAATATAAAAGCAAGAGTTACAAGTCACAACCTAAAATCCCACCCGTACCCCAACCCTCCGTCGCCATCATTTGTGCCCAGATTATTCAGAGATCTCTTTTTCACAGCGATGCATCACATGAACGAAGGAAAGAAAGAAAGGTCCACCATGGCTTGCCTTCTCTGAAACAGGTAGTGTCCTAATCATGCACATCGCACACACATGCATGAGCATGATGCAGCAGATGCTTAAAATCATCAGAAAAATGGAGGCATCCAAATCAGGTCCTTTTCCCCTCCAACCACAGCCCCCAGCTGCAGCAAAGCCAGCAAGAGATTCTTCCTGTTTTCTCACTCCCAGCCCCACAAGCACAGGCACAGACACCCCTTGGCACCTTGCCCTGCAACCAAGCAAACACAACAGCTCACCTGCCATTCTCACATCTTACCTTACCTGCCCATCCATGTCCTTCCTCATGCATTTGTCTGCCTGATCAGAGCATGCCATGCCAACATGCCGTCGTCTTCACCATCGCTCCTGGACCTCATCAGCCTCCCTCCTCCTCCTGATGCTTCGTCACCATCAGCTGAAGGCAGTGCCATGGTGCAGGTGGTGCCAAGGGACGTCTCCGATGAGCTCCTAGGCAAGTTCCAGGACACCAGCGAGTTCGGCTTCGACTACGACAGGAGCGGCCTCTGGTCGCCGCTGGTGGTGCTGCCGTCGGAGGCCCTCGGGCGCGCCGCGCGAGGCCAAGGCCGCCGGGGCCGGAGCTGGAGGAGGAAGGTTGGTATTGCAAGCTCTGAAGAACATGGCAGAGGGCGCAGGGAATTGTTGCTCCTGCTCCTCCTTAACAGTTCTTGTTTTCTGGTGCAGGTGTTTTGCTGCTGGTGACATGCAGCATGGGTGTACTGATCAGTACGCAATGGGCTCATGGATTCTTCTGCATTTTAGGGGAGTCTGTCAATTTGTCAATGTAATTATGGTAATATTAATCGGACTTTACTTTGCTTTTTTTATTTTGTTAATGAAATGTAAAGATACTCATGACATGTAAGTAGTGGTGAGCTCACTGATTTGTAGTTTGGTCAAAATCCAAATATTTGAATGTACTGTTGTAACTATTTCCTTTTGAATTTTGACTGATATGAATGTACTCTCTTTTCATGTTCCTAATTCTTTTTTTTTTCTCCCTTTGAGGGCATTCATCTTCCTATTCTCAGTTGCAAGTTGTACAATAAAAGAGCATGCATACTGCTATCATCCGAAAGAAAGTCACAAAAGAAAAATGGGAATTGCAAACATCTCTTTTCTACGCTCTGATGATTTATTTGACTTTACAAAATGGTCTACCTAGACACATTACCTACAGTACAGAATCCAGTGAAAAAAACAACAAAATACACAGATATCCGCTCTATAAGGATTCCATAGCCTAGATCTACATCCAGATGTCATCTGCAGTTCTATGCGATTTCATTTCATATATATACAGAAGATAAAACATAATGCAAACTGCAGAGGATATAGTTGCCGGTGGTTCATCCAACATTACACTATTGAAAGCACGAGCTTCCTTCGTGTTTTACAGAACATCTCCCCTTTGGTATTTAAATTACCATGACTGCAAGGAATGCACCAGGAAGATTATGGCACTGATCATCAAACACTACAGTTACTGGCACCGTATAAGTTGCAAACTGCGGCTTTCAGTTCAGATTTAAAAATGCGCTACTAGTTTCTTCGGAAAATTTATTGATCTGAACTTGGCTTGTGATACTCAGCATTACAATGTCATATATCTTCCTAGTGGTTAGACTTAGAGTGGAGAATTACCATGTCAGGATTTGTCAAAGCAGAGGGCATTCCGCATCCGACATATTCTTCAGACTTGAGCAGGTGTTCCTTCAAGTGTCTCTTTACCCATGATGCCTTCTTTGAGCTCTTTGAAATACACTTCGTAGTCCTTCTCAGGAGGAGGATTTGAAGGATCAATCACGTACGGTTCACTGAATGGAACAGTGTTCTTGACCTGATCATGAAGAACTACATCAGTTAGCTTTCTTCCTGAGATAAATGGAATAAAGTTCCATATTGTTCTTCTTATTCCCTTCTAAAGTTTTACTGTCCTAAGTAATGTCTTGCAAATGAGTTACAGCGTTTTAACCTCAAAAGTCTTCCCCACTGCATTTGGGCTTGACAGAGCTGCAACACAAATGCAGGCAATTTCTTCCCTTGATATATTTCCCTGAAATATTGCATGAATTTTATCAAAATGGTACCTCTTTGGTTAGGGGGAGGAAAAGAGTGACATGGCTGCTCATGATGGAAATGAGCCAATGCTGCCTCTACGTACTGTGATATTATCCCCCTGGTCAAATATGAGGTCAACTCCAGCTGGTTCCTCAGTTAGTGCACACGGCTGCACAATAGTGTAGGGAATGCCACTTTCCCGAATTAAACCCTCTCCCTGAAAGGTCATTTCAAATGTTATAGAAGAAGGATTTCAATGGAACCAGCATGACAGACTTCAAACATTAAGCATTTACATGCATGCATGGTTTGTTTGCAGGTGTAACACATGATATGCAGCCACAAGAGCAATAGTGCTATTTAGGTAAGAGAAAACACTTCTAAGAAATAAGAATTAAGACAAGATGTATGCCTTCAACTTATAAGTTAGAATGGAGCCCAGCTCTTTATTCAAGCGGACAGCAGGAGGTTGTTTGCTTAAATCTAACCCTGGTCTTTCAAGTCTTGTGACTCCTGCATAACTCACGTGGACAAACCTGGAAATAGAAGACAAACGAGCTCCATTAGTCTTGGTGAGTTCCAAAGAATTTAAAAACTAAAGTGGTTATTAATTCTGTTGTCCTGATGTCATTTACTAAAAACTAGTAGATAAACAAACCTTGGAGTGATTGTCTCATTTATGTATGTTCTAATACTTGAAAAGGGAAGCTCAAATGGGCCTTCTGTAAATGTTGGGTTGAGCTTTCCGTCATACTCAAACTTGTTAAACATGAGCTACAGAATTATCACAGCCAGATGAGTGTTTGGTAATTCCTCAAAAGTTGATGCAACACACAAACAAAAAGATACCTGTAGTGAAGTGATGTTGCTTACATCAAAGGGTGGAGCATCAGGCATAGTCCGGGCATGGAATATAGGTTTCAGTGAAGAGAAAGGTATTCTAAGCTGATCCAGGAATAATAATCACAGCTGTAAGTCACTGAGGAAAAAAGAGATATATTCACACCATAATACAACATACACTTTGCCATTCTCCCTTAGTGGTGTCAAAGCTTGCAATATAGCCAACAGTATCCCATTCGAACCTAGTGCGCACAGTAAGTTTGTACCGCCTCCCATCACCCTTAACTCGTAATTCAATGCCATCATATGCTGACAGGTCTTCGGGCACGGTAAAATTCTGCAATCAGGGTAAAGTCTTACCTTGTTAACAATCAAATTGCACTACAACTAGGATTCAGAAAGAGAATATGCAATACGCTCAACACACACACACAACTTTCATTCATTTAATCATTTACATGGAACAATGTGGAGATCAAGGTTGGAAATATCGGTACCGGGGCAAATCCTGCTGGGGGACCGGTAACGGTAACCGGTCGGTTACCAGAAAACCCAGAGAAAAATCGGACAAAATTCGTCAAACGAAATTCGAATTATGTTCGGTTTGATGGCTGGTGTAGGGCCCCAGATTTTACTATCTGGAATCCTCTGTGATTTAATGCACTATTCCCTGGATCAGTAGATAGTGCTCACGATTCTGTAAAATGAATATCAAATACATACCATGCGGAAGCATAAATAAAATAGTAAACTTACTCATGGGCCGATTAGGCGAAATCGATAATTGCGCGCGGAAGAACGAAGCACACAGTGGGACCTTGAGGACATGCCCACAGGCAGCCAACTGGAGGTTCGCGACCTAGCCCTCGACATCCTCATCTTCTTTATCATCATGACCAATAGTGTTCCGAGGCGCGATGATCGATTCTTGAGTCTCGGATTTGTTGTGAGAGCGAGTGTGAGCACACTAACCACCGTGTTCATGAGCCAATACACAGAATGCAAATATATAGTATGCATGGCTTATCAAAGGAAAGGCTCGGGTTATTTTAATTGCCAGAACTCGCTTTTGGTAGCATTGTTATTATTAAACCATAGTGTTATTACTGCTACCTAAAACTTCTCACGGCGATTGCCAAATTGACTCACTCCCACAAATGCCATAATTGACTTAATTCCCCAAAAACACAATTTTCTTACCAAATATCGTCTAAGACTCCAAACAATGAGTGGCATCATTTAGCTAATCCACCGATCAAACCCTTTATATATATACATTCATTTTGAATCCACCAATGTCTTCACGTATTCTGAATTCATACTAGTCCAATCTTGTAATCAATATTCACCAACTCCCTGCTTCTGAATTCCAATGATTCCTTAATAGGATTACTTTTTAATCCACCGACATCATTCATATCAGAACTTTCTAACAAATCAATCCTTTCTGCTAATGAACCAAAACCATAAATTGCTCGTTCCATAATCACCCTTATTTTCATTATTTATCTCTAACTAATTCATCAATACCTCTGCACCAAGAATATCATTAATCTAGTTTATGCTTCAATTATCATATCTCCAAATTTCCTCAAATTCAAATCATCTATATAGATCAATTCTGTTAATCCCATTAAATCCAACAATTGCCTTTACACTCTTCTAATTCTCCAAAATCATTGATCCAGTTATACTCCTAATTATTATTATTCCTCCGATGTACCCAGAAATTCAATTCATCCTTCCAGTATTCTAATCAAATCCTATCAATCACATTATTACTAACATCTCTCAAGAATTTATATTAGTGTCGTAATCCAACAATTTCTTTTGCACTCTCTAATCTTCCAAAAATCATTTAAATCATCTTTCTAACCCATCCATTCATATAGACTCCACCGATTTATTTCTCCTAAACCCCTTTCTAATATTCTCTTTTTATAATCGACATGAATCCACCAATCATCGTTATGTATTTACCACAACAGTCATCCTCTTTTCCTACGACTCTATTTATTCTTCCTGTCATTTTACTTTGTAAAAGAAGAAGCTTTATCATCGTTTAGCTTTTGAAATATAATACATATAAACCTCCTGAGACTTAGCAGTTTAAACAAAACATAATGTATATAAGAATGCAATAACAGTAGCGATTCAGATTCCATCCACCGTTACATGGCATCTGCACCATATGCTTAATCCTTCAACATTATAGCCGCTTAACTTATCACCGGACGACACCGAGACAACACAAATCGTGGCCTTGCATCGCCTTCACTTTTCCATTCCCACCCACAAATCATTTTGAAACAGAGCTATATCTGGTTAAGTTTCCCATGTCCACCCATGACCGTGGGCACGGCTATTCGAATAGTTTTGACTCTGCAGAGTTTGTACACTTTCACCACAAGAGACAATCAACTCTTTGCCCCACACGATTCCTTAGTCATGTGGTTGAGCAGATCATCACAGTGACTGTTCAAAGTATCTAGTTCCTTTTGTCATCTCACCCTATGGGCTTATCCCACGTGCGGTGGGTCCCATACGTTGCGCGGATGTTTTCCACGTTACTAACGCAGTGGGCTCCACTTCCCGCAACGCTTAGAACAGTGGAAAACTTCACCTCCCTTGGTGTCCCTTTAGGCCTCCCTTGCCCTTGCTTATCCACTTCAATCCACTACCAGCGAGATGAGTCTAGGAGTTTCGATACAACTACTTAGCCAAGTTGTACTTTACAGACTCGTGGTTGCACTGTTTTATGTGGGAGATCATGACAAGATTCAGTCCTTAGTGGTATCTGGGCGATTCTACCACAACCCACTTTGTGCCTCCACTGCACCATTCACTCACACACCATCGAACCATTCGCCCAGATATTCAAGCAAGTAGAGTTTTGGGAGCATAAAATAATCTTATTGAACATATACCAGTCATTACCACCATGACTGCCCAACCAAATCTTCTCATGATTGAAAGTGATGCTTGGGCGTTTTTACGCCCATGAATATCTATGCAACACTACGCATGGCGTATAAATTACGGACTTATTTTCAAAAGGTTACTATCATAATTTCGCTAGGGCGACAAGGTTCATATATTCAAATATTCAACAAATGGGTAATATTAATCAAGGCAAACAATGGGCGTATAGCTAGAAGCTTGAATTAAGCATGTATTTGTACATAAAATAACAGCATGCAATTTGATAATTTAAACAAAAGTAATTTGCAGAAAATGTAGGTTCAACATGATCAAAGTATTGACTCGCCTGGCGCGGGTTTTACCGCGGTCTTGAGCTCACACAATGCTTTCTCGGGAGCTTCTGGTCTTGATCTTCGCTTTGCTCTTGATTACACTTGATCTCTCGATTCTTCAGGACTCCACTTCCTAATTACGTGCTAAACGACTGAACACGAATAAAAGCAAATAACTCAAAAGATCCAAATAAATCCGAATAAACTCAATTTAGTTTTATTCTGAGTTAATGGGTGATTGGAGGCAAAATCGGTGGTAGAATATGATGATTTGCTCTTTTTATTAGTAATCTCTTTTATTATTTTACATTTATTTAGGAAGTTCCATGAGTTAGGTTAGACTTACGATTTGGTGTACGAGGTTGGGAAGCATTATTTTGGTGAGCGTTATATTCAAGACATATGTTATATTTAAGCAATGTATGCAATTATGTTCTATGTTATTATTTATTAAATCTACTGTTAAGATTTAATTAATGGCACCCTTATTATTACTATTTTTTTGTCAAACATAGTGTCAAATTTTATTTTCCTTAACTTTAACTTGAATGCCTTTATAAATTTTAGAACCATCTTGTACTAATGTCTTTACTTGATATTTGGATGAGGATAAATAATGAAGGTATATTAATTATGCACATATGGTAACTAATCAAATATTAAATCTTCCAAAGGATGTGTAATATTAAGCAAGTTAAATAGTGGACATAGATATAAGGGTTATGATTTAAACTATGCAATGATTAATTCTATAATGTTTACTAATAAGCAATGGCTTATGATATATTCTTTAAACCATCCTTATTTGCTAAATTATCATTCCATGGAAGCATAATCCTTAAACAAGATTTTGACTCAATTTATTAACATGCCTTTAACTAATAGTTTAAGCTTTAAAACAACTACTCAAAACACATTAGTTGCTAACACATGTTGTTTGATCTATGATTAATCATTTATTAGGCTCATCTTTATCCTGATAAATTTTAGTATTATTTGTGGATTTATCCCATATTTTTCTTGATTTTTCCTTCACTGCAGCCGGCTAGCAAATCCTCAAAATAAAATTTTTTTTACTATTCTACTAATGGCGGCAGCTGGGGGATTCGAACCCATGTCTCATGACCGACTGCTCGCGCTGCTAGCCGGTGGATCTCGGGCGTTACCTGATGAGAAAGGGGTGGTATTGCAGATGAACCGTGCGGCAGAAGCCCCAAAACAGAGGCGGTAGGAGGCGGGTACGGACGGCGGTGTGGCCGGCGATGGGTTGCTTGGGGGGCCGTGAGATGCAAAACAGAATGCCGAGATGATGGGGAGGCCGATGGTGGTGGCGGCGGGAACGGGGAAGATCCGAGGCGGACCGGCGGCGAGCCGCGGCGGCGACATGGAGAGGACTCCGGTGCCGGCGGATTACAGTCGACGTGGCGCTCGGTAGGCGGGATCGGCCGTCGTGCTCCTAGGGTGCTCTAGGGAGGAGGAATCGAACCGGTGGGCTCTCAATCGATGGCATGCTCGCCGGTCGGCAGTGGGGAAGAAGGGGGGGCTCGCCGGCGATTGGGGTGTGCGGGGCTTGATTGTTCGGGATGGAAGGCGAGAGGAGGCGTGGCGGAGCGGACCGAGGCGTCGGGTTTTATAGGCGGCGGAAGGGGCCGACACCGAGTGGGCGGGCGGCAGCACGCGCGGGACCGGGCGGAGGCGAGGAACCGACGTTCTTGCCCGGCGCTGGCTCGGCAGACGCGAGCTGCTGCTGCCGAGCGGCGCGTCAGGAAGGCAGGGGCACGGGGCTCGGCGCGAGAAGGGAGGTGCGGAGGAAGCTCCACCGCAGGAGGAAGGAAGAAGCGAGAAGAGAAAGAGAGTGCAGCGGGGGGAGAAAGAAAGAAAAGAAAGGCGGGAGGGCCATCGGCGAGAGGAAGAAAAGCGGGGAGGGGCGGGGTCCGCACGCAGAGGGAGAAAAGGAGAAAGAGAGTGAGGAAGGAAGAGAGAGAAAGGGCTGGCCCACTGGACAGTGAAAGGGAGGAAGATGGGGGCTCGGCTGCCAGTGAGAAAATCGGGAAGGAGAGAGAAAATGAAAGGAAAACAACATGGAATTTGGGTTTTTTTTAAAATTTTGACTTTACACTTCTATATTTAAGATTATGGATCCTAATTTCTGAAATTTTAATTTAAGTCTTTATTCTATTACCAAAATATAATATATATATATATATATATTATATATATTTGATGTTCTTATTTTCATACCTTTATTCCCTTATAACCACACTCATCACAATATGTGTTTAGTATACTGCGTATTTTGTCTCATGTATATATATATATAACCTCACATACTGTTATTTTACTGGCTTACTTAATTTTGCATTTATGCATTCACATACTTATTTCCTATATTGCTAAACATTTCCTTTTATGGTTCATCTTTTCGGATTCGAATTCAAAATCATGGGTTTCTTTTACTTCCATATTTTCGTTGTTTTATTTTTCATAGATTTCCAACTATTGGAACATCAACAAAAAAAATTCAAAGAAACACCATCAAAATCCCGATTCCAATAAAATATATTGCAAAACATTTCAAAAGCTTCGTATTTTTAAATTTAAAATTTTCAGGATGTTACAGCTGGTAACCGGCCGATAACCGTCCAAAAACCGGAAAACCGGTAGAAAACCGGTTTTGGGTAATTAGAAATTAGAATAATGCAAATATTAATTAGAAAGTGTACCCAATTATTATAAACTAGTTGGTAACATGCGGGTTGCACCCACTGGTAAACAACTCTTGCATTGGCTTGATTTCCACTAGTTGGTAATAGGTTGGCATCTTGACATCCATAAATCGGAATAGACTTTGAGCTATCATGGGATTCGTAGGAAAAAGAGTCTTGTAGCCGAGAATGATCTCAAACTAGCATGCACTACCTAGTCTAGATGTCCTACAAAATGTGGGGACATCCTACAACAATAATTCATATATTTTTAGTTCATACAATAGTTAATCTACCATAAACAATGCCTAAACCAACCTATAAAGTGCATTATGCAGTTACAAATTCAAATTTACATTTGAGAAATTCCGGCCGGTATTTTCGCTACTGGTACCCATCGGTTTTTCTACAGCCTGTTTTTTGAACCCTGGTGGAGATAATAATTGATTGCTTAAAACAACATAACACACAAATAACAATGAAATATAGCAGAAAATTTATTTTATTTTACTTTCTGAGAAAATATATTGCAGTTATTACCTTTGTTCTTATACTAGTGAAGCCACCATTATTTGAAGTAGAGATAGTACCTAGAAGAAGGCAGTGTACATGTCTGCTTAAACTAGAGGCTTTTCAAAGAAAGAGCAACATCTCATATGCAGGAATTATGAAGGATAAACAAATACCTTTGAACAATCCAGTTGGTCCACCAGTTTCACTTCCTGTTGGTTGGATTTGGAATGCACTTTCACTAACACCTCCCATTACGATATCATCAAGTGCTCCCCAAACAAGCTTTCCAGATAAGTTGCCCACATCAAAATGACTAACATGTTGTGCTAAGCAAAATAAACTCGTATAGGAAAACAAAGAAACATACACATGTAGGAAAGGTAAGAATTTGTGATGTTAAAAAAGTAAAGAAAACAAGTTATATATGATTTAGTTGCAAACAACTCACTGGTATGATATTTTTTTAGAAACGTCACTGGTATGATCAGCACAATTACCAAAAAGTGGATTTATTGCAGCTTTTACATAAAAAGGTTCGACTAATATAATGCCATGCAAGAATAACCAAGTGATCAATTTCACCACATGACTCACGTATGGGACAATGTGGCCCTGGCCGGCTGGCCCGAATGTTAGTGATACACACAGCGGTATTTATTTACTAACACTTTGACTTTTTTTTGGTGCTATGGGGGTCCCCTATGAATATAATAGTGCCAGGCTACATATGAATATGAGTTGAATGGAGATTACAAGTTTCTCAAGTAACAAAAGATATACCTTTGAACCCAAATAGCAGTTTCCCTTCACTCAGACCAACACTGTTCTTTAAAGCATTAATATAGTTTTGCATTCCGATGTACTCTACCATTTCAGTTGAAGGTCACTTGATCTGATTGGTAAAACAAATATATTGTGAACCAGATTTTGAAAGAGGGAAAGAGAACAAACTAATGCAAGTTTTTCAGGTTATATACTGTGGAATGAGGATGAATAAATCATAGTGTAACTTATCATCCATGAGAAGATGTATTGATGCTGCTACCTCAGGTTCAAAAAACTTGATGCCCTGCATGAATATGAGATAAAAGTGTCACACTGTGTATATGTGATACACCAACAATTAAAATATGATGTCGTAGGCAGATGGTAGAACACAAAATTTTCACAACATATGTTAGGCATATGACGTACTTGTTTAAATTTCTGCCTGTCTGGTGTATCACCTTCCTTTGGTCCAACTATGACAGAAACTGCATTGACTACTTGATCCCTTTGAAGTAACTAGCATCGAGTGTATTTTCTTTTGTAACATCTCCTATGATCTGAAACAAAAACAGAAGTATAAATATTCAATAAAGGATTACATGATTATTTGCAGGTGAGTATTGGTCATATTACTAATAGCAACACAAACCATAAGCAAACTACTAGCAAAGAGATCAGAAGATTTGTTATACTAGATTAGTGCATCACTGCATATTCATATTCACTCTCAAATAAAATGCCAGGAAAAAATGCATTGCAGTTTCCATTATCATATAAGACTATAAAATTCCATAGTTTCATTTTCTACTAACAAGTTTGCGAAAATGTAACAATGAGTTTTATGTCAGACATTGATATTGCTAAACAGTATCATGTAATGACATAAAGCACGGGTATTCCTCAGTAGCCGTGGTAGTTCTAGTTTTAGCTTGGTTGCATTGACATATGCATAGTTGATTGAAACAAATCCCAAGACACAGCATGAACCAAAATTTTACTAAAATAAGTGGCCTAACAAGTCTACATCGGGCCCCAACATGCTCCTCACCTTCTCTTCATTTATAACCTGAATTCAAATATGGAATCAATATTATGAGGTCCAAATCTCTGAGAAAAGAGGGAAAATATAACTGTTTATGTAACAAATGAAATACGCCAAAGCCATAACGTATATGGTTGGAAAGTAATATACCAATACTCGAACAGGCAGGCCCTTCTTCCGTAGGATATCAACCACTCTTCGGCCAACACCACCAGTAGCTCCAGTGACTAGTACCACATCAGAAGTTTCCATTTTCTTCGGTGCTTCACTGGGAGCAGAGCCTGTGATACTGCTAATAATGGACTCTACAATCTAAAATCAAACTAAAAGCATGAGCACAAGCCCCAAGTTGAAGATAGCATAACAAGAAGAGAGAAAAATCCTAAGTTAGCAAGACAACCTTGAGGGGATTTGGAGGCCCGTTGAAGAAATACAGTGTTCTGACAAATCTGCCGATATCCCATGAAGATTGCTGGCCTGCAAAAGCTATTATCTCTCTCCGTGACAAATGCGACAAGCACGGCTTGCAGGGCTGTATATGATCCAAGGAAATTGTCTCTTTTGTAGCTACTGATCAAACAACGTATAAGGGGACTAGCTAGAGAGCCAACGATAGAAGAGAGAGTACTCGTATATGGAATAAATGGATCTCGCCCTCATACCCCTCTTAGGGACTTATATACATGAGTGGGATTAGATAGAAAATCATTATCTTACCCCTTTAATAATTACAAAAGGTAGAGATACATTGGTACGTTCTTTTATATACATGTCCCTATACTATTGATCATATTACATATTAGGCCAGTTGCAAACACCTTGTGATTCGTTCTTGCGGAGCAGCTAGCAGTGAAAACCCCCTAATGAAGTAATAATGATAAAATGAAAATCACTAACACGCCGTAATGATTTCAGTACGTATCGATTCAACGTAGCAATGTTGATTCAGTGTAGCTAAACATTCTTGTATCAGAAAGTCCGAGGTGGATTTCAGAAAGTATTGATTCAACATAGCAATGCTGATTCAGTGTAGCTAACCATCCTCGTATCAGAAAGCCAGAGCTGGGGAAAAAATGGGGCAAAAAAAGGTCCCACCGAGATTTGAACTCGGGTTACTGGATTCAGAGTCCAATGTCCTAACCGCTAGACCATGGGACCTGTTGTGCCACTGTGAACCTTAACCTACAATAAGATGGCCCCATTTTGTAACTCGCCATTAATGATCTCGCTTCTTTGCGTCAGTTTCTATCATCAAAGGGCATAGAGCACAAACATACCAAAGATTTCCGCACAAACTTGACGCAATAACTCTTGTGCGGGGAGAGGCGTCCCTTAATTCGGCTACTGGACTAGAATGGGTCTGCAGAGAAGGGAAATTTTCTGTAGGTTTCTGCAAAGATTGTGCAGGTGAGGAGATGGTTCGAGGAGGGAAAGAATCAAAGAGCTCAACTCACCCGTGGGTTGGCGAGAACCGGAGGAGAGGCGGCGCAGCAGGAGGAGGGGCAGCTCCTCATCTTCCCTTCCCGGACGGCGCGACGAGTCCAGCTGGAGGAGGACGGGTCACCACGCCAAGGCTTGGGCTTGCGGCTGATTCTTATCAGTTACCAGCTGTACGACGACGGCAATGCTACCGAAGAGTGGAGTACCCACGGCCACACGAATTCACGTAGTGTCTCTTAGATTAGAATTGATACTCTAAATTAAAAGAGAATTAGAAAGAACTATATAAACAATATGGTGATTATTGAGAAAAACCAAGCAACCAAACTTACTTATGCAAAAATATTCACAAGTATTAGAGGCTAGATAATCTTTAGTAATAGATTCTTGTATTAGGTAAGAATCTGATGTTCCTAAAACATTCGAAAGGATTGTGAGTGAGCGATAATCTCTTGTACTCCTCTTTTGAGACTATGCTTAAGGAATCTACGATGGACTTTGCCAAATCTTTTCTCTCGTGTTGTGGTTGTTTCAATGTTGTTATTTAGATTCTTGACGAGATCTATCTGCATTGTTTTCGATACCATATATACTCGTACCATATTTTCAAACTATGATTCGATTTAGGGACTATTGCGCATCATGCTTTAACACCTGGTTTTTTAAGTGTTTGTCGAATTTTTGCGATCAACACGTGGCGAAGTGCTATAAGGTGATGGTGCGGCGTTAGGCTACCATTTTAAGTGTACTATTTTTGCTAATGTGGCATGAAAAACGGTCATTTGTGCCCATGACTCCTTTCCTGACTGGCCGCAAGTCGCCGGAGGATTGCGTCGCTGTATGTTGTCTTCTTCCTCGATAGTTTGCTTATGAATAAGATTCACCTTGAAGGCAGCCGCCAATATGGCTGCAAATTGCAATGTGATATTAATGGTAGCCCACTCTTTTCGACGAAGTATATTCAATTTACGATAGCTATTACGGTGCAATTGAGGCATCCATTTAGTCTCTTTTTTTTTCCTGGCTCAGCTGACAACAAACTACACCATGAAAAGCAGTATTTTTCTCAACGACACCTAGGAGGAGATTTTTGCAGGCTAGGATTCCCTAAAGTTGACAACCAATATATAATGCAGATTAAAGTGGGGGAAAAAAACTAAACCGAATTTATCTCTGATTGTCTTGCTATTCTTTTGGGAAATTCTGAATGCATGCAACTTTATATTTCATTCACAAAATAAATAAGTCAATAAACAAATTTACAAAAGCACTGCACACAATAGTTGCAGATAAATTGCAACAAGTCCTCTTTTGCCCGCCTTCCCTAAGGCCATCCACGGGAATGGGCCGGCAATTGTGAGCTGCCAAATAAGACCTAAAAGATTTCATCTTGTTGACGCTCGCACTGGGGACAGCTGGGATGAAGCGTAAAAAATGTCGTCTCTGCTAGTTGCGTCGTAGCCTTCAGTGCTTTCTGTGTCCATTGCACCTTCCAAAACCTTAACAACCTGCGACATGACCGGTCGTTTACTGCACTCACGCTGCAAGCACCAGACTGCAATCTTGATTACTTCCATAATTTCTGCTCCGTGTAATTGGATATCTTCATTCTGATTATCCACTATATCCAGTACTTGCCCAACCTTGATTTTCTCTTGCAGTAGGCTGATTAGAGTAGTGCTCCCTTCAGGCTGATTACTGTCCATATTTTTCCTTCCGCTCGTGATTTCTAGCACAACAACACCGAAGCTGTAGATATCGGCCTTTTCAGTAATCGTTGACGACAACCACTCTGGTGCTAGGTAGCCTCTTGTCCCTCTGATTTTGGTCATCACATGGCTTTGATCCCTATCAATCAGCTTTGCCAAACCAAAATCAGAGATCTTTGCATTAAATTTGTCGTCAAGGAGAATATTTCCAGGCTTGATGTCGAGGTGAGCAATCTTCTGCCGGCATTCTTCGTGAAGATAGGCCAAGCCCTTTGCAATGTCAAGGATTATCTTGTATCGAGTTGCCCAACTGAGTGAACCACTTTGGTTCTTTCTGAAGATCCACTTATCCAGAGACCCATTGCTCATATGCTCATAAACAAGGAGCCTGTGAAATTTGTCAGAGCAGTACCCTATCAATCTAACAAGATTGATATGATGAATGCTGCCGATGGTGATGACTTCGGCCATGAATTCTTCCTTTCCATGGCCAATGTCACGCAAGCATTTCACTGCAATTTTGACATTTCCAAGTTTTCCCTCATACACTGGCCCAAATCCTCCTTGTCCAAGCTTTTTGCTGAAGTTATTTGTTGCTTCTTTCAGCTGTTTGTAGGAAAAGCGTGTTGGCATCCCAGCAACTCCTTCAAATGGATCATCCTCTTGCATCCTCTTTGCTACTGTTTTTTTTATGATGAAAACGAGCAGGCAGATGAACACAACTAAAACAGGAACTCCAACATGATAAGCAGTTGCATTCAAATTTTTACTTGGTGGCGGTGGAGGCAACATCTGCACCTTGATATATGCAGATAGATTGTATCCAACAGCTTCAGGTTGGTAATTCATGAGCGAGAAAATCTTTGGCATCAGATAGCAAGAACCATTAGAAAGACTATGATACCGGAAAAAGGCTGCTTTGCATGAACATGACTTAATGCACGCCTCCTTGCAACTCTCTTCATCAGTAGTCCAATTGTATGCAAAATTGAAGTATGTGACATTTGGGAGGGGCAGAAGCTGTTGATACTGGATCAAGTCACAAGACAGAGGAATTGCTAGTGCACAGCCCAGGTTAGGATGTCGGTCGTCCAGCTGACGAAAAAGCCCGTCCCCGGAATTTCCACTTGGGCAACTGCACTGTCCTTGAGAACAAATTCCATACTCTCCACAGACCGTAGGATATGCACACTCATTAGGATATACATTCAGAACGTCAGTGAACGGCTTCCATGAGATACCATCCCATCCATAAATCCGCAGGTGCCCATCATCCTCGAGGCTCATGAACTGTGCTGAAGCTGGCCACGGCAGCCATATATCGAATAACTTGATGTCTGTGTTGTTGAAGCTGACAAATGCTGAGAGGCTACCTTGTAAGAAGGAAATGTAAGACGTGCAATTCTTCGCTTCGTCAGAGGAAATGTTCACCTTTGACTGAACCATTGCATCAGTAAAATTAAACCTTTTCTGATAGTAGAACTGTGGAGGATCTGCATTGACGAAAGCATACAGGCCATTGTCAAGCACAGTGAGGTAGAACTGACCTTGAGTCCAGTTTGAGGAAACTGAAGTAAGCCTCTTCCCTTGCCTCAGTGACTGTCCAATAAGGAGTGTGTCAGTTGGGTGCTCAAACGATTCCCACACCGTCTTCCCCATAACATCGAAGAGAATCAAGTTCCCAGTCCCAGCAAGATTCATACCAACAACGGTACTGCCCGATGTGTTCGTGGACCAGACAATTGAACCATCAAAGTCTCGGAGCATGAGATTGCCATCCTTGGTAAATTGGATTGATGCATTCTCCTGTACCGGATGATCCCTGTTGGCTGTCCACACGACCCTCGGTGCGGCCGAGGCATCGTTGGTATCACCAATGGATATAAAGAAGACTGCGAAGAGGAAAGCGTCGCAGGGAGCGGTGCAGACGAAGCCGCAGGCAAACGATGGACCGTACCCGGCAGGGTTCTGCCTGACGAGAATGGCTCTGATCGCGGAACCATCCGTGTAGGTTGCATTGAAGGGGATGGTGGCATTGCTGTTGGTCCAAAGCGAAGGAAGATTGGCAATGGGGCTGGGGTAATCGAAGTACCAAGCTTGGGAGAAGGGAGCGGATAGCGCGACGAAGAGGAGCAGGCTTTCAACCCAAGCCCAAGGCATGGCTGCTCTGTGAGTTCTTGGATGATGGGACATGGAGGTCTCTGCAGATTGTGCGATCTTTTTGGTTTGGACAATGGTGGTAGCTTGTTTTAGGAGGGAACATTGCTCAACGATAGGCGCCCGTGTGCCATGTTAGAGAATTGGACAAATGGATGAGTGGAGACTTAGTGGTGTTCAAGTCCTGCTTTTCTAATATAATTTGCACCGCAAACGTATTTCTGATGGCTAGACTTATCAGTAGAGCTTTAGTTAAGACAGTTTAGACTTATCCCGAATATTGGAGGTTAGTCATGTAGAGCACTAGTTCTGAAGGAACCAAGAAAGTCATGTAGAGCACTCATGCGATTTCAACTTGGTCACCGACATAAGCAATTTGATTAATTCTGGGCGCATGCTTGTTCATCCTATTGAGTGTTGGCATACTTTATTTATCAGGACCTGTCTATTTTAACAAGGAATTGGGTCACGGACAACCTACTGCAAGCAAATGTTATTTAGCTAATGGCTTATGGCTTCCTCGAATAAATAAATAGAATGGTTTTTCATTATCATTTCAAAGTTATTTATCAGGACAATTTTTTCAAAGCAGTTTATTAACTTATTGGCATTCGGTTTGTTCACATAAGCGTTCATGATAAGCCAAAAACCATCACCATAGTCGAAAAGATATTCCTCTTTGTTTCATATATATATATATATATATATATATATATATATATATATATATATATATATATCTTTTTTCAATTAATGAATTTTAACGGTTTTGCTTGATATATTATATATCATTGCACTTGCACACATCTAAAAATAATCTAAAGACAGGGAGGCTTGGTGTCTAGACACCATGGTGCCCCATTTCAGCGTCCACTTTTCATCTATGATTGATTCAGCATGCTAAATCAATGACTTCTTTTCCAAATTGATGTCTTTTTGAATTAATGAATGTCAATAGGTTTCGTGGGGATTCATGTCAGACCCGGATTTTTCAATCCAGAGTCTCCCGTGATTACTGCATTATTCCCTGGATCAGTAGATAATGCGCACAGGTACATTGTTGTATCATTTCATACATCGCTAAACAAGTAGTATTACTGCACCATGGTTCCAAATTACACCACGTCGGGCGATAGTTTACAAAAGGGCACTTAGGCCGAATGTCATCATTACATACAAGCAATAAGAGAAAGCGAAAGTAGGACCATAACCTCGTGCAAGCGATCGGGGTAATGTGTGCGAGATATATTACCTAGATGTAGATAATATATGCACACAATGCCTTAGGTCTAACTTGTCTAAGTTCGAAAAATACGAATGACGACCTAATTCCCATCGTTCTTCCCTCCTTCTGTGGTCGGGGCATCTTCATATTCATAATGATCCTGCGTCCCTGTCTCTGTTTTGATAATGCGAGTGTGAGCACACTAACCACCGTGCTCAGCGAATCATCACACAGAATGTAGTAATAGTATGCTGGGCTGATCAATGGAAGGCTTAGGTTTATTTTATTTTACCAGAAATTGCCTTTTCAATACAGTACTTAGCAATCCCTATGACCTAGCAGTTTTTGAAGGACACAAGTTTAATGGAAATAATTGTCTTAATAGTGTACAGAGCCCATCCACCATTACATGGCCTCTGCACCTTACAACATCTTCTAGCATTATAGCTGCCTATCTTACCACTGGGACGACACCCAGGACAATTCCAAACTAAGGTCTTTCACTGCCCTACATTTTCCCATTTCACCCACAAATTATTTTTGAAACAGAACTATATCTAGTTGAGTCCCCATGTCTGCCCATGACCATGGGCACGGCTATTCGAATAGTTTTGACTCTGCAGAGTTCGTACACATTCCCCACAAGAGACTGCCAACTCATTGCCCCACATGATTCCTTAGTCATATGGTTGAGCAGATCGTCACAGTGACTTTTCGAAATATCTAGCCTCTTTCGTCATCTCACCCTATGGGCTTATCCCACTTGCGGTGGGTCCTATACGTTGCACGGGATGTTTTCCACAGTCTCTAACGCAGCCGGGCTCCACTTCCCGCAACGCTTAGAACAGCTGGAAAACTTCACCCTCCCCTCGGTGTCCCTTTGGGCCTTCCCTTGCCCTTGCAGATCGACTCCTATCCACTACCAGTGAGATGAGTCCGGGGTTTCGATAAATTTACTTAGCCAGGTTGTAATTTACGGACTTGTGGTTGTACTGTTTTACACGGGCTAACATGACAAGATTCGGTCCTTAGGGTTATCTGAGTGGTTCTACCACATCCCATACTCTTTGTGCTTCCCCTGCACCACATACCAGCCCCCAATTCACCCACTCAGATACTAAGCAAGTTTGAGGCTTTTGGGAGCATAAAATAACAGTTCCAAATTTTCTCCAGTCATTCCCACAATGACTGCCCAAATTGTTGTCATAATTGCAAGTGATATATTTTGGGACAGCTAGCGTCCCCGTTTATCTAGCCATACTAAGCATTACGATATATCATAACTCTATTTGTGAAAAACTACATTATGATAGTTTTGCTAAGGCGACAAGGTTCACATATCCCAAAAGTTTCACAGGTGACACTAACAAGCATAATAATGGGTATATATCTAAAATCTATGAAACTTGAACATACTTTAGCACATAAAATAATAGCATGCACTTGGATAATTTAAAGGAAAGTACTTTGCATAAACAAGGGTTCAACATGATCAAAGTGATAACTCGCCTTGGTCACAAAGTTCTGGGGGTTGGGAGCTGGGGTCTGCTGCTGCTTCTTCTTCTTCTTGTGCCTCGTGCGCTATTTTAAACGTCTTGTGAAAATTTGCATAAAAGAAAGGCAACAAATCAATCCAAATAACACGAAATTCAAATGAACTCTAAAAATTATGATTTCAGTTCCATTGGATAGATCTTGAATTTAGACGAATTTAAAAACTTGTCTCACTAAATTTGGAGTTAAAATGAAAAAATTAGGATATTTTAAAGTTTTCAGTTTGAATAAATTCCTAAAATTATCAATTTCTGACAGGTGGGGCCCACACGTCATATTCCATATTTTAATTCTTTTATTGTTTTCCTTTTGTGTCTCGACCGGGTGGGGCCGCTTGTCGGCCGTGCGGTTCTCTCAAGGCCGACGTGACGGGGGGCCCACTGTCGTCAAGAGCCTGAGACCACATGGTGGACAGTGGGGCCCGCTGTCGACCCATAAATTAAAGAATGGCTCAACCCCGCACGCGAGCCTGGGCTCGAACGCACGGGGGAGCCGGGGAGAGAATCATCTTGAGCCAAGTGAGCGGGAGGCGTTGCTACCAGAAGGGTAGGTAACCCTCTTGAGGTGGCTCGGGAGGCAACAAGGGCGGAGGCCGAGGTCGGCGGCGGCGGTGCCGGCGAGCGAGGTGGTCGGGAGGTCTTGGTGAGGCCAAACGCTCCTCGAGCTACGGTGAAGTTGATGGAGGGTCGACGGGGACCGAGGGGCACGGTGGTGGTCCGTGGCGTCTGGCGGTGGCCGGGACGGACTTGGCCGTGAGAGGTACGGCCTCGGGAAGCTCGGGAAGGCGGGGTTGGCTTCACGGTGCTCGGGGTGGTGTGGGAGTGAGGGGCCGGGGTGAGGTGGCTCGGCAGGCGGATTGCCGGCGCCAAGTTGGGGAAGGAAAGGGCGCCATGAGTGAGGCGAGGAGGTCCAACGGGCCTTGTAGGAGCTTGTGGAGAGTGTGGGAGCTCGATGGAGGCTTTGGCGGCCTTTATAGGCGTGGGTAAGGCCGGCATCGGCGCGCCCGAGTGGTCATGTCGGCGAGCGGGGGCAGGTAGGGGCGGGCGGGGCCAAGCTCCTCGAGGTGCTCGAGCACTTGTGTGGCTCGAGGCACATTGGCGCGAGGCGGGGAGGCAGGACCGAGCGCAGCAGAGGAAGAAAAGAGGCGGCGGTGGCCGCTTCGGACAGGGGGAGGCTGGCGGCCGGACGGGCGGCGGCGCCCGGCTGGTCCGGGGGGACCGTGGTCCGAAACGCCCGCGGGGTGGGCCGCGGAGAGCGCGGCGGGCTGCCCAGGAGGGGCGCGAGAGAGAGACGGGGAGAAGAAGAACAAGGGGAGGGGAAGGGTCAATGGGAGGCGGGGTTAATGGCTCAGTGGGCCTACCATTCGACCCAGCTTTTATTATTTTTTCTTTTAATTTTCTTTTTCTTTTCTTTTCTATTTCTTTATTTCATTTATACTCAAATATATATATATATATATATATATATTTATATTCCTTATGTGGTATGGATAATTACATATTCTTTCCACCCTACTTTCATGAAGATTTTGTTTGAATAGTTTCTAAATTTTATTATATATATATATTTATATACAACTAGGTATATTTATGCATATTTTTTTTGTTTTATTCTCACCTATTATTTTATTGAAATTCCAACATTTGAATCCCCACATTTCACTGGATCATCTTTTCAGATTCGCTTTTTAAAATTTTGTTTCCTATTGATTTACATTTTATCCTTTGGAACCTTAATCAAAATTTAATGAATGCTTTAAAATTAATTTCAAACCAAAACACAAGGCAAAAATAATGCAAAAAGCTTTATATTTCTCAATTAAAATTTTCAGGATGTTACAATTCAGCCCAGGACGTCTCCTAGAGTTTTGTAGAGGACGTCGCCATCTTTCCATGAAGTACTAGAACGCGTCGTTTGGAACCCTGCAGCAGAAGTTATGATTTTTTTAGCTGGACTGTTCTGCAGATTATGAGTTTTCCGTCAGGTTTTGGTAAAATGGGTTGGGCGATTAGAAAACGGGAGAATCAGAGGAGCTCAGTATTATGAAAGTTGTGGATAATTGTCTTACCTTTCCAGAAAGGTCAAGAAATCATGATTCGGACACTCGTGCTGAAAGTTATGGTATTTTTAGTACTCTGTCCAAAGAACCTGACGTGAAATTGATGTTTTAGAAAACTGGCTGGTGCGGGTAAACGTTGGCCGATTCAGGGAGGTTCACCAACTAGGTTTAGTTGAAGAATTTAATTATCTTTTCAGAAAGTCTAAGAACATCTCAATTGGACTTCTGTACCAATAGATATGAATTTTTGAAGTTGACTATCCATAAAGGGGGGCAGGACGACCTGTAGGATTTGGGGATTGGAACCAAGTTAGATGTTTTTGCTAGTTCATGATTGTTTTTATTTGGCCTAAGGTCCACTACTGTTATCTTAGCATATATTATAATTATTATTCAGGTGGTGGACTGGTCCCAGGGGCAGCATCTTCCACACATCCCTCGTTCTGTCGCGGTTAAGCCAAGTATAATGATGGTTTAAATTGATATTGTGGAATGTCAATGTTTGATTTATATTGTGAGCATTTGTATTCATGGATGTGGTGAGGCGTACCAGTGACGTTCGTGTTTGTTTGCAAGTTATGGTTTTCATGAGTATTTCTTGTGCACAGTTGTTGTGGATGCAAGTTTTTATTAAATTGAGATCTTCACACATATGCATCATGTTGGCTTATTGAAGACTTGGTCATGTGATGACCAAGCATTTGCTGAGGTCCCCGTCATGTTGATGACGGGCTAAAGGTCTCCATACTTGTGGAGTATGGGCAATTGGTCCCTGTACCAGATGGTACAGGTATGGGTGTACATCGACGGATGCACACTTTGCATTACCGGTAAAATGCAAAAGAGAAAGAGATAAAGATATTGTTGATCATATTGCATAGCATGGTTTATATAAGTGGCTGTTGGATGAATTTATGAAGTGGTGTTCATATATGTTCTTGCTACCATCTATTATATTTGCTGAGTCGTTGGACTCACCCTTATTGTTTGTTGTGTTTTTTTAGATACCTTTATGAGATCGGCATGCATGGGGAAAAGGAAAGATTAGTCTTGTTGCACTTTGCACTATTTACCCATAATGGAAAGAACGGAAGAAAATTAAATACTAGATGCATGAAGTACTTAAGTACTGTTTGATTATTTCTTGCTGGATTTAAATTGTAATAAAGGATTATAATTTTTATGATGCTCCTGTTCTTTATCTAGATATTATAACCTTTAGCCAAACCTTTATCAAGGCTCACTCAGAAGGATGTGAAGTTTCAGTGGGATGATGATTGTGAGCGCTGTTTTCAGATTTTGAAAGAAAGGTTGGTGACCGCTCATGTTCTCACTGTTCCTGAGCCAGGGAAGCGTTTCATGATTTTCTCCGATGCTTCACGAGTTGGACTGGGTTGTGTTCTCATGCAAGATGGTAAGGTTTTAGCTTATGCATCGAGGCAACTGAAGAAGCATAAGCAGAATTATCCAACCCATGATCTAGAGTCTTAAGTATATTTTTACCCAGAAGGAACTGAATTTGAGGCAGCGCAGGTGGCTAGAGCTGATCAAGGATTACGATCTCATAATTCAGTACCATTTAGGCAAGGCCAATGTGGTGGCCGATGCTCTTAGTCGCAAGGCGACGCCTGCTACTCTGGATTGCCTTATTGCTGATTTCGACCGTATGGGAATATCTTATTGTTATGCGGGCACGGCACGGGTGGAGACACAGTTGATCTTAGAATCAGCCATTCTAGAGCGCGTGCAGGAAGCACAACGGTATGATCAGTTATTGCAGAGGATCAGGAAGCGTATGGAGATGGGCAAGGAAGGGGATTTCAGTTTGGATGGGTCTGGTGCATTGCGTTTTAAGGGACACCTCTGTGTGCCACAGAAAACGGAGGTTAAGGGTGATATTTTGAGATAGGCACATCGCACCCCATATATTGTTCATCCAGGAGAGACAAATATGTACCGTCATTTGAAGCAGAATTTCTGGTGGAAAAGAATGAAAGTGGATATAGCTAATTATGTAGCCTCTTGTGGTGTTTGTCAGCAAGTAAAGGCAGAACATAAAAGACCAGCAGGGTTGTTGCAGCCATTAGAGGTCCCTCAATGACCTTGGGATGATATTTCTATGGACTTTATGGTTGCGTTGCCTCGATCACCGTGAGGCAAGGATGCGGTTTGGGTGATAGTGGATCGATTCAGCAAATCAGCGCACTTTATTCCCATCCGCACGACCAACTCAGCAAACGATTTGGCTCCTATTTATATGCGGGAGATTGTGAGACTCCATGGTGTGCCAAAGACCATAATTTTTGATAGCGATGCCAAGTTTGTCTTCAAGTTCTAGGAGAGTTTGCAGAGTGCGTTGGGCACCCAACTCCGCCTGAGTATAGCCTTTCATCCACAGACAGATGGACAGTCAGAGTGCACCATTTAGACCCTGGAGGACATGTTGAGGTCATGCGTGTTGTCTTGGAAGGGTAGTTGGGAAGACCAGCTGCCTTTAGCGGAGTTCATTTATAATAACAGCTACCATTCAAGTATAAAAGCTGCACCATTCAAAGTGTTGTATGGCCATAAATGCAGATCGCCCCATTGCTGGGAAGCGGTGGGTGAGAAGGCAGTCTTGGGCCCGGATTGGGTTCAGAAGATAGTTGAACGAGTGGCCTTGGTGAAGCAGAATCTGTTGGCCGCCTAGAGCAGGCAGAATAGCTATGCGGATGTGAGAAGAAGGGATCTGGAATTTGAAGTGGGGGATCATGTGCTCTTGAGAGTATCTCCCACCAAGGGTGTGGTGAGGTTCGGTACCAAAGGGAAGCTTAGCCTGAGGTACGTCGGGCCTTTCACGATCCTAGCTTGGATCGAAAAGTTGGCATACCGCTTGGATCTTTCAGAGTTTATGCGTGGGGGTGCATAACGTGTTTCACGTGTTTATGTTGAGGAAGTACCTGTGAGATATGGAGCTTCATATTTCACTGGAACCTTTAATACTTGAACATGATCTGTCATTTGAGTCCAAGCTAGTACGAATTCTGGAAAGATCAGAAAAAGCATTGAGGAATAAAACTTTAAAGTATATCAAGGTACTATGGTTGCAGCAGACCGAGAGGGAGGCCACATGGGATTGGAATCTCGCATGCGTGAGCAATACCCAGAATTATTCACAACAGGTGTGTATTTATTTTTATGATTAAGTTTAGCTATGATTAAACCTTGGTGTAAACGTGGACAGAATTCGGGGTTGAATTCCGTTTAAGGGGGTAGAATGTAATACCCCAAAAGTGATTCGAGAGATAATCGATTAATTGGAGGGAGTGACCTTATAGAAAAGAATTAAACAATGATTTTAGAGGGGATTTCGAAAATCACGGCAACTGGTCTGGGCCTTGGCCCAGAGTGGCCGACCAAAGGGGAGGCGCCTCCCCACAACCCTAATGCCACCCCTCCTCCTCTCCCCTTGCAGTACCCCTCTCCCCTTGCACCTCCAGCAGTTTCGCCTCCTCACCTCCTCCATTAGAACCCTGGCTATTAGTGAAGAAGATCCCTTTTGCTGCCGGTCGAGCGGAGGAAGAAGATCAATCGCAGCGAGGCATTTTTTATCCGGAAGAAGGGGAAGGGGAACGGAAAAAGGGAAAAGAAAAAGAAAAAGAGATCGTGTGGTGTTCATCGTGATCTTTAGCTGTTTATCAAGAGTAACCTCTGTTTTCCCTCAATTAGATGTATATTTTAATTGTTATAGCAATGTCGTTATTGTGGACTGCTAGGACAGATTTCGTTAGATGGCCGTTTGGGCTAGTTTCGTGGGGATTCAGCTCTGAACGTCTCCTAGAGTTTTGTAGAGGACGTCGCCATCTTTCCGTGAAGTACTAGAACGCGTCGTTTGGAACCCTGTAGCAGAAGTTATGATTTTTTTAGCGGGACTATTCTACAGTTTATGAGTTTTCTGTCAGGTTTTGGTAAAGTGGGTTGGACGATTAGAAAACAGGAGAATCAGAGGAGCTCAGTATTATGAAAGTTGTAGATAATTGTCTTAGCTTTCCGAAGGTCAAGAAATCATGATTCGAACACTCGTGCTGAAAGTTATGGTATTTTTTAGTACTTTGTCCAGAGAACCTGACGTGAAATTAATGTTTTAGAAAACTGGCAGGTGCGGGTAAAAGTTGGCCGATTCAGGGAGGTTCACCAACTAGGTTTAGTTAGAGAATTTAATTATCTTTTCATAAAGTCTAAGAATTTGAAGTTGACTGTCCACAGATATGAATTTTTGAAGTTGACTGTCCATAAAGGGGGCAGGACGACCTGTAGGATTTGGGGATTGGAACCAAGTTAGATGTTTTTGCTAGTTCATGATTGTTTTATTTGGCCTAAGGTCCACTACTGTTATCTTAGCATATATTATAATTATTATTCGGTGGTGGATGGTCCTGTGGGCGACATCTTCGCACATCCTCGATTACATCGCGGTTAAGGCAAGTATAATGATGGTTTAAATTGATATTGTGGAATGTCAATGTTTGATTTATATTGTGAGCATTGTGTTCGTGGATGTGGTGAAGGCGTACCAGTAACGTTCATGGTTGTTTGCAAGTTATGGTTTTCATGAGTATTTCTTGTGGATGCAAGTTTTTATTAAATTGAGACCTTCACACATATGCATCATATTGGTTTATTGAAGACTTGGTCATGTGATGACCAAGCATTTGCTGAGGTCCCCGTCATGTTGATGACGGGCTAAAGGTCCCCATACTTGTGGAGTATGGGCAATTGGTCCCTGTACCAGATGGTACAGGCATGAGTGTACATCGACGGATGCGCACTTTGCATTACCGGTAAAATGCAAAAGAGAAAGAGATAAAGATATTGTTGATCATATTGCATAGCATGGTTTATATAAGTGGCTGTTGAATGAATTTATGAAGTGATGTTCATGTATGTTCTTGCTACCATCTATTATATTTGCCGAGTCGTTGGACTCACCCTTGTTGTTTGTTATGTTTTTTAGATACCTTTATGAGATTGGCATGCATGGAAAAAAGAAAAGATTAGTCTTGTTGCACTTTGCACGATTTACCCATAATGGAAAGAAAGGAAGAAAATTAAATACTAGATGCATGAACTACTTAAGTATTATTTGATTATTTCTTGCTGGATTTAAATTGTAATAAAGGATTAGAATTTTTATGATGCTCCTGTTCTTTATCGAGATATTATAACTATGGATGTTCTAGTAACCTTTAGCCAATTTTGCTTAGTCTTGATCATAATACATGATGATTGTCTATTTTTATTAATTCTACTTGTTGAAACCTCTGATTTAGACAATTAAACAAAGGAGGTTCTGCCGAAATTTTGTGTAACATATTTAGTTTATCATTGTCATACTTCTAGTTTGGTAGCATTCCAGGTCATTGCTTGGCTGGGGTGTTATAGAAAGAAAGTGATTGATTTAGCATGCTGAATCAGTCATAGATGGAAAGTCTTAATCATGGATAAAAAATCTCAATCATGGAGCTTGGGTACCATGGTGCCCCTGTTATTCATACTCTATATATATGATGTTGAAATGGGGCACCATGGTGTCTGGCCACCAAACCTCCCTACCTTTAAATTGCTATTAGATGTGTGCAAGCGTAATGATATATAATATATCGAAGATCCCTTTGTCGCCGGTTGAGTGGAGGAAGGAGATCAATCGCAAAGAAGACGCTTTTGATCCGGAAGAAGGAGAAGGAAGGGAAAAAGGGAAAAGGAAAAGAGAAAATATCGTGTGGTGTTCATCGTGATCTTCAGCGGTTCGTCAAGAGTAACCTCTGTTTTCCCCCAATTAGATGTATATTTTAATTGTTGTAGCAATGTCGGTATTCTGGACTGCCATGATAGATTTCGTTAGACGGCCATTTTGGGGTAGTTTCGTAGGGATTTAGCTTTGGATGTCTCTAGAGTTTTGTAGAGGACGTCTCCATCTTTCCGTGAAGTACTAGAATGCGTCGTTTGGACCCTTGTAGCAGAAGTTATGATTTTTTTAGCGGGACTGTTCTGCAGATTATGAGTTTTCTGTCAAGTTTTGATAAAGTTGGTTGGGCGATTAGAAAACAGGAGAATTAGAGGAGCTCAATATTATAAAAGTTGTAGATAATTGTCTTAGCTTTCCATACTAGATGCATGAACTACTTAAGTACTGTTTGATTATTTCTTGCTGGATTTAAATTGTAATAAAGGATTAGAATTTTTATGATGCTCATGTTCTTTATTTAGATATTATAACTATGGATGTTCTAGTAACCTTTAGCCAATTTTGCTTAGTTTTGATCATAATACATGATGATTGTTTATTTTTATTAATTCTGCTTGTTGAAACCTTTGATTTAGACAATTAAACAAAGGAGGTTCTGCCGAAATTTTGTGTAACGTATTTAGTTTATCATTGTCGTACTTCTAGTTTGGTAGCATTCCATGTCATTGCTTGGCTGGGGTGTTACAGAAAGAAAGTGATTGATTTAGCATGCTGAATCAATCATAGATAGAAAGTCTTAATCATGGATGAAAAATCTCAATCATGGAGCTTGGGTACCATGGTGCCCCTGTTATTCATACTCTATATATATGATGTTAAAATATGGCACCATGGTGTCTGGCCACCAAACCTCTCTGTATTTGGATTGCTTTTAGATGTGTGCAAGTGTAATGATATATATTATATCATTCAAATCCGTTAACATTCATTAATTCAAAAAGGCATCAATTTGGAAAGGAATTTATTGATTTAGCATGCTGAATCGATCATGGAGTCTAGACACTATGATGCCCCTGCTAGTTAAATGAACTAGTGATGCACTTGACTACTTGGCTTGGGAAATTCAAACTTTTGAACCATGTGACATGTAGCTAGTTAGCTACTACTTGTTTAACTAGTCTCTATAATTTACTTGCTACTTTGCTAGGTAGAATTTACTAGTTGCTTAATTTATCTATGTCACCATGTGAAATTTGTTTTCGCGTATTATTCGATCAGCTATTCGTGACCAAAACTAACCGTATTCGGAGCGGCATGTATTTGCTCTGTATTCGTGACCGAGAATATATGCATTCGTATTCGTATCCGGCACTATCCGTGTCCGACTCCAACTCCGACAAAAAAATATGAAAAATGATACGAGATGAGCAATATCCGTCTGTATCCGCTCCGTTTGCATCCCTACCTATATCTAAAGTTTTTCCTTGTAAAAAATAGCTGAAACATGGTTGTGCTTGTGGGGGAACAGTAACGATAGCCTTTCACTTCTGCATTTTTTTTGTCGCTTGCAATGTCTCTGTTTTCTTTTGTATCATATTGTAGGAAAGTATCCATTTTATTCCATCAGGTTTGTTTTAACCATTGAAATGTCTTGCTGTCCAGGGTGATTTCCACGCCACTGATAGGTGGTTTTGGTCCCACATGCTAGCGACCTGAATTCATGGGAGCCAGAAAATCAAGCGCCGAGAATAAATCCTGATACGTATCTCCAGTTCCAAGATCAAGCTGCTCCAGCACATCACCCTCATGGTCAGAAATTGCGAACGCGGTCTTTTTCTTCCGAGTCAAACGAACCCAACAGGAACGATCAACCAGAGAGACCTTGGAATTCAATTGTATGGACAAGCATCACAAACTTCTGGACTTCACCTGGTTAGTACTCTCTCTACTTTGTTAAAATTCTTCCCAACTTCTGAACAGGACGAAGGCTGACATAATGTCAAAGTGTGGAAGTGTACTGCGCCTGAAGAAGAATTTATGGGCATTCTTTCTCACAGGCAGAAAGTTGCAAGGGGTTACACGTTTTCGTTTAGAATATTATGACTGCAAACTCTAAAGCCGAGGTAATGGAGAAGACAAAATAACTTACTAGGCATTTAAGAAAACGTGAGCATAATGTAAAGGTCTACATACAGGAACCTTCTTGGGTAAACTTCAAACAAGAGAACTGCTGTAAGAAATTTCAGGCACAGGTCAGAAAGATGATGAAGACTGACGGCTGATGATGTTAGAAAATTCAGATCATAAACATACAAGGAACACGTCGAGGTATCAATTCCAGAGCAGAAAGATTCTCTGTACTCGGTGCATAGCTGGTAGTTAACTTTCTGCAGATTTTGATCACGCGAGCCAATATAGTTCAGGCAGGCATTTGCGTCCCATATGTGATATCAGAAATTTAAGGTGGGCAACTCAGCCAGGAAATACCATGCTAATCCAGTATCCTAATTCATAGAATCATTCTGCCTACTCCAGGAGAATTTATTAAAAGGGACAGAATCAGTAGTACTTCAGGAGATTATTCAGTCTAATTAGGGCCTTTTCTTCTCCAAAAGAAGTCTTCAATCTTGGCACCATGATTTGATCCACCTGTATACTTGTTGCAGCTTGCAAACAGACCTATGCTTCCTATTCAAACGGAAGCAGGCAATTTCCATCAGGAAACACAGCATCCCACACGGTTTCTCATGAAGAACACCCACAGCTGGTGAGTGTGAACCGAGTTGGCCATTTCTCATGAAGAACACAATATTCCTCAAACCAAGTGCCATGTGAATAAACAGTCCTCAGTTCCTGATACCAATAGTAACAGATGATTGGCGAGCGACGATTGCCACCAGCGTCCCTCTTTCCATTGGGCTGTTCTTGCTCATCTCGCTTCCCTGCTGCAACAAGCACTCTTCCCTTGATCCTTTTGTGTTATTCCTTCCAGATCAACATCTTCATACATTAGCGTGATAAGGAGAAGGGTCACCTCCACAATAGGCTGATGACAGCGAATAAAATTGTCTTATCTTCAAGGGATAAGCTCATCTGTATTGATGATCTCCTCTTCATTGAATCAGCTTTGTGTTTTTTTTAGCTGAGTTCTTCTGCACAGTTCAGGACAGTTTGTCCTAAACACACATTTACAGTACTCATTTCCTTTCCTACAGAATCCTCAGTTATTTCCATAGTGGAAAATATCCTGATTCTGGTCAGCGCCGAGAGCTCAATTCTCTTTCCATGGTTGTCTTTAGGGGAAAATGATCTTCAAGATTTTCCATCTTTTGGGGGTTCTTCAAATTGATAGTTATTCCTTGCCTATGCTAACAGCCAGAATTCTTTTGGGGATCAAAAGTTGGATCTTGATTTCTTCTAGAAAACAAAATTTGATGTTCAAGTTGTTTTTTTTTTTGTCAATGTATAAGGCTGCGCTGTTACAAGTGTATTAGTGAAATGATATATCATTCCCTTCCACTGTTGCCTCGACGTAAACTACTAATTATGCTAATAGTTTACAACAAGTAGCATACATATTTGGTGTTTTAAAAATTGAAACAAAATCAAACAATTTCCGAGCTTGCCAAGGAGAGATCAAGCTGGAACTTTATTTGTACATCTATGTATCAGCACAGATATCCACATTTCACACACACAAACACAGCACATTTGATATATTGCATGTATTCATTCCTTTGGATTAATTTTGTATACCTTCATTTGAGCATGAAATGAAAAAATTTTGGGGACAAAACTCACCAAATGTAACACTTATGTGGGTGCCAGAGTGGAAACCTTCCACCTAGGGCACAGGCACTGATATTGAGATCAGGTTTGACAACTCTCCGCTGCCAAAGCTCGCAGCACGCCTTAATGTGTTGTTCCCTATCAATGAATGATCAACCACTGTCAAGCTACTCCCTAGTGCCATTGCTGATGGCATTTGGCTTCTCTGGCACATCTTGATGATCAAGCTTGCTTTCTTCTTGGCGCGCTTTGTTCCAGTGAGTGTGATGTTCTGTATAACAGTGTTCAACCCTGGTATCCTTGCCACTCTCTGCACCAACGTTGAACCACCATGACGACATATCTCATATAAAGCTGACACTGCATTCTCCTTGCCCTTAGGTGTTCCCCGTCTCATTAATCCAACGAGGCTAGTGATCACAGTTTCGGAGCTCCCAACAAGATGCACGATGGAAGGCTGCTTCATCAGCAGAGCCAGAGCACCAGCTGCTTCCTCCGACACGGTGTCGTTCCTCAATGACTCAATTAAAGCTACAACTGCACATGACTCAAGCATCTGACCTGAGCTTTCTGGATGCATTGAGAGGTTGAAAAGTGCCATAACTGCATCTTTCTTCCCCCTTGCTGTCCCTTTAGTCAGCATACAAGCCAACTCCTCCACAGCCCCCGGCTCATTCATGATCATCTTCTTGTAATCATGGACCACGGATAGACTAAACAATGTTGCTGCAGCATTCTCCTTGGCCTCTTTAGTCCACCCATTCTGCAACACAGTGACAATAAGCCGTAAGCAGCCCTCCTGTTCCATAATTCGTGCCTTGTTTGGCTCAAAGATCGACAGATTGAGCAGCGCGGTCACCGCATTCTCCTGCGCCATCCAATCTGCTGACAATAACAACCTGCAGAGCAATGGGATTGCATCCAACTCAGCGATGAATGCCCGGTTTTGCTTCCCAGTCTTTGCTAGCAATCGAATTTCCTTAGCAGCGACTGCCTTTGCACTATCCGACCCCTCCGCTAGCATCCTGACCAAAATCCCCGCCGTGGCCTTATTCGCCTCAATTGCCGCCTTGCTGCTGCACGCTGTGGCGACACATTCCGCCATCCCCTCATTGCTCTCCAGCGAATCATACTGGAAACCGAACACCCCACACCACTGTGAAATCATGCTGCGGAGCGCATGGTTCGGCACAAGCCGGTTGTCTGCGAGCGCCTGCCCGGAGCTGGGGCAGGTGGAATGCCCCTCCTCAATCCACTGTATGATCGACGGCCGGTCATACGTCTGCCCGGTGGACACCAACACGGGGTCGCGCATCAAATCCAGCGAAATCGGGCATGAGAACTCTTTTGGCACCGAGAAATAGCTGTCGTCGCCACTCCCCCAAGACAGCAGCCGCTGCCTGTCGCCCACCAACGGCCAACCCTGGGACGCCTTTGCGTTGCCAGAGTCGAACAGGGAGAACAGGCTGTACCGGAGCAAGGCAACAATGCCACCGGTGAGTGGGAGGTCGGTGTCCTCTTCCTGGCTCAAGATTTGCTCCTCCAGGTACTCCATTTCGGCGCGGCAAGAAGCGGCGTCCGAGATGCCGATGTGGGAGAGGAGGGATTGGAGCGGGGAGGGGTCAGGTGGCTGGCCGAGCTCGAACAGGCTGAGGGCGGCAAGGAGGCGGTCGCGGAGCGCGGCCTCAGCGGGGTCGTGGTACTGGGCGGGCGTGCGGCGGCGGCAGTGGGAGCGGAGGAGCTCGAGGTGACCGGTCGCGTCCGGCGAGAGGCGGAGGGAGGCGGCGGGGAGGACGTCGAGGACGACGGCGAGCTCGGCGTCGAGGTCGCGGAAGGAGGCGGCGAGGTGGGGCCTCCGGAGCAGCGCCCACGCGCGGCCGGCGGAGGCGACGTAGGAGACGAGCAGCTCGGCGCGGAAGAGCACAACGTAGAGCTCGCGGAAGCAGAGGTTGGACGCGTCGGAAAAGGCGTCCGTCCGTCTAGGAGGAGCGACTCGAGGAGCGCGGACAGCAGCTCAAGTCGCCGCGCGAGCGCGGCCACGTTCCGAGGCTGCGACGGCGGCCTCGGCGCTGCGAGCAAGCCCGCCGCGAGAGACGCCAGCGCGCGGAGCAGCGGCGCGCCGGCGAGGCCCGTGGGCACCAAGAACGCGCCAGACAGCGGCGGCCTCCGCCGCCGCGGCGGAGGCCACCGGAGCAGGAACTCCACCGGCGACGAGGCCGACGCCGGCGCGGCCATGGCCTGCAAAGAACCGCCCGCCCAAACCAACCCCCTCCCTCCCCCAGAAAAATCCCTCCCTTCTTGGATCCTTGCGGCCTCGCCCGTTTGACGAGGGCGATTAAGTGAGCGTTAGGTTAGGCGGCGACGACGAGGCGGAAATGGTCGCGCAGGCGCAGGCGCAACTGCTCCCGCGTCGCGTTGCGCGGCGACAGGTGGTGGGATGAATCAATCGAGTGGGAGGTGGAGAAGGCGCGGGGGAGGAGGAGGCGGCGGAGGGTCTCGCGAGGCCGACCACGGCTTCGTCGGAGACATGTCACGCTTCGGCTTTCATTGGGATCCACGGTTTTTTCTCCTCCTCTTTTTTGTTTGCCTCCGCGCCGCGGGGTGTGGGTGTAACGCTACGCGCACTGCTGGGGTACAGCTAACGTAAGGAATAGTGTGGCTGACGAGATGGGCCCGCCTGCAGGGGACGTGGGGCCGTGTGTTTGTTTGCTGTGTATGTAACGCATTGTCAATAACATGCCAGTGGTGCAGTGGTGTACGATATATCGGTTATTTCCAGTAATTTATTTACAGTTATATATTATCTTCAGATTTTTTTCTTGGATGGATTCTTTTAGGAAATTTGTAGAGTGAAACCGCCTTATCAGATTACAGTGGATTTTCACTCGGGTATTTTTCACATGGAGTTTTAGAATTGGTAATCCATATCTGCTGTTCATTATGTCGACACAATATATGCAATTTTGCATAGATTCTTAGGGCCTGTTTGGCAACAGCTGCGGCTTATGGCTTTTGGTTGAAATTTTTAAATTTTTGCTGTTTACGGTACAGATTACAGAGAGAAAGATACTCACTTGCGATTTTGAATAGTATAGATGTTGGGCTTTTTACGTGTACATCGTTTAACTTGTAGATCCTGTTTTGAGAAAATACTCCGTTTGAAAGTTAGGTACTGTAGCAAAATCCAAAAGCCACCAGCTTCGGAGGAAAAGAACATACCCTTAGGCTGTAGTTTTTCTTCAAAATTCGTGCGAATCAAAGAGATAGAGAGGAGGTTTTCTTGCTTTTTCATATTTGACCCGGGTGATTTTATCAAATGCAAAAGCCAAAATGGCCAAAAGAAATACAAAAAAAAAAAATAAAAAAGCCAAAAAATGAAATTAAAAAATAGTAAATTAGAAAAAAAACAGAAATTGAAGCCGAAATAAGTCGAGTCTAAAATAAGAAGCAATAGTAGGAGCACTACGAGAAGGACTTGTCATTCGTTATTGATAGGGAGGTGTGCCTAACGTTGGATCACGCTGCCGCGGTAGGCAAGCAGAGGAGGGCGGGGAAGTCCCATGATGCAGCCAAAGGCACCCTGTCGAGGTGGAGCTTTTAAGGTAGAGTCATGGGCCGGGCCGCCCCTCCCAAGCGATGCCTACGAAGAGGGCGGTGAAGTCCCACGATGTAGCTAAAGGCACCCCGTCGAGATGGAGATTTCGAAGCGAAGTCGTCAGAGTCTCGGTCACGAATAGGGGTGGAAATGGTAACGGATAATTCGTTTTATCCGATATTCGTATCCGAGAAAACACGAATATGGTACGCAAAAATTCGTATTCGAGAATATTCGTATCCGTATTTGAGAGTATTCGTATTCGCATTCATATTCGAGAATATTCGTATCCGTATTCGTATTCGAGACTATTCGATTCGTATTCGATCCGTTTCTAGAACCCATGAAAGTTCGTACAAATTTTGTGATTCAAAATTTGAATTTAGGCGTTTAAACCCAGAACCCAAAAAACCGTGAAAATCGGCAAGAAATCGCTAGAATCTGCTTTATCCGATATTCGTATCCGAGAAAATCCGTATTTGAAAATATTTGTATTCGTATTCGAGAATATTCGTATTCAGATTTGAGAATATTCGAATTCAGATTCAATTGCTTAAAAATATGGATTCGTATTCGTATTTGATACTATTCGACCGTATCCGATCCGATTCCACCCCTAGTCGCGAAGTGGTCGGATGTAACATCCCGAAAATTTAAATTTGACAATGTGAAGCTTTTGAATTGTTTTGGCCATATATTCTATTTGAATTTGGATTTTATGGTGTTTCTTAAATTTTGGTTGAGGTTCCAATAATTGGAAATCTATGAAAAATAAAAACGAACACTAATAAGCCATAAAGGAGATATGGAAATAATGGAAATCTATAATTTTAGAAATCTGAATCTGAAAAGATGATCCATAAAAAGGAGGGAGAAACTTGAATTAAAATATGAGATTCCATTTTGAATGTGTAAATAATATATATATATATATATATATATATATATATATATATATATATATATATCTAGGGCACTCTACAAAATAAATAAAAGCATATAAGGTAAGGCTAGCAACAAAAGGATAAAAGTGAGAAACAAATAATGGAGGAGCGAATATAAAATTATATGTGCACACATAAATAAGATAAGATAATATATATATATATATATAAAAGAAAACACAAGGAGTCAGTCGCCAAATGGCACGCCCAACCCTCTCCCGCCTCCTACCCACCCCCCATTGTTTTTCTTCGTCCTCCCCCGACGCCCCCTCTCTCCTCCTTCCTGTGCCGTGGTGGCTCGCCGCCCGCCCCAGCCCTAGCCCGCCCGCCCCAACCATGACGCCTTCGGACCACCGGCCCCTTGCCCGCATCGTCGCTCGTCGCTGCGCCGCCCGGGTCGTCATGCCATGCCCGACACGCTAGCAAAATCCACGCCACCGGCAATGATTTTCCTCCGCCTTGTCACGCGCGCAGCACTCTGACTCTTCAATGCGATGTCCCCGAATCCTGTGAATCCCGCCAGCAGCTCGCTGCTGCTTGACGCCGACGCGATAGCCCGGCAAAGGCCCGCTACAACTCGCCGCCGCTTTAAGAACCATCGCGCCTTCGCTTAGCTCCCCACACCTCACTCTCCTCCGATAGCGCCCAATTGGGTCCCGAGCATCCCAATCGCTTGCCACCCCATTCCTTCCCCAACACCCAACCACGCCCCCCGCCGATTCCCGCCAAGAAAACCCAATTCCACCCTCCCGAGCCATCTCTGGAGCGCCGTGAACTCACTCCCGCCTCCTCGCCGGCCACCACCGTCGTCGTAATCGCCCCGAGCCTCTACTCCAAGTGAGGTAGCGTCGGTTTAACTAAATTATGCGCCCTATATAGTCAAGAAACACCCTGGGTTCGGATGGCTACCGGCGCTCTCTCTACCGCAGCGCCGAGGTCGAGTTTTCTGCTATTTTTCATAAACCGGGTGGGTCCCACTGTCGTGATCGCTAGCGAGCGTGTCTCGCTGACAACTGGGTCCCACCTGTCATAGATGGACCCGCCGTTGACATATGGGTCCGATGCCCGAAAGGCCCCACTTGTCAATGACCGCATGAGAGTGGGAATCACTGCCATATGGACCCCACCTGTCAGAGTTTTATTATTTTCCCGATTTAATTAAACTGAGAACTTTAAAATGGTATAACTTATTCATTTTAACTCCAAATTGGGTGAAACAAATTTCTAAATTCATCTGAATTCGAGATCTATCCAATGGAACCAAAACCATAATTTTTGAAGCTCAATTGAATTTTTGGTGAGATTTGTTTGGTTTGCTAATTTTTATCCGAATTTTTCGCGCCTCAAAAAAACAGCATACGAGGCCCAAGAGGTAGAAGCCGAAGCCGAAGCAACCCTCGATGATCAGGACCAAGACCAACAAATGAGAAATCTTGAGTGAGCTTAAGACCGCGGTAAAACCGCGCAAGGTGAATTAATACTTTGATCATGTCGAACCTACACTTTCTGCAAATTATTTTTATTTAAATTATCAAATTGCATGCTGTTATATTATATACAAATACATGTTTAATTTAGAGATTCTAGTTATATGCCCATTGTTTACCTTGATTAATATTACACCTCCTTTGGAATAGTTGATTATGTGGACCTTGTCGCCCTAGCAAAATTATGATAGTAACCTTTCGAACATAAGTCCGTAATTATACGCCATGCTTAGTATTGCTTAGACACTCGGGAGCGCTGAAATGCCCCACGCATCATTATCATTTTCAATCATGAGAAATTGGTTTGGGAAGTCATGGTGGTAATGACTGGTGTATTTTGATAAGATTATTTTATGCTCCCAAAAACCCCAACTTGCTTAATATCTGGGTGGATGGTATGGGGGCTGGTGTGTGGTGCAGTGGAAGCACAAAATGGTTAGTGGTAGAACAGCCCAGATACCACTAAGAACTGAATCTTGTCATGACCTCCTATGTAAAACCGTACAACCACAAGTCTGTAAAATACAACTTGGCTAAGTAAATTTATCGAAACCTCTGGACTCATCTCACCGGTAGTGGATAGGAGTGGATATGCAAGGGCAAGGGGAGGCCTAAAGGGACACCGAGTGGAGAGTGAAGTTTCCCAGTCGTACTAGCATTGAGGGTAGTGGAGCCCGAATTGCGCTAGTAACTGTGGTGAACATCCCGTGCAACGTATGAGACCCACTGCAAGTGGGAGCAGCCCATAGGGTGAGATGACAAAGGAGGCTAGATCTTTGAAAAGTCACTGTGATAGTCTGCTCAACTGCATGACTAAGGAATCATGTGGGGTAACGAGTTGATTGTCTCTTGTGGTGAAAGTGTACAAACTCTGCAGAGTCAATACTATTCGAATAGCCGTGCCCACGGTCATGGGCGGACATGGGAATTTAACCAGATATAGTTCTATTTCAAAAATTTTGTGGGTGGAAATAGAAAAGTGGAGGGCAGTGGAAAGCCCTGATTTGTGTTGCCCTGGGTGTCGCCCCAGTGATAAGTTAAGCAGTTGTAACGCTGAAAGGTTAGCATATGGTGCAGATGCCATGTAACGGTGGATAGAATCTGGATCACTATTATTATTGCACTCTCTTAGACATTATGCTTTTGTTCAAAATTGCTAGGTCTTAGGAAATTTCTATATATTATATTTTTAAATATTGGTAATACTTCTCACAAAATAAAATGTAAGGAAGAATAAATAGAGTCATAAGTAAAGAAGATGGATGTTTGTGTAAACACATAAAGATGTTGGTGGATTCATGTCAATCATAAAAAGGGAACAATAGTGAGGATTCTAGGAGAAATAAATTGGTAGAGCCTAAATGAATAGATAGGCTAGATAGATGATTTAAATGATTTTAGGAGAATTAGGGAGTACAAAGGTGATTGCTGGATTACGACACTGACAACTAATATAAATTCTTGGGAGATGTTGGCAATAATGAGATTAACAGGATTCAATCAAATACTAGATGGATGAATTGAATTTTTTTTTTGGGAAATTGAAGATATGATAACTGGAGTACAAACTTGATCAATGATATCCTTGGTGGTGGTATACTAGTGAATTAGTTAGGGATAGACAATGAAAAATAAGGTTGATTATTAGAAGAGCAAATTACGGTTTTGATCAATAACAGAAAGGATTGAATTGTTTGAAAGTCCTAATACGAATGGTTTCGGTGGATTTAAAAGTGATTATGTTAGAGAATCATTAGAATTCAGAAGTGAAGAGTTGATGAATAGCAACTACAAGATTGGATTATTAGGAATTCAGAACACAAAAGATATTGGTGGATTCCAAAATAAATGATGACACTCGCTGTTTGGAGTTTTAGACAGCAATCAATATAGGGAATGTATGATCGGTGGATTAGATAAATGATGACACTCGTTGTTTGGAGTTTTAGGCAGCAATGAGTGTATGATCGGTGGATTACATAAATAATGACACTCGCTGTTTGGATTTTTAGGCAGCAATAATAACACCGTGATTAAATGATAACAATAATGCTAACAGCAATTTCTGGCAAATAAAATAACTCGAGCCTCTCCTTTGATTAGCCATGCATATTATTTATTTGCAGGATGTGTATTGACTCGCAGAGCACGGTGGTAGTGTGCTCACGCTCGCTCTCACAACAAATCCAGTATAAGGAAATTAGATCACTACACGTCAGCAATACTCTTGGGCATGATGGCAAAGAAGAAGAAGTTGGCGAGGGCTAGGTCGCGAACCTCCAGTTGGCTACCTTTGGGCATGTCCTGAAGGTCCCACCTGTGTGCTTCGTTCTTCCGCTGCTGTAATTTACTGATTTCAGGCCTAATTGGCCCATGTGTAAGTTTACTATTTTTTTATGCTTCCGCATGATATGTATTTGATGTTCATTTCTGTAATCTGTGAGCACTATCTACTGATCCATGGAATAGTGCAATAAATCACAGGGGATTCCGGATAGTAAAATCTGGGGTCCTATAGGGATGGTATCAGAGCATATCGACTACATGTCGTGACCTAGTTAGCCTGGCCGATAGTTTCATGGCTAGAATTATTTCTTAAAAATTCTATTTCTAAAAATATAAGTAGTATTGCTAATTCTTACCTCTCTTAGATGATTCCCCCTCTCTTACTCTAGAGCTCTCTTACCCCGAATTCAAAAACGATAACACAAGAGTGAGTGATAATATCAATCAAATTTCCCCAAATACTCTCCTTTTCTATCTATTGATCCAAAAAAAATTTTGTTCCCCTTCTCATACCCCGCCCCAAATTTTAAGGCTAGGAACGTCCAAGATGTTCATGAAGATAAGGAGGTTTTGTTTTAAACGAACTATGCAGATGAACTCTGCCCTTATGTGTGCTTCCCCGCGAAGACGTTGTATTGTCGCAAGATTTCACTTTGGCCCTGTGCACTGCCTTCTTGCCCTTGAGAGTTACATTTCTAGGTCACAGGAAAAGAGTGTTTTCAAAACTGGTGTGATTTATGTGCCACCCCATCCTCCGGAGTATACCCTTTTAAAGTCTAAATGGGTTTAGAGTACCTTAACCCCACGATTCTGTTCGTATCTCATGCTATTCCCTCTCATCCTTCTGCTGAAAATCCCATTAGGTCTACCGGAGCAAGGTGAGAGATAAGCAAAGCCAAAGCAATCAAAAGCAAGTGACTTGGCGTCGATGAAGTCGACAGTGTGATGAAGCTCTGACATGCACGGTCCATCGAAGTTGGTGGCGAGACGAAGCTCTGACGTGTACGGTCCGTATCGCAACCTTCGGACTTGGAGTCAATAAAGTTGGTGGCGAGATGAATCTCTGACGCGCGCGGTTCATCCCGCACCTAGCGGAGTCGTCAGAGTCTCACCACAAAGTGGTCGAATGAAGTCTTGACCGCGAGGCGGTGTGACAGTCTCGACCGTGAGGTGGTCGACGAAGTCCCGCCCGCCAAGCGGCCGGACGAAACATCTACAACCACGAAGCGGTCAGAAGATGTCTAGACGACTAGACGGTCGGACGAAACATCTATAACCACAAGGTGGTTGGACAAAGTCATAACCACGAGGTGGTCAGACGAAGCCAAGACCACGAGGCGTCAGATGAGGTCTCGACCGCGAGAAGGTCGAACGAAGTCAGGAACACGAGATGGTCGGATGAAATATCAATGACCACGAGGTGGTCAGACGAAGTCATGACCGCAAAGCGGTCAGACGGAACGTCCACGACCACGAGGCGGTTGGACGAAGTATGGACCACGAGACAGTCGGATGAAACATCTACGACCACGAGGTGGTCGGACAAAGTCACAACTGTGAGGCATCAGACGAAGCCACGACCATGAGGAATTGTACGAGGTCTCGACCGCGAGAAGGTCGGATGAAGCGTCTACGACCTCGAGGTAGTCGTACGAAGGCACAATTATGTGGCGATCAAACGAATTCATGACCACGAGGCAGCGGATGAAGTCTCGACCACGAGGTGGTCGGACAAGGTCATGACTGTAAGGCGGTCGAACGAGGATGGCCCGTCCCCCACCCCTTCGGACTTGGTGTCGACAAAATCGACAACGAGATGAAGCTCTGACGCGCGCGGTCTGTCCCGCACCCTGCAGACTTGGCGTTGACGAAGTCAGCGACGAGACAAAGCTCTAACGTGCACGGTCTGTCCGCACCCTTCAGACATGGTGTCGACGAAGTCGACAACGAGACGAGTTTCTGATGCGTGCGGTCCATCCCACACCCTTCAGACTTGGCGTCGATGAAGTTGACGGCAAGACTAAGCTCGGATGCACATGGCCCGTCCCGCACCCTTCGAAGTTGGCGTCTACGAAGTCGGCAGCAAAACTAAGCTCTAACGTACACGATCTGTCGAAGTCGACATCGAGACGAAGCTCTGATACACGCAATCCGTCCCGTACCCTTCGGACTTGGCATTGACAAAGTCGACGGTGAGATAAAGCTGTAGGACCAAAATGGCAACAGAGGGGGTGAATGATGCCTTAAAATAAAAATCCGCCCCTCAAGTATCCACACTTATGCTTCTTCTCCAATAGCTATGGAAGCTACAAAGACAGAAGATATGCGCTCACTAGAAATCACAGCAACGAGCATAAAGACAGATTAGAAAGAAACACCGTAAAAAATGCGTGGTCGGTCCGTCGCTGTAGTATCACGTGAGGAGCGGCGAGCCCGTTGTCGGTAGTACCGTTGAGCCAAGCGGTAGTACCGCTTTTGAACTCAGTCACTGAGCGGTAGTACTGTCGAGCGGTAGTACCGACGTTGAAAAAGCGGTAGTACCGCACGAAGAAATTTAGCGACAGTAGAACCAAGAATTGAGAAATTCGCAATATTCTTGGATTCTTGGCTCAAGAAACTTTGAAGTTAGCAAAGAAATTATCCCAGAAGAAATAGCCAAACTTCAATTTCAAGATTCCACTTAGAAATCCATAAGGGCAAAGATCCCCTGACTTCTAACCCTTGAAACAACACGAACAGGGCAAAAGCTGCGCCAATTTTGAGAAGAGAGGAAACTTTCTGATTCTTCCTTCTGTTCTCGAAAATGGAATGCTCAAGTGATCTCGAGAAACTTACTAGTTCAAAGCATAAACACTTAGTACATAGAATCTCAAGAAATCAAGCAAAAAGGAGGAATAACCAAGAAAATTTCAAGAACAGAGAACGAACTTGAGAACTCAAAACATCTAAAAAGAAGATTTCTCAGATAGATTGATAAGGATGAATGATTACAAGAGTTGCTATAACCAATTCATCCCAATCTACGGCCCCATACGCATGTAGGAAATCAAGAATTCTAGAACCCCCTCATACAAACATGGGAGACCAACCTCTGTTGCTCCCACCAACTCACCAACAACACAAAGAAAAAGAGAAAGCACAAAGCAAAACCCTAACTACCACTATGCTTTCATGCCTACCCCTCTCCTTTTATAGTCTCCACTAATGGGTTCACAAGCACACTTTACCCATTAGTTCCAACAACTCTATTGCTTTACCCATTAACTTGAACCGAATCCGTTTCCGCTTTTGCAGCCTTGCGCATTTACCATAATGCCCCTGCTGCACCTTCCGGGAAGCTTCCTCGTTTCTTGCCGTCCAAACCTCCAACCACTTCGAGTCTCGCCGTATTCGGCACATCCCGACCGCTCCGACCTCAGCATCGCCGGTGCTTAGTCCGGTCATCCCGTGCCTCGCCACGACTCCACCTCAAAGTCCTACAGCCATCATAGACAAGAAAACACATCACATAGCACCGCTCAAGATAATGGAATCAACATTTACATTAGTCGATAAACTCACGCACGAACCACTCAAATCAAACTCAAACTTTCAGAACGCGTGTCAATTACTCATCACAAACATGGGAGCACATCTCACATGGTCTCTCAGAAGCTCTGACGCATAAAGTCCGTCCCGCACGATGAGGTCATGACCGCGAGGCAGTCAGACATGGTGAAGCGTTTACGACGATGCGATCAAACGAAGCGCCTACGACCACGAGGCAGTCGGATGAAGGAACGATCGTGAGGTGGTCAGACGAAGCGTCTATGACCACGAAGAGTTCAGACAAAGTCTCGACCGCGAGACGGTGGGACAAAACATGTATGACTATGAGGTGGTTGAACGACATCACGACCGTGAGGCGGTCGGACAAAGCCACTACCGCGAGGTGTCGGATGAGGCCACGACCGCGAGGCATCGAACGAGGCCACGACCGTGAGGTAGCCGGACGAGGTCTCGACCATAAGACAGACGGACGAGGCGTCTATGACCACGAGGCAATCGGACGAAGTCTCGACCGTGAAACGATCAAACGAAACGTCTACGATCACGAGGTGGTCAGATGAAGTATGCTATTTGCACGGTGAACTACCCGGTAAGGGGTGTGAAGCACGTGAGGTTCACCGGGGTCATTGGTAGGGCAGGGGACTCCCTGGTGCTCGCACAATGCAAGTCATTTACGCTCCGTGGAGCTCGGCAGGAGGACGTGGGCTCCGCGCGAGTATTTATACTTCGTAGAGTTGTCTAGGACAGCTAAGTTCTCGGCGCTTTATACTCCAAAGAGTACACCAGCCCACGAAGCCACCGTGCAATTTTTTTATACTCCATGGAGTTGCCCGAGACAGCTAAGTTCCTGGCGTTTTATACTCTGTAGATTACGTCGGGGCGTGAGGCCACCGTGTGATTTTTTATACTATGTAAAGTTGCCTGGGATGGCTAAGTTCCCTGTGCATTATACTCCGTAGTGTACGCCAGGGTGCAAGGCCACCGTACGATTTTTTTATACTGCCCAGGACGGCTAAGTTCCCAGCACTTTATACTCCGCAGAGTATGCCAAGGCGTGAGGCCACCGTGCGATTTTTTATACTCCGTAGAGTTGTCTAGGACGGCTAAGTTCTCGATGTTTTATACTCCATAGAGTACGCCGGGGCACAAGGCCATCGTGCGATTTTTTTATACTTGTAGAGTTGGCCGGGTCGTGAGAGGATCCCGGCGTTAAACTCAGACAAGCAGGAAATGGTGGAGAGATGGGCTACTATTATGAAGTGGTCATGGTGAGGCACACGACTAGATCGTGTTCATAAAAGGGTCTATGATCACGAAATGATCATGGCAAGGCTCACGACCACATCATCGACGAAGAAAGGGTCTACGATCATGAAGTAGTCCAGGCAAAGCCCACGACCCTATCGTGTTCATAGAAAGGCATATGATCATGCAGTGGTCGTGGTAAGGCACACGACCATAGCATATTCGCATAAGGGGCCTACGACCATGAGGCGGTCATGGCAAGGCTCACGACCACATCATGGTCGAAGAAAGGGTATATGAGGAGAATGCTGCGACAACTAGGTGGTCGGGCGATCGTCAACAATGACGTCATGACGATGAAGTGGTCGTAAAATACCCAATGGAGCCGAGGCTGATGAAGTTATAGGCGCGAAGCTGAGGCCGCTTGATACTAGAGGACGCGAAGGTTGGCAAAGGCAACGCGATGTTCAGCAGAGGCTAGCGGAGGCCACGCAAGGTCCAGTGGAGCCAAGGCTAATGAAGTCGAGGCGCGAGGGTGACGTCGGGTGAGCAGAAGGCATGCAGAGGCCGGAGCCAGTCTACGCCACGTGGGGAGGCTAACTCCCTATTGTCGAGACAACGGCACGAGGGATCGACGTGAAGGTGGCCGATGATGAAGGATGTGCTGCAGATGCCGCTAAGGTGCTAGCGGGCGCAGCACAACACCATAAATGAGGTTGTTAAGTACGACACCACTCCACTTCTATAGGCTAGAGTTGGTTTACATCGCACATGGAGGCCTACTCCCTGGTGTCCGACGATGAGAAACACCGCTCCACCTCTGCAGCTCGGGGCCGGTCTACATCATGCATGAAGGGCGGCTCGCTGGTGTTCGACGATGAGAAATGCCATTCCACCTCTGCAAGTGCGAGGGGGCAATAGCCGAAAGTAGCCCCGGATATGGCAGCATCTGGTACAATACCGGCAGTTGTGAGACTTGTAAAGAACTTTAGGAGAGCAAAGCCGACAACCCTGATGTACACTATACACTTTTAAGTGCATGCATATCATTATGAGGCCACAAACGTGCATCCAACCAGTTATACACTTTGAAGAAATCAAGCTATCTTTATGGCAACATAAACTTATATGAGGTGCTCGTGTATGGCGAGATAAACTTATCTCGATATCGCTGCACCGGATTTCTCAATCCGTAATCTGCAGGCCTTATTGCATTATTCCCCGGATCGAGATAATGCACATGATACATTGTCAATCATTTCATACATCGCGAATTCACAACAAGCCATAATATTATTACATAGCATAGGTGAAGTTAGGCCTTCACAAAGGCGATTGTTACAAGAGGGGCTGTGCAGCCAAATATGTACATTACAAAAGTCCAACAACGGAAGTGATACAAAGTAGGCCTTTAAACCACAAGCAAAGACTGAGGGCAAAAGTGGTCATACAAATATTACTAGGGCTCTAGCAATATCTGGATGAAGCCACACCTTAGTCTAAATGCCTAAGGTTCTAAGCGCGGATTATTCGCCTTAATTCCTGCCGTGGTCTCCTCCATCCGTAGCAGTGTGCTTCCTCAAGGCATACGGATCTTGAGCTCCCGAACTGGATTGTTGGTATTGCAGAGTGAGCACACTAACCACCGTGCTCAGCGAGTCAACACCCAGAATGCAATAGGTAGTATGCGAGGCTTTCAACAAGGGAAGGCTCAGGTTATTTTGTTTGCCGAAATGTGCTTTTTGAACTGCAATAATACTTAAAAGTTCCCTAAGACCTAGCCAGTTGGATTTTTAAACATGATACTCAATGACATATACATTTATTTGTATCGAATCAGAGACCATCCACCATTACATGGTCTCTGCTCCTCATGCCATGCCTTCAGCGTATAGTTGCTTACATTACCACTGGGACGACACCTAGGACAACTCAAATAAGGGCCTTTCTCTGCCCTCCACTTTTCCATTTCCACCCCCAAAGTTTTCGAAATAGAACTATATCTAGTTAAGTTCCCATGTCCGCCCTTGACCGTGGGCACAGCTATTCGAATAGTTTTGACTCTGCAGAGTGTATACACTTTACCCACATGAGATAGATCTGCTCATTGCCCCACACGATTCCTTAGCCATGCGGTTGAGTAGACTACCACAGGGCTTTTACAATGCATTTGTCCTAGTAGAGTTACGACCGCTAAGGTTTCCACTTCCTCCGGGTACGACCACCCTTCCAGAAGCCCCCTCTTGCGCCATCACGTCGGAGGATGTGGCCATCCTCTACCCGCCCGTGTTCACACTGACGCAACTCTTACTAAGTCAATGCAAATTATTTATCCCCGCCACACTTTGCCAAAGATGTGGTTGTACTTGTTGTACCGTGGAGGTCATCACAAGATTCGAGTCCTTAATGGTTACCTGGGCGGTTCTACCACGATCCCCCTTTTGGTGCTATCACGACACCATTCCATCACAACTTGTGCTATCACGGCACCGTTCAACAAATCACACCCTCAACCATCCGCCCAGATAAATTCAGCATGCGGGGTTCTTTTGGAACGAAAATACTTATTCCAACATACACCAGTCATCATCACAATGACTGCCCAATACTACTTTCTTTAGTTTGTAAGATATGCTAGGGTGCTCTCACACCCTTGTTTACCTAAACAACTCTAAGCATGGCATTTATAATTATAGACTTAGTTTCAAAGGAGTTGTAGCATTATTACTTTTACTAGGGTGACAAGGATCACATAGCCAAACGTATTGCAAAGGATGTATACTAAACCAAGAGAACATGGACATATATATAAAATCTGAAATTAGCATGTATTGCAACATAAATATAAGCATGCAATTTATAATACTTAAACCAAAATACTTTATTGAAAACATAGGCTCAAAATGATCAAAGCATTGACTCGCCTTAGATGCAAAGGTCGGGATTCGGGGCGTTGGAGTCTACGGCAGCGGCAACTTCCTCTTCTTGGGCCTCGAAAGCTACGTTTTATATGCGCGAAAATTTAGATAAAAATCATCACAACAATCAATAACACAATAAAAATTTGAACAAGCTTCAAAATGTTGGTTCTGGTCCCATTAGGTAGCCCTTGATTTTAGATGAATTTAGAAACTGGTTTCACTAAATTTAGAGTTAAAATGAACAAGTTATGCATATTTGAATGCTTTCGGTTTAAACAAATCTAAAAATAATAAAATCGACAGATGGGGCCATCGCTGCGGATCAGCCTTCGGGCGCCGACATCGGGGCCCGGCGGCAGATGGCTCACGCCGCTTCGCCCCGACAAAGGGTCCCATTGCCGGTGGCGGCCGAGATGAGCCGACAGCGGGCCCACCGTCGGGGAAAATAAAAGAAAGGTTCAACCTCGCGCCGCGTGAGCGGGGCTCAACGCGCCGAGGGAACCGGGGAAAGAGGGTCAGCGCTGCTAGTTAAAGGGTCATAGCCGCATCTCAACCCATAAGGGTTGAGAATACCTCTTGAGGTAGCGCCGCGAGGGGGGTAGAGGTGGTCCGGAGCCGAGGAGGCGGTGGCCATCGCCGCGAGGGAGGTCCGACGAGGTTCGGGAAGCGCCAAATGCGATCTTGAGCTTGCGCGAAGCCGGTGGTGACGACAAGGAGGGCCGGGATCACCGGAGGTGAGGCGCAACGTGGCGCCATCGGGACCGAACACGCGCCGCCCGCGAGGGAGGGAGGGCGGATCCGGGCGACGTGGGCGGATCCGGTCCGCCCACGCCCCGGCGGGTGGGGTTTGGATTTTATTTTGATTTTGAATTTCCAGAATTGCTAGAGGGCCTAATATAACTCGGAAAAATATTAAATTACCACCAAAAATTCTAGAAAATTCATAGAAATCCCTAGAGGTGTTGTTGGGTTTAAGAAAATTATTTCCCAACAAGGTGGTTATTTCATTTAATATTCTTGGGCCTACAACCGGTTCCTTTTCTTTTTCCTTTTTATTTTTCTCCTCTTTTCTTTTATAATTGGAGATATAATTACTTTGTGTAAAAATATGTATATATATACATATCTAAACTTCACCTACCTATTTCCAAAATTTTACATCAAGCACTTAGGCCACTTTTACTTCTTAATTTAATTCTATCTTTGGTTCTTTGGAAAATCTATTTAGGCTAACTTTTAAAGTTTTCTTTATGGATCATCTTTTCAGATTCGAATTCAAATTTAGAATTCTCTATTATTTAAACATGTGGGTTTTTCCTTCTTAGCATTTTATTGTTTGGGTTCTTCCCCGAAGTTTTTCAGAAAAATATTTTCAAAAGCCCAACTCAACACAATGTATTACAGAATATTTCACAACATTTTGTTCTACAATTCCTCTAAGTTTCCAGGATGTTACAGATACTCACAGCACGAGCACTCTAGTGGTAGCCTTCTCTAGCGCTTTCCCTTGCGCAGCTTCTTGCGTGTCCCCACGGACGGCGCCAACTGTTGTAGCATAGCTACAACGGTGGGTACATGGTACCCTTCTCCATGGGAGACATAGTACAACAGAACTAGAGAGAGAGCGCGTGGTAAGAATGAGTGGACCTTTGCCTCCTCATACCCTCTAGGGGTATATATATGAATTGGGTAGGACGGGAAATTTTCATCCTACCCCTTAATAACTATAAAAGGTGAGGATATATTGGTGCATTTATCTTTACTACTTGGCCTATTAGATATTGGGTCAGTTGCAAGGTCTAGTCCGGAGATTAGGCCACCCCTACAACACCAACAATAATTTTTTTAGGGTAGAGCGCTAGCTCAAGATGGAACAAAAATCTGAACTCAAAGGGTGCACAATAAATTTCAGTAAAATTCAAACAAATATGTGCAAAATTGTAAATAACAACTTATTAGACATTTAACATTTTCTCCACTCTTTTTTGGGCGGGGAGGGGCCATCTGCCCCCATTCTTCTACCACTCACATTTAGTTCGTTACAGTTTTTTTTGTTATAACTATGTTATTCATGTTGTACTAAAGTATTTCTTTGAGGGTAGAGTGCTAGCTCCAGCGTAGATGTATCCAAAATCTAAACTCAAAGAGGGTACAATAGATCCAAAATATAGTGTTGATGGAAATAAAAGACAGTAAAATTCATCCAAATTGTTCCAAATTCTCTTAAATAAACTCTTAATTGTATTTTAGATTTTGTGCAAGTTAGACGAAATAAAATAAAGTTACAATAATTTTTTGAATTGTCTTTTCCCTCCTTTTGTTGTCATGAATTGCCTTTGAGAGGCTTGACTTGCTTCAAGTTTTTGGGTTCCTTTAAATAGTGTGTTGCAATTAAAGTTTTGTGCTAAATACAAATATTATTAAATTTATTAAAAAGTAAACAACATTATTGGTCCCTCAAAAAGATGGTTCTTGAAGTCAACGGGCATGAACTTAAGAGTTGTGTTATTAGAGGGTATGTTGTTCATTACTAAACTTCATCACACTTATACAACTTTGACTTTTTGTGGCAAGCCTTTTGTTTATGGTCGCTGTTGTGGTATGCCGCACTTTCTCAGCTCTACGCATCACGTGTCATAGACTTATATTTTAGCCAAAACTTTCTACAAGTGTCATGGCTTATTTAGACCGCTGTGGAAAGTGTGGCAAATTCATTCAGTAGGGTCCTCCCCTATTGTTCCCGTCAAAAGGAAAAAAAAACAATTGTGTCAAATTGTGAGAAGCAACCATGGATGCCAAATTTTGGGTTACGAAAATTTGGTAACTTACATATTTGGCTTCAATTTAGTTTGCTGTCAAATTTTGGTTTTCTTGTCAAATTTTTGCCAATTCATGGGCAAACAATTTGATAAGCAAACTTTGTTTTTTTTAAGAACTAAATGTTTGGCAAATATTGGTGGGGCAATTTTGGTCACCACCAAACACATCCTCATATATAATTGAGCCAAGATGACTCCAAACCTAACTTTCCAAAAACTATAAAAGATTAGGCATTTCTGATGAGGTACTGAAGCAAAGTAGTGAAGGCACTACCCAAATGTAGGCACAAGAACACAAAAGGTAACTATAAATAGGGGTGCAATGGAGTGAATAATTTTTGTCCGTCCGATCAACCGAAGGCTCACGGAACGAATATGGAAGAGGTAAATAGGTATCTGGCACCCCTACCTATAAAGTATAAACATTACAATTAATCAAAGGTTTGTAAAAAACACACACTCTATTTTCAGGGAGGAAGCAAATAAACAAAGATTATGTTTTTTAGACTGTGGTTTATAGGTTCTGATTTAGCTGGCTGAAAAGCTGAAAAGAAAAGAAGCAAAAGTTTGGATTATCACTGTTCAGTTTATAGGTACTGCAGCACCCATGGTCAACTGATCTCTTGTAAAAATCTAAACCCCTTTCTCCAGAAGAAAAAGAAAACAGCAATCAACAAACGAAGTAGCGTTTGGATTCCATTTCAGGCTTTCCACTCGGATATGGACCGTAGGTGTGCCAGAACCATTTGTCTCCTGGAGGCACCATCCGATGTTAATAGGTGGGTTTTTTCACTGTGAGTATGGCTTTTCGGTTTTAAATTTTAACTGCTTGTAAGAGAAATTACAAAGAGAGTTAGTCATATATAATTTTGATCAATACAGCTGAAGTTAATATAGTGTCTACTACAATCAATCTGTAAATTCCATCTTAAAAATATATTATTTAAAAATAAATTACTGTAACGTTATATAAAAACAATAAGTCCAAGCTGAAAAGATGCAGCCGTTGAGTGGTGGTTCATTCGGCCACATCACCCGTCACTCACCAGCCTGCACTGAAATGCTACGCGTACAAGCATTTCTACGCTAAACACGCCGGTTCAACGCCATCGATGTGTCACTGACACGCAGCTTCTTCTTCTCAAGCATTTCTATTGGTGTGGCCCGTTTATCAGTAACTCATTGGAGGGTACTGTACGCTTCCGTTAACGTGTATCAGTCGGGGCTAAAGAGCCTTTGTACACAGATCTTGCCATCATGGTCTTTGACAAGTCATCACATTACGGTATCGATTAGTACTTAATTAGTAGGGTACGAAGTAGCAGACAACTTTTATTCGATTGAAGGCTTGCAAAGCGAATACGGAAAAGATAAATAGATATCTAGTATTATATGTGTTCGACTCTGACTCTAAGGAAAAAAATATAGAATATAAGACGAGATGAGTGATATCAGTCCATATACATCCATATATCAAGTGATATGAGAAAATTTGTTATGACTTCACTTAGAAACAAGATAACATACAAACCGATTGTCATATCTAAACAGACAGAAAATATTAAGTGTTCTTCCTTCGACATCTCGACGATTAATCTCTCCGTATTCACTCTGATTACACCCTACTGTCTAATATCCCGTGTAAAGAAATGGATAATCTCTGTCCGACCGATCGTCCTAAGACTTATGGAACGAATACAGAATGAAAAATGTGTATTCTATATTATCTATATTCGACTTTGACTCTAAGAATAAAATATAAAATAAGATACAGAATAAACGATATTTATCCGCATCCACTCCATTGCACCACTATTAATTAGTTACGTGGCTCAATTAATAAGTTATCCGACTGTTCAAGCTAGAGTAGCTCTCAGGAAAGCTTTGCCATCTGAATCAAACTTGCGTGCGTCGTCAAACGTCAATTAGTAATCGCTTTCTTTATTGATCGTCCGTGATTATTGACTAACGCTCTTGTCGTTGATTTTTTAACGAATTCATTGTGACACGTAGTTGCGATCCGAATCAACCGGTGCACTACATGTGTGCGTGCTTTTGTTCAACTAGCTACGTAAGCGCGACGTCACGTCGTGCTAGCTACCATGTGGACCGAAGTAAAAGAGACGATAATTCATGAGGAGTTTCTTAAAAAGAATCGAGGACGCATGCGTAATTTCAGAAAAAACAAAGGGCTTTTTCGTAAAAAATAAGGACCTGCAAAAATCTGTACGTAACTAAACAAGGACCTATACATAATTTTAAAACCGCAGGGTGTTATCGGTGAAGTGAAGGGTGCTTTTTGGGGAAAAAATCTGGTAGGGACCTGTTTGCGAGAAGGAAGGATCTCTACGCGATTTCGCAAAACGCAGAAAATTTTTCGCATAAACGCTAACGTAGCATATCTCTCCATCCAGAGAGTCCTCCATCTTTAATATAGGTATTATTAAGCGGTGCTGAGGATGTGATGCGCATGACGTGAACTGGATGGGCCATTTGGCTCTTCCCTTTCATGCATCAGCGATAGATTTGCTGCCATGGGTGTCATCACCGCGCTTAAAACACACTAAGTTTCGCTTTGGAGCAGGGTGCATCACTGAGAAGCTAAAGAAGGGCGTCGAACCGTCTACACCCTCCTCAACTGCTCTACTCCCTATCCCCGCCGATAAGCCTCAGTGATCCCTCTCATCTTCTGATCTCCTCGGCTCCTCCTCACCGGCTTCCCTTGCTCTCTCCTCCCCGCCGGCTTCCCTTGCTGCTTGCCTCCCTACCTGGCTGTCGAACCGTTTTGGCTCCGTCGAGCCGCCTGACGCCTATGGTTGCCGCTCGTCAAGCCGCCTCGGTTTTCTCCTCACCTTCCCAGTCAGTCGCCGAACCGCCTACCTCCGGCGAGCCTCCTGGCGCCTGCGGGCGCCGCTCGCTGAGTCGCCTCCGTTCTCTCCCCGTCTCCCCAAACTGCCTCTGCTCCTCGCCGGCCCAGCAACTTGGCCAGTTAGATCTAGCATGGGTCGCCACCCGCCGCCCTGGTAACGCATGTGTATAGATCATACTGATTTAAATAAAGCTTGTCCTAAATATGACTTTTTGCTTTCTCGTATTGATCAATTGGTAGATTCTACTACTAGTTATGAAATATTAAGCTTTCTAGATGCATACTCTGGTTATTACCAGATCAATATGTCTTCAGAAGATGAAGAGAAAATCGCGTTTATCACCCTGTTTGAAGTATTTTGCTATGTCAAAATACTATTCGGTTTAAAAAATGCTGCTCCAACTTTTCAGCGTTTGATGCAATTAATCTTCATACATCAAATGGGCCAAAACTTGAAAACATATGTCGATGATATGGTTGTAAAAAGTATATCAAACCGTTTAATCATATTTTAGACCTGCAGAAGATCTTTGACAATCTAAAAAAGCATTGCTTGAAACTCAATCCTAAAAAGTGTGTTTTCGGAATTTCCTCAGGAAAAATGCTCGGATTCCTTATTTCGGCAAGAGGTATCGAAGCAAATCCTGAGAAGATCAAGGCCATCGAACAGATACGCCCTCCGACCACGAAGAAAGAGGTCCAGAAACTCAATGGGTGCATGGTGGCTTTAAGTCGTTTCATTGCACGACTAGGAGAAAAATGTCTTCCTTTTTTATGCTTTTGAGAAAACATGAGGGTTTCGAGTGGTCGAAAGAGACCAATGACGCTTTCGAAGATGTCAAGAGATACCTTACAAATGCTCTTATCTTAGTTTCTCCAAAAACAGGCGAGACACTCTTAGTGTATCTATCCGCCATGCCACAGGCAGTAAGTGTTGTACTAGTTGCGGAGCATCAGGGCGTTCAAAAACCAGTATACTATATAAGTGAAGCTTTACACGGTCATAAGGAGCGCTACTCTCAGGTCTAAAAACTTCTTTATGCCCTCCTCATGGCTTCGAGGAAGTCGAGACATTATTTTCAGGTGCACAAGATAACTGTGTCGTCTAAGTTTTCTTTAGGAGAGATCCTCTAGAATAAGGAAACAGTGGGGCGCATGGTAAAATGGTCGATCGAACTTAGGGATTTAGACCTCCATTTCGTGTCCCGAACGGCCATTAAATTTCTAATCTTGGCAGACTTTGTCTCCAAATGGACAAATCCTAAACCTGTTCAGGATCCCCAACAATACGATTCCCACGACTTATGGACGATGTACTTCGATAGGTCGCTTACATTAAGTGGCTCAGGGGCTTGGGTGGTCCTGAAATCTCCTGTGGGAGAGATCTTAAAATATGTCATCTAATTGCTCTTTCCAACAACTAATAATGTCACTGAGTATGAAGGTTTGTTGACTAGCATACAAGCCGCTAAAGCGCTCGAGATTTGACGACTACTCGTGAGAGGAGATTCTCAACTAGTTGTGAATCAGGTTGGAAAAGAGTATCAATGTTCGAGTACGATTATGTCTCAGTACTTGTCGAAAATACATAAGCTTGAAAAGCAATTTTTTGGTGTCGAGTTTCAATATATCCCTCAGAAGGATAACTTTCTCGTAGACTAGTTGGCTTGGATAGCTTCTTCCGATCACCAGTATCGCCAGAGGTCTTCCTGGAACAACTCCAGAAACCGTGTTTGGTCAAAACACCAGAAACAACCCCTAATGAGACAGTATCTCTAGAGTACGAAGAGACGTGGATGTCTACCATCTACAACTACCTTCAGAAGGGTTCAATGCCCAATGACCACTACTGCAGAATATGTTATCACAGACGGTTCAAAAATGTCATCACAGAAAGTTTCGTGAGCGTCTAAGTTTATAGGTCAGTAATAAATGAGATCATCACATACAGCTTTCGAACCATCTGTGATGCAGTATTTCACAGACGGTTTCAACTATAAATCGTTTGTGATATTTCAATACCACAGACGGTTCGTTGTTGAAACCATCTGTGATAAATCTTATATCACAGACGGTTTTAGCTACAAACCATCTGTGAAAGTAGAAATCACAGACGATTTGTCGCTAAAATCGTATGTGATATTCTTTTCTATTCACAAATCTATTCCTATTAGTTGGCTAGACTCAGAAAATGCTAGCCATGCCCTCTGAAATAAACATATCAACACAGTATATATACATCCAATTCACATTCATTCATTTCAGAAAGAGGAAATCTATTTCACAAATCAATTAACTGAAATGAAATAAATTGTCCATGCATGAACAAATACATGTACACATGAATAATTAAGTTCAATCTTATCCCAGTGAAATTTGTTATACATTGTGGAATTCTCCATCTTCTTTTATGACTTTAGACCACAAGAAGTACGCACACTGTCCTCGAATCTCTAAGAGGTCGAGCTGTTCCAACGGAGTTGTAGCGATGAACAGAACCTATTGGTAGGAAAATCAATGTCGTGCATACATATGTAAATTGAAAAGTATGAAATAATTATCGTAAGATTGACAAATTAACGTGAGGATCAATATTGATCTTCGCGGAATCGAAGAGTAGTTGCATGTTGTGGCAAACATAGAATCCACAGGTGTTGCCCAGCAGCTGCTAGTGGCACTGCAAAAAATAGAATTTATTAGTTCGATAGGTATTGCTACAAAGTTTTATATAGGATTAATGCGTACAAGAGAATACCGAGAAATGTAGATCGTGTCGCAGGGCGTCCATCCTTTTGGATAGGACAAGCACACGTAGCAACCCGCTTGCACTTTCGTCCTCGCATCGCGCAAAACGGTTAACTGGGGGTGCTACCATTGGAACTCGTAGGCTTATATGTAAGTGCTTCTCAAATTAAGCTTGCAAGGTGAGACTAAATCACACCCTCATGTGCACACACACACATATAGGCCATCATGGGTCAGGGTGTCACATACACCCCCCTCAAAGGACGTGACGTCCTCGTCGGACCAAAATACCCACACTGGGGAAAATGATAAGGATATCCCCTCTTGGCACATGTCCGTGTGTTCACTGCCAGCACATGTGCCATGCCGTGTGTCCACTCCGGGCCCACACGTGCCATGCGCCATATGCCCGCGCCCCTGACCCACACGCGCCCATGTAACCGCGAGAGTCGGCTCTGATACTATTTGTAACACCCTAAAGTCCAAACCGCTTAGACCTAACTACATTCTGGATAGGCCACGCACACGTAGCTACCCCCTTGCACTTTCGTCCTCGCTTCGCACAAAACGGTAAACCGAGGGTGCTACCATTGGAACTCCTAGGCTTATATGTAAGTTCTTCTCAAGTTAAGCTAGCAAGGTGGGACTAACCCACACCCTCATATGCACACACAAATATGGGCCATCATGAGTCGGGGTGTCACAGTACGTGGCGAGCAACCTATGTGATTCCAAGAAGATAGCCTTAGTCATTGGGAAGAAAAGACTACAGTAGAGTTATCCATAGAGAAAATGTGTTTACCTGTCGATTAATTCTTAGACAACTTTGAAGTCGGTTTTGGTTCTTTTTAGGGAATCACAGTATATTACCTTATTTCGTTTTGGTATAATTACAATTAAAATCTAGTGAAACCTACATATATATGTCATAGTCATTAAAACTAAGTTTGTGTTGCTTATAAAGTACAAATCAATAAGTATAGCCACTAGTGCATCACTTACCCCTGGTTGTAGGGTATAAGTATGAATTCCTTGTTGTGGAAATCCTCCAATGCATTCATGATGTAATTCTCGACGAATGATGCACCCTCGTTGATGGTATCCATGGCGACCAAGCGTGGGCCGAGAAAACCAATCGGTGATTTCGTTACTCTGGCTTTAGTCACCATGTATGTATACACACACACACACAAGTAATGAGTTATATATGACATTTATCGGTATTACATGAATGTAGACCGCGATTGCACACACTTACAATGTCCAGCATCAAATGAGTGAGGCGTCGAGGGCGTTGAGTGTATAGAGACCAAATAAGTCCTCGAAAGTCACCGTGAAGACACAGTCATGAATATTGTGCTGAAAATGATCCGACGTAAACTTGACGGTGAAACCCAAGCGTCGTTGTTCCTCCGGCTTGTTGGCATGTTCCATGTACCATGCATGTAATCTCTGTCAAGCCAGTCCAAGGCTTAGGTGGCACTCTTTCAGGACAACCAATGGCTCGCCTAGCACGAAATTTCAGGCCAATGACAAGCAAGGCATCTCATCATCGATCTTCTTCAGCTTGCCCTTGCCGCCTCGGCTGTAGGTTGACTTCACAGTAGTCGACTTGGCATGAGATGTAGATGTACGGTGCCCTTGCTACGTCTGTACAGGTAGCTCCGATACAGATAGCCCAGTGGACTTGGCACCGGTGCAGGTAGCTCTAGTGCGGATCGCTTCGTGGAATTGGCACCAGTGCAGATAGCTCATGAGAACTTGCATCAGTGCAGATAGCTCGAGTGGGCTTGACACCGGTGCAGGAGCCTCTAGGCAGATGTCCCTCTTGGCCCACTGGATGAATGTTCCAATAGCTTGCCCTAGAGTCATGACCTCGTCCTTTAGGGGTATCTGCAGCAGGACTACCTCGCAATTGGCATGAACATCGTCCACATTCACTTTTGCGAAACCTGACGCTAGAGAAACACCGTGCACCAAGGTCCCAGGCTCGGATGGATACGCCTGGACCCAAGCAGCCCACAGGGCAACATAGTCATATCTCACTTAGAGCTTGCACTTCGTAGCTACCTACATAACGATACAAAACTAGCTACTCCAACAGGACTATCAGTGGATCGAGAATTTCAGAAATACTAATTATTACCAGGATGTCATCAATAGAAAATCAGTGGTCGCTCTCCGAGGTACGGTTAGACGCGCAGCTACTCCGACGGTTGGGAGGTGCCTACCACAGGAGTAGCAGGGGCTTCCTTTTGATTTTTTGAGACGTCGTATCTTTCCATCTGATCTCTGACATACCTTTGCATCTCATCTCTAACGGATGCTATAATGTCCTCTCGTAGCCATGCCTCGCGCCCGACTTTGGCTTTCTTCCTACTCCGGTACGCTTTGGAGTCCTCTGAGAAACCATGTTTCCAAGGGACATAAATACCAAGGCCTCTCGTGCGACCTGGGTGCTATATATCTCTCTGACTGCTTGGAATGGGCCTTCGAAAGATTCTACACTCAGCGCTTCCTGCAAGAGCCCGACATGTCATTTCACTTTATATGAAGTTATGAAGTAACTACGAACTGGGCAGTTCGATATCTTACCAAGCGATCGCATAAGGCTTGAGGTCTAGCACATGACAAAAATATGATTGAAAACAATCATGAGATCTCAAAAGAAAATGTCAAAAGTGCTCAATTAAAAAAAATCAAAGTACTTCAACAATTGTATCATTCTTGAACGAACAAAGACTCTAGTTGGCTCAACACTAGCTTCTTGATTCCATTTAGCTCATTGGCATGGCTTGCATCATTTGTGGATATCATTAGCTAGACTAAAATCTTGTTTGACTTGACTCGCTAAGCACTTCAAATTAAAAAAATCAGATTATACCATCCGTTAGCTTAGCTTCTCTTTACATACATAGTCATGATCTTAGTAGCATACTTGTATGTTATGGCTTGTGTAATACATTTGGTCATTTTGGATAATTCTCATGGCTCGCATACTTTGACTAATAAAATCACCATTCCATCCATCATTTTGACTTATTCTCTTGCATACTTGATGTGTTTATTGCCAAAAGGGGAGAATAGATTGGAGAAAAGAAAATTTCTCAACTTCGGGAACTTGCTAGAGCTTTGGAGATCAATTTGCTCTTTATGTATTGCTCTAGTATTCCTTCATCGACATGGTCATAATTTCATTTTCCTTCCTTGACCATGTCGGCTTCTACAAACTCAACTTCATATTTTTCGGTGTTTGTCAATATACTCATCAAGGGGAGATTGAGAGATCATGTGGAGATGATCCCATCTTTATGATGAGTAATTGACCCTTGGTTGAAGGTAAATTGAGTTTGTTTTGGGCTTTATTGCAAAGTCTTAACTCGATTTAAATGAAGTCGGTATACGACTTGTCCTCGTTCGCACGACCACGCTTGGTCGTGGTCGAAACTCTTCCGAGTGTCAGACGACCATGGTGGTCGTGGTCGGAAGGTTATACGACCACGCTGAACTCAATCGGTGGTCTACGACCACGCCAGGCGCCCCCGGCGAATTTGAACGTGATCGGAAGTCTACCGGTAGCGCACGACCACGCTGGTGGTAATCGGATCTCACCAGCAACAGACGAGTACTTTGGCCGTGGTCGGAAGGGTTTACGACCACGCTGGCAATTGGGAGCGCTCGATCACGCTGTAGCGCCGTGCTACGACCACGCTACGGAGCCCTCGTAAGATTTGACCGTGGCCGGCACTCGGCGCTAGGGTTTACGACCACGCCAGGGATCGGAGCCTCGACCACGCTGGGCGGCCGGCTCGACCACTTTGGCCGTGGCCTGTGGCGCCACGACCACGCTGTGGGAGCTCGAGGCCTCGACCACGCCAGGGAAAGGAGCCACGACCACGCCAGGCACTCGGTGGTGCGACCACGCTATGCGCCGGAGAGCTACGACCACGTTAGCGAGAATTGAATGTGGTCGAACCGCGCTCGACCACGCTATCGGCTGGATGACCGTGGTCGCAAGGGATCACTAAAATTGGTCGTGAGGGTGCAATTCATATCCGATTACGGTGAGGTTTGGTCGGTTGGGTTCCTTGTGCTGTTGTGGACCTTGTAGACTGGTTTGTTCTACATTTTGACAAGGTTTAGTAAAGCCTAATTTCTGTGGAAAAGACTTGAGCTCGGTGTGAGCTGTGCAGTATGGATCGCTATGTGATGGTTTGTTGTCTTTGTTGGTGGCGTGAACCGTGAGACAGCCTTGGTGAGGCTTAGGAGGTCGGGACTAGACAAGGGAGTTGTTGAGGTCCGTAACGACGTGGAAAAGCCAAGAGGACGTGTCGTGCTGTGGGTCGACAAGATGGACAAGAAAGCGGTGGAGGAAGCTTCCCGAAGGCGCTGAGGGGCATTTTGGAGAAATGTCAAAGTCGCGGGGAAGCCGCCCACCGGGAAAGCACTGTGACCACCGGAGAGGCTCTGTGAGAGCTCGAGGAGTTGGTGGCGCTAACGGCAAAGCAAAGGAGCCGCTTGCTCGAGAGGAACGGGTAAAGCAATCGGAGGCCTCGCAGCTTAACCACTCGGTTAGCGGGTTGTCTCGTGTGGAGACCCGTTAGTGAGACTATAAATAGAGAGGTTAGGTCTCGTGAGCAAAGTGAGGTTGTCCCCTCGAGTGCTCGAGTGTTCCTCTCATCTTGTGTGAGTTGTCTCGGGTAAGAGCATGGATGCTCGTACCTCCGATGGAGTGGTCAGAGAAACCTCCATGTGCAATAGAAAAGATTGATTCATCTCTTTGTATCCTTCTCGCTTTTGTTCTTGAGATGATTTCTTTGATCCGCTTTGCCCTCTCGTGTTCTTTCGATCATATGTGTTTTATCCGAGAGTTGGCTTGTGCTTCACTTGCTCAGACTGGAAGTTGTTTTACTACCGCTTGCTAAGATCATTCCCGAGAACAAAGCGAAATCAGAGAAAACCGAGTTCGTGGTTCTGCCACTGAGCTCTCTGCTTCGCCGACTTTGGTTTTCTCTCTTCGTTGTAAAGACTTTGAGGTTCTTGGTATTTTACTTCCGAGATCTTGTATGAACTAAGTTTCAAGTTTCATTCATTTTGGATCTCGTGCAAAAGATCTCTAAATTCTTGCTCTGTCGGTCATACCGACAACGTAGTATTTCTCAGATACGCTCGTTGTCGGATCGGCAATTTATTTGACCACGCAGCTTTGGTCTTTTCGACCACGCCGATTTCGAGGCCGATCTATTCTAGCTTTCGACCACACAAGTAGTATCTCTCTGTCGCTGATCGACTACGCATAAGTTTTCTCGTTCGGTTTTCGCCAAGTTATCTTCTGCTTCGGTCGTCGACCTCCTCGTGTAGCGGTGGTCTTGCGTGTGCCGGTCTCGTTTCACCCCATACGACCACGGTCAAAACCCGACACAGTTTCACGATTACGACTACGGTTGTCTTCGGTTACGACTTCTTGTTTTATTGTTGCTGTGTTCGGTTGAGCTTTGTTTTTCTGACTTCTTAGCTCTCTAGCTAAAGGAGAAGGAGAACTTGGGGAGGAAGTTTTTAAGGCACCATTCACCCCCCCTCTGTTGCCATTTCGGTCCTTCAATTGGTATCAGAGCCGGTTAGCTCTTCTTTGATAGATCTTTAACCGGTCTCAAGAGCCATGGCGACGGACAAATATTCCACCAAGCCGCCTGCTGATGGCTCGGATTACCCTTCTCGAAGAGCCGGATGGAAACTTACATCCGTGCTCGGGGTATGCCATCCGCTAAGGTGAAGATACAGCTTTGTTGTTCCCGCCGATGACAACATCAATGCCGGAATATGGTCGATGTTGAGGCGAATGCTAAGGCAAGGAACATCATCATTCGGGGTTGAGTAGAAGCGAGTTCGATCGCATCTCTCACCTATCGTCCGCCTACGACATCCGGGTGACCTCGATGCATACCATGAGGGCACCACCCATCAAGACGGTTCGACAAGACCGGCTCAAGCAAGAATACAAGAAATTCGAGATGCTTGCCGGTGAGTCCCTGACGAGTGCTTTTCTCGCTTTCACAAGATTTTGAGCAACCTCCGAGCCGCTCTCACATACTCCGACTCGGATAACGCCGTCAAATTCTTCTCGCACTCGATCTTAGGGTTTGGGAGATGAAGGTGACTACCATCAAGGACACCACGGACCTCTCGACCTTGACTCTTGATGCGCTTTACTCGCCTCAAGACTCACGAGATTGACATAGTCTCGCGTCGGTCGAAGTCTCGCTGATGGCACTAGTCACCGATCCCGCTCCTGGATCCACTTCTTCTAAGCCATCTTGCGGATTCTCCCTCGCTGCTCTCTGTGACATAACCGATGATCGATAGAGCAGCTATGGATGAGCAGCTACCCTCCTCGCACGGAGATTCTCCCATGCTTACAAAGGAGGAGGGACTAAGGAAAAGAGGACCCGTGATTTGTTTCGAGTGTGGTGGCCCCAACCACATTCGAGCAAACCGTCCCAAGTTGGGGAAAGGCAAAGTCGACTACGGTTCCGCAAGAACGACTACTCCGACAAGAACCGCAACAAGAAGGCCCCAACTCCGACGCAAGGCAAGAAGCCGCTCCGCAACTTTGGGAAGGCCAAGAAGCTCTTCCACCGCTCCTCGCCGCCTTCGACGACCTCGACCTCGACGAAGTGGAGGGATGGAGCGATGACGACGGGACGGGTGATCAAGAACCCAAGAGCGGCAACGACTTCTCCCAATGTGCTTCATGGCCTCGAGGGAGAGATCACGACACGATCTCTATTCCGACCGACGAGGTATGTCCCTCCTATGACCAACTCGAATGCGCTTTTCTTAAGCTAGGAGGTTTTCATGCTAGAGCTAAGACTAGATGTAGTGAGTTGGAGAAGGAAATAGAGATTATCACGGAGCTTACTTCACTTATATCTCGCCCCTCCGTGATGACCGTGATACATGCCGTGCTTTGATCGCTGATATGGAGAAGCTAAGGACCTCACATGATAGTCTCGTCTCCGAGCTTGATGCAATTAAGGTGGAGAATGTTAGTCCGCTTGTCGATTTAGAATTGAGTAGGATGGTCATACCCTACTTACTACTGATGAGACTATTGCTCCCACCTCATGTGAGGATAAGGACTTTGATGCTAAAGGACCTTATGCCATGCTTCCGATCTCGCCCAGTCTTGTGTAAATTGTGATAACTTGAATATGAAACTAAACTATGATCATAAAATTGCAATTTCAATCCTTCTTACTTGAGCCTATTGCTTCTTGCGTGAATTGTCCCAAGTTATCACGAACTTGAAGTCGCTCCAAACAGCTTTCAAGATTTAGTTGATGACAATAACAAATTGGCCAAGTTTGCTTCTAAGGACCCCGTTAGCTCACCATGCAATTGTTGTAACAAACTAAAATCTGAATTGGTTGCATTAGATGAAAAATGTGAAGCTAACTAAGGATCTTATAGAAAAGCAACCATCTGCTTGCATTGTGTGTGCTGGGAAGAAGCATGAGGGTTTGGTAGAGACACCTAGCGACGTGAACCAATTGGCTAGCGAGGGATTGTCCTTCCGAGCCTCGGTTGTGCGTGCACAAGCAAATCTTTCCTCTCTGCTGGTTCTTCTTCTACCCTTACCTCGTCTCGCCTCTTCTCTTCCTCGCACTTCTTGCGCCTCTTTTTCGGGAGTGTCAAGATCTTATGAACACTCTTGAGAAATTTGTAGGAGGCAAGAAGAAGCTTAATCTTATCCTTGACCACCCAAGATTTGCAAGTTCAATCAAGGTCTAGGGTATGATTTTCTAAAAGACATGAGGAAGCATCCGTCCGCCGTGCTCGTATCCATAGCACCAAAAGCGATCGAGACTAAGCCTGGACCGAGAAAGTCAAATTTAAGTCTCGGGGTTTTGTCCAAATGATATCCGACAAGAGGGTGAGTCCTCCTGCAGCTTCACCTCTCGTATACGGCCATTTCATGCTACTCCCGCTTCGTCAAAAGGCGGTATCATTGCACCTTCGCCGAAGGATGGACATTCACCGATCGATGCTTCAAGCGCCAATATCACGCGGAGAGACCATGTTGAGTCTTTTAGGCGATTCGTGGTCACCACGAGTGCACCTAAGACCAACAGAGGTCTAGAGTTATTTCTTCTATTGGTGTTGGGCAAGATCGAGGACTTGGTTTTACCGAAGTTTGCTTTTTCGTCCTTATGCTCCCGCTACCGTGACTTTCGCCGTCCCGAGGGTAGATCTCGCTTTCCTGGCCGAGATAGCTACCATGGTGTGTTCAACTTTGTTGTCGGTGACTTGACTCGCTCCTCTATAGCGCCAGCCCAACAATGCCTTCAGTGTCTACACACGCACCTTCTACTTTGGGTGACAGAGCGAGGGTAGATAGAGGTCACCGTGCTTGACTACTTCATCTCGCCGACGACTACTCAAGATTGGGTGCCAAAATCACTCTTGATTTATCCCAAGATCGAGACTTTGCTCTCTTGTTGACTCAGTCCACGGTGGGAAGGAAAGGTTTGGCTTGTAGACTCGGTGTTCAAGACACATGACCGAGATTCCGCTGGTTTTCTTCCTTGCCGTGCTCCGGTGATGAGACTATCACCTTGGAGATTTATTTGAGAGAGTCACACGCCCAAGTCCGGCGTGTTACTTTTACATCTCCACTCGCCTTCGTAGCTTCCTTTGAGCCCAAGGACGCTCGCCATGCATAAGGGTGCTCTAGTTTCACAGCCTCGGATGTCATGAGCACCGAGTTTGAGATGAGCATGATGGGTGAGTTGACTTTCTTCCTCGGCTTCCAAATCAAGCGCACTGGAGAGGTACCTTCTTGCATCAAGGCAAGTACACCCGTGATCTCCCGAGACGCTTCGACATGAGTGATGGAAAGCCTGTCGACTCCGATGGCTTCTACGGTCACACTTGACCCAGATGAGGACGGCGAGCCGCTTGATCAAAAAGAGTTCAAGTATGATTGGCTCTCTTGTACCTCACGCCTCGAACCGACATACACTTTTCTCGTGTGTCTTTGTGCCCGGTTTCCGAGCTTCTCTCGCGATCTCACCGCCAGTGGTGAAGCGCATCTTTCGCACCTTCGAGCTACCATTGACTATGGTATCTCGGTACTCTTCCTCATCCCGTATATCCCTTAGAGCCTATTCGGATGCGACTTTGCCGGTACAGGATAGATAGGAAGAGCACTTCGCACCGCCAGCTCATTGGCACTTCTCTCGCTTCTTGGTCTTCGAGGAAGCAGTCCGTTGCACACCCACCGCAGAGGCCGAGTACGTTGTCGCAGCCGCTTGTCGTAGCTAAGTGCTTTGGATGGTCTCGACTGCGGGACTTTGGGTTAGCTATCGATCGTGTTCCGCCTCTTGCGATAACACGCCCGCGATTAGCATTGCTAAGAACCCAAAGCAAGACTCTCGACCAAGCACATCGATATCGATATCATTTTCTTCGAGACCATGTAGAGAAGGGTGACATCGTGCTCAGCCAGGAGAGTGACCACCGCTTGGTCGATATCTTCACCAAGCCTTTGATAGCACGAGGTTTTCACCTGGGAGAGCTTAGTGGTTTGTCCTTACGACTATTGTGAGGGGAGCTTTGGGCTTTACCGCTTTATCTTATTAATTGTGCTCTTGTAGATCCTCACTGCTGCATCGCATTTTCAGTGCATTGGGTTTAGTCCTTCTAGCATAGGTTAGAGTGTGTCTCTTGTCGAGTTGCTTAGACTTCTTGCTCTTATCTTGTGCTTTCGGATAGCTGCTTCTTATCTCACTAGGTTGAGCTCACTCACTTCTTTTAGGTTCTAGCGAGGGTTGGGCCACCCTCGGGTAGACAGGGTTCGTGTTTGCTCTCTAGTGTGCGTTTTTTCTCGACAGCTGTTGTCCTGGAGACATATAGGGTAGATGAGAGTCGGCCGAGCCATAGTATCCTCTATATCTTATCTATGCTTTAAGGACCCTGCTTTCCCGATTTATTTGCCACTCTTGTTTTTTATGGCTTTGGTCTGTGGGGAGTTCATTTGGGAACTTCTAGATTTTAATTTAGACTTAAACTCAACTTGAACTAAAAGTCGCATCACATGTTGAGGGGAGTCGATTTTCGCATTGCATTCTGCATTGTAATATAACCACATTGAGCCTTGATTATTATCCGGTTATGACATGCTTTCAATGCTTTACACATTGCCATGATTTGTGCTCCATTGCTAATCTGATCATGACTCTATATGTGTAGTCAAGTCTTTGCCATGATAGGTTAATTAAAATGCCAAATTTGACCTAATTCATGTCTTGTTCATATTTGAGACTAGTCAGCCTTGTGTTATCTTTTATGATTCTCGCCATGTCAAATAGGTCGAGTTGAGTCTTGAATCTTAGTTGAGCAATAGATTGAGCTATACGCTTGATGACACATAAGTTAGTACAATCTATCAAAAAAAGGATCTCTTCTGTGCGAAAAAACTGATCTCACCAATTCCTTCTCATGAGACGGCTTGCCATTGCACAAGGCATGAACTCAGGGGAGATTTGATGACCAAGATCATTTCCTTAAGCTTCGCTTGGAATGATCGTGATAAGGCTTGAGGTCTAGCACATGACAAAATATGATTGAAAACAATCATGAGATCTCAAAAGAAAATGTCAAAAGTGCTCAATTAAAAAAAATCAAAGTACTTCAACAATTGTATCATTCTTGAACGAACAAAGACTCTAGTTGGCTCAACACTAGCTTCTTGATTCCATTTAGCTCATTGGCATGGCTTGCATCATTTGTGGATATCATTAGCTAGACTAAAATCTTGTTTGACTTGACTTGCTAAGCACTTCAAATTAAAAAAATCAGATTATACCATCTGTTAGCTTAGCTTCTCTTTACATACATAGTCATGATCTTTGTAGCATACTTGTATGTTATGGCTTGGTGTAATACATTTGGTCATTTTGGATAATTCTCATGGCTCGCATACTTTGACTAATAAAATCAGCCATTCCATCCATCATTTTGACTTATTCTCTTGCATACTTGATGTGTTTATTGCCAAAAGGGGAGAATAGATTGGAGAAAAGAAAATTTCTCAACTTCGGGAACTTGCTAGAGCTTTGAGATCAATTTGCTCTTTATGTATTGCTCTAGTATTCCTTCCGTCGACATGGTCATAATTTCATTTTCCTTCCTTGGACCATGTCGGCTTCTACAAACTCAACTTCATATTTTTTGTGTTTGTCAATATACTCATCAAGGGGAGATTGAGAGATCATGTGGAGATGATCCCATCTTTATGATGAGTAATTGACCCTTGGTTGAAGGTAAATTGAGTTTGTTTTGGGCTTTTATTGCAAAGTCTTAACTCGATTTAAATGAAGTCGTACGACTTGTCCTCGGTTCGCATTTACGACCACGCTTGGTCGTGGTCGAAACTCTTCCGAGTGTCAGACGACCATGGTGGTCGTGGTCGGAAGGTTATACGACCACGCTGAACTCAATCGGGTGGTCTCGACCACGCTGTGGCGCCCCGCGAATTTGAACGTGATCGAAGTCTACCGGGTAGCGCACGACCACGCTGGTGGTAATCGGATCTCACCGAGCAGCAGTTTAGTACTTTGGCCGTGGTCGGAAGGGTTTACGACCACGCTGGCAATTGGGAGCGCTCGATCACGCCAGCGCGCTCGTGCTACGACCACGCTACGGAGCCCTCGTAAGATTTGACCGTGGTCGGCACTCGGCGCTAGGGTTTACGACCACGCCAGGGATCGGAGCCTCGACCACGCTGGGCGGCCCGCCGCTCGACCACTTTGGCCGTGGTCGGTGGGCGCCACGACCACGCCAGGGAGCTCGAGGCCTCGACCACGCCAGGGAAAGGAGCCACGACTACGCCAGGCACCTCGGTGGTGCGACCACGCTATGCGCCGGAGAGCTACGACCACGTTAGCGAGAATTGAATGTGGTCGAACCGCGTTCGACCACGCTATCGGTTGGATGACCGTGGTGGTCAAGGGATCACTAAAATTGGTCGTGAGGGTGCAATTCATATCCGATTACGGTGAGGTTTGGTCGGTTGGGTTCCTTGTGCCGTTGTGGACCTTGTAGACCGGGTTTGTTCTACATTTTGACAAGGTTTAGTAAAGCCTAATTTCGTGGAAAAGACTTGAGCTCGGTGTGAGTCATGCGCAGTATGGATCTGCTATGTGATGGTTTGTTGTCTTTGTTGGTGGCGGGAACCAGAGATGCCTTGGTGAGGCTTAGGAGGTCGGGACTAGACAAGGGAGTTGTTGAGGTCCGTAACGACGTGGAAAAGCCGAAGAGGACGTGTCGTGCCGGTGGGGGCGACAAAGATGGACAAGAAGCGGTGGAGGAAGCTTCCGGAAGGCGCGGAGGGGCATTTTGGAGAAATGTCAAGTCAGCTGGGAAGCCGCCCACCGGGAAAGCACTGTGACCACCGGAGAGGCTCGTGAGAGCTCGAGGAGTTGGTGGCGCTAACGGGCAAGCAAAGGAGCCGTTGCACGAGAGGAACGGGTAAAGCACTGGAGGCCTGCAAAGCTTAACCACTCGGTTAGCGGGTTGTCTCTGTGTGGAGACCCGTTAGTGAGACTATAAATAGAGAGGTTAGGTCTCGTGAGCAAAGTGAGGTTGTCCCCGAGTGCTCGAGTGTTCCTCTCATCTTGTGTGAGTTGTCTCGGTAAGAGCATGGATGCTCGTGTACTCCGATGGAGTGGTCAGAGAAACCTCCATGTGAAATAGAAAAGATTGGATTCATCTCTTTGTATCCTTCTCAGTTTTTGCTCTTGAGATGATTTCTTTGATCTGTTTGCCCTCTCTGTGTTCTTTCGATCATATGTGTTTTATCTGAGAGTTGGCTTGTGCTTCACTTGCTCAGGACTGGGAAGTTGTTTTACGGCTGCTTGCTAAGATCATTCCCGAGAACAAAAGCGAAATCTGTAGAAAACCGAGTTCTGTGGTTCTGCCACCTGGAGCTCTCTGTTTCAGTTTTCGACTTTGGTTTTCTCCTCTTCTGTTGTAAAGACTTTGGAGGTTCTTGGTATTTTTACTTCCAGAGATCTTGTATGAACTAAGTTTCAAGTTTCATTCATTTTTGGATCTCTGTGCAAAAAGATCTCTAAATTCTTGCTCCTCGGTCGTGCGCCGACAACGTAGTATTTCCTCAGATATCGCTACGTTGTCTGATCGGCAATTTATTTGACCACGCAGTCTTTGGTCTTTTCGACCACGCCGATTTCCGTGGGCCGATCTATTCTAGCTTTCGACCACACAAGAGTATCTCTCTCGTTGTCGGTTGATCGACTACGCATAAGTTTTCGGTTCGGTTTTCGCCGTTGTTATCTTCTGCTTCGGTCGCTCGACCTGCCTGCGTATAGCGGTGGTCTTGCGTGTGTCGGTCTGTTTCACCCCATACGACCACGGTCAAAACCCGACACAGTTTCACGATTACGACTACGGTTGTCTTCGGTTACGACTTCTTGTTTTATTGTTGCTGTGTTCGGTTGAGCTTTGTTTTCGACTTCTTAGCTCTCTAGCTAAAGGAGAAGGAGAACTTGGGAGGAAGTTTTAAGGCACCATTCACCCCCTCTGTTGCCATTTCGGTCCTTCAATACCCAATGCAAGTGAGTCCGTGGGTGTGTGTTTTTGCCTAAAGGACCCTGTGCGCCACACTTTCACTCCTAAAATTATCTATCGTCTTCATCTACACAAACTCTTCCCATAGCGGTTCCAAGAATGGATACTTGTGGAAGCGCATTAGATCCTTCTCCACGTATTGCTTGACAAGCAGGCTCTTGAAGTTCTTCCACGCTTTGCACGCCGCTAGCAACACAAGTCGTCGCCTGGAGGCATGGTGTTCTTCCGGGATCTCGAATGATCAAAAACTTCCGGCATCAGCTCACTTTTCCGAGCTCTGGTCACCTTCTTCCACGAATCGAACGTCATCTCAATCTGTTTCCGTGCAACTATTCTGACTATTCTCCGGAATGCAGACACTGCTCAGCGAGGATTGAGAGGGGTCCCAGACGAATCGACCTCCGTGATGGTAAATCGGCCCTCGGGCTTTTTCAATAGTCCTCTTCATTTTTGGGATTTTTCAGAGGATGGTGCATCACATGCATTCGACGACGACGTCGAAGAATGAGTGGACGACATCTTCAAAAGATAATAGAATTGAGCAATATGAAAATGACATGAATATATATGTATTATCTCTTGAAACATATAAACTATTCAGGTCATTAACATAGGCAACATGCTCAATAGTACATAAAAGTTGGCATTAAAAATCTGCATAATGCAAAGATTAAGAAGTGTGTTTTTGCTCTCTGGTGAGGAGTCGCACAAGTTCTAAACTTGGCCTTATTCCACTCTTGTCAATATTTCAATGATCACAATGACAATTCCTCAAAAATTCTGCTAGATTGTCTAATTGGATATTACCTTAGTGTAGTATCAATGTCAAGAGCATGCAAAACCAACATATATTCGTCAAAGCCGAAGGACAGCAGTAAGCCATATTAAGCAGGAGATTAAGGAATAGCTATTGACAAAGCTACCGACTGCATAGAAGTATATAACTAGAAAATGTGAATTCAAACTAGCAGAATAATCCTAGATTATCACTGAGATTTCAATCTTGACAAATTTCCTCACTGAGCAATCAAAAAGTCACAATCTATCATGTAATAGTTCTCCCACTGCCAGCCGACAATCAGGAACATAAAGTAAAACTTACTGTGCGACTCGTGGAGGCGGCGTGCTCATGGGAGGTCACGTGCTCGGGGGAGGATGAGAGCTCGGGGGAGGCAGCGCGCTCGGGGAGGCAACATGCTCGAGAGAGGAGGAGAGCTCAGAGGAGTGCTCGAGGAGACGACATGCTTGGGGGAGGAGGTGCTCTCGGGGAAGCGGCGTGATCGGGAAGGCAGCGCGCTCGGGGAGGCGGCGTGCTTAGGGGAGGCGGCGTGCACAGAGGTTCTAAATAAAAACCGTATGTGATGATCTTCACAGCCATCACATATTCTCATATACATAAATACAAATTCACATATATATAACACATTCTCATAGACACATATAAATACAAATTCATATATATATATATATATATATATATAGGAAAATACCTTCTACACCGGTGTAGTTACACCCACCTCTAATATACCACCTAAACAAACTTGAAATACTCCTTTATCACTTTAGGTATATTTGTATACTAATTATAAGATGCTCCAATGTGAACCACACGAAAAACTTGTAAAGAAGTTCATAGTTTTTAGCGTATTTTGTAAATACCCTTATATACAAGATAAAAAGGATTATGTCGAAAAATGTACATACCACTTCTAAAAATTGTTCATACCACCTAGATGGTCTTAAATACTTGTATACTACACGTACATACCCTCCGTTACGATATACTATATACATTGCGATATATATATATATAACTACACCCGGTGTATAAAGAGGCTATATATATATATATATATATAGGAAAATACCTTACACCGGGTGTAATTACACCCACCTCTAATATACCACCTAAACAAACTTGAAATACTCCTTTATCACTTTAGGTACATTTGTATACTAATTATAAGATACTCCAATGTGAACCACATGAAAAACTTGTAAAGAAGTTCATAGTTTTAGCGTATTTTGTAAATACCCTTATATACGCCAAGAAAAAAGGATTATGTCGAACAAATATACATACCACTTCTAAAAATTGTTCATACCACCTAGATGGTCTTAAATACTTGTATACTACACGCACATACCCTCCGTTACGCGAGATACTCCCTACATTGCGAGATACGATATAGGGTGTAACTACACTGGGTGTAGAAAAGAGGCTTCCTATATATATATATATATATATATATATATATATATATATATATATATATATATATATATATATATATATATATATATATATATAAGCCTTTTCTACTCTCAAGTGTAATTACACCTATAGCATCCACCGTCCAGCAGTCTTGTGATCCCTCTTGCTAATCGGGTTCGTGGGCGTGGGGGACATCCATTAGGAGAATCACCGGTTGAGTGGTTTAATTATTCTAATTTAAAATTTATAAATTAGTGCAACTAATCCGGCTAGATACTCGGGGCTTCCCATGCGATACGCATGCATGTAACTTACATATGTTCTCTCTTTCTTTTCTTTGGGAACTGGACGCATCTCTTTACAGTGGAGTATGGAGCTCATATGTACTTCTAGTGGGCGTATGGAGCATAGATGTATTTGGAGTATGGAGTATATATACTTTTAATTAGAGTGTAGAAGGTGTATGGAGTATATGCACTTTTATTTGGAGTATACATACTCCTTTTTCATACGTATAGATACTACTTTTTTTTATTGAAGACAGTACATACTACTTTACTATATGTGTATGTACATACTTGTTTTCTTTACATATAAATACTCCCTTTTTATATGTGAACGTGTATACTAGCTCCTTTTTGTAAGCGTGCATACTCCTTTTGTGTAAGCATGACACCTCTACATGGGAGTATTTTTATAAGCATGGCACCTGTGCATGGGAGTATATGACTCATTTCCGCTTGAGATATTTATGCACCTCTCCAAAATTAGACTGGATTTCTAGGAGGATGTGTTGATCTTAATTTCCGTTATCCTTATAGTAGTGAATCAAATTTTCACTGGCCATGCTAGTATATACACTTGAGGGAGTATATCCGTCCATTTGGTACATGTTTTTGGGGAGTATGCATATAGTATATCACGTGTACATACATGTACTTAGGGAGTATGTAAAATTTTACGTGCTCACAGGTGGATAAGTATGGAGTATTTCACGGCACCTCACGCTCCTTATCCAGTGCGACGCCTAACAGCACACGCTGCTTGTTCCCAATACGGTATGGTACGTTTAAACAGCTGGAAAGTAGGGGATGTTTGGTACTCCATTGGGTATATACCCGTTAAAAAATTGCTGCCTCGCACTCACAACCCGCTTAAAGTCGCATTTAACTGAAGAGATTGTGTGGTGGATTCGGTGGGAGTAACTACACCTGGGAGTAGTTAGTATTTTTCCTATATATATATATATCACACATTCTTATATACATATATACAAATTCACATATATATCGCACATTCTCATACACATATATAAATGCAAATACAAAACATATGACACATAAACATTTTATTCATCATTCCACTTGCTTATTTCCTTTAAAAATTAGACCTTCATGATGATCGACGCGTATGTAGCCACTTTCGTCACGCTCTCCCTCTACCCTTATGCTATTTTCGAAAGGAGAACTCATCAAATTGATTGTATTCTTCCTTATCCACGACATTCTCAACTCCGACAATCCTTCTTTTTCCATAAAGAAATGTGTGGCGCCTCTTTTTTGCCTGATCGGTTACATAGAAAACTTGAATAATTTGGTTAGCTAGTACGAATAGTTAGTCTTTGTATCCAACACGTTTCAGGTCAACGGTAGTGACACCGTACTTGTCGACCTCCACCTGTGGGAGATGGACACACCGGCACCGAAACAAGGGGATCTTGAAATGCACGTAGTCGAGCTCCCAAATCTCCTCGATGAACCCATAGTAGGAGTTCCTAACCCATCGGTACTAAACGCCTCTATGCGGACACCGCTGTTCTAGTTAGTGCTCTTTACATCCTGAGCCTACGTATAGAATGTATACCCACTTATGTCATATCCTTGCCAAGTCACAACTGTAAATGTTGGCCCTTTTGTCAACCATGTCAGCATATCACTTGACAAGCTCCTAGCGAGTCGCTCCTTCAACCATTGGTTGAACCAACTGTTACGTTGTCTCGTGATCCAAACATCCAGCCACTCTGAATTCTGTTGCCGAAGCACGTCCTTGTGCTGGTCGATATATGGGGACACTTCAGTCATGTGTTGCACGACTGTGCTTTCCTTCCGATGGTCTCGATACCCTTGAGCCTCCCCTCATGGCGAGATCGAGATACACCTATTGGTTCAATCTGAGCCATGTAATCGACACAGCACTCAATGACCTCTTCGGTTGCATAACCTTCGACAATGCTGCCCTCCGGTCGAGATCGATTCTATACATAGCACTTGAGAATTCCCATGAATCTCTTGAACGGATACATGCTACGTAGGAACACAGGCCCACACATTTTTATCTCCCGCACAATGTTAACAATAAGATGGACCATGATATCGAAAAATGATGGAGGAAAATACATCTCAAGATGACATAGAGTCATCACCACCTCGTCCTACAGAGCATCTAGTCCTTCAGGGTCGATTACCTTCCGAGCAATTGTGTTAAAAATGATGGAGGAAAATACATCTTAAGATGACATAGCCACATGATTCACTCTCGGATCTTGATCGACAAAATATTTCTAATTGCAATAGTGAGCATATGTGTCATCAGCACATGACAATCATGAGACTTCATGCAAACTAACTTCAAATCTTCCATCGAAACAAGTTTCTTCATGTTGGTGGAGTAACCAGACGGAACTTTCACACCACGCAAGTACTGGCACAGTTCAGTTCTTTCAAACTTGGACAGAGTGTAACAAGCTGGGGGGAAGGTAAGTTCGTCATTTATTGGTCTTTATCGGTGCTAACTCAGACCTGATGTCCATATCAACCAAGTCAAGTCGTGCATTAACATCATCCTTTGTTTTGTTACGAATGTTCAGTAAGAGACCAATCAAGCTATCACATATGTTCTTCTCTACATACATGACATCGATGCAGTAGCGAACTTCTAGGTGCTCCCAATAAGGCAAGTCCCAAAATATTGATATCTTCTTCCAGACGTTCTTCTCACGAGTTGTCAATTTACGCCCCTTTTCGAGCACATCTAAATCATTAACCATATCATAGATCTCTTTTTTTTGCTTAAATGCCTTGGAGCTGAACTGTCCTTCTTCTCTCCGTCGAATTATTTCCTCTTCCTACGGTATGGGTGAGCCCTCCGAAAGAACCTACGGTGACGCATGTATATGGTTTTACGTGAGTGCTTCAGCCACACACTCTCGGTATCATCTAAGCAGTGAGTACATACTTTGGCCCCCTTTTGTACTCTGGCCCGACAGGTTAGTAAGGGCAGGATAATCATTTATGGTGCAAAAAACAAGTGTAAAGTGAAATTCTCTCATTTGTACGCGTTCCATACTTGTACCCCTTCAATCCACAACATTTTTAGATCTCCCAACAATGGTGCTAGGTACACATTAATATCATTTTAAGGCTGCTTCGGCCCTTGGATAAGTATCGACAACAAATTATACTTTCGTTTTATACACAACGAAGGAGGAATGTAGTACATGTAGAGAGTCACGTGCCAAGTGTTATGCCGGCTGTGCATGTTACCAAAAGGATTCATTCCATCTGTACTTAATCCGAACCTTATATTCCTTGGTTCTGCATCGAAGTCTGCAAACCTCCTATTGATATTTCTCCACTGGGCGAAATCAGCAAGATGTCTTAACATTCCATCATTCTTACGCTTCTCCGAGTGCCAACACAGTTTTGCCTCCTTTGGGTTCACAAAAAATCGCTTCAAATGGAGAATTACAGGAAGATACCATACCACCTTAGATGGAGGTCCTCTCTTCACCTCTATTCCCTCGCCGTCATCTAATTGATTCTTACGCTTGTGTTAGGAGGCTTTGTACACCGGACATGCATGTATGTTTGCATACTCTTTACGATAGAGTATACAATCATTCGGACATGTATGTATTCTTTCTATTTCCATTCCCAATGGACAAAGAACCTTCTTGGCTTTGCACGTGGTTTTGGGCAACTCGTTTTCATCCAGAAGCATGTCGACTAAAAGACCTAATAGTGCCATGAAACTCTTGTTGGACCAACAATTACTTGCCTTCAATTTGAGCAGTTCAAACACGGCTCACAACCTCGTGTATTTTGACTTACAACACGTGAACAAAGGCTTCTCCGAGTCCTCCATCAAGTTCCGGAATTTAACATACTCTCTCTCATTATAGTTCCCTCTGAGTCCTCCATCAAGCATTTGATCCAGATCCAAAAGCTATAGATCTAAATTATAATGCAATTAGAAACAAATTAGTAACCATAGATAGTCAAGAAATGAATGGACCTACCATCACTCTTGCCAAATAGTCTCCTTTCACCAAATCGTCGCCTCAAAGCCCCTGCCTCCAGCTCAAAGCAGTAGGTAGATCTGCAATTTAAGACAAAGGGTTGACGGGTTTGCGCGCAGTTATTATAATGGAATTATCACAGATGGTTTTTAACACAAACCATCTGTGATATTTGGCAATATCATAGACGGTTCTTGGTAAGAACCGTCTGTGATACTTCATAAACGGTTCTCACCACGAATCGTCTATGATATTATCTCTTCACGCACGGTTTTGGCCGGCAAAGAATACGCATTTGTCTCTAAACTAAACCATATGTGCTTGTATTTAACACTGACAATTTTAGAAACCGTCTATGATGTGCCATCTAATATTAGGCTTCTTGTAGTAGTGGACGATCCTGCAGCTGATCGTCTTGCCCGCAAGGCCAAAATGTATACCTTGGTCGACGGAGTACTCTATAAAAGGGGTACTCAGGGAGTTTTTATGTGATGTATATCACAGAAAGAAGGATTAAAACTCCTTCATGACATATACGGGGGCATCTGTGTAGCACATGTTTTCTACAGAACATTGGTCAGTAAGACTTTTCGACAAGGTTTCTATTGGCCAACAGCCCTCAGTGATGCCAAAGATCTGGTTAAGAAATATGTATAGTGCCAGTTTCGTAGCCGGCAAATACACCAACTTGCTCAGGCTCTTCAGACGATTCCTTTATCTTGGCCTTTTGCAACCTGAGATCTTGATATCCTGGGGCCGTTCCCAAGAGCGTCAGGGGCTTCGAGTTCCTCTTCGTAGCTATTGATACGTTTACGAAGTGGATTGAAGACGAACCAGTAGCTAGGATAACAATGGAAGCCGCAAAAAGGTTCTTGATGAAAAGTGTAATTACTCGATTTGGAGTCCCAAGTCGGATAATTACAGATTACGGTAAGCAATTTTTGAGCGCAAAATTCCAAGAATTTTGCGATGAATTAGGCACCAAAGTATGTTTTGCTTCAGTTGCCCATCCATAGAATAACGGGGCAGTCGAACGTGCGAATGGCCAAATAATGCAACGAATTAAAACTCGAGTCTTAGACCAGCTAGTAAAACACTCGGGGGCTTAGGTTCAGAAATTGCCTTCAGTATTATGGGCAATTCGCACGACTTCGAGTCAGGTGATAGGTGAAACTCCTTTTTTCCTAGTTTTTGGGGCTGAAGCCATGCTTCCTCCAGAACTAAAGATCCGGTCGGTAAGAGTCGAGAAATTTAGTGACTCTAACCAAGAATAGCTTCGAGCGGATAATATCAACCTACTCGAAGAAAAGAGGAATCAAGCCTTAATCCGTTCAGTGGTCTATAAGCAGGCCATGCGTAAGTACTATGATCGTAAGGTCCAGCCTCACAGCCTTGTTGTAGGCGACTTAGTATTGAGGAAAATCCAATCTCAGTCTAATCAGAACAAGCTTTCCCCCAAGTGAGAATGTCCTTACATTGTAGTCAAAGTCACACGCCCTAGCTCTGTACGACCTGCTATGAAAGACAGCTAGATTCTCTCGAACTCTTGGAATATCGACCAATTACACAAATTCTGTGTAAATATTTCTACCCTTTTTCAATAATAATTTCAGTTTATGCAAATTTTTATTGTCATATGTCTTGTAAAGCATCTCTTATATTAGTTCAACCACTTCTAGCACATCCAATTTGTTTAATTAGTCGAACACGGGAATACTACTAGCCGAAGTCTCTCCTCTCTACATGTAGACCTGCCCACTAGAAGGAGCTTTCTAGTGTCAGTCTGTTCCTAATTCTTGCTACTAGCATACAACAATTGCGTTGCCTACGAACACGTTGAATGAATATAATAGAAGGCAATTTGAGTGTTTATCATTTGATCGTTCATGTCTTCGATTTGTTTAAACCTGGTCGAAAGGAGGTAACATCACCTAATCGATCCTCTCTGCATGTGGTCCTGCCCACTAGAAAGAGCTCCCTAGCGTTGAATCGTTCCTCACTTTTGCTGCCAGTACATGATAATCGAATTCGACAACGATGGTACTTCACTCTGGACTATTTGATTTGTTTCTTTGCATAAACAAAGTTAATAGTCGGGGGCTAGGATAGATTTATTAGAATAACTTTATTTCTTAGTCATAATTTCATTTCTCTTTCATTTTTTGTTTTTTATCTTACGAGTACTAATTGCTCAACGAGACAAGATGCAAGGGAAGAAAGAAGTTCATTCATCATCCAAAGGTAAGTTTTTACAGAATTACTTCTATTTATAAGCTACTCTACTTTGGAGGAGAGGAAAAGCCAAGTTCAATTTCTTCACACACTTTTCGTTCAAATGGCTCTACTTCTTCGATCAGGCGAGACGCCTCCTCCAAAGAGTAGGTGAAGCCATGCTCGATGGGATGTAAGTTCAGGTTCCGGTTGTATGCCTTGAGTTTTGCCAACGCATAGCTCACAGCGCCCCTGACTACATCTCTGATCGACTCTGTTTGATCAGCCAGAGTAGCAAAGTGCTTTTCCAAATCCTGGCTTGTAGTGCAATCATACTCGTATGAGCAGATGTAGTCTCCTTAGTGGGGATCATCTTTTCCGTACCAAACTCACCGAATAGATTATTCAGTAGAATCCGCAGTCTTGAAGGTCTGCCTTCATCGACTTCGTTTCTTCCTCTCTACAAGTCATTGCTTCAGAAAGATGCTTCTTTTTGACCATGGACTCTGCGAAATAGTTAAAATTGGTTAAGGCAATACTCATTGCATTCGTAAGCTCTTCTACGACCATATGGTCGTAAGTCTTTCTACGACCACGTAGTGGAAAGTCTTACTGCGACTACCCCTTAGTCTAAGTCTTTCTACAATCACATAGTTGTAAGTCCTATAAGACTAGTTTCAAAAATTGGTCGAAGGTGAAATTTTTCTCACCTGATAGCTGAGAATCAAGCATCTTTATCTTCTCGCTTTTTTCTTTGCTAATGCGAGTAAGCTCTCTGATCACCTTAGTTTTCTCTTCGACCTTAGTGAGCAGCTTACTCGATTCAGTCTCTCTTTCTGTTAATAAGAGAAAGGTAAAACAAAGGCTAGGAAGATGCAAAGATAAACATACTTAAGCTTCAGGGCTTACTGTTTATGAGAGACCATGTGGTGGTCATCCCGTGTGTATGATGAGCAATTGACATCGGCTTAGGGAAGTCGAGTTTGAGCTGGTTGGTTCGGACCAAGACGTTACGTGGTGTAACGTGCTCGGTCGGACTTGGTCAAACCTGATCAAATGGGAATTAGGATGCACATCCTGTTGATTTGATAGGTTTTGGCTTAATGTGGTTTCATTAATGCTATTTATGCTTTCATGTGTCGAGCGGTGCTATTTGATGTGTTTCTTGTCTGTGTTGGTCAGAGGGATCGCCGAGGCGAGTCGTGGCAAGACACGAGGTGACCGGACTAGACACAAAGCGGTGTCGAGGTCGAACGGTCGGATGTGTCAAGACGGCGGAGATTCGATGTGGTTGCGAGGCGTACACGACAAGGAGCGCGGAAGCTTCCCGGAAGGTGTAAGAGTGGCGAATCGGTAAATTCGCAAGGCTGCACAAGCGGGAGACGGCTCCGTTAGGGTTTAGCCGGCGTAATGGGTTGGAGACCCGTTAGCTAAGGGCTATAAATAGGTGTTGGGGGCTGCATACCCCCTTGAGAGTTTTTGTGCATTTGCTCTCCATTTGTGTGTGTTCCTCCCAAGAAGCATGTGACGCTCTTGGTGTTTTGAGGATTGAGAGGGAGAGGATGGATTGAAAATCTTGTAATCTCTTCTTTTTCTATTGTCCATGCGTATCGAGACTCCTCTAAAATTCCTTGTTGTTCATGAATGAAAATCTTATCTCCTTTAGTCTTTTGGGAAGTTCTTTGTTTGAGATGGCCTGAACTCCTCTTGTTTGTCTTCGCCTCGCCAGAAAGATATTTTCTTTTGAGATGATTGCTGTGTTAGATTGATCTTAGGGATTTGGCCCAACGGCCAAATCCCAACCCCTTTTGCTCGCTCGATCGGGCGCCAACCCATTTGGTCAGGGCCCCTATCGCAAGCGCCACAATAAATAGAGGTGGGGGCCGGGGTGGCACGCATCCCAAGGTTCACCGTGCCGCCACACCCCACCTACAAACCCTAGACCCGATCTAAGAGGGGCGCCTAGCGACGGAAGCACCACCGCCAGAGATCGCCGCCGGGAGACGCCGCCGAGGAGCCCCGCATCTCCTCCCCGACCGTCGCGGCCCTTAGCGCAGATCATCACCATGGCCAACCCCTCCTCTACATCGGACGAACATCAATCCAACAATGGTATCAGAGCGGGGAAAAGAAAAGAAAAGAAAAGAAAAAGGAAAAAGGGGAGGGGATCGGGCTTACTGCGCGCCGCCGCTTTTGCGCCGCCGCCGCGCCGTTGCGCTGCTAGGCCGCCGCTGTCGCCGCCGCGCGCTGTTCCCGCCCTCTTCTCCGGCCGCCGCCGCCGCGCGCGTGCTCCATTGCCTGCGTGCGGCGCGCGCGGGCGCCGCTTTGTCGTCTGCGTGCTCCGCTGCTTCCGGCGGGCGCCGCTTGTTGCCGCGCTGCGCCGCGCCTGCGCGGTGCCCGCCTGCGCCTCGCCCGCCATTGCAGCTGCAGACTCCCGCCCGCCGTCGCGCCTTGCGCTGCTGGAGCCGCCGCCGTTGCCTTGCTCCTGTTTTTGCGGGAGGAGAGGAGCGTCTTTTTGAGTTAGGGTTAGGGTTGAAGCCTTTTATTTCCGGCCGCGGAGGATCTCGGTTGTCCGATTAGATCGGACGGCCACTTCTTTTTCAGGCCGGCAGTGATGATGGGCTGCGCAGGTGAGTTTTGGCCCGTTCGGGCTGGCCAAAATATTGGGCCGTGGCTGCATTTTTGGGCCGTTTTCGGCCGAATGAACAGTATTCCCGAGGAATTGTTTTAATCAATTTTCAGAAGTATTATTTGGATGAATTTGATAAAAAAAATTGAATAAAATCTCTGTAAAATTTTGCACCAACGTGTTATTTTTCAGAGATTAAATATGTACAGTCATATTGCTTCTGAGAATGAATTATTTTTGAATAATTTCATGTTTCCGCTGCAAAAGTTAATGTTGATTACTCTCTCAATTAAATTCGAACCAACGGGAGAATTTAATTTTTTTGAAAATTGTTATGAATTATGATATTGTTATTTTCTGACCAACATTGATAATAACAGTATTATAATTTTAATTGATGATTTTTATGCATTATTTCTATTTTCGGCCCAACGGTGATGTAGATTTAATGCATAGATAAAATTGTATGTTTTAATTTTAACCAACGTTGAAACTAAGGCATGCAATTATTGTTATTATAAATATTCTCACTATATATGAATTGTGTTTTCAGGAGGATACTCTTTGATGGGCTACATCAGAGATATCCCTGTTCTCAAAGGAGACAACTATGGTGAATGGAAGAAAAAGATTGACCTTGCATTCATCCTAGCCGAGGTGGATCAGTAGTCACCACACCGTGTCCCATGTAGCCTGTGGCACCGGTGAGGATGATAATGAGGTCGATGTCGCTAAGGCACTGCATGAGAGACTTTGCTCCCATAAAGATGTCATATGATCTTGATCATAAAAGTGGGTCACCGCCAACAAGAAATGTTTGGTCGTGATAAAGAACACGATTGAACCCGCAATTGTGGGCTCAATCTCGTGAGTGTGACACCACACGTAGTACCTTGATAAAATAAAGAGTCAGTTTACTGGCTCTTCAAAGACTTATGCTACACAACTGATTAAGCAGCTTGTGACAGAGAGGTATTCTGGTGGTGGCAGTGGCATAAGAGAGCACATACTAAGGATGAGTAACTTGGCATCCAAGCTTAAACCAATGGATTTGGCTCTCAAGGATGAGTTCCTTATTCATTTGATTTTTGCTTCTTTGTCGAAAGAGTTTGACACCTTTGTTGTCAACTACAATATGCAGCCGAGAAATGGGATTTAGAAAAGTGCATAGCTATGTGTGTGCAAGAGGAGGAAAGATTTAAATCCTCACATGGTGGTTCTCAAACTATGTGAAGGGCAACAAGAAAAAGAACTTCAACAAGTAATTTTCCTCAAAGAACAAGGAAAAGCCCCATCTATCGCCTCAACGAATAAGTTTGCGAGAGACAAAGATCGTTGTCTTCATCAGAAGAAGACGGACACTACAAGAAGAACTGTCCCGATTACTTAAAGATGATAATGGCAAAGAAAGGTGAGAACATTATTACCTTTATAAATGAATCCCTGTATGTGCAATATTCAAATCTACTTGGTGGATTGATTCAGAGCAACTGCTCATGTTGCTAATTCTTTCTGTGGATTCCGCTCGACGAGGACTACGCAAAGAAAAGAAAGATGCATTAAAGTCGCAAATGGAGTCCAAGTCGAAGTTGAAGCCGTTGGCGATCTTTCATTAGAGCTAGCTAATGGTTTCACGCTTTTACTTAGAGATGTTCTTTATGTTCCATCTTTACAGAGGAATTTGATTAGTGTTTCAAATTTGGACAATGATGGTTATGATTGTTATTTTGGAAATGGCAAGTGTGAAATAATGTTTAATAAAGAATGTGTTGGTCTTGCCATTAAACAAGATAGGCTTTATTTATTGTCACTTCGTGAAAGTGTGAATTCCGTATGTGATGTGAATGAGCGATATCCTCGCTCGAGAATACGAACGAAAACTAAAGAGAACTCATAATGAATCGTCGAAATTATGGCAATCGCTGCTTAGGCCATATTTCAAGGGGAGAATAGAAAGACTAGTTAAGAATGATATTCTTCCTCTATTAGAGTTCTCGACTTAGAACAATGCAGAATGCATTAAAGGAAAATATGTAAAGAAAATTAAGAAAGACGCCAAAAGAAGCACAGAGTTCTACAAATTATTCACACGACATTTGTGGTCCTTTTCCGTGAAAAGTGTGGATGGATATGACTCGCTCATAACATTCACGGATGATTACTCCGTTATGGATATATTTATCCAATCAAAGAAAGAAATGAAGCCTTGGATAAATTCAAGATATTTAAGGTCAAGTTGAAAACCAACACGATTTAAAGATTAAGATAGTCCGATCTGATTGTGGTGGGGAGTACTACGGTCGACATACCCCATATGGACAAGTTCCTGGACCTTTTGCAAGGTTTTTACAGGAAAATAGCATAGTGGCCCAATATTCCACACCGGGCGAACCTCAGCAAAATGGAGTAGCTGAAAGACGCAACCGCACTCGATGGATATGGTGCGAAGCATGATGAGCTACTCCACACCGCCGCTGAGTTTATGGATGGAGGCGTTGAAAACCGCCATTCATATTCTCAACAGAGTGCCTAGTAAGTCGGTGCCCAAAACACCGCATTTGAGTTGTGGATGTGAAGAGTTCCTCACTAAACCACTTACGTGTGTGGGGAGTCCTGCGAGGCTAAAGTATTTAACCCAAATCTTGGGAAGCTTGATTCCAAAACAGTAAGTTCAGACAGATATACAAAGCTTGTAGAAACGAGACACGCTGTCTTCTTAGAGGATGAAATGATGAGGGGGAGCATGGTAGCTCGAGAGATTGACCTTGAAGAGAAGCGGGCGTATGCGCCTACTCCGATGATTCAAGAGCCATTCTTCGCACTACCGCCGTCATTGCACCGACTCAGACAAGACACCGTGGTGCCAAGACTGTTATTGTTCCTCCCGTGGCAACAATGAATGAGAATGAAGAATCTTCTTCGTGATCCTATAGAACCAATTGCCACGTATGAGGGGAGCAACAGCGACCTCAAATGTAAGATGTACCAAATGAGGAGGCCCCGAGGAGGTCTCAAAGAGTAAGAAGATCACTATTTCGATGATTATCGATTTATCATACGAGGAATTTCAAATGGAGGATGACCCCACCTCATTTGAAGAAGCCATGAGAAGCTTAAAATTCTTCAAAATGGCTTGAGGCCATGGAAGAGGAAATGAGGTCCATGAAGGCTAATGAAGTCAACTGGGCGTTCTCACGGGACTTGGAAATTATTCCTAAAGGAGCCAAAACAAGACATAATATGGTCAGAATGGGTCTACAAGACAAAGCTTGACTCCCAAGGGAATGTAGAAAGATACAAAGCACGACTTGTGGCAAAAGGCTTTACGCAAAGAGAAGGGATTGATTACAATGAGACCTTTTCTCCAGTCTCATGTAAAGATTCCTTCAGAATCATAATGGTATTAGTAGCACATTATGATTTAGAGTTACATCGATGGATGTAAAGACGCATTTCTTAATGGGATTTGGAGGAAAATGTTTATATGACACAACCGAAAGGTTTTGTTATGGAAGGAAATGAAAGAATGGGATGCCGCCTAAAGAAATCGATTTATGGGTTAAAACAAGCTTCAAGACAAGGTATTTGAAGTTTGATAGTACAATAAGAAAGTTTGGGTTTAAAGAGAATGTAGAGGACAACTGTGTTTATGTAAAGTTTAAAGATGGGAAGTTTATCTTCCTAATCTCAGATGTGGATGACATCCTACTGGCTAGTAGTGATGTCAGTCTGCTACTAGAGACAAAGAAGTTTTTGTCCTCAAACTTTGATATGAAAGATCTTGGTGAAGCTTCGCTCGCTCTAGGGATCGAAATTCACCGGATAGAGACAAGGGACATTGGGACTGCCGCAAAAGGCATACATAGAGAGTATTAAAGAAATTTGGTATGCATAAATGTAGTCCTTCACCGCACCTATAGTCAAGGGCGATAGATATGGGGAATTTCAATGCCCCAGAACCAAGATGAGATCGATCAAATGAAAGCGGTTCCATATGCTTCACCGCCGGAAGCTTGCAAGATGCTCAAGTGTGTACGCAGCGTCCCGACTTAGCGTTTGTTACCGGGTTATTTGGCGATTCCGAGCAATCACGAATAGAACATTGGAAATTGATAAAGAAAGTCTTGCGTTATTTGCAAGGAACAAAAGGCCTCATGATGACATACAAAAGATCAGATTCACTCCATATAGTGGGGTATACAGATTCTGATTTTGCGGGAGATGATAGAAAGTCGACATCCGGATATGTTTTCACTCTCCCTGGAGGAGCTATATCGTGAAAAGCTCAAAGCAAACCGTCACTACATCGTCCACAATGTATGCCGAGTTTGTAGCATGTTATGAGGCTACGGGCGTGTGAACCGCTTAAGAAGTTCATACCCGGTTTAAAAGTGGTTGACGACATCAATAGACCACTTAAGTTGTACCGCGATAATGAACCCGCGAAGAACGTATGCCCACAACAACAAGTCAAGTGGTGCCGCCAAACACATTGACATAAAGTACTATGTTGTGAAAGATAAAGTCCGGGATCAAATCATAAGTCTTGATCATATAAGTATCACAAAGATGTTAGCGGATCCGCTTACAAAGGCTTACCACCCAACGTGTTCGTGAGAACATGTAGCCGGCATGGGTTTAAGGGAAAGCCTATGATTCCCGGACTATAAAGGGCCCAAAGTATTAAAGTAACTATTTCGTAACAAAGAGGTGTATTGTAGTCATGAATCTATCGGCGATTGACCGTGACGATGAGACATGTTCTATGCACTAATCTGTGATGGAATGAGTAAAGTCAAAAGTAATTAAAGATAAAAGTATAGAGTGAGATCAAGGGGGAGAATGTTAGATTGATCTCAGGGATTTGGCCCAACGGCCAAATCCCAACCCCTTTTTGCTCAGGCCGATCGGGCGCCACCCATTTGGTCGGTAGGCCCCGCCGCAAGCGCCACAATAAATAGAGGTGGGGGCCGGGGTGGCACGCATCCCAAGGTTCACCGTGCCGCCGCCACACCCCACCTACAAACCCTAGACCCGATCTAAGAGGGGGCGCTCTAGCGACAGGAAGCACCACCGCCAGGAGATCGCCGCCGCCCGGGAGACGCCGCCGCCGAGGAGCCCCGCATCTCCTCCCCGACCGTCGCTGCCCTTAGCGCAGATCATCACCATGGCCAACCCCTCCTCTACATCGGACGGTCTGTACCCCTACTCCATCTCTCTCTCTCTCGTTTTCTCTCATGAACACCAAAAGAAAAGAACACCCCGCAGAACATCGATCCAACATGCTGGTCTTGCTTTTGTTCTTGTTCTCTCTGTTCCTTCTTGCTAGTAATGAGTATGAGTTGAATCTTTTTGTTTGAAAGACTGTATCTTCTCTGCTTTAAATGAGGAATCGACTCTAGGCTGAGTTTATTTGTGGTGCATGCGGTCCAAAATTTCCTTGTCATGTGAAGAACAGCAAAAGATTTGACTGCTTCTTTCTGTTTTCCTTTCACTGCATACATACTAGTTTAATCTTTCAGCTCAGTTTGCCTTCTCTGGATTTGGTTTGCTTTCTTGATTAAAGCTTTCATCTTTTATTCTGAGAAGAGTAGTAATTTTTCTCCCAAATCTTTATCCTAAGGAGCAGCAGTATTTGATCCTCTTTTCTATCGGCACATGCAGTGCATGTTAGGTTTGCCTCTTCTTTTTATTTCTTTTATGCCTTTTGAGTTTGTCTTATTTGTGTTATGTGATCAGCAGTAAGTTCTTTGCTGCTTTTGGTTTGCTTTGGCCAGAAAAGAGCTGTGCAAAGCTTTGGGTGTTTCCTGTGATCCGTGTGCAGTTTGGGCAGCAGCAGTTTTACTGCAGGTTGCTTTTCACGGTTGAGTCCTTGCAGACAAACTCATGTTCTGCTAAAAGCGGATTTTACTTTTGTGCTATTTTGTGCTGTCGGTTGGCAGCAGATTTCCTATCTTTGTGTGCTGTTTTATTTCCTATTTTCAGCAAGCAATTTCAGCATTATTTGTTTGTTTTGTTGGTTGTTCACTTCTTGGCTACACACAACAGTTTCAGTTTTTGTATTCCTTGTCATAGCTTGGTTCTTCGCCAAGATTTCTTCATGTCAGTCAAATTGAAGTTTGCTTCTCGGTTTGCAAGATTTGAGGTCGCTTTAAATCCTTCTTGTCATTGCTTTCTCCGCTCTCGCCATATGCGCATTTCAGCCAAGAAATTAATCATTGCGACCAACTGATCCTGCTCTATCATCTTTTCTTGTCGAACTCCTTTTTGGTTGATTTTCTTTTTCAGTGAGTGTTGATTTTCTCGCTTCATAGCTTCGCTAGCTATCGGAGAAGAAAATATCGTGGATATTTGGAGGTGATTTTTGAAGGCACCATTCACCCCCCCTTTGTTGCCATATCCGATCCTACAGTTTATTTTTTCTTCCAAGGTTCTGGCTGCGGAGTTGGCTTTTATGAGGCTTATCGATAAATTAGCATTTTCTTCTTTTAGCCTCCGTACAACAGCCTTCTCATTCTTGAGCGCAGCAGCCAAGAATTTTGCATCTAGCCTATACCTGTGAAGGTTAAAGGTAGATCTGAAATTTTGGTTGTGTGGTCAAGACAAATTTGACTACATAAGTTAAGTGACTTACGATGCCATTGCCTTCTTGGAGAGCTCAACGTTCTCTTGTCGTACGAGCATAAGTTGTCTTTGGTACTCAGCCATGGTTGCCATGTTTTCTAATGATCGCTGGATAAGGAAAGGCAATGAGAAATAAGAAGAGGCAAAGTATGAATATTCAAATTGTCAATACTCACATTCATACACCTACGAGCAAAATTTCAAAGCACCCGCCCAGAACCTCTGATTTGGTCGAGCTCTTTAACCCTGGTCCACCATAACTTCTCAAGACGTTCGTCATCGAAGATGTATCCCTTATTTGGAAGATCTTTGGGGTGTGGATCCTACCAAGGGAGGATTAAAAAATGAGGAGAAGAAGTTAGGTTGTTCTTCCTCTTTTTCTTCTTCTCTAGTACCTCCTTTTTCTACGACCACTGGTCGTAGTCTTTGCGCTTTTGTTTGCGCACTTCTTGTCGCAGGGTCGCTTTCTTCGACCACCTTCTCCACTGTCCTTTCAATGGCGGGTAAAGCCGCAGAAGGCTTCTCAGCAGAAGCATCCTTAAGTGATGGAGAGGCCGAACTACAATTGCAAGAAACGAATTAGCAGTAGAAAAGACAAAGGTAAAACACAATATACGTACTTGCATTTTTATACCTTTGAGTCATTACTTTCAGCATGAATTTGGAAGAAGCCTTCCTAGAGAGTGGTTTCTTCAATTTCTTTTCCACAATCACGTCTGGTTGGGGGACAATGAGGACCTTCTCGACCACCTCCGGTCGAGAGTCTTGAACCCCTTCGACCACGTCTGATCGAAGGTCTATAACAAGAGTCGTTGTTCTTTCCTTTTCTTGTCCCTCCTGATGGTCGGAACTAGTTTTGATCATTGGGACGATCTCCTTCTCGATCACAGGTTCTGCTGGCGCGGCAGTTTTCTTCACAAAAGACACAAAATGCTTCCAGTTTACCTTTTCAAGACGCTTGATAAAGCTTTCGGAAAGGCAAACTAAGTCAGTTTTGATGTTATAATAGAAGGGTACCTTAATCTTAGGAGTTGATTGCTTTAATATAGTTGCCCCTGGCTCACTTGCCACACCTATGTCCGCAAAAAAATGCTGAATAGGAGCGCTCGAGGCAGTCAGAGGAAAAATTTTAAGAGGGATAGCAGCATCTGTGCTCCCCTTCTTCTTATCGATTGATTTAACCAGTCGACGCCTCTTGGCCGAAGGAGTCTTCACTTTCTCTACTTCTCCACCGACCACCATCAATTCAACTCATTGGTCATCTTGACAGAAATTCATGCCTACGCTCTGCAGAAGAGGAAGATACCACTTGGTCATGCTACGACTAAGAAGTCTTAAAGATGAAGTCGATCTTTCGATTACCTTTAAGCGTTCTTCCCTCTCTTCGGCAAAAACGCCCACCAGAATACGAGGAGCCTCCACCTCAAGTGATGGAGCCTTCTCGCAAATAGCCTTAATTCGAGAATTGATTTCCTCCAAATCAAGGTATGAACAAAAAGTCATGGTAGTCAGTGAAAAGTAATCAGAAAATGTAACCTGGTTACGAATACGAGTGCTAGTATCACTTACCATTCTCGTAGTCCTAGGTTGCATCCAAGACTCCCAAGTACATCCACATAGGATATGCTCGACGCTTCAAGGGACTAATACGACGCGTGATGAAATCCTTCACCACATGCCAGCTCGTAAGCTCCTTGTCCCTCAGTTCCTTAATGGCTAAAATGTAGGGGTTATTCTCGTGACGTCTTTGGGGGCTAAGATCCAAAGACTATTCTTCTCGACGGCCTTCCTGACGAAGAAGAGGCTATCTTCACTGGTCGTCTCTTAGTAGAACCACCTCTTCTTCCATCCCGGCCATGAAGATCGGGTAAACATAGGGATGTAAAGCTCTGTCTTACCACCATGGAGCTTCAATCCATAACTCCTAGCAATCCCCGTTTATCGGCTCATCTCGTAGTAGAACCGGAAGAGCTCGAGATCTACTGGGATACCCAAATACACCTCGCATAGGTATACAAAGACGCTGAGCATCGTGGTTGAATTGGGAACAAAGTTCACTAATTCAACCCCAAAATACTCAAGAACAGCCGTCAAGATGGGATGAGCAAGGAGACGGAGGCCACACTCATAGTACGCCTGGAACACCGGAATCTCTCCGATTTGTCCGGATGGCCAGCGTTGCCCGGCGGCTTCAATCCATCTGACAAATCGCCGCGGCGGGATCTTCTCCGCAGTCTCTAATATCTTCGTCTTGGCATAATCCATCTCTGATTCAGCCCAGGTTGATGAAGACTTCGTCATTCTTTTGGGTGATTAGAAGAGATTTGTGCGAGATTGAAGAAGATTATGGAGATTGATTGGAGGCGGAGAGCTCGAACAAACTAGAGCAAATGGAGAAAGTGAAGAACCAAAAGTTACCCCTGGTAAGTCTTTATAACAAATGCGTCGGTTACTTCTCTCGGGAACCAAACGGCCGCTTTGGGAACCGATTCGATAGACAGGTCGAGGGAAATCGATTACACTTCCTCTATCTAATGTCTATCTATCTTTACAACTCAAGCAAAATTACCAAATCAACCAAGCCAATTCCTATTCGATAAGGGTCAAGAAAGGCTTTGCTTTTGACCACTGTTTATCTACGACCATACTTAGTCAAATAAGTTATCTTCACTTGAAGTTGATGGGCTAGATGATGAGGATAGAATAATTCTCAAATTATTACGTCATTATATTCCTTAAATATACCCCTTATTGATAAGAACTAAATATGACAGGATGGTCGTAAGCTCTTCCACGACCATATAGTCATAAAGTCTTCTACGACCATATAGTCGTAGGGCTTACTGTGACTATCCCTTAGTCGTAAGTTCTTCTACGACCCAGTAGTCGTAAGTCTTACTGCGACTACCTCATTGGTCGTAAGTCCTTCTACGACCACGCAATCGTAAATCTTACTGTGACCACTCTTTAGTCACAGAGAATTCCTATGACAAGTCTATCTCCAACCAACCTGTCTACGATGATGAACTACATTATCGGTTCATTTGATAAGGCGGTTAGAACGTGCGTTTATCTACTAACCGCACACAATCTCTCTCTGACAACAACCTCTACACGACGAACGGCCTTTTACGTCTCTAACAGGAACTTCCATCAGATGGTTATCATCCAAAGTGTTGAGATGTCTTCTGGCGCGAGACAACGACCATCGCTTCACTGGCTATATAAAGATTATCATCAAAGAGGAAAAGGGGGATTCACAAGAGAGGGCTAGCTCTTCGCATGATTCTCTGCTGTAATCCTTTTTCTGGTGATTAGCAATTACACAGGACATAGGATTATTATTCTCTCAGAAGAAAGCCCGAAACTAGATAAAGATTTCTGTGTCTTTACTCTGCATGTGGATGCCGGCTAAAGACATCATAGGCATGATGACAAAGGACCTAGCATCAGTACCTGTAGGCGCTGTCAGCGCCATATTTGCTTCTGATGTTGTAGTGATCATACTTTGGATCACTGTAATCCGGGGGCTTCGTCTCAGCGGGCTTGGGCTCTGGATGGCCAGTCCCATAGCCGACCTCCCCACTCTTCTCCCGGTGGCGGTGGCGGAGCCGGTCTTTTGGGACCTTTGCACCTAGTTGAGCTGTTTCGGATGAGCCATAGAACTCTGCGTATTCCTGCCTCTTGGAGGACCTGTGCTTGCTTGACAGAGTAGAATCCCTGAATTTGGATGATTTAATGCTCTTCTGAGTCTTTGGTGCCATCTCGTTTACAGCTTTAGGAGCATGGAGCGTCTCGGTCCTCGTTGGGGTGCTACTCAGCTTCTGGGCTATTGGGGTCTCCTCTCTGTCATCAGGCGTCACAGGCCTGTCTTTGAGCGGGGTGAGGTCTGTTTTTCTCTTTCCGCGTGGCAGGCGTAGTGGGACAAGGCTGAGAAGTAGATTGCCCACTCCTTCAATAGCAAGTTTCAATCGATCAGCAAGAAGTGTCCCAAAAGATGGCCATCCAGCACTTGGTTCCTCTTTCAGGCTCTCCACAACCAAAGGTGGCTTCCCCACGGTGCTGCTCTCTTGTTGCTCATCTTCAGGTGCTTCTATCTGGATTAGGATCAACAGAAAATAGGAAACAAAGATTAGAATTTTCTGTTTCAGACCATTATAATTGAGACAAGAACAGGCATATAATTTAACAATGAATTGGAATTCTTTAAAGCAAAGCTTCAACAAAATTAATACTACTAAATTCAAGTGGAAAAGGCTAAGTAAATGGACAACTGAAGCCTAACATACACAAACAGCTACCTTTTCAGAACTTGATGGCCCAAATCCATGTTGCACCACAGAAAAGAGATATCCAGCCACAACAGCACCAATGACCAGTATGATATCTGTGAAAAGTAACAAAGTAACATCAATAATCAAGTCCATAGTCTACACAACTATTTTTTTTTGCAAACAGTAGATTAAGTACATTAAGAAGTAATCATCAACATTGACAGGTTTGTCAGATACAATCAGCATGAAACTAATCATAAATCCAATACTTATCATTCACATACTTAAAGCAGTCGATGATTTTCGTCAGACACATAAATGGTAGCCACCGTAGCAGCATTAATCAGAGAAACAGATCTGTTAGGGACTCAGGAAACTAGTCATTGACTCGAGATAGTTCCATGGTTCCAGCCGTGCTTCATCACGTAAGTGCCAGTGACAAAGAAGTGCCTAGATATAGGGTGGGTTCGGCCGGGCTTAAGCTTTGGCTTATCACTTTCTGCTATACTAACTAACTTTTAAACGGTACGTTTTCAAGGCGAGGTCTACAGGTAGATTGTAATTAACACTGTACCGAGTTCAGCTATACCAATCAAAATCACATACAACTGTTCTATGTGCGTACTTTCTCTCGCGAACAGCCAAAATTTAAAAATCATAAGGTAAAAGTCAAAGCCACAGTCCAAAAGAACTCACCTATAGTAGATTCGAAGTTCCAAACAGTTCAATAACAAATTTATGATCGACATCATCAGGCATAGCATGTGCATCTACGGTCATTTTTTTACTCTTTAGGATAACCTGGATGGGAAAAAGGTTTCATATGTTTTTATAAAAGGATGAGAAAGTGACCATCTCTCATCTACATCATGAGTAATTACAAGAGGTTCAGAAAGGATAAAATAAACGGTACATACAAATTTCTAGATGAACTGCTAGTCTGCTATATAAGATTATTTTCTTAATGAAGTAGTGCTACATCTACATTTCTGATATCGATATCATGGTACTATAGGGATTACATTGGACAGATATATTCATACATTATCATAGAATCATCCACCATTTCTTCCAATTATCAATCTAGGTCCCATTTTGGTACCTCCAATTTAAAAACAAAATCAATGTTTTTGTGTCACTGACATATGAGATAACTTATCAATGCCAAGAAAGGACCAAAATGGTCCTTAAAAAAATTGTAGGTCCTAAATGGGACCTAATCTTAAGCTAAGAGGACCAAACTAAGACTTTCATAGTTTATTTTGGGAGTTTAATGTAAACAAGATAATTATGCGGTGTTAATCACATATGTAAGATCATGTATGCATATGTAACAATTTGGCAAAAGATCAGACTAAATTATATAACAGCTTACCCAAATAGTGTCAACACAACGCTCACTGAAACAACAAAAAAAACTCCCCGTAAAACAAGGGCCCCTCCCTGTACACTCATTCAGCTAACCATCTCAGCAGAAACTTTTGTTACAGGATGTTATGGTCTACCATGTCAGCGAGGCGCGCAGGACATAAATAGTGTATGATACTGTAGCATGAACAGTACATCACATGCACAAACAGTGTCATGCGGTATTGTAGCAACCCTGTCTAATTGGCCACTTCGGTAGTATCGGCAGTGTATCGCGGATTAGAAATATAATAATTAGTTTTCTTATTACTTAGCTTTATTTTTTTTAAATTATTTTCATGTATTATAAATAAATTTTCTATTATTAAGGATTAGTTTTTTAATATAGGAATATGTTTCTTAGGAGTCAAGTCTAATCATCCCTATAAAGGAACAGCACTATACCTATTATTATTAAGCAAATAAATAAACAAAATTCACTAGTCTTCCTCTCTTCTTCAACAGCCTTAGAGCCTTAGCGGCAGCATGACCAGTTGATCAAGGGCGAGTACCCTACCCTTAGTCCTTAGACCCGTACCCAACCAACATCGACCACAACATTTGGTATCAAAGTGTTGGATAATGTGGCTAGATCTAGAATATTTGTGATGATGAATAATTGACAATATTGTTTATTGATGTTATTTGAGGCATGTGGCGTGTGTGGACTAATGTCAGTGAAGTTGGAAAGAACTTGTGCCGGAAAAAATGTTGGTTTGATCTTTACATATGCAGGGTAACTCGAAGACGATTGTAGTCTACAGTGAGAACCAAAAGATAGCTTGATGCAAAGTCATAGTACAGAGGGTCAAGAATGCTGAAGGGGATGGTCGTGCTCGAGTTAAGGCGCGTGAAGATTAAAGACGGATGATGCATATTGGGCTACGGAAGTGCGGTTCAGAGCCTACGACATATGACGAAAGTGAAAAATCCGTATTATAAAAGGGTTTTAGATCCTTTAAAAAGTAATAGATCGAAAGCTTAATTTAGGTAAAAAGGTCAGTTGGACGGGCTATATTAAGGTTGAGAGCTAATTAGATTTGTATTCTTTAGGGCTATATCCGTCTGCAGGGCGTTACGGAGACCTTTACTAGTATTTTGCGGCTGCATGCAGGGGCGTGAGCGTTTTGGCCGAACGCGTTGTTTTGTGGTGATGGTGAAAAAGAGGCCGGCTGTACATACATGATGATCTCTTCTTTGTCCGGTGATTGCACTCGTCTCGTGATTTGTTTTTCTTGGGTTTCGTGATAGCCTGCATGAAGAGAGCAGAGTAGGCCTGCTGTTATATGTTGACCAGCGGGCACGGGAACCAGAACCAGGCAGAGAACCAGCGGGCCGCATAGGCGTCATCACGTGAAGACCAAGTGCAAATCAATACTTGGAGCCAAGGTAGCAAAGGCATCTCTGCTTCTGCATGCATATTTGTGAAAGGAGTACACAGTAAGGCACTAGAAAAGTCTCCATACTTTTTCGTTGCATGTCCATCACATAAAAACTACAGAGAAGCAATAAAAAGGAAGCTTCATGCTGCATGACGCGAAGAGAAACCGAGGCATCAAGTCCAGGGCTGTTCCTGAGTTTTTTTTGGCCTAGGTCGAGTACTAAGACGGAGGCCTAATCCACTCTCTCAAAATATCTATATATATTTCTATATACGTATATATAGTCTTATAAATACACATCAATTAAGAAGATAATATTCAATGCACTAAAATAACTTATATAGAATATCTCAAAGTTCATAAAGTGGACAAATGTAATAATAAATTACTTACTTGGCGCTTGACATTATTTTAAACAATTTCTTCTAATATTTCGAGATGCAAAGTCATTGATTATACTATTGATATCGATCTCATCCAATAACTTCTTCTCGATGCATAAAGTACTCGGACTCTTGCTAGCGCTAGACTTGAAGATCTTACAGCAGAAACAAAATACTTTGTCAACATGCTTCGAATAAACTAACCATTTTCTATCATGTAAGGCTAAAAGCCTAAACCTTCTCTGCGTTGCTGCACCTGATTGGAGCATAGGAGCCCACATACCTTACTAAGTATACTAGTACTAGTACTAATGTACTATATGGGGTGGGGTCTATGTAAATTTGGGGCCTAGGGCGGTGGCACACCCTGCCCACCCCCAGGGCCGGCTCTGATCAAGTCCAGCGGCTCCAACGAAAGCGACGTGCCGAATTCTTCATTTTGCTACAGTAATCGAGGTTGATACGGTGCTAGGAGAGAGAAAATTATTATTCCTTTTTTCCATCTTTTGTTTTTATGTTTTTTTTTGGCTGTGTGACAGGTTAGACAATAAGGAGACAGTAAATTGTGAGAAAAAGTTTTCGCTGTGGATTAGAATCATTCACCCCTTCTGATTGCTATCGATGATCCTATACAAAACCACTCACCATGACTTTCGATGCTGAATTATCTCCATTAGACAGGTTGATGGCTAGCAACGAGAAAACGATGTCCTTACTCGATAACATGATGGTCACCTTAGAGAAGGCTATGGAGTTGGTGGACAAGCTGAAAGAGCAGGAAGAGACGTCGCGTACCATTGTAATAGCTGTGCTGCCACCATCTTCCCCAACGTCGGCGTTGGCATTGGCCACGTTACCAACGACGACTCCTCTTCAGGCTTTACCTTTGTGCCTTTGCTAAGGAATAAGATTGTCACTGTCCAGCGGCGGTCTTCTCCATGTGGCCAGCCAACGCCATGCCTTCGAAGATGCGAAACGCAATGGCTGTCATGTGGGGGTCAGCGATATCGTCGCATCTCTTCCACAACCGTTGCATCCCGAGGTAAGAAGGATACTGCTATCCTAAGCCAGTTGCCCTTACCGCCGACGACTCCTGTAACGTCAGCTAACACTAGAAGGTTGTTATTCTCACTGTTGTGCATCGAGGTTTCGCTGATCATCTTTCGCACCAAACGTCATCATTGTGCCCTTTCGTCAACATAGGGTTACAAAAGATTTCAACCATGGCCGTCACCTGACAGCTCGAGGACGAGCTATTTCGCCACGTGGGGTGTAATGTTATGGTCTACGATCCGAGCGAGGCGCGCAGCAAGATATGAACAGTGCACAACACTATAGCGTGAACAGTGTCGTCACGTGCATGAACAGTGTCGTATGATACTGTAGCAACTCTATCTAATTGGCCAGTTCGGTAGCGTTGGTAGTATATCACGGATTAGAAATATAATAATTAGTTTTATTATTATTTGGACTTATTTCCTTTTAAACTATTTCTTGTATTAGAGATAAGTTTCCTATTATTAGAAATTAGTTTCTTAATATAAGGATAGGTCTAATCATCCCTATAATAGGGATAACACTATACCTATTATCATTAAGCAAAAAAATAAATAAAGTTTTCTAATCTTCCTCTATTCTTCAACAGGCCTTAGCGCCTTGGCGGCAGCATGACCGACCAATCAAGGAGGAGTGTCCTACCTTAGTCCTCGAATCCATACCTAACCACAGGAACTCAACAACACGGTGAATCCTAGAACGTGCAATCTTCTTGCAGAAGGGCAATTACTACCTTTTACTAGCAGAAACATCTACATTGATAATAAATAGAAGAGTGAAGAAGGGAATGAACCTGAAGATAGAAGTGTAGCATCCTGGTAAGTGCAATCTTCTTGCGGAAGGGCAATTTTCCGAAGCGCAGCATTTCCACGGTCAATAACCAGCAGAGAGCACATTTTCTTCACATATACCACATCAAAATCAGTAGAGAACTTTGCATCTTCACTGGGACCATCCCTAAACCCTGGGATATTTGATTTTCCACCTGCAATAGTGGTCACTCCTGCACAGAAATTTCATTCACCGATTGTTTAATGCAAGATTAATGCATAAATCATGTATCTATTTGATCATAGCTCGCCTGATTCCCCAATCTTTCGGATTGCCAAGTTCGCTGTATCAGCAACGTATACATTTCCGGTATCATCCATGGCAACGCCTGTGGGGCGCTTGAATCGTGCATCACTCGGTTTACCATCTATATGGCCGGAATGCCCCTGGAAAGAACCAGCAACGAGTCGTCCCCTGCTATCTGCAGAGCTTCTATCATCAGTTCCAGTAGCCACACTACTAGACTTATGTTTACAGCATTTAGATGACACGTCTTTAAAAATAGAGACATGTTTAAGTTCTCTTTCCTTTTTTCCCCCTCTCTCCATTGCATCTCTCTGTATATACATTCTTTTAGTTAACTGGGGACCCAAAATGCGTTTATTACTTTATGAATGGATGGAAGTCCAATTTCTGTAGGCATGCCCTAAATTCAGTCACAATAAGGTACCCTTGTATCTTACAAATTGATATTGGTATTTCGCATGGAAGGATCAGTTATTCGAGCATTGCTATTTAAAAAGTACCTATTACTACTTAGGAAAGATCTCAAAATATTTTCATATTTAAATTATCCACAGGTATGTTTAACAATATCTGCTTGAAAAGTAGCATCTGCTAGTTTTTTTTAAGAAAAATTTGCCCTTGACCCACAATATGTTATGCTAATTCTGGCCACTCCTGAAAAAGATCCACTGACAACATACCACAAAAAAAGTCCTAACAAAATATAAAATACGCACCATAGTACTTGAAAAGAATCAACAATTACTGAACAAAGGACAGCAGAAAGAAAACGTACACTCAGATAGAGGTGGAGTTACTCGCACAATGTTGCTATGTGCTGAGTCCACTGCAAGGAGCTCTCCGCCCTCAACAGGGGACACCCTAATGGTGTGAGGCGTGACACCAAGCTTGTCTCCTTCAACAAGCGTCTCCACAAAGTAGCCACTCTCAAATTGTGGTGCCACATTCCCATCTGCCACATCAGAGAAACACCCTAACCATGAGATCAAAGTCAAACAAGAACACAGAAATCACCAGTTGTTATAACTCATATTCACTAACTGGGGTTGCAATGAATTAAACCCGAATCAGCTCGACTTTCCTGGATATGGGCTCGGCCCGGATCGTTTTAGAAACGAGAGGATTCAACTTCAGCATGAGCTATCCAAAACAAAATGGTCTTTCAAGGCATAATACCGACAATGGAGAATTGGAAATCAAAGTGGATAGATAGTGTTGATAAATTAAAGAAAACTGCACATTCTTTTCCTCCTTTTTTCTCTCTTATAATCACTACTACTTTATATATATTTATCCAGTAGGATCCTTTCCTACTGTTACACTCAAAAAAAATCAGCATAAGCTTGACCTTACTCAGAAGCATGTCTGTGCTTTAGCTCACGCATAGAGTACCAGCTGAACTCAAAATGTTTGATCTTTTTGAGACCATTGTGGTTTGTGAATCTGCTCTGTTTTTTTCTCTCTTTGTCGTTCATGCAACAAGAAAACTTGACTAAAGTGCATCAAGGAGGTAAAGGTGATTTACTCCATCATAAAGATACAAATTCATGTTGCATCGAGTTAAGAATGAGACCAAGCTCAAAGCGCGGTTTGTATTAAAAAAAGCTAGAGCTGAGCTTCAGACATGTCGCAAATTCATTAGCTTCTTCTCCTGTCTCTCCCTATTCTTCTACTCTCTTTTTCCCGTTTACCTCCCCTCTTCCTCCAAGACCTGTCGCAAATGTGATAATTACAAGAACAAACAGAAACCGGGCACCAGCTTGCTGCTATGCGCCCTACAACAACAGCGCAGCAAACTAAGAAATCGAATCGCTAATTCCTTATCCTCGTTTAAAACAGCACTAATCGCCAGGAAAACAAACCCTCGAACAGCTGCAGCTACAGGTACCAGCAAGCACGCACTCACCATACGGGGAGTGTGGGGACTGCTTGGGCGGGTGTGGGGAAGAACCCCGCGGCCATTTCACCACCGACGAGAGCTGCTTCACGATGTTGTCTGCAACCAAACCAAACAAAAACCCACGAGAAAGTTACGGGACAAAGAAGCGGGGTCGAAGGCTGCAATTCAAGAGAGAGCAGGCAGTGGTGGATTCGGCGGCTCACCTGTAGGCGAGGCGAACGCGCTCTGCCGGAGGACGGCGAACAGGAGGAGGAGGAAGAACGGCGGGAGGAGGGATCTCGACCTCATGGGAAAATTTTTTGGCTCCCTGCTGGTCCTGATCCTCGCTCGGTGTGGACGGACAAAGGAATCGGGCCTCGCGAACGGGAGGAGGAAGAGGAGTAAGGAGCTTTTCTCGGTGTATTTTGCGGCGGCGCGGCACGACGGAGCGTGGGCTCAGCCGGGTGTTTTGGTCGGTGGTGTTTTTTGAACGTTTGTTTCAACAAAAGTTAAAATAAATAAGATAGTTTTTTAATTCAACAAAAGTTAAAATAAATAAGATAGTTTTTGAAAGCAGATTATCCAAACTATTTTTTAAGTTTAAAATCATATGCATGTTCACATGATGTCTCTGCTATTATCTGCTATTATGAAAACTAGCTCATTATAAAATAAAAGAGGCGATAATTGTGAGGAGTTTTCAAAAACCGAGGCAAAAAGCATTTTCGAAAAGGTGGAGGGCTTTTTCAAAAACCGAGGATCAGACGTAAAAACGGGACCCAGGCGCATTTTCAAAACGCGGGGCCATCCCGCAAAACGGAGGGGCCAAAAATTTCTAGGGTTTTTAGAACCAAGGACCCGTATGTAATTTGAAAACGTAGGGATTTTTGCAAACCGCCCCTGACCGCACTAATATTCCAAATCCACACGTCGGGTGGAGAGGCAGCTCGGGGGGACGTGGCTAGCGCGAGCGCTATGAACCCGCGGGAGTAATATATGATATACGATAAAACTAGCAAAAAATCATCAAGAAAAAAACAGGCCCTATTCCATAGTCTCATGATACCTAGAAGCGGTAGGCTTGGCAACCTTCAGCTGGGCCTTTGCAACATGGGCTGGGGGCCTGGTCCAACGCTAGGCACTAATGCAAAATTTCGTTTTTTTTCTGGGCTTCTTTGGTTTCGATAAGCTGGCAAGCAGCCGATTACCGACCACCACCGAATAGAACATTAATTAATATCGAGCCGAATACTGTAAACCGAACAAACCAAGAATTTGGTTTTTCTTGATTCGGCTTGGTTCGACACAAATAAGATTTGCATCGCACAAGACCCGTTGTGAATAAGAGAGGAGGAACCAATGGAAGCCCAACATATGACAAAAGCAGTAGTAATTCACAAACCTTTTTTTATTTTTGGGATAATAGAATAATTCACAAACTTTTTTTTAGATTGCAGCGGAGCACGCGCATTCACATAAGCGCGCACACACACAGAGAGTTCAAAAACGTAAGAGTGGACCCAGTTAGGCTGTTAGCGCTGGCCTCGGCCCTCAAAGGCCCAAGTCCAGAGTAGACCTATTTTGTGAGCCTCACTGTGGTACTGAAAAGCCCAAAGGCCCATTTTGCCACAGTCTCAAGTCTGAGTCGTTCGGGCTTCCAAAAGTGAAACAAGAGGGGTTCTTGGAGTGCCCATCCCAATCCAGCCCAAAGTTGCTGAGCCATAGTTGAGTAAATTAATGTGACCATCCGATTCCCTATACTACATTTGTTCTTGTAAGTCTTTGCATCACTGCTACTTGTATAGAATCTTGTTTGAAATAATATGAAAAAGGGAGTGACTAAAAGTGCAACTTTAAAAATGGGTGAATTAGTATACTGTAACTTTAGATGACTGAGAGTGTAACTTCAGGTAACTGAGAGATAAAAAATTTTCAGTCGATTATGCAATAGTAAAACCAGGGCCGTGCCGTGAAATTTGGAGGCCCTGTACGAAGCTCTAAGTAAGGTCTAAACCAAAGTACCAAATATAGCCAAAATAATATATGTATTGTAGAGCAAATACGATATATCAAGAATAGTACCTTTTGAACTCTTGGTTTGCATAATCTTTACTTGAATAATAAATCTATCCATTACTCCTTTCTGACATTGAGTTAACTCCTCAATTCTTTGTTTCTTCTTACGTTTTTGGGAACCGGATTCATATTTTCTAAATCGATTTGCAGAAGACATGGCTTCAAAAGATGAAAAGAACAAAATTAAAATTATACAAACAGTTCTAGACTTTCATACGAAGGATTTAATTAGTACAATACAATCCAGAGCTGCACGAGAGAAATCCTATACACTTAACTTACGTGCGCATCGCACCTTCTGGCAGATCGCCTTGGCTTCTTTCTAAGCTTACTTGGACACCAGATCTTTCTGTTGCTTTTTTGCTTAGTTGGACACCTGATCTTTCTGTTGATAGCTGAATCCTGAATGCTATCCTTGTGATCGTATGCAGTTTGCTCAGGCTGGGAGTGGATTATATGAAGTAGCGACGCCAAGGAGAAGAAGAAAAGCGTGGCGAGAACCGATCGATCACCATCAATCAACCGAAGACGAATGAATACGGCGCCACGGGTGAATGAATACTGCCGCCGCCACGGTCACGTATTATACGAACTTTACGAAGACCGGAAGACGAGCCGACTGCCGAGACCCGAGAATACGATTATAGTATACCGATAATCAACCAACTCGGCGGCGGCGCCACGGTCGCACGCGATGATGCGAAGTCGGGAGACGAGCGCCGCGCGGACTCGAGGCCCTGTTCGATCGCACGGGTCGCACGCCCATGGGCCCGGCCCTGAGTAAAACCATAGGAAAAAACATTTTACCGAACAACATCGTCAAGTAAGTACGAACACTTCAGTTATTTGTTGAGAGAGAGCTACTCGCTCCGATCACAAAGGAATGTTATTTTAGATTAACTTTCTAAACATTGGTTGTCGACATCTTTTTCAATATTTGATTGAACACATGAACATGTAGGTTCTGTTTGGAATGCGAGAAATTTTGCTGATTTTCTGCGGGAATTGAACCGGTTATTATAAAATTTATGCGTTCCAAATATGCCTGTGGTGTATAGACATATCTCGAAAAAAAAACTTTTAGAAAAGTATAATTTTATTATGTTTCATAAATCTATTATAAGAAAAATTAGCGGTCAAAATTGTGTTTCGCAGGCTGTGTCAATGGGTGAGTTCTTTAGACTGTGGCTTTTGACTTTTTACATAAATTTTTGAATTATGATTGTTCGCAAGAGAGAGTACGGAGAGAGACACTCTCATGTGATTTTAGCTGATATAGATGAATTCGGTAAAGTGACTAATAAAATTGATTTATAGACCCCATCTTAAAAAGACACACCGTTTAAAAACTAGTTACTGTAATATAACCTAAAAAACCATAAGCCTTAAGTCCATTTAAAACTAGCCAATGTCTAAAACAACATTCTTTTATTAATGTATCAATAATTTAGTATATTCTTGCAGATATTTCCTCTTCTAGTATAATTATGACTGATCCTAAAAAGAAAGAGACTATACTTTCTATTGTGCTCTGTCCAATGAAATTCTGGAGCGGTATTTGACTATTTTCCTATCTGATTCTAGAAGAGACAAGAAAATAGAAAAGACGCTGTCACCTGTGTCGCCTGTGGTTAAATTTCACTGCAAATTTGAGTCCTGGTGACCGCGTCTTAGGGCATCTTTAATAGTGACATTTTGGGCATCTTTAATAGTGACATTTTGGGCATCTTTAATAGTGATATTTTAGCTATCACTTAGTTATATTAAATATATAAAATCTTATGTAAAGGAGAGAGTAGGTGATGAGAGATAATATGTTGTCTTTTATATAAGAGATAACTTGAGCTCGTAAATCAATGTAAATAGTGAGAGTGTGAGACAGTAAGTTATGATGAAAATAGTATGAAATAGTTAGAAGAATGATTTACTGTTGGAGATGCTGTCTTTTATACTATCTTTAGGTGAGGTAGAAACCTTAAAGACAATCTTAGAGACAGACTATTGTACATATCCTTAAATCCCAAGTCCATGACCCTCAACTCCATCCTTTTGATGCAGCAGCCACAGATCAGCTGGAGAACAAGTGCTTGTTTAGAGACAGGCTTATCGCAGTTGGTGAGGGCGTCGGCAAGAGTTTTGAGGTGTGTGTGAGCTAGCATGCAGGCGAGATGGGTATGCATGTGAGCACTAGCTATCATAGGACTCGGTGAGAGCGCATGCATGCCATGGGAGCTTTAGCTGCCGCAGGACTTGGTTCTATTGTGGAATTGATCATGCTGTTGAGTAGCCACTGATGATTGCGCGGACAATCACTTTCTCTTTTCCTTGAATTAATTCAGCAATTACCTTCTAACTACCAGCACATCATCTATTTTCACGTACCAAACATCCTTCTATACTAGGATGCCCTGATACGCGATACGACTGTGGCGATACGGATACGATGATATGGCGATATCAGTTGCAAGACTTCTTTTAATCCATATTTTGACCCAGGCAAACAAAATTATGACCTCATATTAGTTGAATCCTCTATTGCTAACCTTGTACATGATAAATCTTACAAAAAAAAGTATTAGTGAATAACTAAATAATGAATCATGGAGAATTAGCCAAATTGATAACATCCTTTGCAACATAACATAGGTTGATAGAAGATATGAATATGTTACAACTTGCAAGGCACAAGGCCAAGTGTAATTGTTCCAACTTCCAAAGTTGCGCCATACAAAATACTAATAGGATTGAATTAAACAAATATTCAACCACTCCAACTTGAATTAAACTACTATTAGGCCTAGTTTAAAATGATTCAGCATATGCATCATATTTCACTTTGCTCCAATTCTACAGCAATTCACTTTGCTACAATGCTACAATTCTACAAACCTGCAGGCGACGGCGATCGGCGGGAGTAAGCAGAGCTGGGATAGAATAGAAAGTTCCTCCAGGCGACGGCGGTCGACGAGAGTAAGTTCCTCCAGGCTCTAGGCGACTCTCACCTCCAGATGGCGGAAAGGAGTAAGCAGAGCGGCAGAAAGGAGTAAGCAGAGCGGCAGCGCGGCGGGAGAAGTACCTACTACCTCCAGGCGACGGCTCTCCAGGCGGTGTAGCTCCAGGGAGATGCCTCTCCAGGCGACGCAGCTCCAGACGATGGCTCTCCAGGCAACGGCTCTCTAGGCGGCGGAGCTCCAAGCGACAGCTCTCCAGGCGGTGGACCTCCAGCCGACGGATCTCCAGCCGATGGACCTCCAGGCGACGGATCTCCAGGCGATGGAGCTCCAGGCGACGGACCTCTAGTCAGCAGGGCTCCAGGCGGCGGAGCTCCAGGCGGTGGGTCTCCAGGTGGTGGAGCTCCAAGCGGTGGGGGAAACGAGCGGCTGGCACGGCGAGCCGTCAACGTCGACTGAGGATGGCTCGCGGAGGGGATGTGAAAGCGGCAAGGCGAAGGAGGACGGCTTCTGCGCGTAGGATGTCGACCGAGGCTTCAGGATGTAGGGTTACGGGGGCGACGGCGGCGTGGGCGGGGACCGGTTTGGGCTTCTGTGCTACGTGGGCTGAAACGTATCACCCAAGTATCGCGAATGTATCGTTTACGTATTGGTGTTTTTTTAATTTTTTTGGAGGCTGAGATTCTCCGATACTTCGCGATACCGTATCGCCACGTATCGGTACGCATCGCTATATCAGATACGTATCGGACATGAGTACAATAGATCAGCGAAGTATGGGTGCTTCCTAGCTTCTATATATATAGCCATCGATCAATCTATCACGATGAGCTCGCTCCCATCGAAGTTCTTAGCTCTTGTTCTGGGCCATGGCCATAGAAGAAAATTCAGTAAGGGAGGGTCTCATGTGAGGCCTTTCAAATGAGTCGTTGGATGATGTCCAACGGCTCACGAGGTTCTCCATAGAATTCGTTTTCCCATGGCCATGGCTGCTACTGGCCTAGCCTTCTTGGCAAGTGCAGAAGAAAGCCTACTGCTTCGTGGCGCCATGGCGTCCTCCTCAACGTCGACGGTGCAGGGAGAGGCCGGCGCCGTCGTCGAATCATTGGTGTAATGCCGTGTGCTCCACCGGCGAGCGAAGAAGGCACGTATGGACAGTGGCGGAGAGAGGGGGGCCGGGGGGCCTGGCACCCCCCAATCCAACGGTGCATGCAGATGCAGCCCCCCACTGCATGCAGCCATGCAGGCATTGAGGCATGCAGCCATGCAGCATTCAGTGAGTCAATGACGCTTGGTATTTCAGCCGAGATAGAAGGAGGCGAAGCGAAGCAACTGCGGCTCTAGAGGGAAGCAATTAGGGGTACTAATTAGAGAGCGGATGGTTGCATGCATGGTGCATTGTGGCCATGGCTTTTGAGATTAAAAAGTGGCTAGTTGCTGTAAGTTGCGGCGGCTTGTTTTTGGAGAGATCAAGTGCTGCATGCATGCATGATTTTTGTTAGCTAGCTAAGAGAGGTCGCATTGGAGGACGTGCCTAGTTCAAAGAATGGCGGCGGCACTGGCTTCGAGGAGACCGAGCTCCTGGCTCGCCCCGCCGGAGGAGGCGGAGCGACGGCGAGGCGAGGAGCTCCTCCAGGAAGAGGGGTTCGCGAGACCATGGACCTCAAGTCGAAGCCGGAGCCGGTGGCGCGTCCATCGAGAAGGAGGAATCGAGAGGAGGCGGCGTGGCCGTCGTCGCCGCGGCGGCGGCGGCGATCGATCGATGCGTCGGCGTGCGTCACTGAAGATGAAGAGGTCGCCGAGCCTAGGGGTGTAAACGGATCGGATACGGATGGATATTGCTTATCCCGTATCCTTTTCCATATTTTTTTGTCGGAGTCGGAGTCGGATAGTGCCGGATACGAATACGAATGCGGATATTCTCGGTCACGAATACAGATTGAATACATGCCGCTCCGGATACGGATAGTGCCGGATACGAATATTTAGTCGGGTAATGTGCGGAAGCAAATTTTACATGATGACAGAGACAAATTAAGCAACTAATAAATTCTAACTAGCAAAGTAGCAACTAGCAAGTAAATTATAGAGGCTAGTTAAACAAATAGTAGGCTAGTAGCTAACTAGCTACATGCAACATGGTTCAAAAGTATGAATTGCTCATAGTTAAGTAGTCTAGTGCGGTGGGGGAGGACCGAAGGAGAGGCGGCGGCAGCTGCTCCGGTTTGTGTGGGAGGAGAGGCGGGCCGGCGGAGGTGTAAGTCTATGCCGCTGTGGGAACGGAGAGGCGGCGGCGCCGGCATGGAGCGAGAGGAGGACCAAGGCGGCGGGCGGTGGAGTGGAGGACCAAGGCGGCGGCGGTGGAGTGGAGGACCGGCGGCGGCGGCGGCAGCGGCTCCGGTTGTGGGGAGGACAGGGGCGGCGGAGGCGCCACCGCGTCGGTCTTTGCCGATGTGGGGACGGAGAGGCGGGCGGTGGCGGCGCCGGCTCATGGAGCGAGAGGCGGCCGACGCGATCTGCGGGGAGACGGTCGAACGTCGGTGGAGTGGAGGACCGGAGGCGGCGAAGCGAAGGAGAAGACGGAGACGGAGACGAAACGAAATCGCGATCCGATTTTTTCGCCGCCGCATTTGTTGCCTTGTTTGGTCCGCTTGGTCGCCGCGCGCTAGGGTTAGAGCTCGCGCATCGCTCGGTTTGGGCCACCGGGCCGACGATTCGCGATGTATGGTGGTGGTGGTGGTGGGCCATCGGGGGCGTGGGCGTTTCGGATAGTTACCGGATAATAATCCGGTAACTATCCGGGAAAATATCCGGATAATTCCGTATCCGTCGAATACTGTCTTTTCCGAATCCGAATCCGAATCCGAAAAAAATATCCGAATTTGTATCCGTATCCGATAAAATATCCGAATATCCGAAAATATGCTCCGAATTCTATCCGAATTAAAACGGACGGACGGTCGGGAAATATCCATTCCATTTGCACCCCTAGCCGAGCCGTAGCAAAGGTCATCACCGCTGACCGACCCCGAGAAGCCGCTACCCAAGTGCGTGCTTTAATCTACGCGTCTTCTCTTTATTTTCTCTGCTTGCAAGCATGCATATGCATGCAAATTATATAACATGGTTCGATTTAATTCTTTTCCAAATTGTGAGCCTCTCAAGTTCTAAATGAACATACCTTGACGGCCCATGTGTAGAACAACAAGCCGTCTTAACCACCGAACTATCGATCGTACACGATCCTCTATCTTTTTTTCATATCATGATTTGTCGTAGAGCTAAGTTTAAGTTAATAGAGATGTAATTTTCTTTGCATTGTAATTTGCGAAACATATTACTTTGATAGTCTGATATATGACTATTGGATCGATAAATCCGCATGTTTCATTAGTTCTACTCTACTTGTTGTCCATATTGCCCCCGCATATCCAATTCCCGGCTCCGCCCTGCAGACGGAGGCGACGGCGACGACCACGCTGGCGGTGGCGCATCCCGCCGTCCGACCCGAGCAGCCGGGCCATGTTGTCGTCGCCGTCGCACCGGAGGAGCAGGAGAAGAAGGGGAAGGCGGGGGCGGGGGAGGCGGGAGCAGAACCAAACTTGATCCATCGTCAGTTCCATGACCAACGTACGTACGCAAGTATCATTGACATTTATGAGTAGTATTTCTATATCGATCGACCGTTTATATATATGTTTGTGTGGGCCGATGATTTCGTCAACCTGATCGAGACACAATTTATGTTTGTTTGTGTGGGCCGACTCAAATCAGCAAAAATTACTCTGAAAGGAGCTCTTGATTGCAAACATAACCAAAATCAACAGTAAGGGGGCTTATGTATATATTAAAATTCTCATTTTGAGTATACAAATTAGAGCGATATTTTTTTTAAAAAACAAAGCAGAGTAGTGGTGCATACACGTTTATGTATAGAGTTTTGGTTCAGTCCATACGGAGGTGCAGGAGGTGCTAACACCTCTAACACATCTGGCCGTTCAATTGGTAGGGGCAAAATTGTATTTTTAGTTTTACACGTTTACCTGAGCGGTTAACATCTCGCGACCGACTCAGCGATGGCCTGGACCCAACGCATCGGTTCTCTCGCGACCAATCGGTTCTCAACCCTGCGCATCGTTCGTCCTCCTCCGTCAAACTGCAACAGGCGAGTTCGTCGCCGACGATACCACCGCCCCCTTCCACCGCCAAGCCCACGCGCCAGCAAGAGCTCGCCTCGCCACCGACCGGCCCAGACGATGGCGGCTTGCAACCCTACAGCCAAGAACCAAGAATCGGAGCTCAGCTCGATCCAGATCTACACACCCAAGATCCAGGAAATAGAGAGAGCAGCAGCAGATCGACCGATTGAGAGGCCAAATCGAAAGCTCTCACCTTGCGGTAGGTGGTGCCGTCGTCCTCAACGACCCAGCTGGCCTCACGGCAGAGCGCCAGTGCTTGGGAACCGTTTGTGCCGACGATACCGCCGCCCCCTTCCGCCACCAATCCCACGCGCCAGCAAGAGCTCGCCTCTCCACCGTACGTTCACCCTCCTCTCCCCCTCTCCTTTCCTCTTCCTACCTGCTGATTTCTCGCAATCGTCTGGTTTCGTTAGGGTTATACACGTGCGGTGGATTACATTCCCCATTTGTTTTGGTACAGATTTTGCGCGGATTTGATCGGATCGGGCTAGGTGCAAATCAAGATTTCCCTTTGACCTAGGTGGACTAAAAATTTCAATTGAAGAGGCTGTAAGTTACGAAATTACACCTTCAATTATTCGCTTTTCATTCAATTTGAGGCAAATCATTTTATTGTAAGATGTGATGTGCCAGATGTGAAACTTGGTATCATTATGAGCATGTCTGTGCCATATTTCTTATGCAGTGGTAGACTACAACATACATAGAAAGCTGGCAGTATTATAGATTTTCAACTATCACAACAATGACAATAGCAGGCCTTGTAATTTGTTGTCTAGAGAATTTTGTGTCTTTGTTCATTTGGTCCATTTAAAATAGTTTATTTCAACAAACTGCTTTGGCAGAATCATTCAAATAACATGTGGTTTGGCAGGTTTATTCATATGTGATGAAACATCTTATCGATATATAATCATTTTTCCGTATACTTACCTTAATACATTAAAAACACTTAGTTCTTATCTCGATAAATGGTGTGTGACACATTGCGTCAATATGTTCCTTGGTTCCTTGTAATTAATGTTGATTTCTTATGTTATTTTCCACTCTAGCTAAGCCCTTGTTAGGAATGGACTGAATATGAAGGTCAATGCATTGGTATGTCATTAGCCTATTTGTGTAAATTGCAGGATTATATTATGGAAGATAAACAACCCACCAAGGTCACCATTGAGGATTTGGAAGAGTATAATTTGTTTGTACTAAAGGAATTTGGTAGCGAGGAGGAAGGTTTTAGATTCTATAATAGTTATGCGGAGGGGAAAGGCTTTAGTGTCAGAAAAGATATTGTGAAACGTGATCCAACCACTGGGAGGATAGTCCGTAGGCGGTATTACTGCTCTAGAGAAGGTTATCGAAGAATACAATTCTTTGACCTACCTAATAGGCAGAAAGAGCCTAAGACCACTTACTCGTTGTGGATGTGAAGCAGAGTTTGAGATAGAGCTTAATGAGGAAACCGGTCGGTGGTTTGTGAAAAATTTCAAGGATGAATACAAGCACTCGCTAGCGAGGCCTAGTGAAGTTGCATTTCTACGATCACATCGAGGGCTCAGTGATGCACAGAAAGCAGATGCTATTGAATTTCAGGTCGGTGGCATCCGTAAATATCAAATAATGGAAGTTATGGAGAAACAACACGGTGGCTATGAAAAGGTTGGGTTTATACCAGCTGATTTGTACAACTTCTTCAAAAGATACAAGAAAAGAACCATTATAGGGTATGATGCTGAAACTGTAATCAGTCATATGAGAGCACGACAGGAAAAGGATTCTGAGTTCTTTTATCAGTATAACACAGATGATTTGGGTCACTTAAGAAATTTATTCTGGTCAGATGCGCAATCGCGCATTGATTATGATGTTTTTGGTGATGTTGTAGTGTTTGATAGTACATATCGTGTGAATCGGTATAATCTGCCATTTGTCCCATTCATTGGTGTTAACCATCATCGGAGCACAGTTGTTTTCGGGTGTGGTGTTGTATCAGATGAATCAACTGGTTCTTATGAGTGGTTGCTTCACGCATATTTGAAAGCTATGTACCAAAAAGAACCACGATCATTGATAACAGATGGCGATTCTGCAATGCGGCAAGCAATAAGAACAGTGATGCCCCGGTCCGAACACCGTTTATGCTCTTGGCATATCGAGCAAAATATGATTCGCCACCTCCGCCAACCCATGCTTTCGAGTTTAGAACTTTATATATGCTCCAATGAGTGTTGATAACTTCGAAAAATTGGAATCTTTTAAGCAAAGGCACGAAATTTCGATGAGAACAAATGGATGTGCAAGATGTATGAGTTGAGAAAGATGTGGTCAGCGACATATTTGCAAGGAAAGTATTATTTGGGTATGCAAAGTAATCAGCGAAGTGAGAGTCTCAACTCAAGGCTTCATAGGCACCTAGATCGCAAAATGACCCTTTATGATCTGGTGGACCACTATGAGCATTGTCTGTCACGAATGCGCCGGAATGAGGCCGAACTAGATTCCAGGGCTTCACAATCTATTCCATTCACTAAATTAGATGCTGAGCAACTTGAAAAAAGTGCATCAGTTCTGTACACGCCTAATATTGTTAAGTTAGTAAAGGTACAGATTGAGAACACAGAGAGATGGTCCATTGGAGATATCATATATTTAGGTGAGTATGTAAAGTTCTTTGTTGTGCTAAGAGAGAGCGTACACAATGGAGTTTATGTGGACTGCAGTTTTGAAGGGAATTGTGTGAGTAGCATTACTTGCTCCTGTCGCAAAATGGAATGTGAATCCATCCCATGTGAACATATTTTTGTTGTTTTGAAACATATAGGAGTAAACTGCATTCCTCAGTGTTGTGTATTGAGGAGGTGGACAATGGGTGCTAAGGTTGCATTTCCTTCTGATAGAAGAGGCGGAATGCACGTCTGGTCTGACCAAATGGATCGTTATCGTGAGCTCTGCAATAAGGGAAAGGAGGCCTTCTTAATAGCTTCGAGGAATGAAGAAATGTTGGTGGAGGTGTTAAATTATTTACAGCACATTATAGACGATAATGATGATAGTAATAGCTTCAAAGAGGCAATGCAATACGGTCCTACAATTGCGCAAGGTTCAAATTGTATCCAGTCCTCGGTAGAAAGAGTTCATGATCCTGTTTGTGTTAATCCAAGAGGTGCTCCGCGCAAGAGATACAAGAATTTCACTGAGAAGACAACAATTCATTGTGGGTATTGTGAGAAACCAAATCACACACGACGCACATGCCCACTTCTTCAAAGGCAAGTACATATTTTACCTAGTTTATACTGTGTTTGTTATTGAACAATGTGGTAGTGAAAGGTAGTAGTAATCTTGTGTTGTCATCACACGCAGGGACAATTAAGAGACAAGATGGGATGCACACTAGCCGCGCTGTTATCATGTCTACAGCCCTTTGTAAGTGTTGTGTTTCATGGTCATCATGTCTACAGCCCTTTTTACTAGTATCTTCTACTACAATTTTTGTGCTCTTATTCATCCTACTGGACAACATCATTTGCTTATTTTCTTAATGCTGATGTACTTTATATGTATCAGGGGCTTGGCTGCAATGCAGGAGGCAGCAAAGAAGAGGGAAATGAGGTATTCTGACCTCAAGAAATGGCAACACTAGATGAGATCAATCTGCTTGCAAATCTATACATAAATATATCAGAGTTTGTCCATGCTCCACGGTTCTCCTCTGTCATTCAAATGCCTGCTCCCATTGCCGCAAGAAATTACAATGAAAAGGCTCTCTAATACGATGAAGAGTACAAAGCAGCCTGACGAGGTACCCCCGACAAATGGCCAAGAGGCTGCCATCAGCAATGTCGTACAGATTGCATGGGATGTTGATTGCAAAAGCCCCAGCTATGGTGGTGTTGACAGCTATGCCAAAGGATGCAATGGTCAGTGTAAGCTGAAGCTGAATGAGTTCATTACGCTGGTTGTCAAGTTGAGTGTTGACATAATCTTCTGTGTCATCAATATACTCTCGAACCTGTTTAGTTTCCAAAGGAGAAATCAATGTCCACATCAAGATAATGTGAAATAAGAGCGCAAAAGAATTATACTGAAACAAGATATAACTTTTCATCCACTCAATGGTAATACCAGAGTGAATAGTTTCTTCACCAGAAACCAGAGATATGCTCCTGATAATTAAATAATTCAGCATCTGATATTTTGCTATCTTGAATATTAACTGCCTGAATACTTCGAGATATGTCATCAACAAAATTAGCAAAAAAGTAACACCTGGAAATTAGTTCTAACTAACCTACTGCAGAACATATGATAATACAAAAACAATTTAACATGAGACCCAAAAAAATTGTAACAACAATACAAAAACTTCAGATAAAATAAAGTTTGCAGTTTCTCTGTTAAATGCAGGTGTTGGTGGGTTTCAAGGTAAAACAGCAAAAAATTGTTCACGTTCAACAACTGATCAACTGAACAAGTTTTGTTCTCTTGAACCACCTTCATGGTAACTGAAAACAAAAAACAAAACAATGATTCACCTGGATGGTAGCGTGATGCACCTGGATGGTCGTGGGTCCTCTGGATCTAGTGGTGTGTACTTCGACGGTGGCGCCTGACAAATGCCACAGTGCTTCAATTTTTTGTGTGGAGATGGAAGGAGGTAGGATACTTGAAGAAGCTGCGAAATGGGAGAGGAGGGGCAGTTATGCGAGTACAGGAGGGGGAAGTTAGAAGCAGCGAAATGAGACAGGAGGGGGAAGTTAGAAGCAGCGTAGTGCATACACAGGAGGGGGAAGTTAGAAGAAGCAGTGGTTTGAGTCTTTGGGGGAGAGAGTATCGGGAAGCAAGAGACATGCACACGAGAAAAGGGCTACGTGTATTGTACTTCGAATGAGCTATAAATTGTACGTTGGTTTTCTACATGTATTGCTAACGTGCTATTAGAATTCGTCGCCGCAGTTCGTGAAATATATTAGCTGTATCAACCTATACAAGCGAGCAGTCGTTCTCTGAATGAGCTGAAAATTTCACGTTGGACTCCCACCTGAACCGCTGACGTGCTACTAGAATTCGCCGCCAAAGTTCATTTCATACTGCGCATGAGAAATCACGGAAGGTAGTGCATACACCGTTTAGCTGTATCAACCTATACAAGCGAGCAGTCGTTATCTGAATGAGCTGAAAATTTCACGTTGGACTCCCACCTGAACCGCTGACGTGCTACTAGAATTCGCCGTCAAAGTTCATTTCATAATGCGCATGAGAAATCACGGAAGGTAGTGCAGTGCATACACCGTTTAGCTGTATCAACCTATACAAGCGAGCAGTCGTTCTCTGAATGAGCTGAAAATTTCACGTTGGACTCCACCGAACCGACGTGCTACTAGAATTCGCCGCAAAGTTCATTTCATACTGCGCATGAGAAATCACGGAAGGTAGTGCATACACCGCTTAGTCAGATCAACCTATACAAGCGAAAGATCGTTATCCGAATGAGTCGAAAATTTCACGTTGGACTCCCACGAACACCGACGTGCTACTAGAATTCGCGCCAAAGTTCATTTCATAATGCGCATGAGAAATCACGGAAGGTAGTGCAGTGCATACACCGTTTAGCTGTATCAACCTATACAAGCGAGCAGTCGTTCTCTGAATGAGCTGAAAATTTCACGTTGGACTCCCACCTGAACCGCTGACGTGCTACTAGAATTCGCCGCCAAAGTTCATTTCATACTGCGCATGAGAAATCACGGAAGGTAGTGCATACACCGTTTAGCTGTATCAACCTATACAAGCGAGCAGTCGTTCTCTGAATGAGCTGAAAATTTCACGTTGGACTCCCACCTGAACCGCTGACGTGCTACTAGAATTCGCCGCCAAAGTTCATTTCATACTGCGCATGAGAAATCACGGAAGGTAGTGCAAGTGCATACACCGCTTAGTCAGATCAACCTATACAAGCGAGCAGTCGTTATCTGAATGAGCTGAAAATTTCACGTTGGACTCCCACCTGAACCGCTAACGTGCTACTAGAATTCACCGCCAAAGTTCATTTCATACTGCGCATGAGAAATCACGGAAGGTAGTGCAGTGCATACACCGTTTAGCTGTATCAACCTATACAAGCGAGCAGTCGTTATCTGAATGAGCTGAAAATTTCACGTTGGACTCCCACCTGAACCGCTAACGTGCTACTAGAATTCACCGCCAAAGTTCATTTCATACTGCGCATGAGAAATCACGGAAGGTAGTGCATACACCGTTTAGCTGTATCAACCTATACAAGCGAGCAGTCGTTATCTGAATGAGCTGAAAATTTCACGTTGGCAAAGAGAAAAAAATGGCAATATTGAATTCAATACACATCCAGCGTGAAGCAATGCTCTGCTTGACCCTTCCAGACTCAGCTCCTCAAATGAAGAGATGGTTGGGTGATGAAGTAAGTATTGGTCTAAGTATTCATGCAATAATATTTACTTTCTAGAATGCCAAAGCCTCAACTTCAACTACAAATTTGCAGATAATGGATGGCTACATACGATTGATAAAACATCGGTATCCATCTACAAAGACTAGGGATGGCTGCAAACCATATTTTGAGAGCACAATTGACTGTCAGCTCTTGAATAGCGCAGGTGAATTTGGTCTTCGTTCTAACTGTAGGAAAATTGGCTCAGCTTTGAAACGTGGGGAACAATATCTACAACATGACCTGGTATACATATTTCAATTACTTGCGATGCTTCTTTAAATCATTTAGCATTGTTTTCTAATTATATCAAACATATTTCAAATTGTACAGATATTTCTCCCATTGAATCACATGAAAGTGCATTGGTATTTAGTCGTTATCAATACCAAGAAGGAAGAGATACAAGTTTTGGATTCAATGGTTGTTTCTAAGTATGATAAGCGCACTGTACTAATAAATACAGTAAGTCTACTCTCTACTTTTCCATCTTTTTCTATCGTGTACTAATAAATATTCATCAATATTGTTTGGTTTTCTGATTGTAAAATAGCTCAAAGGTGTGCAAGTATATGTTAATTTAGCAATATCAAATGGAACAGCTATTGCCAGATGGGGCAGCTTGCTTCTCACATCATGGCCCATCCGTGTTATGGATATTCCACAACAAAATGACAGGTACTAATCGTTATCAGAGTTGTGCTATATTTGTAAATTTTGCAATGAAACCATTTTCATTGTTGTTTTATATCCCAGTTCGTCATGTGGCTTATTTGTCCTAAAGTTCATGGAATACTGGAATGGAACAAGCTTGACAAACATTGTCACAATGGTAATTACATCTCACCTTCCTCTCTCTAATTCTTCTTTGTTAGTGGTTCAGATTTGAATTCATATTTTACCATTGTTCCACAGGATAATATACACATCTTCAGAAAAAAATTAGCCTCAAAATTAATTCATTCCAAGTTGAACGAAGCAGATGAAGTCAAGAAGGAGATACAAGAATTAATGATGCGGCATAATTTCAAATGATGAGTGTTTCAGTGCCATAGCCATTCAGCTGTATCATTGCACGAACTATATTTCCTTGCTAGTTTCTATAAACCTAGAGCACATGTGTCCCAGTGCCATAGCCTTGTTTCTACTTAACTTTTAGTTCACCTGTGTTGTTGGATGAACTTTATCCTATTATATTTTCTTGTTATTTTCCATCAAACTATAGCAGATATGCACCATTGTTGTTTGATTTACTTTTCATATATGCACACTAAACAAGCTAGAAAAAAGATACGATGAAATTGGCAAACGAAGGGCCAATTTCCCTAATATAAAACATTCAAATAGGGCCTCTACCTAGGATAGTACCACTATATTACAAGCCCACTACATGACGATACCACTACATTCAAATACCTTTTAATTCTTGTACTTCATTAAATAGCTTCTGATTTTCAGCAAGAACACTATGATAATTTTCAGCAGCATCCACCAAACCTTTTAGGTCAAGACCTACACAAGTTTAAACATTAAGACCAAACAAACTAACATATCAAAGTAACAGCACACATGTGTATGGAATAATACAAATACACACATCATGAAGACCAAGTCACATACCAATATTAGATATTTCATCCCTCCATTTCATTTGAAGAGCATACATCTCTTGCTTACTGGACTGAGATGATATTCTTATGTCCTACAATAGTTGAATAACAAAAACATAAATAAACTGAAACAAAAAGAAAATAACACAAAGATAAAATGCCCTACAATAGTTGAGACATTCCCCCACGGCGAAAAGATAAGGAAAGCTCAGATCGACCGCCTCACCTGCATGGAAATCCTCATACTCGCCGTGCGCGGTCCCCATGCCTCACCACCGGGGCTAGAGCATGCACAGGGCCGAAATGCCGGCCGATCCGGGCCCAGATTGAGCCGTCCGTGCGGGCGGTCTGGGTCGCGGCTCGGATTCGGCCGAATCGAGCGGCTTCGAGGCAATGCGGGAGGCGGATCGCTTTGGGGCTTTCGGTCTGGGTTTTCTCCCCCTCCTGCCTTGTAGTGCTGCTGGACTGCGCTTTGGTTCAGGTTCTGTGTTGTTTTGCTCCTTTTCTTCGCTGGTTAGTTGGTTTGAGGAGATCAGGAGGGCAGCGGGTTTGAGGAAGATGGGACTTACGGTGGAGATTGTTCATGGCGGCAGCGAGATGGTCGTGATGATGGCGGCGGCGAGGTGGTCTTCATGACGCCGGGGTACGGGGGGAAATCCCATCCTCCACTCGCCGTCACCGGCGCCCAGGGGGAGGAGGGGACGGACGCGTCTCCTCCGCCGGCGAGGTGTTCGTCGCCGCTACCATCGTCGACGGCGAAGTCGTTGAGGAGATCGCCTCGCCTCCGACTCCCCGAAACTCTCTCTCTGCTTTCGTGTTTGGCGTGAGGAAGGAAAGTGGTGCGCGTGCCGGCGTGCGGGACAGTTTCTAAGACAGCGAGTTCTCACGCGAAATGACCCCTTTACCCATTTGGCTAACACCATCCCTGTGCATCACTCACAAACATCGGAGGTGTCAAAACCATGATAACCATTAGATGCGTTTCATTAAACGGTTGAAAAACAACTAAATGTACCGAACCAACTCTCTTATGTATAACGTATGCGATCTATGTCTATACGAAAAGCAATCCAATTGCTTAAAGTGAAGAACACTAAAGATTTAGGATAGGGAAAAAGATATCTTTGTGGAGCTCTCCATGCACGAAAACACGCATGTGTAACGTCCCCATTTTTGGGAACAGGGACGTTTTACCATCCACAACCCTGTGAGTTCGCCATGGGATCCAAAGTATATCATACCGCTTACGAACATTTAAAAGAAGTTAATTTGATTGAAATAAGACCTAATGGTCAATTTGCAATGACAATATGGGCGTCCAAGCCCCAAAACTGAACTTACATACAGAAGAATCGAAGAAAACTCCACAGGAACGTTTGAGTGCGGACGTAACCCTAATACGCAATCTTGGTCTGCCTTCTTTTCTTCCAATATCTGAAATTATGCAAGCCCGAGTACTCCAGGCCCGCATCAAAGAAATCACATGGGAAAATACTATATCTCTACATGCCGGATAATCAAAGATGGGTGTATAGGGTTCATTATATTTGGTGGATGCGGTTTATTTGCAAACAAGCAAAGTTAAAACATTTTCTCCTTAAGATCGGGGTTTATCAAACAAAGTTCATCATTATCCAAATTAACATCCACAAACTCTACTTATGCCTCATTGTTGGAATCACCCAATTAACACAGCTTCATTAACCTAAGCACGGCAGATTCGAATACCATTATTTCACTCTGCAGAGTCTGCCTTTACCCACAAGATCTCTTAGTACCACGTCGGTCTTCGAAAACAAGGCTTTTCAACGCTCAATTCTTTCTATAGCCTCCACCTAGTAGGCCTCCCAATAAGCTCGGGCAACTCGACTTATCTTAGCCTACTATTGTGCGGCTCACATAATCGAAACTCAATTCGATTGATCGATTGTTCACATAAAATAACCAACCTCCATACGGCCCCGCTTAACCCTTCCGTATGGACTCTTTGACCTTCCTCTGCTGACTTTGTAGAGGTTCAATCGAACTTGAGCAGTTACTAAACCAGGGTTGACGTGTCAACACTTGTGGTTGGGCGATCACTATGTTCTTTACTTGGCACAAGGTTCTTGTCCTTACATTTTCCCACTTATGCACCCACCCACAATTTCTGCTGAGCTCAACAGCTCCAGCCACCACCAATCCAACCAGTCTTCACCCTGGGGTAAAGCGGTAGGTCCATTCCTGTTACCGAGCCCCACCACCTCTCTACCCTGTGTCCCATCCTAGGGTTTGGTCGTGGATGGAATCATCTATGTGAAGACCCCACATTCAGACCCTCCCCCTAGTTTTCCCAAGGTGAAGCCGTGGGCCGATATCACTTGCGTGATGACTCCCCCACTCCTGACTCCCCCCCTTGGTTCTCCCAAGGTAAAGCCGTGGGCCGATATCACTTACGTGATGACTCCCCCACTCTTGACTTTCCCCTTGGTGCAAGTTTTTCCAAGCATCACCAGCCTAGGGTACGGTGTCCCATACCACCCTACCCTAGCTCGGGTTTTCCAAATCTATCGCCAACGCCAAGTCACTTAGTAGTACAAAATGTCATGTGATATGATCTATAATTCATATCTGTAAATCAATATTTACTAAGGTTGTCAAGGTGAATATGGCCTTCAAGTAAGAGAGGCATTTATCGCTGGTAGGAATAACTAAGTATCATGCCATTCTAAACATTTTATTTTAAGCAATTAATATTTCACAACTAATCATAATGCAAATATGTTAATTAAATAATGTAATTTCATGGGTTCAATATGATCAAAAACATGTGACTTGCCTCCTTTCTGTTACACTTGATCTTCTTGACCGGTTTCAATCTGTCTTTGTTTGCCCTTGCAGTTCTTCAGTTGACCAAATCACTTGGTCCGTCACTAGCGCGGAAAACGAACATATGCACGAATTCCTGCTTTGCGAGATGCAAGCTGGGAACAAAATACAAATAAACAACAAAAAGGCATAAAGAGGGATGATGAGGTGATTAAGGTTTAAGTAACAAATGATATGACTCAATGTAACTAAGACTAGGATTCATGGATTCGAAACGGCCGATGTTGTATATGTGACGGATGAATTTTTGGCGCATGGCCGAAGATGTGGACGGCGTCGATTTTTAAGAATAAGATATTCGTCGAGGTTGTTTAGGTTTTCCTAGTATGGTTTTGGGCTGGTTACTTAACCTTACACTCAGCTTTTTGTTGATTTCCAACCGCTCACCGCTATGCGATACGACCAATTATATACACGCACAATTATTGACGAACGTTAATCCTAATTGATCTCTTGAATGCCACTATGCCAGTCTAATTCCTCACATGGGTGTATGTATATATTCATCTCTCTAATTCATTTTAGGAATTAGGGTCACTTAACTAAATTCTTTCTTTTGGTATTGGTCCTTTCTTGCAATCGATGCAGCGTGTGACTAATTCTCTATACTAGTGACATTACCTTCTTAAATGAATTTAGTTAAATTATACTAAGCGTCTTCGTATGATCTCCAAGTTTTATTTTAATTCGCTGCGAATTGTTAAGATCTATGCTATTTAGGTTATTATACACAAGATATTCAGTGCGCATGATTTTATAACCTCATGTAATCCTGTGAATTTGGGGTATGTTATTCTAACTGCTTCTAATAATTTGGCTCCTTCTAATGGTTATTAATTTAGAATGAGATTCTTAATTTATTCTGATAATTACAAATACTTCTTAGTGACGTTTCCACAATTTATAATTGACTAATAAGGATTGTTTGGGCACTTAACTGCGTGATAGAACAACTTAACGGATATTCTAGCAATTTACTTCACCTCCCGCCCTCTAATTTATGAATACTAGACATAAAATATTTACTAGCGAGGTTTTTAGTAATTTAATACGCTAGCCGTGGTTGTAGCAATAATGTACTAATTTAATCGGTACGCCATATACTTCAGTCTATTAATGGTAACTCATTTATTCAAACATTATAATTACTGACTAGTAACATTCTACTGTTTAGATGGATCTAATTAAATTATCTGGGTATTTAAATCCACAACAAAATAGTCTTAGACCGCAGTCTTTTAATTCAATCCTTTCGTATGGGTTTAATCCACATATACTTTACATTGTCGGACTACAATTAGTTGGTTCTAATGTTCGAAGTAACCAAGGTAGATTTCTATAATTTAACTATTACTAATCACATTGTTTAGGTAATTACATATGTTGATGAGCGGTCTAAATAACAATCCACGGTTTCGAATATATACTCAGACCAATTTTAATAAATGGACATACCTAGTTTATTTATAAGCTTACGAATATTTATTATTGCAGTTCTACCGGTTTATAATACTAACAAAGTTTAGCGATATTTAATTATGAACTCTAATAATTACGTAGCGTTTTAATCTACATACGGCCTTTACTTAAGCTTCAGCCACTAATACCGATTAATGATATTTTATAATTTTAACCCGATTAACCTAATGGTATGAGTTCACGATTTACTAAGACAAATTTTTCTTACACGCTTCTCCTCTCTCTCCTTCTCTCTCTTTTCTCTTTTCCTTTTCTTTTCTCTTTCTTTTCCTTTCTTTCTTTCTCTCACCGCCGCTGGCCTCTCTCGCTCCCACCGACGCCTCCCTCTCTCTCGGCTCCTCCCCGATCCCCTTTTCCCCACTGGATCCACCCCGCCTCGGCTCCCTCACGCGCCGCCTCCTCAGCTTCTCCTTCCTCTCCTCCGGTCCTAGCGCCTCCCCTCCACTCTGCCGGCTCCTCCGCCCCTCGTCGCGCCCCTCCGCCGACTCTTCTCCTTGCGCCCGGCCTCATTGCGCGTGCTTGCCGCACCGCCCCTCTGACGCCGCCGCCGGTTCAGTGGCTCTGACCGGATCCGGGGTTCCTTCTTTGGATTCGACCGGTTGATGTTTGATTTGGTTTCTATTTTGCTTTGGGTTCTAACCGACTTGTCTTTGGGATTTTCTAGGCTTTGAGGTCTGCGCCCTAGCGGGCACAACCGATGGCGCCGCCTGCACGGGAGTGCAGTGGTGGCTACGGTTGTGGTGGCGCCGTGGTAGCGCCGCCTCCTCTTGATGAGCTCCCTATTTTCTACCTCCATGGTTCTTCTCTATGGGATATATGACTGCTAGTGGTGGTTTACTAAATCTAATAAGCTAGACTCGTTGTTTTGAGAAAAGCATGCTATTATTGTGAGCTATTTGTGGGTCACCTGTGCGGGTGGCTGTGGTTTTGCTTCGGGAAGAACTCAAGTGGCTTGGGGGTCGCCCTCTGGCTTGCGGTTGTCGCTCTGGTGCTGCCTCCGCTGTTCTTTCGCCGCCGCCTTTGCCGCCCGCCTGCTCCGCCCACCGGTCTTGCCAGTGCCCGATCGCCTTGCCTTGCATGCATCGCTCAGTGGGCTTGGTTGGGGAATGGGTGTGGATGATCCGTGATGCTATGCTCGATTGGTGCCTCTACTCTCGGGTTTGCTATGCGATCGGGTTGTCGCGATATTTTTCTCGGGCTTGATATTTACTTGGGGTCTTGTCGATTACTCGGCTTGTGGTCGTGATCTTGACGCCTGCGCCCTCCCTCCGGTTGTGTGGTCGGCTTTGCTCGAATTGTGGGGTGCAGTCCCTTGGTGCTGTGTGGTGTTGGTGGCCACATGTGGGTTGGCTTCTCCCTTGGCTTGCCGGGCCGATGAAGCCTCAGGGCCGTGGCCTTGTTGGTGGTGAAGCCCCACAGTGGCTTCTTGGTGTGTCGTCCCTTGCTTGTGCCTCTACTGTAGCAGTTGGCTGATATTTTAGGATTTTGGCCATTTGCTGGTTTTGCTGGTTGCTATGGCAATTGGATTCAACTACAGGTTTGTTTATGCCGAGTGATGACCTTACGGTTGTGAGAGGTGCCGACTGGCCCCGGACAGTCAGGTATCTCCGTGAACGGATTACCACGCCGAAACTAACCTCTAGGGTTCGGCGGCAATTTCTATCTTCTTTCCTTTGTTTATTTCTATTCATTCTTTTGTTCGGTCTTTTCGGTATTGCAATAATGATTTACCTGCAATTAAACTATCGGTGTGGTTGTGGTTCGACGACAGATCCTAATGTATGAAATGGTATTATTGTAATTAAGGCTTTCTCTTAATATTGATGTATGCCACAATTGTAATTTATCTAAATGTAATTTTTATTCTAAGTTAATCCAGATGTAATTGAATATGTATGAGATGGCATTCATGTAAATTAGATCATGTATTTCTGATTGAATACATTGTACTACAACTGTTTAGTTTTTGGGATGGTTATCTGGTTGTGATTTGTAATCGCTATTACGTAATGCAAATTGTAATATTTTTATTTAACTTACTACCGTTCTAATTGCCGCTCAATTGATGTAATTCATTTTACCCGACATTGATTTTAATTAATTCTTGTTGTACGACCTGATCGCTTATAAATATAATTTAGTTGAATTACAAATTGTTTACGTCCTCATCGTTGAAGTACTAAATGCATTGAAATTGTTTATCGTTCAAGTTTATTTATGCAACTGCGTAGAAAAATTTTAAATTCCTCCGTATTTTAGCTCATTAGTTGCCTAATTAATTATGATTAACACCGTAACTCGTTGCTTAAGGTTAATTAACAATGTGGGTCGTTACAGCATGCATGCGAGGTACGTCTATCATATATTCATATCTTTATGGATCTCTTTTCTTCCGAGGATATCAAAATATTTAGAGTTAATCCGTCTCAGGAAACAAAGTGCGCCTATCATGAATTAATACGGATAAGAAAAATCCAAAGTACGTTTGGATGAGGGCCATGAGCCAAACAGACTTTTTCACTAGCTAGCTTCGAGTTGCTGTAGTCGATCGGTATCACGACCTTTTTTTGTTTTGATAAAAAATTGTTAAATAGTACTAACGATAATAAAATTTTTTAATATGTATATATAGATACAACATAAATTTGTCAAAGTACCAGCCCCCTCTCTCTCCGCCAATGTGGGCACCTCTCTCTCCTACAACCGCTGGAGCCCGTGGGCCATGGGAACCGAGTTTGATCCCGCTGGCTTGCTGCCTTCTGTAGTTAATTACGGAGCTAGTGGCTGGAAGCTAAGAAAATAACTATTGTAGATTGTCATTTGCCATAGTTAATTGTTACTTTGAGCTATATACCACACTGAAAAGTTGTTGTATCGTTATGCAATTCACGCTAACTTCAATAAATATGGTATTTATCGATACCGTATATAAATGATTTGATAGTTACTTATACCGAATTGTAATTTAAATAATATTGTATTTACCGAGCTAATAATACCACAATGGGCGAATTTAGATCTATGGCAACAAAGGCTTCAGTCCGAAACGTGAAAAAAATTTCTAGTGTATAGTCCAGGTATATTTAGCCCAGTCTATGTAGCAGCTCAACTTATACTCCTCAGTGCACTAACTTGGACTGCCCAGCCCAACCTAGGGCTAAGACCTCAGTCCCCCCCCACTCTCCCAACATGCCCTTACATGTTTCTCGACCCTAAGCCCATTTGTGCAAGAACAAGGAGGAGAAGCCCCACCCTGAGCTTGCTCCGCCTCTCTCCTCCTCTGCATTGCCCAACCCTTCGCTCTCACAGGGACAGTGCCACAATCGCACCTCCCGCCTCCTGGCGTCCCCTCGTTGCTCGCAAACGGCGCTGCCAGCTGTCGCCCCTCCTGGCCTCTTGCCTCTCCGCCTTGTCGGCTCTTCGCTGGGCCATCCACATGCCGCGTACTCACCTAGCACCTCGCCGTGAGAGCTCACTGCCGCGCCGCCACCTCCATGGTTCGCCACTGCCTACCGGGTAAGCTTGACCAATGACCACCAATACACCACCCTTAGCCCCTGTTCTCTACTCTGTTCATCACCGAATGGCTTAATGTCATGTGTTTGTTATGTACAGATTACTGAAGTAAGGATACAATCTTGTAATAGACATGCAAAATAAAGACCAAAACGTTCTCGTCTTATTCTCCAACACTGAGCATATCAATTCTCATGTTGTACTCAATTCGGATGGCATTGTTGCTGATCTTAGGCTTTGAAAAATAATTTAGGAGTTGAGAATAAAGTGTGAACATTAGAGATACTGCTAAAAGGGATATTTGCTATTGTTGATTAAGACATGGTAGGCCCGAATGAACTAAATCTTCTCTAATTTGGTACTGTTTTGTGTATTTCTCTACAATGCTAAAATTATTTTTCCACGTCTTCCATATTTTGTTGTATCGTTAAGCATGGAGCTAAAAATTTTTACATCAATTATGCATTTGTGCCATACTTTTATTATGCATCGGTGTGGGTAGAATTTTGCTTTAGTTTTAGCCTATTAGTTTCCAGCTCGTGGTGTGGCAGAATCCTGGCTCCACCACTAAACACCGTATTTTATGAAATACACCCTATTTACTGGATAAACCGAATGAACAGCCCCCATAGCCATGCCTAGCTTGAACAAAGACTACCATAGCCTCCACTGAAAAGAAGACGAAATGAGGGAGGGAGGGGGAGAGGGAGAGAGAGGGGAGTGGCGTATACAAGAAAATATGTAGTCGCATGGACGGGGGGATTTTTAGTCTGTCGAACGATCAGTGACAATGCAAGCTTGGGAAAAGCCTAAAGCGAATGAGACAGATCTTACGACCTAATTATCTGCAGAGGCAGTCGCTGCTGCAACGTATTCCCCCACTTATTCGTCCGATGGACATGTACTACGCCGGTCGACCTGTCACAGCCCGCAGCCTCGCTCACAGGCAGTGAGGTGATTCTTGGGCGCTTTTCCAGTTTACCCAAAAATCCGCGCCGCTTTAGTCGGCGTCGTGGTTGTAGCTTTCTACTCCGCCCGGCCGGCTCTCATGTGCCCTGTCTCTGTGTTGCGATCTGTGTCTCTCTCGTAATTAATGGCATGTACGGCGAGAGACCGATGGCACTGGATAGTGGATTGTGCAGTTGAGAGGGACTAGAGGAGACTGAGCGTGCCATGCAGACGCGGACGCAGTACGTACGTACGAATCCGAGGAGCAGCAGACGACAGGACACAGAAACACAACCAAGACAAATTTCACTCCCGTCCCTGCGCTGTGCTAGCTGGAGAAAAGCGACCTGACCTTAGGAGCCATACTTGTCCAGTTCGAATTTGGTTTCTAGGATAATATATTATGATACCAGGTTATATCGGTGTACCATTTTAAATTTTAATATAATAATATATATTTATAAGTATAAATGTGTTTACTTATTCATACACTAAATTTCAATTGTAATATTACTCTAAATACATAATAATAAGATAAAATATAATATATATAGTTCAATAGATCGTATTATCAATTGCACTAGTATGACCGATATTGTCCTGTATTGGGCCGGTGTGAACTGGGGTATGGAAAGTAGAGCTACTTTACACCGTTTGAGATGACAAAATGGTATATATTGGTCATACCGGTCTGTACTAGTAATACTGGTCTACACCAGTACAGTTAGAGGTGGCAAAAAAGCTCAAGGCTCGCGAACCGACTCGGCTCGTTGGAGACTCGGCTTGTGGTATAAACGAGCCAAGCTCGAACCGCTCACTAGATTGGTTGGCTCGCCCTCGCCAGGCCCGATTCCAGCCTGATTTCGCCCAGCCCAGCTGCTATCCCTAACCTCCTCACCGTGTCATCTCCATCCATCCTTGCCTCATCCTCCTCCTCACCGCACGCTTGGCCTCCCCTCCTCCTCGTCCGTCCTCCACCGCCGCCTCCCCTCCTCCTCACCGCACGCTCAGCCTCTCCTCCACCTTGCCATCCGCCTCCGCCTCCCCTCCTCCTCGCTGTTTGCCTCTGTCTCCCCTTCCCATCTGAAAGATTAAGCTCCATTTAAGTTGATTTTGGTGATAATGATAAATACCATTATGAGATTTTGGTGATAATGACAAATGCATTTAATAGATTAACTTTGTTCATTGATTACAATATTACTTAGCCTCATATGGATAAAAAGGTAAAATCATTGAGGTATGCATTCGAAATCATATTCTCATATACTAATGCATTTTTTGGATCTAAAATATAGATTGAACTCCATATAGTCCAAAATGAATATGTGCATATGTCTTCATTGTACACACTTGTATGTACACATTTAGGGTAACTCTCTCTATGTTTTGAGGATTCATGAGTATTGATCCATACTTTCTTTAATATGCATATTTAGGATATTTATTTTGAAATACATTCTTGAGTATATATAGCTTGTGTAGTTTATATATACTCATGTACAATCGGGTTGTCATTTAACCTCTCCATTATGTGTTAATGGTTGAATGATTAATGACAACGGGATAAGTAAGCTTTGCTTAAGAAAAGCTTATCTTAGGGTATATATTTGTTGTGTACATGTTGTATACTCAAAAATCAATCTTTATCTTATTGTTTACTGAGATTGTCATGAATTACAAAAAAGAAAGATTGTAGAATCTAGTCCCTCCATTATGAGTTAATGGTGAAGTTTGGTAATTGATGGCAATTGTTTTGTGGACTAATATTTTTCATGAGTTGGATGAATAGGTTAGATGTCACAAATGAGGATGACTTGGGATGATTTCATGTGTTGAAGATCATCAAGTCTAGATGGAAGATGGTTTCATGTGTTGAAGGTCATTAAGAGAAAGATGCATCATGAGTTGATGCATGTCCAAGAGCAGATGATCATGTGTTGATCACCAAGTCAAATGAAAACCATCATGTGTTGATGGAGTTGAATAAAATGATGCATCATGAGTTGATGCATATCAAGACAATGACCTAAGGCAAAGGTATGCTAGTTAGGGCTAAGGATTGTTCCTAGTCTTTTACCGGTCTTGGTGTTTGGTTGAAAGATCGGATTGCTATTATAGGTTGTTGTACTATTAAGAGGGTTATGTCTAGTAGTTTGAGTCTCATCATGTCTTGATAGCTCAATCTCACTTGTTCTAGCTCATCTTAGCATGTGGCTTATATTTGTTAATGTGTTTTGCAAATAGTTGAAACTCATGTGGTGAATCCTTGCAACATAGAACTATGCATTGCAAATGTGGTTTGCAAGTGTTTGAAGTCCATGTTTCCATTATTTCTGATATGAGGCTTATATTTGTAAATGTGTTTTGCAAATAGTTGAAACTCATATATAATTCTTGTAGCATGTGACTTACGTTTGCGAATGTGTTTTACAAATGTGAGAAGTCCATGTACCTATTCTTTGTATCATGATTTCAAAAGTTTGCAAATGTGTTTTGCAACTTGTTGAAAATCATGTTTGATCCTTGTGTGCATGATACTATAGTTTGCAAATGTGTTTTGCAAAATCGGTTGAGATATCTGCACCTGTCAGGAAAATCGAAACTACCGACTCTATGTGAGTGGTACTACCAGACATCAGAAGTACCGGCATGTGTTGCGCGGTACTACCGGATGTGAAGCGGTCAGATCGGCTTTGTACATGCGGTCAGACCGGCCTAATCAATTTCACCTGGGCCAAAAGGGTAGTCTAACCGTGGAGCGGTCAGACCGGAGTATACTCGGTGGTCTGACCGGTATATACTCGGTAGTCTAATCGGTATATACACTGGTGGTCAGACCGGCATACTGGTAGCGGTCTGACCGGTTTGCGGAACTACCATTCCTTCTCGCGATATATTTTTTCCAGAGAGTGACTTTGTTGATTTTTCTAAAAATGGTCTGACCGGTGCATTTGCGGTCTGGCGGACCTGACGGTCAGATTGGTCCCTGAGTGGTCTAACCGGGCTTTTAGACTAACGGCTAGTTTTGGAGTCGTTGAGACGGCGGAAGTACCAGCCATATGTTGGCGGTAGTTCCGGCCCTCGGACTGATTCCTACCTTCTCTCGTCTCCAATGGCTAATTTTTGAGAGAAGTATATAAATACCTCCTCAAGGGTTGTTGAGAGAAGGTTGCTAGTGCTATTCTTCCATTCTTTGAGGTAGTGTGAGAGGAATAGAATGGAATCCGGGATCAAAGAAAGGGGATGAGTTCGCACCCACCCTTCTTATCGCTTTCCCATTAGTGGCGGTTTTGTCTCCCGTCCCTACCGATAGTAACTGATCAACTTATTGTTGGACTTTGGAATCTAGAAGGTCATTTAGTCAGTTAATAGAGCGGGACTTTTGTGAAACTTATTGGAGCTAGGCTTGCCTTCACAGGGCCCCACCTTGACTTGCTATCATGGTTACATTCTTTCTCTCCACTCAATTGTGCATGTGTTGCACTTTGTGAGCTAGGAGAAGAGATCTAGATTGTATATGTTGCATCTAGAGGTGGACTTAGTTCTATTTGAGCTTGTGCGTTCGTTACACGTGGTGAGAGTCAAGCGAGGGGCTTGACTTGTTACTCTTGGAGTTTCCCAACTCCTAGATGGCGTTGGAGGCGTCATGCTCACCATCTTCTCAAAGAAGGTTGTGAGAAGACCCGCCAAAGTTGTGAAGGTTGGAGCTCACCTACCTGGAGCGGGAAAGGGCTACCTCTAGTGGATTTGAGCTAGAAGGCTTAATTCGTGAAGCCGGTCCAATTAGTTTGGGCTTACCTCAACGTGGACTAGAGGAGACCAGCAAGTCTCTGAACATCACGGTAAAAAAAGATCGTGTCAATTGTGGTTTGTTTCCTTGTGCTCAATTTATATTCAAGAAATTTACATACATAAAATTAAATTGATTGCTTGTTATCTTAGGAGTGCAAACCTTGACCTAGCCTAGAATTGTTGGTGCACTTAGGTGAACTTAATTGATATAGGCATTGTTTGTGCTAATTCAAATTGAATTAAGCTTCCGTAATTGTTTACTTAGTTTAGACAAATAGAAAAGATATTGAATTGTCAATAATAATTATAAGAGTTTTTAAACCGCCTATTTACCCCCCTCTAGTCGGCCTCCTCGATCTTACACCATCCCTTCCCATCGTCGCCACCTCCCTCCTTCTCGCCATCCACCTCCCATCCTCGTCAGCCTCGGCCTCCTCCTCGTCGTTGTTCTAGTGCTGGCCCAGGTGTGAGGCGACTCCAAATTCCCCAATCCTCCCAATTCCGAGGAAGTAGAACCCTAAAGCCACACACCCCACGGTCCCCACCTCTCTCTCCGCTCTCCTCACTCGACGCCACCGCCAATGGTGCCGCCTCACCGGCCTCCTTGCCTATGACCTCGCGATGTCGTCCTGTTCTCCTCCCCAGGCTCCTCTGTCCCGGGTTCAAGGTGCCGCCTCCACCACTGCTGAGGTCACCTCCATCTCGACGATGCCTCCATGTTACCGACGCCGATGGCCTCGCCATGGAGACCCCAAGGCCCCTACTTCCCCGGCCTTACTTCTCTCGTTCTCTACCTTAATGGATTTGGATTTGAGGTAGATCCTCGTCCAATCATCAACATCACACTCAACTCGTCGGTGATCGCCGCTAGTCGTGAGGTGGCATGGTGTGCCGTCGTTGTAACTCCGATCGATCACCTACTCTCTGGTTTGGCCCCCTTATCTCTCTAAATCCTATTTGACAGAGTCATGGATGATGCATAGATGAATGGGGAATATCTAAATTGATGCTTGAATGCTACGATTGATGCCTAGAAACATAGATGGATGATATGTTGTACATACATTTGCATCACATTTGATCTGTACATAACAGTAACGAGCCTACCGAGTCTAACGAGCAGAGCTCGAGCTTCCTATCAAGTCATGCCAAGCTATCTTTTCAGCTCATTAGTCTTACGAGTTAAATAAAGCTGAGCTATTTCCCTAATGAGCTTTAGTGGGCCAGCTCGATATCCATCCCTCTAAGTACGGTGTTGATAAATTTGCACGGAGGCCCGAGCACACATGCATCATGCGTGCATGCGCACAGCTAGAGAGCAGGAGTAAACAAGCTGGCTCTTCCGCCGGCTGCTTACGGATAACAGAGTAAGGGCTGGTCCCCTTGAAACGCCTGAATTCCATAGCCAATCATGCGATGATAGGCTTCAGTTAATTCCTCAAAAAAAGAAAAGTTCACGAGAACTAATCTTTGCTAGAGCCGTCCTGTAAAATCGCCTTCAAATTCCCGTGCCTCAAACACGCTAAGATTTTTACTCTTGGAGCATCAACTGCTACTACTAGCTAGTGTACCTTCCATTTGGCCACATACGCAACGACTACTACCAATAAGCCGCTGGTGTCACTTGGATCAGGTATATATACGTCGATGATCCACATGTATCTGCATATTTTTTTATTACACATGATCTACAAGTATTGATTTATGTACATTTTTGACGTTGTCATTAACTGCGCTAGCCGGCCAACTCTTTCCCTAAAGGCACTCCCAATAAAGTGATATAAGTAGTATCTATAGCATACCAAATAAGCAAAAGCCTGATGTAGGAGAGTAATTAAGAGAAAGATGATAATAATGTCTCATGCAAGATATTGTATATTTAAGACGATCAAGAAAGCTAAAGGATGGAGATTAATAAAAGAGAGAGAGAGGAGGTGAGATAAGATAAAAGAAATTAATTGAGTGAGGTGGTTGGTAGATATCATATATTAAGAATATTGTTTCTAATCTTATGTCTATGCAAGATAGTAAGTTATAGATATTGCTAGTAGTGTCTGCACTAACTACCCTAAGTTGCAATATCTCCAACCACAAAGATGCATTGGGCTGAAAATCCAATGGAAAGGATCTCACGTGAGGCCCCTATGAGCCGTTGGATCGAGATAGAAAGTTCGTTCCGCCCGAGCAGTGCGAAGTTGGGAATTTTTTGTACGGATAATCTAATTTTTATTCGAAATTACATAAATATACCCGCGGCTAAATTATTTACGAAAATAGGCTCCAGTCGCCCCCCCATTGGGCGGCTGTAGCCTTTCGCCCAACCGGGAGGCGATTATATTGTAGTCGCCCTACGTCGAGGCGAGTACATGTAGTCGCCTTTCTATTGGGCGACTAGCATGCAGTCGCCCAATGGATGGGCGACATGTAGTGCAGTCGCTCACTACGAGGGCGACTGCACTCCTCCCCTATGATTTTTTTGAGTTTTGTCAATTTTGTAGTTTTAAACTGGAAAAATTTTTGCTGTAGTTGTAATAAAAGTTTATGTTCACTGGATGTTGTAGGTGCATAAAAAAATTTTAAATTTTTTTTAAAGAACGATTGACTGTAGAATGTTAGATACATATAGTGGTAAGTGATAATTTAATGTTGAGAAGTCGAGTAGGGAGAGAACTGGTGTGTTAATATTGTTAAATGACTTACTATCTGAATCATTAGATGCGAACAGACGAGATAATAACCTTATGTGAAATAGAAATAAACTTCATAATACAGTTGGGAGTAACATGTCGCGTATATTTTTATTACATGCATAACATATAGCATGGTATGCGACTAACTCATCCAACTGCTCCTTCCATTGCTGTCTTGCGTGTCTTCTCCCATTCTGCCTTCTTGCGGCACTCCTCCCTACCCTTCCGAGTAGGTTCATTAATCTTGTCCGCGTATTTTCCACGAACAAGAAATACATGAAATGTAGCATACAACTCTTGATCGGGACGATGCGTTGCATCGCCTGCCTGGCCATGATTGACCAGCACCGCACATGTGCCGATGTTCTCCATTCGTCCATGACATTTCTAATACGTCGGCTCTGTCGCGACCCTTCCCACCCTTCAAAGATGTTAATATCCGGAACCCGTGACCTCATTGAAATGTCCGGTGGCGAAGTTTCCAACCACCACGAACCCCTGAGCTCCCCACACCAAGGTTGCGATATTCTCTCCTTAAAGAAGTACTCAGACATGAAGTTGGAAGGATTCATGCCCACGGCCCCGCATGCAGCGAGGATATGAGAGCATGGCTTGTGTAACAACTTAGGCTTGTTGCATGTGCGCTATGTTCGTTGCATGATCTCTAAGACATACGTCGTGAGTAATAAGTGAACGAGCCGTCCCAAATCGGCTCTATCACGGAGTATCACCTCGAAACGAAGCTCCTGTTGCCCATGACATGCACCGTGTGCAACCGACCCTTCCGTGCCTTCGTCTCCATGTCGCCGTAATATGTGAACAATACGGGGTTCGGCATTGGCGCGATGAAGCACGGCACTCGCGTGCCTCTCCTCAAGTAGCGGATTGTCTTGTGAAGAACAACATCAAGAGTCTAAAACTTATCAATCTAATAAATAATGATTATTAAGAAAAATAAAACCCAAAAATAGCTAAAAAGCAAAAAAAAAATGTTTTAAGTCCCTACGCGGCTACACTTGCGCAATATGTCCAATAGTGTATACTCAAATAATTGTGTATTTGACCTAGGTGGTGATCATTTAGGCTTATTTTTGGTGGCTTATGGTAAAAGCATCAGAATGATCGAAAAAACACTGGAATGACGGAGGCTTATTTAACATAATTAAATTTAAAAAATTAAAAATATAAAAAATATGTTAGCCCATTACAGACAACGCAAACGAATACGGGAAAAAAGAACGGGCAAAAAAGCTCAAAAAAAAACCAAGAATTCAGAAAAAGACGAATTTATAAATAGTAAAAAATAAACCAAAAGTCAGAAACTGAAACCGAAACTATCACAGCCTAGTCATTTCGATCGGTGCAGTACACGTAGATTGGTGTTGCCGTTCTCCTCGCTCGTATTTTTCTGGTACTAATGCAGCAAGGATGGATCTCGCGTACGGTAATATAATGCAGTGCGAGGATTCAAAGATTCCGATCGACACCTGGGTTTTACTTAGCAATCAAGTGCTTAGACCGTCCTTTCTGTCGATTTTTGACCAACTGTGATCATAAAAGAATGACCAGGCATCCCAACCAATAGTATTATGTAGTGTACGTACTGTATTAAAATTTAGGCAGATGATCGAGCAGAGTCATCCATAGCAATCGAGTGCATGTTTGACTTCCTTTTGAAGCAGGCGGCGAGCTAGGGTGGTCTTCAGTTCGGCTTATTTTTGGTGGCTTATGGTGAAAAGATCAGAAGTGGTGAAAAAACATTGTGAATGACAGAGGTTTATTTAACATAATTAAATTTAAAAATTGAAAAATATAAAAATTTGTTAGCCCATCACGCATAACGAAAGCGAATACGGGAAAAAAAGAACCGCAAAAAGCTAAAAAAGACAAAAATTCAGAAAAAGACGAAATTATGAATAGTGCAAAAATAAGCCAGAAGCCAGAAGCTCAAGCCATATTGAGCTGTTTGACAGTGGATCAGCGGAAGATAAGGTTCAGTCACTTAAAATACAGTAATTTCTTAATTTTAATTCTTTTAATTCTTTAGCTTTTTTATTGTTCTCTTATTTTTTTTACATTGTGTTTAAAGGTATAACGGTGTTTTTTATTTTTTTTATTTAGAAAAAGATAACATCTGTTGTGCAATTCAACTAAAATTCTATAACCGAAGCTAAAAGTCATAGCTTTTAAACCGTTTGGAGTACTACCCAATACTCCTACTAGCTAGTGTTAGGGAATCAATTATATATCAATGTACTATATATACATTCCAAGCAAATAAATATGGCATTGTTTTTGTTGAATCTAAGGAATCTAGCTACCATTCTAGCTAGCTCCCTCATTGTCTCCCTATAACTGCGTTTCAAAAAAAATGTCTCCCTAATGAGAAGCTACACATGTAGCACATAATGGCTGTGATCGTTTCGACTTCAGCTTCTGGCTTCTGGTTTATTTCTCACTATTCATAAATTCATCTTTTTCTGAACTTTTGGCTTTTTTTTGAGCTTTTTTTCCCGTATTCGTTTGCGTTGTCTGTGATGGGCTAACATATTTTTATATTTTTATATTTTTAAATTTAATTATGTTAAATAAGCATCCGTCACCACTGATGTTTTTTCACCACCACAATTGCTTTTCACCATAAGCCACCAAAAATAAGTCCAAATGATCACCACCAATATCCCAGAAGAAATTGAGGACCAGCTATACAGTACAATTGTACCAGGAAGAAAAGGGAAGGAAAGCTAAGGTACAAATATAATGCGCGGCTTCCTTGTTCACGCGCCGGATCCGTTCCGGTACGATTATATAGCTACGGCGATAACGCAGAAATATAATGTGCGCTCTTTGAATCATCTGATCGTGCAAATAATTAATAATAGCGAGGTCACAGTTTATAATAATAATAATAATAATAATAATAATAATAATAATAATAATAATAATAATAATAATAATAATAATAATAATAATAATAATAATAATAATAAAAGGTAATGATACAAGTCCAATGTCCAGAGGAACGGCTCCACTTTAATAGGCAATAAACTGCACATCCTCATCCTTTAAAAAAGAAAAAAAAACTTTACCATCTATCTCTCTACCTACTACTCTTCTCTCCCCCAAGCTCCTTCACTCAACTCATTCGTTCCCCTAAATACACAATCAAACATCTAAACCGGTCTTGCATGTATCCCATCATTCAATCTTCCTAAGCATCTACTTAATTTAAAAATACATTAGCATCTGAAGAGTTTTGACTTTTGAATTGGGGGAGAGAAGAGGACATGGAGTGACTGGGGAACCCCATGTTCTGATATGTAGCAAGGATAATCGACAACATACTTGACGGCAGGGAGGGGCACACGACCTGATGCCGTAGCGAGAGTAGTCGAGGCAAGTGGCAACGACATTAGAGACCTTAAGTGGTGGCAAGCCGCTGCCTCCAAGCTACACAACCGCAATTTGCTCTCGGTCCTCTTTCTCTTCCTTCTCTAGCGATCGTGAAGAAAGAGCGGCATTGGCCGCATGAAGCACGGCACTCGCGTGCCTCTCCACAAGTAGCGGATTGTCTTGTGAAGAACACCTTCCACGATGGCGACAAAGGCGGAGATCGGAGACCTCCGAGAACCCAATTGTAGACTTCCGCAAGGTTAGTTGTCATTATTCCATACCTTGCGCCATCCGTGTCGTGCAACAGCGACCACTTCTCCGATGCTTCCCCCTCGATCCACTACGAGAAGCACTTGATGTTTCGTGAGCTCCGCCTCCTTGAACCACTTGTGTTAGGCTCATCGATTGCTGGCAAGCATTGCGGTTGTGCCGGCCCAGGAGTGATCGGCCCCTTACTCCTCTCTTCGACGATCTTCCTTGTGTGCTCGTCAAATAACCCCCACAAAGCATCAAATTTCCTCTGCTGGTTCTGCCTAGCAAACCTTTTGAACAGCTTCATCACCTCCTCCTCCTTCCCTCACCTCCTCCTCCAACTCTGTCCTCCTCTTCTTCTCTTCTCACCTCCCTTTGTTCCGCTCCTTGCTCTCTTCTCCCCTTCCTTTCCTTCCTCTCCTTCTCTTCTCTCCTCCTTTTCTTCCTCCTCCTTCCTCGTCTCACTCTCTTTTCTTCCCTTTCCTCCTTTCCTCTCCTCTTCTCTTATTTCTTTGCCGTGCGCAGAATAAAAGGTGAGAAAAGAATGTGGTAGTGTAGGGCGGCCGTACAAAAGGTAATTGTCGCCGTGGCGTTGGGCGATTGGAATTGTAGTCATTGATACGGTTGGGCGTATGCAATTCGATCCTAACGCCGCAACAGAATATATCATGTGGTCTCCGATTCCCCATCATCGCCTCCTGGTTGGACGAAAGGCTACTGACCGCCCAATGGGAGGCGATGGAGCCTATTTTTGTAAATAATTTGGTCGTGGGTATATTTATATAATTTCGAATAAAAAATTGATTATCCGTACAAAAAATCGCGAAGTTGGTGCCTGCCTGCCTGGCCATGATTCACCAGCACTGCACATGTGCATTATCTCCATTCTTTCTATTCCCACCCAACATCAAGGCCCCGTTTCGACCGACACGGCTTATTTTCACTATTCATAAATTTTGTCTTTTTCTCGAACTTTTGGCTTTTTGAGCTTTTTGCCAATTTTTTCCCGTATTTGTTTGTACTATCGTAATGGGCTAACATATTTTTATATTTTTAATTTTTAAATTTAATTATATTAAATAAGCCTCTGTCAGCTACAATGTTTTTTCCAGCCACTCTGATGCTTTTCATATAAGCCACCAAAAATAAGCCCAAATGATCACCACCTAAGGGTCTATTCTTTTGGATTAAAACTTATTAGTCTAATAAATAATAATTATTAAGAGATAATAAAGCCTAAAAATAGCTAAAAAGCAAAAAAAAAATGTCTAAGCCCCTACGCGGCTACACTTGCGCAATATGTCCAATAGTGTATACTCAAATAATTGTGTATTTGACCTAGTCATTTCGATCGGTGCAGTACACGTAGCCACGTAGGTACGTGCACGATTGGTGTTGCCGTTCTCCTCGCTCGTATTTTTCTGGTACTAATGCAGCAAGGATGGATCTCGCGTACGGTAATATAATGCAGTGCGAGGATTCAAAGATTCCGATCGACACCTGGGTTTTACTTGGCAATCAAGTGCTTAGACCGTCCTTTCTGTCGATTTTTGACCAACTGTGATCATAAAAGAATGACCAGGCATCCCAACCAATAGTATTATGTAGTGTACGTACTGTATTAAAATTTAGGCAGATGATCGAGCAGAGTCATCCATAGCAATCGAGTACATGTTTGACCTCCTTTTGAAGCAGGCGGCGAGCTAGAGATGTTTGACAGTGGATCAGCGGAAGGTAAGGTCCGCTCTAAACGGATTCAGTCACTTAAAATATATTGATTTCGTAATTTTAATTCTTTTAATTTTTTTAGCTTTTTTATTGTTCTTTTATTCTTTTACATTGTGTTTAAAGGTATAGCGATGTTTTTTTTATTTTTTTATTTAGAAAAAGATAACAATTACAGTGCAATTTAACTAAAATTCTATAACAGAAGCTAAAAGTCACAACTTTTAAACCGTTTGGAGTACTACCCAATACTCCTACTAGCTAGTGTTAGGGAATCAATTATATATCAATGTACTATATATACATTCCAAGCAAATAAAAATGGCATTGTTTTTGTTGAATCTAAGGAATCTAGCTACCATTCTAGCTAGCTCCCTCATTGTCTCCCTATAACTGCGTTTCAAAAAAAATGTCTCCCTAATGAGAAGCTACACATGTAGCACATAATATCCCAGAAGAAATTGAGGACCAGCTATACAGTACAATTGTACCAGGAAGAAAAGGGAAGGAAAGCTAACGTACAAATATGCCTGTTCTTTTTGGCTGTGGTTTATGGTTTTTGGCTACGGTTTGTGACTTTTGGACTGTTTATGCGAGAGATTACAAAGTAACACAAACTCACATGTGGTTTTTGCCAATATAAATAAAATCAGTAAAGTATGTACTACAATTAACTAGTAGACCCTATCTTGAAAAAAAATACTCCGTTTACAAGTTAGTTACTGTAGAAAAATCGAAAAGCAGCTTTTAGAAGCTGAAAAGAACAGGGCGCTTCCTTGTTCACGCGCGAGGATCCGTTCCGGTACGATTATATAGCTACGGGGATAACACAGAAATATAATGTGCGCTCTTTGAATCATCTGATCGTGCAAATAATTAATAATAGCGTAGGTCAGCAGTTTATAATAATAATAATAATAATAATAATAATAATAATGATAATGATAATAATAAAAGGTAATGATACAAGTCCAATGTCCAGAGGAACGGCTCCACTTTAATAGGCAATAAACTGCACATCCTCATCCTTTAAAAAAGAAAAAAAACTTTACCATCTCTCTCTACCTACTACTCTTCTCTCCCCCAAGCTCCTTCACTCAACTCATTCGTTCCCCTAAATACACAATCAAACATCTAAACCGGTCTTGCATGTATCCCATCATTCAATCTTCCTAAGCATCTACTTAATTTAAAAATACATTAGCATCTGAAGAGTTTTGACTTTTGAATTGGGGAGAGAAGAGGACATGGAGTGACTGGGGAACCCATGTTCCAATATGTAGCAAGGATAATCGACAACATACTTGGCGGGGGAGGCGGCACACGACCTGATGCCGCAGCGAGTAGTCGAGGCAAGTGGCAACGACATTAGAGACCTTACGTGGTGGCAAGCCGCTGCCTCCAAGCTACACAACCGCAATTTGCTTCTGGTCCTCTTTCTCTTCCTTCTCTAGCGACTGTGAAGAAAGAGTTTTACGGCAGCGGCAGTTGAAAGAGCATTGGACATGCCATACCACGTCAAATCTAGGCCCTTTCACCAGCAATGAACTAACAAGATTGTCTGCCGTTTCCTCCTCTTGAATAGCCTCTATTATTTTCTTCTCTTGCAATGCCCAGCTATTTAATTAGAAGCGCGCACGCTCGCTGCATGAAGTTAATAAGGTGAGAGGTGAGGGCAATGCCATGCTGTTAACGTGTTCGACGAAATGCCTTTTTGGCAGCCGTAGCTTAAAAGGAGTAGCGTTTTGTTTAACCGGTTTGGTTTTTTAGCTTTATCTTTCCCTCCTGAAGAAGCAGCATTTGAAGAACCACTAACAGGAACAGAACATAGTAAAGCGGTAACAGCGGCACCATTTCTTCTATGAGTAGCAGCAACAGCCCCAGGAAGTAAATCAGTTACCAGGTCACCGCTAATCACCTATGAAACTGCATTAGCATCTAGACTATTCCCAGCATTAATATTTTGCATTCTTGAAATTGTGTGAAAGCGCTAACATTACCAAAGCATCATTTGCTGTCAGTCGCTTCGATCATTTGGAGTTCTTGTTCTTGCTGTTCTTGATTCCAATTTGAGCTGCTGCTGCTAGTTTCCAGTTCCAAATCTCAATCTGGTTTCTCCAAAGTGTTTTGTCTTTGCAGGCATTTCGTTCATGTTGTTGGATCGTTAATGCCCAATGCTTGAGTTGCTGCAGGCTGGTAGTGTTCATAGTTTCATGGATTTCTCTTGTTTTCCACCTTGTACTTTGGTTTTTAGCTGGAAATCCCAATCGAGTATTCTGGTAATTAGGACTGAAACCAAGTCAAGTTCTAACTGTTAAATGTTCTTTGTTCATGAAAACTAATCCCTTTCTTCAGACTCTGATTATTGGGTGCTTTTGTATTAAATTTTCCACCGTTGTATGTAATAGCATGGTCCAAGTTGGATCTCTGTTTATTTCTTGTGTTCCTTATTTTTATGGGTTGATTAATATGCCATTGGATCAGATGGCGGATTGGTTTATCCTGTATGAAACAGTAGGAATTTTTTGACTTCTTTGTGTTAAAGGTGTCCAATTTGGTGGTTTCCCTACGTTGAAACTTCTGAATTAGAGCAGCTGTTTGTAGTTCTGAGCTCGAAATCGAAGATGGATCTATTTCTTAATTGGTGTTGACCTGTTTTTATGTCTTTTTAAGTGCATATGTAGGTAAATGATGAGACTTTTCTTTTGTAGATCTTGGGTCATCTTTTTACATGCTGAAATTTGCTACTCGTTCCACCGTTTTTCCTATAGTTATTCTATATGGTGGAATTTCTCTTACTCACACTGCTTCAGGAATGACATATATTGCCTTCAATAATATCTTGAACCATCTTTAGCAAAGAACAAGAAATAGCTGACGCAAGTCATGTTGGGGAACGTGTTGAAAATCCTGTTTTGTAAATAATATTGACCGATAAATAATTGTGCTTGCCTTGATCTATTGATTTTCTTATTGTTAGACCTTACGCATCAAGATTGTAGGATTCTGCCTTAAAAAAAGATTGTAGGATTCTGCCTGCTATTTCTAGGTCTTGTTGTCTTGATTTGGATATTCACCTTAGTATCGTCTTTATTACTCATCAGTCCACTTTTTGGTTCTTTTGGTGTATGTAGTACCTAGTATCGTCTTTATTACTCATCAGTCCACTTTTTGGTTCTTTTGGTGTATGTAGTACCAGCAGAATATATAAAAAAAACTAACAACCGCTACAGTATTATTTCAGCTAAAAATCACAACACTTTTGAACGGAGCCTTTGTGAAGCTATGGACAGACTTGGCCAATTTACTTGTTTATATGGCTTTTGTATTTGCAAGGTATTTGTGTACCATCAAATGGCATTTTTTAGAAATTTTAATGGTATCGCTATCTCTATTTGATTCAATTCAATCAAGTAAATAATCTTCATAAATATATAGTATGATTCTTTTATTAATTCATAATAATGTATGGACATTTAGCCAGTATACGTATTAAAATATAGCCTAAAAAACCATACACATTAAAAATATCCTAAAAACATACTATTACCTCCTGTGAACAGAAGAAATGCTAATAAGCACTCAATTAAAAATGGAAACAAACTGGATGAGCACGCAATTCATCATGAAGAGCATGCGGCGTGTGACTCATGAACCCAGTGGATGAACTGTAATAAAAAGCAACAGTACAGGGGCACAACGGTGTAAGGAAGAAAACGGAAGCCGAGGAGAAGAATAATGAATTGATGTTTTGTCTCTGTGAAAGATGTGTTATTTTAAGATTCACTAGTAATATTTTGTTGACATGTGATCTCTCAGATCTATATGTAAGTGAGATATGAAGTGAAAAATTTTAAAGTGCATATCTTAATATTAGTAAATGATAAAATATCCCATAATAAAAGGTAAGAGTAACGGTTTTATTTAAAAGAAATCGAGTAACGGCTCGGTTGGCCACGATCGTGGGTAAGCTTACGCGGCGTGTGCATGCAATGCTCGCCACATCACCTCACGGTCCAAGCAAAGGCCTCACTCCTAGCCCGAGCCTTCACGTGCTATGTACTGCGGTTCGGTTCCACGGACGCCAGGTGAGATCCGGTTCCCCTGGTTCAGACTCGGCGCACCACAAGTTGAGGCAAGTTGAGGCCGGGGAAGATGCTTGCGATCTCCATCCAAACTAGGGCAAAAAGATATTTACGATCACCGTGCTCGCGAGGACCCGTTCCGCTGTAATTGTGGCTACGTAGGAGGCTGTGCAGGTTTTATGAATTATCCGATCATGTAAATAGTAACTCAGATCGGCATGGTATGCCCCGCGCACACACCGACCTAACTCTAGGCTCACGCATGCTTAACCCACCATGCCGGACAGTACGGTTATAACTCCGTGAGCCATGCCTTAAAACTTAGGTGCTACTCGGTTAGACTGAAATAAACTGACTTATGACTAAAATTATGCTGTAGCTGGTTAAAATTATATGTAACTGATGGTGACTTATTTAACGTAACTAAATTTAAAAATAAAAAAACATATTAGCCCATCGTTAACAATGCAAATGAATACAAGAAAAATCGATAAAAAAACTTAAAAAAGATAAAAAATTAGAAGTTCGAGCCGAAATGAGTGGACCTCAACCCAACTCAACCTTTGGACCCCGGTCCGATCCGGTCCAACCATCAGGCCCCCGTCCATTCCCTGATATCATTGCCACTCTGACGAGCGGGTACGTAGACCGGATCAACCCTCTCCGTCCACTCAGCCGGTTTTGACCACCAAAGTGCTTCCAATGACACCCCGGGCCCACCGTACCACCGGCCCTGAAGAGCTTCCATCCTCGGCTCCGCCCGCTTTAACTGGGTTTAACGCCATTGCTAATTATACCGCCCACCACCGAGCAAAATACCGTCCCTACCCCTGCTTGTCCGTAGTTACCACCGCGCGGTCCGGGGGCAAAACGGTAACCCTGGAGCATCGCCACTGCCTGGGCGGCGTTATTTTAGCTGGCTGCTTTGCGAGCCTGCGAGAGGCAAGCGCAAGCAGCAGCTGCTTGGTCTCGGCTCTGAAGGGAGGAGAGTGGTGGGGGCAGAGGAGGATCGAGGTTTGGGGGTGGGAGGCCGGAGGGATGACGAACGGCGGAGGAGGGGGAGCGGGAGGTGGAGTCGGGACGAGGGTGCCGACGTGGAGGGAGCGGGAGAACAACCGGCGGCGGGAGCGGCGGCGGCGGGCGATCGCGGCCAATATCTACGCGGGGCTGCGCGCCTACGGCAGCTACGACCTCCCCAAGCACTGCGACAACAACGAGGTGCTCAAGGCTCTCTGCCACGAGGCCGGATGGACCGTCGAGCCTGACGGCACCACCTACCGCAAGGTCCGCCGCTCCTTCTCCCCCTCCTCTCCTCTGTTTGGCTGCTTCGCTTCGCTTTGGATTTGGCTCCTTGAGCGCGATTGCTTCCTTGCGGAATTGTGGAGCGGCTCGGTTCGGTTCGATCGCTCGCGTGCTGGATTGAGCGATGATACCTTGCGGAATTTTCGGACGGATTAGGCCGTAGAGAGATTTCTTGTCTTGTCTTGCTTTGCTTTGCAGAGTTGTATCTACAGTTGCAAGTCAGCTTTCTTTTTTCATTTTTATTTCTTTTAATTCTTCCTTCTCGTTATCTATAATTAATCACCTTTTGGCATTTTGGGGGTGGGCTCTGAAATGCGATTAGATGAGATGCGCGTGCTCTGCCCCTCAGGTCCCTAGCTAGCTAAAGCTTCTCTCTTTCCGTTTCTTCCGAGATTGGTGCAAAGAATTCTCACTCTCCTGTACATGTGGGACAAGGCGCACACACACGCAGAGGCAGAGCATTACGTAGGTGACTGTTTTGATGGAAAAGCTACCTGGTACTAGCACTGTAGAGCAAGCCTTCCTTGTTTTCCTCTTGTCACTTGAGATGTTGTTGTTAATTGCTCTTGATTCCAGTTCATTCTCGTTTGTTAATTGAGGAGCGAACAGGCCATGTTATGCTTAATTCTTTAGGAAGATTTAGTGTCTTTTTAGGCACGAAAAGGGGTGTAGTCTAGTAGATTACTAAAGCTCCTCACTTTCTTTCCTTTTCTATTTGTCTTAACAAAACGAACAGAACAGTGGTATCTTTTCCTTACTTTTCTAGATGCTCTGGGCAATGCTGAATTCGCATGACGATTTGTTTTTGCGGGATGCAATGTGACACTCGAAATCCATCCACTGTCGAGCAATTTCTTGTTACCGGTTCTGCTTCTTGAATTATCTACTCTTTTTTTGGCATTAGAACATTGTTTAGGCCTTCTAGATGACAACTCGCTTGATGGATGGAAGAGAGAGAGAGAAAAAAAGGCTGCAATGTTCCTCATTTTGCTAGAAAAGAACCGAGAAATGCAATGTGGCTTCCACGCTTCAGCAACTCTAGAATTAGGTCACCAACTATGCCGTTTTAAACTAAGGTGTCGAGACAAATCGCCAGGCGATGGCCTTTTCGTTTTGTCAAAGTTAGCATCTTTCCATGTCCATGCTGCTGTATGAGAGGGCATTTTGGGAATTTCTCAATTTGTTTTATTAAGAAAAGAAAATAAAGGCGGAGAGAGGTGTGGGTCCCGGATGTCAAAGAGAATGGGAGAAGAGGCCTTGTTCGGTTGAGTCACCCGCGTGAGATGGGGATCGTGCCGATCCCCACTCCGGCGACTCCGATGTTTTGCCGCGGCCGTCGCCACCGCCGTCCTCATCTGCATCCTCTTATACCCTGTTGGGCTCCTCTCTCCTCCGAAGATCAGACCCCATCTGTCTTTACCTTCTTCCATGTCAACCGTTTGCTTTGATTTTGATCTAATTGGATCGGCTGCTGCTGAGCTCTTCTCCTTGAGCTAAGGTGGCGGTGGTGAGCACGGTCCTGTCCTCTCCTGCAACTTGGAGCTCTGCTGTTCCGTCAGCCTTGGTCGTATGTGTCAGCACTGGTCCAAAGAGGGCGGAGCCGGTGAGGGCTGGGCCTAGGCCACAGTTGTGCAGGCGATTTGCTGGTTGTTGAGGCCTCTCCAGTGAGGTAGAGGTGCTACGGTGGTGGTGTGTTGAGGTGTTGTGATTTGCAGCCTTTGTTGGCTCTGTCTGGGTGCTGCTTCAGTTCATCCGAGTGCTTGGCCGGTCTCGGTTGTTTCTGTGTCATGTGCGATATTCTCTGATCCTCGACTTCGCGCTCCTGGTGAACCTCAGTGTGTGAAGGAGGCTTTGTATCTCCAAGAACCACGCTGGATAACTGCGGTTCAAGCAGCGGTGATAGGTTTTCTGGGTTGGTGTCATCCTCGACGTGCCTAGCCTAGTTACTTCTACATAGTTTTGAGTGCTATCTTGGCTGTGAGTACTTCTGTTGGCTTCAATAGCTATTTTCAATCTATCAAGTGTGCTATACTAGTGAATATCTTCATCTATTTATCTCTGATTTAATTCATCACTAGTATTGGGTGACTTGGCATGATAAGATGTGGAATAAACAATGCTCGATGAGGATTTTGTGGTCTGATCAAAATAATAGCGACAATTTAGAAGCAATCTGCTAGTTTTGAGTAAATAGTGATTATATTACTTGCTGTCCTGTCACTTGCCATGGTATTTACCTGGCTTCGGTTCTGTTATTGCAATTCAATTGATATTATAATAGTTTAACTGCTGCAATTGATATTATAATAGATGAACTGCTGTTAATAGTTGAGGTAAAATGTATAATTGCAAACTAGCAGATTATTTGGAATTGTCACTCTATTTCTTGAAGTAATTAGACCCATTGTGCCGTGTGGGCCTTTTTTAATAACAAATGTAGCCGACCTCTGAGAGCACCAATTCATTAATTTAAAATGAATATACTACAGATTGTTCATCACTATATCTCTGCAATGATCAATATAATATCCTGTTTAAATGACTTGAGGAAATTTCATGTTTTAATAATCATTTTACTTGAACTCCTGTGATATCTTTGCTGCTGGAATTATGTTGTTAAATTCAATTATAATTATGTAATTATTAGTAATTTATTGCTGAAAACCGCATATGTTTCAACACATTTGACCTGCATTGCCCTAGTAACTCTTAAAGGCCCCGTTTGGAACATGGGAAAATTGTCCTGCTCCTACAAAAAATAAGTTGTTTCTTGTGAAATTCCTGCATTTCAAATTGGCCATAAGTTTGTGGCATGCTCTTTTTCCAGGATCCTCACAATCTTGCAGTCTCAACTCTTCCTTAAGTGATTGTTTTTAGCTGCTTACTCCCATGCCTGGACAGAAGTAGTTCATGTGAGAAAAAGGACTGGTAAAGGGAGCCAATTATGGAGACAAAAGTTAGTGGCACGGTCATAGGAAGATAGACATGGGCATGACCAAATATTACATGAAAGGAAGCTAAGGCTGTCAAAGAAGAAGGCTCTGATACCATAAAACCACTTTGCAATACAAAATGACATTCTAGACATGCAACTTCTTTCTTCTTTTATTGCAATCAGCTTTGAAAAGCTGTATTTTCAGTACGTTTAAGACTGACGCAGAGTATTTTTACCTTTGTTGAATAGAAGTATGTCATTTGCCACCATTTGGCATTATGACCGTTGTACTTTAAACAGAAATTAATTAATCCTCCTCACCAAAAAAAAAGTACTAGCTAGTACAATTCTGGCCATATTCTGTGCAACTTAATTCTGAGGCAGTGAATTCCAGTACACATTTGCTTGACTACTCTAATAACTCGATTCATGTCTCTTAGTTTACGTTTACATTGAATCATGAGTTGATTCCCTTATCCCAGGTAATTGTGCATTTTACATTCCAGGCACAAACAGTCATTTTGTTCCATGTATTGATTGCTATTTTTCCACACAATTATGAATTGTCACAAGTTCTTGATTGCCAAGTATGGCTTTCATCTGTGGTTTCAGGGATGCAAGCCTCCAGCAGCAGATCCGATTGGCCGGTCGGCTTCGCCGAGCCCCTGCTCGTCGTACCAGCCTAGTCCGCGGGCCTCGTACAACTCGTCCTCCTTCCCCAGCTCCGGCTCATCGTCGCAGATCACGTTCGGCGGGGGCAGCGGCTTCTTCGGGGGCGTCGAGGGCAGCTCCCTCATCCCATGGCTGAGGAACCTCTCCTCCCCTGGCGGCTCCCACTTCGTCCTCCTCCAAGTTCCCGGTCCACCACCACCGCCCCTACTACTTCAACGGCGGCTCCATCAGTGCGCCGGTGACGCCGCCGTCGGGCTCGCCGCCGCGCACGCCTCGCCTCAAGACCGGCGGCTTGGGGGAGTACCCTGGCCATGTCCTGCCGCCGTGGGCCGGTGCCAGCTACGCCTCCCTGCCCAACTCCACGCCGCCGAGCCCCGACCGCAAGGTCGCCCCTGACCCGGCATGGCTTGCCGGGTTCCAGATATCCTCTGCTGGCCCGTCTTCTCCGACGTACAGCCTTGTGGCTCCGACGTACAACCCCTTTGCCAGCTCGTCAAGAATGTGCACCCCGGGGCAGAGCGGGACGTGCTCACCGGTCGGCGGCGGCACGCCAATGGCCCACGGCGACGTTGAGATGATCGACGGAGCAGGGCACGAGTTCGCGTTCGGGAGCGGCGGCGATGTTGGCGACAAGATGCCGGGGCTGGTGAAGCCATGGGAGGGGGAGCGTATCCATGAGGAGTGCGTCTCGGACGAGCTGGAGCTCACCCTTGGGAGCTCGAGGACTCGCGCGGATCACCCATGATCCAGGAGAGACGGAAGTTTCAGAAAAATCATCACATGTTAATCTTTCAAGGGTCTGAACTTACTTCAGTTTATGGAGATCGTCGTGAACTTTAGCTTTTTTCTCTTTTTTTCCATCATCTTTTATTTGTAGAAATGGAAAGAAAACTTGGCAAGGGAAGGGAATGTGTTCTGGATTGTCAGACAGTTAGGGGTTGGAATCAGAAAATCAGTTTACTGGAGCTTCAGATGCCAATTAATTTAACCAATGTGGTTGTAGTGCTGAATGAGTTATATGTTGCCTGTGCTTTCTGTGGCTAATTGTTCATGGTTCTTGTTCTTCTAGTGTAGTGTCAGTTGCTGATCAACCATTTGAAGCAGTGGACACTTCTTTCCATAATATTATTACGCATGTTCATCATCTCTTCAGCTTTGATAATCTGTTGGTTTATTCCTTGTATTTGTAGAATTGAATTATGAGTAGCTCTGGTGTTCATTTTGTTTTGGCAACATAGTCCATCTCAATCATTCAAGGGCGCTGTGGCCGAGATATGGCATATCAGAGGCTGATTGGACACTGGTGTATTACTGTATTTCCTGGACTGGACCTGGTAAGAGTAGACTAGGAATATACGAGTACATTTTGCCATGACAGAGACAGAGATTCCTTTCGTCTGCAATGTGCCGTGGGCATGGCAGACACGCTGCACATGCGCCACGCTCAAGTAATCATATTAGCTGTGACATTAGCTCACACCCATTTCAATTCCTTTGTTAGTACCACACTGTCAATTGAATCCAGTGCCTGATGGTATCAAATGTTAGATGCCATCCCATTTCTCATGTGCTGTCAGTTGAAACATCTCTGCGTTGGTCTGTCTGCTAGTGAATTGCCCATTGCATGCAAGTTACACATCACAGCAGGATGGACACAAACCAGTACACCAGCTTTTCAGTGTCCTCCTATAGGCCCATCACAAATTACTATACTGCATGTGAATTCGACGAGGGTGGGGGACCCCCTCTTTCCCCCTGTAGGAGGTGCACAAATTCAAAGATCATAGAAAAGATGGGAGGACATGCACATGTACACTGAGAAAGGCTGCCCGCAACCGAAAAAACAGTCTTAGGTCACCCATGGCAAGAGTGATGATATAAACAACTGGAAAAAAAAGGTGAAGATGTTAAATGGAGAATAAATATTTTCTTTTATATCTTGACGCGAGTATCAATCCAATGTACAAGTATTTACAGAGTGGTTTGCGACACCCAACGATAAGAAGCCTTTGACGTATCGATGATGGCACTGTACATTTGCTTAATTGCTACCAACGAATAAGTGAAGATCGCGAAGCTGCAATCCAAACTTGACAGAGAGTACATGAACGTATTTACCAGGAGACGTAACACACCAGAGATGTAAAGCACAGGAGGATTACTTCCCAATCTTGTCAAACAATTCTGATAGAGCCTTGTAGAGAGAGGTGGCTGCGGGTGGCCTAGCCATGGATGCCAGAAGGATATCAGATGCCTTGATGGGACCACCGTAAAATCGGGCATTTTCAGTGTCTCGAGTTGATACTATGCTACCATTGAGTGCACACCCCACAAAAGCACCTGCAATGAGATATAAAACATAAGAAAATTAGTGGCTACAGAAAATGACCATGAATGGGCCTAATTGATCAGACTTAACCACACATACATAATTCGCAAAACACACACACACGCGTACTTAGAAATGTACTCAATACTCAATAGTGCCAATTTATGGTCAAATTCAACAATATCAGTTAGCGCCGCATTGCACGTATGAACCATCGAAGTAACATTAGTTATTCTAGTAGCACATTTCTATCATTGCATTTTGCACCTGACCATAAGTACTACCAAGACCATGTGATGTATTTATGCCCTTCACTGTACGGTTTAGGGTTTTTGTATTGTAGGTTTTCAAGATTCTCGTCTCTTTGATCTTGAGGAGGTTTCATTCCTAACATACCCTAACTTGTTTGGAATAAAAGGTTTTGTTGTTGTTGTTGTTGTCTGTCATCTAAAAATGGGGCTTACATGTTACTGTTTTTCTTTTAGAAAAAAATTCAAATTTAACAGTCGATTTCTTAAAACAAAGTTGATATGCCATTTGCACAGCTAAATTCAAAATATTCCACAAAGCTCTGTCAATAAGTATATTTCGTTCTTGTGATATTATCTTTGGTTTGGTTGTTTTCTTGATCGGTTCACACTCCTAACAGTTTTAGGAAATCTCAACTTGTCTTGGTTTGCCTTGTGACAGAAAATTGACTGGTACAATGGTACTGCAGAGTCCCTAAAGCTTATTATTTAGCCTTTCTCATTTTGAACTCCCAAATTAGCTTTGTGAGACATGCCCATGTCAGCCCAGAACTTGAGAACCTCTCCAGTGGAAATTGTTAGGACAGATATTGAGATAAAGCTAAGCATTGAAGTGATCAAAACTCAGTTTTGGGGAAAGCAAAACAGGCTGTTGTGCATTTTTTGTGTGCATGAAGTAAACGGCCGAAAACTTTGTAGATGCTATCACAGTATCACCTCTCTTATTTGCAATATACTGACATCCTAATTTCATTAAAAACTATGAATTCTCTGACCATCACTAAATTATTCATTTACCATTCGAAATGTTAATAATCAAAATTGTAGCAAAGGGGCAAACGAAAAAACCCTTTAATTTACCATAATATATTTGACAAATTTGAGAAATTCTGGGTCAAGGATCCCTAGCCAATTCTTTCCTTTTTATTTTTTTAAGAAACAATTATAAATTGGTATCATACATTATCTATTTGTCTCTATAACTGTAAAAAATGTCTTCAATAAATCATTGTGTGTGTTAACTGTCAACTGTCTTGGTCCCAAGGATTACATTAGTTTCAAATACTCCCCCAGCCATCACCACCATAAAAAAGTTACTGCATGCATATACCCTCATAATCATAACAATTAAAGCATGCGTATGGAAATATGAAACAAGACATCCAGTCATGTGCAGCAGGTATTAATTTGAAACACACCTTTGCTACAACTGTATGTGTAACATGCAGCATAACCACCATCACCGGCACGAAAATCAGCCTCAGCTACTCGTCCGACATGGCCAGCAGAAGCACTAACACCAGCACCAACTGACAGATGTGCCTTTCCACTGAATGTTCTGATGGCATCTGTGTTCCTCAGCACAATAATGAAGTCAGCTAACTCACCTCCAGCCTGTTGGGAAAAGTCAATATCTGATTTCTTAGAAGGTACTAGTTTGGTAAGAGAAGAATATCTTCCATGTAAAGAATACTTCAAAAGCAGATTTCACCTGAGCTCCATATCCAATACCACAGGTGGATATTGCTGACGGAGGTGACCAGGAACCATCAGCTCTTCGAGCAACAACCAGCCCAGTACCAACTTTGTATGTAACCATCATTCCGACCTTTACGACAGTAATTATAGCAAGGCCTTTTGCTTGTCTAAGAATTGTATCAGGAATAGCCTTCTCTGGTTTAAGTCTTCCCACCTGAACAATACATGAAAGACAAATTGGATGATATTACTATTAATTGGCCTAAAACAACTAACTGAACAATCAGCACTTTCAGCAACTAGAATGATGTGGAAATCCAATTTTAGTTTAAAGAAAATCTACTATTTGCCATCGAATAACTCCCTCTTCTATGATTTGCCACGGAATAAGTCCTATTCCATTATATGCCATCGGATTTCAATTTCTGTCTACTTTATGCCATCGCCTTCACCTGTCCATCACAACCACTCCGTTAGGCTTGTCAGTTTTTTCGAAATTACCCACAATGCCCCTGTCATCTCCTCTGGTACCATCACCGACCCACCCTCCCCAGCTCATTTCTCTAAGGCTAAATCTCCAAATCAAGAGACCAATGGAGACAGGCGACCCCCAAACCCTAAATCCCCAAATGGAGAGACCCGATCGGGTCTTGAAGACGGCGCAACCACTCCCCGGCGGTGCATTTGCCCCCAGTGACACAGTCCCCTAGAGGTGCGGCAGTGGTTAAGGGTGGCGTGGTCCTCCCCGGCGGCGCGGTAACGACGATAGCAACACTAGTCGAGGTCGGCGTGACACCCCTAGCAGTGCCTGCTCGGCGATGGCAGCACTGGTTGAGGGCGGCGAAGCCCCCTTGGTGGCTCTGGTCGGCGATGGCACCACCCGTGAGGACATTGCGACCCCCTGCGGTTCACTCGCCATTGTTATTAAGTTGCGCGACTAGTCGCAACTAATCGTCGATTAGTCGACAAGTCGGCACACGAGCACGGCTAGTGTGCCGCCGACTCGACTAGTGCGCTAGTCGTTCGACTTGCCTAGTCGGCGACTAGTCGTTCGAATGTGCACATCAATGTTATTGGACTATTTCCTTATATGCCACTAAACTGAAGGTTTGCATCATCCCTTGTATGCCACTCATTGTCTCACCGAAAGTACTTCAAAAACATTTAAACTTGGAAAAAGATGAAAAATCACACCAACAAAACCGAGAGGGAAATATACACAACTAGATCTTTGTCATGCAAACTCACAAGCAGACTATTGGATGAGATTTGGTGTTGTGGGATCCCTCATATATGATTTCTCAATCTGAGCAACAAGCAAGTAGTAGTAGAGTAGTCGACGACTAGTCGGGATTAGTCACGACTAATCTCCAAGTCGGTAGCATCACGACTCGACTCGACTTTACGACTTAATAACCTTGTTCCTGCTCGGCGTCGGCGCCACCCACTGAGGACAGCATGGCCCTCCCAGGTGGCGCCCCCGCGGCGTCCTTGCTTCCACTGCAGAGCCCATGGGGATGCACACATCAAACTTCTTGTTAGTTAAGACACACTAAAAAGTCGATTTGCCTAATTGATTCACAAAATTCTTGCAGGTGGACTTGTAATGTTATGCACTTGTGCAACCTATCTGTGTCATGTGCTATTACTCAAAGATTATGGGCTTGCAAATGTCTCCATGAACTTGTGTGGCCAATGTTGGTTCATGTTCTTGCATGTGAAATTATGGACCTGTAATGTTATGAACTTGTATGCCATAGAATTACTGTTGTGCATCTCTCTCTCAAAAGGCAAAAAAATAAAAACTTGCTGTGTAGTTAAAACGTGTTGTTTACAGTGGCATGGGGTATGTGTATAGCAAAGATGGCAAATAATAGAACAGCGTTTTCATGTGACAACTGAGGGCAGAATGGTCTTTTAGCAGGGCCTAACGGAGGGGATGTGACAGACAGGTGATGGCGATGGCATATAGTAGACAAAATTTGAAACCCGATAGCACTGAATGGAGTAGGACTCATTCGATGGAAAATCGTAGAAGAAAGAGTTATTCGATGGCAAATAGTAGATTTTCTCTTTAGTTTATTATGACTCCAGCATTTCTCAAGATTGAGATGATTGGCTCATTTGAAATATATCCATGAAACAGTGAATGCTGATATTAATTGAATTTTGCCACAGCATTTAACAAAACTTGAATGGTCTAGTGCTATTAAAATACAGCAAGGAAAATACATGTAACATGACTGTTTTTCACAAGAAAGTACAAGGCATTAACAAGTTGTATGATAAGAGGCAAAATCAATTACACACTGACCGAAGTGATGTGAACAGCTAAGAACTAAGCATTCTATGTGTATTAGAAATGACATAGTTGTACTTCATTGATTAGGTTAATCAAGTCATGTTATTGTACTAAAGATGAGGGCAAAATAAACCACACAATGATCGCTATCATTCTGTACCCACAATCATTGAATTAATTTAATCATTCATCCAAATAGTAATTACTCAAACTGGAAATAACTATGGCCAAAGACTTGTGGCAGACACATACTATTCTACAAGTTTGCTTGATGTCATAATCTTATTAAAAACAGAGGCATGAATATCGAGAACTCAACACATGATGAAAGCAATAGATCATGTAGAAACTGTTGAAGCACAATAAAGCATATTAGCATTTGGTGCTAAACAATCGGCAGAAACTTATGTTTAAGACTAAAACAAAAGCACATATTATTTCTTGAATAGCCGTAGAGATGAACATAACAAAAGCATTGCAACAGAGTTAATCAACAAGTCAGCAATAAACATTAACAATTTTGAATGCAAGAAAAAAGCACACCTTACAGTAACTACGTAAAGAATTTGCAGCCTTGTATATCTCGTATTCCATTGTGTGTGCCCAAGGAAAATTCAGCCATGACCTCAATGTACTCAAGTCTGTCACATCATGAGTTGGAAGTTGTGAAGCGCGACTAATCTGATTCATCAAGTAAGGCTGAATACTCTCTAGACGTACACCGCAAACATCACAAACCCTTTGAGGTTCTGAAGTCTTAAATTTTGGAGGCATCAAGCTTCTACCCTTTGAACAACCACCACAAAATATTCCACCACAGAAACGGCAATGGTGGCGAGAGCACATTATTGGATGAAAATGCACACCACAAAGCATGCAAGCAGTAGCAGCACTGTCAGGCAACCACTTTGTGGGTTCTGTCTCGAGGAGCTCACTAGCAATACCAGCATTTGCATCCGCAAGTGTTTGTGCCAGATCATTCCAAGCTTCTTGGAGAAACAAATTGGACACCACCAACATCCCACATCTCCCAAGATCACACGATGCGATAGATATTACTTTATCTTTTGCAGCAACAACCATCTCGGAAAACACATCCCACATTGTCATCTCCTTATTTTCCTCATCTAGCTCCCAGTTGAATTCTTCTTCTGGGAAGTACCCACCATTACAACCAAAGCCCCTGTGCCACTCCTCACGATCGTGTTCTGTCATTGGCGGGACAGATACAGGCACCCAGATGCCGGTATGTTCATGAAGTGGGGCACCATAATAGAAATACTGCCCCGATTCCCTCTTATCACAATCTTCGGCTGCATCAGTGCTGCATCCATTAGCAATGGCAGTATCAGGGTTGCAGGCCATGCCATCTTCTGCAGGAGGGTCGTCTGCGTCTGCCTCTTCCTCAAATAGGCGGAGTCCCTATATTAGGAAAGAAAAAATCACAACAGAAACTAATCTGAAAAAGTTGATGATGATACCCAACTAGCACAAATCAACCTTCTTCACCCAAGAAAGGCAAGAATTAGTCCACTCCTTTGCAAGACCGCAATTACATGCTACAAACAAAAACCTAGCAAAGCAATTTTGGATTCCCCCCCGTAGCACAGGCCGTACACTTCTAAAACCCAACCTTTTCGCTTCTCGCTTAAGTGCTGGACCCTAACCACCCATTAGAGCAATAAATGCTCCTATAAAGCTTAGCACAGCAATGCAAGCCCTAATTACGCTATCACTAGCCCAACCTACAAAACATCTCACCAAGACCAGCTGAACCAAACAAAGCGTACACGCAACCAAACTTCACAGAGACGAAACCGGGAGTGGAAGGAGGGGGGGCTCACCGCCACGGCAGCCATGCCGTATTCATCGTCGTCCCACCTCACCGGCGACTCGCAGGGCCTGCCGGCCTCGCCGGAGCAGCCGCCGGGCCGCGGCTGCTCGATCGGGGCAGGGGCGCTCATCTCCCGCCATGGGGCTGCGAATCGCGGGGGCTCGAGGCCGAGGTGCGAGCAAATTTGGGATCCCCCTCCCCTTTCTGGCAAAGGAGGCGGCTTTTTGAGGTCGCTGCGGATTGCGATGGAGGTGGAAGGGGGAGAGAGAGGGCGAGCGAGCCGAGAGGAAGAAGGCGCAGAGAGAGCAGAGTTTCGGGGTATTAATCAATTAGGAAAGTAATAACAATGATTTCTTTTGCGTTAATGAGAAGCTGGGGCCAATAAGGTAAGGAGAGGTGGGCCTTGATGGGCCCTGAAGGCAAGAGTGTGGACTGAGTTCTCGTTCTTTTGGTAAAACTTGGGCTGGGCCTGTTTCTCTTTTCTTCGGAAATAGTAGACTGCTACCTCAGAGTTTATATGTTAAAAAAAAAACTTTATGATAGCTAGGGGTGGAAACGGATCGGATACGGTCGAATAGTATCAAATACGAATACGAATCCATATTTTTAAAATGAATACGAATACGAATCGAATATTCTCAAATACGAATACGAATATTCTCGAATACGAATATTTTCGAATACGGATTTTCTCGGATACGAATATCGGATAAAACAGATTCCTAGCTATTTTGCCGATTTTCACTGTTTTTGACCGGTTACCGGTTTTAAACCACCTAAATTCAAATTTTGAATCACAAAATTTGTACGAATTTTTCATGGGTTCTAAAAACGGATCGAATACGAATCGAATAGTCTCGAATACGGATACGGATACGAATATTCTCGAATACGAATGCGAATACGAATACTCTCAAATACGGATACGAATATTCTCGAATACGAATACGAATATTTTCAAATACGGATTTTTGCTTACCATATTCGTGTTTTCTCGGATACAAATATCGGATAATACGAATTATCCGTTACCGTTTTCCACCCCTAATGATAGCCGAGTTAGGTCCGGGTATGTTTTGAAGGCTGGAATTTGGCTGGATTTTCATAAGGGTTATATTGTGTTATACGAAATTCCCGTAAAATTCTTACTATTGCCGTCGGGAGATTTCTAGACAACAACACCACGTCCATACGGAGGGTGCAACCAAGGCGTGCCAGCTGATTTGACCGAAATCGGTAAAGAGATGCGGACCGACGGTGATGGCCGATAGCAGGGTAACTTGGGCTAAGGTCAATTCTGAACAAAACGTTAGTGCGAAGCAATATCGAATAGAAGCAACCCTCATATAAGCGTAACCAATGAAGATCAACATGTCGATGCATTATTGGTCAGCATCGAATTACAGAGGGTAGATTGTATCTACTGGTTAAAACTAGAAACCACTCCTTTGGTATAAAAAAGTAAAGATACATTGTAAGGCAATTTTTGGGTTGTCGGAGACCATTTCTTCGTATAGCCCCTGGGTCGCAAAGACCTTAACCGATCTGCATCTCAACCTTGGTGCTGCTCACATGGAAGGAGTTTGGATTGATTCCCACAGACGCATGCGAGCAGCAAACGGGCTCGTCCGCGCCGTTGGGGCTCTTTCCTTTAATGGGCAGACCCATATTGGCCTTCGACAGCCACCTCGATTAATCAACCGGGATTCCCTTCCATGTAAGGATTTGTTTGAAAGTTCAGAATTCTCGGTCTATATTTATGGATGGATCAGAATTTTAAACTAAAATACCGGCCTCTTCACGGAGATGAGTTGAGAATTATGGGCTCTCAAACAAGCCCTAACAGATCGGTCCTGACTCATTTCGGCTTTAGATTATGATTTCTGGCTTATTTTTTATTATTCAAAAATTTTGTCCTTTTTCTACTTTTGGCTATTTTTTGAGTTTTTTTGCTGTTCTTTTTTCGTATTATTTTAAAGTTTTCTAATTTAGTTATGCCAAATAAGTTATCATCAGCTACAATATAATTTTAGACATAAATTAGTTTATTTAAGTCCAACCAAGCAGCACCATTAGCTTCCCTTTTGACTTAGTACATACGCATGCATACAGATCATTAATGTCCTTGTGTATGTGAACTTTTTTGATCATTAGTTTGTTAAAAGCCGTTAGTTTCGGAGGAAAAGAATCGATCCTAAATTCAGATAGCAACACTTGTTTCAAACGGGCCTTGGCCCTTGCGGGAATACCTTTAGGATTCCTCCCAAGTATTCTGTCAAGATTTAAAACCTTTACATTTTCAAATGAGCTAAATATATGTTATTGTACTCTAAGTCTTTTTTTTTCTGGCAAGGGATTGCACTCTCCCATTCGTTTGACCAAATTTAAAAACTTCTATTAATGCATAGCTTTGCTTAGGTCAAATTCCAGAACGTCTTGACTAGCGCTAGGCAAATATCTAACCTTGTCATACAAGTGAACAAAATCAACCGAATTTGAGTTGACATGTTGATGCTCATGCTCTCCAATGTGACGTGACACGTTGAGTCACAAGGAATTAGTTGAGGTAAGTTACTTCACCGACAAAATTGAAAGGTTTGAGATGCCACAAATTTCTAGTGCATGCACTGTCTTGTGCCCGTTGACTCTTGCTAGTAGTGAAATTTTCTTCGAGCTGTTGGCCCCATAGCAACCAACGTACCCTACAAGTTACGACTTTTGAGATGAAGTAATCTACTGTTCCACTTCTCCTTTTCGAGAACGCAATGTGTAATTTCCTTCTCGGACAAGATATCAAGGCCATGTTCTTTTCAACTTCTAAAAACTGTTTTTGATTTTCTATAGTAACTAGCTTTTAAATAAAGTATCTTTTTAAGACATGATTTACTAGTTAATTGTAGTACATACTATACCGACTTTATTTATATCGGCAAAAAATACACGTGAGTTTCTGTTACTCTGTAATCTCTCGCACGAACAACCCAAAAACCATAAGCCGCAGCCAAAAAGAACTGGCCCATAAATTAAGCAAGACATGCCCTGTAGCGTACATGCATGCATACAGAGTATCCACTACTACAAAAAGAGCCATCACAGACAGTTCAAAACTGTCATCACAGACGATTTTCTGAACCGTCTGAATTTATGGGTCAGTGATATTCGGAGGTTATCACAGACGGTTTGTGAGCCGTCTGGTTTATGAACTGTCTGTGATAAATACAACACAGACAGTTTATAACTAAAACCGTTTGTAAAGAACACTATCACAGACGGCTTAAACCAAAAACTGTCTGTGATACTCGCCCATCACAGATGGTTGGTAGAACCGTCTGCGACCAACCATCTGTGATGGGCGAGTATCATAGATGGTTGGTATATATAGCCGTCTATGATACTTCGCATCACAGATGGTTGGTAGATAGAACCGTCTGTGATATGCGAGTATCACAGATGATTTTTTGGTTCAAGCCATCTGTGATAGTGTCTTTACAAACAGTTCTAGTTACAAATTGTCTGTGTTGTATTTATTACAGACGGTTTGTAACTAGAACCGTTTGTAAAGAACACTATCACAGACGGCTTGAACTAAAAACCGTCTGTGATACTCGCACATTACAGATTCCAACGGAAGATCAAAATTTTGACAAAAAAATAGAAATTGAAAATTTGTGACGCAAATTTGAGGCTAAAGATGACTGATTTTGGGGTCTTAGAGGGAGACTAGCACAAGCGGGTCATGTTTTGGATCGGGCTCGTTGTTAGTGTTCCAATGAGTATAAGAACGTCAAAAACGGACACTGTATGCAAAAGTTATGCCCGTTTTACTAAAAGTATCTCGGAACGGAATCCTACTTGGTCTCAAGCGGGAGATTATGAGATTTTAGAGGATTTCGAGACGGGAAAGTTATCACAGATGGTTTGTATACAGTCTGTGATACTGTGTCACAGACGGTTTAAATAAAAAAACCGTCTGTGATATTGCCAAATATCAAGAACCATCTGTGATACTTCACAGACGGTGCTCACCGTGAACTGTCTGTGATATTATATCTTCACAGATGGTTTTTAGTGCTGACAGCAACACAGACAGTATCTAAACCTAAACCGTCTGTGATTGCATTTAACATTGATAGTTTTGGTGAACCGTGTGTAATGAGGTGTCTAATATAAGCCTTTTTGTAGTAGTGATCATTCTAGAAATCACTCAAAGTTGCTACAAACTATGTACATTTGATTTATATATCTTGCTGCTTGATATGATTTTGCCGAAGAGAGGGCACAAAACTCACGAAATCGCTCGAAGTTACTACAAACTTTGACCAAACCCTATTACACATTTGGGTGGAAACTGGTTAAGGCTGTGTTTCTGAAACTGGGATACAACCATAAAACTTGAGGTTATACGACATAACCCACAAACTAAAAAACCCAATGATGAGGACATCATTTCTATTGATATGAACACTCCTCTTGCTGCTTCCATGAATGATGTGGAAGGTCCAATTACTCGGGCACGTGCTCGTCAACTCAACTATTAGGTAAACTCATTTTTAGGAGTAAATAATATTTTCGCCGAGAATCCGATACTTCCTAAGACTTGTGATTTTCTTGTTCTTAGGAATCATGGAGAGGAGGAGCCAACTCACGGCAAGAGGAACACATTAAGGACTTCACCTAATTCGTCCATCTCCACCAATTTGGCTGCATTTATCAAGTCTACTTCATCGGACTGACGAATTTAGCTTTATTATCCATGGTGTTGCGACACCTATTGGGCAAAGGGCCTTGTATCACCACTTAGACTATTTGGGCTGGCCATCCCCCTAACGCTTCCTCCTTGGGTCGCAAATGGGTACGATACTATTCATGGGTACTGTTCACGTGAACTGTAACCATGAATAGTATTGAACCCATTTTTCTTAGATAAGTGCGGCTCCCCCCTATTTAAGGAGGTCGCACTCCTTTAGTTTTCCTTGAGTTTTTCTTAAGAGATTATTCTGCTTAGCAGTTTCACCGCACGTTCGGTTGAGGAACCCCAAGTTGTGAACTTAATCTTTATTCGCAATACAATTTCAGATTGCATCTTGTACTCTCTTGCTTGTGTTCTCGATTCGCTTGCAGGAGATAGCCTTTTTGGCGAGGTCAACCATGTTCGGCACGATTGATAACCATCGGAGCAGTGGTGTAGTGATTGCGTGGGGTTCGATCTGTTTTGGTCGGAGCCTTTGGATCATCAACGTCGTGTTCTCCACAGTCGACTTATCAGTACCTTTCGAAAGATCGGGCCATCGTCACATTAGGTGGTATCAGAGCAATGGTTGCCCGTTAGGTAATCACAATTTCCCTATTAGATTAATTTTTGTTCATCATCCTAAAAACCCTAGAAAATTAGCCCACAAAAATAATTGTTCGTAGTGTTCTTCCGCTGTCCCTTCACCCTTTTGAGCCATTGCAATTTTTTCTTTTCAGTTTTGCTGGTTGAATTTTTGATTGTATCGTCGTGTCAAGTTGCTTATTTCTAGTTTTAGTTAGAGTCTAGTTTGATCTTCGTGTTCCTTTGCGTAGCTTCATCATCGTGTCAAAACTTCTACCGCAACAACACCCTCCGCTGCCATCCTATCTGCCAGTTTTGGTTTGCAAAAAAGGAGAGAGTTTGTTTTGGTTTGTCCAGAAGAATTGGTTTCGGTTGTTTAGAAAAAAAAGAACAAAAGAGAGAAAAAAAGGAAAAAAGGAAAGAGTCCATCTTTTCCGAAATTTGGAAAGTGCATCAACCTTCGCCAAAAATAGTGAAAATATGTGGAACTATCCTTCATACATCCAAAAACCTCCAGAAAAGAATTTGAGCAAGTTTGGCCACGGTATCAAAAGTTATAGTAGTTTCAATTGAGGCCGAAACGAATTCGAGTCTATTTCCGACATACCTTCAGTAAAACGGGCATAACTTTTGCATACGGAGTAGGAATTCGACGTTCTTATACTTGTTGAAAAGGTAACGACGGCACACATCCAATAAAAATAACCTGCTTGTGCTAGTCACCCTCCAAGAACCCCAAAATCAGTCATCTTTGCCCTTGAAATAGCATCGCAAGTTTTCAATTTTTGTTTTTTGCTGATTCGTTCAATCTTCCCTTCGGAATTTGAGGTTCGTCTCAACTGCAAAGTTGTAGATCTTATCGAAACCTTTCAAACGAGTATATATAAGCCATATAAAAGTTTGTTTTTTCATCATTTGAGACTAGATGTTGTTTCTGCTCAATCTAGAGGGTTGTTTGCATTGCACCGATACCGATTTTGTTATCTTTTGTGCTCTACGTCGTGCAAACAATCTTGCGCCCTACAAAGAGTTTTGAGTAGATTGGTTAGCATCTCTCCTAGCACTTGTTGTGAGGTTTTCCATTGCTTACATCAAGCCACATTGATCATTGCATGTGAGTGCATACACATCTCTTAGTAGGGCTTCGGTTGGCTAGCTTTGACTAGGCTAGGATCAGCAACTTGGACTAGTACTTTGAATAATTTTTCAACTTGCATTAGCTGATCTGATTATTGCTGATCCTTGCTACCATATTGAAGCCTTCCAAGCTCCACCTACTCTTGATCAGAACAGGTCCCCTCTTGCAATCGTACCCACGCTCGACACGGTATCACGAACCAGCCACCGGCTGTACCACCTCTTGCATTGGTAAGAACACTTGTGAGAGTGTGGTAAGACGCTTGAGAGTTTATGATTCGACCTTCCACCACCTAGTAGTTGATAGGGATAATATCTTTGTGTTGTCTTTTGTTTTGTACTAATCATGACAGGTGAGTCGTCTGATGCGCAAGAGTGTGTTGTAAAGGGAGAGCTCATGACGCTCTTGGATGAATAATGCACTACCATTAATGAGGACATTGATAGGAAGCTTCAAGCTACGACGATTACATTGCAGTGCTCCATTAATGAGAGTATTGCAGCACTCACTACAGGCCTTGAAAGAATGGCGAATCGGCCACCAAACAATGGACGCGAGTATGATCACGATGCAGACCAAGATCTTGAGGATGGAGATGATAATGAGGGACAAAACCGCGACACCGACATTGTTTTTGCTGCCCAAGATGCACGTCAATGACACCGCCTACATCAAAACCGTCATGGTATGGGAGATAATAATTTTCAGCACCACAATGGTCGTGCTAATGATGATCCATTTGCTAAAATTAAATTTACCGTACCATCTTTTGCGGGAGTTTATGATGCTGAAATTTATCTAGATTGGGAGATGGCAGTTGAACAAAAATTTAATGCCCATCTAGTTCCTGAAGTGCATATAGTCAGACAAATTACTAGTGAATTTAAAGATTTTGCTATCCTTTGGTGGAGTCAAGTAGTTAATTCCGGTTTAACACCTGATACATGGGATAGATTGAAGGTAGCTATGCGTGCTAGATTTGTTCCTCTTGCTTTTAATCGTGATATGCGTAAGAAATTACAACGCTTAGACCAAGATAATAGATCTGTTGAAGAATATTATCAAGAACTACAAATAATCATACTGTGTTGTAATGTTGTAGAGGATGAGGATAAGATGGCTCGTTTTTCTGGGGGCTTAAGGCGTGGAATTCAGGACATAGTTGATTACAAAGAGTATAATGATATCAATAGGTTGTTCTAGCTTGCTTGTTTGGCAGAAAAGAAATTGCAAGGTAGGCAACAAAGGACTAGGAGCAACTTTGGAAGTATGTGTACATCGAGATCGACGCCGGGGAAATCCAAGACAGCCCCACCTCCTATTTTTCGAACTGCTGCCCCCTTTATGAGTAGGGTGCGTTCAACAGCACTGCCACCACCATCACGTGCACTCAAGACGAGCAAATCTACTAGTGTGCAAGCACCAGCACAGAGCTCTTCATCAGTTGCTTCCACGGGCCGTACGACGGGCATTGTGTGCCACTGTTGTAAAGGGATGGGCCACTTCATGAGAGATTGCCCAAGTCAGCGGGCGTACATTACCACAGAAGACAGTGGTTATGTAAGTACTAGTGATGTTGAGGATGAATATGCTCTTGCCGCTAACCTGCAGGCAATGGTGATGATCATGAGGTAGATAGCGATGGTGAGGAAATTTTAGGTGTCGCTGCTACGGCAAATTATAGAACCATAATTGTGTAGCGAGAATTGAGCACTCAAAGAGAGCAAAAGGATAAGCTACAACATCATAATTTGTTTTAGATGTTCCTCATCGTCAATGATTGCCGTGTTCGTGTTATAGTTGATGGCGGGAGCTGCAATAACTTGGTGAATTTAGGATTGGTCAAGAAGCTTGACTTGACCACACGTGCGTATCCTCACCCATACCATATTCTGTGGTTCAACAACAGCGGTAAGGTGAAGGTAACACAATTTGCAAGAGTGCATTTTTCCATTGGTTCCTATCATGATGTTGCTGATTTCGACATAGTACCTATGCAAGCATGCTCACTTTTATTAGGACGCCCATGGGAATTTGATACCGATGCAACTCATCATGGTAGAAGTAATAAATACTCTCTTATGCACAAAGGAAAGAAAATAACTTTGCTACCTTTGACACCTACTGAAATTGCGAATTCTAATAAAGAGCTAGCTGAAAATGAGAAGAAAGAACTTGAACATGAATCTAAAAATCAGCAAATAGTGAAGAATGTTTTTCCACCTAAGAAAGAGAAGTTGGCACCTAGTTCTAGGACCGAGGGAATTAAATTAAATGGTTGTGTCATGCTTGCAACCAAATCTGATCTTGCTAAAATTTGTCATAATGATATGACATGCTATGCTTTGATATGCAAAGATACTTTATTTTCACTTGATGATATATCTAACTCTTTGTCGTCTGCTATCACTAAGCTTTCGCAGGTATATGAGGATATGTTTCCAGCTGAGATACCCCCGGGGCTAGCGCCTATTAGTGGGATTGAACACCAAATTGACTTAATTTCAGGAGCGACTATACCAAACCGTGTGGCATATAGGACCAATCCGGAGGCGACTAAGAAAATTCAGTGACAAGTCCAATATCTTTTGGACCGAGGGTACGTACGGGAAAGCCTTAGTCCTTTTGTTGTTCCTGTTCTTTTGGTTCCTAAGAAAGACGACAGTTGGCGTATGTGTGTTGATTGTAGAGCCATTAATAATATCGCAATACAGTATCGTCATCCTGTTCCTGGTTAGACGACATGCTGGATGAGTTGAGTGGTTCTATTCTTCTCACAAAGATAGGCTTGCGTAGTGGGTACCACCAGATTAGAATGAAATTGGGAGATGAATGGAAAACGACATTTAAAACTAAGTTTGGGCTATATGAGTGGTTAGTGATGTCGTTTGGTTTAACTAATGCACCTAACACTTTCATGCGTTTGATGAACGAAGTTTTGCATGCTTTCATTGGAAAATTTGTGATGGTTTATTTTGATGATATTCTAATCTAAAGCAAGTCATATGAAGAACACCTAGATTATTTACGTGCTGTTTTTAACGACTAGTTTTCTTGTGTAGGGTATAAATACCCCTTGTGGCCGGTTGGAGTTGTTGTTGCTTGACCTTATTCTGTACTCTTGAGATCTCCACTCAATTGTGCATATGTTGCACTTTGTGAGAAGGGAGAGAGGTTCTAGATTGCGTGTGTTGCATCTAGAGGTGGACTTGGTATCCAAAATTGAGCTTGTGCATTCGTTGCATGTGGTGAGAGTCAAGCGAGGGGCTTGACTTGTTACTCTTGGAGTTTACCGACTCCTAGACGGCGTTGGAGATGTCGTGCGTGGTGATCTTCTCAAGAAGGTTGTGAGAATACCCGGCAAAGTTGTGAAGGTTAGAGCTCACCTACCCGGAGTGGAAAAGAGCTACCACTAGTGGATTTGAGGTGGAAGGCTTAATTTATGGTAGGAAATTAAAATTTTTAAATATAAATATTGAATAATGCTTTCACCTTCCCTCATGCGCTTAATTTTATATCATTTAGTCATTTTCACCCAAGTTCTATTATCATAAATGGATTTATCATCAATCACCAAAAAGAGGGAGATTGAAAGATCAAGCTCCATTTAAGTTGGTTTTGGTGTTGATGACAAATACCATTATGGGGTTTTACAAATACTATTATAATGTTTCAGTGTTAATGGCAAATACTTTTATAATGTGTTGGTGATAATGACAAATGTATGTATGTGACTAATATGTTTGTTCAAGGTTTATCTATGCTTAGTCTTATTTAAATGAAAAAGGTGAAATCATTAAGAAATGTATAGTATATCTTTCTTTCAATCTTACTGCATTTCTCACATCTAAATATATAGTTAAATGATAAATCTTTTATGGGACTAATATGTTTGTGCAAGTATAATATTGCTTAGTCTCATTTGGATGGAAATGTGAATTCAAAGAGTTATGGATTCGAAATTATATTTTCTCATATACTAATGCATTTCTTAGATCCAAAATATAGATTGAATCTAGTCCCTCCATTATATGTTCATGGTGAAGTTTGGTAATTGATGATAATTATTTTGTAGACTAATATTTTTCATGAGTTGGATGAGGATGAATTGGGATGACTTCATGTGTTGAAGATCATCAAGTCAAGATTTGAGAAGAAGATGACTTCATGTATTGAAGGCTATCAAGAAGAAAATGCATCATGAGTTGATGCATGTCCAAGAGAAGATGATTATGTGTTGATCATCAAGTCAAGTGAAGACCATCATGTGTTGATGGAGTTGATGAAAGAAGATGCATCATGAGTTGATGCATATTGATGTGTTTCTAGTCTTTTACCGGTTTTGGTGTTTAGTTTGAAGACCGGATTGTTAGTATAGGTTGCCATACTATTAAGAGGGGTTATGTTTAGTAGTTTGAGTCTTATTATGTGTTGATAGCTCAACCCCACCTCGTCTAGCTCATATTTGCATGAGGCTTGCATTTGCAAATGTGTTTTGCAAGTGCTTGAAGTCCATGTTTTCATTCTTTGTGATAGGATGCTTATATTTGCAAATGTGTTTGGCAAATAGTTGAGGCTCATATATAATCCTTGTGGCATGTGACTTTGGTTTGCGAATGTGTTTTGCAAATGTGAGAAGTCCATGTACTAATTCCTTGTGTCATGATTTTAAAAGTGTGCAAATATGTTTTGTAACTTGTTGGGAATCATGTTTGATTCTTGTGTGCATGATATTGTAGTTTGCAAATGTGTTTTGCAAAATCTGTTGAAATATCTGCACTTCTCAGGAAAATCGGAACTACCACTGTGTGCGTAGCGGTACTACCGGAGGTCGGAACTACCGGTTCTGTGTGAGCGGTACTACCAGACCTGGCGGTCAAACCGGAGTTGACTTGGCAGTTAGACCGGCCTGCTATCAGTGGTCAGACCGGCATGTGCTCGACGGTCCGACCGGCTTGGTGATAGCGGTCTGACCAGCTCGCAGAACTACCGTTCCTTCGCTCGGAACATTTTTTTCTAGAGAGCGACTCTGCGGATTTTTCTGAGAAGCGGTCTAACTGGTATGATTTATGGCCTGACCGGACCTGTGTGGACGGTCTGACTGGACCTAGTGGTCTGACCAGTCCTGTGTGGGCGGTTTGACCGGGTTTTCTCTGCAACAGTTATTTTTCTGACCATTTGTGAGGCGAGCAGAAGTACCTGCCTCTTGATTTTCCGGGGATTTGGCTCCAGCGGCTAGCTTTCTTGTGTGGGGTATAAATACCCCCTTGTGGTCGGTTAGAGTTGTTGTTGCTTGACCTTATTCTGTACTCTCGAGCTAGAGTGACGCTCTCCACTCAATTGTGCATGTGTTGCACTTTGTGAGAAGGGAGAGAGATTCTAGATGCATGTGTTGCATCTAGATGTGGACTTGGTGTCCAAAATTGAGGTAGTGCATTCGTTGCATATGGTGAGAGTCAAGCGAGGGGTTTAAATTGTTACTCTTGGAGTTTGCTAACTACTAGACGGCGTTAGAGGCGTCGTGCGCGGTGACTTCTCAAAAGGTTGTGAGAAGACCTGACAAAGTTGTGAAGGTTGGAGCTCACCTACCTAGAGTGGAAAAGAGCTACCACTAGTGGATTTGAGGTGGAAAGGCTTAATTCGTGGAGCCGGTCCAATTCGTTTGGGCTAACCTCAACGTGGACTAGGGGAAACCGGTAAGTCTCCAAACACCACGGTAAAAACAGAACGTGTCGATTGTGGTTTGTTTCCTTGTGCTCAATTTATATTCAAGCAATTTAAATTCATAGAATTAAATTGATTTCTTGTCATTCTAGGTTTGCAAACCATGATCTAGACTAGAATTATTAGTGCACTTAGGTAAACTTGTTTGATTTAGGCACTATTTGTACTAAACCAACTTGAATTTAGCTTCCTCATTGTTGGTTTAGGCAAATAGAAAATGTCTTAAATTGATATTAATAATTCGAAGAGAATTTTTAAACCGCCTATTCACCCCCCTCTAGTCGGCTTCCTCGATCTTACAACTAGCAATCCGGTCTTCCAACCAAACACCAAGACCGATAAAGACTATGAACACATCCTTAGCCATTGCTAATCATCCCTTTGCCTTGAGCATCCTCTTGAAACTTGATGATGCGCATCATTACTTCAAGTCCGGGTCATCGTCTTGATATGCATCAACTCATGATGTATTTTCTTCTTAATAGCCTTCAACATATGAAGCCATCTTCCATCTAGACTTGATGATCTTCAACACATGAAGTCGTCCTAAGTCATTCTCATTTGTGGAACCTAACCTATTCATCCAACTCATCGAAAATGTTAGTCCACAAAATAATTGCCATCAATTATCAAATTTCACCATTAACACATAATGGAGTTATTGCATTCTACAATCTTCCCTTTTTGATAATTCATGACAATCTCAATAAAATATGAGATAAAAATTGTGTTTATAAGTATACAACATGTACACAATATTTGTATACTCTAAGATAACCTTTTTAAGCAAAGCTTATTTATCTGGTTGTCAGTAATCATCCAACCATTAACATATAATGGAGAAATAAGATGATAAACCGATCGCAAATGAGTATATATAAACTACACAAGCTATATATATACTCAAAGGATGTATTTCGAAGTAAAGATCCTAAATATGCATATTAAAGGAAACATGGATCAATACTTATGAAGCCTCAAAATATAGAGTGAACTCTCCCCTAAATGTGTGCATACAAGTATGTATAATGAAGATATGCACATATTCATTTTGGACTATTTGTGGAGTTCAATCTATATTTTGAATAAAAGGAATGCACTAATATATGAGAATGTGATTTCGAATGCATACCTCTTATGGTTTTTCACCTTTTCATTCAAATGAGACTAAGTAATATCATAATCAATAAACAAGGTTAGTCTCATAAATGCATTTGTTATTTTCACCAAAATATCATAATAGTATTTGTTATTATCACCAAAACCAACTTAAATAGAGTTTGATCGTTCAGTACAGTATATTAAGCATGTGTTTCAGCTGGCTGAAGAGGAAGTAGATCAACAACCTCATCTTCTTTATCACACTCCTCAAAGAAGATGCTCTCTAAATTTGCCTGAACTAGTGTACCTGCAATGCCTGGTCTAGTCCTTGGACTAGCCATATCAAAAGTAATCTTCCAGGTCTCAACAATTTTGTTAGTTTCAAGATTAAGCACACGATAGCCTTGAGAATAAGCATGATATCCTAGAAATATCCTATCTAAAGACTTAGACTTAAACTTATCAAGGTTTTCATGTTTAAGAATGAAACACTTGCAACAAAAGACTCTAAAGTGAGAGGCACTAGGCCTATGATCAAATCACAACTCATAGGATGTCTTGCGCAATGAGGCTCTCAAGAATACCCTGTTAGACACGTAATAGACAGTGAAATAGCCTCAACCTAATATAGTCTTAGCCCTCTCAACTAAGGTCCTGTTCTTCCTCTCAACTGCATCATTCTGCTGAGAAACTCTAGGAGAGAAGAACTGATGCTTTAGACCATGCTTAGTATAGAAGGAAGAGAAGGATGTGTTCTTGAACCCCATCCTATTATCACTCCTAATGACCCTAAGGGCTCCTGGAAGATGAACTGACAATTTAAACGCTAACTCTCTAAAATGGCCAAATGCCTCATCCTTAGATGCTAGGAAGTAAACCCAAGAGTATTTGGAGTAATCATCAATAATGACTAGTACATACCACTTTTCTCCTACTGACTAAACTTTAGAAAGACCTACCTCATATGCCATCTATCATGACCATGGCAAGAGGTAGATGTGAAGTAGTGATCATCTTACCATGCATGTAGGGAGAGCAAACTAAATCCTTCCCACCCTTGAGCTTGGGTAATCCCTTAATCAGATCCATACTATTCACCCATGTCAAGTGATCAAAACCAATGTATCTAAGCCTACGGTGCCAAAAAATAAGATCTCTAGACTATGAAGTAATAAGACACCTAGGCTCAGAGGAGGAAGACTCAACAAAATCAGTCCTAAAAACTCTTCTAAGATGAGACATCCCGAAGGTTAGATCGCTAGACTGATCTAGACCTCTACAAGCAATCCTCCTGAAGCTCACCTCAAGATTATCATCAATTAATTGTGAAACTAAAAGCAAATTATACTTGAGCTTACTTACCAGGGCCACGTCCTTAAGTATGATGTTGTTGTTGACACGAACTATGCCCTTGGCCATCACGGTCCTAGTAGAAGCATCTCTGAGCATGATCAACTCATCATTGGATGCTCGAGTGAGGGAGGAAAACATCTTGAATTTTTAGTCATCCGGAGTCCACTAGCTATAGGTTCTCCTTCCTCCCTTGTCGAACATACATTGTAGAAGTAGAAAACTTGAGATCTCAGTGCTGCGGTTAGTAATGAAAGACTTGAAAATCCAGTACTGAGACACACGAAGAGTAGAAGCAGAACCAATAGAAGCATAAGCTGAAGATGATCCAGAATGAGGCAAAGCATGGACACCATGAGAGTTCACCCCAACACGAGCTCTACCTAGCCTCTCCCTGAACTCTTGCCTAGGTTTAAAAAGCTTGGTGCTCCCCCTATCTGGTAGGTACTCGTGGACCTATCATGCCCTCATGGTTACCCATGCTTGGACGAGAGGCCGATCTAAAGCTATCAAAGATGTCCTCAACAAATCTAGACCTTAAGCTAACTCTAGGGACACTCTGGGCTACAGGCACTTATCTAGCTCTCAAGGATCTCTCTATCTATCCTTATTCTCTTGTTTGGCTCACCTGAAGCAGAACTAACTAGGTGACTATCCCTCTTGTAGTAGGTGCAATGGTACTTGACTCGATGAGGAGTACAACTTGCTGAAGAAGAAGCACCCACAGCACAAGAGAGAGATTGTGCAAAGCTAGGAAACTTGAAGACATACTTGTTAGGTTCAGTCTCTAACTCAAACAGGCCATTCTTCAGAACTCTCGCTACCTAGGTGGATTTTTTCTTGGAATACTCTAAGGCATTGAAATCTAGAACTCTATTCTTGACACTCACCTTAAACTAGTCTAGGATCATATTAAGGTTCTTTTACTGCTAGAGAATCAATCTAAGGTTTTGTTGAGGTAGTCACTTTCCTTAGCTAGGGTGACACATGAACTACACCTACTCTTCTTCACCGCCCTAGCATATCTATTCTTATGAATAGCTATCTATAGTCTAAGCGACTCATATGAGATACATGACACAGTCTTAATTTTTCTAAGCTACTGATCAAACTTGACTTCAATTGCCTCGTGCATATAGTCTAGATCCTAATCTATTTCAACATAAAATGCACATGCAATGGATGCAACATGATCAAATTTCTTTGATGCAGAAGATGAATCATATTTTTCTTTAGCGGTAAGGTCACTTAGAGTTCTAGTTAATGCATCAATTCCAGCAGTTAACTTAGGACATTTTGAGTATGAGAGAGTCCTACAGTGAGGAATATCATCAGTTAAGTCAACAATTTTATCTATGGCACACTTAAGCTTCAAATTTAGCAAAGCACACTTAGAATAAGATAAATCACTAGTGTTGATGTCCCTAGATCCTAAGTGCACAACAGGTTTGCCAGACTTAGAGTTGAGCAAGTTCCCAATTTGCATGTTTTAGTTGTTTAGTATGGGACGAGTACACTAAGGACTTAGCAAGAAAAACAACCTTCATTTTAGTAAGATTATCCTTAGTGACAAACAGTTCATCAATAACATAAGTATACGCCGTAGTGCCAAGAGAAAACAAGCTTCAATCTTCTCCACTTTGTCAAGTGTTACTCTAAACTAACTAGTAACAACAAAATGGGTGGTCCTTAGCTTGTCTAACTCAGAGTGAAGAACAAGGCAAGATTCATAATTATCATCATCAGAAATCAATGATCTAAGCCTAGCAATTTCGGCACTCAAGCCCTTAACTAAGAAATCATGATATTTCATTTTCCTTTTTGCATTTTCTAAAATCATGATTTTGGTGAACTACAGTATGGGATATCTCATGATATGTGGGATTTACTTCATTAGGGTTGTTGTAGAGATCATCCTCACCGGAGATGTCATTAATGCTCGCCATGCAGCACATATTGGTGAAGTCATCTGCCTTCTTCTTGCCTTGCGGCTCGATCTCCTCATCGGTCCCCGAGTCCAAGTCACTCAAGTCAAGTTGCATGAGAGTGGACAGGACTCGGTGGACTACTTTTGCGGTAGTTGTGTTTGTTCGGCTTGCATCTTGAGGTCATGGACACTTGTGGTGCTCCTTCTTCTTCTTGCCCTTGAACTTAGGGCAGTATGCTCTAATATAGTTGAGATCATCACACTCAAAGGACCGGACCAAACCTCCTAGTCCTCTCTTTCTCATCCTCACAATATTTATGGCTCTAATGAACTTGGTGGATAGGATGGCTAGGTCATCCTCAGGAATCTGCTCAAACTAATCATCATACATACTATGCAAGGCAGACAAAGAGAATCCAAAAAAGTAGATTCAACTAATCCAGAAGGACTCTTAGTGGGATTAGTCACGAATGTCATCGACTGCACTTGTTCTTGTGAGAAAGCAAGTCGATCTTATGAGTCTTCAAGCTTGGATAAAGCTTATCCAAGGAGAGCTCGCTAATGACAGCAGTGTCATTAATGGAAGTGGCATTCATCTCTCAAACCAACATGTCCAAAGCTCCAAGAACTTGGCGTGTATTTTTAGAATCGGGATAGACCACAACGACAACATGTATGTTACTGAAGATCTTGTGAAGGCAAGCAAAGAACTCATCCAAAGACTCTCTAGGTCTCATCTCAAACTTCTGGTATTCTTTCTTGAAATGGTTCTGATGCACCTCCTTGATAGTTGTAGAGCCCACATGGTAATCAGCGAGGGTCTACCAGATATCATGCAACCGAAGAGAGATGAGACACACAGTCAAACTCGTTTATGCCAAGTCTCTTAATCAGGAAGTTCCTAGCTTTACTATTTGCCTCTACATCTGAAAGATTTATCAGAGTGATCTGATCATCGACAGTGACAATATAGGAACTCTTGACCTTTTCCAAATTGTATAGTCTTGATCCTGAATGTATGTAGCCATCCTCGCCTTCCAATATGGGAAGTTGACCCCATCGAAGATGGGTGACTTGGTTAATAAATAATTGTCTGATGCCATAGCTCTTAAAACCAATTAAGATCTATGAGGAAGATCTTAACCATACTCTGATACCACTTGTAGGACCGATGTCAGCAATCAGAGAGGAGTAAATGATTGTTCAAATTTTTTCCCCTAATGGTATTCAAAATCTTTACTCAAGTGACTATGAGAGTCACCAATTTTAAATTTCACCAATTATGCTTTACAAAATAAGGTTAGAAACCTAAACCAACAAAATTAACAATCTTCAGCTCAAGTTCGGTCATACCATAGGCACAAGGCCGGTTTGACCTGTGGTCCAGGGCCAATCTCACTAGTCCTCTATTCCCAAACATGAAAGCCTCTCATAACAAAACTTAAATATCAATAACTTGCTTAATTCTCGTCCAAACACTTTTCAATTTTGCATGAGACTTGTTCAAGGCATTAAGAGCCTAAACCAACCAAGAATTACAAGATTCTTAGGCTCGGATTCACTAAATTGCAAAGAACCAAATATAGGTCATAAGAACACCAAAACTCCTAAAACTCAAATTATTTCTTGATCATGATGATCTAAGACATGTGATCTTTCGGATCTATTCTCACATATCTCAGAATGGTAATTTAAGCAAGAGTTTGGGCTAAAACTCTTACGAACACGAAATCACAAATCTAATTCAAGAACAAGTAAAACCAAGTAAGAATACAAATGAGAATATGATTGAGATAAAGTTTTGATCTATTTCCAGTAGATGATAAAATTTACATATTATTAGATGATTATAAGGCATAACCAAAGTACCACCATTTCCTCTCTCACAACCATAGAAGGAAACAAGCTAGTAGAACAAAAACATAAACCCTAGAATCATTGGATCTAACACCTCATCCTCTTCCCTTTAATAACTAGTACCAAGCCCTGATGGGTCCAACCCATGAAGCCCACTGGGGGAGCCCGCAACCCTACTAACACGGATTTTACACACCCACACACGCTTCTCATATCGTTTAAAAGACCCAACCCGCTAAAACCTTTGCGATTGATCCACTTAGCAATTATAGCTTTCCTTGACCTAAACCACTTCTCCTTTGGGCCTCCCCACTCCACGGTTTTGATCAAGGTACCAATCTGATATTTAGCCAACTATCAAAATACCATCGACGAAGCTTCTGGGCACCTTTTTTTATTCCATCTTCACCTTCACATCAACGCATCTCCGCATACTTTGACATGTAGTCCGTAGTGCACAATGACTAGCAATCATATCTTTACACATTCAGACTTCCCCGAGCCATCTCTACGTGCATTGGCCTCGTCACCTGGCATACCACATGCATCAACTTGTCTCTTCATATCCTTGTCTTATTTGTGCTTCTCGCTTGAGCCACATGGCCTTACTCGGATTTACATGATAGTACGGACCTCAGCTCCCCCACCTAGTCCTGGTCCATTGCCATCGATCACTAACGTTCTTCAAGTCACTTGCACATCTAAATACCTAGCAATCATCTCGAGCATAAATTTCATACACTTGACTAACATTAGTCAAAACTATGCATCATACAACACAACCAATCAACGGCACCGATACCGTACACACACTCATCCATCTCAAAAACCAGTTTTACTGGTCTTTGGCCGCAGCCACTGGTATGACCGTACTCTCCATGCTGGCCACAGGCCGATCTGACCAGTTAAGACCACTAGAAAACACTCTCTCTGGAATTTCGGTTAAACTCTATATAGTTTTAGCTCCAGTTTCTAATTTCAATGGTACTAAATGCAAACTCATCTCCAAACAAATCTACACAAGTGTTTGGTATTAATTTTCCAAAAGTCCATAGTCGGTTTGACCACTCGCTCCATAGCGGTCAACCGCCATAGTCAGACCGCTAGCTATCAGCCGGTCAGACTGTTGACCCTATGGTGGTCAGACCGCCTGAACCCTGACAGCGCAATCTGAATTCTGAATTTTCTATAAATATTTCTAAAATTTTTCAAATTTGAAATTTAACTCAATCGAAGTGCCAATTGTTTTACAAACATATACTAAACATTCTTCAGGATCTGTCAAAGGCCACGTGGACCAAGATCTGTACACGATACTCTCTCTGTATACATGCGTGCATCTTTCGGATACCGACGATTAACCTAGTTTCAGTTTAAAGTATAAACAAACAGATATCGTTGGGCAGTTGAAAAATTAAAGTACAGCAACTAGATGGCACAACTTTCTACTTTGTACACTGTACATAAAGAAAAGTGCTAGACAAGCACCTGATACTCTTCGCTTCTTTTCCTTTTCTTTTCGAGTAGCATACTTGCGTTTCCTTCTGTGACGGACGGTCCATCTGTACGTACGCTCGCTTTTGTGCAGCACGCGTGCAGATAGAACCATATTCCCGGCCGGGCAAAGTCAGGAGCTACAGAATATTATAGCGATCAGCATAAGCTGCACGGTTAATTATCGATCTCCACTACCAGTAAAAAAGCAGATGATGATGGAGCTTTCAGTTACCATATTCCTAGTAATTAGGAGTACTTTAACCTCGTTCTAGTAAGAGAAAGCAACAGGGTCGATCACAATCACATCAAAACGGACAGCAACGTCTCCAGAAACTGGAGGCACCAAAGGCCTAATTGGGAGGGGGAAAGCCCATGTAAACGCAGGAAATCCCCTGCCAAATGATGAGCATTCCATGGGGGGCAAAGCACAGAGCAAGTCAAAAAAGATTAGCTAGCTAGGAGATCCATGCATGCATGCTTGCCTTTAATTTGTGTGTTAGGAGGCGGAACACGAACGTCAAGCGTGCACGTTGATCGTATCTGCGTTCCATTTTCTCTGGAAGGCATGCAGATTTAGTGAGATGTCGGCAGCACGTCATGGATGGGATTTTTCAAGTGCTTGGGGAAGGATGGCCAATTGCATGGGCTAGCCAGAGCTTTGTCAGTGGCTCAGTGGTGGTTTTCTACTCTCAAGAGCTTTCTCTATCTTCAGTCACTTTTTTATATTATAATTTTAGTTGACTGAGAGTGCAACTTCAGAATGAGGGGAATTAGTACGCTATAATTTTAGATGACTGAGAATGCAACTTCAGGTGACTAGAAGATAAATTTTTTTCATTTGATTGTGCAATAGCAACACTGTTCTTTAATATGTATGTACTTTGTTCAATTTGGATGGAGAAATAGTCCTGGAGAACAGAGGATGGCTCGGTTTTTAGCTGAGATACAAAGAGCGCTTAAACATCGGGTAGAACTGAGGATCCTAGTTTTGTTGGGTAGAACATGTCAGCGGCTCGTTTGAAGTGTGTTTGCACACACATCACATGAATCTTAATTAGGCTACTGTTGGTCCGTGATTAAGAGGTGGGTTAGCGGGTTCAAACAAGTATCTCAAAACTGAAGAATATAATTAAGCCAGTACTCGCACAGAAAGTTTAAGCCTAACTACTCTCTACTGTAACAACACAGCTAGCTTGGATGTTCTCCAAGCTAGCTTAAGCCTAATCGAACGGTTACGCAACTAAATTACCGGTAGCTCGGACAGTGGCAAGTCAAACTCTGGCCGACCAGAATTAACGACCGAATCAGAGCTTCAGACTGAGTACGTAAGCTCCGCCACTCGAACATGCATAACGAGTGGCGAGATCAAATCACGCACCGGCACCCACAACACTAGCTCGAGAGAAGACCGAGGGCACCAACCAACCGAAGACTGAGGCCTGGTCCAAATTGTCGTGGATTTTGCTTTTAGTTTTTATTTTTTTATTAAAATTGTATTATTACAGCTGTTATTTTTTAAGGCATTTAATTAAAAAATATAAAAAATATAGAAAAATAAAAACACCGTTATATCTTCACAGATAACTAAAAAATAGAAAACACCACGTTAAGAAACTAACACGTTTCAAATAGCTTTTAACAGAAACAACAAATTTTCGGAATCAGACGCCCCTGTGAGAGCGCCATGGACGGCCAATTTCCTCCAGAAAGAGAGGGACTGACCAGTGACTGCATGCTGCCAGTAACTTGCATACTGAGTAGTAGTGCCATGTTCCAGCTTGTCAAATGTAGTTTAATACTGCTGATTAAGCGTGTGAAAGCCGCCGAATACTAGTCTATTAGCAGTGATCCATGCAAATCAGTAGTGATTACTTTCACTTTGTTTGCCGCTTTTGACCAAATTAGACATGGGATATTAGTGCACGTACCACTAAATGCCAATATAAGGACACTTCCCAGGACAGTTACACGCCGCGCGTTGACGTACGCATTACGGTACGGTCGGTCGGTCGTCGTTCACGGCATGGATCGGATCACACTTTTCCTCTGGATTAGTGGAGTAACTGCGACGATTCGATCGGTCGATCGATTTACATGCTTGGGTTCATCTGTTCACTCCAGCGTCGATTAATGTCACTATACCAGTCAGTCGTGTACGGTGGCTGTTTGTGTATGTGTGCATGATCTCATCGGCACGTAAACAGAAGCACCTGGGGGACTGGTCCACTAAATGGGGTACGTGTTACTAAATTGTTTGTGTATGAATTGATCAAGTTTTGGCAAGAAAGTGAACCGTAGAATCAATGAACATGGGACGTTACCAAATTTTGGCCCTAAATGAAGGCTAAATTTTGATAAGGCGAGCATTGGCACTCGTTCCATGATTCCGGTTCGTGCATGCGTGTGGCCTTCTATATATAGCTTGTACACTCTTCGTCGTTAGCACGTATTTCCTTTTTTTTTCTACTTGCAACTTGTGAGTATATCTAGGTGTGTTTAAGTTATGGCTGATAGTTTATAATTTAAAATTTAAAATTTTAGATTGTCCATAAGATACAGTAAAAATTAATTACTCTAGCAAAAAAAAAAAACTATAAGGCGTAACCTATCCGCTATCAGTGCGAAAGGCGTGCCGGGCAGTCGAAGATTGCATGTTCGACCGGAATGACATGGGTTTTTATTTCCTACATCTATGTACGAATGTTGAGTCAGTTCTCAGTCAAAAAAAAAAGACGTACTTCTCCAGGTTGGAGGGCACGTGGATGCCCTAAACCGAAGGGCACGTCCTGTAGCAGTCAGCTGAGGGGGTGTTCTTTTTGGCTGCGGCTTCTGGCTTTTGCTTGAAATTTTTGAATTTTGGCTGTTTACGGTACAGATTACGGAGAGATCGATACTCACTTACGATTTTAGCTGGTACAAATATTGGGCTTTTAACATGTACTACGTTTAACTTGTAGACCCCGTCTTGAGAAAATATTTCGTTTGAAAGTTAGGTACTATAACAAAAGTCAAAAGCCGCTCAGCTTCTCACCAGTCAAACATGCTCTGAGTGTCAGTCGTACTTGGATAAACTACTGGCTCCTTTCAAAACGAAAAGTGGGGAGAGAGATCAACACGCTTGGGTTTTTCAATTTCGGTTTTTATGGTATTTTAGCCTTTTGTTTTTTCGTTTTTTCTTTTTTTATTGTCTATAGAAATATAATGATGCTTTCATTTTTTTAGTTAAATGACTTAGAAAAAACTAACGACCGCTGCAGTGCAATTTTAGTTAACAGACGAAAGTCGCAGCCATAAATCTGATGGAGCGAGGTCAAACATATGGCCATCTCATAGCAATGATTCTTAAAAATAAATAAATAGTCCGTGCCCTTGCCACTATTGTCCGCTACCACAAGTGCCTCAAGCAAATCTAAGGGGACATTCGTATTAGTTTTTACTAACAGGTTTTAGATATGATTTTTAGCTAAAAATAAATAAGTAGTAGCTCAAAAAGTGACCTTAAGAAGGAAGGCGTGAGCGGCCGGAAAAGTAAGGGAGAGATGCACTTGTGACCCCTTGTCTTATCCCAGAGAGAGACAGTAGCGAGAGAAGTGAAGACCGGATGTTCGTATTGGCTTTTGATTTTTTTAAAATAGAAATCAGAAGCATGAACTAATACGAACAAGATCTAAGGCTAGTCACCTTTCACGGCCTGTTTTAAAATACATGAATTTTGCAAGAAACAGTTTAATTTCTACAGAAATTAAAAAACTATATTCTAAACGGGCCTAAACCTTAGAGGGAGCAGATGTGTATGCAAATCTCAAGACATGATCAAAGGTCCGATAACACTGCCTAATATTTTTGGGAAGGAGATATGTATGTATACGTACTACTTGATCGCGAGCATACAAAAAAATCAAAGCTAGTTTTAGTACTGTTTCACACCGTATTTATAAAATTAGCAGTACGTGGGACATATTGACAAAAATATCATTTTTGTCATCGGCGGACCGGGCGGCAAGCACGTGTCACCAGCCCCCAGGCGGCAGGTAATTATCCCCCCAGGCAGCAGGAGAAGATAGTAGTGGCTCAGAAGAGTGAAACATTTCGCATCCTGTGATGCATTTTTTTTGTAGTACTTTAATTAATTACACAAATTCATAATGTATCAAATTATAAAAAAGTGAAATATTTGTTAAATTTATGGTTAAGTTAATTTAAACAAATATGGCTAATTATAACTGCATAAAATTGTTAAAAAATTATATAATAACTATTACTGTATCGGAAGGCTTCTCATAAAATTTCGTAATTTTTAGATCTCGTTTGATATATGTAAAAACTCATAAAAATATCAAAATTGTATGAATGTTTGAGCAAAATTCGCCATTGATAAAATTCCCTAAATATTGCACTATGAGGAATGTTGTGTCAGAAGACTGCACATAAATTTTCGTAATGTTTTGAGCTCATTTGATATATTTAAAAATTTAAACAAGCACTAAACTAGAAAAAATAGGCAGGTAATTAGGCCGCCTAGGGGGCTGGTGACAGGCGCTTACCGTCGGGCGACAGCGCCACGCGTCACCTCGCGGGTGCTGTTGCCTGGTCCGCCGATGGTAAAAATGATATTTTTATCAATACGTCATGTATATTGCTATTTTTGTTAATACGGTTCGAAACAATGTTAAAATTGACTTTGATTCCATACAAAACCCCCATATCAGAGACAGTGACGGGTGCCATCAGGCTAGCTAGCCCAGCTATGCATGCGACAGACTCGATCATTCAGTGGCAGGAGGTAGGTCTTGGAGGGTTTAATTATGGGTGAAAACTGATTAGATATGGATCAGATGGTGTCTAAATTATATTCATATTCATATTTGTAAACGAATACAAAAATAAATCCGAATATTTTCGAATATAAATTGAATATTGTAATAAATATAAATTTGAATCAAATATCTACTCAATTTGATCGGATCCGGATATCCTATATCCTCATGACGTATGTAGTATGAAAACATTAATAACATTTTATCCTCTTACAATCACACTTAATCATCTTTATTTATTTATTTCATCTAAAAAAATATAAATTCATGTTCAATTAAAAAAACTTGTTCAACTAATTAGTGGTACGGTAATAAAATATGTATATTGCTTCGTCGAATACGAATACGGATGTGGATAGTACAGATAAAATAACATTTCGGATGGTAAAAATCCATATCATATTTGTATTCATATTTTTTTTGTGCGAATACAAGTAGGATAGAAATTGTTAATCGAATAAAAAAATCTATATCATATTTATATGCTATCGAATATGATAATAGAATAATACTGACAATTCATTCACTTTTTACCTCTAGACTTAATAATGGGTTGGTGGTGGTTCATACTACTCTTGATTTACTTTTTACCTCTAGACTTAATAATGGGTTGGTGGTGGTTCATACTCCTCTTGATTGGCATGAGTACTACATAGTGCATGTACTGATCCATCGCTGAAAACGAAGCCGGCCCAGACCGGAAAGCAAGCATTTGCATTAATTGACTTGCATTTCCCCATCCAAATACAAATGCAACCACTGAATTAGTACCACAAGTGGTTTCGGCTAATCAATGGCCGCCGTGTCCTGCATACGGCCGGCCGGGCAGCGGCAGCACCGAGGGCTTGCCCGCCGCAGCGATGAACATTTTCAGAAGGTCTAGAATTATGTTACAATAAATTATTATCAATCGAGAAGTATGGTAATTTGAATTACAAATTTATCAGATTTTTAGAAGTATCAACAGACCGCCCCGCCCCTCCCCCAGCCATCAAACCGCTAGCCAAAATCGGTCTGACCGGCCCCCGTCAGCGGTGTGATCGGTATAGGTATGCGGTCAGATCGGCTGAGCAGTGTTGCCCTCGGCTGGTTTTTGAATTTTGGAATTTGAGTCTTACGATGATTTTGGTTGACCTAGGTCAGTGTATATGTGTTGTATGAGGTATGTTTCAGTTAACGTAGGTCAAGTTGTGAAGAATTTATGCCTAAAAATTATTTCTTTGTCTTTGGATGTGCAGGGTCGTTTGAAATCAACCATAGTCAACAGCGATGATCGGGGTTACACTCATGGAGGAGCTGAGACCCAGAATGATCAAGGATGACATGTGAAATGGCGAAGATCAAGCATGAAATGAGGAAGACAAAAATGTTGAAGGGAAATTCGAGCGAGGGGCTACACCATGTAGCTTGGTAGGCCAAGCGAGGCGTGGTCCGGTGGAACCGGAATGGGGAAGACTTGCTGACACATGGCAAGCCAGTGGTGTATTTAAACGTAGCAAGCATAAGAATTACTTGCAATGGAAGGTGAAGCCGAGTTAAGAAATTGTATTTTGGTAAGTTAACCAAAATACCAGAAACTATCTTAGATCAAAATGGCAATGCTTGAGCGGTGCTTAGGAAGGCGATTGAGGTTAAGTTGAATCAAGCTAAGTACTTAGTGGATTCAGGCTTATGTGCTTTGAAAGCGTGTATAAGTGTAGTGTGTGAGTAAAACACATATTGTGCGGAGTTAACTGGTTTTTCCATATGTGCAAAGTGGATAGAATCCACTAGGGTTAGATAGGGTTAACTAGCCTATCTATTTAACAAGTTGGAATAGAGACTTACTAGTTAACCATCCAACCACCCTACCTTTGCTCTTTGAAGACAAGTGTGTTAGGGTTAGAGATGTTGCGTGCTATGGTGTGCTCTTGTCTTCTAAGTAGACTGGTTGTGAAACCTTTATTCTCAAGTAGCAATATATCAATCTTTATTTATCTCCCATGGATTCATTTTGTGTTGATTGATTTGCTCTTGATTTGATTGGTTTTGATCTTCTCTCTCACATTCTTGATTTTACTATACCAAGGATGTGTAGGAGATAGAGATGACCTCTGAAAATCAATTATCATCTATCAAGGCATGTGGTTGGTAAGTTTTTGAAGTAACCTAGCCTTGTTTGGATTTGATCGTCTCGAGTTATTTCTTGATCAAAGTGTTTTGCTTTGATTTATTTGGTGTTCTTGCTTGCTATAATATGTGACAATATATATAAAGTCATATTGGCCATTATTCACCCACGAGCAAGTCATATTTACCATTTTCAATTTTAGCCCGATTTTGGTGCAATCTTGATTAATCTTAAAAATGGTCTGAGCTTTGATATGGATTTTCGCAATCCTTAGTTGAAATAGATTTTTGAAACCTTAAGCAAGGTGTGTGCAAAATTTCATATCATTTAGACTTATATTTTAGGAGTTGCACCAAAAGTGGATCCATTCGAGCTGTTTTAGAACAAGGAGGCCAGTCAAACCTCTCCTTCTCCCAGTCCAACCGCCACCTCCGGTCAGACCGGCTTGGAGCCGACGGTTTGACTGCCAGGCTTCGGTTAGACCGCCCTAGTAGCCGGTCTGCTCGCCTAGAGGTTGAATTTCCTTGGTTTTTGATTTATTGAGCCATTTGTTTAGTTTTCTGGCTGTTGATTCTAATCTCAATAACTCTGTAGTTATTTGAGTGAAGGATCAAGAATATTTGTTGAAAATTTTTAATTGGCACCATTCACCCCTTTTATTGCCTTTCGGTCCTACAGAACAGCTAGGTAGCAGCGAAACCAACCAACCAGCATTAGCTAGCATTAGCATTTACTCCTCCGTCCCACAATATAAGTCCAACACATATACCTAAGAGGTACATTATTTAAGTAACATTAAATGAAATTAGATTATATTTGTCTCAAATAGAAATAGTAGTACAATAGCTATCTAATAGAAGCAACTATTGTCTAATTTCATTAATTATTATTTAAATAATATGCTTTTTAGGTATCAAACCTAAATTGCGGGACCGAAGGAAGTACGAAGCGCTGGGCCAATGGCCAATATTTGCCCATTATTGGTCTTGCTCCAAATGATTTTTGCTTCTGGCTTCTGAACACGTTGGCTTCTTAATTTAGCATTTTTAGACTTTTTTTGCACTTTTTTCTTATTCCTTTGCATTATCCATGATGATATAATTTTTTTAATTTAATTACTTAAAAAACTAGCCATTACTACAGTATATTTTAAGCCACTGCACAACATCTGCACAACATCTTAAACCATAAAAAACTAGAAGTCACTTCTTGACTACCATTATCCCGTCCACCCAATGCAATCAATAGGCGCTCTCTCTCTCTGCTGCGTACGTACTCGTCCCGGCAGGAGCATGCAGGCCATTGAAGTACGTGCCCCGCCAGTCAGGCCATGAGTACACCTGCCTGCCCGCTGCATTTGCTGCGGTTGGTGCGACGCGAGCACGCTGGTGACGGCAGTGCCGCGGCCACGTGAATGCTTGTTTGGGCGCTGGACTGCTGGGGCAAGGCCGGATTCCGATCCATCCCCTGCCTTCGGTCTAAACCGCGCTCGAGTTACTTGCTTGGGACCGTCCTCGTGCGGGACGCCCCCTCGTCGCCGCCAATCGGATGATATGGTGAGATTTGTGTGCATGGTTACAGGTGGTAGACGTATGCCCCTCGCTCGTAGCCATCGGACCATGCATTGAGATATGTGCAATTGCGATCCGGTGGATATATCGGAGCAGCGTCCCTACGCAGGGTTCATATATGCCCAGCATATGAGTTTAGTTTCTTCTTGGTGAGAGTGCTGCACGTCGGGTTTTCTCTCCGCTTGTTAGGTCAAATATGTTGTCCCGTTGCATAGGCCTTGTATGGAACACAAAAATTCACTATAGTTTTGCACGAAGCTGTTTTAACGTCCTTGGAATTTCTCAACATCTGTCCGGTAAAAGTTTCTGTACAAATCATTCAAATTGCTGGCATTGTGATTTGCTTAAAGGTTCATGCTTTGGTCGCAAGGCCATCTTCTTTCGCGAGTGGTGTTCATCTTATTATGACTTAGCTTCACTAGGTTAGATTTTAAGGTGCACCGAGAGTCGGATTTAGAGGGAGGTTGAGGTGGCGGGACGACCGGTAGTAGTGGTAGCGAGGCGGTGGTGGCGCTGCCGACTACCGGTAGGAGCAGGGTGGTGAGCGTCGGAGATAGTGGGGATGACAAGAATCGACGAGCATTAAGAGACTACAGTAGAATCAATTTTTTTAATAATACATAGACAAACCCCTAAACTTCCACATAAATCTAGGAAAGTTCCTATGCTCACCCACAAAAGTTCACACGCATGAGGGGAAGGAACGCCTCATCCCGCTGTTGCATGCCGTGGCACGTAACGGTGATCTAGGCACGGGCATGATGATTGCTACGGATCTTAGTACTGTGCTAACTTTGTCGTTGTACCCGTGCGGCATTCATGACGAGGTGACGCATTGCACGACATCATGCAAAAGATTACTACCCAAATCATAGAAAAAAAATGAATACCAATCCCGTACGTAGTTCATAAATTTTTGGAGGTGTATTGTACGTATGTTTTTTTAGGTGAGGAGAGATGACAATATTTATGCAATTTTATCTTTTCAAATAATGGCCTTTCTCTCTCAAAAAGAAAATGCGTAACATTGACCAAGGGAAGGTATAGTTTCATTTTTAAGATGATAAGATGAAGAAAAAACTAGCATGGTTCTAGGAGCCCACAATCCCCTGATTTTTATGGAGCAGATTAATTACAGCCATTATCTTGTGTAGATAATGGAAAAATTAGGGCAAAACATGAATATGAAACTTTATCCACAAATTAAAAATCTAAACAACTCGACCACTTCTAATTTGACAAACAAAATTTCCACATGTTGCACAGAATTGCAATGTATATATAACCTGTGTGCTAGCTTTACCTGCATTTCTACTATCTTTATTTTCTCATTCTATAAAAATACAGAGTAGTATATGAGTATTATTAATGTATTACACACCAAATTGTGAACAATAACCCTATTTAAACCAATTAAAGCAGGCCACACCAGTTTGTTGGATCGCCATGAAGTACTGGTACTACACTCGCATAGTCGCATTTACTAGCGACGTAGAAAATTGCTGTGCCGATCGATGATTCATTGCAACCTTAAAACTTTGGCGACAACGATTTGTTGAACCACGGGCGTACCTACCTTCCTCTGATCGATCAGGTTCGTGTTCCTGGCTCTGGTTTTTAACCGTACGATCATGACCTTTTTCTAGCTGTCTCAACTGTCCGATTTGGAAATTGAATAGCCTAAAGTGGCGAGATCGTCTTGTAGGAAAATATGGATCTGGCGATCACTCTCATCTCCCAAGTGTTGATTTCTGAATAGATGATTAGGGCCCCGCTTCGTTTCGAGCAAAGCTTTCCGGCTTATTTTTCACTATTCATAATTTCATCTTTTTATGAATTTTTGGTTTTTTGAGCTTTTTTGCCGGTTCTTTTTTTGCTGTATTCATTTGTGTTGTTTGTGATGGGCTAACATATTTTTTATATTTTTTAATTTTTTTAAAATTTAATTATGTTAAATAAGCCTCTGTCAGCTACAGTGTTTTTTCAGCCAGCTATAGTGCTTTTCAGCTATAAACCACCAAAAATAAGTTAAAATGATCACCACCTAGGACGGTGAGGAGAGTCTGTCCTTCAATGTACGCGGAGTATTGCTTCCTGAGTTTACTCTAAGTCATGCGAGGGAGTTGGACACTGAATTACTCCTATGTGTTAGCTTCGTGGTTACACCTTGTTGCCGTCAGAGTTTGGGCAGTCAAATAGTCGGCCCAAATTTTTTTAGCATCCAATGTAATTACAAAGAAAAATCGGGATTTACCATAATTTAAAATCAAACATCGGCTATGCTAAGAAGCTTCCAAAACATACCGACTAAGGAAAAACAGATACAAAGAAGGAAACCGTCAACAAGAGATTGAAAGAAAGAAGATTTGAAGATGGACAGAGATTCTATCTAAGAAAAAGTTGAGCTGGTACGAAAAGGGAGACTTGAAGCACTATCCAAGATTGAGTCAGCTATTTTAGTCTATAAACACCCTGTACCGTTTGATAGGAAAACGTGTACACACTAACGCTATTACTTTTTGCATCTATTTTTTATATACCTTAGGAGTAGACCGTAGCTAGTGTTGGAAATATAGTCAATTTTCGGCATATTTTAATCCAGAAATTAAGTATATATAACATGACATACAAGAGCATGAGTGATTCAACAATCATGTATTCATATTCGCTAATGAACAAGCTAACAGCAACACCTATTAACATATTCACAGTATGCGAAATGAATACATAAGAGGAGAGTTCGGTTATACCCTCGGGGGGGCCGATGTCGGTGACACCGGATGCGCCGTTACCATCGATCGACATGATGGCCTATTCGATGTAGTCGATCGAGGCTTGATGCGGGACGGGCGTGATGCGGGAAGATGTTCGCGATGCGATGATCGCGAGCAGTTTACCACCAGGATGAAGACGAAGTCACAGAATGAGTAGTCGCGCCAATGCGCTCCCAAAACTTGATCGCCCGTCTACCCGTGCGGTACTCGCACGGACGGAGTTTCGAGGCCTACTGCCTGAGCCTTCGCGCGCAAGGTTCGGATCGGAGATTACGATAGCGACAACAAAAAGCAGGCGATCTTTTATATCCTTCGTATGGAGAAGAAATGAAGAGACGCTCAGAATCGCAAAAACGAAGAGGCGCTGTAACAAAGAAAACGAGGGCGAGAATAATCGCAGCCATTATTCGAAAATAACTGCGGTTATAACCCACTCAGAATCGCACCGCATCGCCATCCATTCGTTAATGCTATTTCTCGCGAGTCGGTGCGTTTCGATTTCGAATAGATAAAGAAAACGCGCCGCACCCGATACGCTGCGCTGCGCCGCACACACACACACACACGCGCACGCACCGCACCGCACCGCACGCGACGCGACGGCGCGGCACGACGCGACGCGACGGCACGGCTCGGCTCGGCTCGGCGTGGCGTGGCGTGGCGAGGCGGCGAAGCGGCGAGCGGCAGATTGACTCTCTCCAATTTCACAAGGGGAGTTACCACATTCCACCTTTTAAAGTGGTGTAACTCCCATTCAATTCTCCATATGGTACTAAACAGTTTTCCCATGTGGGCCTAGGAATTTCATTTGATTAATTGCTAAATTAAATGGGCCAAAACCCAATTAATCCAACAATCCCCACCAAATTTCAAGGCACACGGGAACTGCTCTCAGTTCTGCTGTTGTTTGATATACCAGTGTTTCGATGGAGACTGTTAAGTTGAACATCCACCTAGGAAAGGAGTTACACTCATCCACAACCGAACAATGGACTATGCCTTGAATTGACAGCTTTATGTGAATAAGCTTTTCGATTCCTTTACTAGTACTAGGTCGCCTAAAGCATCCCTCCGGTTGGAGCGTATAAGTCATACTCCAAGCCTATTCATGAGTATCTAGAGATCACCCAAATCTCATAGACGTGACCAGCGATCGAACTCATATAGGTGTGTTCCTTCTAAGATGGCACAGGGGCGACATCTCGCTTAAATAAGCCACTCGGATCACATTAAGGTAAAACCATCACGCCATACGAGAATAGGAAAGAAGCGCATCATTGAAGAAATGAGCCTGTAAAGGTCTCTCTCCCAACAACCAACGACTTGTTTCACCATTCTACTTCACGGATCTCCGATCACATAGAACATGTTACCACTGTGGTATGACTCACGTGGGTCTCAGACCCATCTCACTCGATGCACTATCTATCACATTACGTGATAAACCCTTTGTAAATTGGTCTGCCAGATTCTTAGCTGTCTGGACATAGTCCAGTGCTATCACTCCGGAGTTTTTCAGCTTTCTGACAGACTTCAACCGCCTCTTAACATGCCTAGATGACTTCATGTTGTCCTTAGAACTGTTCACCTTGATAATTACAGTCTGATTATCACAGTTCATCAGGATAGCCGGTATCGGTTTTTCAACCACCGGCAAATCCATAAGGAGTTCACGAAGCCACTCGGCCTCAACATGGCGGTATCTAACGCCGTGAGTTCTGCCCATTGTTGACCTCGTTAAGATGGTCTGCTTGCAAGACTTCCAGGAAACAGCACCACCTCCAAGTGTGAACACATATCCACTCGTGGCTTTTATCTCATCAGCATCAGAGATCCAATTTGAATCATCAGTAGCCCTCCAAGACCTTTGGGTACCCAAAGATAGTGAATGCCATAACTCATGGTTGCCTTTAGATAGCGCATCACTCTCTCAAGAGCACGCCAATGATCATCTCCCGGATTTGAAACAAATCGGCTTAGCTTGCTCACAGCAAACGAGATGTCAGGCCTCGTAGCACTAGCTAAATACATTAATGAGCCAATAATCTGGGAGTATCTCAATTGATCCCTTGTTATTCTTCGGTTTTTCCTCAATAACACACTAGGATCATAAGGAGTAGAAGCAGGCTTGCAGTCACTATAACCAAAGCGACTCAAGACCTTCTCCACATAGTGAGATTGCACAAGTGTAACCCCACCATCACCTCCTCTCAGTAGCTTAATGTTAAGAATCACATCAGCCACTCCCAAATCTTTCATCTCAAAACTTTTGGACAGAAAGTCCTTGACCTCCTCAATCACATTGAGGTTGGTCCCAAAAATCAGTATGTCATCAACATACAAGCACAAGATCACTCCTTCTCCCCCACCATAGCGATAGTACACACATCTGTCGGCTTCATTCACAGCAAAGCCAGCAGATGTCAATGTTCTGTCGAACTTCTCATGCCATTGCTTAGGTGCTTGCTTTAGGCCATACAAAGATTTTAACAACTTGCACACCTTTCCTTCTTGACCTTCTACCACAAACCCGTCTGGCTGATCCATATAAATTTCCTCCTCTAGCTCTCCATTTAGGAAAGCTGTCTTAACATCCATTTGATGAACGAGAAGACCATAAGAAGCGCCAAGGCAAGTAGTACTCGAATTGTGGTCAATCGGCAACAGGTGAATAAGTATCAAAGAAGTCCTCGCCTTCTTTCTCGAGTATAACCCTTGGCCACAAGCCTTGCCTTGTACTTTTCAATTGTACCATCGGGCCTAAGCTTTTCTTGAAAACCCATTTACATCCCTGTGTTTACACCCATAAGGACGATCAACAACCTCCCAAGTTCCATTAGACATAATAGAATCCATCTCACTCCATCGCTTCCTTCCGAGTCGTCGTGAGAAGAATATGCCTCTTCAATGGTTCTTGGAGTGTCATCCATGAGGTATACAATGAAATCATCACCAAAAGATTTTGCAATCCTCTGCCTCTTACTCTTTCGAGTAACTTCATTATTATCCTCCTCGTGATTTTTCATAGGCGTTTGCTCAACATGTTCTATCGGCACAAAAGAATCAAGGAAATTATAGGTTCTTGACTAGATGAGCTAGGTACATCACATTTCATAGGAAATTCATTCTCAAAAATGTAGCATCTCGGACTCTATGATTGTACCAACACGCACGTCGGTACTCAGATTTTATAATTAAGAACCTATAACCCACGCCGTGCATAGCATAACCAAGAAATACACAATCTACGGTTTTGGTCCAAGTTTACGCTTCTTGACAATTGGCACGTTAACTTTGGCCAAACATCCCCAGGTGCGCAAGTATGAGAGAGTCAACTTCTTATTTTCCCATTCCTCGAATGGTGTTACTTCTTTGTTCTTTGTAGGAACTCTATTCAGGACATGACACGCAGTCAATATAGCCTCACCCCACCATTCCTTAGAAAGGCCCGCAGTGTCTAACATGGCGTTAACCAAATCAGTTAGAGTGCGGTTCTTTCTTTCGGCGACCCGTTTGATTCGGGAGAATAGGAGGCGTCCTCTCATGAATAATTCCATGTTCCTCACAAAATGAAGTAAACTCATTTGAAAAATACTCTCCCCACGATCGACCTTACCCGCTTGATTTTCCTCTCAAGTTGGTTTTCTACCTCAGCTTTATAGATCTTAAAGTAGTCAAATGCTTCATCTTTTGTTTTCAATAAATACACATAGCAAAATCTAGTGCAATCATCTATAAGTGTCATGAAATATTTCTTTCCACCTTTAGTCAATACGCCATTCATCTCGCACAAATCGGAATGAATGAGTTCTAACAGTGCCAAATTCCTCGCCTCTTTTGCTGCCTTGTGAGGCTTGCGAGGTTGTTTCGATTGAACACACGCATGGCACTTAGAACCTTTGACCAAAGTGAATTTCGGGATTAAACTCATATTAGCTAAGCGCGTCATACACCCAAAGTTAACATGACAAAGTCGTGAATCCAAACATTGGATTCATCATCATCGTTACACATGGTTCACAATTTTATTATAGGAATCCATCAAAGAGAAACGAAACAAGCCTCCGCTTTCATAACCTTTACCAACAAATGTTCCATACTTAGACACGACACATTTATTGGACTCGAATGTAAGCTTAAAACCATCTCTACACAGTAGAGATCCGCTGACGAGATTCTTCTTTATTGAGGGGACATGCTGCACGTTCTTCAGCTGCACGGTCTTTCCCGAAGTAAACTTCAGATTGACCGTACCAACACCATGAACAGCTGCATGCGATCCGTTCCCCATCAACAAGGAGCAACCTCGACATGCCTGATAAGATGAAAACAAGGAAATATCAGCACACATGAATATTAGCACCGTGTCAACCCACCACTCGGTGATTGACAAACCGAAAGAACTGTGGGTAAATAATTACCATACCCGATGTTCCTCCAAGCATCACTAATAACCATGTTGGCGGACTTCTTACGCTTATCCTTGCGGTCGGACAATCCTTAGCCCAATGGCGGGATCACCGCACACAAAGCGATGCCCTTTCCTTTGCCTTTCTTCTTAAATTCATGAGCGGCCTTGGGCTTGACAAAAGGCTTATTTTTCTTCTTATTGTGGATAGCCTGAGGGTTCTTCTTCTGCACCAAATTGGCACTAGAACCTCCCTCAAGAAGAACTTTCTTGCCACGAGTATCTTTTGCCCTCGCCTTCTCTTCAACACCAAGAGTACCAATGAGATCGGTAACATCGAACTCCCGCCTCTTGTGTTTTAGAGAGGTAGCAAAATATGACCAAGAAGGTGGTAACTTGGCGATAATACCGCCAGCCACAAACTTGTCCGGTAACTCGCACTTATTATTCTCAAGCTCCTTTGCCGGTACTGAATTTCATGAGCTTGTTCTACTACGAATCGATCATCGACCATCTTGTAGTCATAGAACTGCTCCATGACATACGACTCACCGCCAACATCGAAACTCCGAACTTGGCCTCAAGTGCATCCCACATCTCTTTGCCCGTAGGCAAATGCATGTACACATCCACAATGTTATCTCGCCAAGATGTTGACAAGTGCACCTCGAAACAAGTTATCCGCTAAATTGAACTTGCGTTCGTCCTCGTGAGATAGAGGCTCAGCGGGCTTGCCTTGTGCAACATGAAAACATTCCATGGCAGTAAACCACAGGATCGCACGTGCACGCCATCTCTTAAAATTAGAACCATCAAATGGAGGGTGCGGCTTAAGTGACGACGCAAAGCCAACTACCGAAAAAGACCTATCAAGTTTTTGGATTGTTGGAAATATAGTCAATTTTGGCATATTTTAATCCGAAATTAAGTATATATAACATGACATACAAGAGCATGAGTGATTCAACAATCATGTATTCATATTCGCTAATGAACAAGCTAACAAAGAACACCTATTAACATATTCACAACAAGCACGAAATGAATACATCGGAGGAGAGTTCGGGTTATACCCTCGGGCGGGGCGGTGTCGGTGACACCGGATGCGCCGTTACCATCAGTCGACATGATGGCCTATTCGATGTAGTCGATCGAGGCTTGATGCAGGACGAGGCGTGATGCAGGAAGATGTTCGCGGTCAAGATCGCGGCGGTTTACCACCAGGATGAAGACGAAGTCACAGAATGAGTAGTCGCGCCAATGCGCTCCCAAAAACTTGATCGCCCGCTCACCCGTGCGGTACTCGCACGGACGGAGTTTCGAGGCCTACTGCGCCTGAGCCTTCGCGCGCAAGGTTCGGATCGGAGATTACGATAGCGACAACAAAAAGCAGGCGATCTTTTATATCCTTCGTATGGAGAAGAAATGAAGAGACGCCGAATCGCAAAACGAAGAGGCGCTCTGTAACGGCAAAAACGACGAAGGGCGAATAATCGCAGCCATTATTCGAAAATAATGCTGCGGTCATAACCCACTCGTAATCGCACTGCTTTTCGATTTTCGAATAGATAAAGAAAAACGCGCCGCACTGGACACGCTGCGTCTTTCGCTCGCGCGCTCGCCACAAGACACGCACACGCACCGCACCGCACCGCACACCCGATACGCGTGCGCTGCGCGCTCGCTGCACGCACGCACACGCACACGCACCGCACCGCTCGGCGTGGCGGCGAGCGGCGGCGAGCGCGCGCAGATGACTTCTCTCCAATTTCACAAGGGGAGTTACCACATTCCACCTTTTAAAGTGGTGTAACTCCCATTCAATTCTCCATATGGTACTAAACAGTTTTCCCATGTGGGCCTAGGAATTTCATTTGATTAATTGCTAAATTAAATGGGCCAAAACCCAATTAATCCAACAGCTAGTAGAATTTTACCTTCGTAATTTGACTTTGATTAATATTGTTTCGCCTCGATGTGTTGTTCAATATGTGAGTTACACATATTTCTTGTTTTGAGATTTATTTCTATACATTATTGCTTCGCATCGATATTTTGACTGGATGGAATTTTCCCACGGTGACAAGACTATCGTTGTACATTCGGGAGTAAGAGGTTACTGGAATACTGGTTCAAGTCGTCCTAGAGTGGATTGGACGTTGGAGAGATGTAGACTCGTGTTGAAGAGAGCAAAATCCAATTCCTAGCCACAGGTCTAAAATGACATATAACAATTAATGCACAAAACAAATTGCATATGCATATAAAACAGGTTTTTTGGCATGAACAACTGCTGATAGGTTTCGCCATGGTTTGATAACAAGGGCCACATGTCAACCTCTATATACATAAGTAGTGAATTGAGTTAGGAATATCTCATGATTTTTCCCAAATCTAGGTAGTCATGTCGCACAATCTGTATCGACAATCAACAGCAGTACGTTTCTGATACTCTGTTTCCTTCAGCAAGTACTCTGTTTCCCTCTCCGGTGGGTAGTCGGAGTTTTGGACGCCCAATTTGTTACTTCTTCTGGCCCTGGATGCCCCTCACCACAGGAACAAATAGATAATGCTGATTAACTTAATAATCATCCACCGGCAATCTCCGGATGATTACTAATTAGCGGACACTAGCAAAACATACCAACCAGAAGAAGTGGGCTTGGTCAATCCAAACGACATATGCCCTATTTTTTCAGTTTATAGTTTATAGTTTCTCTTAAATAAATAAACGAGACAATTTCTTCTTCATCATTTCAATGTGGTTTATTAGAATAATTTTTTAAAAATGATTTATCGGCTTTCAGTAAGTTTGCACAAGCGCTTGTAATAAAGCTAAAAGATATAAATCACAATTAATTATAAATCACAATCGAAAAGGATCCGCCGTAGCAACACGGGGAGGGCGGTAGGTGGGGCCAATAAATAGGCGCCTGGGTCATTGGCTAAGCCCGCGCCCTTGTACCTCTCTTTCTCTCTCGCCCTGGTCTCTACTACTGATCACTTGCCTCTGCTCTGGTTAACTCCTGTGCCCATCCGAGCGGTGAAGGGGGGAGAGAGAGAGGAGATGGCAGGAGGAGGTGAGAACTCCCAGACGAATGGAGCTCATGAGCAGAGAGCCATGGAGGAAGGGAGGAAGGAGTATGACCAGGGCTGTGGCTTCGCCATCTCTGTTCCCTTCATCCAGAAGGTGAGGCGTCCATCCCTTGTTGGTTTCTTATATATTTTCTCTCCTTGCCATGTCTCCCTCCCTGAAATGATCTTTCACTGATCTTCTTGATGTTGTAGTTGGCTCTGCATGCATGATCTTTAGCTGTGAGGTGATCTAGATCACATAGCATGTATAGCATGTCAACAAAAAACTTCTAATTATGGTGTGCTAGGACTAGGGGGTGCATGGTGGGCAAAAATGGCACATTCATGGTAGAATCTGTGACACCAAACTGTTAGCCACCCGCCTAGCTAGTAGGGTGCTAGCTTGTTTGCATCAAGCCAAAGAGTCGCAAAATTTGACTAATTTTGAGCGATAAATGAGTGAATTGCGCACGAATGAATGTATGAGCAGATCATCGCGGAGATCTTTGGGACGTACTTCCTGATCTTTGCGGGGTGCGGCGCGGTGACGATCAACCAGAGCAAGAACGGGCAGATCACGTTCCCGGGGGTGGCGATCGTGTGGGGCCTGGCCGTGATGGTGATGGTGTACGCCGTCGGCCACATCTCCGGTGCGCACTTCAACCCGGCCGTCACCTTCGCCTTCGCCACCTGCCGCCGCTTCCCGTGGAGGCAGGTGCCGGCGTACGTGCTGGCGCAGATGCTGGGCGCCACGCTCGCCAGCGGCACGCTGCGCCTCATGTTCGGCGGCCGCCACGAGCACTTCCCCGGCACGCTCCCCGCCGGCTCCGACGTCCAGTCGCTCGTCCTCGAGTTCATCATCACCTTCTACCTCATGTTCGTCATCTCCGGCGTCGCCACCGACAACAGAGCCGTAAGCAGCAGATTAACAAACTAACTCCCTACAATTAACCAACATGGATTATATTAGCTAGCAAGCCTCCTATATTAATCTAATCGCTCTGTTGCTGTGCATGTAGATCGGGGAGTTGGCGGGGCTGGCCGTGGGTGCAACCATCCTGCTTAACGTGCTCATCGCTGGGTAATTACACTTTGCGACCTTAGCTCCATCTTTCATAGCGCTTTGTTAATTCCAACGCATACTTTCATAAGAATTTTGCAGGAATTAGTGATGTCCACACGATCTCAAACAAAGTTCACGCATTCCACGTAGGGCCTAGAATTTCCAAAAACACCTGTAAATTTCTTTCATTTATAATACTACCAGACTATTAGTATATTACACGTGAGCATGGTTTTGATAATCTGCCGATTATCGGTTTTATCAGCTATACCGGTCTCGGGATAAAATTTTAAACTAGCTTCAAAAAATTTATTTCGCATGAATTTTATCGAATATAGAGTTTTTTTTGGCTGAAATTAGTTTTCAAAATTTTGACAGATATTTTGAACCGATTTTTGACCGAAATTTGTTCAAAATACAAATTTTGTTTGAACATTTTGGGCAAAATCACATAAAATTTTTTATTATCAGGATTATCGCTTGCACCTGTCCTCCCGGTAAAAAAAAAAAAAATAGACCGGTATTGAAAACCCACATGAGTAGTAGCACTTCAGACTAGTAACCCTTTGCGGTGGCTGTCAAAAGAAACGAAGATTCTTTGCGGTGGCTGTCCTTTTCGCTAGCAGCGCGGTTTATGGAGCCATAAAGATTGTCATGTGAGGAGTCATTGCATGGTTATGGCTTTTGAGTGTGCGTGGCGGTGGTTGGTGTAGACCAGTGCACAAACATTAATGTGAACATAATGCAAGGACCGTGCAAGCCTTGTGAACACACTGCCAACGGCGCTGCATGCATGCCTCAGACGTGTGTGGAAAAGTTACAAAAGGGTAGGGTGTCGCTCGGACTGGGCTGAAATAAATTAAATTATGACTAAAATTATATAACTAAAAAAGCCAAAAAACTAGAAAAAGATAAAATTTAGGAATAGTGAAAAATAAGCCAGAAGCCAGAAACTCAAACCAAAATGAGCGGGGCCAGAAAAAGTGGGTCTTGCACGCATCTTTTTTACATGCATTTCTGGATTACATTGCACGTGTATACTCCTTTCTTTTTTTTTTTTCTACTTAACGTTTTTGACTTTTTATGGTTATCAAGATACGAATGTAATCACTGCTTTTTATAACTTTACACTAAAATATATTGATAAAATTATAATATTGTGAAAATATTTTAACGATAAATATAATAATATAATTTTTGTATGGAAACCTCTTTTCTACTCCTGGGTGTAATTACTCCTATATCGTATATTACAACATAAAGGGTATCTTGCGTAACTATGTACGTGAAGTATACGAGTATTTAAGACCATCTATGTGGTATGTATAATTTTTTAGATGTGGTATGTATATTTTTTAGACATACTTCTTTTATGTGCGTATACGAAGGTATTTACAAAATACGCTAAAAACTATGGACTCTTTTGCAATTTTTCGTGTGGTTCATATTGGAATATCTTATAATTAGTATACGAGTATACCTAAAGTGATAAATGAGTATTTCAAGTTTATTTGGGTGGTATATTAGAGGTGAGAGTAATTACAACCGGAAGTAAAATGTATTTTTCTTTTTTGTATAGCCAATCTAAATAGTTTTAAGATATTGGTGGTCAAACTTTAAAAGAATTGAGAATAAGGTGTAATTTTTATCCATCGTCCTATATTTGCGTGACATGGAGTGATGATTGGAAAATCAGAAGTTCAAGATATGTCTCTTTCAGGCCCATCTCGGGAGCATCCATGAACCCGGCGAGAAGCGTTGGTCCAGCGCTGATTGGAGGCCAGTACAGATCGATCTGGGTGTACATCGTGGGGCCGGTCGCCGGAGCGGTGGCCGGAGCATGGGCCTACAACCTCATCCGGTTCACCAACAAGCCTCTACGCGAGATCACCAAGAGCGGCTCTTTCCTCAAGAGCATGAACAGGATGAACTCCACCTAACCGCAAGACACCGAATGAATAATGTACGTATCCGGTTGAGGAAAGAAACCCTGCCGCGCGCAGCTATCCATCCATGGAGCATCGAGTGGGGTTTCCTCTAGTAATTTAACCTAGCTATCGCCTCGAAAGTATATATGTGGAAAATTATGTTTCGGACATCGTAGCAGCGCGAGTTTGGTCCTAGGGCTGATGACGGAGACAAGCTTGGGATTGTAGCCAAATCCGTGCAATTTTAGCTTTTATTAGGTGAATGTAGTGCTTGTTAGCTTTGTGATGTATGGTTGCGTTTAATTTGGTGTCGACTATGGTGGCTTTTCGGCTTCCCGTCCTGTTTGTTTTGGTTTCTAAAAACTACTTTTCTGTTATAAATAGTTTTTCTATAATCCTTAGATTTTAAATAAAGTGCCTTTTCAATATAGAGTCTACTAGCCGATTGTAGTACATACTATAGTGACTTCATTTATATGATTAAAATCACACGCAAATATCTCTCTATAATGTTCTCTACAAACTGTTACTATTTATAAACTAAAGCTAAAAATCATCAATAAAAGTCAATATGAGCGTGCCGTGAATGCTTCAGTCTTGGCTGTTGCTGGCTGTGTTGATGTTGTGTGCGTCCAGCTTAATTTGCATTTCTCAATGTGAAAGAGCCGGCCAAACTACAGAGTACGGGTGCATCGTGTGAAGTTTAGTATAATCGAGATAGACCTCAATAGTTCCAAACCTTTAGGAAAGGAAATGTTTCAAAGCGTAGCAAGAATGTTGACCGTGTGCACCTCAATGGTATGAAGATCAGAATTCAAATGCATGCATATTTTTTATAGGGGAACGCATGCATCTCTAACTTTCATACGATCTCAAACGAGGCCTTCGATCAAAGGAAGAATGAAGAAGGAAAACTGGAGGGATGACAATCCAAAGGATTTTTTTTGCCTTTAGGTGTTTGGAGCGGAGGATTGCCCGAGTCATTTCCTTGGAAAGTTGCATCTTCATATGGTTTGGAGGAAAAGAGAAAAGAGGCAGCTCATAGAAAATTTTTCAGTGAAAGTTCGAATGCAATCTCACTAGATCGTCCTCTCTCTCTCTCTCTCTCTCTCTCTCTCTCTCTCTCTCTCTCTCACACACACACACACACACACACACACACACACACATCAATGGTTTTCTCAAGCTTCCTGGATTTTTTCCTTCCAATGTATTTATATATGGTTTGTACTTTTAGGGTCTCTTCGGAATACATGAATTGAAAAAACATAGAAATATGATAGGAATACATATGCAAAATAGAGGATTAGAAAATACAGGAAAACTATAGGAATTGTTGTTTGGATCGGTTGCAGTGTAAGTATCTAGGCCCCAATTTGCATAGGTTTAGCGTTTTGGTAGTTTGGGTGATGAATGACAGTATTGTATCAAGACTAACTTATTTTTGAGTTGAAAAGTGCTAAGTTAGGTCTTGATGGTGAGAAAGGCATAATATTGGTTTTCATGGATCCCCAATTGTGTTATATGGATGGAAAAGATTATTTGGATGAATATTAAGGACCTTGTGTTTAGAATTGATTCAGGGAGTCGAGTTTGGATCAATTTAGATGTTATGTTCTTATTTTGCTTTGGCCGTACTATTAAGTGGGTTCAAGGCTAGTAGTTTGAGCTTGGATATGATGTGTAGCTAGGTGTGATGCACACTAGGTCCTATATCTCGTAACCTATTTAGAGAATGACAAGGATCAAGTTCTATTTGGAGAAATCTCAAAGTTTGGATCAAATTTGAGCTAAGTCTGGAAAATTAACAGAGATGGATTATCCGGTTAGGAGCATAGGGGCGGACCATTGGTCTAGAGAGGTTTTTCACTGTGCTCCTAAGTTTTTTTTAGTGAAAGCAGATCATCCGGGTCAATCAGAACATTGTGGAGGATCATTGCTCCAGAGAGTTTCTACTGTTCACCTGTGATTTTCTATAGGGACGAATAATCCAAATCAAGGCGGTTTATTGACCCAAATAGAGATGGCAATGGGTAGCCGAAACCCGATACCCGGTGGGTTTTTACTCTATTAGGGCATGGGTCTGAGTCAATTTTCTAACCCATGGGTCTTTTAATGGGCAAAAAACCCAATCTATCGGGTCTACCAGGTTCGGGTACGTTCCTATAGTACCCAAACTCGTAAACCCATGGGTAATATAAACCCGATCCATAAGAGTTATAAACCTAGGCTCCCAGGCAAACCAGCCCAGCCCATAGCCCACTAGTCAAGTACAAGGAGCGCTTGATGTCTCTCCTTTGGTTTTAACGAGTTGTGAATGTGAACTTGTAATGATATACTATGCCAGTGAACTATGAACTGAGAATTGATAGAGTGAACTAGTGATGTGCATTGTGGATTTGTTATTGCTTGTTTCATGCATAGTAGCATATAGATTAAACTTATTGTTGACTTTCTAAGCCTTTGCACCGTCCGCAATCTACACATTGTTGTCGGCACAGGCGACCGTGGTACCGTTACCCAAGTGGGCATGGGTTTGGGCAAAATTTGCACCATCACGGGCATGGGTTTTTAGCGGGCACATCCAACTTTCATGGGCATGGGTTTGGGATAGCAAAACCCAGCGGATTTGTGCCCGTTGCCATCTCTAGACCCAAAGCATTGATCCAGAGAGCTCCAAGGTTAAAGAAGTGCTGAGGCGGATGATCTAGATCCACACGGATTATTAAGGCAGATCATTGGTCAACAAGATTCAAAGGGCAATGTTTGTACTAGGTTGATTATACAGGCCAGACGATGATTCGAGTATGTGCAAAATAACTGTTGGAGCTCTGAAAAATGACTTGAGGCGGATGATCCAGAAGCTGGATAATTCTAGTATGCACACTTTTAAGAGAAGTGACAAACGACTAGTTTTTAAATAGGAAGTCTATTTAAGGATGTTCCATGCATTTATTCTAGTACTCTTGCGACTCCTAAGATACAACAAACTCATAGAAGAGTTCAAGGATCATTCATAAGCATCGATCGGAGATTTGAGAGATAGTAGATAGTTTACTTTGTGCATCACTCTTAGTTGCTTGTCCTAATTGGGTTCAAGTGATTGTCTTAGGTCTATTACTATTGGAGATCGTCATCTCCTATACGGCTTGGAAGTGTTGGCAGGCACCGGGAGGCTTGTGAAGGTTCGGAGTCCACTTGTTCAGAGCGGAGAAGGACTACCACGAGTGAATGGCTTGATTCCTTGCATGGCCTCAAGTCGAAACGATAGCGAGAGTGCTCCAACGAGGAGTAGGAAAGATCGTCGAATCTTCGAGACCTTAGTAAAAAATTGATTGTGTTTCTTGTTTCTTATATACTTTTTGCATTTACTTTGTTGTCCTTCAATTCCTAGTTCACTAGACTTGTGTAGGAGTTGTTTGGCTACACTAGGAACCCTAGGCACTTGGGTTGGGCTAGAAAAGTTTAAAATTTTAATTTGGCTATCAATGAAAAAGAATCCAAATTTACCCCTCTTCTTGGGCATTCAATGCACTTCACGCAGGAAAACATAGAAACCTTTACAGAGAAGTTTGAGTGGTTTTTTTCTTCAAATTTCCTATGAAACCAAAGGAATAGGAATCCAAGCTTATGTTTTTCCTATAGCCCATTTCTACATTTCAAAGGAGTGAATAGTAAAATTTTCTATAGGATTTGGATTTCTATGCTTTTCCTCAAAAATCCTACTATGCAAACAAGCCCTTAATTCCTACGTTCCTAATATCTCTCGTATTTTGATGTTTTTCAATCCTATATTTTGTCACTGTATTCTTACGCATTCAATTTGTTTTTCTCATTTCAATGTTTTAATTCCTGCGCACCAAAGAGGCAATGGTCTTCCTGCTATGTTTAGGGGGGTACTACATATCATTCACATGAATATTGAGCTGAAAATAATTCGAATTCTGGGCCATTAGATCTCAATCCATGAACTAGCCATCTCCACCCAACCCATATTAGAACGTAGCTAACACTAGGTTGCCTGCTTGCCTTCTCCTGAGTCCCATCTCACCCCGCCACCTTTTGCGTTCCTAAAAGCATCTAGGCCTCTAAGAATAGTTTTGGTAATTAATGAATTTATGTGAATATGGGACTAACATGCTTATTTAGTGTTTAAAAGGTTTAGTCCCTAAAATGATGATGAGACCCATGCTAATGGTCAACATGAAGATCAAAGAGATTTGGAGCACGACCGCCCTCCCGACCGCACGCTTAACTAGTCACGGTCGTGCGAAATTTTATTTTTACGGCAAAGTTGGTCTGTGTATTTAAGGTATAAGAATTTATATGTATTGTGAAGTTAGTTAGCATAAAAATAATATTAGATATATGAAATGGTGTTTGAAAAATATGAATTTCATGTAGAGTCCAGTTTACAGCTTGTGTAATTTTTTTTTGCAATTTTGACAATTAAAAATTTTGTTTGGTAGAGTACGAACGAAATTTGTGTGAAGTAATGATTAATGTATTTGTGATTTTCGTACATTACTGACCGTGAAAAATATGTTGAACTGACAATAACATTTTTCGATCATGTTATGTTGTTTTATTGTAGGAAATTTCATGAGATTTTTTTTGAGGACAACTGTGATAGGAACAATTGGACGAAAGGAAGAAAAGTGATATTTAACAGGTGGGAAAAATGAATGCGAAAAGATGAGAAGATTTTATGCTATCTGAATCAATGAATGCGAAAGACGAGATAATAAGCTTATCTGAATAGAAATAAACTTCATAATACAGTTGGGAGTAACATGCCACGTATATTTTTATTACATGCATAACATATTGCATGATATGCGACTAACCTACCCAACTGCTCGTGCGACCTACTGTGTGAACCGGGGCCACTTTTCCTTCCTTGTCCGCTCGGCGTTGAACTCCTCCGCGACCTCTTTTGCCTTAGCCGCCATTTCCCTCTTTCTCTCATGCTCCCTCTCGCGAGCCTCCCGCTCCCTACGCGTGCACGCTTCGAGATGAGCTTGTGTCTCGTGTTGTATACGCAGGGTGTGCTCGTTCTTACGGCGCTCCTCCTCCAGCAACTCCTTCTTCCGTGTGACATTCCACTCCTCGAAGTCGAGGGTCCATTGGTCCGTAGGGTGGATCTCAAGATCGATCCATTTGCGGTAGCCATATAGGGGCTCCGGAGACTGCAAATACAGGGGAGAGATTGTTAGTGCGTGCTGTGAAGGAGAACAAGTAGGGGAAAATGGTGCATGTCATCGTTACCGGCTGCCAATAGGTTGCGGTGTCAAAACGGCGGTCGGGGTAGTCACTGGAATAGTTTACGCAACCCCAGTAATGCATACCTAGGTGAGGCGGTGCTTAGACTTGAAGAACTTGCACGTGTCCCCGCACCAATAAAGGGGGTGTCTCTCCGTCAGGAGGGAGTTGCGGCGAACGCTCGGTGGGGCCGTTCGGGATGGGGTTGTTGCTACGCGGCAGCTCATTGGGGGGAGTTGACCCTTTAGCACGTTGGGCTTGTTCTACCCAGGCTGCAATAACCCTTATTTTCTCATCGCGGGCGGCAGCCGATCGTGCTAAGTCACGGGTCTCCTCCCATTGCTTCACCATCTTGTCCCATTGCTTCTTCTGGTTTTTTTTGTCCATCCCGGTGGGGTAAAGGAAGCGCGGTGTGGTGTAGGGTTTGGAGGTGCAGTGTGACCTGCGAAATGGAATGCACACCAATTTATAGGGTCTATTTTCTCTCTACTCGCACATGTAATACTGGTCCACGTGATCGTAGCACTAAGTAAAGCTGGGCGTGTTGCGATATCACTGCAAGAAGGCCCCATATTGTCATCTCACCGAGCAAAAGCAGCCTCTTTTGTCATCTCACTGAGCAAAGCTGGCCTCTTTTGTCATCTCATTGAGCAAAGCTTGCCCATTTTGTCATGTCATTGCGCAAAGCTGCACTCTTTTGTCATGTCACTGGCAAGGCTGGGCTCTTTTATCATGTTAGTGAGCAAAGCTGCCCCATTTTGTCATGTCACTGCGCAAGGCTGCAGTATTTTGTCATCTCACTGAGCAAAGCTGGCCGCTTTTGTCATGTCACTGAACAAAGCTGCCCTCTTTTGTCAGGTCACTGCGCAAAGCTGGCAACTGTTGTCATCTCACTGAACAAAGCTGCCCACTTTTGTCACGTCTCTACGCAAAGCTGCCATCTTTCGGCACGTCTCTGCGCAAAGCTGCCCTCTTCTGTCACGTCAATGTGCAGAACTGTCCTCTTTTTCATTTTTGGTCACTGCAGTAAGTTCTGCCGTTTGTTATAAATAGCATGGTTGGGGTTCGATGACATTGTACGCAGAGAACCCTATAAATCGAACAACAAAGTTCGTTCTCTTTCGTGGTGAAAATATAATGTCGGAAGCCGATGGGCCAGTCGAATTTGGGTCACCGAAGGAAGACCTTCCCTTCCAAAGGAGGGAGATCTTCGATGCACAGTACCGCTTGATACCAAGGCGGCGTGCTCAACCAGTGTGGCCAAAATGCAGACACAATGAGTACGCTGTCGTGCAGGTGCTGGATGGCCCGTTCGATGGCGGGCGACGTTTCTTCCGATGCCCACGCTCTGGGGTACAAAGTAGTAATAGTACATATTTTGTTATTGCTTATGGACCCTCCATGTTTACCGTCCTTTCCCGCAAATGGCAAAATGCGACTTCTCCCGGTGTATCGACCCTCCTCATGAACGGTATATTGTCTGTTATGTGGATACATTATGGCATCAAATATTGGAGTTGGAGGTCCGAATCGAGACTCTCAATGAGGATAACAACGACCTCCGCCAATAGGTGCAACATGAGAGGGCAACGAGGAGGTCGTGAATATAGGAAGCTCTTATGATCCCACATGTTGCTGCGCGAACCCTAGTTGTGTATGTGCATGCCACTACCACGACGGCCAGCCACGTCCGAGGCGGCTCCCTCAGCAATACTCCATGTGGGTGCCACGAGGCTCGTTTGGCATGTAGGCAACGAGGGTTATGGTTGTGTCGTATTGTAGTTGTTGTGTTCGTTGGTGTGTTGATGGTGTGGCGCTGGGACTTTCTTTTGATTTACTTTCTTGGATGTAGTACTTTCCATATATTCTGTATGTGCAATGTATGCGTTGTCTCGTGTTGGCAGTGCGTGACGCCTTCGTATTCTGTGGCCTCTATGAGTGAGCCCCCCACTGAGCCTATAAAAGGGAATCATTCCACACCTAGTCCCCTGCATGTTCTCCCTCACCTCCTGAATTAGTTGTTCCCAATCTGTGTACCTTTTATTCGTGCTCACTCTCCTGGACGCCGATATGAGTCACCTCAGCACCTCTTCTTCAGCACCCATGGTGATTTGCCCAAAATGCAATACAATTGTTAGACGTAAAACCTCACACACGGCTGTAAATCCAGGCCGCCACTATTACAAGTGCCCCTTGCACTCGGTGAGTAAGATTGTTTTGGTTCTTTCAAATCGTGCTGGTATGTTTCAAAATCTTCTTCTCATTGAATCGTAGGAAGCCCCCGGTGGTTGCCGATTCTGGGTGTAGGAGGATGAAATGGGCACTAGGACAGACATTGTTAGCCACGACAAAGTTGTCGTGGGGGTTTGCCACCCCGTCCAGATGCGTCATCATTTCGATAGACTGGAGTGGAAGATAAATTTAATGTTGTGTGCTATTTTCTTTCTTGTGTTTATTATCATCTTGAAGTTGTAGTGCTGGAGGTTGTTGTACGTTGGTAATGTTTTATATTATGTTGTATCTTGCGTTTGTTGTTATCTCGTTCTCTCCCGCTGGAGAGTTAATGTGTCGTATTTAATTTGTTGTGTTCGTTCTTGTGTTGATGGTGTGGCGCTGAGACTATTGTTTTGATTTATTGTTATCATCAAGCTGTAGTGTTGGAGGTTATTATTGTCTACATTGGTAATGTTTTTAGCTCCGTTCTATGTATGTGTAAAGCAAGCTGTAAATAAATAATTTGCAAAACATGGCATGGATATATATTGCTTATAAGTACATTGCATAAATAGTTGCAGGAAACTATGCGACGTTACAAAATCAGAATTACAAAATCACATTATGGATCTCACCGTCGCCTCCTCGAACGGCGTATGTAATCCTCGGAGAAGGTGAGCCTGGTAGGTGAGTGCGGTACACTCGAAGGTCATACTGCGAGGCCTGCGTCCGAGGTGGTGCTGCATACGACTCCGTGGCATGCTCCGTGGGATGGCCGAAAATAGAGCTCAGAAAATCGATTGACGAGGGGTCTATGTCCTGCTGAGATGGTACAGCTGAATTAGGCCATGGGCAGCAATGTTAGTAATAAATATTAATATCACAATGCATTTACCTGGGTAGTCTGAAGTGCCGATGACCCACCATGAACTTCGCCGCCTGTTGCTCCGTGCAACCCTACATATTTTAGGCAATTGGACGATATGGCTTTCAAATACACATGTTTTGTTTACTACGTTAGTGCATACCGGTGTATACGGTTGTCCAAATGACGATGCCGCAGGGAAGTCGCCCAAGTACTCCTACGCCGAGTAACCTTGGTAGGTCTGGCCATACCACCCGTGCCGCTCCTACAGGCTGGACTGAATGCCATGTGCGAACGCGGGCAACGACACCTCCGGCTGCTGTGGCGAGTCAGGGTCGCTGTCTGGAGATCGCCCCCGTCGGCCAAGCGAGAATGTTCGCTCCTCCGTCCGCCTCCGTGATGACGATGGCTGCAGCAAGGTGCTATCCTGTCGCAAATGCTACGAGAGGAAGATGGGGTTAGAGATACATGTCAACCGAGTGCATGATGACGAGCGAACCGCGAGCGACGCGATCGCCGGGCTCGCTGGCGGACGTGACAACGATGGACGTGCTGATGGTGCTGCTGACGGTGGCGCGTAGGGGGGTAGTGGTGGTCGACGTGGTCCGTGACCGCGTCGTGCAACAGCGTCATCCCTGTGGTGACCACAACTGATGGTCCGTATCGTAGACCTGCCTCATCATAGATGTTGCGCATCGAAGTGAGCGGGCAATCAATCGAATTTGCCCTCTCACGGTGGATAGCCTGAGCAGCCTCGTCATGGATACGATGCAACCGATCGAACTGCAGTGAATCACATAACGAGTTAGAACATAATCTTGCACAGGTTAATTATGTACTAATCTCTTACCGTCTCGTCGTGCCGTGCCGCTCGATGGCGGTCTGGACCTGCCTCTATAGCGGCCTCGTGTAGGACCTCAACTGGACGCTGTGGCGGCACCCAGTAAGCCTACTACAGGTGCGTGGCACGTACCACTCGAGGTATGTACTATACGTGTTGAGGTCGTACGGCTGTGTCTCCTCCACAACCATCGTGTCTGCGTGGTCATGCCACATGTTTGTCCACGCCCGCTGTACGCCTCTCCAGTCTTTGTTCGCTCGCCCTCTCCTCGATTTCCTGCAAGTTAATTGAGACATCGCATAATTAGTAGGGGTACAAAGTAATGCATTAATTAAAGTTACCGTGAAATCACATACCGGTGAATGGTGGGTGCAAGAGGGCGTCCTGGCAGGGGTGGGACAACCTGGTACATGCCAAACTGCCTCATGACTCGCTGTGGGTTGTATGGCTTGACGCAGTGAGAGAATACCAAGTGGCAAGTCGTCAACCAGTACATGTGATCCTACCCGCACTGAGATGATAATCCGTGGGGGTCGTGTCCATAATGAACGGTGGAGTCCATGGCCACCAGACTATCTCTGCCTCGTGGAGTGTCTCGAGCATGTTGTGGAACTCCGGGTACACACGTCACGGTCTCTTCTTGGCCCACCGCAACTAACCATGTGTCCAACGCGTACCCATGGTGGGCCCATCAACGGGGTCATCGCCATTAGCATAGCCGTAGAAATGCGGGCTGAACTCGTAAGGGTGCACAGAAGTACCAAAGTAAGGCCTGCCAACGGGGAAGTGTTCCCACGACCACAACTGAAGAAGAATGTAGCAGATGGCTAGGACCGGCTCGCTGGCCGTAGTACGCTGTGAGGCATCACATAAGCCTCGGTATGTGGCGCTAAGAACTGCTGATCCCCAGCTATACTGTGGCACCTCACCAGGCCAGCCATCCGCCAAGGACTCCGCTAGATGTATGTAGCTAGGCTGCACGGAATCTCCAGTGGTGCTAGGGAACAAGACCCACCCGAACAGAAATAGCAGGTACGCAACGAAGTGTGTCCGCACCTGGTCCTCATGTGCGTGTGCAGGACATGTCATGTACCGACGAAGCCATCCTTGTGGCACACCAGCTACGTTGTCCGAGATCGGATGACCGAACTGGTGAGATAGATGGTCCTTCCAATCTGCAGCCTTCGGGGGTGGCACTACAGTAGCACCACGGAGGGGTAGACCTGTAAGCATCGTCACATCCTGCAGAGTAACCGTCATCTCGCCCCACCGGAAGTGGAAGGTGTGAGTCTCCGGCCTCCAGCGATCAACGAGAGCGGACAGCAATGCCGCATCAAACTGCAACGCATGCGGTACATCCAACATGCGGGCAATGGGCAGCAGCCCGGTGTACCGCAGTAGTGGGATGTACCGCTGGTCGAGAGGCCAGTGCTCTCGGGGGCTCCTATGGATCAAGCTCGGAGGCCCGTCTCCCAACGACCACGATAGGCATCGGTGCCGCTCATCCCACTGGGGGTCAAGCAACTCGTAAGCCATCTCCTGCCAAAGAAGGAAAATAAGTTAGTCTACATTGATAATAAAATGTGCAACAAATGACAACATAATTAACAGCAAACGTAACGACAGCGAAACGTGCGGAATGTACGAACACATACATCAAATGTGCACACAAATATGACCCACACAACAGGTAAACATACGAAATGTACCAAAACAAACATAAAATATGCACGGTAAAATGTTGCAAACTAATATGCGTGACATATAGACATAGAACCAACAATGCAGTGTACATCTCCTCAATAATGGAAGGGACCTCGCAACACATGGCAGGAGTGCATCGCAATGCACAGAACACATGGAACCAACAAGGAGTACATCAAAATATTGTACTTGCTACTACGGAGCGTTGCTTGATGTCGGCCAGTTTGGGCACTGGCTGAGGGAGTGCCCAATCATCTTGCATAGCCTACACTTTTGACGCCGAACGCGATCCCCACGCTGGCTGTCATCCATGTCATTGCGGATGCGACGGCTTTGTCGTCTGCCACGACCGACATGCTTCAGTGCATCGTCGGGCATCCACTTTACCTCCCCTGGCCATAATTTCCTGTAGTGCATGTATACCCTGTATGAATGGAACTCTACACTCCAGGTTGCATACAAGTGCTGCATGTCGTAGTACTTTGAGATGTACTGCGTCGACGCTTGCTGCCATACCGCGCAGGCTGCATACACATGGGAGCATGGCTTGTGTAGAAGTTGGGGCTTGTTGCAGGTGCAAGATGTTTTCTCATCAATCGTGCATACGTGTTTGCGATCCCCTCTGATGTGACCTATGACGTAGTTCTGCCTGAGGCGAACCTCGAACTTGTTCCTTAGGCCATCAATGGGCTGAGCAATGTGGGAACGACTCGTCTCCATCTTTTTGCCCATGTAGGCCTGCATTACCTCAGAGTATTGTTTGTTTTCGTCGAGGTGCTTCTTCGCCATCATGGCTCTATACACAAAGTACCCAACAGTACGGTTCCAACTCTCGTCAACGATTGTCGTGATCGGTAGGGATCTGACGCCCTTCAAGACTCCATTGTAAACCTCTGACATATTGGTTGTCATGATCCCATACATCGCCCCACCGGTGTCGCGTAACAAAGACCACATCTCCAAATCAGGTGCATTTGACTGAACCCATTGTGTGAACACCCCAACTCTTGTGGAGCCTCCCCCACGGCCCCAGCTTCTGTCTGGACATGCTTGCTAGCCTCCTAATCGAGTTGCCTCCACAAGGTGCCGAATTTCCGCTTCTGGTTCTGCACACATAGCTTCTTGAACATCTTCATTAGGTCTTTGCTACGGAACCTTCTGTGGAAGTTCGCTGCAAGATGCCTCATTACGGTCCATTCTGCATCGTTCACAACGCAAACAGCAAGCCTGCATTACGGTCCGAGATGACACACACTTCGGGACGACCTTGCACTATGGCCTACTTCACATTGGTAAGGAATCAAAGCCAGCTATCCGTATTCTCATTCTCCACAATTGCAAATGCCACTGGGAGTAACTGATCATTTGCGTCAGCTGCAACTGCGGTGAGAATAGTACCCTTGTACTTGCCGGCTATGAACGTCCCGTCTATCGTTAGCACTGGACGGCATGACCTGAAGCCTTGTATCGCCTGATGGAAGGCCCAGAACACTCTATCAAGAATAAAACAGTTCGGGTCCTCCGTAGGATGAACTCTCTCCTACCTGTTAATGTACGTGCCTGGGTTTGATTCTGCGATTTGCTGCAGCATTCTTGGGACCAGGTCGTACGCCTCCTCGTACGTCCCAAACATACGGTGCAGCACCTTTCATTTCGCCCGCCATGCCTTCTTGTAGCTCACTTCAATCCCCTCCGTATTCGCTACTTCTGCCATTAGAACCTTCAGAGAAATGGATACATCTGCCACGATGAGGTGGCTCACCAGCTCCGCAACATATGATGATATCATGTTGCGGCGACTATGTACTGCCCCCGCAAGCTCGCAACTGTGATCATGCAGCACCGTTATCCGGAACTCAGTGCCAGCACCCTTGAACCGCTGTGCACGAACTTTGCCAGCACAGGACCCTTCGACACACTTCACAATGTACGTGTCTTGGGTTGACCTGTGCACTCGATACGTCCGGCTAATGTTCACGGTGTATCTAGCAATAGCCTGCTGGACAACACTCTTATTACGGAAGCATTGCCCCAAAATGAGTGTGGCCTCGCTGAACCCCATTCTCCCTCCTCCGCCTGTGGCAGGACTAGGGATGCCGCTGCGTTGTCGTCCAGTCTGGATGGCACATACGTAACATCGGTGGTCACAACACTACCTACCACCCCTCCAATTGCAGCTTCGCCACCATCGTCCTCTCCAATCGCATTTCCTCATCATCCTCCTCCTCGCTGCCCACTTCTTCCACCTGGTCCGCAAGGTACTTATGACAGTCAATACGGGTGGCCCACCACCTCTCCCCCACACCTTCGTTGGCCTGGAAATTCTCCGCACGCCTCCTGAGGTCTTCATCACCCACTTCCTCGCCGACATGTTCTCCCGCAGAAGCGTCTTCATGACCACCCAAGATGAACCCAGGCACTACATCTGCACCAGCGCATCAGAACCAATCGTGGCGGATGATTCTGTCCTCTCCACGAACTCGACATATACCATTGGTCTGGCATATATCGCAGCATCAGGGGTGCACACAACCTCCATGTAGTTGGCCCACGAGACATCGTTGGTCAGCTTGAAGTTGCCACATGCTCTCCCCTGCATCACCCACCATTGAGGCATAGACTGCCCCGATCTGTAACTTCTTCCTTGCGGTGTACCGATCGAACGCCGAACGGACACACCTCCGTAGGTCAGACAAGCTCATGGCGTTCAGACTGGGTGCCCGGATCACGGTACGGTCACAATTAGACAGGTCTGCCCCGTACGGCCCATCGCATACGAGACCACTCCCATAGAATACGAACAAGTCTTGAATGTCAGCCATGACGTACCTAACATAAGTGCATAATCAACCATCTTAGTACACGACATGCAATAATCGTATCATCACACCCCCACTACCCCATTGTAACATTAACAGTGCGATATTTCATACCTCTTCCTACCGCCTACAAAATCGATTAGTATTTGTTTTGTATTTGTAAATCTACAATTTACTTCTAACTATTTTACTTCCAAATTCTAACATACATCGAATTACATATTCATTTCATTTTTATTTCCATTTCTAATTCGAATGAAAATTACATTACAACGTTATTTTATTTTCACTACTGTTCTGTATTAAGCTTGTTTCAGTTAATGCAAAAAATACAATTAGTAATTTCTCTTTATTTCTTTCATAAAATTTTACTTAACGCTGCCTTCCACTAACCAATTTCAATTCCATTTTTTTCGATTAATGCCAAATTTCCATTGCATATTAAGTGCATAATCAAACACCCACTACCGCACTTTATTTTCAATTTATTTTTACCACCTACCGCACTATATCCACTTCTTCCCTAACCGTACTAATTGTATGTTTCTAATCTTGGTACTATTGTTATCACCTACAAATGCTCTAAAAAATATGTACTTTCTCAACATCTACGCATCTACAAGTTCATATTTTCGCACAACATGAAACTACATTACAATACGTATGTTCTGAAAAAACAGAGTACAACATTACATACACTACAATACATCATGCCTAACATATGGAAGATTTGCTAAAAATACATAGCGTATCAAAGATTGACCTAAAATAATATTAACAAAAGATGGTTTGCTTAATTATAAACTAATGACATATATAATATTATAGTTGCACAGGTACAAAACTTACCTCTTCTTGAAGCTCACGAGACGATCTACAACTTTTGTACTTGCCAAATCCGCTGATTCCAAACACAAACAACTCAAATCTTCCTTCTTTCGCTCCTCACATTCTTCACTGCCTCCCTCGCTCTCGCTCGGTCTTCACTCAGAAATGCAAATGAGCTTCCTGTATCATATGCATATGTTGTTGCGAGGGGAGATGTGTTGCGAGGGGCCATGCAGTCGGGTTGCAGACGCGTGTGTCACGCCTGTGAAAAGAATACAACCCGTGATGCTTTCGGCGGAGGGATTAGACAGCACTAGACGTGCGGTCGGCAGGCGAATCTCGCGATCGGCGGCGGCGGTCGACGCTCGATCAGACGCTGGTCGTCTTGGTCGACACGTAGCACAAGGTAGTCGTGCGGTCCCGGACCGCCACGACCTATGAGCAAGGCGGTCCCGGACCGCCTGATCGCCATTGTCGCCTCGGGTAAACGTGCAGTCGGGAAGGGGGCTAGTTTTGGAAATGTTTTGCACCGGGAGTCAGATTTGGAATTTTGGGTTGCCACAATGCTAGATGTGTCTAAATTTCAAGATCAAAGTGGCTCAAGACAAAGGTATATATAGGCTACAATCCCTTTTTCATTTTTACCGGTCTTGGGAGAAAGGGTGGAAGACCGGATTGTAGGATAAATGTCGTACCATTAAGAGGGATCATGGTTAGTAACTAAAATTGATAGCCAATATGTGCTCAGATGAAAACGGAAGCGAATCTGCGGTTTCAACGGCGAAACTACATCGTGAAGCGGTAATCTGCAACCTTAAGCGATATTTACGAGCACGAAAGCTTCAAAAATCCGGGTGGAACGTTTTTTCCAGAGAGCACCCTCGGAGTCACTTTGTCTCTACGGAAAATAGAAGTACTGGAGTTTCAACAACTGAACTACCATAGAGCTATAGTACCGCAACCTTAAACAGTACTTCTAGAGCACGGAAGCTCCAAAAATCTAGGCAGAACGTTTTTTCCAGAGAGCGCCAACTCTTGGCCTCGAAACAAATGGAAGTACCATGCCAAAATTTGGGAACTACCGAGATTACAACGGTGGTAGTTCTGCACCGATTTCCAACAGCTAGTTCAGAAGCTCTGAAACAGCCGTTACTGCTGTGTTAGAACAGGTGCGGTAGTAACGGCCAATGAACGGTGGTATTTCCACTTGCCCTGATTTTTTTAGGGATTGCCCTATAACAGCTAGTTTTGGTTGGTGAGGGTGTAAATACTCTTCCACCTCCTCAAGGAGAGTAGTAAGAGACTCCATTGAACACCCTTGAGCATTGAGCATCCACTCCACACCTCAATTCACATTGTGTATTCATTTGAGGTGGTTGAGCCAAAATAAGTGCATTTCATCTCTAGATTGATCCTTTTGGCACTTGATTACCGTCAAGCGAAATGTGATTTTTTTACTCTTGGTGCTCGCTGACACCTGGATGGCTTGGCGGGAGCTTGCGGTGACTTCTTCAAGAAGGTTATGAAGAAGTCCGGTGCCGACTTGTGAGTGGTTTGGTGTCCACCATCTTTGGAGTGGAGAATGGACAACCATTAGTGGATTGAGGAGTTGAGGCTTAATTAGTGGAGCCGGTCCAAGTCACTTGAGTTTTCCTCAACGTGGATTAGTGAAAACTAGCAAGTTTTCGATCACCATGGTAAAACATCGTGTGTAAATTGGTTATTTCTTTGTCTCTTCTTTCCGCTCTTGTATTTCTAGTATATTGTGATTGTCATATTTATTTGTGCTAGAACTACTTGTGTAAAGACTTGTGTTTGTAGTGCCTTAGACATACTAAAATTGTATATGTTTCAATTGTTTTAAAATCCTGCTATACTAAATTTGTGATAATTGTTATTAGAAGGCAAGATAATTTTTTAACCTCCTATTTACCCCTTCTAGTCGGTTATCCTTGATCCTACAAGTGGTATCAGAGTTTAGTTTCTCATTTGTTAGAGTTAACTGTCTAGAGAGAGGATGGCTAGTGAGGGGATCGCTATAGGAAAGACACTTCTTTTTGATGGCTCAAACTGTTCTTATTGGAAAATTAGAATGTCCATTTATCTTAAGGCCACGAGTCCGAGCATTGTAAATGAGAGTTATGTCATGCCTCTTGATCCACTACATCCCATGAAACAAGATGGACGCAATGCTATTTAGATGCTCAAGCTACGAATGCTCTATTTGGAGCTTTGAACGTGAATGAGTTCAACAAAATGAGCAATTTAGAAACCGCTCATGCTAGTTGGACTACCCTCTCGGAAATCCATGAGGGAACATCCACGGTCAAAGAAGACAAATTGCATAGGCTTCGGATCAAATATGACACATTTACAATGTTGCCTCATGAGGACATAAACGAAATATATTCTCTCCTAAACAACATTGTAAATGAGCTCAAAGGCCTAGGTACTACACTAACCGATGTTGATATTGTGAGAAAGATGCTTAGGGCCTTGCCGAAGAAATATGAGATATTGGTGACACTCTTTCTAAACTCGTCCGAGTTGACAAGGATGACACCAACACAACTCTTGGGCAACCTCACAACCAATGAGTTTTACAAGAAGGACAAGGAAGAGCTCTTGGAGCAATCCTCCTCCAAGGGCAAGAAGATCACCACTTTCAAGGTTAAAGCGGTGTAAGTGAAGAGTTCGAGGACTCTGAGGAGGAGTTAGCTCTCCGTGTGAGGAGAATGAACAAATTCATGAAAAGGCGCTCATCCCGAAGTGCTAGTCATGAAAAGGTGAAGAAGGAGCGCTTCTACAACAATAACAAGCGTTATAGCAACATCTATTGTTATAAGTGCGATAAGAAGGGGCATATTGCCTCCCAATGCCCCACAAAGAAGGATGATAAGGATAAGTTATCTAAGAAAAAACTTCAATTACAAAATAAATCTTTTCAAGAGGCTTGAAAGGATGGCAAAAATAAAGCTCACGTTGGAGAGTGGGATTCCGATGAGAAGTACATCGACTCCGACTCAAGTGAAGATAAGTCTCCTAAGAAGGAACTTGTTAGCTTGAATTCCTCTCTGTCTTGATGGGCTGTATATTTGTCTGGTCATTGGCATGTTGCAGACCATTGCAGTAGCAGTAGACTAGTAGTATGTACTAGCCCGTCATGGCATAGCATCGAGGAAGCAGCCATGCATCGCTGGTTCGAGGGTTGACGCAGAATGGTGAAATGGTTGGTGGCAGTTAGCTAGTAGATGCATTAATATTACATTCATCTAGATGATGAGATTTTCTAGTTTAATTTGAGTAATACTAGTTAGAGACCTATGCGTTGCAATGGAGTCACAAAAATAATGAGACGGAATTTACTGCCTGGCCAACTTCACACATCAAACATTGGAGAGTAAGTGACAGAGAGAGAGAGAAAGATGGCCAGAATGCGCGAGGAGATGGGAAAAGTGGAGGGGATGGGCGATTGTATCCTGAGAGAGAGAGAGAGAGGAGAAGAGAGATGAATGATCCAGATCAAATCGGATGACTGAGAAGAGAGAAATAAAAATGGACCAACCACCAACTCACACTTTTATAATAGTAAATATATTTAGCCTGACGCACCTAAGAAAATCTATAAATGTTGGGTCCTTGAAGAAGTGCTCGGTCGATTTTGCCATAAGGTATAGTTGATCGCGATGAGTAAATTAAAACATGCAAAATCAGGTTGTCTAAATAGCATGCATACATAGGAGATGAGGTGATAGGGCATTAGTTTAGTTGACTGTGATGGTACTTTCTAGTTGTGGGTGAAGTATGACAACGATCCAACATTATAGAAGCGACTTGCAGGCTTATTTTAGGGTATCGAAGTGGCTCCAACTTTATGCAAATAAGTGGGCTTGGCATAAGCAGCACAAACATGTTTTCTTGTATGAAACATCGTGTACTATGGTAGGGCATCCACAATCAGAAATGCCCAAATGGGTGGCACGGCACGGCACGGCCTAGGCCCAACGCGGCATGGGTCTGTTGACACAACCTATTTAGCCCATTAGCTGGAATAGGCCATGCCATGCCGGCCTGTAGGCCGAGACGCCGGCCTAGGCACAACCCCAAGGGGGTTTGGACTGTGCCAGATTGACAAGCGGCACGTTTAGCCCGCCAGGCCATAACGGCACGGCACGCTCGTTTAGTCCTTGTAGCCCGTTCAATCCAAAAAAATTGGAAAAACTAAATAGTTAACAATTATGTAGAATTCAAAAAAGACATAATAAATTGTAGAAATTATACAAAAAGACACATTAAATTTTAAAATTAAAGAAAAGACACAATAAATCATAGAAATGTAATAATGAGCTTTTATTAATGTTAAAATGGTCGTCTCATTAAAAACTTTGCTAATTAAAAACTCAACTCGAGAAAACCTTGGCAAAGAAAAAAGAGTACAGCCTGTAGCTCAGCATTACAGGTGAAAAAGCATAAAAGTACAATGTATACATGGATGCTCTAAGAATCGTCGACGATGTTGTCGGTGTCCTGACTGTCTTCGCCACCATCTAGATATAGATTGTTAAACACGTATTCCAACTTCAAATCCACCATGCAGTGTTAGGCTCGCGCATCAGCTTGTTCCCCGTCTTTCACTGTGAGAAGTATTTTCACCATCTCACTCTAAGTGTTCTTCTCTTCTTCAATATTCTTCTAGAAAGATTGAAAGTAGACTCGAAAGAAACCATCGAGATAGTAATGTTAACACATCCCGTGCTAATATGGATAGCACCGGATATGTTAGCTTGTGCTCACGCCACTAGTCCAAAATTGAGAGACCATGTGAGGGTCGTCCCATTGTGAGTGATGAGTAATTGACATCTGTTTTCAAAAGTCGAGTTTGAGTAGGTTTGTTCGGACCCTGACGTTGCGTGGTGCAACGGGCTCGGTCGGACCTTGGTCAAACTTGGTCGTATGGGTTTAGGATGCATATTCTGATGACTCGACAGGTTTGGTCTCTATTACGCTTTCATGTATCGAGCGGTGCTATTTGACGTGTTTCTTGTCTGTGTGGCTGCAGGACGTCGAGGCGGAGTCGTGGCGAGACACGGTGGACGGACTAGGCGCGGTGGCGCCGAGGTCGAACGGTCGGGATGTGTCGAAGGCGGCGTGGACTCGAGGTGGTTGCGAGGCGTGCGAGGCAAGGCGCGCGAAGCTTCGGGAAGGTGCGGGAGGAGCGAATCGGTAAGTCGCAAGGCTGCACAAGCGGAGGCGGCTCCGTTAGGGTTTAGCCGGCGTAACGGGTTGTAGACCCGTTAGCCCAGGGCTATAAATAGGTGTTGGGGGCTGCATACCCCTTTGGGGATCACAAAGTCTTTTAGAGAGTTCTTTGTGTGTGTTGTGTTCCTCCCAAGAAGCATGTGAGGCTCTTGGTGTTCTTGAGGATTGAGAGGGAAAGGATTGATTGAGAGTCATGTAATCATTCCTCTATTTGTAATCGCGTATGGGGACTTCTCTGTGACCCTCATGCTTCTAGGAATGTATCACTCTCAAGTTCTGTGCTGTTTTGATTGAAGTTGATTATTGTCTCTCTGCTTTTTGTTGTTCTCGGTTCCTCTCCGTGATCTTTTCTTCTTTTGTTTTTGCTCGAAGTGGCTGCAGATCAATCGGACTCTCTCTTCTGTTGTTACTACCGAAACAGTTTTCAACCTGTTCGTTCAGTTGCTTTGTGATTTGGCTCCTGCAAGAGGTTGTTGTTCTATCGAAACCATTTTTGTGTCTGAATTTCTCCTTCTCAGTTCACTCTGTGATTTGGATTAAAAGTCACCACATCTTACCTGAGAAGAGCTGCGTTCATGATCTCCGATTTCAGTTTTCCATCCCTCCTTGTGTATTTACTGTACCGATAAAAGTATACTCGCTGCCTGCTATCTTCATTTTCAGCAAAGTAGTATCTCCTTCTCAGAACTTCTAGTTGTCCTTCTGTGTTCGGCTGCTTCTCCTCTTCTTTTGGTTGTCGGCAGTAGTTTTAATAGCTGTAGTAACTGCAGTTTTCAGTTGTTGGGCCAGTTCTTGTTTGCTTCACTTTACTGTAGGGTCTTTTTTGATTGCTTTCTGCTTTGTCTTTTCCTTTTTGCTTTCCTCAGTTTGTGTGGTCTGTCCTATTTCAGTTTGGATGGCTAGTAAAAATGGCAAACTAAAACTCATTTCTCTTCTCAGCTTTTGTGTTTCCTTCTTTCTGCAGTTTTAGTATCCGGCAGCTTACAGTCAATAGCATCAAGTCATTTTTTCTTTTTTTTCTTCCTGATGTTTGTCGATTTTACATGCGAGATCAAACAACGGTTTTTCGATTGAATTTTTCTTGGCTGGTCTCGATTTATGCTGAATTTTTCGATTGTCGCATGCGTTCCAAATTTCAGCAAGATTAATTTTAATTTTCTGTGAGGTGCTTTGTTTTGCATCTTTTTGAAAAACAGTGTACGAATTCTCGAGGGCGATTTTAAAAGAGAGCGACATTCACCCCCCTCTGTCGCCATTTCGGTCCTACAATTGGTATCAGAGCCGGTTAGCTCTTCTCGATAGATCTTTAACCGGTCTCAAGAGCCATGGCGACGGACAAGTATTCCACCAAGCCTCCGGTCTTTGATGGCTGGATTACCCCTTCCGAAGAGCCGAATGGAAACATACATCCGTGCTCGGGGTATGCCATCCGGAGGAAGGTGAAGGTTCGGTTGTTGTTCTGCCGATGAGAACATCAATGCCGGAATATGGTGATGTTGAGGCAAACGCAAGGGCAAGGAATATCATCATTCGTGGATTGAGCGAAGCGAAGTTTAATCGCATCTCTCACCGTCGTCGCCTTCGATATTTGGGCGACCCTCGATGCTTACCATGAGGGCACCACCCAAATAAAGGCGGTGCGGCGAGGACCGATTCAGCGCGAATGACAAATTCGAGATGCTTGTTGGCGAGTCCCTTGACGAGTGCTTTTCTCGCTTTCACAAGATTTTGAGCAACCTCCGAGTCAGTCGGTCTCACATACTCCGACTCGGATAACGCTCGACAAATGCTTTCGCACTCGATCTTGGGTTTGGGAGATGAAGGTGACTACCATCAAGGATACCACGGACCTCTCGACCACGACTCTTGATGCGCTTTACTCGCCCTCAAGACTCACGAGATTGACATAGTCTCTCGTCGGTCAAGTCTGTCGATGGCATTAGTCACCGATCCCGCTCGGATCTTGTTCTGGCGAGCCGATATGTGGATTCTCCTTGTCGCTCTCGTGACATAACGATGATCGGTTAGAGCGACTTGCGACGACGACTAGCCCTCCTAGCGCGTAGATTTTCTCATGCCTACAAGAGGAGGAGGGATAGTAAAGGAGGAGGTCTGTGATTTGCTTGAGTGTGGTGGCCCCAACCACATTCGGCAAACCTGCTCAAGCCGGGAAGGGCAAAACTGATTTCGTGTTTCGGCAAGAACGACTACATCAACAAGAACCGCAACACGAAGCCCTCAGCACCTGTTCAAGGCAAGAAGAAGTTCCGCGACTTTGGGAAGGCCAAGAAGCTCTTCCACCGCGTCCTCGCCGCCTTCGACGACCTCGACCTCAGCGAGGTGGAGGGATGGAGCGACGACGACGGGACGGGTGATCAAGAACCCAAAGATGGCGACGACTTCTCCGGCATGTGCTTCATGGCCCTCGAGGGCGAACTGAGCGACAGCGAGCTCTACTCCGACTCCGACGAGGTATACCCATCTTACGACCAGCTTAATGATGTCTTTCTTAAGCTAGGTAAATTTCATGCTAGATCTAGAGCTAGATGTAGCGAGTTGGAGAAGGAAGTAGATAGATTGTCACGAGAGCTTACTTCACTTATATCTGCTTTCTCCCGTGACAAATGTGATACATGCCCTGCCTTGATTGGTGATATGGAGAAGTTAATGACTTCTTATGATAGTGTGACCTCTGAGCTAGATATTCTTAAGGTGGAGAATGTTAGTCTGCTTGCTGAACTAGAAATGACTAGGATTGTTGTTCCTTCATCTACTATTGAGACTACTTCTTGCACCTCATGTGAGGATAAGGACAATGCTTTTAGAGGTCTTTACACTATGCTCCTCGATCTGCCTGAGACTTGTGAAAGTTGTAATAATTTGAAGATGAACCTAAAGCAGGCGGATCATAAGATTGTTTGAATTACAAGCTTTTCTACTTGAGCCTATTGCTTCATGTGTGAATTGTCCTAAAGCGATCACGAGCTTGAATCATTTCCAATCAGTTTCAAGAAATGATTGACAACAATAAGAAAATAGCTCAGTATGCTTCTAAGGACCCTGTTAGCTCACCATGCAAAAACTGTAACAAACTAAAATCTAACTTGATTGTATTAGATGAAAAATGTGTGAAGCTAACTAAGGACCTACTAGAAGCCACCTTCACTTGTAATGTGATTCTTGAGAAGGGGAGGAGCCCTGGGTAAGGTGGAGACAGCTTAGCGGCGTGAACCAAGCGGCTAGTAGTAGGGCTGTCTCTCAGTCGGTTGTGCATGCACAAGCCATTCTTTCCTCTGATTGGTTCTTCTTCGCTCCCTTACCTTCTGCTATCTCTTCTCCTCCCTGCTCTTCTTGTGCCTCTCTCTTTTGGGAGTGTCAGTACCTTATGATTTGCAAGAAGAAGCTCAATCTTATTCTAGACCAATCAAAGATTTGCAAGTTCAATCAGGGTCTAGGATATGATTTCCGTGAGGATGTGAGGAAGTATCCACCTGTCGTGTTCAGACCCATAGCCGCAGGTGTGATTGATGTCAAGCCCAAGAACAAGAATGTTCAATTTAAATCAGCGGGCTTTGTCCAAAGGATTTCTGATAGCAAGGTGATTTCACCTCGACTTGACCTCTCGGGCGAAGCCATCTCATGCTACGCCTCTCGAAGGTGAAGTATCATTGCACCTTCATCGGAAGGATGGACATTTGATTGACCATCGCTTCAAGCGCGCCAAGATTGCGCGAAGAGACCGTGTTGAGTCTCTTAGGCGTATTCGGGGTCAGCCCGAGACCTTGAGTGCACCTAAGACCAACACGAGGTCTAGGCTTGCTCTTGTTGGTAGCTTTGGGCGACATCGAGGACTTGGTTCTTAGGGTTTTCTTTTCGTCCTCATGCTCCCTCGGTCATGACTTCGTCGTTACGAGGTAGATCTCTTTTAATTCCCATCGAGATGCCTACCCGCGGCGTGATCGACTTCTGCAGGCGCCGACTCGCTCTTCCATAGCGGTCGGACCCGACAGCGACTTCGTGCGCACACGGACCTTACGCTTCTTTGAGTGACGAGAGCGTGGGGTAGATAGAGGTCGGTCGTGCTTGACTACTTCATCGCTCGACGTGTTACTCGAGATTGGGTGCCAAAATCACTCTTGATTTATCCCAAGATCGAGACTTTACTCTGTTTGACTCGAGTTCGCCGGCCGGCGTTGGCTCTGTTCCTACCCGTCGAGCCACGAGGTGAGGTCACTTCTTCATCTCGTCCGGACCTCCAAGACATATCCAAAATCTCATCCTTGAGCGGATGATTGGAGACCTCTTTGAGCGAGTCACACGCTCCAAGTGCGGCGTGTCACTTTTCTCTCCACTCGCCTTCGTAGCTTCCTTTGAGCCCAAAGACGTTTGTCATGCTTTATCGACGAGTCTTGGGTCAATGCCATGCATGAGGAGCTCGAGAGTTTCGAAAGAAACAAGGTCTGAACGCTTGTTGAGCCCCCTCGAGGTCACAATATCATTGGGACCAAATGGGTATTCAAGAACAAGCGAGGCGAGGATGGGGTGGTCATTGAAACAAGGCTAGGCTGGTTGCTCGGGGTACTCCTGGTTGAGGGTCTAGACTTGAGGAGACCTTTGCCCTGTAGCGCGTCTTGAGGCCATTAGAATTCTGCTTGCCTTTGCGGCTTCTAAGGGTTTCAAGCTCTACCGGATGGATGTCAAGAGTGCTTTTCTCAATGGCTTTATTGAGGAAGAAGTCTATGTGAGACGACCTCGTGTTTCGAGAACCCCAAATACCCTAATCATGTCTACAAGCTTTCCAAAGCACTTGTATGGACTTAAGCAGGCCCCTAGAGCTTGGTATGAGAGGCTTAAGTCATATCTATTGAGACATGATTTCGAGATGGGTAAAGTTGACAAGACCTTGTTTATTCGTCGGCATGCAATGACCTTCCTTTCGCCCAAATTTATGTCGATGACATTATCTTTGGCGGCTCTTCTCATGCTCTAGTTTCACAGTTCTCGGATGTCATAAGCACCGCGTTGAGATGAGCATGATGGGTGAGTTGACTTTCTTCCTTGGCTTCCGGATCAAGCGGACTCGGAGGGTACCTTCTTGCATCAAGGCAAGTACACCGTGATCTCCCGAGACGTTTCGACACAGTGATGGAAAGCGGTGTCAACTCCGATGGCTTCTCACCGCACTTGACCCGATGAGGACGGCGAGCCGGTTGATCAAAAGGAGTTCGAGTATAATTGGCTCTCTCTTGTACCTCAACGCCTCGAGACCGGACATACACTTCTCCGTGTGTCTTTGTGCTCGGTTTGAGCCTTCTCCTCGCGTGTCTCACCGCTAGGCGGTGAAACGCATCTTCGTACCTTCGAGCTACCATTGACTATGGTATCGGTACTCTTCCTCCTCTGTCTATCCCTTAGAGCCTATTCGGATGCAGATTTTGCCTACAGGATAGATAGGAAGAGCACTCGCACCGCCAGTTCATTGGCACTTCTCTCGTTTCTTGGTCTTCGAGGAAGCGATGCGGTGTTGCACACCACCGCCGAGGCCGAGTGCGTTCTTTGCTGACCGATTCTTTGTAGCTAAGTACTGAATGATCTCGACTTTGAGGGACTTTGGGTTAGCTATCAATCGTGTTCCGCTCTTTTGCGATAACACGTCTGCGATTAACATTGCTAAGAACCCGTGCGACATTCTTGGACCAAGTACATTGATATTCAAATCACTTCCTTGAGACCATGTAGAGAAGGGTGACATTGTGCTTCAATTAGTGAGAGTGACCACCGGTGGTGATATCTTCACCAAGCCTCCGGACACTTCGAGGTTTCACTCTGGGAGAGCTTGGGGTGGTTTGTCCTTACGGACTGTTGTGAGGGGGAGCTTTGGGCTTTATTGCTTTATCATATTCTTTATGCTTCTGTATCCTTAATGTTGCATTGCATCTGCGGGTGCATTGGGTTTAGTCCTTCCAGCATAGGTTAGAGTGTGTCTCTTACTGAGTGCTTAGACTTCTTGCTCTTATCTTGTGCTTTCAGGATAACTGATTCTTATCTCACTAGGTTGAGCTCACTCACTTCTTCTAGGTTCTAGCGAGGTTGGGCCACTCTCGGGTGAGGCAGTGCGTGTTTGCTCTCTAGTGTGTGTTTTACTCGGCAGTTGTTGTCCCGAGTCATATGGGGTAGATAAGAGTTAGTCCGAGTCATTAGTATTCTCTATCTTATCTATGCTTTAAGGACCGCTTTCTTGATTTATTTGCCAGCTCTTTCTTTTATTGCTTTGGTTCAGGGGGAGTTCATTTGGGAACTTCTAGATCTTAATATTGATATAACTCAACTTGAACTAAAAGTTGCATCTCAAGTTAAGGCGGTGGATTTTCTTCATTTGTTTTGTAATATAACTTAATGGAGCCTTGATTATTATCCACTCATGACATGTTTTCATTATATTACATCTTGCCATGATTTGTGCTCCATTGCTAATTTGATCATGACTTTATATGTGTATTCAAGCCTTTGCCATGATAGGTTAATTAAAATGCTAAATTTGACCTAATTCATGTCATGTTCATATTTGAGACTAGTCAGCTTTGTGTTATCTTTTTATGATTCATGCCATGTCAAATAGGCTGAGTTGAGTCTTGAATCATTGTTGAGAAATAGATTGAGCTATATTAGTTTCTTGATGACACATAAGTTGGTACAATCTATTAAAAGCAAAAAGATCTCTTTTGTGCGAAAAAACTGATCTCACCAATTCCTTCTCATGAGACGGCTTGCCATTGTACAAGGCATGAACTCAGGGGAGATTTGGATGACCAAGATCATCTTCTTAAGCTCATTGCTTGAAGTGGTCGCATAAGGCTTGAGGTCTAGCACATGACTAAACAACAAAAAATGGTTGGAAACAATCATATGATTTCTAAAGTCAAAGTTTGTCAATTGTGCTCAATTGCTAAAAGTTCAATGTACTCCAACAATTGTATCATTCTTGAACTAGTAGCACTCTAGTTGACTCAACACTAGCTTCTCGGTTCCATTTAGCTTATTGACATGGCTTGTCTCATTTCTGGATACCTCTAGCTAGACTAAAATCATGTTTGACTTGACTTGCTAAGCACTTTCACTAAAATTCAGATTATACTTTATCTCACTTAGCTTCACTTTACATACATAGTCATGATCCTTGTAGCATACTTGTATGTTATGGCTTGATGTAATACATAATGGTCATTTTGGATAATTCTCATGGCTCTTCATACTTAAAATGATCAAATCAGCCATTTCATCCAGTTTCATGACTTTTTCTCCTTCCTGCATTCTTGATGGGTTTATTGCCAAAAGGGGGAAAATAGTGGTAGAAAAAGCCACTTTGGGAGCTTTGAAGAAAAATTGTTCTTTCTTTTGCTTCTTCTGTCGACATGGTCATTAGCTTCATTCTTGTTCTTATGGACCATGTTAGACTCTTCAAACTCAACTTTGTGCTTTTTCGGTGTTTGTCAATATACTCATCAAGGGGGAGATTGAGAGACCATGTGAGGGTCGTCCCATTGTGAGTGATGAGTAATTGACATCTGTTTTCAAAAGTCGAGTTTGAGTAGGTTTGTTCGGACCCTGACGTTGCGTGGTGCAACGGGCTCGGTCGGACCTTGGTCAAACTTGGTCGTATAGGTTTAGGATGCATATTCTGATGACTCGACAGGTTTGGTCTCTATTACGCTTTCATGTATCGGCGGTGCTATTTGGCGTGTTTCTTGTCGTGTGGTGCGGGGCGTCGAGGCGGAGTCGTGGCGAGACACGGTGGACGGACTAGGCGCGGTGGCGCTCGAGGTCGAACAGTCGGGATGTGTCGAAGACGCGTGGACTCGAGGTGGTTGCGAGGCGTGCGAGGCAAGGAGCTTGAAGCTTCCGGGAAGGTGCGGGGAGGCGAATCGGTAAGTCGCAAGGCTGCACAAGCGGAGGCGGCTCCGTTAGGGTTTAGCCGGCGTAACGGGTTGGAGACCCGTTAGCCAAGGACTATAAATAGGTGTTGGGGGCTGCATACCCCTTTGGGGATTATAAAGTCTTTTAGAGAGTTCTTTGTGTGTATTGTGTTCCTCCCAAGAAGCATGTGAGGCTTTTGGTGTTCTTGAGGATTGAGAGGGAAATGATTGATTGAGAGTCATGTAATCATTCCTCTATTTGTAATCACGTATGGGGACTTCTCTGTGACCCTCATGCTTCTAGGAATGTATCACTCTCAAGTTCTGTGCTGTTTTGATTGAAGTTGATTATTGTCTCTCTGCTTTTTGTTGTTCTCGGTTCCTCTCCGTGATCTTTTCTTCTTTTGTTTTTGCTCGAAGTGGCTGTAGATCTATCTGACTCTCTCTTCTGTTGTTACTACCGAAACAGTTTTCAACCTGTTCGTTCAGTTGCTTTGTGATTTGGCTCCTGCAAGAAGTTGTTGTTCTATCGAAACCATTTTTATGTCTGAATTTCTCCTTCTCAGTTCACTCTGTGATTTGGATTAAAAGTCACCACATCTTACCTGAGAAGAGCTGCGTTCATGATCTCCGATTTCAGTTTTCCATCCCTCCTTGTGTATTTACTGTACCGATAAAAGTATACTCGCTGCCTGCTATCTTCATTTTCAGCAAAGTAGTATCTCCTTCTCAGAACTTCTAGTTGTCCTTCTGTTTTCAGCTGCTTCTCCTCTTCTTTTGGTTGTCGGCAGCAGTTTTAATAGCTGCAGTAACTGCAGTTTTCAGTTGTTGGGCCAGTTCTTGTTTGCTTCACTTTACTGTAGGGTCTTTTTTGATTGCTTTCTGCTTTGTCTTTTCCTTTTTGCTTTCCTCAGTTTGTGTGGTCTGTCCTATTTCAGTTTGGATGGCTAGTAAAAATGGCAAACTAAAACTCATTTCTCTTCTCAGCTTTTGTGTTTCCTTCTTTCTGCAGTTCTAGTATCCGGCAGCTTACAGTCAATAGCATCAAGTCATTTTCTTTTTTTCTTCCTGATGTTTGTCGATTTTACATGCAGATCAAACAACGGTTTTTTCAGTTGAATTTTTTACTGGCTGGTCTCTGATTTATGCTGAATTTTTCATTGTCGCATGCGTTCCAAATTTCAGCAAGATTAATTTTAATTTTCTGTGAGGTGCTTTGTTTTGCATCTTTTTGAAAAACAGTGTACGAATTCTCGAGGGCGATTTTAAAAGAGAGCGACATTCACCCCCCTCTGTCGCCATTTCGGTCCTACAAAATTGTTGAAGTCTACTATGTGATGAGGCATAGGATTGCTGTCTAGAAAGACTGATAGTTCTCCATGGGCCTTGGCATAGATTGCTCCACCACTTGACGATATGGAGCTTGATCTTTCGGACGATCTCCTGGAGAAAAAGATGGTGCCTCACATGTTTGTCTTCTTATCTATAGTTGGTGCTAGTGGAGATCGTTGTAAGTGAGCTCCCTGAAACTTATACTCGTACTTCTAGTAAACTTTAGATAGTTGTAAACAAACAACTATAAAATAGTTAGAATAATTATGCCTATAGAATCACCTATAATTGAAAAAATATTAGTGAATTCCACAATTTTAGCTCTTGGATCTAAAATAAATGCAAATACATATAAGTACGAATCTTATTTCAATATTTTAAATATTTAGTTTTCATAGCACACATCCTCTCGTAACACTACACCATTTTAAAATATTTTTCAAGTTAACGACAAATCGCAAGAATATGATGGACAATTACCGGAGATGTTGGATAGTACACTCCAGGTAAAACAACAGTGGATTCATAAAAGAGTTCGAGAAATGCTAATAACTTCTCAGCAATATACTAGTGCTGCTCAATCAGTAGTGTGTTGCTGGTATATTTCTCACCCGTATGTGCTACGTCAATTAGTTTAAGGCCTATGATTCTCTTTTTCAATACACAATCATCATTTATGTAATGAGCAATTAATTTAAGGCCACTGAAAATGTACAAATTCAAAAAATTCTTTAATTTTTTCATGCTCATTATTGTAGTATTTAACTAAATCTATAATAGTTGTCTGTCTAGAAACATGAGTAAATCTAGAATTATCAACAATTCTAATGTACTTTTGGAATGCATCTGACACACCAAAGTTCAAAGGAAGATCATGCAAAGCAATTAAACGGTAAAGATTCTCGAGCTACCTTGAGATTATAATTCCAGTTACATACTGTACCATCATGGCGATGCCTTAATTTTCTTTACATCTCTAGGCATGTCTGTGCAAGTGCTCGGTTCCACCTGTAGACTTTGCAAATAATTCATGATGATATATTTTGCAAACAACAACTCTTCCCACACATCTGACGTGCTAGGTCTGGACCTCTTTGTTCTAGTGCTTGTTGACACATGCACTAGTAGAGCCTGCGATGGTAGAGCCACGATCTGCTCGACGGCAGCAGCCTCGGCCATTTGAGGTGGAGATGGAATCGTTTTGAACGATGCAAGATCTTTCGGATTAATTTTATACTCACAGTAAATTCGTCAAAATATTCCATGAAGAAATTTGAAAATACGAAAAACTGCAAAATACAAATACAAATACAAAATTAAACTAGTACTTATTTTATATCAGAATAAAGAGGAATAGGAATAATATAACAATATGAAAATAAGTATTGTTACCTCTTGATTGCACGATGGATTTCAAATTTTTGGAATTTTGGTAAAATTATTCCAAATTTTGCTAAATTACCACAAAGTACTTTGAAATTTTCACAAGAAAGTAAGAAGAGGAGATTCCTAGTCTGCATGTGGGTTGATGAGGGGGGTATGCTACCTATTTACAAATTTTTTTGAGATTTTTAATTTTTTGTATTTTAAACTCATAAACGGTCTCAAAATAACTATACTTTTGAAAAATAGGGTCCGATATCGTGCTAAACGGGCCAAATGGGCCGTGCCCATGCCCAACGATCGACCTTTATGCCAAATGGGCCGTAACCATGGGCCACTTCAAGCCAACGGATCACATGTACTTGGTGGGTCATGCCGTGCTATGCTTGAGCACACCACTGTTCATGCTATGCCGTGCCGGCACAGTGGGTCAAGGCGACGGCCCACCCCTTGGTATCATGATGTCCTGGCCCATGGGAGGTCGTGTTGTGCCTACAACAACAGACCATGGATGGATCTGTTAGACACGATCTATTTGGACACCACTATCCACAGTACAGTAAAAAAGCAAGCCATAAGGATGAGCTGATCTCTTTATGGTCGGCATTATACAGTAGGAAGGTTGGACATTGCGCATTAAGTGCATGAGCCGGTCTTAGTCTTACGCTCCGGCCACAAGCAATAAAAAAACTGCATCTCTCAACTCTCCCCAAGTCACCACTCACCGTTGCTATTGCCGCCACCGGAGGATGCAGAAGGGACGACGCCACTGAATCCGGTGACGGCCCAAGGTCGGTCGGCCAAGACGACGCGTGGTGGCAATGGAAGACGACCAGAGCAGTGGACGCCTAGAGTCGTCACCATATGGAGCTTTGGGAGGCTTGGAAGGTGTCCTCGTCAACCATGGCCACCGGATCCGGTAGCCGCATGCTCTCCCACTAGATCCGATCGCCGTGATAGAGTGAAGCAACGGGGAGAGAGTGGTGACGGGGCTGGTGGAGGTAACGGTGAGAGAGGTGAAGGACAAACGAGGACCCCACATTGATACTATGTAGGACTTATATAATGTGAAATATTTCTGTGGAGTAGAAGCCAAATGGGCAAAATTGCCAATACAAGAGCTGCCATGCAAAGCAATAACGAAGGACTCGATGATATATCTCAATTTTCCAAGCTTAGGACAGTTCAACACAGAAAGTAAGGTGTGTTGCGACTTGCGATTACAAAACATGCCTTATGCTCCATCTTTACATGACAACCGTGCAGTGTTCTGATGGCATTACTCTCTACCTATAGACGTGACAACAGAAGGCTAACAGCTCCAGCTTCACGCAGCTGTAGCATCGTGGGCGTAAGGATGGTAGCTTGCTTTATTGTGTAAGCTGGATGGTGTATCATTCAGCTCTCCTACAGGGCAGAACCTGCACGGCGACGCCTCGTTGCGTTTGAGGTAGCAATCTGACCAAGTTGCTCACTATGGCTTGACGGCACTCGTTCTCTGACAGGGGTGTAATGCCTCAGCCAAACACCAGCATATACCTGAAGAAATTACAAACCAATACAACAATTACAGAAGTATGAGAAAATCTGGCCACCCAAGTCACCAATACTGTATCTTAGATTATTTCATTTTCCGAACTGCATGACTTAGATAATGTTAAAGGGATTATTTGTTCTACCCACTTTGAGAACATGGCAAAAAAATTCCATAGGAAGACAAGATTAAGTAAAAGTATAGGACGAATTTGTTGACTGACTTCCGTATTAACGAATTCATTCCAAGAGTCCACACAGGAGCATCTGTCAGTCATAAGAAATCCTTGCAACAGCTTGGGGAAGAGTTAGCTCAACTAAACGATATCTAAAAGAAAAGGAGCATATAAAAATAATAACAATATATTTCCCATCACTGCATCGAATGACAATTAACTCCAAGCTGCCTCAAGTGTTGCTTGATAAGAAAAATTAAGTTGCCAAATACTCCAAAAAGAAGTTATCATGATTGTCCTAGAGTTCATAACCAGGGAAAAAACAGTGCTAGATAAATCTTATGCTAGCTACTGACCTGTTGGGGCCTCATAATTTTAGTGTCGGGGTCATCAAGTGACTCTTTCCAATGTGCTAACCAACCAGCCATGCGAGGAATTGCAAACAGAACAGGGAAAAATTCTGTAGGGAATCCCATTGCCCTGAAACCAATGAAATCACAATTACGTACTGCAATAACAAAAGGAGAGGGGAAAGGAAAGAATAGCCTCCCAAGTCCCAACTGATGTACCTATATATTAGGCCGGAGTAAAAATCCACATTTGGATACAGCTTCCTCTTGATAAAATACTCGTCTGACAGTGCTGCCTTCTCCAAAGCAACAGCGACCTGGTATTGCATCAGAAAGCATCATAAGGGTGTATTGGACTTGCCAAATCATTATTGCAGTTGCGCACGGATAGCCATGCTGTACAGAACCCCCACTTCAAGAACAGACCATAATCCTTAGGTCTTTTTTCTTGATAGTAGAATTCTTAGGTGTTTGTAGACAAAAATTAGTTAATTAGTAATATGGTAGACCATCAAATCCTGAAGAGTGTTAAGCCATTTGTAGATTTTGTCCGATCAACTTTTCTAGGCTAATCAATCAATTTCAAGCACATTGTGTATTGGTTGGCATTATGGAAAGGATCGAATACGACCCTAGCAATCGTTCTTCTTGGATAGTTGTAGTACGATGGATCAAATGGTTAAAGCTAGCAATATTCTAATAGGAAATAGGAAAACCAGGAAAGCCAAAATGTTCAAACAGATATCAACCGTAGCACTTGTGCCACTGCAACATAACTATGCAAGTGATGAAAGTTTTGCAAACTTAGCTTGTTGAACTCGTGTTTCTTTTCAGGATAAATATTAATGACCTTCTGCAATAACACTGCTAAAAGCATACTAATGTATACCAGTATACGCCGATAAAGAAACTGTGCGACAGCAACGATTGATATTTTTTGCATATGTTTTATCTGTTTAAATTCTTCAATGACCTGAGTAGCATAAAATAGGTTGTTTTCTCTTGTTCATAAAAAGATGGATGGCAAACAATGAACACTCAAAAGACTTAAGTCTATTGAATTTGTTTCTTTCAACAGTTTCAGATCCCAAAAGTGGAACTAATCTAAATTGCATTCCATCTGAGTTCCACAAAGTCAATTTTCACCCTTTGGAAAAAGAAAGTTTTTTTACTGTATTCTTTGCAAGAATTAACGTTTCATATGGCTAAGTTAGTGTCATTTAGCACCCATAGCATGAACAGAGCAACTCTGTTTCCTGGTTGTTCCACAGTACAACATGAGAGCATTGACCAAATATCTCACTAGTGAAAATGATGGTAAGTTCTCAGAAATACTTCTTTTATATGGCTAAACAGAACAGGAATAGCTAACCTCGATAAGAGGATCCCGTCCCACAATTGAGAAGACCTCCTCTGCTAACTTACGGATGACTTTAGCACGAGGATCATAGTTTTTATACACACGGTGCCCAAAACCTGACATCTTCCTCTTCCTGGAAAATGAACAGAACTCTTCTAAAACAAGTCCAAAAGCATATCAAGAAGGTATTAAAAGTAAAACTCGTTCCATTGAAAAGACTGCCATCCACACCAGAAAATATTAACCAGGAAGGAGGTATATATCACCTGTTCTTCACTCCCTCAATAAAATCTGGAATATTGTCCACACTTCCAATCTCATTTAACATTTTAAGAACAGCCTGGCATACATAAAATAACATTTAGCCCATTCTAAAAAAAAACATAAAATTTACAAGAATATGGGGAAAGTTCTTAAAAGAGGAAAGCTATATTTGGATGATGCCATCAGAGAACACAAATTATATAGTAAGTAGAATAAGCTGCTTCTTAGCTTTATGATTAGTTTCCAATGATGATGACTGTGGAATAGAATGTGTAGAAAAACTATAAAGCTTGAATGCATGAACCAAGAGGGGCCAGCGCTCAAATGTATTTTACCTCATTTGCGCCACCATGCAGTGGGCCATATAAAGCTCCAACACCACCAGAAAGAGCAGTGAAGACATCAACACCACTATAGAAATAGCATAGCTAATTAGGCAACAGTTTCCTACTCCCATTTGTGAGGAGAATGAAAGAGATGATTTACCTTGAAGCAAGGTGCCTAACAGCAGCTGTTGAGCAGTTCATTTCATGCTCAGCATGAAGAATAAAAAGAATATCTAGAACCCGAGCAAGTCGGGGGTTTGGATTATATGCTTTGTTACCCCTGCAACACATTAAAAAAGGGAAATATGCAAATATTGAAGTCACGAACTTGAATTGTTTAGCAATTTCAAATATAACGAAAATAAATGTCTATGGGAAAAACAAAATACAAATAAGTGATGTGACTTACAAAGAGTCCAGCATATACAAGAAGTTCTCCGAATAAGAAAGATTATTTGAAGGAAGGGTAGGAGGCCTTCCTGCTAATCTCAAGTAGGCTGCAGCTGCTATTGTTGGTGCCTAAACAGATAGTCAGATATAGAAAGTTAAGCCAAATGTTTAACAAAAATCAGAAAGAACCATTAATTTGCGTCATAAGGTTCTGTGCAATTCTGAAGTTATTTTTGGCATGACAAACAGAAAATATTAATCGGCTGTATGACTATCCTAAAAAAATTACACTAACTAAAGAAAATCAGTTTTTTGTCATACCTTCCCAAGAACTCGTACAATTTGCTTATCCCTAACCTGCTTTGACTTGTAAAGATCTTGACCCTACATGAGTAGAATATGTCATCGAGCCACTTTAAACTGTTACACACGTAAGAGATGGTAATACACAATTAAGTAAATATGAAGAACTACCAAACAAATTCAGATAATGACAACTAACTATAAATTCGAAATTTCAGTGGATTCTATCACAATAAGTAGAACTATGTGAAAGAACCATCTGCCCCAATTGGTGTGTTTAGAAAGTACTTACTCTAAGAGCAGGGTTTGCATCTGGATGGAAGACAGAAAGTGTGCTCATTGCACTGGCAAGGACTCCCATAGGGTGAGCATCATGAGGCATTGCTTGTATGATATCCTGTCAAGAATAAAAAGCACACATGTATTACTTTGCAATCCAAGTCAAGCCCGAAACTTGTCTGAATACATTGCAATCATCAAGGCTATAAAAAAAAAAGGCAACAAAGCATACCAAGAGTCCTTGAGGAACAGCAGAGTGCTGAGAAATTGCAAACTCCCAGCCTGCCAGTTGACTCTGAGTAGGCAAATTCCCATACACTGTGATCGCAATAAGCCCTCAACCAACAATTACAAGACGGCAAAGATACCCTGCTATTAAACAGGAACGTAAGGCTGATAGTACTTACTTAAGAGGTAGGCCACCTCAACAAATGAACTGCTTTCAGCCAACTCCTCAATTGGATAACCCCTGTAGCGAAGAATTCCCTCATCCCCATCGATGTAGCAGATGGACGAACGCACTGGGGCAGTGTTGAGATAACCAGGATCATAAGTCTTAAGACCCTTGTCATCCTTTCCAGTGGTAATCTACAAATTATCACAAAAAGAATAAATTTCTCTGTCTTACAGTTTGATTTCACATTGCAAATGAAGCATGGCAAGTAAAATGCATTGAATTTTTAGCATGTTTGATTGAAATTTGGTGCTGCCAAATCACACAAATTTATGGACAAAATAATGACAATATATTCGCAGAAATAACAAAGAAATCAGTAGCGCCTTCCAGAGCTCTGTAGGAAGCAATACCTGTCGGTCAATCAGAAAAGTTCTCCTAAAACCATGCCGTCACTTACAACTATTGTGAGGTTGGAAACGATCAAATGACTCCATTAGAACAAGCTATGAGCTTGTACGTATTATCAAACTTCAACCTAACGTACAATTAGCATATATAGAGTTAAGACTGCTGGCTCCACTGTATTCAATTTTATGAACTCGATTAAATTAAAATCTGATCTCTGTCATCTTCAATCACAATTTTTAGAAAATAGGTGTACTTCACCCATTGCGTGATCATCTGATCACAGGCTCAAGAGTTCCACGCCGAAACTACTAAACTGGGACGAGAAGTTCGTACCAAAATTAAGCCCTTTTACTTTCGCCCAGCTAAGCCGAGTACAATCAAATCCTAATCCAACCCAGACTCCATGAATAGATTCAGCCTACTCCATCACCGCAACCGCACTCCAGAACCCCAAGCTCCCCACGGATAGCACAGATCACGCCGCAGCCCACCGCCGGAAAAGGTCGTTAGTCTAGACTGCTACTAGTTACCGTCTTGAAGTCGGTGGCGCGCACGGTGCCCTCCTCGGAGACCTTGACCTCGTACCGCCTCCCCGTCCTCGCGTCCACCACGGCGAGCGCGCCGGCGCGGGTCCCCGGGGGCGCCGCCTGCGAGGCCGACACCGGCGCCCTCTCGAGCCCCGCCGCCACGTCCGCCTCCCCGGCGCCGGCGCCGAGGAGGTGAGCGGAGAGCACGGCGAGGCGGCCGCGCGCGGGGTCGGCGCTATTCATCGATTCGGCGGCTCGAATCGGTCGGTGAGAAGAAGGGAAGGAGAGGGGAGACGAGACGACCAGACCAGACCAGAGCAGAGGAGAGGGCGACGCGAAGGAGGGGAAGCGGTTGCTTGGACGCCTAATTGTGTTTTGCTTTTGCTTCGCGCAATTCGATGTGTTTATTGACGTGGACGTGGGAGTCGTGCGAAGCTGAAACTCGTGTGAGAATAGTTATGCTCGTGTGAGAATATTCTATCTAAATCTTAAAGTTATGCTTATGGTCCCACTGCGGCTTATGGCGGTCGAGGAGCATGGACACGCTGCATGGATGGTTTGCTTGACGAATTTGGATTTTTAGTTTATGGTTTATGTTTTCTTTTAATAAATAAATGAGATAAATTTTTTGTCGTTGTTTGAAGTGACTTATTAGGGCATAGGGTAATTTTTTGAAACAACCTATCAACATTCGATTCGTTCGTACAAACAATTATATTATGGCCAAAAGCCATAAAGAACTCACATAGTATCGTTGCTTTTGATCAGACCAAGCCAAAATGATCAGTCGGCACTGTCTAGCACGTCTCCATGTAGGCATGGTCTATTTAGGCACGATCTTATTAGCCCGATTAACTAAACGGAATGTGTCATGCTAACCTACGGGCTTAGCCATAGACCCAAGCAAGACACAAGGAGGTTATGGGCCGTGCTGTGCTGATCGGGCACATTTAGCTTGATGGGTCACAGATGGACCGTTTAACCTATCATCGCGATGGACGATTAACCCTAATCGGCTATCTCGCTCAATATCCCTCTCCAATCCATCCATCCTTTGGCAGCGGTGACGTCAGCCATGTCATCGTCAATGCCTTCTCCACCTCTATCGTACCGCTAGCGCATACCACCAATGCAGCCGCACTGTCTCCATCCTGCTTCCCGCCTCCCCCGATGCCGATGTCCTCTACCCCACTATGCTGGAGGCTTTGTCAAGGAGCTCCTCGATACTCCCTTACCTGTGCCCCCCTACCTCCCTTCTTCCCCTCCTTCTCTAATTTCCTCTCCTCCTTCAATCTCCGCAACCCTAGCGACCTCGTTGTCTTCCTTAGTCCCCCTTCCCCCGCCTTACCTACTTAGTTTAGCGGCAAAGGGCATGGTAGCTCGGTGGCGGCGAGGAAGCGACGATGACATTGGCAAGATGAAGGGGGAGAGGCTTGCGAGAAGGAGAGAGGGGATATGGGAGCGCGAGAGGAGGGCGCGGTGACTGGCAGGGAGAGCAATGGCGCTGTCGCACGTGGGTGCTGTTGTCCAAGACGGAGGAAGGAGGCACTGGGGCGGAGAAAAGGTGTCAGGAACAGGTGGCGGTTGTAAGATCGAGGATATCAACTAGAGGGTGAATATGCGGTTTTAAAATCTCTTTGGCCAAAATCGAAGTTTATATGTTGAAGCGTAAATCAAAACGGTTTTTGCAAAAATTAAGGTCTAAATAAACTAGTCTCACTAAGTGCACCAACAATCTAAGTATAGTTTAAGGTTTGCAATCTTAAGATGACAAAAAATAATCTAATTCTAAGAATGTAAATTACACGAGATAAAGCACAAGAGAGCAGATAAACACAAGGTGACACGATCTCTTTTTACCATAATATTTGAAGACTTGTCGATCTCCTCTAGTCCACGTTGAGGTAAATCCAAATGAATTGAATCCACTCCATAAATTAAGAAAAAACACATCGATTCTACAAGTGGTAGATCTTTCCCACTCCAAGTAGTTGCGCTTCAACCTTCACAAATAATAGCATCATACCGGACCTCTTCACAACCTTCTCGAAAGAGATCACCGGTTCTCACACCTCCAAACCATCTAGGAGTCACCAACCTCCAAGAGTAACAAGCTAAGTCCGTTGCTTGACTCTCACCAAGTGCAACACATGCACAGGTGGATACTCAAACCATATCTAGAAACAATACATGCAACTAGAGATTTCTCTCCTTGGTCACAAGGTGCAACATATGCGCAAATGAGGAGAAACTTGTACTAGCTCAAAAGAGTGAAAGAGGATGCAACAACCCTGCCCTCAACCAGCCACAAGGGATATATATGCCACCACAACAAAACTATCCATTGGGACCGAAATTCCCAAAATCTCCTAGAATCAGTGCAACCAGTATTAAGAAGTCGGTCGGACTGGACCTCGTTGTAACAGATAGTAACTATACATTTAATGCACATAAACTAGCCATCACATTTGGGTCTAGTCAGACCGTCCATACAAAGCCCGATTGCACTAGTCCTGGAGAAAATGGTGAACCCACCCAGAAAACATCTTTCTGGAAAAAAGTAGCCGCCAAGTAGAAATTGATAACACCGAAAATCGGTAGCACCAAACTATATATGGCTATAGCATTGGAAAATTGGTAGCACCAGAAACTGCATGGCAGTAGCATCGCTGGCACAAAGGGCGGTTATACTGTAGGCAAAAAGGCAGTAGCACCGGACTTTAAATAGCGGTAGCATTGACCTTATTTTTCAGCACAGTCAACACTCAAAAAACGGTCATAACATTTGACTCCGAAGTCATAATTGAGTGATCTTAGACTTTGTGGTAAGCTTATTCAGAGGGCTACATAATCCACATGTTTGCATGATCTCACACATAAGATTAATGTAGAAAGCGTAAGAACCCTAAAGAGTCACTACCATAGTCTAAGACCAAAGAAATAGCAACAAGCAATCTTAGACTATACCAAGAAAAAAATGCATGAACTCCAATAATTTGCAAAACATATTTGCAAAATTACATCATGCCACAAGGACTAGGTATATGGATTTCAACCATTTGTAAAACACATTTGCAAAGTATAGTCACATGCTATAAGGACAATGCATGAGTTACAACTATTTGCAAACCACATTCACAAATAATAGCATCATACCATGGAGAGCTAGAGCAAACATGATTGAGCTATCAATATATAATAAGACTTAATCTACTAGATAAGACTACTCTTAATAGTACATCAACCTACACTAGCAATCTATTCTCCCACCACAAACCGAGGTTGGTAAAAAACTAGAAACCATCCTTAGCCTATGCTAGTTATACGTTTTCCTTGAGAAACATCTTGAAGCTTAATAACACATCAATAGTTCAAGTTCGAGTCTTTGTCTTGTTGTGCATTAACATATGATGCGACCTTCATCAATATATGATAGTCTTCACTTAGACTTGATGATGATCAACTCGTAACCATCTCCTCTTCGGAATCTTGATTTAATGCTCATTAACTCATGATGATCACATCTCCTTCCTGAACCTTGACTTAATGATGATCAACACATGATGTCATCCCAATTATCCTCATCATGGGACATAACATATTTCACCAACTCATGAAAAATATTAGTCCCACAAACCGATTGTTATTAATTACCAAAACTTACCATTAACACATAATGGCATGTCTAGATTCTTCAATCTCTCCCTTTTTGGTGATTAATTATAACATAATTGCAAATTATTGAATTTAAATCAACATGAGTATATATGAACTACACAACTTTATATACACAAGGGATATGTTTCAAAGTAATGATCATCAATATGTGCAGATGAAGAACACTGATCAATACTAATGAAACCTTAAAGTATAGAATGAACTCCCTCTAAATGTATGCATACAAGTATGTGAGTTGGAATAATATGTACATATCTAAGTTAGACTTGCTGTGGAGTTCAACCTATATTTTAGATCCAAGAAATGCAATAAATGAATAATATGACAATTTAACTTATGAGAATGAAAACATGCATTTACAAAATCCATAAACCATTTTAGGCAAATAGGTAAAATAATTTTCCCAATATTAATAATTTACCTCTTTTTAAGCAAGCCCAAAATGTTTTATTTCTTTTTCACTAAGAGAAAAACCCTTTTAGAGAAAAACTCCCCCTTACACAAATGTTCTCCTTTGACACACAAAGGCTTCTTGTACTCCCCCTAAATCTTATGCAAACTCCAATTTGTGATCCCAATTTTTCTCTTTGTCACCTCTTTGAAATAAGTTAATCACTTGATAACTATACCATGCAAGTCTCTCCCATGTCCTTGTATCCGATTTGCAATTACCAATTTCTCCCCCTTTGTCATCAAGCATCCAAAACCTTTGGGTGCATCCCATTAGGAATAAACTTGAAATCACTTGTAAGAAGCACTATTTGAAGACTTTGAATTTTGACTAGAATTACTTGGGTCATTTGAAAGTTGAGGGTGAGACGTACTTGACTTGAGAAATCTTCAAAAATCACCACTTGAAATCAAGCAACTTAGGGGGGAGGGGAACGAGAGGAGATTGGCACAAGAGACATGCTCAGCAAGGAATAAAGCAAGGGAAGCAAATGTTGATGTCAAGAAGATCTAGGAGAGCTTCCTTCAAAAGTATACCACTTGAATGATAAAAATATCACATCAAGATCAAAATGACATTCAGAGTCAAGAAATAACTTGAAGGTAGTTAGTAAGAAAAAAGGGATCAACTTGGCTTGAGGAAACAACAATAATTGTTGAAATAGTTAGAATCATCAGATAGGACAAAGTCTGCCATATTTCCCTAGTCCAGTCAGACCGGTCACAAGGGGCGATCAGACTGCTAGGTTGGACCGGTCAGACCGCTGAGGGGTCCAGTCAGACCAGGTGCAAACTGATTGCACACCGAAGAATGAAATTTGAGAATAAGAAGTTAGATAGTGTTGTAATTTGCTCCAAAACTTATACAAAGAAATATAAACCACTTTTGGAGCATTTCTAACTATATACTAAAGATAAATTATTTTTAAAGATAGTCTTTTGCCAAATTATGCTTTCATTTTGCAAAACAAACTTATTTTCAAAAAACTTCTTCAATATTGTCAAATTAAGCATGTGAGGGTATTTTGAGTATACTTTTGCATGTATGAGTTATAAATACCCTTGTGAACAAACATATGACAATAATTTGGCACAAGAAACAAAACTCAGTTAAGTACTGAATTGTGACCACTTATGTCAAACTAGGATTTTCGATCAATTTTAAAACTAAATAACTTTTGATTAGTTGGACTTTTAAAAAAACTGAATACTAAAACTGCTTAGAATAACAACTCTAGGTTTTTGGTATTGAACATCTTTTCTAATTCCTTTTATAACTAATTTTGGGTAATTTTTTAGTTTAAAGCCAAAAGAGATAATATATAGCTAGTTTTGGGTTAGAAACTCATTTTTTACTTGAAATTAGTTTTTTATAGTGAAAACCTTTGAAACACATTTTCATACATTTTGCAACTAGTTTTTCAAAGATATACTAATAATTTTGAGTTTTTTTTACTTTTGGCTAAAAGGCTCAATTTTAGAAAATCAATACTAGTACTTAATTAATTTAGGCACACTTAGGGATATGATATATATGATTATGATTTATCACTCCCTCTTAATGTGCCACTTATCCATCCTGCTCAAAATTGCAATAACAAAAATTTTGAATTAGAGCAAGAACATAATTTTTGAAAAGATTTTCATGCAATGCAATCTACACAAGGCTAGGGGCTATATACTTCAATGTAAGTACTTGTTACCGAAATAGCACTAGTTCTTGATATGGTAAGGTCATTATCATGCTTGGCTCCAAATTAGCTTATGGTAGAGTCCATCTCTTCATGAAAGAGCCAAACCTCTAATGCATTTAGAAGTATCTATTAAGCATTTAAGCACTTTTTTATACCCAACTCAATTGGGTCTATGAATGTTAGTCATAAGTAATTTGGGCACCCAAATAACCCTTGAAATAGTTTTAGGTGAATTAACACATCTAACAATCACCCTACCATCTCTAGTCTTTCTAAGAAAATAATGATCATCATAAAGGATAGGCTTAGAAATGTTACCTATGGGACAATTTTTACATATGTATCCTTTTTTTGAAATTGTATCAAGTTGGGATTTTGCTCTCATACCTTATCTTCTTGTCTTACTCCTTACCGGTTTGCCTCTTTCTAGATGATCTTGACTTGCCATCTACTTAGTCATAGCACACCAAGGTAAAGTGTCCATTCTTGTTGCATCTAAAATACTAGATGTTCTTGGAGAGTCTTGCATTGTGTCTTGTCTTGGTATTCTCCTTGTTCTTGGGGATGAAGCCAATCCCTCTCTTGTCATTCAACTTCCTTTGCTTGCTCAAGATTTCATCAAGAGAGGTCTTCTCTTTATAGCACTTCTTCAAGTCATTGCTCAACTTGGTGACTTGGATCTTGAGTTATTTGTTTTCTTCTACAAGGTTAGTCTCAACAAGCATAGAGTAAGTACAAGTATCTATAATAGAGCAACACGGACTATCAAGGAAGTCATCACAAGAGGTGGATATGCTAACCTTAGATACAATATAAGGGCTAGCAACTACGCAAGGCATATCTTCTAATATATCACATGTAATGCCTATATCCACCTTAGGCTTAGTGAGATCCTTGAGTAAAAGAGACTCATGCTCATCTTTTAGCTCACTACAAGTATTTTGAAGAGAGACATACCCTTTTTTTCAAAACCTTAAATTTTGCCTTCTCCTTCACAAGGTACTCATTAAGCTCCTCAAGCATATCCATCAATTCACATATGAGAACTCATCATCATTATTTACCTTATCATTACCTTTTACCATAAAGCATGTAGACATGGAATAAAGTGATGGAGCTTCATTATCATTAGTGGTGGTTGATGTATCATCCTTGATAGCAAACCAATCAAAGTGTTTTATTTTGCCATCCTTCTTCGTTCTTGATAATGACTTGGGCTCATCCTCCTTTTGTTTGAACACTTTGAGGCACTTGATAGTCTTATAGTATTTTGTCTTGGAGGATGGGCTTATTATTGAGCCATCACCTTGTGAGCAACATCTCTTTATGATTTTTTTTATTTTCCTCGTGAGAGTAGCCATTTCTTAATCAGTGTCTTCATTTTCCTCATTTTGACACGCCTCAAACTCATCATCACTTGACTCATGTTTGGCCTTGAATGCATGAATTCTTTTACTTGATGATGAGGCTATCTCTTTGATATCCTCTTTATCCCTTTTGTACATCTCATTGGTAATAAGATTACCCAAGAGAACGGCATGAGTCATTCTTGCCAAGTCTGAAGAGTTGAGAAATAAGGTCACTAAAGTTTCATGTTTATCCGGTAGAGCCCTAAGCATCTTGCGAATAACATCAAGATAGGTTAGATCACAACATAGGCCTTTAAGCTCATTTACTATGTTGTTCAATCTAGAATATATCTCATTGATGCTTTCATGAGGCAATATAGTAAATGGCTCATATTTGATCCTCAACCTATGCAATTTAGCTTCCTTGATTGATGATGTTCCCTCATAAATTTCCGTAAGGGTTGTCCAAACATTAGGAATATTCTCAAGATTGCTCACTCTATTGAACTCATCCATGTTCAAAGCGCTAAAAAGAGCATTCAAAGCTTGATAATTGAGTTGCAAGTTTTACTTTTCCTTTTGAGTAAGGTTTTGTAGATCAATATATGTAGCAAAACCCGCATCAACATCCATAATGGTAAATCGGCCCTCGGGTCTTTTCGATAGTTCTCTTCCATGGCACTTGGATTTTCCAAAGGACGGTGCATCACACGCATGAGACGATGATGATGAAGAATGAGCGGACGACATCTTCACAAATAATAGAAGTGACAAAGAAATAGAGAGTACTAGTGAACTGGCTGCCAGTAACAAATGACAATAAGAATCAATTCGAGCCTTACCCCTACTGCCTTCTCAGTGGCTTGATAATATGCTAAACTGTACAAGAAAGTCGGCATTTATGAACTGCATATTGCACAGATTAAAGTTGTGAATTTGCTCTCAGTTGAGGAGTTGCACAAGATTAAATCTTGGCCTTCTTCCACTCTTGTCAATATATCAATAATCAAAGTGACTAGTGCTTTATTCTGCTAGTCTAACAATGTATAAATTACCTCAGATAAGAGACAAACTTAATTGCATGCTATAAGCACAAATAGAAACAGAGAACTACTACTACAGTGCCAACAGAGTTTTGGCAATAATCAGAAGTATATAACAGATATATGCTACAGCGGTATCGAATGAATTCAGCAATAATCAGGATAGCAGTAAACTATGCTGAAACAAAAGTATCTATGTTAGTAATCGACAAATTCAAAAGCTAGCAGAAATTTCAATTGATAGTCACAATGATCTCTAATATGAAAAGGTTCCTCATCGAGCAATCTAAAAAAACCCAACAATCTATTATGCAAAAGTCTTCCCAGTTCTAGTACTATTCATAGATTTTAAATATAATGAACTGAACTACTAGCACGACAAACTTTATGGAGGATAGAAATTTTAGAAAGTAAAAGCTCACTGGGCAGTGGCAACCAAGCCACTAATGAGAAAGCAGTAGGGGCAAGGCTCGTTGCAAGAACAATGTACCCCATGAGGCCATGACCCATGAGGACAGAGTAGAGCACTGAGGTCATGACGGGGTAATTACCTTGTTGGGGAGGAGGTGCACCGAGGAGGAGGGCGGCGTGCTCGGGGAGGAGGCGATGTACCTACTCGAGGAGGTGTGCTCGGGAGGAGGCAGGTCGACGAGGAGGCAGTGGCTCGGGAAAGAAGGTGGTGGCTCATGCTCGGGGGAGGAGGCGGTGGCTCATGCTTGGGGAGGAGGCGGCGGGCTCAAGGGAGGAGGCGGTGTGCTCAGGGAGGAGGCGTGTTGGGGAGGAGGTGGCGTGCTCGTGGAGGAGGCGGCGTGCTCGTGGAGGAGGCATGCTCTGAGAGGAAGCGGTTCTTGTTAAGAACCATTTGTGATATTTGGTAGCATCACAGATGGTTCTTGTTAAGAACCGTCTGTGATACATGGTAATATCACAGACGATGTTCATCGTGAATCATCTATGATTTTACCTCTTCACAGACGATTTTTAGTGCTGGCAACAACACAGATGGTCTCTAAACCAAAATCATTTGTGATTGTATTTAATACTGACGGTTTTGGTCAACCGTCTGTGATGAGGTGTTTAGTATTAGCCTTTTTGTAGTAGTGAAGGTGTGAGAGAGTAACGAGAAAACATCGGCCATGGTGAGAACTCGTGGCGTGCGCTCTCTCTCTCTCTGCCCGAACGGACAAGAGGAGGCGACAAAGCGGCTTGATGGCGCAACGGCGATGGGATGGGGTGAGGCGGAGGCGACGGCTAAGCCATGCGTTCAAGCTATGGGCGGTTCGGTCTGAAATGGTGGGCGGGCATGGCGGTCAGTGACAATTACACTCGGCGGACAGCAAATAGGTGTGGCAATGAACCAAGAGCGACGAGGTTGGTGACGACGTCTGCAACGCAGTCCCAAAACCACTTGTCAGCGGCGTGGTGAGTCAAGGGTGTTGGACAACGACACAGTCTCCAAAACACAACCTTGATCACTAGTTTTATTGCAATATATTTATAAAACCTAATAAAACTATAATATTATGAAAATACTTTTCAAAACAAATCTATAGGTATGATTTTAAGTATCTAATTTAAACATTTTAAAAGATATTTATAGTCAAAGTTTCAAAATTTTGACTGCACCTATATCTAAAATAATATGTATTTATGACTGGAAGTAGTAAGAGGCAACAAATTCGACAAAGATTGAGAGGGTATATTTTAAAATGTTGGAATCTCATTAATCCTTATTTTTAAAATACTTTTGGAATCTCATTATTGAAATGTCTTCCTCTTTTCATCCCAAAAAATGTATCTTCCTTTTTTGGAGGGGCATATGTAGAATATGCATAGCAAACCTATTTGTTATCCTAGAGAATTGATCAATTGGAAAAGTAATGTGTGTAGTTACAAAATCTTATTGTTTTGGACGATGTAACGTGGTCCGATTGTTGTTATCTGTTGGTAAAACTTGTTAGGAAACCTAGGCCTGGGTTTGATGTCTTGGCCCATAGTGGGCACCTCACCGGTAGACTATAAATAGGGAGAACTATTGACTATTTTGTACACGCAATCAGAAAGAAAGAAGAAGGACTTGTCACAGCCGATCACTGAAGTTCCCTAGAACCAGAAGGGGAGCCAGTTGAGACCTAGCATTAGTATGACACCTTCAGAAAATGGCATACCGGACCTGAATATCCCCATGAAAGAAGAAATCAGCATAGATGTGTGCGCACACATCGGAGATAAAAACTAAAGGGACTTACCACCGTAATTGAAAGAAGCGATGAGCAAGGAGAAGCTCCAGAAGAAGCAATCGCTCCAGAAAAAGCAACTCATGAAGAAATAGCTATAAATTATGTGCACACGAGAGAGTCCATGAATAGGACAACAGCCAATGTTGATATCTACTTCGCAAAGAAAATTGCCACAACCATCGATCTTGATCCAGAGCCTACATCGCTCGCTGAATGTAAGAAGAAATCAGATTGGGAAGATTGGAAGAAGGCAATAGAAGCTGAATTATTATCTCTGAACAAAATAGAGATGTTTGGGCCCGTATGCCGCACACCTCCCCATGTGCACCCTATTGGGCATAAGTAGGTATTTGTTCGAAAGAGAAATGAAAGAAATGAAGTCGTAAGATATAAAGCATGGCTGGTAGTACAAGGTTTCACCCAATGTCCTAGAGTTGATTATGAAGAAACCTACTCGCCAGTCATGAGTGAAATTACCTTATATTTGATCTCAATGGCAGTGAACTTGAATTTAGAAATGAAATTCATGAATGTGATTACTACATACCTTTTTGGGAACTTGGATTCGGAGATTTATATGAAGGTACCTGAAGGTATCTCCGTCCCGAACTAAGACAGAACAAATAGAAATCTATACAGTGTGAAGCTCAGGAAATCACTGTACGGACTGAAGCAATCTGGCAGGGTGTGGTATAATCGTTTAAGCGACTTTCCATGCAAGAAAGGCTACACGAACAATGAAGATTGTTCCTATGTATTTATACGACGATCCCAGAATAGATTTTGTATAATCTTAGTATATGTAGATGATCTAAATATCATCGGAACAATGGAAGACATAAAAGAAGCAAGTTCTTACGTAGAGTCAGAATTTGAAATGAAAGACTTGGGTAAAACAAAATACTACTTAGGCCTGCAGCTTGAGCATGTCCTTGAAGGAATATTAGTACATCAGTCGGTCTATGCCCAGAAGGTGTTAAAAAGGTTCGGTTTTGAGAAGGCATAACCATCGAAAGTACCGATGATCGGGATGTCTTTACAGCAAGAAAAAATTCATATCGACCTAGGAAAGAAGGGGAGGAAGTCCTGGGACCAGAATTCCCATACTTAAGTGCAGTAGGAGCACTTATGTATTAAGCAAGCTGCACTAGACCGGACATCGCATTTGTCGTAAACTTGTTAGCAAGGCATAGTGCAGAACCTACCAAATGACATTGGTAGGGAATAAAGGACATCTTCCGATACCTCCAAGGAATTAAGGACCTTGGATTGTTCTATAGAAAGAATCAAGGTTTGAACTTGATTGGCTATGCAGATGCTGGGTACCTGTCGGACCTGCATACAGCAAGGTCACAAACAGGCTGTGCATTTATGTGTGGTGGAATAGCAATTTCCTGGAAATCATCTACGTAAAGTCTTGTAACGACTTCGATGAATCACTCAGAAATTATAGCATTGTGTGATGCCGCACGAGAATGTGCTTGGCTCCAGCGAATGGTTCACCACATCCAGCAGTCATGTGGGATGAATATTGTGCAAGCTCCCATAATTATCTATGAAGATAATGAAGCTTGCATTGCATAAGTGCAGACGGGCTATGTGAAGAGTCATCTCACAAAGCATATCAACCCCAAGTTCTTCTATGCTCATGAATTGCAAAAGATGGACGAGATTAAGGTACTGCATACTAAGTCATGTGAGAATCTAGCAGATTTATTCACAAAGTCACTCCTACATCTAGCTTTGAAAGATGCGTACGAAGAATTGGAATGATGAGACTTAGAGAAGTGCAGAATTCAGGGGGAGAATTTTCTCAAGCCCATTATTAAACCTTGATCACGAAGATCAAGTACCCAAATAAATAAGTCCTGAAGATTGAATGAAATTGGGTGGATTGTACTCTTTTTTCCTTGACGAGTTTTCCTGAAGTTTCTCGATCAAGGTTTTTAATGAGGCAATTCGTGCAACGCAGCATAACATGTATCATGTACTCTTTCTCCAAATTTTTTCCACTGGGTTTTTATGGAGTTTTGATGAAGTATAAACGTGTCGGATGAGTGCCTAAGGGGAGTGTTAGGAAACCTAGGCGTAGGCATGAAGCCTTGGCCCATGGTGGGCAGCTCACCGGTAGACTATAAATAGGGAAAACTATTGGCTATTTTGTACATGCAATCAGAAAGGAAGTAATAAAGAAAGACCATGAGTTCTCTCTATCTCTATATTTTTAATCTACTATTTCTGTTTTCTGTGATTGATCTTGTTTTGCATAAACAGAGAAATCAATCGGACTGGTCGCTAGCGATGGTTTCACAACAAAACTTTTGCCGACATACATGGCCTTTGCCGATAGATTCTCTATCGGCGCTATTCGGGCGTCGTGCAGTGGGAATACGGGTCCATTGCATACACATAATGCAACAATTTTAAGCTTTAATACAATAATTAATTTTGTTACAACAAATAGGTTTCCTTGTAGTGGTTCAAGTCCTTCCTTTTAGCTAGCTACCTGTACACACTGCAATTCATGACATGGTGACTACCATTGGTAAGCTGGGCCCTTTATACAATTATATAAAATTATATATACACATCGAAATGGCAATTTGACTGCAACACTCCAAGACGATGGTCTCGAAAATGAGTGGAGTTTTCGATCAGGGCTGGGCAAAGTGGCCAGAGGTCACGCTAAGGGAAAAAAGAGGAGAAAGTGGGGCTAGGACTGCCCGAGGGCATCTTCTCAGCGAGGTTATATTTGACACACGAAAGAAAACTTCATTGCAGTTTTTTTTTCTTGACCGTGACGTGACGTGAAATAGCGTTGGCAGACCATGTTTATCTTTATTTTTACTGCACTGCACTCTCTGTGTTTGAATGAGATTCAAATGTTTGAATTTAAGGCTTTATTGAGGTTTTCATGACAAGCAGTTACCAGTGGGTAAATGGCTGTTTAAATTTTCAGTTCACAGTCTGTCTATATATATACACGTGGAGACTGTTGGGTTGATCTCAGCTAACAACCCCGAGATTTCAGGGAGACTCCGTCTCCACCTCGCGCCTTGATCAAAGGCGGCAACTGACCCCATTTGGTTTCGGTCCCGATCACCTAGCGCTATAAAAAATAAAGGGATTCGGCATGGCTTTTGTTCGTGTGTTGTTCAAGGCCCTAAAATCCTAACAGGCCCGATCTATTGAGGTGAGCTAAGGTGGACGAAGGTTGGACCTCCTCCATCCCATCCACGGCTTCAGCGACGCCGGCCGACCTCTTTCACGCCGTCGGCCACCTTAGCATCACCGTGCCACCGACCACATTCCTATGGCTTCATCCAGTTCGGGTATGTTAATCATGCTTCCGCTCTAAGTATTTAGTTAGGTGTTCTTATTTGAGCCTAGGATCAAAACCTAATGCTTATGTTTAGACTTAGATCACTTTAATATTTTGTATCAGAGCAACCTTAGGATCAGGATGAACCCTAATCAAACACTAACCAAACTCGGACTTATGTTTAAAGGTCGGATCTAAAATTTAATGGCTTGGCTTAGCATTTAAAAGGAGGGACTTAGGATATTTTGAAAAACTCTAATGAAAAACCACAAAATCCTCCAACGAACCCTAAAACCCAAATCAAAATTTTAGATCGGCGGGGAACTTACGGTTTTTGGAGGGCGGTGGAAATTAGATCTCGGTCTCGGGCGTGCCGTCGTTCTTCTTGCGCCATGCCATCATGCCGCCACTCCGCGGCGTGCTCAGTCACCACGTCGCCGCTTCTGCCGACCTCGCCCTTGCCAGCTGCTCCGGTTTTCTGTGAGGACCAGTAGGAATGAAATTAGGGTTAGGGTTCGGGGTTTTTGCGCGCGCCGTTGCCGCTCCTGTTTTTCCACGTGAGGACCAGTAGGAATGAAATTAGGGTTAGGGTTCGGGCTTTTTTTGTGTCGGCTGCGGCGCGGGTTCGGCCGTCCGATCAAATCGGACGGTTGTCCTTTCTTGGGCCAGAAGCAACTGGGCCGGCCGTATGCATGAGCCGTTCGATCAGATCCGATGGCGCCGCGTCGTCACGTGTTTCTCTTGTTTCTCTGGGTCGCCTCGCGTGCGGGGTTTTGGAATATTTTTGGGCTATGTGATTTTTTGGGCCGGTTTTATTTGGGGCCGGCTGCAATAGTAATTTTTCCCTTTCCTTTTCCGGCACATTTTCTTATATTTTAAGTCTACCTTTTGTGTACTGTTTTAATTATTTTCAGTGGCCCAAATCACGATGTATCATTACCATATTATTATGTTTTATCTTTGATTAAAATCGAACCAACGAGATATTTTCATTAGAGATTTTTATGTTTTATTATGGCATTATGTATGCACATGTCTATATTTTGACCAACGTTGATTGTAATCATGTGTCGCCATATGAAATTGCTAAGTTCTTTTTCATTTTTTGCCCAACGGTGATATGAATTAGAACTGTAGTTTTGCATGTTATTAATCAGACCAACGTAGGGTTAATTGCATGCAATATATATCTTTATGTTATTTCTAATTTTGCCCTGTATTTTGATATTCAGCAATAAATGCTTCAAATATTGCCGCCACAATTGACAATATTGAATAACTCACGGGGAGCAATTTTCCCACATGGAAAGAAAGAATCCATGTTGCCCTTGGAGTTTTGGATCTTGATTATGCCTTAAGGGTAACCACTCTCGTTCCCCCACTGAAGGTGAGGAAAATTATGATGAGAAAAAGAAAACTTATGAAACTAATGCTGAGAAATGGGAGCGGTCCAACCGTCTATCACTAATAATTGTTATGAATATTGTGTGTGTATTGATATGAGACCCAAAGGGCCATATATATAGGAGTACAAGAGAGGATATACTACCATATAGAGATAAGGCATATATGGAATAACAATCCTACTCTATCTCTAATACCTTATCTCTAATACCCTTAACACCCCCCCTCAAATGCAAGGCGTATGCAATAGCATTGCATTTGAAAAAGGGTTAATACTAAAACAAGATAAATCCAAATACGAGTCTTGATGATGTAAATGGTTGCGTGCGATCTTGGAATAAACTGTCAAATCAAGCAAGAGGAATAGATAGAAGCATGACGTGAGATCGAAACCCGAGGGCAGTCGGTGTGAGCACAAGAAGCGCAGCGGGCGCAGTCACGGAAGAAGCGCGGACAGCTTTGGCGGCGGTGCAATGCACAAGAAGCGCAAGAGCCGTCTGCGAAAAAGCCTTGACGGCCTTAAAGCGGCCGCTATCATGCAAAAAAAATTTTCTACACTTCTATGATGTCAATAAATTTGTGGACTACTTGCGGTGAGGGCGAACAAAATTAGAAACTACGGATTTTAGATGGACGCAACGGAAGACTCAAATAGAAAAATTAACTCGAAGACCGACTTAAAAACAAAAAACAGTAGTAGAAAATGAAAAGAAAACCCCTCTCTCTCTCCACACGCACCTGCCTCACTCTTTTCACTCTCTCTCCATCCCTCTCGCGGGCGCAGGGCGACACCGGCGGCGGCGGCGGCCGATGAGGGAGACAGTGGCGCGATGTCGGCGGCGGCTACGGCGGCGGCCGTCGCGGCGAGACCCGACGCGCACCTTCCCCGAGCGGCGCGGCGCGGCGGGGCGGTGGCCGTGAGGCGGCTTCGGTGCGGCGACCTCGGCGGCGGCGATGAGGCACCGGCGGGGCGGGCGGCGCCCGCGGCTCGGCAGGGCGGCCTCGATGTGCTCGGGAGGGCCTCCTCGGCATCGGTGGTGGAGTCGGTCGGTCTGCGACCTCGGTGACACCAGTCGGCAGCGACCAGCCGGGCGAGTGAGCCCACAGCGGCGGCAGCGCGAAGCGGCGAGCGGGGCGTCATTTGGCGGATGCGGCGCTTGGGCGAGGTGCGGGCGGAGGAACCGAGGCGGCAGTTGGTGGCGAGTGGGCGCGAGGCGCGCATGCGAGGAGGCAGCGTGTGGCGGCGAGCGAAGCAGCCGGTCCGGCCCGGACCAGCGGCGGCCGGCGGCTTGGGCGGCCGGCCGAGGCCGAGTGGCGGCGGCGCGGCTCTTCTCGGCAGCGTGGTGCGAGCGGCGGGGAAAGGTCGGATCCGGCCGGGCGGCGGATCCGGACATGGCGACGAACAAGCGGCGGCGGCGGCGGCCGGATCCAGGCGGGGACCTCGCGCCCAACGAGATGGCCGCCCCCAGGAGATCGATCCTCCGGGGCGTGACAACAATGGAAGATAGATTTGAGGTTAGGGTTTCAACCTAAGCTCTGATACCATGTTATGAATATTGTGTGTGTATTGATATGAGACCCAAAGGGCCATATATATAGGAGTACAAGAGAGGATATACTACCATATAGAGATAAGGCATATATGGAATAACAATCCTACTCTATCTCTAATACCTTATCTCTAATACCCTTAACAATAATCATGAAGACATTTATCTCAGTTGGGATCAGCGGAGCAATTCCCGATTACAAAAATGCTAACGAGTATTTGGCTTCAGTAAAGGAGAAATTTAAAGGCTCCACTAAAGTTTATGCTAGTACTTTGATCCAGAGGCTCTTAACCACTAAGTATGACGGGTCCGGCAGCATAAGAGAGCATATCATGATGATGACTGATATGGCAGGAAAGCTCAAGGGCATGAACATGGAGATATCTGATGGTTTCCTAGTCCATTTCATCATGACTTCTATTTCTTCTAAGTACATGGCTTTTAAGATCAATTACAATACTTAGAAAGAAAATAGAGCATGAGCGATTTAATTGCCATGTGTGTCTAAGAGGAAGAAAGAATAAGGACAGAAAAGAAGGATTTTGCGTTTCAAGTTGGTGGCTCTAACAAAAGGAAGTTCCAAGGGGACTTCAAATCTAAGAAAAGATGCAATTCTCCCCTAATTCAGATAAGTCGGGGCCTAAAGTGCACAATGCACCTAAGCCCCATGTTGCTTCGCTGGAGCACCTAAAGGGGAATGTCATACATAACGACCGGGGCATTTTCAAAAGGATTGTGTTGGTTTTCTAAAGTGGCTCACAAAAAATGGTAATAATACAATAACGTTCATTGATGAAACTCATTATGTTGATTTCTCTCTTAATTCTTGGTGGATTGACTCAGGTGCAACTGTGCACGTTACCAACTCTTTACAGGGATTTCTTACCATAAAAACACTAAGAAAGGGGGAGCGAAGCCTTAGAGTCGCGGATGAAAAAGAAGCCGAAATAGAATCAGTTGGATCTATTTCATTAGTTTTAGATAGAGGCTTCATGCTTCGTCTTAATAATATTGTCTATGTTTCTTCCATCAGGAGGAATTTTATTTCGGTTTCTTTATTGGACGATGATGGTTTTAGATGTATTTTGGTGACAATAAATGCATTATTACGTTTAATTCAAATGATGTTGGTCTTTCCTTTAGACAAGATAAGCTCTATAGACTTTCCCTTAATGAATCTCTTGTATCTTTGAATGTGTGTGATGCTAAGCGTAAAAAGAATGACGAGACTTCTTCGAAACTGTGGCAATGTCGTTTAGGCCACATTTTGAGGGGGAGAATGGAGCGTCTCATTAAAGAAGAGTTTCTCCACCCTTTATATTTCTCTGACTCAGACCACTGCATTGATTGCATTAAAGGAAAATATGTAAAGCAAATAAAGAAGGGAGCCACTCGCAGCACAGGACTATTAGAATTAATTCACACTGATATTTGTGGTCCTTTTCCTGTGACATCAGTAGATGGTTTTGATTCATTCATAACATTCATTGATGATTTCTCCCGTTGTGGTTATATTTTTCCCATTAAAAACCGATCTGAGTCACTTGACAAATTTAAGATATTTAAGGCTGATGTTGAAAATCAGCACAACCTAAGAATTAAAGTGGTAAGATCGGATCGTGGGGGACAATATTATAGAAGACATGCCCCTTATGGGTAAAATCCTGGCCCTTTCGCTAAGTTTCTTCAGAAAAATGGCATTGTTGCCCGATTCTATGTTGGGGTGAACCTCGGCGAGATGGTGTGGGCGAGAGACACAACCGTACACTTATGTTTATGGTACGGAGCATGCTTAGCCATTCTAGTTTACCAATTGGCTTGTGGATGGAAGCACTAAAGACAGTCGCACATATTCTTAATCGGGTACCTAGTAAATCAGTACCTAAAACACCTTATGAATTATAGACTGAGAGGAAACCGAATATAAAATATTTACGAGTGTGGGGTTGTTATGCTGAAGCTAAGATATTTAACTCACATATTAGAAAATTAGACCCTAAGACAGTAAGTTGCCATTTTATTGGGTACCCTGAGAGATCCAAAGGGTATCGTTTTTATTGTCCTGATAGGATAACTAAGTTTGTAGAAACCAGGCACGTTGTGTTCTTAGAGAATAACGAGGACCTGGAGCCCAGGAAAATAGATCTTGAGGAGCAGCGGGTTTATGTTCCTTCACCGCTCATCCTAGAGACCTTGATTCCTGTGCCTCAGGTGGTTGCACCTCCAGTAGAGAATACTGTTGTTGCACCCACTGTTGAAGTCTCTGAAATTCCTAATATTACACCTAATGATGACCTTAGCAGTCTCCTGTAATAGCTGATGAACCTATTAGAAGATCACAACGAGAGCACCTGCCATCCTAAATGATTATGTTGTTTATATGAATGAGGATATTAATGATATAGGGAAGGTAGATGATCCCACCTCTTATAAGGAGGCCATGATGAGTGAACATTCTTCTAAATGGCTTGATGCCATGAAGAATGAACTAAAGTCTATGAGCACTAATGATGTATAGGACTTAGTAGAAATTCCTAATGGAGTCAAAACAGTAGGTTGTAAATGGACGCTTATATCACAGACGGTTCCTGGAATAACTATCTGTGATATTTTTACAAACGATTTGATATACGAACCGTCTGTGGAAACTTCATTATCACAGACGGTTCTTATCTAGAACCGTCTGTGATACTTCACAGACGGTTCTAGATAATAACCATCTATGATAATGAAGTCTCCATAGACGGTTTGTATATCAAACCGTCTGTGATATGTTTCCCGCATTGCAATCCCCCAATATTTCATAATTTTCGTCTGAGTCAATTTTGAGACACTTTTAGTAAAACGGGCATAACTTTTGCATATGGTGTCCGTTTTCGACGTTCTTATACTTGTCTTCGCTATACTTTTGCATACGAGAGTCCAATTCAAGGCAAATTTATTACAAAAATCCCAAAAAAAGAGATTCCCAGATTTTAATCTTCTGGGCTTCATATGCTTCTTCTTCGACTTCTGGAGTTGGAGAATCAGCCGTTGAGTTCTCAAATGCTGTGAAGATTATCCTTGCCCTCTCAACTTCCTCCTCTAGCCTGGGCAAATCATTAGCATGGCCCATAATCTCAAAGAGGATGCCATGATAAGCTTCCTCAAAATCGGCCGATTCTGCTTGATCAGCAAGGTTATCCATGTGTCTCTGCACTGCCGCAAGTGCTTCCTCCGCTTTGTGCACATTGCAGAGAAGAACGAGGCTAAGGGCGGTTTCCCTTTCTGAGCGGCAATGAGACACCTCCGTCGACGACGGATGATGAGGTCCAGCTGACGGATGGAAGTGAGTCGAGGAAGGAGAGTAGGGCGTGAGCGGTGGAGCTGCTCCAGACGTAAATTGTTGGCCGCCCGTGTAAGGTTACGACCGAACAACTCAAAATGGATAGATGAGAGGAAGGAGATCAAAAGAATTTTAAATGCCATTATTCAGAAATGTGGTGAAGAAGATGAGGAAGAGGACAATTTAGAAGAGATTCTGTTTGTGGTATCAAGGAATTGTACACCGTATTGCATATAAAACCAGAATGGTGTGGAAGTTTAAGGGTCGCTTGCATCGGAATATTAACAGGCGCGCGAACATTTAAGTGCCACAAACGGTTCGTATTCCAAACCGTCTCTGCTATTAATATCACAGACGGTTCGTATTCCGCCTGCCGTCCCCGAGCCCGTCGCCATCCGCCTTCGTCAACACTCGAGCCCGTTGGCCGCCTCCGTCCACGCTCGAGCTCCTTTAACATCACCAGAATCCCCTCGGTGAGTCCATCTTCAATTTCGGTTATTTAGATGCAGTTGTGATGTCCATTTGTGTTATTGTTGTAAGTAATGTTGTATATCTAAGTAATGGCCATCGATCTGTAAGTAATGTTGTATATCTAGGAAAGAATAGGCACTTGAAAATAATGCTTTTAATTAGCAGAGCCCTGGGATGTTTTATGTTTGTGAAATGAAGTGCGATGTGAATTGGATGTTTTATGTTTGTGAAATGAATTGAGATGTGAATTGGATGTTTATGTTTGTGAAATGAATTGAGATGTAAATTGTATGTATACATGTATATGTTGATCTGCTTATTTCAGTGGGCATGGCTAGCATTTCCTGAGGCTAGCCAATAAACAGAAATAGATCTAGAGGTAGAAAAGAATATCGCAGACGGTTTGTAACTAAAACCGTGCGTGATAGTGATAATCACGAGCGGTTTGTAGTAAAACCGTGCGTGATTATCTATCGCAGAATGGTTTTAGTTACAAACCGTATGTGATATTTACACCATAGATGATTCGAAAACCGTCTGTGATAACCTTCGATTATCACTGACTCATAAATTTAGACGGTTCAGAAAACCGTCTGTGATGATATTTTTGAACCGTCTGTAATACGGTTTTCTGTAGTAGTGTTATTGTATTTATCTCCTAGTAAAATTTAAAATTAAAATTTTACCTACATATCCAACAATACATAATATGCATACATAGAAAAAGATACAAACGGCACACCCCTCTCTCTGTATATATAGCACGTACACCAAACCAAACTATATGCGTACACGAAGAAACCCGACATCTTCTTAAGTATTGAGTACACTGCTAACAGCTAGATAGCTATATGGCTAGGAGCATAGGTATGTGATATATATATATCATGCAGCGTTTACTCGTTTATTCTAAGTGTGTATATATATATCTATGGATCGATGCTGTCTTTCATGCACCACGCATAAGTGTATATATTGATTAAGTTTGATAAATCGATATATGTATATTAATTAAGGTTGTTGGCGGCGGCTTGTGTAGGGGCCGGTGAACGTCCGGCCGCCGGAGCCGGCCTGGCGCTGGCAGTTGAAGTACATGGCGGCGACGGGCGAGCCGAGGTTGTAGCGGCGTGCGAAGCTGCGGGTGTTGAAGTTTTGGCGCATCGCCGGCGCAAACACCGTCCCCCGGCCGAGCTGCCGGAACAGCACCAGCACCATGCGGTGGATGCCCGTCGTCGGGTTTGGGCTCTCGTAGCACATCACCTCCCGACCTGCAATTAATTAATTACTACTTCCTCAGCTTACGATATAGATCCGTACATATCTCAGAGGTACATTACTTAAATAATATTTAATAAAATAAAATTATATTTATTTATAATACAAAGAGTAGTACTATATTTATCTAATAAGATCAATTATGATCTAATTCTATTAAATATTACTTAACTAATATACTACGTATAACTACATGACTTATAATATATATTTCGAGCCATATCTATAGATATACCTCCAACAACTGAATCTGATTGTCCATACAAAAAATCCAAAATAGCATATGCGCATGTAGCATGCATGCACTGCTCCGACCAGCGTCGATCGCCATCCCACAGTATTCATAGATGCATGCACGTTACACACACAAAAGAAAAGAAAATAAAATCATGGTCTAAGGATAAACTAATGCATAATATATGTTGCATTCACAAATAGTAGTTTAGTGCTCACCGTATGTATCATCCGTTGATGCTGGGATATCAGTCACCATCCTGCAGATGCATGGACATGGATCGATAGTTAGCATTTGATCTAGCTAGCTGTACAACGAAACACTACTATAAAATAAATTATACTAGATGACTACATCACAGACGATTCCTATGAACCGTCTATGATGTAACTATCACAAACGGTTTATACTAACAACCGTATGTGATATTTTTATAGACGGTTATTTATATGTGATAAAGCAAGACATCACATACAGTTCATATTAATAACCATCTATGAAAATATCATAGACGGTTGTTAGTATAAACCGTCTGTGATAATGCAAGACATCACAGACGATTGGTATTAATAACCGTATGTGATAATTCACATACGTTTATTTATAAGAACCGTCTGTGATATGTGCATTATCACAGACGGTTCATGTAACAAACCGTCTCTAATAATGCCACGACACCGATCCGTGGCATCTCCCCTATGATTCAAATCTCACATGTCTATTCTCTCCGCATCAAACGGTAGGCACCGGTTCCTCCCACCTCTCGCCCTTATTAATTACTTCCCTCTCCCTTTCACTCCAAGATGTATGAGTTCTACCGGCTGCTCCTAGCTAGTTCATTCACTCCTAGCTTGTTCCTTGACGACGCTGACTACCGCCGTGAGCTAGCGTCTTCATTGTGACACCACGGTCTACTGCAAAAGACACTTTTGTCATAAGTGTCGTAAGAGTGTCTTGTGCAATGTCACCGTCATGACACAAAGATGACACTACCGCCGCCTCTCCTTCATTGCAAGGTACCCGGCGACCCGACTACTAAGGCGGTGCTCAAGTCGGCATCAAGGATATCCAACTCGCGCGCTGCTAGGATCTCTCCTTCTTCTATGTTTTTGCCATAGGTTCATAGGATTAAGAGACGTGTTCTTACTATGTTTAAGAGTTGTGTTCATAGAATTAGAATATGTGTTTTTGCCATGTTCTTGCTGTGTTAGATGGGTAACCTGCTCATTATCTTATGATGCTATAATAATGGATTCTAATGGAATGTGCTACTTTGTTTGCTGCTGTATTTGCTTGTTTTTAAAGGGCATAGCTAATATTTCTTAAGACTAGCTAAAAAACAGAAAAATTTAGGTATAGTATGAACTATCACAGACGGTTTTGTGGTATAAACTGTCTATGAAGGATTATCACAGACGGTTGATAGCTAGAACCATCTGTGATGTTAGAGTATCATAGACGGTTTTTACTTCGAGCTGTCTGTGATGTTAGAGTATTACAGACGGTTCTAGTTACAAACCGTCATGTTGTATTATCACAGATGGCTTATAAACCGTGCGTGATGACATTCGATATATCACTAATTCATAAATTCGAGACGGTTTAAAAACATGCGTGATAACAGATTTAGATAAATGCGTGATGATCATTTTTGTAGTAGTGAAATCATGCTGAGATATGTAATGCGCATAATGAACGCGTGTATATAAACATATATCTACATGTGCGCTGACACGCCTACTACATGCGCATGTACGTGGATGAAAGCTCGCTAGGATTTATCTATGCTTGTCGGTCGGTATGCAAGTGTACAAGCATTGGTGTGATACGCATGCACGCACGTACACATGTTTTAATTAATTGTGCCTGCATCTGATACGTGTAACGCAAGCACATGTGCATGCAGAAGCTAATTACAGGCTAAGCTAGCTAGCATGCGTGCAGCTTGTTGCCCTCACCAGTGCAAGTATTCCCTCAAGGTCGGATTGCTTGGGTTAGGAGCATCAGGATCCACCATGACCTATATATTGCAACCATTTGCATAGCCAAATTAACACACATGCATGCATGTTCAGAACATAACTCCATATCAGTTAACACCTAGCTAGTAATTAAACTGTGAGGGATAAGACATGGAGACTTACTAGGGCATATGCTACGCGAAAATCGTCTCCTCCAATCTCGACCCGCGGTTTATCCGAGACCGCCGGCGAGCGAAGCTCCATGGCGCTGACAATAGGCCTACCATTGTACAGGACCGTCATATCCACGGTGCTATTGAAGGGGTCCAAGACATCTCCTATCACCCGTCCCGTAGCCAAGGATTCGTTAGCCATTTCTAGTAGCTAGTATTGAACTAGTGTGGCCAGTGAGAGAGAGTGTGTGTGTGATGTATAGGAACTTGGTGTATATATATCGTTTCCAATGGCTTGCGTTGCTACGAGAGCTACAAGGGTTTTGTGTGTGATATTTGTAGTAGCTTGCCGTGAGAAACCGCCACGCATCTCACATGCAATAATCATCCTCCGGCCTACCCTTTGTAGTAACAATTTTGACTGGTCATAATAATTACAAGTATAAATAAAGTCGATACAGTATGTACTACAATTAACTAGTAGACTCTATCTCGAAAAGACATTCTATTTAAAACTAGTTACTGTAGAAAAGCCAAAAGCTGAAAAAGAACAGCCCTTAAGCTCAATAGAATAGGGATATGTCTGTCCAGCTATGTCGATGATTAGTAATTAAGCGTTTACCTTTGAACAATTGGAAAACCATGTAACTAGCTACATATATCTCGATCTATCCGTTTCATATATATATATATATATATATATATATATATATATATATATATATATATATATATATATATATATATATATATATATATATATATATATATATATATATCGGTCTACAATTTGCTGTGTGCAACGTCTTATGTGACGTATTCGTCATGTATGATTTGAAGAAACATGTGGACACCTATTTTGACGAAGCTTTAGAATCTTTGAAAGCTAGGAGATTGCAGATGGTACGTATTCTCCAGCTTTGAGGGGTCAAATATTCTCTCCACAAATTAATATTTTCATACACATCGGTTAATTTTTACTTATGGACGTGACTACTGTGCTCTAGTCACGCGATAGCTCTATCACGCAATAGCTCTATCGCGTGACACCTCTTCTCCCCAAGCCTGGCAACTCGGCTTCTTCACCTCCCCCACACACGGCAGCTCCTTCACGACCAGCAGCTCCGCGTGCCTCCTCTACCTCCCCCACCTGGCCCGGTGGACCGCCTCCCACCGCAGTCGCCTACGCCGTAGCCAACCTCCGCGCCGCCACTGCCTTTTCCACCTCCTGTAGCTAGAGGCAGCCTCGCCACCTCTTCCCCAACCCCTCTATCGCCATCCTGTCTAACCTAGGTAATAGTGCCGCATTCGTTGCCGTTCAGCCCCGCCACCACCACCCTCCTCCAATCCTCTGAGCAGGGCACCACTACCACCTCGTCGCCCCGCCGCAGCAACAGCCATTGCCCGGCCACCACCTCCCCTTTCCTCTAAACTCTAAGGTCTCGGTAAGCCCCTCTCTAACCCTAGTGAACCCTAAACCTAATCCCGCCGTTGGCCATTGCCTAAGAAAAAGTTTGTGGCAAAAGCTCAGTCGCTGTCGATGTCACCTAGCAGGAGGTCATTTGCTGATGCCGAGATCATGGGAGAAGAGCGCTCGGGTGGTAGTCGAGCCATAAGGCTAGGCTCGTGATAAATTTACCTTCACTTATATGAAAATGTGTGTTTTGTGTAAAGGGAGGAATCAACGTTTGTGGTAAATCATAGGCTCGATTCTTTTCAGATTATAGCTTATGGTTTCTCCAAACAAATAAATGGAATAACTTCTCACTTTTGTTTGAGCGGCTTATTGAGACAACCTTTTTGAAATGGGTTATTGATGTATCGTGATCGGTTTATTTACAGAGTGCTCGTACTAGAGTTAAAGTCTATCAACGCATCTAAAAACCCACTCATAAGATACGAGTCTTGTCAATCCAAAGTTGAGGAACCAAGCCCATTTCCTATGCCACGTACGCATTTCTTGCGATGTGATAAGTAAAACAGAGAGAAAAAAGATGATGTCAATGTTTGTCAAGGTCCGAATCCAGCAGTAAGAAAATACAACATCCAAATTGGGCATAGCTGGCGGTAAATCTTTTAAGAAAGAAAATTGCAAATACTCCGGCCCCAAAAGCCAGTAGAAGTTTGCTTTATCTCCTACGAATGTTTTGTATACCTAACCATCCCGCTATGCAACAACCCCATGGGCCATGGTGTGGAACACCTCGGACCAACCCGGCACACCACAGGGTTCACATCAATAAAAAGGTTGGATCAACGGAAAGGGCAGCCACTTGGGAAGGGGCATATATGTCAAACAATCATGCACTTGTAGAGGGCACGTGCCAAAAAAGTACTTGTACCGGGTAAGTGAAATCTGAACAACTTGTGGGGATATTTGCAATTCTCCCTTTAAGAAACCAATATGGATATTCTATAATATAATTAGTAAGGAATTGCTGATAAAAATGCAACCGAAATTTTTCTTGTCAACAACACAAATGTGTACTATCTCGCGATAAGATTTCAGCTAATTATGAAAACCAATAACATGACCAAATTATGAAAAATCGTGGCCAATATGTAATTAATGAAATCATGGAAAATCAGAATGCAAAATCAATGCAAATAACCCAATCGACCAATGGCAGTTAGTACAAATGGGACTCTCTTTGACAGTCTGGCTGCCAGCAAAAGAAAAAACAAGGTGACACACTTATTGTTGGAAATGTGGGCAATATTTTAATTCCAAGTTTTAGTAGAAGACAAATACAATACACTAGTGATGCAAAACTCACAACTAACGAGCTACTCAACATACTTGATTATACTCAATAAAACACGGTAACTAAATCGAACATGCGCACGACGACTTACTTGTTAGCACGAGGTAAAGCAGGCCGCGCGAGCTTGACGTGCGATCTGAGCGTGAGATGCGGTCACGACAAGCGGTCGCCTTGAATCTTGCTTGCCGAAACCTTATTGCCGCCCGTGCGGTACTCTGCTGACAGCGGTTCGGAATAGCCGCTCCCCTCCTTCCGGTGCAGCGGGAAGAAGGTCGGCGTGGTTCGAGGCGGCACAGTACCCGACACAAAATTGCGGGGAGGAAGGAGAAAGGAGGTGCAGAGTGCATATATTCTCTGGGCGTCTCGGGCCCTTTTAAAGCGCTGCGGTTATTCACCGATAGCTTCTAAGTAATGACCATCGATCCGTAAGTAATGTTGTATATCTAGGAAAGAATAGGCACTTGAAAATAATACTTTTACTTAGCGAGCCACAGGATGTTTTATGTTTGTGAAATGAAGTGCGATGTGAATTGGATGTTTTATGTTTGTGAAATGAATTGAGATGTGAATTGGATGTTTATGTTTGTGAAATGAATTGAGATGTGAATTGTATGTATACATGTACATGTTGATCTGCTTATTTCAGAGGGCATGGCTAGCATTTCCTGAGGCTAGCCAATAAACAGAAATAGATCTAGGGGTAGAAAAGAATATTGCAGACGGTTTGTAACTAAAACCGTGCATGATAGTGATAATCACGACGGTTTGTAGTAAAACCGTCGTGATTATCACCTATCACAGACGGTTTTTAGTTACAAACCGTATGTGATATTTACACCACAGACGGTTTGAAAACTGTCTGTGATAACCTTCGATTATCACTGTCCCATAAATTTAGACGGTCTGTGATGATATTTTTGAACCGTCTGTAATACGGTTTTCTGTAGTAGTGTTATTGTATTTATCTCCTAGTAAAATTTAGAATTAAAATTTTGCCTACATATCCAACAATACATAATACATACATAGAAAAAGATACAAACGGCACACCCCTCTCTCTATATATATAGCACGTACACCAAACCAAACTATATGCGTACACGAAGAAACCCGACATCCTCTTAAGTATTGAGTACACGGCTAACAGCTAGATAGCTATATGGCCAGGGAAAAAATTGATCATATACCCTCCATTTAGATGAAAATTGAGGATTTACCCTCCTGGCCCACGAATCAGTGACTTATGATGACCCTACATGTCATTGAGATGTGGAGGGTAAATCCTCAATTTCTCAACTAAAGGGAGGGTATATGATCCAATCTCCCATGGCCAGGAGCATAGGTATGTGATATATATCATGCAGCGTTTACTCGTTTATTCTAAGTGTATATATATCTACGGATCGATGCTGTCTTGCATGCACCACGCGTAAGTGTATATATTGATTAAGCTTGATAAATCGATATATGTATTAACTAAGGTTGTTGGCGGCGGCTTGTGTAGGGTCCGGTGAACGTCCGGCCGCCGGAGCCGGCCTGGCGCTGGCAGTTGAAGTACATGGCGGCGACGGGCGAGCCGAGGTTGTAGCGGCGTGCGAAGCTGCGGGTGTTGAAGTTTTGGCGCATCGCCGGCGCAAACACCGTCCCCCGGCCGAGCTGCCGGAACAGCACCAGCACCATGCGGTGGATGCCCGTCGTCGGGTTTGGGCTCTCGTAGCACATCACCTCCCGACCTGCAATTAATTAATTACTACTTCCTCAGCTTACGATATATATCCGTACATATCTCAGAGGTACATTACTTAAATAATATTTAATAAAATAAAATTATATTTATTTATAATACAAAGAGTAGTACTATATTTATCTAGTAAGATCAATTATGATCTAATTCTATTAAATATTACTTAACTAATATACTACGTATAACTACATGACTTATAATATATATTTCGAGCCATATCTATAGATATACCTCCAACAACAGAATCTGATTGTCCATACAAAAAATCCAAAATAGCATATGCTCATGTAGCATGCATGCACTGCTCCGACCGGCGTCGATCGCCATCCCACAGTATTCATAGATGCATGCACGTTACACACACAAAAGAAAAGAAAATAAAATCATTGTCTAAGGATAAACTAATGCATAATATATGTTGCATTCACAAATAGTAGTGTAGTGCTCACCGTATGTATCATCCGTTGATGCTGGGATATCAGTCACCATCCTGCAGATGCATGGACATGGATCGATAGTTAGCATTTGATCTAGCTAGCTGTACAACGAAACACTACTATAAAATAAGCTATACTAGATGACTACATCACAGACGATTCCTATGAACCGTCTATGATATAACTATCACAAACGGTTTATACTAACAACCGTCTGTGATATTTTTATAGACGGTTATTTATATGTGATAAAGTAAGACATCACATACAGTTCGTATTAATAACCATCTATGAAAATATCATAGACGGTTGTTAGTATAAACCGTCTGTGATAATGCAAGACATCACAGACGATTGGTATTAATAACCGTATGTGATAATTCACAGACGTTTATTTATAAGAACCGTCTGTGATATGTGCATTATCACAGACGATTCATGTAACAAACCGTCTCTGATAATGCCACGACATCGATCTGTGGCATCTCCCCTATGATTCTAATCTCACATGTCTATTCTCTCCGCATCAAACGGTAGGCACCGGTTCCTCCCACCTCTCGCTCTTATTAATTACTCCCCTCTCCCTTTCACTCCAAGATGTATGAGTTCTACCGGCTGCTCCTAACTAGTTCATTCACTCCTAGCTTGTTCCTTGACGACGCTGACTACCGCCGTGAGCTAGCGTCTCCGTTGTGACACCACGGTCTACTGCAAAAGACACTTTTGTCATAAGTGCCGTAAGAGTGTCTTGTGCAATGTCACCGTCATGACACAAAGATGACACTACCGCCGCCTCTCCTTCATTGCAAGGTACCCCGAAAGCAGCTAGCTACTAAGACGGTGCTCAAGTCGGCATCAAGGATATCCAACTCGCGCGCTGCTAGAATCTCTCCTTCTTCTATGTTTTTGCCATAGGTTCATAGGATTAAGAGATGTGTTCTTACTATGTTTAAGAGTTGGGTTCATAGAATTAGAATATGTGTTTTTGTCATGTTCTTGCTATGTTAGATGGGTAACCTGCTCATTATCTTATGATGCTATAATAATGGATTCTAATGGAATGTGCTACTTTGTTTACTGCTGTATTTGCTTGTTTTTAAAGGTCATAGCTAATATTTCTTAAGGCTAGCTAAAAAACAGAAAAATTTAGGTATAGTATGAACTATCACAGACGGTTTTGTGGTATAAACTGTCTATGAAGAATTATCACAGACGGTTGATAGCTAGAATCATCTGTGATGTTAGAGTATCACAGACGGTTTTTACTTCGAGCCGTCTGTGATGTTAGAGTATTACAGACGGTTTTAGTTACAAACCGTCTGTGTTGTATTTATCACAGATGGCTTATAAACCGTCTGTGATGACATTCGATTATATCACTAATTCATAAATTCAGACGATTTAAAAAACTGTCTGTGATAACAGTTTCGAATCGTCTGTGATGATTATTTTTGTAGTAGTGAAACCATGCTGAGATATGTACTGCGCATAATGAACGCGTGTATATAAACATATATCTACATGTGCGCTGACACGCCTACTACATGCGCATGTACGTGGATGAAAGCTCGCTAGGATTTATCTATGCTTGTCGGTCGGTATGCAAGTGTACAAACATTGGTGTGATACGCATGCACACATCGTACACATGTTTTAATTAGTTTTTCCTGCATCTGATACGTGTAACGCAAGCACATGTGCATGCAGAAGCTAATTACAGGCTAAGCTAGCTAGCATGCGTGCAGCTTGTTGCCCTCACCAGTGCAAGTATTCCCTCAAGGTCGGATTGCTTGGGTTAGGAGCATCAGGATCCACCATGACCTATATATTGCAACCATTTGCATAGCCAAATTAACACACATGCATGCATGTTCAGAACATAACTCCATATCAGTTAACACCTAGCTAGTAATTAAACTGTGAGGAATAAGACATGCATGGACTTACTAGGGCATATGCTACGCGAAAATCGTCTCCTCCAATCTCGACCCGCGGTTTATCCGAGACCGCCGGCGAGCGAAGCTCCATGGCGCTGACAATAGGCCTACCATTGTACAGGACCGTCATATCCACGGTGCTATTGAAGGGGTCCAAGACATCTCCTATCACTCGTCCCGTAGCCAAGGATTCGTTAGCCATTTCTAGTAGCTAGTATTGAACTAGTGTGGCCAGTGAGAGAGAGTGTGTGTGTGATGTATAGGAACTTGGTGTATATATCGTTTCCAATGGCTTGCGTTGCTACGAGAGCTACAAGGGTTTTGTGTGTGATATTTATAGTAGCTTGCCGTGAGAAACCGCCACGCATCTCACATGCAATAATCATCCTCCGGCCTACCCTTTGTAGTAACAATTTTGACTGGTCATAATAATTACAAGTATAAATAAAGTCGATACAGATGTACTACAATTAACTAGTAGACTCTATCTCGAAAAGACATTCTATTTAAAACTAGTTACTGTAGAAAAGCCAAAAGCTGAAAAAGAACAGCCCTTAAGCTCAATAGAATAGGGATATGTCTGTCCAGCTAGGTCGATGATTAGTAATTAGCGTTTACCTTTGAACAATTGGAAAACCATGTAACTAGCTACATATATCTCGATCTATCCGTTTCAAATATATATATATATATATATATATATATATATATATATATATATATATATATATATATATATATATATATATATATCGGTCTACAATTTGCTGTGTGCAACGTCTTATGTGACGTATTCGTCATGTATGATTTGAAGAAACATGTGGACACCTATTTTGACGAAGCTTTAGAATCTTTGAAAGCTAGGAGATTGCAGATGGGTACGTATTCTCCAGCTTTGAGGGGGTCAAATATTCTCTCCACAAATTAATATTTTCATACACATCGGTTAATTTTTACTTATGGACGTGACTACTGTGCTTCTAGTCACGCGATAGCTCTATCACGCAATAGCTCTATCGCGTGACACCTCTTCTCCCAAGCCCGGCAACTCGGCTTCTTCACCTCCCCACACACGGCAGCTCCTTCACGACCCGGCAGCTCTGCCTCCTCTACCTCCCCACTGGCCCGGTGGACCGCCTCCCACCGCAGCCGCCACGCCAGTAGCCAACCTCCGCCGCCCTGCCTTTTCCACCTCCACAGTAGCTAGAGGCACCCTCGCCACCTCTTCCCCAACCCCTCTATCGCCATCCTGTCTAACCTAGGTAATAGTGCCGCATTCGTTGCCGTTCCGCCCATCGCCACCCACCACCCTCCTCCAATCCTACGAACGGGGGCACCACTACCACCTCGTCGCCCGCAGCATGACCATGACCATTGCCTGCCACCACCTCCCTTTCCTCTAAACTCTAAGGTCTCGGTAGCCCTCTCTAACCCTAGTGAACCCTAAACCTAATCCCGCCGTTGGCCATTGCCTAAGAAAAAGTTTGTGGCAAAAGCTCAGTCGCTGTCGATGTCACCTAGCAGGAGGTCATTTGCTGATGCCGAGATCATGGGAGAAGAGACGCTCGGAGTGGTAGTCGAGCCATAAGGCTAGGCTCGTGATAGAATTTACCTTCACTTATATGAAAATGTGTGTTTTTGTGTAAAGGGAGGGAATCAACGTTTGTGGTAAATCATAGGCTCAGTTCTTTTCAGATTATAGCTTATGGCTTCTCCAAACAAATAAATGGAATAGCTTCTCACTGCTGTTTCGAAGCGGCTTATTGAGACAACCTTTTTGAAATGGGTTATTGATGTATCAGCAGTCAGTTTATTTACACGAGTGCTCGTACTAGAGTTAAAGTCTATCAACCGCATCTAAAAAAACCCACTCATAAGATACGAGTCTTGTCAATCCAAAGTTGAGGAACCAAGCCCATTTCCTATGCCACGTACGCATTTCTTGCGATGTGATAAGTAAAACAGAGAGAAAAAAAGATGATGTCAATGTTTGTCAAAGGTCCGAATCCAGCAGTAAGAAAATACAACATCCAAATTGGGCATAGCTGGCGGTAAATCTTTTAAGAAAGAGAAAATTGCAAATACTCCGGCCCCAAAAGCCAGTAGAAGTTTGCTTTATCTCCTACGAATGTTTTGTATACCTAACCATCCCGCTATGCAACTTAACCCCATGGGCCATGGTGTGGAACACCTCGGACCAACCCGGCACACCACGGGGTTCACATCAATAAAAAAAGGTTGGATCAACGGAAAGGGCAGCCACTTGGGAAGGGGCATATATGTCAAACAATCATGCACTTGTAGAGGGCACGTGCCAAAAAAGTACTTGTACCGGGTAAGTGAAATCTGAACAACTTGTGGGGATATTTGCAATTCTCCCTTTAAGAAACCAATATGGATATTCTATAATATAATTAGTAAGGAATTGCTGATAAAAATGCAACCGAAATTTTTCTTGTCAACAACACAAATGTGTACTATCTCGCGATAAGATTTCAGCTAATTATGAAAACCAATAACATGACCAAATTATGAAAAATCGTGGCCAATATGTAATTAATGAAATCATGGAAAATCAGAATGCAAAATCAATGCAAATAACCCAATCGATCAATGGCAGTTAGTACAAATGGGACTCTCTTTGACAGTCTGGCTGCCAGCAAAAGAAAAAACAAGGTGACACACTTGTTGGGCTAACCCCGATTTTACTTTTTGCCTTCAATTTTAGCAAAGCATATCCATGGACTTGCTTAAGGTCCAGTTTGTTGTGATGCGATGTGAAATTAGATAGTTTTATGTGTTGTTGTGGCTAAAAGAAGTATGATTTTAATTAATGCAACGTATCTAGTGTGAATCACTAATTCGGTGCTAAGGTATGAAAGCCTACGTGAGATATTGGATCTAACTTAGATGATTCGGATGAAGATAGGTGGAAACTTCTGTCCACTTATGGAATCTTGCTAGGAACTCCTCACGCTACAGCAAATTCTAGCATAGAGGTCTCCATGTCAATTCCCCATTGCCAACCCGTTCCCGACTCGATCCCCCCCTCGACTCGATCCCTTTCTCAATCCCCCCATAGCGCTGCCACCTCTCGGCCTCCATTGCCTTGTGTCCCTCTCGCGCAGCTTCGAACAGTGCCGACAGTGAGTGTGGATCCAACGACAGTAGGGCTGGACAGCTCCAACCCATCCCTCTCCGTCGGGACAGAAGGTCGCACGGGCGGTGGGATATCTAGAACCCTCTTCACCCTCTCTCTGTTCTCCATCTTTTCTTTATCTCCTTTTTTCCCAAACTGCTACCACATGAACACAGAATCTATCCATCTTTCTAGGGTACGATTATGACCATGAATGCTCTTTCCAGTTTCTTCTTCTTTTGTTAATTTCTTATATGAATGAAAAGTCCAATTACCATGGTAATCAAGTTCACAGTAGCTTGTGTCCATGTTGCGTTGAAGTGCAGCTTGTGATCCTTATATTCTGTTGTTGAAGTTCTTGAAGGCCTGGCATCAACGATCTGTGCACTTGTATTTTGATATGAGAAATTAATGTGTGGAACATATTTGTGAAATGAATTTTCAGTGTCCAAGGTTTAATTGCATTTATGAGTTGAATTTATTTGCTTCTGCTAGGCATATATATGGCCTACTGTTACTTCTTGCTCCCAGCTTCTTGCACATGCAAATCACCGCCGTGCACATTGGGTGAAGGGAAATGGTGGCCCGACCGGCCAACGGCGATGGCGGCGGCACTAACCGGTGAGGCGACATCTAACCCTAGCTACGTATGTTTGGGAGCGAGAGTTGGGGTCAAGAGGATCTAGGGAGACAGAGCATGTGATGGAGAGGTGAAAGAGCCTTTTCGAGTGAATTTGCCATGGTACAAGAATTCTCCGTAAGATTTAATATGTGGATTTGGATTCCAATCGTCTCCACCCAAGCCGTCCAAACTAGATCCAATATCCTATGTGAGTTTTTCACACATTAGCACCGAATTAACCATTTACACTTGATATATTACCTTTAATAAATCACCATAACGCTAAACGGAACCCAATTATCAGTTGATCATGCATGTCACTATTCTATTATTTATATTACGTACAAACGAACTAATAGATGGCATGATTATTTTACAAGTGTATGGCCGGATCTTCTAGCAGGGTCAAATCAAACTGCAATTCAAGATGGGATACATGTGAGGAGCACACGAACCACGTCTCAAGTTACGTGCCATCTGGTAAAGCTGTGGGGGCAACCAAATGGCACGAGCCACAACAATATTGCCAAACTTGATTCTTTTTTCACTGGGTAATTAATCGGACACCACAGCCAGAGTCAATATAGTACAGAGACATATACACCATGCTCTTTTTCTTATTTGCTCACGTGCTGCTGCTTTTTTCCCTTTCCTTTTCTCTTCTTTTGCCGCCAGGCTGGTCCCTGCAAATCTGCAACCAGAGTGCTCGGGACGGCCGGATAGGTCACGTCGGGTGCCCATCTTATATAGAATCCCGCTTGCTTGCGACTCTGCCTGACCGCGTATTTTTTTTCCAATTCTGTCTCATGGGATGACCGCGGAAACCGACCGTGTGTACTTTGGAATACATTAAAGACGGCCGTATTTTGACATTCTAGGCATGTTTCGTTATCTTGATGAGTTTTATCATGTATTATTATATATTGAAAGCTCCTAATCTTTTAGAGTTGTTAAGAAAAAAATAGACTAAAAATTCTAAAAAAAATCTAGAAGTACATGACAAGTAGAACTTTAGCAACAATTAGATATTATTATTTAAAGAAAAATATCTACCTATACATCTACATATACATCTAGCGGACCCGAGTTATAATGATTTAGACTAAAAGAAAAAGTTCATGACAAGTACAATAAAGAATAATAGAATTTTATAATAAAAATAAGAGAAAACTTGCAATTTGATTTTCATACGAACTCAAAATAAAACATGTATATAGATAAAATTCGAAATAAAAATTAGACAAAAATTAGTAGTTAGATTTATATACAAATTCTAACATAAAACTGATATTCAGAATTAAATAAAAAATAACAATAAGTATTAATAGAAATTAGGAATGAAAAATAAAAGGAAATTCAAATTAAAACCCGTACATAGCTAAAATTTAGGGGGGGAATAGATGAAAATTAGTGGTTACATTCGTATATGAATTCTAACATCAAACTGATTCAAAATAAAATTAAAAATAACAATAGAAATTAATAGAAATTCGGAATTAAAATAAAAAGGAATTAGCAATGTGATTTCCATAAGAACTTTAAATTAAAATCCCCCACATAGCTGAAATTTAGAATAAACATTAGATGAAAATTAGCAATTGGATTTTTATATCAATTCTGACCTAAACTCAAATTCAAAACTAAATAAAATAAAAATATAACATAAATTGGGAATGAAAAATAAAAAGAAATTAGTAATTTGATTTTCATACAAACTCCAAATTAACATCCCTACATAGCTAAAATTCGGCATAAAAATTAGATGAAAATTCATTGTTGGATTTGTATACGAATTCTAATCTCAAACTAAAATTCAATATTAAATAAAAATAAAATTTTGATTAAAAGAGTGAGTCCATGTCAAGTATAATAAAAATAACAAAAATTCAAAATAAAATTAGCAAATTGATTTATTACTAATTGCAACCTAAAACTGAAAAAGAAAGTCCATAAAAAAGTACAGCCCAAAAGTATGCAAATTCTATAAATATGCTAATTTTGGAGAAAATAAATTAAGGTAAGGAATTTGATTTGTATATATATGGAAAAAGTCTATTTTTGGTCCCTTAGCTCTTCGTATGGTTAAATTTTCGTCCCTCATATACAAAATAGGGTAAAACACGTACTCTAACTCTCAAAACCGTTTAAACTCATCCCTCCTGCTAGCAAAAGGCGATTCTGACGGCACATGGTGCCACCTTGGATTCAAGATGGCCAAAATGAGGTTGGGCCCGCATCTCCATGGAAAAACAAGTCCACGAACGGCTCACGGGTAGGCTAGACCCACGTGTCATTGAAATATTATTTATTTTTGGTTTTCAGTATTTTTTGTTTTTAAATATTTTTTTTATTTTGACAGCTTAGATCCATGTGGAAAAATCGGTCAAAACCACCTTTCGCTAGCAAGAGGGACATATTCTAAATAGTTTTGAGAGTAAGAGGACATTTTTTATCCGAAAAGGGACAAAAAATTAAACCACATGAAGAGTTGAGGGACCAAGAATTAACTTTTTCCTATATATATAAATGAGGAATCAAAATTTATTATATAATAAAAGTTGATGATGGGTGATTCTAAGAAAAAAGAGATTATGCTAAAAATTCTCAGAAAAAAGAAAACAACTTGATCCTTTATTTGGTGGACCTTCATAGAATGGAGGGATTGAGAGGTGATACACCGATGTGTGTTCATTCGGTTATACCGATATAAACTATATGATGTGTATTATGAGCATGTAGTATAGACAAGCATTGCAATAATAAAAGAAAGAGATGATCATATAAATGGAAAATATTACGTTATGGTATGTTTATGTTTTTCTATGCAAGTATTTGGGGAACAAAGTTTTGGTCATAGGTAACAAGTATTGGAAAACGGAGCGATTATTTTCTCTCTTATAATATGTAATATTAAAATATAACAAAGGGAGTTCTATAACAATCTATTTTTCAAAAAAAGCACATATGTACTACCAAGTCATTTAAATAATGCTTTAAGGATTATGTCCGCACAAGTGCGCGGGCATATATTTGTACTGTTTGGTTGGAAAATTTTGCACGAGATGAACAATGGAAAAAGATCTTTTGTAAGGAAAAAGATGGGCCGAAAGAAACTTTATTGAGTAGATTTCATGATCAAACTGTCACAAACGACGAGATGAACAAAGGGGAAAAAAATCTTTTGTACGGAAAAAGAAGGGCCGAAACAAACTTTATTGAGTAGATTTCATGACCAAACTGTCACAAAACGTTTGTAAGGAAGGTTTCCACAAAAGTACACACATTGTTCGGCGTTATCTACCGCAAAATTACACTTTTAAGTTTTAACGAATTACCGTTCGACACTGATCGACCGTATCCACTGTTCAGAGTCCTTTATTTGGAAGTGTATTTCTACGATAGTTTAGTAAAGATATGTATAGTTGGATATAATTTACTCTACTTTATTCTACTGAAGTGGTATGCATGCAAAAGATTTGATGAACACCGACAAGAGAGTTGCCACGAGGAACACATATTAATTAGTGAAGTGATATGTTGTGTCTTGTACAACGCTAGCTAGCTAGTTCATCTGTTGAGAAAATGACACAATAAGGAGCACAGATTAATTAGTGAAGTAATATGTTGTCCTTGTACCAAGCTAACTATTTTATCGGTTCAGAACTGGTTCAATCAATGTCTTGGGTTTTTTCAACAAATAATATCAGATCGATGTGGAGAGAACACAACACATATAGTAGATCAACAGCACGACACACGACGCATGACGACTGTGGTCATGTGGGGTCCAACAACAAGCATGTGAATCCAGATGAACGATTGGGACCGATTCTAGTACGATCCAGAGAAACATCAAATTAATTAATTGCAATTATTTCAATCCACCAAGTTAACTTTGTGTATGAGCTGGCACACCAGAGCTCTGTTTGGTGAAATTCTTGAATATCCAAACGGGCCCTAAATTGCACTCTATGATACCAAAAAATGGCATCCACGGTTCAGTTTTGTATTATATATATACACACACAGTAGCGCTATTCTGTATCTGCACTTTCTGTGCACGTAATTTTGCGCTCTGGTAAATTATCACTGATTGTGCGAAAAGTTATTATCAACTGTGAAGAAAGTTACCACCGGCTGTGTACTGTGAGCGTCGGTAGTAACTTCACTCACTACCGATGGTAACTTCATGCAGAAACGATGATAACCTTTTGGCACTGTTAAGGTTTGGCAATAACTTCATTCAGAACCGATGGTAACTTCGTTCAGAAATATCAATAACTTGTCCACGAATTTTACACCTACGCGTTGGTTAGTGTATGTGTATGTGTGTATATGATGCCAAAATGGGGCACCATATCTTGCTACCTTTATATTGCTTAACGATGTGTGCCATTGGAATGCGTACAAGAAATAATGGATCAATCCGGTTGCATTCACTGATATAGAAAGAAAAGGGAGCCGTGGTGTGTGTGTGAAGGACGGGGGGAGGAGGCAGCGCTATGAGCCCAAACTCTAGCTAGGTCCGGCGCTGAGGAAGGCCGGGAGGCGGAGTTGGAGGCCGAGGCGTCGAGGGTGAGGAGGAGTCGGGGAGTGGCTGGAGGCCGAGGAGTGGCACTGGGGGATGGGAGGCGCACTGGGGAAGCCGGGAGGTGCTATATATGGGAGCCGGGAAGGACGGCGCTGGGGAGGAGGGAGGTGAGAGGCCGAGTTGGGAGCAGATCTGAGGAGAGATGGATTAAGTGAGGGGCATATTATTGAAAAATATAAGCGAGGGGTTTTGTGAAAGATTGATTAAGGGAGGTGGGACGATTCCACCCTCCTCGATTCGAGCTATACAGGCTGGATTGGATGGCTCTGGAGAAGTTTTATCATTTTAGCACCGAATAAGCCTTTAGTACTAGATATTCTCCCATATATATACATACATATATATACATATACGTATATACACACACATATATACATATATACGTATATATACATATATATACACACATGCATACATATGTACATACATACGTACGTACGTACGTACATACATACGTATGTACATACATACATGTATATACATACACACATATATATATACACATATACATATATACGTATACATACGTACATACACACACACATTGGAAAATGCATTCTACTCCTGGGGTGTAGTTACTTCCACTACGATATACCACCTAAACGAATTTGACATACCCCTCTATCACTTTGGGTATGATCATATACTAATTATAACATACTCTAATGTGAACTACATACAAAAATTGCAAGAGAATATATAGTTTTAGCGTATTTTATAAATATCTTCATATATGCACATAAAAAGATGTATAAAAAATATACATACCATCTAGATGGTCTTATATATTCGTATACTATATGTACATATCCTTTGTTACGCGAGATACTCACTACATTGTGATATATGACATATGGAGTAACTATACCCGACAGTAGAAAAACGCTTCCTACACACACACACATATAACATGCAAACTTGAACTAGGGCCGTTGGATCTACCTTCTACGTTTGATTCATGTGGGTGGAAGCCTCTAATTCACTTATGCGTTTTCACAACCCCCTAATTCAATGTGCCGCCCCTCCACCATCCCGGCGCCACCCGCCTCCTTGCCGCCCCCTCCACCATCCCCGACTTCACCCGGCCTCCACCATCTGCTCCACTCCTCCCGGCACGTTGCATCGCCCCTCCACCATCCCCGGCCTCAACCATCTGCTCGGCTCCTCCCGACGCCTGGCTCAGTCCCCCCCTCCTAGGTCTCCCTCCATTTTTGAGTGTTGGTTATAGGCTCATAGCTGGCAATGAAGACAAATATCTGATTTTTTTTTCCTTTTGTTCCTTCTTCTCTAAGCTCTTTTTGTGCCTCTGGTTTTTTACGCGCAATATAGGAAAATGTGGTCTATATTTCTTTGATTTGTAATGATTATATTGTTCTTTTTACTTCCTTCACTCTAAATTGCATTTGGCTTTATTGATCTGGAACATCTATAATGCAGCTCTTTGCTTTGTCACCTACTGAAGTCGGAAGTTTGATAAGTCTTGGACCTGCTGAATCTTGTGAATTTTTCTATGATCCTTCCATGAAATCAAGGTTTGTGATAATATTATGTAAAGAAAAAAATATTGCTATTCTGTGCTTCTAATCATAGCCTTCTAAGTCAACCAATTTTTTTACTATCCATGAAGGCCAAGTGAAAAAGCATTGTCGATCACACCTCTTGGACAGTGGATACTTTCTTAGCATAAGTGATTTTCAGATTGCACTTCTAAGTTCTTACTGTGGCTTTCTTATTAATAATTGTTTCCCATTTTCATGATGTTGAATCTCTGATCTCTCCATGGACCAAGCTGCATTGTTAGCAACGCATTGCCATTTGACTAAAAACCATTTTCTTAACTGATCAACATAATGTAAAGATATTCATGTCCATGCTGTTAGCATTCCAGAGTGGTGGTGAAATTGCTCTATGCAATACATGAGTTCGTTTTTATTTTCCAAAAGGGTGTATCCAGTGTCTCAGGCAACTACAAATTACTTCCATCAGGCTCAACTATTTACTGTGGAATCATTAGATCAAGATTATGCTGTAAGAACTTTATGCCTATGGCTAGTTGCATTTTTTTTAAATGGCAGAATGCTCAAGCTATGTCATCAGTCTGTTGTAGCGTAAAGCTATAATACCCAGCATGCCGTAGAGTTGGTCAACTGGCGAAAACATACATTGAGCCATTGTCTGTGTGCTCAAGTACTGTCTCCTGAATCAACTGAGCGTTGAGGGCTTTGTCTCTCTGAAGTCTGAACTCTTAAAATGACTGCCCTGAAATAAGAAAAAGGAAATGCTTCCTGGTCTTATGGCTTTTGACTGAAATTTTTAAATTTTAGCTGTTTACGGTACAGATTATGGAGAGACAGATACTCACTTACGATTTTGGCTGATACATATGTTGGGCTTTTAACGTGTAGATCGTTTAACTTGTAGACCCTGTCTTGAAAAAATACTCTGTTTGAAAGTTAGGTACTGTAACAAAAGCCAAAAGCCGTCAGCTTCGGAGAAAAAGAACAGGCCCATAGTTAGTCATCACCACCTCCACCATGGTTTTGGTAACAGATACATCACAATTTGCAGAAGACAACTGAGCTTAATCATATTGCTCCCCTGCAATTATATGCTGCTTAGGGCTTCATTTATGTTTCTTTGACTGCTCCGTCTGTGTATTTGCACAGTTCGCATTGCCGCACATCATGGGCTGGGACCAGGTCTTGACCAATCACCATCCAAGCCGCTCAGCTAGCAAGCCTAGGGTTGAGCGTCCACACCCAGATTCGGAGTGGGAAAGGTGAAGCTTCCTTGTAGCACCGGATGGAGGATTTTGGGCATCACTACGGGTTGATGATGGAAAGTATGAACAATTGGGATGCTTGAACTGTGTGTCCTTCCTAATCAATTTAGGAACCTGTCTGTATTAGATTGAAGGTTGGGCACCATGAACCTCTGTGTTTGTTCAGTGCATGTCTAACCTCATCGTACCACTGAGTGCAAGTTTCTAGTCGACTTAGCTATGACTTGCATTTGATGTCCTGTGCTTGGTAGCTGTTAACATGGCCGCAATGAATCCGCGATGTAATATGTTCACTGCAATAGGATTCTCTCAACCTCTTTTCTCACCCGAGGCCCCCTCTTTTCCCTGATGCTTTCAAATCTGTCTATTCTCTCGTGGAACGTGGGGGGACTCAATGGCCCCACCCGTGCAGTGACCCAGGGCGGACCAAGGGCTAATTAGGGCATCCACAGTGTGCAAAAACAGGGGGTCTTAAGCCACCCAAGGTCGACCTTATACATTCTGAGGGTGACCTTAAGCGGTATAAGCAAAAAACCTTAAGACCAGGCCTCAAGCTAAAGACCTGGCCATAAGCATTAAAATACATTTTTTCTTTATCTGACAAGTGGGACCATCTTAAGGTCTAGTGGGTTATATACATTACAGCATTGGCCTTAAGGTTTAGATGGGACCCACCTTAAGACCTCTTGGGTCATATACACTATGGATGCCCTTAGTATCAACAATCCCAACTTAGTTTGTCACCAAGAAACAAAACTCAGCACAGTGACCCAGGGCCAAGCCTCAGCCCTGGGAGGACTCAGGCTGCAGGACTTCCTCTTACTGGTGGAGGACACCCGCGGAGGAATCCTCATCCTTTGGGATAGCAACGTGATCCAAGTCAAATAGCTTCCGCCGCTACTACTCCCTGGCCATTGACGTAATTATCAAGAATTGCTCCACACACTTTGTGTTGACGGCCGTTTACAGAAGCTTCGCTAGGCTCAGCCACCTCATGACACTAGATGGCTCATCCTGGGAGATTCCAATCTCATTTACAAAGCAAGTAATAAGAACAACCAAATTCTTAATAGATGACTCATGGCCCAATTTCAACAAGCCCTAGATGCCTGCGAGCTGAATGAGATCCACCTTCAAAATCACAAGTTCACCTGGAGCAATGAAAGAGTTAACCCCAGCCTAGTCAAACTAGACATATTCTTTTGTAACAACTCATGGAATGCCACTTTTAATAACCATATTCTACATGCCTTATCCACTTCTCTCTCAGATCATTGCCCCCTCCTTGCTAACGCAACCGGACTGCGACCGCCTAAAAGATTTCGATTCAAAAACTTCTGGACCCGCCTCCCTCAGTTCCTCTAGATAGTCCAGCATGCCTGGGCCAACCCACCCTAGGGCTAGATCCCATTTAGCGGCTTCTCAACAAGCTAGATTTTACAATAAAAAGCCTTTCAACTTGGAGCAATTTTCTTTTTTCCATAGTTGAGACTCCAGATTCATATGGCCAGATTCATATGGCCCAAGAGATCATACTCCGTCTGGACATTGCACAAGACAGCAAGAGCTTATCACTGACAGAAATTGAGCTCCGGACACACATGAAGAAAAGGGTACTGGAACTTGCAGTAGTGGAAAATTCAAGAAAGAAGAAGGTGTCACGAATCAAGTGGCTTAAGGAGGGCGATGCAAATACAAAATTCTTCTACATCAGAGTAAATTGTCGTAAACGAAAGAATTTCGTCCAACGACTCAAGACAGACCAGGGATGGGTTGTTTCCCATAAGACAAAGAAAATGTCCTGTCCGCTCATTTCCATCGCATCCTTAGACAACACTCGCCCGCAACTACCTCATTCAACTGGGAAACTCTCCAACTACACGTGTTTCGATTTGCAAAGCTTAGTGCTACCCTTCACAGAGCACGAAGTGCACGAGGCAATTCTGCAGCTGCCACTGGACAAAGCCCCAGGACTAGATGGCTTCAACGGGAACTTCTACACCACGTGTTGGGACATCATAAAGGAAGATCTCATGAGTGCCATACAGGCCTTCTACAGCTTGAGAACCCACAACTTCCCCCGAGCAAACACAGCAAGCTTGATCCTGGTGCCAAAAAAGGATGCAGCCCAATCAGCAGGCGATTTTAGGCACATCAGCCTCATACATAGTGTTGCAAAAATCCTAGTGAAGATCTTGGCCTTGTGACTTTCGCCTTTCATGAATGCGCTTATATCCCCAAGTCAGAGCGCCTTTATAAAAGGTAGATGCATCTAGGACAATTTCCTTTATGTTCGGAACGTAACCTAAAGATACCATCGAAGCCACACCCCGTCACTCCTCCTCAAGCTAGACATCGCAAAAGCCTTTGAATCCATCCGATGGGAATATCTACTCACCCTCTTGGAGAAAAGAGGATTCCAGCTCTGATGGAGAGACTAGGTAGCTTGCCTCGTCTTCACTGCCACCTCTCAAATCCTCCTTAACGGCGTTCCCGGGGAAAAATTACATCCTTGAAGAGGCCTTTGACAGGGTGATCCACTATCACCTCTCCTTCTCATCATAGCAATAGACCAGCTACAAAGGATCCTCAATATTTGCAATGGACCTCCGTCTCCTACACCCTTTGGGCGGCCGCACAGCTACCTTCAGAGCCTCCCTTTATGCTAATGACACTGCCATCTTCCTTCTCCCAAAACAAGATGACGTCCGGGCCTTGGTCCGGATCCTACACTATTTTGGCCATACGACCGGACTTCACACCAACCTCTAGAAAAGTCAGGTCGCACTAATTAGCTGTCAAAACGTTAACCTGAGCAAAGTGTTGCATGATCTGCCAGCTCACCTAACATCATTCCCCCTCAACTACCTTGGCCTACCTCTCGCAATCATGAGGCTCCATCGGGTAAACTTCCAAAAGTTTGAGGACAAGTATGCAAACCACCTGGTAGGATGGTGTGGTAAACTGTTGACACTGGTAGGTAGAAGGACGCTCATCAAGTTCGTCTTGACAACCCAATCAACCTACTTCCGCATAGCCATCAGATCTCCGAAAGGGGTACTCAAATCCCTAAATAGGCGGGCAAGACGCTTTCTTTGGGCCGGAGACGAACCACTAACTGGTGGGAAATGCAAGGTCAATTGGGAGAGAGTTTGCAGACCCACACAACTGGGGGGCCTTGGTCTCCTAGACCTTGAGCGCTTCGCCAGGGCTCTTAGACTTAGATGGCATTAGCTTGAGTGGGACACCCAAATCAGACCTTGGCAAGTTATGGAAATCCCGTGTGACGACCTAGATCGGGCCCTCTTTTCTACGGCCACCAACATTTCAATAGGGGATGGAGCCAAAGTGTTGGGACCCAGATTTCCGAATCCGGACCCTCTGTGTATTACAGCAGTAGTCCCAGATCAAAGCTAGTGCACACAGTTAAACAGTGATGAATACATAACCAACAACGCTTTATTACAATAATAGAGAGTACAGACCAAAATGACCTCTTTAATACAACTGAGGTTTCAAGACCTCGCAAACTTACAAAACACAGCGGAAGCAAAAGAAATTCGGATGAAGACTCATCAATACGCCACAGGCAATTGACTGGGGAAGCGCAACCTAGAACTCCAGAAAGCCTTCGTCGTATCCACACACGAAGTAGTCGAAGTCTCCTTCCTGAGCTTCGTATTCCTCTGAGATTTTGTTTTAAGTATAGCATGTGAGTACATAAAGTACTCCGCAAGTCTTAGGAAAATGCAATAGATGCAAGGCTTAACAAATGAGGGTTATATGGTTCTTTTTGCACAAAGCAATATTTTATTTCAAATACCATTAAATATTTTTGAAAGCATCAGTTTAAATAAGGTAACTATTTTAACAGAAACTAACAAATAGTATAGTGAAGGTTACAACCACCAACACTAGATCACTGGCTCTATCTGCCAAGGTTCAAGAAAACGGGTTACATCCACCCACACTGGCTACATCCTGGCACTCACTTTCCACTGGTGGTACCTAAACTAAACTATTGTAGGTTAGTTAGCTAGGTCGTACCCATATAGACATGTGGTTGTACGGTAGTGCTCAGTTTGGACAATCACAAGAGTCGGTACTTAATTGACTAAGGCGGAACATACACATTACAAATTCTCGTGCTAACCGCACCAAACCAATCTTACCATCCGCCCAAGTCTAAACCAACTCTCACATTTTATTTTATTTTAAAGAACAGTGGCAACACCAATCGCCACTAATTTCTGAACGAAAGCCTAAATCAATGAAATATAATTTCCCATTCCAAGGTTACAAAAGTTATTTAGCATGACTAAGCATTTTACTACTGGTACAACATTCACCAAAGTTTTATAATAATCTCATTACTGAGACAAAGGAAATCCTAGGGTGTCAAAGGTACATGGTTGTCAATGTCAAATGAGGGCATAACAATTATTGGTTTAACTATTATCTTTACAACAGAATTTATCATTTTATGTAACATAGCAATGCATTAAATTTAAAATAATCAAAATATTTCACAAACATAGGTTCAAGATGTTCAAAGAAGACTTGCCTTCGTGTGCGATATCTTGACTTTCTTGCTGCGGGTCGGAAAATTCTTCGGCGACGTCGGGTTCTACGCGCGGAACGATAAATACAAACGAATAAATAAATACAAAAAAATTACAAAAATACAAAATATATACTGGAAGAAAGATTAAGATTTTAGATGAATTTTAGGAGAAAGAATCAACAGATTCGGAGTTCGAATGAGGAAGAACGAATATTTGGAAGTTTTAGATATCACATGAAATGATAACAAAATCCGAGAATTACTTTTTGAATAGTACGGTGCCAGTTGGTTGCGAGGTGGTGGCGAACGGACAGAATGAAACCTCGGCGACAAGGCGAGTGTGGTGACGTGGGTACGGCGTCGAGGAACGGCGGCAATCACTGGCGGTGAGGGAAAAACGACAGCGACAACGTGGTAGCGACATCGACAAGTTGGAAAGACATAGTACCGGGTATGCAATGTGAAGATGTAGGGTGAGCACAGGGTAGAACACGACATGGTGAAGCTAAGAAAATTATTGGCTAGGCTGAAGATTCAACGGAGACGATACAAACGACGTTTGAACAACGACGGTAGAGAAAAAGGAAAAACTTGATATCTTGATCCTCGGTGAGGCGAATCTAAAACCACTTGGAAGGTAGCTACCTGGAATGGTTTGGCACGATATGACGCGAACGGATTGGGGAAAACACCACCGGATAGATGGAGACACGAGATGCCATTGGCGGCCACAGCGAGGTGTCGGAGGCAAAAATTTGTGGAGGCTTTTTGGGGAAAAGGAAGTGAGCACGGCGTAGGACGCGGCGAGGCAAGTCTAGGAAAAATTACGGCACAGGCTAAAACTCAACAGAGACGACGAATCGACGTCGGGAGTCAAAAACGACCATTTTTGCGGAAAGTTCAATTTCTAACAATTGGCTCCACAAAAAATTAAATAAAAATGATCGATAAATTTCTTGGAGACTAGGACACGATATGACGTAAATAACAATCAAAGCGCTTACTGAAAAAGTGGTGTACGCGTGAAGGCACGGTTTCAACGTCTGGCTCAACCAGGTCGACGAGGACTCGGGGAGTCTTCGAGTGATGGCGATGGGAGCATGGCGTAGAACGCGTCGAGGCGAACTCAACGGTACAGACCGCTCGGCCAAAGGACATCAGATGGTGACGGAACACGGCGGAGAAGACATTCGTCGACCGGCGGGTTGGCATCGGCGTTCCGAGCAAACGGAGAGGAGTTAGCGAGTGAGGTTTGTGGCGAAACGAAGAGGAGAACGTCGGGAACACAATGCTCACCTCGGTTTTGATGGAACACGCACGGTCGGCTCGCAGCGAGGAGAGGAACGACGGCGTGGTTTGATGCTCCGACGAAGGCGAAGGGAGTACCGCTAGAATGCGAGAAGACGAAGCCAATGGTGTGGTCAAAAGTGGTGGAACTCCACTGTAGATGTCGCAAAAGGCCGAGGAATGGCGCTCGGTACACAAAAATAAAATGGCTATTGCGGAGAGAAGAAAGGGAGAGAAGACTTGAGATTTCGGAGGTTGGGTGAGGATGAGAAGGGGCACCCGGTGCTCCCTTTTATAGGGGTGGAGGTGGACGGGAGAGAGAGATCAAAGGACCATGTCATTTAGAGCAACGGTTTCAAATTCATATAAATGTTCATGAATGGGAGGGGAAACGGTAGAGAATTGAGAGCTCTTGATGAGAATATTTAAATGCACTTGATTTCGCGAAAAACGATTGAGAAAATCAATGGGAATCAAAGTTTTAAAGAAAACGGCCATGGCGTGCGGCTGCGCGCTCGGTCTCTGGACGAAGATGAACAATGCATGTGGCACTGTTCATTCTCTCTCGCCTTTCTTTTTTTTTTGGAAATTTCAAAATTGAGCTCAAACAAATTCTGAAAAATCTAAAAAACAATTCCGAAGATTCCTTAAGACTCAAAGAACTCTAATAAAATATTTTTAGCAAATATTAATGTTTAATTTAATCTTATTAAATAACAATTCTAATTAAGCTTTAGTTTAATCCAAATAAATTTAAAAATTCCAAAAATTTGAAAATAGGACATAAATGGATAGATTAGAATTTTAGATGAATTTAGAAATTTTAATGGGCTAAATCGGCTTTAAAACAAAAGAGAACGGACTCTCGGAAGTTTTGAAAAGAGAGAAAAGAATAAACCGATTTTCTGGAATTATTTTTGAACTGAAAAATCAAATTATGACGTCATCAAGGGAAATGATTTTCAGATGAATTATTTTTTTGTGGAAAAGAAATTTATGACATCAGCAAGAATTTTGATTTTCTGGCTGAATTATTTTTGTAAAGGACCAGGATTTTTTACTTTAACAAGTGGGACCGGGTTTATCAATGAGAGAGAAGAGAGATGGGAAAGAGCGGACGATCGGATGAGCGATGCGGCGCAAGGAGAAAATCGGGACTGTCGGATGGAGAGCGAAGAGGGTTAGGTGAAGATGGACGCACGAGATTAGATCGGACGGTGGAGGATTAAATTTGATTTAGATTTTCAGAAAATACCAGAAAATTAATTATAGCTCAGAAAAATATAAAATTACTTCCAGAAGTTCCAGAAAAATTCAAAGAACTTCCTGGAGACATTTTGGACTTAATAAAAATATTTTCAACTACTGATGGTATTTTAATTTTCATACTTAAAATACTTTTTAATTTCAAAATAGATTTTAAAACTCTGGAAAACTCAGAAAAACTAAATAAAAGCCAAATAAATTCAAATAATTAATTTAACATATGATTTTTATATAAAATCAAAATATCATTTTATTTTATAATATTTTTAAGTTTTTACTTTAAATTACTTTTCAAATTTAGCTTTCTTAAAAACAGAAAATCAACGCAAAACAGAATTCAAATTTCACGCAAACAAAACTCTTATTTTTATTTTAAACCAAATTAATTTAATTTTAATATTTTTTTAGAAAATAAAATTTATCCAAAATTTTAAAATAAACAGCTGGGCTGTTACACAAAGTGACCTTCTGGACCATAGCTTGGGCGGCAGGAAACAGATCTTGTGACATCGTACCAATAGTCTACACAAACTCAATGAGGAAAAATTGCACTCTGAGAGCCGCTCTGTCTAACAACAACTGGCTATAGGACCTAAATTGGACAACTGGCTTAACACCCCAATACATACGTGAGATGATCACAATATAGAGCCATATCTCTACCTTGAACCTACAGGAAGACCTCGAGGACACAATCACTTAGAAACTCACCACAACTGGAAAATACATGGTAGCCTCAGCCTACAAGGCTCAATTTCTAGGAGAAACCAAAACCACAATGAATTCTCTAGTCTGGAAAAATTGGGCGCCTCAGAAATGCAAACTCTTCGCCTGGCTGGCCATTCAAAATAAACTTTGGACGACGGATCATCTTTACAAAAGAGGTTGGCCGAACCAGACTACTTGCCCTCTTTGTTCGCAGGCTCCTGAGTCCGCCATCCACCTGTTCATTGAGTGTAGCTACACAAAGTTTATCTGGACTGCTGTGGCACAATGGACTTCCTGTGCCTCCATCAACCTGACCACATGGCGTACTTTCCTCTCGCTTCGAGAATGGTGGGAATTGATCCTCTTCAGGAATGGCACTCCTCGCAAACCAATGGCAATGCTAATGATGCTTATCACATGGAAATTTGGAAAAGAGTGAAATGCCTGAATCTTCAGCCCCCAACGCCAACAACAATGACAACTGTGATACACCTTCTCTCCGCTATCAAAAAAGAGGCCAGGGCCTGGGTCTTAGCGGGGGCAAACAAGCTAGCTGAGCTTCCTATCTCCCTATAGCTCTATTCTTACGCTGAGTGTTATTTTCCTTTCGCCCCCCTATTTTTTTGTTTTTCCTAAAACAATGCTACTCCCCCTCTCTTTGAATTAATATATGGCAACCCTCTTGCCTGTTCAAAAAAAAGGATGGAGTAACATTATCTGTGGTAAACCAGGATGCATTAGGGTGAAGCACCAACACCTGGACACAAAGGCTAAGGATGCAACACTTTACTACAAGAGATTGTAAGATCTGTGTGAGGTGCATCTACAGCTAGGGCTGTAAACGAGCCGAGCTCGAGCAAGCTTGGCCTTTCAGGCTCGAGCTCGGTAGAAGCTCGAGCTGAGCTCGAGTTGGGGTCCGAGCTTGAACCTGGGCTCGAGCTCGGCTCGGCCTAAGCTCGAGTAGGCTCGAGCTCGGCTCGGTGAAGCTCGATAACAATTAAAATAATTTATTATGCACTATTTTTCAATAATAAGAAAATTTAAGTTCAAGCTCAGCTCTAGTAAACTCGATAACAGTCAAAATAATTCAAATATACACTAATTTTTAATAATAAGAAAAGCTCGAGCTCGAGTTCGGCTCGAGTAAACTCGGTAAGAATTAATATGTATTACTATTTAAGCTCGAATCGGAGCTCGCGAACTATTCGAGCTCGGCTCAGTGAAGCTCGCGAGCTCGAGATCAAGCTCGAGTTCGGCTCGTTTAAAGTTCGAACCGAGCTCGAATCAAGCCTAAACGAGCCGAACTCGAGTAGCTCGCGAGCTTCGAGCTTTTTTTACAGCCCTATCTACAGCTTATTCAATTGCACTGGATGCTCTCAACATTCATTTACAAGGGGTAGGGTACAAGCACCGGCAAGCAGCCAACGAGCAAGGTGTTGCATATTCCTCTTACAAAACACTATACATAGGGGAACACTAGTAGTGTCTCCGCATACTCTTAAAGAGAGTCTAGACTACACATGCTACTGCTGCATTTTACTACACATACTACTGCTGCAACAAAATGTCATCAGCAGATGTCAGCTGAACAGACAAGAATCCACCCAATCAGATGCCTTGGACCAAGCAGATGCAAAGAATCATAAAGAACCGGGCAGGCTGATATAAGGCTTATAATCCAGCGGAGACCAATCCATGCAATGTAATGATCCCACACACGACATTGCTATTATCGACAACAGGCAAGAACTGCACAGGTGGAGGAGGAGATTCCATCTTTTCCATGGCTTCCACCGCCATTGCATCTGCAGTGATCGTCCTTGGGTTCCTGAAAGGTCAAGCAGGCCTGTTAAACAATGCTCTAGATCATGTTCAAAACTAATACCACAACATATTTACACCAGGACATATGACAATACAAATATATGGAGGGGACCATGATTTACAAGATTTTCATTCATCTTGCAAAGACTGGATGTTCTGCCCAATATATCAACTGGAAAATTAGAAAATTTTGGATCACCCAAGATGCGCAGAATCCAAATTGATACAAGAAAATGTTTCCTTCTTTAATAGTGTCTTCTACACTTATTTCTACTTAGGATTTTGCAAGAAAGCTTAAGAAGGGATCAAAATACACTAGAGAAATAGACCACATAACACCAAGTCACTAAGATCTAAATGCTGCCGGGGGAAGCAGCGCTGGGGGACCCGGGGGGCGGCTCCGAGGGAGCCGGGAAGGACAGGCGCTGGGGAGGTGGGAGGTGAGAGGCCGGGGAGTGGAGCGGATGGTGGAGGGGCCGGTGGCGAGGAGGCCGGGTGGCGCAAGGGGGATGGTGGAGGGGCGGCTCGACGTGCCGGGGAGGAGGGAGGCGAGAGGCTGGAGCGGAGCGGAGCAGATGGTGGAGGCCGGGTGGTGCCGAGGGGATGGTGGAGGGGCCGACGGCGAGGAGGCCGGGTGGCACCGGGGGGATGGTAGAGGGGGCGGCCGCGCGATGTGCCGGGGAGGAGGGAGGCGAGAGGCTGGGGAGGAACAGAGCAGATGGTGAAGGCCGGGTGGCGTTGGGGCCTTGGGGGCGATGATGGAGGGGCCGACGGTGAGAAGGCCGGGTGGTGCCGGGGGATGGTGGAGGGGGCAGCGGTGCAGTGAATTAGGGGCTTTGTGAATTAGGGGATGGCGCCAGGAGAATGGAGGGAGTTTTTGTGTAATTTAGCTTCCAATCGGGGGAGGTTTTGTGAAAAAATGCATAAATGAATTAGACATTTCCACCTACATAAATCCGAGTCGTAGAAGATAGATCCAACGGTCCTAGTGATATAGAATTGATCCCGATCTTTCGGTGAATAATAACAGAAGTGATTTGCCAGCTGCATGACAAACCCTTAACATTCTTAGGTGGTGTTCAGTTCGGCTTATTTTTGGCGGCTTATGGCTGAAAACATCTTGTGGTGGTTGAAAAAACACATGTGTGACGGAGGCTTATTCAACATAATTAAATTTAAAAATTGAAAAATATAAAAATTTGTTAGCCCATCACAGAACAACATAACGAATACGGGAAAAAAAAGAACCGGCAAAAAAGCTCAAAAAAAGCCAAAAATTCAGAAAAAAATGAAATTATAAATAGTACAAAAATAAGCCAAAAGCCAGAAGCTCAAATCATATTGAGCGGTGCCTTAAGACTCTACAAGCAGTAAGACAATGTATTCTCTATGAATCTCGTGGCAATGCAAACCTTTTAACATTTTAGAGATTTGACAGGTGACCAGACAATGAATCACGTGGCGATGCAAAGCCTTTTTAGAGGCTCCGATGTGAGGAAGTCCACACCTCACATGTCAATCTTATATCACCCCTAACCAGAAAAGAAGCTATGCAAGTAAATAAATTCAGGGCTCTGCTCCTCAACTGCAGTGCAACTGCAAAAAAGTAGAGGTCGATCATATCTGTATATTCATGTCATGTGTAGTAATACTGTTCATATAAACAGTATATGGTTACTGTTTATATGAACAGTGCATGGCTTTAGTTCACGCGTAGCACTGATTTGGTTAAATTAGTTTTTTCGATTTGATTAAATTAGTTTGCTTATAGATAAAATTAGATTTGCTAAGATAATCTATTTTATAATATTATAGATAAATTTCTTAGAGATCAAGTCATCTAATCTATATAAGAATTTGAGTGTATCTTATTTATATTAAGCAATAAAAAGAATTATTAGTCTCTCCACTAAATTCTTCTCTCCAGACTATGATCTCATCTTTTTCCTAAAGTCTCTTCCTTCAGCCATGCGTCATCTTTCGTACGGTATTTACCCCCAATGACTAAGATTTATTATAATCTTTACTATTATAAAAGAAGAAGTTGGTGGTTGGTCCGGCCTCTCCTATTCCTTCTCATAAAAGACAGCGCTGACATGTGGTCCTAAAAGATCTACGCCGAATCTTTCCACCTTCCCATCAAAATATCTTTCTTTCCATGATTTAGTGGTCAATGTGGATTTCATCTAGACTGTATTGTAGAGTACATGCTGTATTTTTCATTCAGTGCTTAATTTTGTACTAGCTGAATGCTCGTTGCTACGGATTTTAAAATTTTATCACACTATATGTTCTAAAATTAACGAGTGGTAAAATTTTTTAAAATATATATACAAATATGTTCTAAAATTTTTTAAAATTCGTAGCAATGTACGAGCATTCAACTAGTTCTTTACTACTTCCGAAGTGTGGGCCTCCGAACCTCCTCACGAAGCCGTTTAGCACCGACGTCCGCTCCTCCTCCCCACCGGTTTCGTTCTCCGCCCGTTCTCCGCTACGCTCCCCTTCCTCCATCCCGCTCCTCCGCGCCGCCGCCTCCTCCCTCGCTCCTCCGCGCCGCCGCCGCCGCCTCCTCCCCCACCTCGCGCCGCCGCCTCCTCCCTCCCACCCCGCGCCGCCGCCTCCTCCTCCCCACTCCTCCGCTCCGCCCTCGCCTCCGCCGCCTCCTCCTCCCCGCTCCTCCGCTCCGCCCCTCGCCTCTTCCTCCCACCCCACCCCGCGCCGCCGCCGCTTCCTCCTCCCCGCTCCTTCGCTCCGCCCTCGCCTCCTCCTCCCACCCACCCCGCGCCGGCGCCGCTTCCTCATCCCCTCCTTCGCTCCGCCCCTCGCCTCCTCCTCCCCACCCCACCCCGCGCCGCCGCCGCCGCCTCCTCCTCCCCCGCTCCTCCGCTGCCTCCTCCCCACCCCGCGATCCGCGTCGCCGCCTACTCCTCCTCACCTGCCCCTACTGCCGCCGTGCATGGTGGCCAGCCGGCGTCAGCGTCGCTCGACATGGAAGCTGAGGCCGGTGAGAGGATGCCGAGTCCTGCTCCCGTGGTTACGGATTGGGCCTAGGTTAGGCTGCGGTTGCAAGCCCGATCGTGCTCAGAAAACGGTTCCTCCTCCTACCATAAAATGTACAACTTCCACATCTCCTTCTCCTACGTCCAAATCTTCTCACTCTTGGATCGCCACCGTTGCAGGTCGCGGAGAAGCCCAACATTGCACTGGTGGTGCCTCCCCCTTCTCCCTGCACCATCCCCTCCTCTGCGCCGTCCGCCCGCTCGACAAGAACGCGCCGAGTGGTGTAGAGGTAAGCCCGAATCCCCGGATGGTAGCGTCTCCCTCGCGGTTTGCTCAGGTTGGATCTGGCTGCTCACGCCATGCTTTCTCCCAGTGAGAGACAAAAACCTAGGTTTAGTGGCGATGCCCATCTCCCTGTTCTACTACGCAGTGCGTCGGCTGTCTTGCTATAGAATTGGGTTTTGATCCATGGTCGCTTTGCAGGTTGCTCTTTGCTTCCCACGATGAGTAGCATGGTGAAGGATCAGCTCCACCAGATGTTGACGACATGTGATTCGCTTCTACTCGAGCTCAATGTATGCCTATTTGTGTTGGGCTATTGCGAGGAATTGAGAGGTGCTTCTGTTTCAGGTGATTTGGGATGAGGTCAGGGAGCTTGACATGGCGAGGGACAGGATGCTGCTAGAGCTCGAGCAGGAGTGCCTCGAGGTCTACAAGAGGAAGGTCGACCAGGCCAATAGGTGCCAGGCCCTGCTGCGGCAAGCCATTGCCGAGGCCGAGCTCGCCGACATCTATTCAGCCGTGGGCGAGCCACCAGTGCACGTCAGGCAGGTTTGTTCCTGGTTCCACTAATGAGTGTACAAGTGTGGGCATGCCTTGATATTGTCTCAACTTATCCCTGTTGATGAGAACAAGTCTAATCAATCTTATATTTTCTGTATTAGGTCTGCTTTGTACTGCTGCCTTTGCATTCTTCTGCTTCTATCTCCACATTGCAGTGGTCTGCTTTATAATGCTCGAATCTCAAAGCGATCCAGAAGTCCAAAGTTTGTATGATGGTGTACAAGAAAAGTGACATATCCGACACAATACACAAACAAATGGTTGTAAACATGAACGCCGACAAATGGTTTAGTAGAGTTTACACCTATCCACAATTTAAAGAACTAATGGGCATATGAAAAATAGCAAAGTCAGAATACTATTGATGATCCCCACTTCTTGCAGTATGCAGCATATGGATCGAGCACAACCCCTAAAGGTGGATATGCTGGTGGAATGGCCACTTTTGATGTTCATGGATTTCCAAACTTGCGGTATGATGATTATAGTGCTGCTCAAATCTTTGTTGAACATAAGCAAAACGATGATTACAATACCATCAATAGTATACAAGCTGGATGGGAGGTAAGACAATGTTTTCTATTTTTTCTAGGTTATGTAATTGCCATTAGCTAAAAGCTCGTAAACAATTTTTTGTAGATTGCTCCAGAAACTTATGGTGACAGCAAAACACATTTTTTTGTATATTGGACGGTACATAATCAATTTCACTTGTAGTTTATTTAAATATTCATGTTCAAGATGTTTCTAACATCATATTCTAATTTGGATAAAAGGCTGATGGGTTGAATTCCACTGGATGCTTTAACCTGGAATGTAGAGGCTTTGTACCGGTAAATGGGGCTCCTATTACTCCTGGAGATCCCATAGAGCCAACAAACGGGCAAACTAAAATCTCAGTAAAGGTATTTAAGGTGTGATTGTAAGCCCATGGAATATTCAAAATGATAAAAAAAAAATTCATTTTGTAAATTCTTTAATATTTTTACAATTTTGCTGCAGAAAAAGATGACGGAGATTGGTGGCTGCACTTCGGATATCTCTACTACTTAATAAAGATGACCAGTAGTATAGACTCCAAATACATTTTGGAAGTAATAAAAACAAAATCACAAATGAATTTGAAACACTGGCACGTATAAGCCTATGATTAAGTGTATATCTTCCCATTATTTTTCAATGAATTTGTCGTCATGCCTGTGCAACTTACAGATTCTAGCTATACACTAGAAAATAGTAGAAAGATGTGTGCATACTTAGAAAAAAATGATTATTGCGAAATGTCCTCGCTGCAGGTGTACTCTAGATGTTTGTTGTTAGTCCCAAGTAAACCTTAGAAAAATGGTGATAGATATTGAACTAGCCAATGAAACACCTATCTGGCGGTTTTTGGCCCTACAGAACATCGAACCCACTTTATTCATTTCTGTGTGCTGAAAGTTAGACCATATATTCACGTGCTGTCAGTACCACCATGTTATTCCCCCAGCCAATTTACATTTTATATTTTTGTTCTCACCGGGTGGTTGCCTCCAGATAATTTCTCAGACAGCTTCAACAATCAGGATGCTAATTTTTTTGTTTTCTTGTGTTACCTTGGCAGATTATTAGGCTAACAAATAATTCTTACTTCGATGGAGCACATGAGGTTCGGCATTGTATCAAAAAGCACCCTGATCTTGGTCATTTTGTGCGTCAAGTTGCTAAGGTATGTACCAAAATCAAAGAGATGGATGCGTCAAAAACTGTTTTCATGTGCATTCCATTGGCCAAAGCGCATTATGCACTATTACATTCTTCGACATACAACCATCACTGCATTGTGACTAACCATGTTTTCCTGTGAAGGGAGTATAAATAGTAGCTGGATGCGCTATGCCATTAAAATTTACATAACCATGTTAACATCCATTTACTAAGCCAAGTTAGATCTAGAATTCTTACATAATCTTAATGTAATTAGTGCCATCATTTCAAATCACAGAGTAGGCTGGACCGTATGTTGTATGTAGGACTTACAGAGGATCTTGAAGAATCCGCAATTAAATAATATTTGTAAACATGTCGAATCTAAAAGCTCTTTAATGCCTCCTGCAATTGATAATATTTGTAATCTAAAGATGCATGTTTTAGAATGCTTGTCCATTTCTGTTTTATCTAATAATTCCAGTGATCAGTGCGGATTTACACTATTTTCCTTCCATGCAAACAAAGTAATCACATTGTGGCTTTGAAAGTTCTTTTCAAGAGCCAACTTAAATAATCTCTGGTGGTGTATCACCTGTGCCTGAAGTAGAGATACAATCATCTCCGGCACCTCAATATTCGACGCCTATATGGATACTTTTATGATTGGGTCCAGACAGACATAGCTCTATTATAGATAAATTAGTGTTGCTTCATTTTGACGTCGTTTGGTCATCATTACTGTCATATGGATTCTGCACACCCGTGTTTACCTAATCTTGTAGTGTGATACAACAGGTGAACTTTAAAAGATGAATTGTGTGAACTATCTCAGAATACTTGCTATTGCTAGGAGCAATCTCAGGATAATTGCTACCCTAGAAAAGGTTAGGAGCTTCAATTCTGTTGGCGCATTTACTAAGAATATCATCTACAAAGATGTTCTTTAATCCAAAGTGTCTTATGTACTACCTAAAGATGTTTTTTTGTACTAAGATGGATAAGAAACAACATTAACTGCTAATTGTGGAGATCTATTTTCAGTTTGATTTATTTACTAGCTTGTACATATATTGTTTGCTTGATATGTGTGTAATAGAAAATTGATATTTATTATATGGTTTGACAACATGTTTGGTGATATCTATTGCTCGTTTTGGTACTCCGTTGCAACGCACGGGCATTTTACTAGTCAATGAATAATTGGTAAAAAAAACTGCAAGGATTGCCTTGACATTTGGTCACAATCGATAGTGTTTTCCATGTCGGAACACAAGCAAGCTATCCGTCATAATTGCCAATCAACCATCTTTATACACCAAAAATGCCACATTGCAAGTCGGTAGTCAGTATATTCGAATCATCAACTGCAATATAGGAAAACCGAATGAGAAGTGCAACGGCTTCACCATTTGAATCCATGCCTACATCAAGGGCTTAAAATGTGTAAGCACCACTCACGGGGAGGCGGAAGAAGGAAGGCGGCGGCGCAGCGCCGCGGCTTCCTCCCTTCCCCGAATCAAGGTCAGTCTTCCCCACCCCCAGATTGTATGAATGTTTGGAACTTTGGATTGGGAAGGAGATGGATGAATGTTGATGCATATGCAAGAAAAATTCCCCGCACCAGATCTGTATGAATGTTTTGCTCAGCAAGGAATTTTGCCAGTGCCCCTTCTCTCTCTTTTTTTTTAGCAGATCTGGTCGTGTGATGGATGTGCGCTTGAGAAAAATTCATCTAAAATGTTCACTGATGATTGACCCTGTGCTTGCCGTGCCATGTCTTACGCTTAGATTTGTGACATAACTGACAGTTCTGTACACATTTGTGCACTGCCTCTGAAATTTTTTATGGTTCGCTATGCTCTGAAATTGTTTATGGTTTGTTATGCTCTGAAATTTTTATCTGCTTGTGCATCCTATAACTATTATGGCCGAGTTTATTATCTGTTGTTCATGGATAGTTACCGAGTACTGAATAAAGTTTTGTTTGTAAAAATGGACATGGGTCTGTGTTTAATTGATATGATCTTTTTGTTGTGACTTGTGAGTGATGAATATAGTTCATCAGTAATGTACAAATTTCCTTGTTTGGCCACAGTTACTGAAAGCTCATGATATAAGAATAGAATTTTTGTGTTCAGGATATTCAAGAATTGTCAATATCTCCCAGTCAGGATATAGGTTTTGTCGTGCAGTTCCAATGCTATCATCAGTTATGATTTCCTTTCAGGCTCTATGTACCCTTTTATAGGAATTACTAGATAATGGTTGATGTCTAATTGAGTACATGCCACTGTCCAATTGAGTACTTGAGTAGATGCCACTGTAAAATGTGAATTTATGTGGTATGTGGCCGAGTTCATGTTATTTAGTACGAATGTGCAGATGGCAGGTTTTGCCGAGTGAAACAATGAACACGCTAGGATAGTTTGTGAGTTGTTTACCAAACAAGTTAGGATTGGGAACCAGCGGAACACCCACCTGAGCAATGTAGGCTATGCTGAGATAGCAAAGAGGTTTAAAGAGAGGACTGACCTCGATTACACCAAGAGACAATTCAAGAATAAATGGGATAAGATGAAGAACGACTATGCCATTTAGAATAAATTGTTGGTGAGGGAGACGGGGACCGGCTGGGAAAATGAGAAGGAATAAATTCGTAATATTTTTGGCAAAAAACGTTTAAGAAATTGAAATAATGTCCAAAATAACAGCATACAAAAGAACCACCTAAATAAGCTAGTGATATGTACAAATCAATATACAAGTGCCAAAACTATGGCTAGTATTGACATTTTGCATAGAATCCGTTCATTCTTGGTTCCGAAGCCAACTCTAGCCAAACACTTCCTCTGACAGCTAGCTCTAGATTCTTAGTGAAGTGGATCCAAGTGAGAAGCTGGATCTGGAGCTGCAAAATCTGGATCTGAAGCCATGCCAAACACCCCCTAGGATTCATTTTATTTCCTGCTCATAAACGTGTTACTTCTTCTGAACATTCTTATCAGCCCTAAAGTTGAGTGCAGAACCATTGGTGTTAGTGAACAAGAGTTGCACCTTTGTACTTCTGTAACTCATGAAATTTAGCCAAGAATATATGCACCACTGAAATGAATGGAATCATGAAGTTTTACATTTTCCTCTTCAGAGATACACCATGTTATGGGGTAAGGACATCAAACCCATTCACATTTGTTCACCAATGGTTTTTAATGGCTTATAAACTTCCCTATTTGGCAAAATTCATGCATTGTTGTATGGCACCATGGTATCAGTGATAAATGATAACTCTGTGATGCACAACAACAACGTGATCCATAATTACTTTTATGTATTCAAAACTACAGGCTCTTGCATTTCAAAGTGATCACCCATTTACTTCGCGATGTTGAGACAAAGGGTGACTTATATCTTATTCCTTTAGAACTTGGAGTGGTGTGCTACATAAATTCCTAGATAAGCTCTAATAGGATTAGGATTCCTACTTCCTTTCAGAGTAGAATTTCCTATTTTCTTTAGAGGAGAACTAGGGAGAGTATGTAAACCCATGAGTGGTGGCCATTGAGAACCCAACCCAAGCAAAGAACCAATCCAAGAAAGAGGAGCTCCTCTAAAGTAGAGGTGCACGAAAGGATTAGATGTTAAGATATTCTTTAGCACTAGATTCTTATATAAAAAAAGGATCTGAGAGTTCTAAAAGTTTTGAGAGGGTTGTGAGAGAGCGACAATCTCCTGCAATCTTTTGATGTTATGCTTAAAGAATTTATGGTCAGCTTTATCAAATCATTTCTCTCTCGTCGTGGTTATTTTGTCGCCGTTATTTCGGTTCTCTATGAGATTCATCTACTCCATTCTCGATACTGTGCATACATATACCGTATATCATAAACTCTAATTCAATCTGATGGCTGCCACACATAAGGAGAGGTATCAGAGTGTAACAGGTGGTATCAGAGCCAATGCCAGATTAATCTGATTTGTGAGAAAGTCAGTAAAGCGTCAGGTGGCAGAAAATCAAGATCGATGTCAACGATATAATATCAAGTAGAGAAATTTGACAGTGGAGAATTTCAGTGTGGCAGTGCATGGTGAAGGATGTCATTGTCCAACAGTGGCTAATCGATGCTCTTGAAGGGGACAAACTAGAGAACACATATGAAGAAGACTAGAATGTGATGAAGCGGAAGGCTATCAGTATAGTCCGTTTGTCTCTCCGATGAGATAAAGTACTCGGTGATTAAGGAGAATTCGCTGAAGAAATTATGGAATGGAGTAGAAGAATTCTATATGGTGAAGTCACCGATAAATCAGTGGGTGCTAAAGTGACAACTGTACAGATTGTGCATGAAAGAAGGCACATAGTTCGCTGATCATCTCAATATCTTCAACAAAAACTTATTAGGCCGCTGATTAATGTGGACTATAAAATTAAGGACAATGATAAGGTCGTCGTAGTAGTATCATCTATACCACCACCATGGAAGAAATTAGCGATGAATATCTGGTCGAAAATAGCACTCTCAACTTCAACGAGGAAGATATATATCTATTAGAGGCAGAGTCCTTGAAGAAGCCATCGAATCTTCATCCTCAGATGATCAAGCATTGGCTGCCATAGGTGTTGCAGGCAAAAGTAAGAGTCATAGGAGAAGAAGGGTAAGAGTAAGAGCACACATGTATGCTATTTATGGACGAGGAATATCACATGATAAAATATTATGTGAGTTGAAGAAAATGAGGGGTGCATGGTCAGTGACGACAGCATAATATGATTTACACACATTTGTCATCAATCAACCAGGTACTTCTTGTATATGGATATTAGATTAGATTCCGCTTGTTGGTAGAAATAGTTTTTTGGCGAGGGACAAAGGATCTCTACGTCCAGTGTATGATGGAACTGCTCATTTAGCGGATTGCAAAGAATATGCAATTACTAAGGTAGAAATGGTTACATTGGAGATGTATGTTTCCAGCTTAAAAATGAATACAATATATGTATGGTCACTTGAACTCAAAGATTGTGAGGTATCACTTCGAGGTGCAGTCATGCGAGTTACTTGCAAAAGGAAGTAATAATGAAAAGTATGTATCTGGGGCAATAGAGAATACTAATTGATGAGTAAACCTAAAGGAATGATGACCTATGGGAGATCTAATAAAAATCCTGATCAGGAGAAGTAAACTGTGTCATCAGCGGTACATACTTATATCTCATCTACGATTATATATGCAACTGCAAAGGACTGTACGAACATGAGGTGTGGTTAACCAAACTACAAAAAGAAAGAGCTCACAGGTGGAGGGTTAGGGTAGCCAAGCTAGAACACCAACACGTATATTACAGTGATGTGCATAAGCCACTATGGTGGGGCACTCCCGAAGGTGGGAGGAAAAAATCCAAAAAAAGGAAAAACAAAAAAGGTGGAGCCGACTTAGAGTGGATTCTTGGAGGACCACAGTGACTTCAACGAATAAGATTCAAGATGGAGATTGTTGAGATAAGGGCGACCCATATCCTATTCTTTTTGGACTTGCTACATGAATTCCTTGATGAATCCTAATAGGATTTGGATTCCTATTTCCTTGCAGAGTAGGATTTTCTATTCTCTTTGGAGGAGAACTAGAGGGGACTATATAAACCGATGAGAAGTGGTCATAGACAACCCAACCCAAGCAAAAAAAGCAAGCCAAGCAAGAGGAGTTCATCCAAAGTAGAGGTGCACAAGAGAATTAGAGGCTAGAATACTTTTTAGCACTAGATTTTTATATATGACAAGGATCCGAGGGCTCTAAAAGGTTCGAGAGGGTTGTGAGATAGCGACAATCTCTTATACTCTTTTAAGGTTGTGTTTAAAAAATTTATGGTCAGTTTCATCAAATTTTCTCTCTCATCAAGGTTGCTTTGTCACCGTTATTTTGGTTCTCTTTATGAGATTCATCCACTTTGTTGTTGATATTGTGCACACTCATGTTGTATACCATAAACTCTGATTCAGCCTATGCACAGCACGGCACAAATAGTAAGCAGGCCGTGCCAGTCTAGCCTGACCTGGCGTGTAGTGCTTGGGCCAGCATATTGGTATGGCGGACCGGCCCAACCCAGCATGTACAATAACTCTCCTGCAATCCATCTGTTTTGATCAGTGCACTCGTCGCCTCAGATGGCAAGGGCTGGAATTTCTCCACAGATACGTATCCTCAATAATTTTCTATTGTACACTGCATCCACTGTGGGATTTGTCTTATGTTGCTTTTGCTGAATAACATCACAGTCTGATATACGGAATCTAATGCCTAATTAGTAATTACACCACTTTTCCTGTTTTACTTCCCCAGTAATGCAAACAACCTAAAAGATTGAAAGCTTGCTAGAATGAGGCGATGATGTCGACGATTGTGTCTGCAGTCCAAAGCTCATTATTTTCGTTACTAGTATGATAACTATCTAGCTTTTTCTTAAACATGGTACAGATCAGTTATGAAGAGTGGGTACAGAAGTGTCATGTTTTACATTGGACAAAAGGAACTGGAGATGCAGTACAAGACGCGCCGCCACCGCCACCGGATCTGGCCGCCAGGATGCCAAACCACAGCGCTATGCAGCCACCGATCAGATCCAGCAAGCTGCCATCGAGATCTGACCGGAGGCACGGTTTCGGGAGGAGGATAAGGTGCCGCCGCGGGGAGAGGAGGCAGGCGACAGTGTGGCTTGGGGCGAGGAAGGACTCGGTCGTCGGGGTTTGGAAAGTTAGATCTTGGCGAAGAGGAGGCTTAGGGGAGGACGGCGGTGGCGCTGGGAGGGTGTCATCGGCGTTGGATGGGAACGGCGGATAGTGGCTGCGGAAGGTTTCGAGGAGTCCCTTGGCACCAGAACTGTTTATATAAATATCACTGTTATCATTTGTTTTTTAATTTGAGCTCTGCGCATCTGTTTTTTAAATCTAATAAGATCTATGGAGCTCAACAATAACCTACCGAGCTAAAGAAACTCGACAGATGACCTGCCAAGCCACCCTATCACATCCATTTTGACCTCCTCGGTAGACCTACCGAGCTTGGTAGGTGCCACCCTGCTATGGTAGGTCGGCTGCGCAGCCGCATTAAACCACTAATTGTATTGCTTAATTAAAGTGCTAATCATATTTCTTAATTAATGTACGGTGCTTAAGGCACGTGCCGCGTAATGGGGGCTAGATTTATAAGAAAAGACGCTCAATAGCTAAATTTGAAAAACAAATTTGACAATAATGACATTTATATGACAGTTCTGGAACCATAGCTGCTTCTTAGGAAAAATCTTACACTCGAGGCGTAGACATTTCTTTCTGATTGCAATAACATGTATAGGCATGATGTCCGTAACTAAATTTTCGGAGTCATGTCCTGTGATTCTGAACCTAACCATCGAGTAATCTACTACCGCACCGGGGGCTAACTTAAAACTGATTCATAAAAAACCGATTCTGAGACAACTAGTGACTTGTCAGACAGGCGCTAAACTGCAGGAGACACGCCTGTCTATTGATTTGTAGAAACCTAGTCCGGGACCAAGTGCTACGATATGGTTCATCATGGACGGCGTAATGTTCATTCCAGTACACCACCTCAGCGTGGTCCTTGGTGCACGTAGTAGCACGCGCCTTCTGTTCCTCCCGTTGTGGCCTTGTCAGGTCATCAGCCTGAGGGCCTTTCTACCAGCTTGTCGAATTAATTTTAGGCCGTCCTTCCGTCAACAAAACCACATGGAGCGATCTGAGGCCATCAGTTGGCTGTTTCGTGAGGAAAAGAGAGCAGCGATGGCCTGACGAGTGTGTATTTTGTTAAGTTTTCTTGGGTGGCCTTTTATGCCGGCAGTGCAGGTACACGTCTCAACCGTACGTGCTGGAGCCTCGTCATTGGGCCATGTATCCTTGCACAGCATTCGATGGCATGCGCATGCCATTTGATTCGAAAGCGAGCGAGCTGCGAAGATTCCGTCGATCAAATCTGGAGCTGGAGCGTGGCTGCACGATCGATCGACCGTCGGCGAGCTAACGGCCGACATGTGGGTAGAACCGGATGTCTCGGCAGTCGGCACCGCACGCTAGGAGCGGATGCTCGCGTCGCGCGAGGGGTGTTGCGCCGGCCCCGCCATCGTGCGCGCCGTACCCTCCAGCTCTGCCCGCGTGGACCGACGTGCGTGCCGCCGCTGCGACTTGCGCGCGAGGAGCGGAGGCCGCGTCCGGGGCCTTGCGGGGTAGGCGCGTGGCTTGGCGTGGACCGTCCCGCCATGGATGGAGTTAGGACGGCGCGTGCGCCCTCCCCGTGCCGTGCATGCCGTGGTCCGGCCGCCGTCAGAAGCAAAGCACTCGAGCGCGCGGGCGGCGCTTTCGGTTGGCGGTGCCTGCCGCCTCGGCGCGATCCTCTTGCCGCGAACGGAAACACATTCTCCTCCTCCGTGAGCGCTGATATATATAATGCACGGCTATCATTCATCGGATGCTACATTTTACACTTAAAAAGAGTTGGAAGCACTGCTGGTGCTGTGTACTCACAGCAGCAGCAGCTTAATCTAGGTTCGCATTTTACAGCAGCTTATTCAGCTTGCACGCACGCCTGTGCCTGTACACCGGGTGCCCCACAAGTCAGGCGCACACCGAAACGAAACCCCACGATCGAGAGCATGACCAGTAGCGGCCGGCCTACCACACTAGCTAAGCTTCCTTCCGTTGCCATTGGCCACTTCCAAGCAGCTCGGGAGGGCAGTTCGCCACAAAATACGTACACGGATCGATCGGCGAAAGCACCAATCAACCAACAGAAACAGTTAGCAAACGCGCGCTGTTAGTAGCCGCTGTCCACGGGGAACGCGTATGGCGGGTACACGCCCTCCCCGCCGCCGGCGTCCACCTGCACGTCGCCGAACCCGTCGCCGCCGGTGTAGAACCCGGTGAAGTCGACGCCTGCTTCCGGCACGAACGCATCCTCGTTGACGTCGTAGAACAACCCGTCGCGCCTCCCCGCCAACCCCGCCACGTTATTGCCGAGCTGGTGGTCGCCGTCAAGAAGCAGCCGCGCCCTCTTGACCTCCCCCGCGCGCTCCGGCTCGCCGACGAACCCGCCGTCGTCGAGGCCGCCCCTGCCTTTGCTGCCGCTGATTAGGCGGCGCAGCACCTGCGGGTCGCCGACGACCTTGACGAGGAAGGCGAGCATCTGCTTGGGCCGGCGCTCGGTCTCCTGCACCCGGCGCCACATCGCCGCCACGCGGTCCTCGATGGCCTTCTGCTCCTGCCTCAGCCGGACCACCTCCATGGCCACCATCGTGCTGTCCTCGTCGGCGTCCGCGTCGCCGCTGCCGTTGCCGGCGCCGTCGTCCTTGCGCTTGCCGCAGCTGCTCCGCCGGACGATCTGGCGCAGGAGGTGCGTCTGCCCCCGCAGAAACGACACGTGGGCGAACTCCCATCTGTCCGGATCAACCTTGCGGAAGCCCTGGTAGAATTAAAACCACGACAGCTCAGATTAATTACACATACGCTGTAAGATACTGCTGTAATATATTTATAAAACCCAATAAAATTATAATGTTATAATAGTACTTTTCAAGATAAACTTCTCATATGAATTTTATGTATTTAATCTAAATATTTTATAAAAATATCGATCGAGATCTGAACCGGCCATCCGTTTTTGATGGCAACGGCGACGGGTCAAGTGGCTCGCCTAAGAATCCAACACTTTGTGCTGAATACTTCCGTCGTGTCGCGCACAGGAACCAGGATAAATAGGTACTCGTAAAGACTGGGAATTAATAATATTCGGACACTCCTTGAACAAATTCGATGCTTAAGAAGTGAAATTTAGTCGGTAAAGTTCACTTTCGGTAGAGAACGAAGAGCATCGTATATGAACCAAACGGGCTCAATTAAAGAAAGGAACGTACGTATGTGTTGAGCTGTCGGACGAAGCTGGAGAAGTTGGAGTGCTTGAAGTGCGCGGGCAGCAGCGTCTGCGAGAAGACGAACGGGTCGGCGACGACGAAGCTGTTGTTGTCCGTCCCCCACGCGATCACGCCGTCCGTCGCCGGGTCCTCCACCATCCGGTACGTCTTTGCCACGAACGGCGCCACCCCGCCGACGGCGGCGCCGCCCCCTTCCATGCTATTGCTGCTTCTCATCATCGATCACTGGCTAGCTCCTTGAGAATATATACGCTAGCTTGCTTGCTAATTGTGGCAACGGGAGTGGGCGAAGGAAAGGGAAAGGGTGCCGCAGGAAAGGGAAAGGGTGCTGCTGCTGCTGCTGCTGCTGTGCTAAGCCCAAGATGGCAACGGTGGTGGCGAGTGGTTGTTATATGCGGATGAGGGGATGCTGGGACGGGGCAGCGGTGTGGGGGAGGCGAGGGGGACAGGTGTCGAGTAAGGCCGGACGCGTGTGCGCGTTCGGGAGCCTTCCGTGGCGTCCCCTCCAGCCACAGGTTCTCTTCCCCCGCGCGCTGACATAAAGCGAGAGAAAAAGCGCGCGGTTCGCGTTGGACGCTTCCCGGAGGGGCCTTCCTCCGTGCCGGTTAAAATGAAATCGCGGCCTCGGCACTCGACAGGACGAGGTCGGGCAGTGGACTAGCTAGGGCTTTGGCATGGCACCTAGCTAGCTTGCACATACGTTCAATCTTCATGTGCACAGGCACGAGTCCGCAGAGAGAAAGAGAACAAACTTTCACCCACCTCTCGACCCTCGATCAATTAATTTAATTTTTCTGGACCCAAACAGGCAAACAGCCATGTGATAAAATTCTTGTCTAAACAGTGTACTACTTCATATAATGTTAACACAGACTGAACTGCCACAGTCCCTGCTTGCCACGAAGCTAGTTGCAACAGAACCGGGTGGCGCCCGCTAGCAGAGAAAAAGGCTAGGCCCCTCATGTTTTTGGATTCAAGCATTCATCCAGTTATTCATATTTAAAGGGCTATAGCTTTTAATTTTTTGCTGTAATTTTTAGTTTTTGGTTAAAATAACATTGTAACGGATGTTTGTTTTTTCTGAAGTATTCGATTAAACAAAATGAATAAAAAATAAAAACACCATTATATCTTCACTGGTAATACAAAGAAAAAATCTAAGTTAGAGGAACTACGACAGTAGCCAAAAGCCGTTTTAAAATCGGCAACCTTAAGGCTTCTTTTTTTTCTGCGAACATGAACTTTTGGTGAAATTTTAAATTTTGGTTGTTTACGGTACAGATTACAGAGAGACCGATTCTCACTTACGATTTTGGCTGGTACAGATGTTGGGCTTTTAACGTGTACTACGTTTAACTTATAAACTTCGTCTTGAGAAAATACTCCGTTTGAAAGTTAGGAACTGTAGCAAAAGACAAAAGCCACCCAGCTTCTTGCCTGCCAAACAGGCCCTTAACTGTCCAAGAACACGCCGATCTAGCTGCTCGGAACCGAACACCCGGCCCGAGCTGCATGCCCAATCCGTTCACCGTTCACCAGTCATCACAACGTGCGCCCTGGTCCGACGCCGGACAAAAACGCTATCGTGTGTATCCGACTACCCATAGATCCGCGGCCTAGCGCGACGCGGAGCGCGGCCATTGGCTCACGGAGCCAGGCTGCCAGGGCGCGATATATACGGCGATCCGTAAAGCGACCACGCGCGGCCAGGTCCCCGCGCGGAGCCTACCTGGACGCGCCACGCGTGCTTGGGCGTCCCGGCCGTGACACGGTGCGTGCGGTGCCCTCCCGTACGAGCGACCCTCCTGTTCTTTTCTCCCGTTGTTTGCGTGTCCATCGCCCTCTCTGCGTATTTGACTACGTAGCACTTTTTTTAAAACATAACCCCCCTGCCACGCAAATTTGTATTTGCGGATCTCTTCGTGACCATGGCACAAGCGACAAGCGCCACGTCTGTCGTGTAACCCCAACGTGGCACCCAGTGGTAGATCTAGAATTTTATCAAAGGATATATCGTACCAAAATTTTTATATGCAATTCGATAAAACCATTTGTCAATTTAGTAAATAATTATAAAATTTACATCGTAATTCGGTATACAGGCACTAAATAATATGATAAGTTTTAAATTCAAGGATTAAGTTGGAAACTTGCACAAATTACAATATAAATAGTTCAAACATCATACTAATAGTCTCAAATATACATAAATGAGACTTACAATACTACTTGTCTGACTTTTTTAGCCTACGCTTCCTAAAGGACATGAAAGTCTCTATTATATCATCTCCATCCACTTCAAAGAAAATATTTCACTGAATGAATGTGACTAGACAATCATCCAAAAGACTAACACTCATCTTATTTCTTAACTTTGTTTTCACTAAAACTATTGCAGAAAATACCCTTTCAACACTTGTTGTTGCCACTGGTAGAAGCAAAACCAATTTGAGAAGCATGTAAATCATATCATACACTTTATGCCTCTTTATTTCAACAAGCTTAACTAAGAGATCAACAAGATTGTCTAGATCTTTGAAGCTATCAGCTTGTCTCATGTCATCAATATAATTACCAAGCTGACATTCAAGTTTTAGCAAATAATTGTTCGATAACTCTTTAGGGTAGAACTCAGCTAGTCTACGTACCTTCTGTGCATCGAAAGAAGCAAATGAGTTGGAAGGACTGAAGGCCGACATACAAGAGAGCAACTCCATATTAACCTCACCAAACCGATTATCAAGCTCTTGGCTAATTTGATCACGGACAACAATATATACTTCTCTTTCTGAAGTGATCATCATTTGTTTAGTTTCGAGTACAAGCATACCATGCTGATTTCCCATAAGGCACATAATCACCGTCAATAGCAGGAACTTCAACATCATGTTTATCACAAAACGAAGTGACCCTCTCAAGGAACTTATCCCAACCATCAGACCTCAATTGTTGCATTCTGTTCTTTGCCACATTAACAAGTGAGTTTGCGTTAAGAATATCTTGTTCCCTTCTTTGCAAATACTCTGATAATTCATTTGTGTATCCAAGAATAACAAACATTAAGTGTGCAAAGAAAACAAACTCAAAGGTCTCAAATGCTCCAAGCATAAAATGTATTTTTGTCCAATCGGCCTTATGTGCAGTATCATCACCAAGATCTATGAGTACATCATGGATTGTGGAAACATACTTGCTCACTTCTTCACTGTTTCCTGCAAGAAACTTCAAAAGTTCCAGGAAGTTCCCTCTGTTGCTAGACTCTTCACTTTCATCATGCCCACGGAATGCCAATCCTTGATGCAAAAGAAACTTGATACATCTAAGTGAATAAGTCATTTTCTTGTAAAGGCGAAGATCCTCATCAGTCAACTTCTCAATGTGATAATCAATTGCTCTCTTGGGATTCTTAAAGCCAATGTATCTCTCTTGAGCTGCATTATGTGCCTTAGAACCCAGATGTTTGAGAAGTGTTTTCTCTCCTATATTCCAATTTCTCCTGCCACCAACAAGAATTTATCCGAGCTTGCCCCTTCTTAAACAAGTAGCATATAAAGCAAAACACAGAATCCTTCTTGATACTATATTCAAGTCACTCCTCATGTTTATGAAACCATACAAAATTGAATTGACGATCTCTATCTTCAATACTTCTTTTTGGAAAATCATGTGTATAAGGTTGGAATGGACCTTTAATAATATATGTTGTTCGAATTGCATCTTAATCATTAACAGAATAACTTTCAATGGGCTGTCTTTCACCTGGATCATGCGGAAGGCGATTGATGTCATAAACCGGCGGCTGTGGCGGTGACAGGGGCGGGGGCATATGATTCATAATTTCATCAATTACTCTCTCTTGCACTTGAGTTTGCTTTTCCACCACAGTTTCAACCGGAGATGGGGCAGGATTTGAAGCAGCAGCCACCGCCTTCTTGGCTGCATGTTTCTGAAAAGGAGATGCAATGTCTCCGCTTCTATTCATAACTGAACAACTCCAAAAAAACAATGGCTCCGCGTCCGATCGAGGATTCGTTCGAGCCTGTCCAAACTGATCTACTTATCAATTTTTTTTCTGATGAGCACTTGTTATCTCTCTCTAAAATTAATTTTTAATCTCTAATTAAATAAAAAAGCAACATAGAAGGAGAAGCCTGATTGTTACCCACGACAATTAAGCGCGCTCGATCACCGCTGCTCGTCCTCTGGTCTCCCCTGCTTTTTTAGGTTTATTTGGCTATGTTTTGCGCTGTGCAGGCTGGAGGACCCAGACTCGGAGGAGACGAAGGAATTCGTGGCAAGGCAGGTGGACCTGGAGGAGTCGGTGCTCGCGGGTTGCTCCGAGAGGGAGAGCCTGCGCCGCGTCGCCGCGAGGTCACTCGGATGACCAGACGTCCAGACGACGATGCGATCTGCATGCATGCATGGTCGTCCACCGCGCGGTAGATCTGAGGCCTCGCTTGCAGGTGACACGCGAAGACTGGAAGGCAAATAGCCAAATAAGCGACGTGCGGCAGGCGAACCGGCTGGGCCCCAGGGTATGTCGTGGCCTACCCGACATACCCTGTGGGTCCGCCCCTGGTGGCACGTTGGTCCAACGCTGCAGCGATAAGCAAGCGCAGCAAGTGGTGGCCCAAGCGGCTCGTCGTGCCACCCAAGCTCGGCAGCTTCTACTACAGTGCTTGAGCGCAATAGCTCACTACTGCAGTGTCGTATCGCGGTAGGACTCCATAGGCCACCAGGTGACTGCATCGGCCGCATGTGAGTTTTTATCGAGATTTTTGTTCTACCTCTTTTCAATTATACTAACTTCTTCGCCGATGCCAGAAAGGAAGAAGATGCACATGGGAATGATAGCCGACTAAAGAGGACATTGATCTTATCACGTATGGACCTGCGACTGTTGCTAGGTGGAAGCAGCACAAACATAAACAGAACAAGAGAAAAAAAGGAAGAATACATAGAGCACACGAGGAAGATACACAAAGCATACCTTAAAGAGCATACGAGAGTTTGCAGGGAGTAGGATGTATACCCGTAAGCCTAACTTGATTTCCATCCATCAATTATTATCCTTTTCTAAAAGATGTATTTGTATCATACTTGTAGTTCAGGTCCATGGTTCGTGTATATTATCATTTGTACCGTAGAAATAGTAAGGCAATTATATACATCTAACCAAACCCTACGCCATGTAATTTGCACCTTCATAATCAACTGTTACGTCGAGTTTTAAATCTTATCTTCACTACCGAAAGCTTAAGCTTGCAAAATGTTAGTCCATTTGAACACAAAATAAAAACATGTGCCCTTTTTGCAATTCTAATTTTGTGTACCATCCAAACCATATAGCTGGTTTATTTACAAAGGTTCTAAAATAATCTAGCATCGAAGATTATTGGGAACTGGGGTAGCATCGAAGATTATTGGGAACTGGGGTACCATCGAAGATTATTGAAAATTGTCGCACCAAAAACTATTAAAGGCAGGCGAAAACTATTAAAGATCGGGTGGGTGGCAGCAAACCTGCCGCGGAGCCATGCCACAGCACCTCCTGCTATGGCCGTGCACCACGGCAGGTTGTGTTGCAGTCGGGCAACATGGCAGGCCGATGGGGCACATCGCCTGCCGCACTCGCTTGTCGCCTATCGTGCTGGAACGGCATGCCGTGGTGGGCACCTCCTTCCATGATAGGGCAGCACGCCAGATGATATGTGTCGTATGCCACTGTTGTCGCAGTCACGCAGGGGGCCAAAAATGCAAATTTGATAGTGAGGGGCTAGATTAAAAAACAAGTACTACGAGGCTAGATTTGCACAAAATTCCCGCGACAGCGGTGGCGTAAGGCATCCCCATCGGGAATTATGTGCACATCTGGTCCCATAGCACTCTTTTTTTTCAAATCTAGCCCCATCGCGCTCAAATTTGCATTTCTGACCCACTCACAGAGGCAGCCTGAGGCACGATCTCCATCACCAAGGGGTGCACGTCACAGCGCTCTACTTCTGTCTTCGTCAGCCTGAGGTAGGACCTCCATCAGGGACGAGGAGGGTGCACGTGGCATTACATGCAATGACGCTGATTCGCCTGATCAAGACTACCCTGCAGTGGACATTCATTTTGCCATGGTTGCACCAGCCGATCAACCATACCTGCGACAACATGACCAATGGTTTGAGCAAACGTACGATAGATAGACGGTGCATCAGTATGGCACAGACTATGCTGGAGGTTCATCGTATGCACAACACATGATGCCGGTGCGTCTACTTATGACATTCGTTGCGTTTCAACCTCACTCTTCGTTAAACCAACCAAATAGTACAATTATGCAGATCTTGAGGGATGAGTTCCAAGAGTGGGCAGGAGATTTATCATCCGCCCAACACACGGCGCTGGTGTGTGCGTTTACAAATCGAGTCGACATTGCAAATGTACCTTCTGGCAACCTAATGAAACATATTTGAGTCCATAGGATGCCAGCGCTTCGCTGTATGACTGGGTCAAGGAGATGTTTAGCATGCATGAGATTGGGCTCAGTCAGTATCCTGATGCCCCGGTTACCACTCAACCTTCGCAATACGACTTGCGTGACGTACGATACTCTCCTGACATGCTGACTTTCCTAGAAGACCAGCTTTGTTGTGTGAGGAAGCGGCGAGAGGATGGCCCTTAACCCTGTACTGTGTGGGATTTCCGCACTTTGCACTTACCGTGTGGACTTGTTGTTCCCATGCATCACATATGTATCAATTATATATTATGTAGTACATGATTGTCTCGTACCATTCTTGCATGCATTTTGTTACCACATACCGTACCGATTGCCTGCATATATTATCCAACAACTACGTACTATACATGTTGTACACAACGACAGACAAAGTGATCCGACGACGTAGAGGGATCCAACGCGCCTCCTTTCTCAGACTGATGTGCCAACACCTTCATACCCGCCTCTCGCTAACAAGTGATAACACCATGTTACCTCCTTAGACTGCAATGGCAGCACCATCGCACCTGATTTTCATACAAAGTGATAGCACTCGGCCAACAGGCCAACGTGACAACACTCTATCACCTGCTTTTTAGACAACACTCTGATACCTTTTTCTCAGATTGACATGACAACACTCGGGCACGTGCTTTTTAGACTGGCATGACAGCACTCAGCCACTTGTTTTTCGGACCAACGTGACAACACCATGTTCTAGCACGACGAAAACATCGTTTCTCTATCTTTTCGTGCCAAAGTAAGTATACCATGTAGAGGTGGCAATGGGTACCCAAAACCCGAGTACCCGATGGGTTTTACCCGATAAGGAGGTGGGTATAGAAAGATATCTTCACTTGCGGGTATACTGATAGGCAAAAATCTCTACCCATCGGGTAGAGCGGGTACGGGTACGGCTGTATATTACCCGTACCCGTATACCCGTGTGTAAAATATACCCGCATACCATATCAATGAAGTATGCATGCATGCATGATGTATACAAATATATAGCGTGCAACAATACAGATAATGTATCATCCACATTTAATTTTGGTGCTGACTGCTAGTATAGACTTGGTAATATGTCTGTGCTTTTGATTTAGTCAAAGTCAAAAACTTCTGTTATATTTTATTTAGTCTATCGGGTATGGATTACCCGTCGGGTATAAATACCCGCACAGGTGCGGGTATAGGTAAGTTTCTATACCCGTGTGCAGGTACGAGTATCGTAGCAGGTAAAGTTATATCTATCAGGTACGAGTATAAAATAACTATATTCATGAGATATATATCCGTTACCATCTCTAATACCATGGCACCCTCACAGAGCGAATTAACAACACACGACGGTGCAAAGAGGCTATATTTGAAGGAAAAAAAAGAGCGCCGCGGAGGCGATATGCACAGAATTCCCCGTCGGCAATTGATTAAGCAATCGGGCGTATTATCCTATCTTATCCATGTGCCTACTCGTGTGACTGCGCAGCGTCCCCCTGGGGGACAGGAACGCAGGCAGGATACACTCGGGAACTCGTACTAGTGGCCGTGCTAGCTGTCACAAATAAAAAAAAACTGAAGAGGAGCGTCATCGGAGAGGAGAATCCGGAGCAAGTGTGCATCCCGAGAGACGTGCAAAATCTATCCAACCATTCATAAGCCTGCACCGCTCGCTCGCTGCCGTCGTGTGGGGCCCCCAGCGCTTGGCTGCACGTGAGGCGCGGGCCTGCTGACGCGACGCCACGGCCCTTCCCTCCGCGCGTCACGTGGCGCGTCGTCTCAGTTGGCCGGCTGTTGGCTTCGCGGCGCGGCCCCGCCCCGATCGCGCCGAGCGAGATTTGCTTTAGATTGCTAGCGGCCGCCGGCTGGGGAATTTTGGATGTTTATAGCATTATATAATCTAAAAAAAAATCTAAATGTAGCTTTCTACATATAAAGATTTTATTTCTGATCTCTTCTGCGATTGTGGCACCATCGGATGCTGACACGTGTCAAGTCGTACGGTCCTAGACCATACGATTGCACTGTAGCTAAATCGTGCGGTCTCAGACCACACGTTTGCACTGTAGCATGCAGACGTGCGGTCTCCGAGCGCACGTCTGCACTGTAGCACCTCCTCCAGTGCGGTGTCCGAACACATATAAAATTTAACCCTATAAATAATAAATATACATAGCAACAAAAAAATAGCCAGCTTAATCGTGCGCTCGGACACCGCACAACTTAACTATAGTGCAATCGTGTGGTGCTCGAGCGCACGTCTCGATTAATGCGGCGGTCCGCGATCGCATTAAACTTCTGATGCAATCGTGCGGTCCAGAACCGCACAACTTGCTACATGTCAGCACCCGATGATCCCACAGTCACAAAGAAGATCAAAAATAGAATTTTTACACGTAGAGAGCTACATTTAGATTTTTTTAGTTATACAATGCTACGCTGTAAACGACAAAATTCCCGGCTGGCCTGGTGCTCCTGCTCCATCGCTACATCATCATCGTCCATCCATCACCCATCGCATCAGGCACCCCTCCCAACCTTTCTGCGCCCGTCGATTCCACGGCGCTTCAAAATCACCGCGACGCTGCCGCGGAGCTCTAGTTTCTCTCTCTAAACGACGGCCAAGCGTTCTGAAAAACGTCATCAAATTTGTAAATTGTTGGGTGGCTGCACCGGGACGCGTGGTCTAGAGTAAGCCGGAAAAAGGTGTCGCTGCCCGGAATATGTAGCGCACGTGAAGCGACGTGCGACGTGAATATTTGGGACGGGTTTGATCGGAGAGACAAAAGGCCAGTCGGAAACTTAGAAATAGATTTCATAAGAAACAGTTTAATTTTTGTAAAAATCCAGAAAAATTTGCGTGTTACATATGAAGCCTAAATGTGCAAAGCATAGGTAAAATCCGTCAGACTAGGTCTTAAGCCTCACATAAGCATATCAGGTGAGGTGTTGAGCTTTGGTTTTGATCTCTATTTTTTCCCGTGACAAGTGACAACAAGACTACAGGTGTCCATAGGCTATTTCCTATTATATTGGATCTTATCTCACAATAGTAGTTTGGTTATAAAAAAAGCCTCCTATCAACATAATTCCGATTTTTATATATAAAGAAAAGGCGTAAGATAAAATAGCATGGTCTGGTGTATCAGGCAATGTTGAAGATAGTATTGTCTAGGGTAAATGCGTAGTAGTTTGGCTTATCCAAGCTCCAAAACTTCCTAGCTCCGCCACTACAGCCACTACAGCATGTAGAATCGCTAAAAGCAATTGTCTAGGCTATAGCTATGTTACAAATAGCAATGACTTCTGACTTTTATAAGTTAAAAGCCGTTTAAAACGCATTGATTTTTTAATGCAACTTTCTTTTTTCTCTTTTCATTTGTATTATCTGTAGATATATAACAATATTTTTTTATTTTTTTAATTAAATATCTCTACAAAACTAACATCGTCATTTCAGCCTAAAACCAAGACCGTAGCTAAATTTCCTAGGTGAAATAAAAAAAAAGCCGTCTATCTTCAGGCTACGCACGCAGCGACTGGTGTGCATTTCTGCGAGTCACGCAGCAGTTTTCCTTTTGTCAAACAAAGCGGCAAGTACACTTTGAACTTTCTAATTTTGTGGAGTCATATCACGTCATCTCGACCGGTATTCTACCCTCTTTCCTCAACTAAAACAACGATTTAATGCTTGGCCAAGGGGTGATCACGTAGCGCAGCGATCTGGGGTTGCCCCTTTTGGTAGCCGGGGCCAAGAAAAACGGAGCAGGACAACCGCAAAAGCCTCGAGTGCTGAGGGAATCCGCGGATACGACGCTAAAAAAAAAATGGCAGGGGTGGCTTGCTCGCTGCCGCGCCCGCGGTGTCCGTGTCAGCCCGGCACACCTAAGTCACCTCGAGCTCGCCAGTTGGCCCATATATTATATACTCTTCCTTCTCCATGCCTTTCGCTTTCTCGCGTGACAAGCGAGAACGACGTGAAAACGGCATGGCCCCGTCGACCTCGGGTACGTGGCGACCAACTGTGCCCCAGTGGTCCTAGTTATCTCAATGGTAGCGTCGAAGTTTTGTCGTTTGCATAATGTTACCAGTTATACGTGCCATGCTTTGTAATAAAATCCTTCGAATATATATATTAAATCATGTAATAAAAAAGTATTGTTTTTACCGATTGAGAAGTGAAGAATAATGAGAAGTCAAAGGAACGAATAACCAACCTTATAATAGTAATGATTTCTTAAATCTACTAGTATAGTTTATGGCCTTCTAATCGTCGAATTAAAATATTCCTGCCGTAAAACAGAAAAGGTGCCATCTCAGATACAAAATACACCTTTAAACCACAAATTCATACTAAAATATAGTTAGAAAGCCTACTAAAATTGTAACATTATGAAAGAATTTTTCGACACAAATTTATCCGTACCATTTTTATTGTTCAATCAAAATTCAAAACTTTGACTATACGTATTCGAAATCACACTGCACGCAAAATACCACGGGAGGCACCCAATCTAAGAAATGATGAGATTGGACCATACAATCCGCTATAAAATGTTATATATGTTGCAACCGATCAACCTCTTTAGCAGATGAAGATATTGAATTGTTATAATTGTTACAAGTGTGGGCAATAATTTAATTCCAAGTTTTAGTAAAAGACAAATACAATAAATTAGTGATGCAAAGCTTACTACTAACACAAGCTACTCATCATACTTCAGATTATACTCAAGAAAGATATAGTAACAAAGTCGTACGTGCGCGCGAACGGCTTATTTGTTAACCTGATGAAGAACAGGAAGCCGCGCAGCCTTGACGCAATACAGAACGGAGATGACACAGTGCAGTGAGCGGTCGGCGAATCTGCCGCCCGAAACCTTATTGCCGCCTCGTGCGGTACTCTCTGCAACGGTTCGGAGATAGCCGCTCTCCTCCTTCCGTGTGCACTGGGAAGAAAGGTCGACGAGGTTCGATCAAGACAAGACCACAAAGACACAACAACAGTAGAAAGTAGAGAAAGAATGGAGGTGCAAAATTGCATCACTTTTCCGGGCGTCTCGGGCCCTTTTAAGGTGCTTTGCAGCTTATTTACTAGTAACTGCTACGTTTTAAACAGAATTACGCACTGGTAAGTAATGATTAAGCAGTGTAAATTCACTTGTAACTGTCTCATTTAAACGTTTGAGTCTCATTGAAACAAAGAGAGTGGTGCAGGGTTCAGCAAAAATAGAGATAGACTTGGTCTGCCAAGTGGCGCGCCACGTCACGTCACGTCACGGACAAGTCACAAGTCACGCGATTTTCACGCGAAAATACGAGTATACGCGCGCGCGACTAGACAGAACCCTCCACATATCATCTCTATCCATATTCAAGGAGTGGTGAGGACTCCAGCTTATAAATTGGTCTTTCTCACATTTCCTTAGCAATATGATACTAAACCATGCATGATTTGAAATTAAGGAAATGAGCCAAAATTAAATGGGCCAATTTCTAACAATAATAACTACACTTTTGATTTTATTATTATGGACTTCCTTACTGAAATGGCAATTTCTAGAAAAAATAGCTCATATTGCACAACAGAGGGAGCTAGGGGGACATATGCAGAAGCCAGGACATTGGGACCTTGTTTGGATGGACCAAAATCCCGGTACGTCCACGTGAAAGGAAGGATAAGTTAGCTCACTTCTGCGCAGGAGGGCTAGGATCCAGCCTATCCCGGCTTATCCAAACAAGGCCTTGGAGTGTCTTGTGTGTTTGGCCAAACTAGTGGTTGGCGATTCAGCTTACCAGGCATGAAAGTCTTCAGTACTTTTGAGAAAAATAAGTTCTTCAGTTCGTCAGGATGTTGATTTGTGTGCTGAGAGTGAGGATGGAATAACTTCAGGAGAGATCACAGATCCCGCCATCCCCGTGATGGCTTAGGCCCAACCGCCCAGCTGCAATATCACAACGTTGTACCGTGCCACCCACTAAGGCCCAAGCCAATTCAGAAACTTCTTTGCTTAGTGTTTTCTTTTTGCCTTCCTTCCTTCCTTCCTCTCCTTTTCTTTTGGGAAAATGCATTCTTCTATCCGAAAAATCAAGTTCTGGCGTTCAGCAACAAGTGTTAGACTGAATAATGTACAGAGGAGAGGAAATGAGCTCTGCACAGTTCCCAGCATAGGTCTCTACTACTTAAAAGAAGTACTTATTGGTAGTGGTGGTTCATCTGCTACTGAGAAGATTGGCGCAGACAGGTGGGCCATATTCCCTGGCCCTTTCATGACAGGTGGGCAACTAGCTAGTAAGCTTAAAAAACTCACAAGATTTAGAGGTTTTAAAATGGAAATGGAAGTTTATTTGGATCTACACACCTGCCCGCTGCCTCCGTGCCATCTTGAACATGTAAGGAACTTTGCAAAACATTATCAGGCTAAAAGGAGCCTACTTTCCCATTCCCATCTTTGACCTGAAAAAGAGGTTCTCAAAGGAGTCTCCTGCCAAACTTCCCATAGAGCTGCAAATGATTTCTCTCCATTTCAAGGTAAACAACGCTACCAATCTACATAATTTTATTTACGAATAATCTATTTTTTATTCGAAATAACAGAAGTCGTCTAACCGTCAGGCGACTAGAGGCTATCGCTCAATGGCTAAGCGACACACAAGCAATCCGCTGGCCGTTGGGTGAATTATTGTGATCGCCGAATGGTCGGGCGACTGCAATTGTTGTTGCCCAACGGTTAGGCGACTGCGCTTCTAGTCGCCGAAGGGTTGGGCGACTGGAAGCGTAGATAAAAGGGCCGCGTGGCCGAGCGGCCAAGGCCGCTCAACCGCACGCTGAACAGAAGCGACAATGACAGAGGAAGGGTAGAAGAGAAAAGGAGATGGTGGAGGAGAGGAGAAGGAGAGGAAAGAAAAGAGAGGAGAGGAGAAGGAGAGGGAGGAGAAGAGGAGAGGGAGGATGGGAGGCGAGGATAGGAAGGAAGAGAGGGAGGGGAGGAGAGGAAGAAGTCACCCTTATGAGGTATTTTTTGTATTTGAAAATTTGTATATGTAGTAGATATTTTATTTAGCGTTAGTCTGAGTAGAAAATTTTAGATGTAGACAGTAATAATTGAACATTGGTATAGAAAATTTAGTCAATATAGTTTTAGAAATTTAGCACCTGTAGTAGCCTGTAGTTATATATAATTTAGTGAACATAGTTGTACAGAATTAGCATCGTTAGCAAATTGGCATACGTACAAAATTGTAGTTGTAGAAAATTCAGTGAATGTTATGTACAAATTAACCGTCCGTAGAAATTTGTAGGTATTACAAAATTCAGTCGATATTTTTGTAAGAATTTCATAATTTGTTTTGTAAAAAATAATAATACATAATATTTGTGATTAAATACGAATGAATGTAATGTCGTTAATACGTTGGAAAAACATATGTACCATTGTAACTGGTATTAGGCATTTAAATCAATATGCCATGTAAATTATCGAAACCAGTAGGAATTATTTGCAGTAGGGTACAGCTCGAGTATCGAGAAAAGTGCGGCGTCGGTGTGCGGGCTACCGATAGGAAGTTAATACTATGAGGTTAGTGTAGTTGGTTATGACAGGTGAACGATCAGTCAAATGTGAATTACAGTACATCAGTACTTTCGTAGTGTGCGATGCGATTTGACATGTTGCAAAATTGAAACATATATGCAGGCAGACATCAGCAATGCCGATACCCACTACGTTGAGAGTGCATTACGGTGCTGGAACCGTTCATGAAGATCCGAATGGTGTGGATTTGAGTGGTTTTGCGCAAGCCACTCTGGTACACCTGGACGACGAGAATGCTCAAATTTCAGATGTGATGCATTGTCTTACCCGCAGTTTTTTGTTAGACCCTGAAGTCGCATTTATCTATCTGCTACAAAGGAACGTTAACATCGAAACTCTATTAGTAGTACTACAAAATAGAAGTGCCTACTTGTATCCGGAGTATGGGCATCGGAAGAAACGTCGCCCGCCATCCGTATGGCCTTCTGCCACCTACACCACCGCGTCCTGCATGTGTTTGTTTGGCAACAAGCGGCACACAATGCTGAAGTCCTCCTTCCATTCGAGCGGAAGGTCCCTCTTTGGTGACCCATATTCAACTGGCCTCTTGGCGTATGTCATGGTGGCTTACTTTATGATAGAGAAGATAGTTGTTCCTACCATCAATGCTTTGGCCATTCATTTTATAACGTAATTACGGTGTCGCGGCGTCATTTATGACACAGGGTAGCTTTGAACAACTATAAGACCACACGGGCTAACTTTGCGCAGCAACATGACATGATGGGCCAGTTTGAGCAGCGACAAGACTACACACGTCAGCTTTGCACGGTGACATTGAGAGACCATGTGGTGGTCATCCCGTTGAGAATGATGAGTAATTGACATCGTTTTAGGAAAAGTCGAGTTTGAGTCGGTTGGTTCGGACCTTGACGTTGCATGGCGGACTTGGTCAAACTTGGTCGTATGAGTTTAGGATGTATATTCTGATGACTCGACAGGTTTGGTCTCTTTTACGCTTTCATATATCGAGCGGTGCTATTTGACGTGTTTCTTGTCTGTGTGGCTGCAGGACGTTGAGGCGGAGTCGTGGCGAGACACGGTGGACCGGACTAGGCGTAGGTGGCGCTGAGGTCAGAACGGTCGGGATGTGTCGAAGACGACGTGGACTCGAGGTGGTTGCGAGGCGTGCAAGGCAAGGAGCGCGGAAGCTTCCCGGAAGGTGCAGGAGGGGCGAACCGGGAATTTCGCAAGGCTGCACAAGCGGGAGACGGCTCCGTTAGGGTTTAGCCGACGTAACGGGTTGGAGACCCGTTAGCCAAAGGGCTATAAATAGAGGTAAGGGGCTGCATACCCCTTGGGACACTTGAGAGCTCATTTATCCCTTTGTGTGGGTTGTGTTCCTCCCAAGAAGTATGTGAGGCTCTTGGTGTTCTTGAGGATTGAGAGGGAGAGGATGGATTGAGAGTCTTGTAATCATTTCTTTTGTTCTAATGTCCATGCGTATGGGGACGTAGAGGATGTGTTCTTAAGTATGTTCTTTTATTTGAGTTGAGAAGGCATTAAGAAAAACTCTTTTGTGATCGCATATGTCTCAGTTTCAGTTGATGAGAGCTATTCTTATTCTCTAAGAGCCATGGCGACGGACAAGTACTCGACCAAGCCCCCGATCTTCGATGGGATGGATTTTCCATTCTGGAAGAGCCGGATGGAGACCTACATCCAGGCTCAGGGCTACGCTATCTGGCGAAAGGTGAAGGTCCGGTTGTTGTTCCGTACCGATGAGAACATCAATGCCGGAATATGGCTGATGTTGAGGCAAACGCAAGGGCGAGGAACATCATCATTCAGGGTTTGAGCAGAAGCGAATTTGATCGCATCTCTCACCTGACGTCGGCCTTCGATATTTGGGTGACCTCAATGCTTACCATGAGGGCACCACCCAAATAAAGACGATGCGATAAGACCAGTTCAAGTGCGAATACAGCAAATTCGAGATGCTTCCTGGTGAGTCCCTTGACGAGTGCTTTTCTCGCTTTCACAAGATTTTGAGCAACCTCCGAGCCGTCGGTCTCACATACTCCGACTCGGATAATGCTCGACAAATTCTTTCTGCACTCGATCTTCGGGTTTGGGAGATGAAGGTGACTACCATCAAGGACACCACGGACCTCTCGACCACGACTCTTGACGCTTTACTCGCTACCAAGACTCACGAGATTGACATAGTCTCGCCGGTCAAGTCTCATCGATGGCACTAGTCACCGATCCCACTTCGCTTCGGTTCTTCTGCCGATTCTCTTTGCGGGTTCTCCTAGTCGCTCTCGTGACGAATCGATGATCGCTTAGAGCGCCTAGAGGATGAACAGCTGGCCCTCCTAGCTCGGAAGTTCTCCCATGCTTACAAGAGAAGGAGGGATGAAAAAAAGAAGAGGACCAGTCATTTGCTTCGAGTGTGGTGGCCCCAATCACATTCGGGCAAACTGCCCCAAGCTGGGGAAGGGCAAAGTCGACTACGGCGGTTCCGGCAAGAACGACTACACCGACAAGAACCGCAACACGAAGCCCTCAGCACCTGTCCAAGGCAAGATGAAGTTCCGCGACTTTGGGAAGGCCAAGAAGCTCTTCCACCGCGTTCTCGCCGCCTTCGACGACCTCGACCTCAGCGAGGTGGAGGGATCGAGCGACGACGACGGAACGGGAGATCAAGAATGCAAGGATGGCGGCGACGACTTCTCCGGTATGTGCTTCATGGCCCTTGAGGGCGAGATCAGCGATAGCGAGCTCTATTCCGACTCCGACGAGGTATGTCCCTCCTATGACCAACTTAATGAAGCTTTCCTTAAGCTAGGAGGATTTCATGCTAGATCTAGAGCTAGATGTAGCGAGTTGGAGAAGGAAGTAGATAGACTGTCACGGGAGCTTACTTCACTTATATCTGCTCCCTCACATGATGAATGTGATACATGCCCTGCTTTGATTGGTGATATGGAGAAGTTAAGGACTTCTTATGATAGTGTGACCTCTGAGCTAGATATTCTTAAGGTGGAGAATGTTAGTCTGCTTGCTGAACTAGAAATGACTAGGATTGTTGTTCCTTCATCTACTATTGAGACTACTTCTTGCACCTCATGTGAGGATAAGGACAATACTTTTAGAGGTCTTTACACTATGCTTCTCGATCTGCCCGAGACTTGTGAAAGTTGTAATAATTTGAAGATGAACCTAAAACGGGCAGATCATAAAATTGTTTGAATTACAAGCTTTTCTACTTGAGCCTATTGCTTCATGTGTGAATTGTCCTAAAGCGAATCGTCGAGCTTGAATCTGCTTCCAAACAGTTTCAAGAAATGATTGATCATGATAAGAAGTTGGCTCAGTTTGCTTCTAAGTACCCTGTTAGCTCACCATGTATTAGTTGTAACAAACTAAAATCTAACTTGATTGCATTGGATGAGAAATGTGTGAAGCTAACTAAGGACCTACTAGAGAAGCCACCTTGTGCTTGTAATGTTGTTGTGGAGAAGGGGGAGAAGCCCCCGGGTAAGTTAGAGACGCCTAGCGACGCGAACCAACCTGCTAGCAGTAGGACTGTCTCTTCTAAGTCGGTACCGCGTGCACAAGCCGCCTTCCCTCTCGCTGTTGGTTGTTCTTCCGCTCCCTTACCTTCACTGCTTTTTCTCCTCCTTACTCCTCTTGCACCTCTCTCTTCGGGAGTGTCGGTGCCTTATGAACACTCTCGAGAAATTTGTAGGAGGCAAGAAGAAGTTCAATCTTATTCTAGACCAATCAAAGATTTGCAAGTTCAATCAGGGTCTAGGATATGATTTTCGTAAGGATGTGAGGAAGCATCCACCGTCGCGCTCGCACTGTAGTCAGCAGTGTGATTGAGGTCAAGCCCAAGAACAAGAAAGTTCAATTTAAATCGGACTTTGTCCAAGGGATTTCGGCGCAAGGTGATTTCACCGCAGCTTGACCTCGTATAAGCCATCTCATGCTACTTGACCCCTCGGAGGGTATCATTGCACCTTCCGCCGAAGGATGAGCATTTGATTGACCATTGCTTCAAGCGCCAAGATCGCGCCAAGAGACCGTGTTGAGTCTCTTAGGCGTGTTCGTGGTCGCCCTGCACCTTGAGTGCACCTAAGACCAACACGAGGTCTAGGCTTGCTACTGTTGGTAGCTTTGGGCGGCACCGAGGACTTGATTTTTCTGAGTCTTCTGTTTTTCGTCCTCGTGCTCCCTCTGGTCGTGACTTCCGCCGTCCCGAGGGTAGATCTCGCTTTCCCATCGAGATGCCTACCGCGGCATGATCGACTGTTGTCGGTGCGCCAACTCGCCGTCCGTAGCGGCCGGACCCAAAGAAGCGACTTCAGTGTCTCGCACACGCACCTTCCGCTTTTTGAGTGACGAGAGCGAGGGTAGATAGAGGTCACCGTGCTTGATTACTTCATCCGCTCGACGTGTTACTCAAGATTGGGTGCCAAAATCACTCTTGATTTATCCCAGTATTGAGACTTTATTCTCTGTTTGACTCAGGTTCGCCGGGCAGGGAAGGGAAATGTTTGGCTTGTAGACTTCGGGTGTTCACGACACATGACCGGAGATTCTGTTGGTTTTCTTCCTTGCCGTGCTCGGTGATGAGATGATCACCTTTGAAATGATTCATCCGCCATCGCCAAAGGTACAAAGGCATTAATGATTCATTTATTTTGAGAGATGTTGCCTTGGTTAGTATGTCGCAGATAATTTGCTTTCTGCTTCTCGACTTCGATGACGACTTTGAGGTGAGTTTTAAGAAAATAATTGCAAAATTCTTGATTCTTCTGTAGTCCGGTTTATGGATTTCTCATTTTGGGAGGATCTTTCGTGCTGATTTTTCTGAGTCTTCTGGTGATCCTCTCCGGTGTTTGGTTGCCTCTGAGTCCCGTGACCTTTCTTTCTGGCATAGGAGACTTGGTCATATTGGATTTGATCATTTGACCCGAGTTAGCGGCCACGATCTCATTCGTGGTCTGCCGAAACTTAAGATGGTCAAAGATTTGGTTTGTGCTCCATGCCGGCATGGCAAGATGGTTGCCGCTTCTCACCCTCCGATCACAGCTACTATGACTGATGCACGGACACCGCTCCACATGGACACAGCTTGGACCAAATCGAGTCGCGCGATCGAGAAGGAAGTGGTATGTTCTCGTCGTGGTCGATGACTATTCGAGGTACTCTTGGGTGTTTTTCTTAGCCTCGAAGGATGAGACGTTTGCACATTTTCGAGGTCTTTTCAGTAGGCTTTCTGTTGAGCTTCCAGGTGCCTTGCGAGCGATCCGCAGTGACAATGGCACGGAGTTCAAGAATTCCTACTTTGAGAGTTTCTGTGTTGAGACAGGTATAGAGCACCAGTTCTCTTCTCCGCATGTCCCACAGCAGAATGGCGTCGTGGAGAGGAAGAACCGTACCTTGGTCGAGATGGCCAGGACGATGCTCGATGAATACTCTACACCGCGGAAGTTTCGGGCTGAGGCTATAGCCACCGCGTGCCATGTTTCGAACAGAGTTTTTCTCAGGGTACACTTGCACCGCACTTCTTACGAGTTGAGATATGGGCGTAAACCCAGTGTATCTCATTTTCGTGTGTTTGGTTGCAAGTGCTTCATTCTGAAGTTCGGGAATCTAGATAAGTTCGAGTCACGTTCTTGTGATGGGATCTTTCTAGGCTACTCGACTTCTTCGGGCTTACTGAGGTCAGGAACTGCGAGTCTAGTAAAATGGTAGAAACCTGTGAGGTGACTTTTGATGAGGCCAGTCCGGGGACTAGGCCCGACATCTCAGGTTCTTTAGAGCAGTCCGAGACCATCTTCGTGGATGATGAGGACGATGGAGAGAGGGTTGTTTACCTGATCCAGTCCCTCATCCACCCCTTGAGGTGCCTTCTTCCACCGCACTTCAAGGTGATCAGCCCATGCCTTCTGCCTCTTCTAGAGCTAGTGGCTCTGTTCCTACCTCATCAGCTCACGAGGTAGAGGCCACTTCTTCATCTCATCCTGGACCTCCTAGACATATCCAAAAATCTCATCCTTCGAGCGGATCATTGAGACCTTTTGAGCGAGTTACACGCTCAAAGTCCGCATGTCACTCTTCCGCTCCATTCTCGCTTTCGTTGCCTCATTTGAGCCCAAGGACGTTTGTCATGCTCTATCTGACGAGTCTTGGATAAATGCCATGCATGAAGAATTAGAAAGCTTCGAGAGAAACAAGGTCTGGACGCTTGTTGAGCCCCCTCGAGGTCACAATATCATTGGGACTAAGTGGGTGTTCAAGAACAAGCAGAGTGAGGATGGTGTGGTTATTCAAACAAGGCTAGACGGTAGCTCGTGGGTACTCCTGTGTTGAGGGTCTAGATTTCGAGGAGACCTTTGCCCTCAGTAGCTAGACTTGAGGCCATTAGAATTCGCTTGCCTTTGCGCCTTCTAAAGGTTTCAAGCTTTACCGATGGACGCCAAGAGTGCCTTTCTCAATGGCTTTATTGAGGAAGAAGTCTATGTGAGACAACCTCCAGGTTTCGAGAACCCCAAATACCCTTATCATGTCTACAAGCTTTCCAAAGCACTGTATGGACTTAAGCAGGCCCCTAGAGCTTGGTATGAAAGGCTTAAGTCCTATCTGTTGAGGCATGATATCGAGATGGGTAAAGTTGACAAGACCTTGTTCATTCGCCGGCTTGGCAATGACCTTCCGCCGCCTAAATTTATGTCGATGACATTATCTTTGGCGCTCTTCTCATGCTCTAGTTTCACGCTTATCGGATGTCATGAGCACCGAGTTTGAGATGAGCATGATGGGTGAGTTGACTTTCTTCCTTGGCTTCCAGATCAAGCAGACTCGGGAGGGTAACTTCTTGCATCAAGGCAAGTACACCCGTGATCTCCTGAGACATTTCGACATGAGTGATGGAAAGCCGGTGTCGACTCCGATGGCTTCTACAGCCGCACTTGACCCAGATGAGGATGGTAAGCCAGTTGATCAAAAGGAGTTCAGAAGTATGATTGGCTCTCTTTTGTACCTCACTGCCTCGAGACCGGACATACACTTTTCCGTGCGTCTATGTGCTCGGTTTCAGGCTTCTCCTCGCGTGTCTCACCGCCAGGCGGTGAAGCGCATCTTTCGGTACCTTCGAGCTACCATTGACTATGGTATCTGGTACTCTTCCTCCTCCTGTCTGTCTCTTAGAGCCTTTTCGGATGCAGACTTTGCCGGCTGTAGGATAGATAGGAAGAGCACTTCGGGCACTTGCCAGTTCATTGGCATTTCTCTTATTTCTGGTCTTCGAGGAAGCAACGGTGTTGCACACCAATCGTAGAGGCCGAGTATGTTGTCACACCGATTCTCGTAGCTGAGTCCTTGGATGGTCTCGACTCTGGGACTTTGTTAGCTATCGACCGTGTTCCGCTCTTTTGCGATAACACGTCTGCGATTAGCATTGCTAAGAACCCATGCAAAGACTCTCGGACCAAGCACATCGATATCGATATCATTTTCTTCGAGACCATGTAGAGAAGGGTGACATCGTGCTTGGCCAGGAGAGTGACCACCACCGGTGATATCTTCACCAAGCCTTTGGATAGCACGAGGTTTTCGACTCTGAGGAGAGCTTGGGGTGGTTTGTCCTTATGGACTGTTGTGAGGGGGAGCTTTGGGCTTTATTGCTTTATCATATTTATTATGCTTCGCTTTCCTTACTATTGCATCGCATCTGCGGGTGCATTGGGTTTTAGTCCTTCTAGCATAGGTTAGAGTGTATCTCTTCTTGAGTTGCTTAGACTTCTTGCTCTTATCTTATGCTTTCGGGATAGTTGTTTCTTATCTCACTAGGTTGAGCTCACTCACTTCTTTTAGGTTCTAACGAGGTTGGGCCACTCTCGCAGACAGTGCGTGTTTGCTCTCTAGTGTGTGTTTTCTCGACCGTTGTCCCGAGTCATCTGGGGTAGATAAGAGTTAGTCTGAGTCATTAGTATTCTCGATCTTATCTATGCTTTAAGGACTGCATGTTTATCTTTCTTTGCCAGCTTCTCGTTTTTAGTACTTTGGTTTAGGGGGAGTTCAGTTGGGAGCTTCTGGAGCTTAATATTGATATAACTCAACTTGAACTAAAAGTTGCATCACATGTTGAGGGGAGCGGATTTTATGCATGTCTTTCGCATTGTAATATAACTACATGGAGTCTTGATTATTATCCTGTTATGACATGCTTAAAATGCTTTACATCTTGCCATGATTTATGCTTATTTGCTAGATTTATCATGACTTCATATATGTAGACTAGTTTTTGCCATGATGAGTTAATTAAACTTGCTCTATTTGAACTAAAAACTTGTCATGATTAGCAATTGAGATTAGTCTTTCTTGAGCTATCCTTTTATGATTCATGCCATGTCAAATAGGCTGAGTTGAACATTGAAACTCTATTGAGCCTTAGATTTAGCTGTTTTAGTCTCTTGATGATGCATAGGTTAGTACAATCATTTCAAAAGCAAAAAGATCTCTTTTGTGCGAAAAAACTGATCTCACCAGTTCTTTCTCATGAGACGGCTTGCCATTTCACTAGGCATGAACTCAGGGGGAGCTTTGGATGACCAAGACTATCTTCTTAAGCTTCTTGCTTGGAGTAGTCGCATAAGGCTTGAGATCTAGCACATGATAAAAATATGGATTGAAAACAACCATAAGTTGCAAAAGAAAAATATCATTTGTACTCAATTTGCTTAAGTTATTAAAAGAATCAAGTATTGAACCAATGTTTCACTCTTGAACGTATAGCACTCTGTTTTGGACTCAATATTAGATTCTTTGGTTCCGCTTAGCTTGATTGACATGGCTTGCATAATCCTTGGATGTCTCTAGCTAGACTTTGCTTATTGATGACTTGACATGCTCACAAAATGCACTATAATTCAGATTGTCATCTCTTTGGTTTAGCTGGCATATACATATCTTGTCATGATCTAGATAGCCTTTTATTGAGTTATGGCTTGGTGTAATACATTATGGTCATTTTGGATAATCTTCATGGCTCTAATGCATAACTTGAATAAATAAACTTTAGCCATTTCATCCAAAATTGTGTTATTTTCTCTCTTTCACATCTTGATGTGTTTATTGCCAAAAGGGGAGAGAATATTGGAGAAAAAATCTTTTAGGGAATCTAGAGCTTGGAGAACAATTTACTCTTTCTTGAGTTGCTCTAGTGATTCCTTCTGTCGACATGGTCATGAGTTTCATTCCCTTCTTTGGACCATGTTGGACTTTTCAAACTCAACTTCATGTTTTTTCTGGGTTTGTCAATATACTCATCAAGGGGAGATTGAGAGACCATGTGGTGGTCATCCCGTTGAGAATGATGAGTAATTGACATCGTTTTAGGAAAAGTCGAGTTTGAGTCGGTTGGTTCGGACCTTGACGTTGTATGGCGTAACGGGCTCGGTCGGACTTGGTCAAACTTGGTCGTATGGGTTTAGGATGCATATTCTGATGACTCGACAGGTTTGGTCTCTATTACGCTCTCATGTATCGAGCGGTGCTATTTGACGTGTTTCTTGTCCGTGTGGTCGCAGGACGCCGAGGCGAGTCGTGGCGAGACACGGTGGACGGACTAGGCGCAGTGGCGCTGAGTTCAGAACGGTCGGGATGTGTCGAAGACGACGTGGACTCGAGGTGGTTGCGAGGCGTGCAAGGCAAGGAGCGCGGAAGCTTCCCGGAAGGTGCAGGAGGGGCGAACCGGGAATTTCGCAAGGCTGCACAAGCGGGAGACGGCTCCGTTAGGGTTTAGCCGGCGTAACGGGTTGGAGACCCATTAGCCAAAGGGCTATAAATAGAGGTAAGGGGCTGCATACCCCTTGGGACACTTGAGAGCTCATTCATCCCTTTGTGTGGGTTGTGTTCCTCCCAAGAAGTATGTGAGGCTCTTGGTGTTCTTGAGGATTGAGAGGGAGAGGATGGATTCAGAGTCTTGTAATCATTTCTTTTGTTCTAATGTCCATGCGTATGGGGACGTAGAGGATGTGTTCTTAAGTATGTTCTTTTATTTGAGTTGAGAAGGCATTAAGAAAAACTCTTTTGTGATCGCATATGTCTCAGTTTCAGTTGATGAGAGCTGTTCTTATTCTCTATCTTTTTCTATATCATGTTTTCTTCTTTTGCTTGTATTCCTTGTTCTTGACCTTCCTGATTGAATCTTTGGTGTACTAGCAGATTTTATTTTGGTCCTCACTGGTTTGAGAGAGGAGTTGTCTTCTGTTTGCATCTTGCGTTTTTGTGCTCTAGGGTTGAAAAATTATTGGTCTGCTGATCTCTAAGAAATCAGTGAAGCAAGTAGCACTTCGGTCAGACCTCATTTTTCCACTGCAGATCAATCAAGTCTATTTCCGATTTGTCTACAGCTTTTGTGTTCGGCAAGACTGAGTCAGTCTAATCTGTATTCAGTTTGCTTTTCTTTTCTTCTCAGTGTGCTGCTACTTTCACCTTTGCCTTTCAGTCTGGTGGCAGTTTCTTTGTGTCTCCTTGCCTTTTCTTTTTCTTTGCTGCAGCATCTGTTACAGGCATCTTCTTTCAAGTGCCTTCAGGTTTCGGCAGCACAAGAAATCAGTTTTAGTACCTCAAGTTTTCGGCTGCAGCTTCTGTACTTTGTTTTCACCTCCTGTGTTGTTTCCATTTTGATTAGTTCGTGTGCAATATGGTTCAGCTTTGGCCAAAGATTGCTCACGATTGATATTGTGGTTATGACCTTCAGTCAGCTCATGTTTTGCATAATTTTTGCTGTTTCTTTGACCCTCTTGCATGCAGTGCAAACAATCTCGGTTTTGGCTGAAAATTTTACTGTGTACTTACGGATCTAAACTAAGTGTGACTGGGTAACATGCGTTTCGGATCTCCTGGTTTTTGACCCTGTTTTCATTGTGTCAAAACAGCACTTAAAATCTTCATTTTTGAGTTTGCTCAGTCGGCTGTTTTCTCTGTTTGTGGATACTCTTGGGGGCAAATTCTAAAATAGAACGACATTCACCCCCTCTGTCGCCATTTCGGTCCTTCAGATATAATCGCACATGCCAGCTTTACTCAGCGACATGACATGACGGCCCAGCTTTTCATAGTGACATGACCAGACGAGCCAACTTTGAGCAGTGAGAAGACTGCACACGCTAGCTTTGCACAACGACATGACCGCATGGGCTAGCTTTGCGCAGTGAGAATACCAGACGAGACACTTTTGCGTAGCGACAAGACCACACGGCCCAGCTTTGCGCAGCGACAAGACTAAAGGGTGCAGCTTTCCGCAATCCGAAGACCTGACTGGGCAGTTTCGCATGCCCACAATACCACACTTGGTAGCTTTGCACAGTGACGCGATCACACGGGCATCTTCATGCAGCAAGAACGCCACAAGGGGCCCTATAAAAGGAGGTCGAACAGATTTCTGAGAGAACACTACACAAGCAAACCCCACACTACACCGATACTTACTTTACCACACCGGGATGGACAAGAGGTAGAAAAAGCAATGGGACAAGATGATGAAGCAATGGGAGGGGACTCGCGACCTAGCAAGGTTAGCTACCGCCCGCGATGAGAAAACAAGGTCAGCTACCGCCCGCGATGAGAAAACAAGGGCTGCTGCAGCCCAGGCAGAACAAGTCTAGTGTGCAACGAGGTCAGCTCCCCACAATGACATGACCCGTAGCAACAACCCTATCTCAAACGTTCCTACCGAGCATTCGCCGCAACACCCACCAAAGGGGGAGACGCCCCCTTTGTTGGTGCCGAGACCCATGCAAGTTCTTCGTCTAAGCACCGTCTCAGCCTAGGTATGCATTACTGGGGTTGCACAAACTACTCCTGTGACTATCCCAGCCGCTGTCTAGACACCGCGACCTATCGGCAGTCGGTAAGGACTAGGTGCACCGTTTTTCCCTACTTCTTCTCCTTCAAAGTATGTACTAACAATATCTCCCGTGTATTCACAGTCCCTGGAGCCCCTATGTGGATACCACAAATGGATCAATCTTGAGATCCACCCAGCGAACCAGTGGGCCCTCAACTTCGAGGAGTGGAACGTCATAAGGTCCTTCGAGATCTGGGAGGAGGCGCCCCGCAAGGACGAACAAACCGAGCGTATACAACGGGAGACGAAACCTCATCTCGAGGCGTGCACGCGTAGAGAGCGCGAGGCTCGCGAGAGGGAGCATGAGAAAAAGAGAGAAATAACGACTAAGGCAAAAGAGGCTGCCGAGGAGTTCAACGCTGAGCTCGCAAGGAAGGGAAAATGACCCCAGTCCACGCAGTAGGTCGTACGAGCAGTTGGGTTGGTTAGTCGCACATGATACTCTATGTTATGCATGTAATCAAATCCTATGCGGCATGTTACTCCCAACTGTATTATGAAGTCTATTTTAATCCAGACAAACTTATTTTCTCGTCTTTTCGCATTCAATTATTCCATAGCAAGTCATCCAATAATATTAACAGACCAATTTTCCTCCGTGTACGAATTCCCGGTAACATCACAATATCACTTACCATCGTACTTACCGATCGTTCTAAGTTCAATCCTTCTTAATAAAAGTTTCACAATTTTTTTACGCTACAACAACGTACAACGCTTATACACTTTTATTACGAATTCAACAGATTATCTTACAGTCATAATCTACAAAATTCACAAAGTACAACACTAGCTCGTTTGCAGTCGCCCTGTGGCTAGGCGATCGTAGTTCTTGCCGCCCGACCATTAGGCGGCGTTCCATAACCCAACTAGCGGCGATCGGAACTGTTGTCCAACGGTTTACAGAGATCTTTGTTGTCGCTTTTTCGTTGGACGATAGGGTTTAGCCGTCCGACGGTTAGGCGACTGGAACCTATTTCTGTAAAAAAATATTGACGTAGATATATTTCTATTATTTTAAATAAAAAATATATTATTCGTAAAAAAAAATTCCCAATCTACAACGGCACGACACGCTAGTCTAAATTCCACGCTGCTTCTGCCACCTGAAAGAAGTTAGGACTGTTCTAGAAACAATGGGCTGTGACTAGTGCTCGTGCTATCATTGTGTCTTTCAGTATATCAGGCACCATTGAACCAAGATACTCGAAGAAAGCCAGCTATAGGGTTAGGCCAAAGCACAAAATTAAGGAGAAACTTGATGCCTTAAATGGCTGTAGAAGTTGAAGAAATGTCATGTGCAGGTCAGTTCTATCACATTTCTCCACATGACATTGCCACCATCATAGGCCAATCCGGAACAAAGATGTTGCCTGGTCTTCGAGTCTTATTAGCCTTTAGACTTTCTTGTTTTCTGGAACATATGCAGTTACCTTTAGACTTTATGCTATCATGATGTCATTTAGCTCAAACAGAAAGTGCTATCTTGTTCTATAAGCTGTTGTGGTGATTAAAAATAAAGAGGATAGAAAGGAAGGAAAAACTGACTGCTTTCAAGTACTTAGATTAAAATATTGGGTGTATGTGACGACCCGCATTATTACCGCGGGGTAATAACGCCGGTCAACAGATTATTATTCGTTTTAGCCGATAAAACATCGCTCTAACGAATAATAAGCCTATCAAAGTGTTGCAACAGAATAATAATTAGAGACAACTTGATATTACAAAAATATCACCACGCAGGGCTAAAATTTCTTACCAAGCCTCAAGGGCTGGAATATCCTGTTCTTCACTCAATCTTCACATGGGATGTCCGCCTTGTACCCATTGTAATCCGAGTCCACGGTATTTCATCCAGGCTGAACTGATATATTCCTAAGCAAAGGGAGATAATAGCAAGGGTGAGTACAGAAGTACTCAGCAAGCGTTATTAGCAAAATGCATGAATGCTCATTTCCACATTCTTAGGAATATCAATTCCTATTCTCAATTTCTGGCTCAATCTTAGCCTCTTTTCCTTCCTCATTTTCCTTCCAATGATATGTAGAAAATAAAGTTTGTTGGTTTTGAAAGAATTCCAATTTATTATTTTAGAAAACTACTGAGCATTCGCATGAACAACAAAAACCCCCATAAGTTTCCGTAATTCTCCTTTCCCGGAGACAGGCATGAATTCATGATTTGGTAAGCATTGCGCAAGCTTGTATCACTTTACCCATCACCACTCTGACCCTGTTGGCTTCCCGGATCTCCGCAATTCCTTAGTTGCGGCGCCCGGATCGAGTCACATGACGTTTACATCTATCTCGAAATTATATCTCCACCCGCCACTCACAATCGGCGACTGGGCGGTAACACCCTCACGCAGACCCACCGAAAGCGACATTAACTGTTGGCTGGGGTGGTTTCTGACCCTCGCCCAACACCCAACTGCGTAATATATCGCCTTCGCGTACCCCGTCGCTGAATATACTGATCAGTCTTGGGTTCTTGCGATCCGCCTCCCCCACTTCTGGCCTACATACCGCCTGGGGTTCTCACATGGTGTGGATCCCCACCCGGTGCAGGTCCGACTCTTGTGGGTTCCTCCCCTAAATAATACTTACCCATGTGGAGAATATAATACCTTGATAGAGCTACTAGTCTGTCCGTCAATACGGGATGTTGGTTGATACGGTGTGGTACTGTGCATTCACACGGAAGAAGTTTGTAGTTCCTTATATTCTATTCTTATGCAGAGGTCCCAAACCTGCCCCTTGTCACCTGCCCTGGCAACCTCTGCCCACCTTCTTAATTAACTCAATTGGCCAACTGCTCCATCAGTTGCCATCTATCTCTTTTCTCATGTCATTTATATTCATTGCTCGATTTAAATACCCGTTTATTTCTTTCATGCAGGGTGATACTAAATTAATACAAAAATACTTGTTTTACGGAATATAATCTGAAGAATTGATCAAAGGAATGCTTGCCTGAATTTTAACCATATACTCGGATTCAAGTAGGATCAGGTGAAGTCGTTCCTGTAGCATGAATTGTTGCCTGCAATTAGATATGCCGACTATGACTTAATTTACGAGAATATAATAAAATATAAGGTGTCGAGGTGCTTGTGCTCCTAAGGGTAAGACTTTGCTCAACTTAACCTAATCACGATAATTAGGGTTAATTTCGGTACACTACTGATCGTTCGATAGCATCGCACTAGCGTCATGAAATAAGGTTGATTTGATAGGTATGCTCATGTTTTATTGTTTCCTAGCGCTTTTCCGATTATACGGGATTAGCTAAATGCATGCAAATTATGATGGCGAATATTAATCCTAATCGATCTCACGCATGTAACTGGGTCTATTTAGTTTTACTTTAATCCTTTGCATATTTTTATAGTTTAACTGCTATTTAAATCACCGGTATAATTTTAGTCGTTACCCTTAATCTTAACTTGACGAGTACTATTTAGATCAACGTGTTTTATTCTAATCGTCGTAAACCGTTTTAAATCTTCTAACGGCTAAGAATTTATTCTAACAATTCAAAATACTTATCTGCGGGTTCCTACAGTTTATAATCAACTAATAGAAATTAACTGGGCATTTAAATGCGCAATAGAGGGATCTAAATGGTGTTAGGATAATTTACTTCACATGCATGCAATTTCTAGCCTATGGGCATTATTTAGTTTATTTTTAATAACCAAGAATGTTTATTAGGGAGGTTCTGTAGTTTAACACAATTTAGGTTAATTGGATACTTAATTATAATTTGGAATAATTTAATTGGCAAGGCATCCGTTAAATCCGTACCGCTACGTTTTTAATCCACAGACGGCAATTCATTTGTCCTAATCATCACAAATACTAATTAATAGTTTCCTACTATTTAGATGGACTTAACCTAACGATTAGGGTATTTAGACCCGCCAACATGGTCTAAACTACAGTCCTTTAATTTAATCCTTACGCGTATAAGTTTACCCAACATGTTTGGTTTATGTATGATGGTTATGAATATTTATTAGCAAAGTCTAATGAGTTTATACTACCACCAGAGTTAAGTAGGTACTTAATTAGGATGTCAAATAATTTATACAGCAATATACCAATTCAATTGATACGCGCCAGATTTTAATCTATTGACCGTCTTTAATTAGGTTTCATTAGTCGTAACTACTACTTTGTGATATTTGGTAATATAACAAGATTAGCCTAATATTAACAAGTAGTTTAATCTACCATTGATTACTTAACACTAAATATTTACGCAGACAAATTTTTATTAAGCGCGCTTCTCCTCTCTCTTCCTTCTCTCTCTTTTCTCTTTTTCCTTTTTCTTTTTCTTTTTCTTTTTCTTTTCTCACCCGGCCGCCTTTCCTCACTTCTTCCGTCGCCTCTCTCTCTCGGTCGTCTCGCCTCCTCTCGCTCGATCCAGATCGGATCCACCGCCGCGCCTCGGGCTCTCCGGCGCCGCGCGGCCTCGGTCTCTCCCCGCTCCTGGTGCCTCCGCCTCCGCCTCTGGCTCCGCCCTGCGCCCCCTTCCCTCGGCTCGGCTTCAAACCGCCGCACCTCGTCCTCCAATCGCCGCACGGCTTCACCGCCGCCGGCGCCTCCCGTGGTCCTCGAGTGCCACGCCTCGGCTCCCCTCGCCTCCTACTTGGCCTCTCGCCGACTCGGCTCCTCGCCGCCCACCTCAGCGCTATTACCAGAACCCTAGGTTACCCTAGGTTTGGGGCTTTGCCCGTCGGCCCCGATTTGCGCTTCATCCTACCTCTGGACTTATTTCTTCTCCCTCCCCTCTATTTCGTCGATTTGATGTTGGATGATGATTTGCCTCTCGTGATTTTTGGGGATCCGCCCGAGGGTGGTCGTCGGTGGCTCGCGGGGCTCGAGGTCATGCCATGCGCCGGGGAAGTATGCCATGGCCGTCGGGTGCGCGGCGTCCTACCTACACCACGGTGGCTCACCTCCTCGGTACACCCTGCTCCCTCTGCTCTCTTCCTCTACCCTCTGTTGGTTACTCTCTGTGATGGTTTCATGTTTGCTAGTGGTGCTGGTTGACAAGGAAGGGTGGCTTGCTATGTGTGGCATGCAAGATTTACTATTACGGTTGATGTTAATATTACGGTGATCCGTGGGCTACCTTTCTTTGGTTGATCCGGGTTCTTGTGGGAAGTAATCGGGGTTGCTTGTGGTCGCGCTCTCTCGGTGATGTGGACGTCGCTGGTGGTGACCTCCTCCTCCTTATAGGGCCGACGGTCTCGGGCTCGTGGTCGACTTCCTGCCGCCGCGCTCCCCGCTCGGCTCGCCTGGCCTTCGTCTTGTGGTCTGGCTTCTTGCCTGGGGAAGATGGTGATCGCCGTCTTGCTTCCGCCTTGCTCCTGGTTGACTTGTCCCGAGGTTGTCTTGCGGTGGCCGGTGAGGCTTGGCTGTGGCGTTTGGGGGTTTGGGGTTGGGAGAGGTGGCTGCTTGGGCCGTGGTCTTCTTCTCCTTCCCTTTGCTCTCGGTTGGTTTGGGGAAAAGAACAAGAAGTAGCGATGGTTTGCTCTGCCGTGCTACTTCTTTGCTCCTGTTGGTATGTGAAATATCTAGTGAGGCGGTGCTATCTGGATGTTGTGTTGTCTTGGTGGCCATATGTTGTTTGGCTTCTCCCACAGGTTTCTTGGTGGTTATTCTCTCTGTGGTGGTGGTCATGCATAACTCTCTCACCGTGTCTTCTTCCTCTCGTTGTCTTCTTGCTCTCTACTGTGGTCTTTCTTGGCTCTCCGATGCCGTGGAATGCATAAGGGCTATTTTGGTAACTTGAGAGGATTTTGCTAGTGGCTCGGTATTTTAAATATACAGTTTGTTTATACCGAGTGATGACCCTACGGTTGTGAGAGGTGCCGACTGGCCCCCAGACGGTCAGGTATCTCCGTGAACGGATTACCCCGCCTGACTTAACCTTTCGGGCTTTGACGGCACATTTTTCTATTTCTTTTCTAACTTCGCTTAATTTTATTCGTTCTTTTGTTCGGTCTTTTTCGGTATTAAAATAATAGTTCACTTGCAAATAAACTACCGGTGTGGTGGCGGCTCGACGACAGACCCTAATGTATGAAATGGCATGGCTGTAATTTGGCTTTCTCTTAATATTGAAGTCTAGATAATACTGCATGTTCTCTAAATGTAATTTCTAATCTTTGTTAATTTGGATGTAATTTAATATGTATGAGATGGACTTCGTGCAAATTAGATTATGCAATTCTTGGTTAAATATAATTAGATAGAAATTGCTTAGTAATTGGGATAATTATTTGGTTGAGACATTAAATTGCATATTTGTTGTAATTTGTAATCGCTATTATGTAATGCAAATTGTAACATTTTTATTTGGCTTGCTACAAGTTCTAATTGTCGCTCAAAAGATGTAATTCATTTTACCATATACAGATTGTAATTAATTATTGTTGTACTACGAACTGCTAATATATTTTAATTAAGTGGAAAGTTCTTACTTGTCATGCAATCAATTTTATCTCTCTAGTATATAAATAAATTTGATCTTCGCCTTATCAATTGGATTGCGGTAGTAACATAATTATTTATCGTTCGATTGTTTCGCCATATAGATACACAAAAAGTTTTAATTCCCGAATTTTAGATCATTAGTCACGTAATTAATCCTGCTTAACGTCGTAATTCGCCGCTTAAGGTTAGTTAATGACGTGGGTCGTTACATCCTTCCCTCCTTAAAAATGATTTCGTCCTCGAAATCGGAGCTAGCTTAGGGAGGTTGTGGTAGGTCTCTTATTGATCCTTTACGAAACATATTCTTAGATATTCCTATTTATTCCGCCCATTTCTGTAGGTACACTGCCTATACCCTATATCGCTCGATAACTCCTCACACGTTAATCTAGTAATTTCATATAAAGGTCAGTGTTGTTGATTATTGCTACTATAGATTTTGTAGCATTAGAGTCCAAATTATAACTCGTATTGCGGTAGGGGCAATCGTTTAATCTATTTTAGGGTTCTGCCCCTTCCCTCCTTAATCCTTTAGTTACTCCTTGATTCCATTGGGCTGGTTCTTTCATCGATTCCTCACGTCTTGCTCCTTGTGCCGTCGTGCGCTTGAGTCCTTGTCTTCCGCGGTCGGAGCACATTTCGCGGTGCAATTCGAAGTCTTTAGTCAAGCGGCCCCCTTTTTCCTTTAGCGGGCCCATTGGATTGCTAAAGGTGATAGTTTAGCAAGGTGGTTCAAGAGGATGGTGTTGCTTAAAGCAATTAGATTGGAATGTCGTCTTATGGTAGGGAAATTCGAGACTAGGTTGATCCTAATTTCCTGGCATTGTACTTGGGCTAATTTAAGGGTTAGGTATTTCCTGTTTGGTTATTATCGTTATTTCATAATCGGATGGCATTATGATGTCGGAGATTTTGGACTTAACTTCTACGTCTACAATACTAGCCCTTTTAGACGTGGTTTGGCTCCTCAGGATTGGACTGATCTCTCTAGAGTAATAGGTCGGCCTGGAGATTTATTTATTACACTCAGGAGTATGGTATCACCACAGGGTTCTAGGTTCAATAGTTGTTAGGTCACTGATATTGAAAAAGTGGACATTTCCCCCTATTCACAATATATGTCATCATGGAATGCATGAATTAAAATTTTCAAAAATCTTAAATACTAATGTGCAAGAAATATTTATATAGAATGATGAAACGGGTTTTGGGAAAATAATTATTTCCTAATGTCATGTCAAAACCGTCTTTGTTTGTGAAAGTTTCCTTCTTTTTTTTCATGGTCAAAGTTATGTCCCGGGAATTATGCCAACGTTCCTGAAATCATATATTTATGAATTTGGGGACATGCTCTAGACACAGATATTAATATTTCAATGGATTCTTTAAGATAAGTCATCGATGCCAAGGTAATTAGTACCGTGACGGTCTTTGGCTTAAAAGCCTAGAGATTAATGGTCAGGTCTAAATCAAAACGGAAAGGCAAGGTAAATACGGACTCATCCTTTGGTCTGCTACCAGAGTTGGGTTATGAGGTCTATCCATACACTCGAAATGAGTTAGGCTTAGGCAAGGAAAAGTTTCTCAGGGACTTTTAAGGATAGACTACTACGGAAAGTATTTGTTGATTTACTAACGGCTTTAAAATTGGATTCTCTACTATCTAAGAGATTAAAATTAGTTAACCTACGTTAATCCGACTACGCTCTAGGGACGTCTCATTCTAGGTTACGTATTCCGTAAAAATAGACGGTTGTGGGTAAATTATCTATAGTCGTTCTCGTACTAACTCGTCTAAGTCTAGTCGTCCTAGTAGTTCCATATGGTCAGATTTAGAAATAGTAAGGAACTAAGCGTTTCCCCTACACTTAGTTATATTAATTTGAGTTATAATTAAATTTAGAAAATTATATTTTTGAAAATAATTGCTTATCAAGATGCTATCAATTCTCTTGCAGCAGGTGATTAGAAGAGGTGCGAATGAAATTTTATTCATTTTGCAGAGAGATTTTCTTATTATTGTTTAGCATGCGAGTAGATGAGAAATTATTTAGGTTCAAGTAGTAGAGAGCAGCGTTACTTCCTCTTGAATGTTGACATTCACATACAGCATACACAGTAGGCAAATAAAACCCAAGAAACATAAAGGCCAAAAAGAACCAAATTTCTACACTACTCTGGGACTACGTGCCCAGCAACGCCCAAATCTTTCGTGTTTGGAACCACGCTCGGAGCTCGCCTCCGAGTGCAACCTACACTACCCTGGATCTCTGCGCCCAGGCACGCCTGAGAACTCGCTCTCAGGATCGCCCAAAACTTTCGCGTTTGGAACCACGCTCAGGGCTCATTCCTGAGTACGCCCAGGACTTCGTTCCTGGGTACATCCGAAACTTACGCGTTCGGAAGCGCCACGGACCACTCGTCCGGGAAATCTCATATGCAGAAGTGAGAGAAGTCAATTTCATTTTGGTTCATCTGCCATCATTAGATATCGTAATTGTTGTCTTTTTTTATGGCGGATGAATCCCTTAAATTGCAAGAGTGAAAAAGATAAGAGGTCTCAAAGTTTGGCATACTTCTAAAGCATTATAACTGCTCATATTTCCTTAAGTGCCCTATGTCGCTACGGTTGCAACAATAGAACAATCATACATTGATTGAAATGCAATAATTTAAATGCAGAATATCTCATTCCAGCAAAAATTAAAGGTTAGGTTCACCATTAAAATTTTATATCGTTTATCAACTACTACTAGAATTTTGTAGAGACTAACATTGTTACTATTAAAAAGAACTAGTACTAGAATTTAGATCGTCACAACTATTATTGTCGTCATTCCCGTCATTCCCATCCTCGCTACCCATTCTAATTCTAAATATATGTGGTGGTCTGAAAGTAGAAATGCCAAACTCTATAGCTAACCCAATAAAAATGATATAAGGATGAGAAGTATTAAAGAATACATATTGCCATCTAGCAAGGACAACATCCTTAAGTCCAGATACGGCCTCTAATTATTTGTGTGGCCCTCGAACCATTGCTCTGATACCACCTATGACGACCCGCATTATTACCGCGGGGTAATAACGCCGGTCAACGGATTATTATTCGTTTTAGCCGATAAAACATCGCTCTAACGAATAATAAGCCTATCAAAGTGTTGCAACAGAATAATAATTAGAGACAACTTGATATTACAAAAATATCACCACGCAGGGCTAAAATTTCTTACCAAGCCTCAAGGGCTGGAATATCCTGTTCTTCACTCAATCTTCACATGGGATGTCCGCCTTGTACCCATTGTAATCCGAGTCCACGGTATTTCATCCAGGCTGAACTGATATATTCCTAAGCAAAGGGAGATAATAGCAAGGGTGAGTACAGAAGTACTCAGCAAGCGTTATTAGCAAAATGCATAAATGCTCATTTCCACATTCTTAGGAATATCAATTCCTATTCTCAATTTCTGGCTCAATCTTAGCCTCTTTTCCTTCCTCATTTTCCTTCCAATGATATGTAGAAAATAAAGTTTGTTGGTTTTGAAAGAATTCCAATTTATTATTTTAGAAAACTACTGAGCATTCGCATGAACAGCAAAAACCCCCATAAGTTTCCGTAATTCTCCTTTCCCGGAGACAGGCATGAATTCATGATTTGGTAAGCATTGCGCAAGCTTGTATCACTTTACCCATCACCACTCTGACCCTGTTGGCTTCCCGGATCTCCGCAATTCCTTAGTTGCGGCGCCCAGATCAGAGTACAGTACGTTTACATCTATCTCATTAATTATATCTCCACCCAGTTACTCACAATCGGCAGCCTGGAGCGGTAACACCCTCACGCAGATCCACCGAAAGCGACATTAACTGTTGGCTGGGGTGGTTTCTGACCCTCGCCCAACACCCAACTGCGTAATATATCGCCTTCGCGTACCCCGTCGCTGAATATATTGATCAGTCTTGGGTTCTTGCGATCCGCCTCCCCCACTTCTGGCCTACATACCAGTTCTGGGTTCTGCGCGGCTGTGGATCCCCCACCCGGTGCAGGTCCGGCTCTTGTGGGTTCCTCCCCTAAATAATACTTACCCATGTGGAGAATATAATACCTTGATAGAGCTACTAGTCTGTCCGTCAATACGGGATGTTGGTTGATACGGTGTGGTACAGTGCATTCACACGGAAGAAGTTTGTAGTTCCTTATATTCTATTCTTATGCGAGGTCCCAAACCCGCCCTTGTCACCGCCCGCAACCTCGCCCACCTTCTTAATTAACTCAATTGGTCAACTGCTCCATCAGTTGCCATCTATCTCTTTTCTCATGTCATTTATATTCATTGCTCGATTTAAATACCCGTTTATTTCTTTCATGCAGGGTGATACTAAATTAATACAAAAATACTTGTTTTACGGAATATAATCTGAAGAATTGATCAAAGGAATGCTTGCCTGAATTTTAACCATATACTCGGATTCAAGTAGGATCGGTGAAGTCGTTCTGTAGCATGAATTGTTGCTGCAATTAGATATGCCGACTATGACTTAATTTACGAGAATATAATAAAATATAAGGTGTCGAGGTGCTTGTGCTCCTAAGGGTAAGACTTTGCTCAACTTAACCTAATCACGATAATTAGGGTTAATTTCGGTACACTACTGATCGTTCGATAGCATCGCACTAGCGTCATGAAATAAGGTTGATTTGATAGGTATGCCTGGCGTTTTATTGTTTCCTAGCAGTTTTCCGATTATACGGGATTAGCTAAATGCATGCAAATTATGATGGCGAATATTAATCCTAATCGATCTCACGCATGTAACTGGGTCTATTTAGTTTTACTTTAATCCTTTGCATATTTTTATAGTTTAACTGCTATTTAAATCACCGTATAATTTTAGTCGTTACCCTTAATCTTAACTTGACGAGTACTATTTAGATCAACGTGTTTTATTCTAATCGTCGTAAACCGTTTTAAATCTTCTAACGGCTAAGAATTTATTCTAACAATTCAAAATACTTATCTGCGGGTTCCTACAGTTTATAATCAACTAATAGAAATTAACTGGGCATTTAAATGCGCAATAGAGGGATCTAAATGGTGTTAGGATAATTTACTTCACATGCATGCAATTTCTAGCCTATGGGCATTATTTAGTTTATTTTTAATAACCAAGAATGTTTATTAGGGAGGTTCTGTAGTTTAACACAATTTAGGTTAATTGGATACTTAATTATAATTTGGAATAATTTAATTGGCAAGGCATCCGTTAAATCCGTACCGCTACGTTTTTAATCCACAGACGGCAATTCATTTGTCCTAATCATCACAAATACTAATTAATAGTTTCCTACTATTTAGATGGACTTAACCTAACGATTAGGGTATTTAGACCCGCCAACATGGTCTAAACTACAGTCCTTTAATTTAATCCTTACGCGTATAAGTTTACCCAACATGTTTGGTTTATGTATGATGGTTATGAATATTTATTAGCAAAGTCTAATGAGTTTATACTACCACCAGAGTTAAGTAGGTACTTAATTAGGATGTCAAATAATTTATACATCAATATACCAATTCAATTGATACGCGCCAGATTTTAATCTATTGACCGTCTTTAATTAGGTTTCATTAGTCGTAACTACTACTTTGTGATATTTGGTAATATAACAAGATTAGCCTAATATTAACAAGTAGTTTAATCTACCATTGATTGCTTAACACTAAATATTTACGCAGACAAATTTTTATTAAGCGCGCTTCTCCTCTCTCTTCCTTCTCTCTCTTTCTCTTTTTCCTTTTTCTTTTCCTTTTTCTTTTTCTTTTCTCACCCGGCCGCCTTTCCTCACTTCTTCCGTCGCCTCTCTCTCTCGGTCGTCTCGCCTCCTCTCGCTCGATCCAGATCGGATCCACCGCCGCGCCTCGGGCTCTCCGGCCATGGCCTCCTCTCTCCCCGCTCTGGTGCCTCGCCTCGCCTCGGCTCCGCCTGCGCCCCTTCCTCGGCTCGGCTTCAAACCGCCGCACCTCGTCCTCCATCGCCGCGGCTTCACCCGCCGGCGCCTCCCGTGGTCCTCAGTGCTCGCCTCGGCTCCCTCACGCCTCCTACTTGGCCTCTCGCCGACTCGGCTCCTCGCCCACACTCGCTATTACTGGGTAACCCTAGGTTACCCTAGGTTTGGGGCTTTGCCCGTCGGCCCCGATTGCGCTTCATCCTACCTCTGGACTTATTTCTTCTACCCTCCCCTCTATTTCGTCGATTTGATGTTGGATGATGATTTGCCTCTGTGATTTTTTTGGGATCTGCAGGGTGGTCGTCGGTGGCTCGGCGGGCTCGAGGTCATGCCATGCGTGGGAAGTATGCCATGGCCGTCGGGCGCGGGCGTCCTACCTACACCACGGTGGCTCACCTCCTCGGTACACCCCTCCCCCTGCTCTCTTCCTCTACCCTCATTGGTTACTCTGTGATGGTTTCATGTTTGCTAGTGGTCTTTGGTTGACAAGGAAGGGTGGCTTGCTATGTGTGGCATGCAAGATTTACTATTACGGTTGATGTTAATATTACGGTGATCATGGGCTACCTTTGCTTGGTTGATCCGGGTTCTTTGTGGGAAGTAATCGGGGTTGCTTGTGGTCGCCGCTCTCTCGGTGATGTGGACGTCGCCTGGTGGTGACCTCCTCCTCCTTATAGGGCTGACGGTCTCGGGCTCGTGGTCTGACTTCCTGCCGTCGCCGCGCTCCTGTCGGCTCGCCTGGCCTTCGTCTTGTGGTCTGGCTTCTTGCCTGGGGAAGATGGTGATCGCCGTCTTGCTTCCGCCTTGCTCCTGGTTGACTTGTCCCGAGGTTGTCTTGCGGTGGCCGGTGAGGCTTGGCTGTGGCGTTTGGGGGTTTGGGGTTGGGAGAGGAGTGGCCTGCTGGAGCCGTGGTCTTCTTCTCCCTTCCCTTTTGCTCTCGGTTGGTTTGGGGGAAAAGAACAAGAAGTAGCGATGGTTTGCTCTGCCGTGCTACTTCTTTGCTCCTGTTGGTGTGTGAAATATCTAGTCAGGCGGTGCTATCTGGATGTTGTGTTGTCTTGGTGGCCATATGTTGTTTGGCTTCTCCCACAGGTTTCTTGGTGGTTATTCTCTCTGTGGTGGTGGTGGCATAACTCTCTCGGTGTCTTCTTGCTCTCGGCTGTGGTCTTTGCTGGCTCTCCTGATGCCAGTGGAATGCATAAGGGCTATTTTGGTAACTTGAGAGGATTTTGCTAGTGGCTCTGGTATTTTAAATATACAGGTTTGTTTATACCGAGTGATGACCCTACGGTTGTGAGAGGTGCCGACTGGCCCCCGGACGGTCAGGTATCTCCGTGAACGGATTACCCCGCCCGACTTAACCTTTCGGGCTCTGACGGTACATTTTTCTATTTCTTTTCTAACTTCGCTTAATTTTATTCGTTCTTTTGTTTGGTCTTTTTCGGTATTAAAATAATAGTTCACTTGCAAATAAACTACCGGTGTGGTGGCGGCTCGACGACAGACCCTAATGTATGAAATGGCATGGCTGTAATTTGGCTTTCTCTTAATATTGAAGTCTAGATAATACTGCATGTTCTCTAAATGTAATTTCTAATCTTTGTTAATTTGGATGTAATTTAATATGTATGAGATGGACTTCGTGCAAATTAGATTATGCAATTCTTGGTTAAATATAATTAGATAGAAATTGCTTAGTAATTGGGATAATTATTTGGTTGAGACATTAAATTGCATATTTGTTGTAATTTGTAATCGCTATTATGTAATGCAAATTGTAACATTTTTATTTGGCTTGCTACAAGTTCTAATTGTCGCTCAAAAGATGTAATTCATTTTACCATATACAGATTGTAATTAATTATTGTTGTACTACGAACTGCTAATATATTTTAATTAAGTGGAAAGTTCTTACTTGTCATGCAATCAATTTTATCTCTCTCTAGTATATAAATAAATTTGATCTTCGCCCTTATCAATTGGATTGCAGTAGTAACATAATTATTTATCGTTCGATTGTTTCGCCATATAGATACACAAAAAGTTTTAATTCCCCTGAATTTTAGATCATTAGTCACGTAATTAATCCTACTTAACGTCGTAATTCGCCGCTTAAGGTTAGTTAATGACGTGGGTCGTTACAGTGTAACTTCTTAGTTTATTAGGAGCTCCTGGGGAAAATATGAGCTTTGAGAATTGAAATGCGAACATTGTGCAATAAATTGGTGGCAACTGCGATATATAGAGCAACACTTCACAGGCACAAGGAAAAACGGAGATTGTCCAAAGTCACAGGACACAAGGACACAAGGAAAATGTGTAGAGCAACACTTTGAAGTCACTGGACACAAGGAAAAATGTATAGAGCAACACTTGAAAGTCACAGGACACAAGATCATTGACCCAAAAAAAGGAGATTAAAGAGTATCAACGAGAATGGGGATTCATTTCTTGACAGAAAAACGTGGTACACACAAACTGAGCATTTGAACTCATCAAGTAGCTCTACAACAAATTGGACAGTTATCTTGGTGTCATCAGCAGATTGCCAAATATATAGTTCATACACTGCTGTGAATCTATAATATGAATATGCTGGGAAGTACATGGGGAAACGGTCAAATGAGTAATTGTGATGAATGGTTCCTAAAAGCTTATAATGGTTGGTATATTTTCTATATCAACTGTTCTGCCTTGAATTTGCTGGGACCTTCCTGTTGGGCTTAAAAATATACTTGATCATCGAATCTTTGATTAGTAGCAGCTCAGGAAACCCGTTCTTCAGCTTTGTCACATCCATCTCGTTGCTGCTCTGAGGCGCAACAATGACCTTGGCCTGCTCTTCGAGTGTGAAGTTTGTCCACTTGAAGCTAGGATCAATGTACTTCTTGTACATCTCCAAAACCTCATTGTGGCTAACTACGCCAGGATTCGTGAAGTTTCAGGTGCCCCGCAAGTTCCTTTTTGCCATCTCAATTGAAATTGGCAAAAAGCTCATCCAATATATAGTCATGCTGTTTGGAATGTTCGTCACCTTATTGTAACGACTAATCTTTGTGATGAAGTTACTTGGATTGTTAAGGTCAGAGGATATTGGCATCCAGGCTCGCAGGGAGCAGACATTATCGTACTCCTTCAGCAGTTCCTCAACCTGCATTATCCAGGGAGGAAATAATCAGAAGTCTCTTTGACCATTTGCAACTTAAAATTACCAACTTAAGAGTTAAGATCACCAGAAAAAGATGTAAAAGTTAAAATCATCAGAAAAAGACGTAAAAGCTATGGCATAGTAAAATCAACCAATGCAAGGGAAACCAGCAATTACCATTGCCTTGGTCTTCGAGTAGAATGAACCAGTAAAATTTGGTTCATCCTCTTCTTTGAAGGCAATGCCTGACCCCTCAGGATGATTTGCATCATATTCAAATATGCACCCAGTGGCATAGTTCACCATCAATAACCCATGCTGCCTACACACATCAGCTAGAGTCCAGGTGCCCACAACATTGGTGCGTACGGTTTCTGGCTTGTGAGACACACCAATCAACATTGGGTCTGCCAATAACACCAGCAGCATTGAAGACATGTGTTGGCTTAACAGTTTGTATATCCAGGATGAGTGAAGAGCGCTCTTCCAAGCGACCTTTTTCCATATTCATATGGAGTTCCTTGCTTCTCACATATTTTTCCAAGAAGCCCACCAATCCATCCTGTCCGACCATATATCAAGAACTTGAGAGGAGTTTGAGAAGCACTTTTTGATGCTGGAGCCACAATCTTCGTCTGATTATTGGTAGACTGGTTCAGCATTCCTTTAATTTCCTGAGAGCCCTCAGACCCAGGCATCATCAATGTCCTCGGATGAGGCAACAATGCACCAGAAACGTCACCCCAACAGTCAGAATTAGCTACATACCAATCCATTGTCTTCCTCAGGCCCTCCTCCCATGTAGTGCGCTCAGACCACCCAAGGCTCTTGAGCTTCTGATCATCCAAGAAGTACCTCTGATCATTGAAAGGTCTGTTATCAACAAATTGAATGACTTTGTCAGCTTCCAGATTAAAAAGCTTGCAGACATCCTTTGCCACATCAATGACCGTCCTCTCTTTCTTTGTTCCGATATTGTAAACATGTCCAACTTCTCCATGATGAAGAATGACCTCAAAAGCCTCAGCAACATCCTCACAATAAAAGGTAGCTCTGGACATTGGATCCATCACCATGAATTGGGATGGGCTTTCCTCTCATAGCCAAGAGAATGAACTTGGGGATAAGCTTCTCAGGGAACTGAGCATTTCCCCGAGTAGTAATAACCGGCAGACCATACGATCTCCCATATGCCATAACAAGCATATCTACTCCAGCTTTGGTGGCTGAATAGGGGTTTGTGGGGAGCAACTGTGATGCCTCATGGTTGCCAACCACTGCATCCTCATCAGTCTCCCCATAGACCTCATCAGTGCTAACATGGATGAACCTCTTGATCTGGCCAGTGAGCTTGCAGGCCTCAAGAAGGACATGGGTACCATAAATGTTGTTCTTGGTGAATTCAAAGGAGTTCCCAAATGAATTGTCAACATGTGTTTGGGCTGCGAAGTGCAGTATAGTATCAATGTTCTCTGTGACAAGGAGGAAGTTGACAAGATCATTGGTTCGGGCTTCCTCCTGGTGGTCTCGCTCAGCAAATTTCTAAGCTAGATCGCCTAACAAGCTGCGCCTATTGCCCCCATGAACTCAGCTTCACACGAGGAGAGTGCAACTGTCCTCTGTTTCTGTGAGCTCCATGCGATCAAGCTTCTGGAGTGGTAAAAGGTGAAACCACTCGTGCTCTTCCTGTCTTCCACATCTCTAGGGAGATCACTGTCGCTGTAGCATGTCAAGAGTCCTTCACCTCCTTGCGTATACTCTAGACCAGAGTTGATGGTGCCCTTCACATATCTCAGAGCCTGCTTGACTACCTGCAAGTGCGACTCCTTGGGTGTTTGCATAAACCTACTCAACATGCCCACTGAGTAACTCAAATCAAGTCATGTGTGTGTGAGATACCTTAGACTCCCAATTATGCGACGGAAGTCTGTAGCATCCACTGGTACTCCGCCCACATCTTTACTCATATGCAATTTTGGTTCCATAGGAACCTTTGCCGAATTGCATTCCCACATACCGGTCACTTGCAACACTTTCTTGGCATACTCTGATTGCGTCAAGGTGATAGATCCTTTCCTTTGATCTACCTCAATTCCTAGGTAGTATGAGAGGAGTCCAAGATCACTCATCTCATATTCTCTCATCATTTGTTGCTTAAACAGGTGTATCTGGTCTTTGCTTGTGCCGGTAACGACCAAGTCATCAACATATACTCCTACTACCAGAAACTCAGACCCAGTGCTTCTTTTTTAGAGAGCTTGCTCTTGTGGATATTTCTGAAACCCAAGTTCCTTCAGAGTACTGTCCAGTTGGATATTCTGTGCCCTTGGAGCTTGTCGCATAGATCGCCTTAGAAAATTTGTACACAAGATGCTCCTGATTTGCAACAGAGAAACCCTCGGGCTGCTTCACATAAACCTCCTTCTGGAGCCTTCCATTCAGAAATGCCGACTTGACATTAAGATGATGGACCTCCCAACTCTCTTGAGCTGCTAGTGCTAACAACAATCTCACCGTTTCCATTCTTGCTACCGGTGCAAACACCTCTTCATAATCTATCCCTTGTTTCTGCACATAACCCTTTGCAACAATACGTGCTTTGTGCTTGACAAGATTCCCGTTTGAATCTTTCTTCACCTTGTTCTTTGTGACCAGTCGGTAACTCAGTGAGGGTCCAGGTGTTCTCCTCTATTGCCTTCAGCTCCTTCCTCATGGCTATGTTTGCGGCTTCTTGGTAGGTCTGCGGCTCTTCAGTTACCAACAGCAAGAGCTCTGAATTGAGTTCAATAGGCTATGTTTCTGCATGGATTTCTGGGAGTGCTCGGTACCTCTTGGGTTCTTTGTCTATTCCAGAAGAAGAACATGAGGGGCCTAAATGGGCTACTGAGGCTGGCTGACCAACAGGCGATGCAAGTGATGTGGATGTCCAGTCCTCTGGCTCTAGTGCTGACGAGTCCGCCATAGCTGAGACTTGCTGGTCTAATTGCCCATCAGTTTCTGTTGCAGGTTCTCCTACAATGAACTTTGTTGCTTCACCGATCTCACCATTGCATGGCTCCTCCTAATTTCACTTCCTGTCCTCCTCAAATACCACATCCCGGCTCACAAGAAGCCTTTTGCTGTAGGGATCATATAGGCGATGAGCCTTACATCCCTCCTCAACTCCTAGGTATACTACTGCTCTACTCCTGTCATCCAATTTCTTCAAGTGGACAACATGTATCTTTGCGTGTGCAGTACAACCGAAGATATTTAGATGTGCCAAATTCGGTTTCCTACTTGTCCATGCCTCATACGGGGTGACACCATCCAGAGCTTTGGTCGGCACCCAGTTCAGTAGGTAAACAACATGTCGAGCTGCCTCTCCCCACATCATGCCTGCCACTCCCATAGCTTCAGAAGGCTTCGGGTTGTCGCCAGCACAATCCGGTTCCGGCGCTCTACCACCCCATTCTGCTGAGGTGAATAAGGTGCGGTGAGATGCCGGCGGACTCCTTAGAACTTACCACCTCGGTCGGTCCTTAGAGTCTTCAGACTACACCCAGTCTCCTTCTCTGCCAGCACCTTAAACCTCTTGAAAGCATTGACAGCTTCGGCTTTCGACTTCAGTGTGTATAACAACATCATTCGGCTGAAATCATAAAAAGGAAGTAGGAAGTACTTGCTCCCGACCTGCGTCTAAGGTGTGATTGGGCCGCACAAATCTGCATGAACAAGTTCTAACAGCTGCACTGCTCTATATTGAACTTGACTTGGGAAGGGTACTCGGCTTTGCTTAGCTAGCAAACAACCCTCACAGATTTGTGCAGGATGTTCTATTATTAGCACTCCCTACACCGTACCTTTGTCAACCATTAGTTTCATTGCCTAAAAATTAAGGTGCCCCAACCGAGCATGCCACAACCACTCTGGTTTGGCCAAGGACACTGCAAGACAAACTGGAGCACATGTATGCAACGATCTTATATAATCTGTTGGTCGTGCGTTTCACCTTCATCATGAGTTTGTCAATCCTGTCATACATCTAAAGCAGGTTGTCTAAGAGCACGATCTTGGTGCCATCCTCTGTCAAATGTCCCAAACTCATGATATTATTGCAAAGGTTAGGGATGTAGTATACTTCTATCAACACCCACCGCTCTCCATTCTTGCACACGAATAGGATTGAGTCTTTTCCCTTGATTTGTACAGTCGATCCATCACTGAAGCTTACCCTGCTGATGACGCTTTCATCAAGCTCAGTGAAGAACGATCGTTGTCCCGTTATGTGGTTACTAGTACCATTGTCTAGATACCACACTCCGGAAGTGGGCTGCTCCTGAATTGTGATATGCTCGTCACCTTCTACACGCAAGTCTGGTAGGACACGATGCTCATTCAGAAGCACCAAATTGCGCGGCTCCTCCGCACATACCGTCAATATCAGGGTTGGCTCTTCCTCCTGGCCTTGCATCAGGTTCACCTCCTCTCGGCGCTTGTTGCGACATTCAGAGGCATAGTGCCCCTTATTGTCACAATTGAAACACCGGATGTGACTTTTGTCCCTGCCACCTCCAACGCCTTCCTTTTTCACCCCACCGAAGCTGGCGAAACGTCCTCGACCGCACCTGTGGCCGCGCCTTCGGCCACGACCTCTGCCCCAACCATGTCCGTTTGAGTTTCCAGTGCCTCGCCCCTTGTTGCATGCCGACGACTACCCGCCGCCGCCTTTCTGCCGCTCGAACCACTCAGTGTGAGTGAGGAGTTGTCCATCGGTGTTGGTGTTGCCGGCGTGATGACGGATCCTCTCCTCATACGCCTTCAACCACCCTATGGCCTCCTCAAGCAACATCGTCTCCAGATCGGAGTACTGCTCGATTGAGGCTACCATTAGGAGGAATTTGTTGGGCGCTGAGTCGAGGAGCTTCTTCACGAGCACTGGGTCCTCCAGGGTTGTACCGAGCACGCTGTACTTGCTCGCCATCCCGCTCAACTTCCTGGCGAAGTCATCGATGGACTCTCCCTCCTTCAAGCGCAATGCCACAAACTCGTCCTGTAATGTTTGCAGAAGCGCCTTTTGCACCCTATCTGCCTTGAGGTATTTGGTTTTCAAAAAATCCCATATCTCCTTGGCTGTTTTCTTCTTGGCCACCTTCAGAAGAATGTCTTCAGGTATGGCTTGGAAAATGAAAGCCCGCGCTGACTTGTCCACCGTGGCCTCCATGACCACTTCGGTCGTCGGTTCGATGGCCTCCTAGATCCCCTGAGCATCCATCAGCGCCTCCATCTTGATCGCCAACACGATGTAGTTGGAGGATGTCAGCATGGGGTAGTGGAAGGGCACGCCGCCGTTCTCCTACGCCGCCTACTGCGTGGTGATGGCCATCGGCTCGAACCGTGGGTATTGGGCATGCACCGTGCTCTGATACCAAGTATTGGAAAACACCGCAGATCAACACGCCCAAATCGCCTGAGAGTACTATGTTGTTGAACAAAAAACAAAGTAGAACAGAGACGAGAAGGAACAATAGCAGAGTTGTATGAGGCAGAGAGTGTTTGAGGCAATTTTTTCTCGTATTCACTTTCTTCGCACATTCGACTTACAACTCGACTCAATTTACAGACTCTTTTTCCATTCAAAAGCTAGACTCACTGAGGTCCGGATTCTCTGGCCTCAACTACCTCACAGTCTGCCCATACCGGGCAGTTCGCCAACTGAAGGACAACATGCGTCATTCATGACCACCTGTGCTGACACCTGCTACAGTTACCACCAACTACTACAATGATCGTTGTCTGCTGCAGTGACTGGCCGCACGACCACGACCACGGCTTATCTTCGACCGCTTCTCCGACCACAGCTTGTCTTCGGCCGCGTCTCCGACCTCAACATGTCTTCGACCGTGGCACTGTAGCTACGACCACTATAGCCACTAACACTATAGCTATGACCACTGTCGCTACAACCACATACACACAGACGCCATGACCACTGCACTTCGACCACGCATACGCAGGAGCCACGACCACGGCGTCTATGACCACGGTGCTTACAACCACGACGTCTACGACCACGGTGCTTACAACCACGATGTCTACGATCATACATACCGGTCATAAATGACCACACAGACACCGGCCGTTGCGACCACACAGAGAACCGGTCGTTACGACCACACAGGGAACCGGTTGTAACGACCACATAGACACCGATCATTACGACCACACAGACCGGTCGTAACTCGTAAACGACCACACACAGAACTTCCGTCCAGTTAGGTTTATTCGACCCCACCCACGGATCCAGGCTGGGCAAAGAATCAAGCACCTGGCATGCAATGCAACGTAAGATGCCAGGATGGCCAGGCACCTCACCTCGGCAGCTGGGGCGGGCCGGCGTCGACAGGAGGACGTGGTCCGCGAAATGCGGGGCTCTAGCTATGACCGGTAGCGCAGGCAGAGAGAGAGAGAGAGAGAGAGAGAGAGAGAGCAGATGAGAAGTGGAACACCGAATTTAGTTAACGTTGGCGAGGACGAGGAGGAGAGAAGTTGTGCAGGGGAAGAAAGGAAGAAAGACGCGATACGTACCGTACGCAACGCGCGGCGCGGCACGGGAGCGGAGGGGAAGGGTGGTGTCGGTTGATGAGAGCGAGCGAGGAGGAGGAGGAGGGGTTTATAAATGGTGGCAGGGGCGGGGGCGTTGTGCGTGAGAGGGAGGGTTGGCGCAACGCACGGTGAAGACGATCGCCCACGCCGTCACGCGTGACGGTGTCGCTGCCCTGCCCAGATCTCGTTCCCTTCCCCCCTTTTCTCCGTCCGGTTGGGTCTCCATCGGACGCCACCTGATTAGGTCGTCGGGGTTAGCTGGTGTTCAAGGTTCATCAAGGACTGTCAAGTGTCAACAGATGAAGGGACTGTAGTGCGGGGGTGACGATGGCAGCCAAGGAGGAGGTGGGCGGCAGTGGAAATCTTGATGCGATCCAACGGCGGAATGGCCTAAAATTGTATATGGTTTGTGGGCGGGATAGGCACCCAAATATTGTCTAGACAAATCCCAAAAAAAAAAACAAACAAAAAAAGAGAATAAATTTGGTAAAACAACCCATATTTTGACATGACAACCAGAAAACTACATATTTCAATTCATATTTCACAGAACAGCACGTACTTGGACATAACGTTTCAATAAACTGCACAGTTGTTGATTTCCAGTAAATGTGACAGAAGCTGATAGGTGGGATTCACCCTGTTAGTGAAATTGACACGTGGGATTCACCTGTCAAGATGTTAAGATATCTTTTGTTTTGTAGATTATGTAGTCTTTCTGACAATTTTGAGAAAAAATAAATGTTATTTTGCAAAAAAATATTCCTATTTATATGGCTGGGTTCGAATTAGCTTCCAGCTTATGGCTTATGTACGGATGAACAATAACACATTGTTAAACGGTGTGTTTTTTAAGGCGGGATCTACGGTAAATTGTAGTATAAATTATACCGAGTTCAGCTGTACCGGTCAAAATCTCATGTGACTATTTCTCTCTGTATACTGCCTCTCACAAACAGATCAGAATTCAAAAACCACAGCTATAAGTCTCAGCCCAAAAAAATCCATCCATATGGGTGCTCCAATACTATTTTTGTTTTTTTAAAAAGCTCCCATGAGTATATAAAACTCTTGTTGTTATGATTTAATATTGTACTCCCTGCAAAAAAATGATTATGCTCTGTTTAAAATTTAAGTTTAAACTTGGTATGAACTAAGATAAACTTGTAAATATAACCTTTTGTTTTTATATTTTTATATTTTCCTTTACATTATTTTTTGTGAAGGGTTTCTTTTCTTTGTTTCTTCTAACAAACATTGGATTTCAACTTCAAATTCTAAAAAGGAGGTTTACTGTCTTACAGAACCACCTTCACAATTTGTTTGGCATTTTCATTTTGATTTGGTGCTAATACTAGAATGATTCGCAATGTTACATAATTTGGACTAGAATTGTCCCCAAGTTTATATATTAAAAAGACTTGTAACCAGTTTAATTAAGAGGAGCAAGTAAGAGAATAGAGAAATTCAAAAAAAAAATTGTGTTCTTTTAGTTTATTTTCGATGTGTGCGTTTTCTCCTGGAACAAAGTTAACATGTTTCAATTCAAGCAATAGAAAATTGATGGATGTTTAACACCCAACATATCTTATATAGTGATATTACATGACAAACCAACAAATTACGAAAAAAATATCAAGCCACAGGATACCATCAATGAAGAAAAACACATAGGAGCAAGCAATTTAGCCAAGAGACATCATGGACTAAAACTTGTAGTGGCATTCATTTGCCTTCTTGAAGATCTCAGCCTGGGCAGAAGCAGCACCATCAGAGGTCAGGGCCACAGCGATGCAATCCTTCACCTGTTGGGTGGTAAAAGGAAACTTCTTGTTCACAATGGAGTTGAGGTATGCAGCAGCTCCCTCGCGTAGCAGGGCACCCATACCATCCGTTCTAGTGTTTGACAGTGCATCATGGAGATTTTCTAGCTTCTTGCCAACAATCATACTGCATGCAACACCAAAGGTCTTGCCGATGTTGCCAAGGGACCCAATAGCTGCAGTGATAGCATCTGGGTGGCTCTTCCAGTAGCTGCATTTTAGGCGAAAACGAATCCATTTTAGAATCACTGTTTTGTGATGTTCGATACTTATCTTATGTACAAATACTGCCTCTTACTCGCAGGATCCAGTGAATTCGTGCTTCTTTGGAATCTCAGGGACATCATGGGAAGGTGTGCTGGGGGTGCTTGGTGTAGTGCCATAAGATGGTGTTGGTGTAGTGCCATAGGTTGGCGTTGGTGTCGGTTTGTAGCCACCTCCTGATCTGTATGTTGGAGTTGGGGAGCCACCATCTGATAAGATATACAGTATTGCAAATTTGCAACTATTATTACTGTGAAATATCTCGAAAGAAGTGGTATTGCAGCTATTGCCATTGTGTGATATGGACTGCATGTGGACCTCCATGGTCACAGAAATGTGATGCCACACCCTAGAAGTTGAAAGAAAGTTAACATAGGAAAGTAGATAGCATGCTTACTAGTTATCAGGAGATGCATCCATGAAGTTACTTATTTCTAAATTCTAATTGTTTAGAAAGCTCACTATTTATGTTCAACAGGAGTTCTTATTTCATATTTGCATTAGCTGGGTAGATGCAATATGCGGTGATCTCAACATTCACCGAGCACCATGATAGATGCAGTAAAGTACTACTGTGCAAAGTAATAAATGATGTGCTACACTGAAGGGATGGGGTTAGAAATATACAATGGGGAGAAGAAGAGTAGGTCTTCTTTTCAAACGAATCTCCCAGGCTCCTGCATGAGCTCAGAGAGACAAGCCCCACCAAGACAACACTGATAAGAAGAACCTTGCCACTCATCTTGCTCTCAGTGTCTACAGAGCATGGGCAACTGAATTGGTGGGCACGCTTGAGTTGATGGACTGAAGGGCCTCTGGGCGCCTATATATACAGTTGCGTTGATGCTATTGCATGCATGGATCTGTATATGGTCATCACACTGTTAGTGGTTGGCTATCATTTAATGATTTTGATTCGTCCAGCTAGCTCAGCACGATGGTGATCTGCTTGGTCTCTCTCAACCAGCATGATCAAGCTTCCAATGTGAGTATTTTAACCCAATTCTTTATCTGAAATTTTGGCTAGCTACCTCACATTTGTAGGGAACACTGGTCACTGGGGCTTGGAGCAAGGCCGTCACAGAATGGAGTTCTTTCCAGCAGGCCTGCAGATTTAATTGGGATCGGCGCTTGCCACCTACTCAGTGTACTTAGCTATGCCTCAAGCTGGATTTCATGCTCTGACACCAGAAATGAATTTGTCAAATTTAATGGAAGCACAAGTGTGATATGCTTCTCTGGTCCAGTTGGAATGTGGAGGCCTGGAGGATCCAAATCGATTTTACTCTGACGTTGTTCGGATCACTGGAGTTATTTTGTGGTCCGATTGGAATGTGTAGGATTTAGTCTGCTCTTGCCGTAAGTCTAATCACTGCATAGGTACTTCTGGTAACTTATTTGTGACTGATTTGCGCTGCAATTTTTAATGTTGTACTTTCAAAGTTCTGCTTACATAATACAGAATTGTTCTGCAAAGTTCTCTGCTTTTCTGTTCCTTCTAATTGCATCTATCTAGCGTTAGTGCATATCCCGTAATCCATGTGCTATCATGTTGATTCCAATAGAAGATTCTACTCTCTCTCTCTCTCTCACACACACACACACACACACACACACACAAAATAAGATGGCACTAAATGAAAGCCATGCTACAATGATAAGGTGCGATGCTGCTGAAGTCATGCATCAATCATGTTGTCCTTAATGCCATATATGCTGTTGCCTCACAATTTACTATTCCATCGTATGCACGAAATACAAACGATTTTTTCTTTGTTTGAATTTTGAGTTACCTTGCTCCATTCAATTAGTGCTTATTATCATAGCCTTTTGGGCTGTAGATGAAAATGATCGATGCATCTGTGACATCCTGTTCACAATTCCATCTACATTAATCACATATGCAAAAAGGCAGAAATGACTAGGCGATATATAGCATGCATGTCATTTACAAGCAGTTCCTCTTGAGATGGAGATTTCTGAAACATTACGACTTTCTGGCAACATATATGTTAAATTGTAAATATTTAAGTATTTAACACCAGGCAGGAAAACAATTTTGGACGAAATTTCACAAAATTCGGTGAATTCCAGTTATATCGGCTCCCTGCAAGAAAAGCCCACTTCAACAAAAAAAAATGGCCCATTTTAAATTTTTTTTGAGATTTTCCAGATTTTGCCAACATTTTGCGAGATTTTTGAGATTTCCGAAATTTCACTGTTTTTATATAATCGTATTCCTTGAATTCAAACAGCGTGGTTGAATTTTTTGGCAGAAATTTTTCAAAAAAATTCCAAAATTTTTTAAATTTCTGAATTTCGGATTTCTCGAAGAAGCCTGAAAATTTTTCTAAACCGAAATTGTTTTCCCTGACACTAGGTGGGGTTACACTTTTGGAGGTAGTAATAGAAGAATAAATCAAGTCCAGTAGCTGTAATTGCACGAGAGGAGATTGGCCCGGAATCCAAAAGATTCATTAAAGTAAAGCTCAATTCTATTCAACTTATGACTTATGATTTATAGCTTCTCCCGAATAAACAAATAGGACGGCTTTGCCGTCGCAGTTTTCAAACAATTTATCAAGACAGTCTCTTTAAAACGGTTTATTGGCATTCGATTCATTCGCATAAGCGTTTGCACTAGAGTCAAAAGCCATCAGTCGTAGCCATAAAACATCAACCGCAGCTGAAAAGATTAGTGCCAAAAGCAAAGTACAAAGAGGTGCACCTAGGTGCACTGTTACACATCCTGTTGGCCTTGAGGACTGAGGACTGAAATTCCATATATGTGGCCTCTCCTCTCGTGCATTTGCCGGCCAAAGAGGTTGGAGGGCCAGCCAGCTAGCCGGGCATCACTCTGTGGATGCCGTTCTCAAAGGGTACAGTTTCGTTGATGATTGTTGGGGTCCTTGGAAGTCGGAAGACACATGCATGTTCGAACAAATGCCTCCCTCGCATTCATCGTCTCCTGGGAAAAAGAGTTGTTAAGGTGAATTAATGTCTGTGAAATTTACCGATTACCGTGTCTGTTTCGCAATTGCTAAGGTGATTGTTGCGCAGGTAAATTGATGGAAAAAGAGATGAAGAGCTTGCCACTCCTGTTAAAAGAAGTACTAGTATATCAAATAGGAACAGATGCGTTACATACGCTGTTAAAAGGTGATTGTTACTGACTTCACCGAGAGTTATGAAACGGGGTGGATTTTAGATTTTACTTTACCATAACTAGTCAGCAGGTTACACTCCAGTACTTGCACTTGCTTCCCTTGCAACATCGGTATGGATCGATCATACAGCTTCATTTATCATGGCTGTATGAAGCTTCAGCTTCATTTATCATGGCTGTTTGATCGATCATACAGCTTCATTGATGCTACAGGGGCAGAGTTTGAAGGCATGTTTATGAGCCCATTTTGGTAGCTCCGGCACTTAAAGGGAGGCACAAAGTACAAGCTGTGGAGTGCCTCATATAGTTCATGAATAGGGCTGGCATTTAATTCAGATCAAAAGAACTACACTCCGTCTGGTTCTCGGAATTGAGCCAGGAATCGGGGAATTAATTGGATCTTTTGAATATATGTTGTTTGGATGTCTCATGGGATTGGAATTACGGACCATTTCCAGTTGAATTGGTGGATAGCTAGATCAGGCCTCCCCCAATTCAAAGCACAACCTGATTGCAATCGAGCATACCACCCATCATGACGACCTCGACCGTTCGAAGAACCAACCATGAAGCCGCTCACGAAGCCTTCGCCCTGTGGCAAGACGCCGACGTTAGAACCATAGTTTCTTTGGCATCCAAACAAGATTTGGAATTGGCTTCTTAGTTCATTTCCATGCAACAATTTCGTTGGTAACCAAACAACAACATTGAATTGTAGCCCAATTCTAATTCTACTTGAAGTCGACTTGAGACTTCAGTTCCATGAGCTTAATTCAATTCTGAGATCCAAACGGAAAGGAAGAAAAGGACGGTGGTCTCATTATCTCATCCTATATATCATGGTGCTGTGGATCTTCAGCATTTTTGGTCACACGTCTATGTGGTAGTCAGTTACTACAGTGTAGTTTTCCTTTTCCCAAGGACTTTTGTGTAATAGATGGAAACTCAATATGTACAATGATATGTATAAATCCAAAGCTGAGGCCCATTTGGACCTAACTGCCCTAAAAAAGCTACCGAGAGGTAACAGTAGGCAGTAGCACGAACGTCTTGGAAACTAGTTAGAGACTTGTGCGTTGTAACGGAGTCATAAAAATAAAAATAATGAGATGAAACTTACTGCTTGGCCAATTTCACACATCAAACTTTGAAGAGCAAGCGATAGAGAGAGAAGGGTGTCCAGAATGCGCGAGGAGATGGAAAAATGAAGAGAGTGGGCGGTTGTATCCTGAGAGAGGAAGAGAGAGACGAATGGTCCAGATCAAATCGGGTGGTTGTAGAGAAGGGAGAGGAGAACGCACCGACGACCACAAACTCCTCTATATATAATAGTAGAGATAAAGGAACCGTCTTATCATTGTTTTCACCCGCTTAAGGAGTTTTGTAGCATTTTCTTAGGAAAGGTTATGAAATTGCCGTGGGAATCCTATTCCAAAGTAACATGATGGTCTAGCGCTGCATGAATCTAGGCCGGTTTCTTTTCAGCTTAAAGTTGATTTATACTCATACTGTCTACAGTAACTAGATTTTAAACGATATGTTTTTCATACGGTCAATAGGAAGATTATAGTAAAAAGTGTACTGAGTTCAGTTGTACTGGCCAAAATCGTATGCGACTATTTTTCTATGTATACTACCATAAATCATAAACCACCAGCCTAAAAGAATCCACCCAGCGAGCTTAGCCTAGGAAGCTAGCAGTGGTGGCCATCCCTAGGCGCAGATCGATCGGGCAAGTACAGTCCATTACCACAACGCTGATCACTCATACGTACTGCCACGATGATTGCCTCCTTAATTTTGTTTAAATTATACTCCTCCAACCAAAAATACTTGTTATGAAATGCATACAGTCAAACTATCGAAACTTTTAATATCAATATTATTTTAAATATTTAGATTAAATACATGAAAATCATATGTATAGATTTATCTCAAAAAGTACTTTTATTATATTATAATTTTATTAGGTTTTGTAAATATATCAAAACTACTTAACAGAAAGACTTGGTGGTCGTACGCCCGTTCTCCTCTCACCTCTCCGTAGCCGTCCAATCTAACCACAAGATAGAATTTGGGCTATCCATCTCGCCCCTTTCCGCTCCTCTCTCTCGATACCGCACCCTCTCTATTGATATAAAGAGAGAGTATGTCCGTCGTCCTACTCCCAACCGCACCCCTGGTTACCAAAATACCTTAAAAGTTGGGGGTAAATTACCCACCTAATGCCACTCAACAAAACTAGCAATTGTTTCCCCTCCCCTTCGGTTCCACTCTCCTATTCGGCTCTCCACTCTCGACTCCCTCCCTCTCGTACACCTTGAGCCTCTCTTTCTCCCCTTGCAGCGGTGACATCCTCCCCGATGGAGCCCTTCTTTCTCCCACTTTACCCCGCTCAGCAGGACGATCGTCCCACCCGTCGTATGGAAAAGTCTCTCACTCATCTCAAACTACACCACCACCTACCCACCTTCCTCCACCACCCCTCCGCTGTCTCCCTTCGCTGTTCCCACTGGCCACCGCCGCCTCCATCCCTATAGCTGCCTCCCTCCGTTGTCTCCCCTGTCGTTCACGCTGTTGTCTCCCCCGCCGTTCACAATGCTGTCCTTGGGGCTGCCTTCCTTTGATGGGATCACAACCACCTCCCTCATCCATTCAGATCTGACGGCCGGTGAGCGTCCTCCATCTGGATCTAGGGGCCAACGAGTGCGACCGGTGTCCTCAATCTGGCAACTTCGACCCACCCTCCCTCGCATGCATTGTTGGGGAGGTGGCGTTGCATCATCGGGGGAGGCGACAGGCCCTGCCCAGCCCCTACCACAGCCTTGCCTACCTCTACCCTTGGAGGCAACTGCATCGCCTTCAGCATCCATGATAATGCCGAACCTACTGGTCGGATGAGGGTGAGACGGGGTGCACAGCGGTTGGATCCGAAGAGAGAATGGAGGCAGTTCCCTAGGTAGACAGTGACGAAGGTTGGATTCGGGCGACGATGGCCTGATTCGAGCGAGGCAACATCAACGACGGCGATGCAGGACATTCTGAAAGCAGGAAGTGGGACGATCGTCCTACCCTCATGGCCTCCCCCTCTCCTCGATGTGCCAGAGGGTCACACGCCACGCCTCGTCAAAACCCACCCCAGAATCACCCATGCCCCTCAACCGTCGGTGGCCTCATCCCATGACTCCCCTGTCTTGATTTTTTCAACCGCTCCCACAATTGCACGCCGCCTTTCTCTTTCTCCATCCAAGAACCACAATTCGCAACTACTCGTTGTAGGAAACACAAAGGCACCTATAAATATGCCTTGTTAGGTTTGTGCTTACTCCTCACTCACACACTCCGTCTCCACCGTCTGTGCTAGGTTTTGCTTAGTCGCGGCACCACCTCTCCTCCTGAAGCCGCCTTTCCCTCCCGACGTCACCTCTCCTCCCGATGCCGCCTTTCCCTCCCGACGTCGCCTCTCCTCCCGACGGGGCCTCTCCCTGCCGACACCTCCTCTCCTCCCGACGCCGCCTCTCACTCCAGACGCCTCCTCTCCTCCCAACGCCGTCTCTCCCTCCCGACACCTCCTCTCCTCCCGACACCGCCTCTTCCCCCTAAGGTATGAATCCCAAATCCCACTATGGGTTCGTATATTAGCTCGATGATGATACTGGTCTAATACTGAAATAGGATATTCAAGCTTGAGCTCTAAATTGTTACTATTACTATCATTTGTCAATATTGTGATCTGTCACTTTCGGAATAGTTAGCTAATTTGTTTTATGGTCTTTAGTTCTTCATGATATATGATTCACTTGTCAGCTAATTCGGTTTGCTATCAAACTTGTTGAATATATGATTGTATTGTTGGGTGTATATTAAGCTGATGTACTATCCTGCAATCACTACCTTTGCCTTCCTGCTGGGCAAAAGATTAATTGATGAATTTAAGATTGATAGATAAGTAATTTGTTATTTAAGATATCAAGGTTTGAATCTCATTTGGTATATCCAATTGGTGAAGAGTATAGACCATATTAGTGGGACGGCCAAGATTAATTCTTGTGTAACCCTACATCTGTGAGCACTAAACTAAAATTTGAGCTTTATGCTAGTTGATTCCCTTGTTCCCGAGAATGCTCTTTATGCTCATTTTCAGCAGTCATCATGCTTCCAGCTTTATGTTTATGGTTTTAATGACATGGTAGAATTACATGTTTATAAGCAATTTTTGTCATTTATATACTGCTGCAAATGTGCTTTGATCATATTTAATTGTACTAGAATTAAATCTAAATATATACATTACTACAAGATGAGATGCAAATGTGCTTTGATCATATTTAATTGTACTAGAATTAAATCTAAATATATACATTACTACAAGATGAGGAGGATTTCGTGTTGTTGCTATAAGATCTATTTGGAATGGCATACTACCCTTCCAAATGGACCTTTTAGCAATAATATATGCCACATAGACCTTCAAAGGGCATGAAATAAATTACACACTTTAATAAGTTATGGCAATAATATATGCCACATAGACCTTCGAAGGGCATGAAACAAATATGTGTTAGGTTTTATGAAGTAAGTTATGGTCGTTATCCCAGTGCGCAACATAATGAGGAGAAAGACTGCAACCATAACTAACTTTATAGAACATGAGACACTAGTGTGTGTCATTAGCTTCATAGAACTTTATTTACGTTCATAGCTCACTGTAATTAGTTTTTCCTTGTAAGAGAGATGACGTCCGCACAGTCATCTTCATCGTCATATGTGTCTGATGCTCCGAAGACCGGGGTAACTAAGCGTGGCAGAGGAGTATTGAAAAGGCCAGAGGGACGAATGACCATCACGATGGTCTATCCGGATGGGGTCCCTCTGCAACCGAAGAAAACAACGGTAGCATTCCAAACTACCTGCGGGATAATTGGAAGACAATGGGTCCTCATCACCGTAGCAAGATGGAATGATTTGACAAAGGTTCAGAAAAATAAGCTGTGGGAGGAAATAATAAAGTCATTTAAGATCCTAGCAGAAGTCTAGGGACTTGTGTAACTGTATGCACTCCTCGCGATAGGAAAAGCGTGGAAGAATTTCAAGAGCACGTTTGTCATGTAGTACATGGCCAAGAATCGCATGCACCTCATGAGGTATCCTTTCGTGTCGCTGGAAACATCGGAGGCCTTTGTGTAGATGAAGACGACGACCGAATTTGAACAACAAAGTGTGGCACACAAGGCTCTCTAGGCACAAAGCACTCACCCTCACAGACTTGGCACTGCTGGGTATGCGGGTAAAATTCCACAATGGAGGATGCATGACGAGGTCATAATCCGATCGCAAACGAGCACATCCGAAACTTGTTAAGAGCGAGGTCATCAAGCACATCTACGGGTGTCTTCTCTTTCAAAAACCCCATAGACGAGGAAATATCACAATGCCTGGTAAAATACGTTAAACTACATAGTTATTAATATCTCTTGAACTTCATGGGGTCTAAAATAACATGATTTCCTCTTGCAGCAAGCATTGACTATTGAACTTCCCAGGCTCCTTTAAAGAAGACAGGGAAAAGGGATATACTATCACAGGTACTGGAAAATAAGGAGCACCTAGGTCGCACGGGAGGCCTAGGGTTTACGTACCTTGGATACACGGATTCCCAAATGACTCCAAGATGTATAGGCATAGGAAGAGATTCAAGGTCTATCACGATGAACAAATAAAATAGGAGCTTCGCGCACAACTTGAGGAACAGCTATCTGCCTCACTTCAAGAGAAGACTGCCTCACTTTGAGAAGAGATAAATTTATTGAGGGAAGAACTGAGACAAGTCCGCAATTAATCGCAACCTACCCTCGTTAATGCGATACCCAATCCCCCTCAACGTCAGAGTAGCTGCGCATCCACGCCAATTTCTGAACATAGCGACGTCCACTTACCTATCAACGACATCCAGGTAATGTATCTCTCTAGAGTACTACAAAGATAGATCTGGTGTATGCCTTAGCTCATCGTGTATCATTATGTAGGAGCCCACGCCGTGCATCCTCAGAGTCAGGCTTGTTGGCTCCATTCCCATTGACGTTGGATGGGGGATGGCGCATCCATGGTTGTCAGGGACGCTAGTGCGTGGTGCCCAACTAGAGACTGGTTTTTGTGAAGGTCCAGGTGGATATGATTAATGATGTTTTCCGAACCGTCCCTCTTGAGAAGCCCCCAAACGAAGAAATTATGACATTAGGGGATGTTATCCACACATTCATCCAGTGACCCAAGAGAGACATTGCCCTGGACCCGTCACATCTTCTCCCGTGGCTCCATCTCAAGCTCCACTTCAGAAGCTCGTCACATCGGCTCCCGTGGAGGCAACGCCAAAATATATCGCAAGCGAAACGCTAAGGCCCAACCGAAGAAGATTAAGGTGCCTCTCGGGCAATAGAAGTTCATTCTCGGAGTGTCGTTGGTCCCCAAGTCACAACTATCCATCCTTAGACTTGTTTGCAGGACTTTGCATACTTGGTACATGCAGAGGTCCAACATGAAGCCAAACTGACAAAGTGGATTCACCGTGAGATACACGGAGGCGTATTTCCTCCAAGACTTACTTCGTCGTGACCTTCGAAGACCTATTCTTACTATTAAACCTCGATGAACTTGACGCCTCACTTCTACGATGTTGGTCATTGTAAGTGTACTGTACAATCATATTCTACATTCATGTAATACCAATAAATGTCATAACTCATTGCTTATGTATAGATTCATGATCCAACAAGTCCGGCGATGGCGAGAACCGGTGGGTTTCCTTGACCCACACTTGGTCTCTGAGCAATCCATCAATGATAATGCATCCTTCATCCAAGATTATATAATGAGGGGATTGTTTGCTCATAGTGACAAGGAGTACATCATGGTGCCCTTCAACCAAGGGTAAGTGCTTCACTAATTGCCATACAAATTCATTTGTAGTACTTTATACGCAACATGAACTTATGATTAATCACTATGGTGACATAACATGACTAGGGGTCATTGGATTCTAATCGTGATTGTATCAAAGTGGAGCAAGGTAATATACCTTGATTCCTTACTTAGTGGCAACCACGACTTCACCCGTGTGCAACAAGCAATTGACAGGTAAACTTATTTCCTCCATACATAACTCTATTGTAATCTTCTCTTTGTTTGCAATGGCTGAGACTAACTTTTTTGGAATCACGTAGGTCGTTCAACGCTTACGTTGCCCAGGGAGAGAGACACAAGGAATCCAGCGCCACACTGCGACACAAGACGCTTACCCTCTACAACACAACAATCCTATATCACACTTCATTATAATGCCTCTAGAACTAACAATACATATGTATGTAATTCTATTTTTGCAGTGCCACCAACAGATATAGGGCAACATATATGGATTCTACGTTTGCCGCCATATCTAGGAAATCATGGACGCTAAGACGAATGATCCAGAGGTTTGTCAACCTGCCAATAATTATTTTGTGATTTATCAATAATGACTTAATGCTACTTTAATGCTACTCCTAGTGACAGTGCGTGGAATTCAACAAAAGTACAATCAATCTTAACAAACTTGTCAAAATTCGAGGAAAGCTCTCCCATTTCTTGATAGCGGAGGTTTTAAACAACACTGGAAAGTTCTACCTCGGCAATGGTGATTGGATGTTGAAACATTATATACAATTGTAATTACTCAATTGTGCTTAGTCAAATAATTCATTCAATTATACTTCATTCAATTGTTTAATTCATTTATGAGATCCGTGTAATGATTGTAATTTGTTATATATGTGATCTGCTTACGTTGTTTAATTCATTTGTGAGATCTGTGTAATGATTGTCATGTGCTATATATGTATTTTTGTTTTTTTTTCAGATGACATGTCTAGCATTTCCTGTGGCTAATCGAAAAACAGAAAATAATGTAGCTCTTGAAATATCTATCACAGACGGTTTGGTATTCTAAACCGTCTGCGATATATAGATATCACAGACGGTTTTTAAAACAAACCCTCTATAATATGTACGATATCACAGACGGTTAATATAAAAAATCATCTATGATATTCTGTTATCACAAACGGTTGTTAAAATATATACGATATCATAGACGGTTAGTATCAAAAAACCTCTGTGTTTTAACTATCACAGACAGTTTGGGAGCCGTTTGTGATAATCACCTATTATCACTGATACATAAATACAGACGGTTCAGAAACTATCTACGATGATAGTTTTGAATTATCTGTAATAACACTGTCTGTAGTAGTGTGCTTGTCGCCCACGCAGAGGAGGCCTTCGAGCTTCTTCTCTACGACGGCGGCGCCGGCGCCGGTAAACGTTCCCTTGTACACCGACCCGAAGTTGCCGCCGCCGAGCTTGTCTGAGAAGTTCTTGGTCGCCCTCCTCACGTCGCTATATGTGAAGGCCAACAGATTGCCACCTTCTGACGCTTGGATAAGTCTCATGTTGTGTCTTCTCCTGAACATCCAAATGTTGAACTAATCTTGTGATTATGTGTGTACGTCCGTCTTGTGCTCAGCTGTTTTGTCTCGTTTTGTTTAAGATTGTTCAGGAACATGCACAATGTGCCGTGCATGCAAAGGGCCCGTGACGTGCATGTGGTTCTTGGTTTGGCCTGAGACACGTCGGGGCTTAATTAGTAGCTAGGCATCATGTTTCTTGGCATGTTTGGCCGTGAGACTTCCGGATCGTGGCATATCGTTAGAAAATCATGGTGTATAGATAGGCGGATCATGGCGTGATTAGATTAGAGATCTTACCATATATTTGTTTCTTTTCATATATTTGTTTTTCTCTTTAGTGTATAAATAGTAGAAGAGAAAAACCAAAAGTCTCAGAATTTACACACGCAAAACGTCCTTCGTGCGTTCTTGTTGCCGGTTGTGAGTTTACAAATTAATCACGTGTGTTGTGTATTTGTGTTCGCATTGAATTTTCATCGGCTTAGTACCAACACCAAACAAGCACGGACACAAGCCAGACGGGCGCAGCTCTGTTCGCGATCCAGACGGGCGTGCACTGCTCCACGGGTCACCGACGCTCCACTGTCACCAATCATGAAGAACATGTGGCCGTCAGCCAGGCCGAAGAGGACCTATCCGTCGTGGTGTGTCGTGAACGCCCTAAGGTGTCGTTTGATTAGACGGAAATAAATTAATTTATAGTTAAAATTATATTGTAATTGATGATGATTTATTTAGTGTAATTAAATTTAAAATAAATTAAAAATGAAAAAACACAGGCTAACCCATCACACACAATGCAAACAAATACGGAAAAAACAACCAGCAAAAAATTCAAAAAAGTAAAAAAATAGAAAAAGATAAAATTTATAAATAGTAAAAAAATAAACTGAAAGTCAGAAACTCAATCTGAAATGAGTAGGCCTAAGTGTCATGATCCTTCTCGCCTTAGTCGGGTTCGCTGCACGGACGACGCTGACACCAGCATGGAGAGCACGCCAACGTGGCCACGCTCCTACACCAGTTCGGCAAGCTCGAGCCTCGAGCGGACCGTCCGCTCTCTACAGACTTCGTCATTGAAGGTGACTATGGCTGCGCGAAGGATGGTGACAGCAGGTGGCACAGACCACCGTGAGCGAGGGCATAATTAAATTATTGTAAGTAGTAACATAATTAAATTCTAACTGATTTGAACTATTTCATCGTAAAGATTAGATATTTTATATTTATTTTAAAGTACAATAAGTCTTCTGTTTAATTAATTTACTTTGGGTAATTTTGCACTTTGAAGGAAACTCTGATCGCGCGCGAATCTATCGATCATTTGCGGGCTTTGATCAATTTTGACTACCTAAGGACGACGCCATACATGGATTTTTTACTATGACTTATGACATATGATTTAAATTTTTGAATTCTAGCTGTCCACAAGAGACAGTACACAGAAAATAGTTACGTGCAATTTTGGTCAGTACAGTTGAACTCAATATACTTTTTAGTATAATTTTTTGTTGATCTTATCTTAAAAACATATTATTTAAAAACTAATTACTATAACATAAACTATAAATCACAAGCTATGAATGAAAAAGAACTCACCTATAGCTAGCTAGCTAGCTAGCCAACACACTAATTAAGCGCAAGCACACACTAGATTGGGAAAAAAGAGATCAAGAGGAGAGGGAATACGCTAGCATGGCAGACGGCGCCGGCCTGCGATCTCTTCTTCTCCACGGCCAATACGTTCCTTGCTTTTCTTCCTCCTCCTCGTCGCCGTCTCGGCGGCAGCGTGCGCGTGCGTCGCCTCGGCTGCGTCGGACGTCGCCCACGCCGGGGCGAACTCCAGGCAGATCACAAGTGGCCGGTTCCTCGCCTCGGTGTCCAGGGACAAGAGGGGCCATGCATGTGTGCAGGCCCGGTGACCCCGGGGCGTGCTCGGGCGGAGGCAGCGCGGCGCCGGACGAGCACCTCATCAAGTACTGCGGCCGCTCGTGCACCGACGTGCTCGCCAGCCGGAACAACTGCGGCGCGTGCGGGAAGCGCGGTGCCCGTTCGGCCAGCTCTGCTGCGGTGGTCGGTGCGCCGCCGCGGAGTGCGACGCTGAGAACTGCGGCGCGTGCCGCCGTGCCTGCCCGGCCGGGCTGCGGTGCACGTACGGCATGTGCGGTTACGCTTGACACGCACGGTGCATGCATACATAGGTTCCGAAGGATTCTGCGTACTCGCACTTACATGGTTGAGGTATACATTTCTTGAGTTAAGCTAGGATCACAAAGTGCGTACGCACGTAGGTGCATTTTGTAGATACTGAGAATTCGTTCCTGCATGGTTGATTAATTATATGCCATATACTATACATAGGGGTTTAGGTCTGTTTAGAGCGTAAGAATTTTTCTTAGATTTTTATGAAAATTGGACTATTTTCTATGAAATTCCTATAAAATTCTTGCGTTCAGCCTTATCTCTTTCAATGCACCGACTGTATGGATTGTAAATTGGTATTGTTGCTCTGCCATCTTTTTTATTGTTCATATATGTACCCCTTCAAACATGTGTGCGTTCGTTCTAAGTTTCTAACTAAACTCGATCAGATCGGTACTGTAGTAGTTACTATTTTTAAAAGTTTACATGTCTATTTCCACGTTACTATTTTAAAAAGTTTACATGTCTATTTCCACTTCACATATGCTTCAACATCTACATATGTGCTGCCTCTTTTTCATAAAACTTTTGGCATAGATGAATCTCTGTAGGAGCAAGTTTCTCATCAATCCATATCTGTGTGTTTTATTTGTGCTTTTAATTTTTAAAGCCACTGCGGTTTCAAGTTTGCCTGAGAGGCATGATACACTACTAGAAAACGGATCATCCCTCACGGTTCAAAACCGTCAGGAAAATACAAAAAACCGTCAGGTTTAATTTCTTGACGGGTTCCGTCGAGCAAAACCCTCGGGGCTGGTGGCAAGGAAAATTAAATTTGGTGACGGTGCCCGTCGAGAACTTTAACTTTGACGGTTTTACCGTCGGAAATTAACTTTGACGGTTTGGCGGACCGTCGTGAAAAAATTAAACTGACGGTACTAACCGACAGGAAAAATGACTTTTTTCTCAGGGACCAAAACCGTCAGGAAAATACATTTTACTGACGATTCAGTCACCGTCAGGAAAATTGATTTCATTGACTGTTTGTGTTACCGTGAAGAAAATATAGGCTGACGGTTTGAACCGTCAGCAAAATTGGCAGAAACTACTAACATGCTAATTATAACAGATTTGTTCAGCTGACAATGAATTGGCAAACAACTTACGAGATAAGCATTGATATCTAAATCACAACACCATCGTTACATAGATCAAGAAACATATAATTAAACAAACATATAATATGTAGCAGAAATTTATCATCCACAAACATGGTCATATTTAGCAGAAATTTATCATCCACAAACATGGTCATATGTAGCAGAAATTTATCTTTACAGATATACCTTCGCTACACCAAGTAATATTGTTGTAGCACAGAAAACAACATGGATCAAACCAAGTACAAATATGAAGATGTGCAGCTGATGCAATGCCTCAAGTGATAGCACCAAGTACTTGATATTGGGGACCTTCTTCCTCCTCCAGTAGACAAATTAGCACCTGCATATGTTGTAAATAGATTTCGTGAATAGTATTATATTAATCTAAAACAATAAATATTCATGCCAGAGGCCCACACCAAGGCAGGAAGTAGGTTTATCATGCAGTACTATTAACTAGGCAATATATTAAGGAGTTAACAAACCAAATATAACGAGAGAATCTTGTGCAACTTGAGGGCCTCCTTGGAATTAAGAATTTGCCCTTTGAACAAGTTGGTCTTGCATTCTTTTTCAAGTAAAGAAACGTGTCGCCAAACTTTTGGGCATTTAATGTGGCTGGGCCAATCGAAGGCGATAATCACCGCCATGTAGAAATCATTGCGATGGGACACGCTAGCATGAAGTAGGATGGCTCAATCATCCAACTGTGCCTTCAACGACTCATTTTGATATTATCACGGTTGCTCGAGCGCTATAGCATCCAAGCCGCTAAAATATCCCGACGGAGTCTTGCAATACCCAATTCCAAATGTCAAAATAGGAAGGACAAGCGGGCAATTGTAAAAAGTACTAAGTTGAATGTTCAAGTCGTAATATGAAATGTAAAAATTCAGTTAACACCAATGGAAGAACATACTATCACAGTTGGAACTTGGAATTCATGTCCACGAACAGAAAAGATGCAATGCTTAGAGAAAGCAAGGGACATCAAAATTATTCTCTTTGTGCATCATGAAGGTAGCAAGGGATGGAGAATGACAATCTGTTTCATGAATTGTTTCGAGGGCTCACAATTTAGGAGAAAAGTTAGTTTTTGAGTCACAAAAGGAACAACACCTTGTTGTAAGACTGTCCTTGAGAAACCAAACAGTACATGCCACATAAGGTGACACGATCTAAGAACAATGTAGTTTGTTCAATCCATTCATTTGAGGGAGCTTTACCACGTTGCCAGCCACTATACATCCATTCATGGTCTGCCATGAAATAGTTCTGTGTACATAACATGAATATCAGCCACTATATTTGCATTTGTATATCAGCCACTATATTTGCATTTGTATATCAGCCACTATACAATTGTTTCAATGTATCAATTATCAACGATCGATGGACATATGTGTATATGAATATACCAAGGACGAGATCTCACCGTGACTCCTCGTGGTGGGGGTGCCCCTTGTGGAGAGTGTATGCTGCCAGGAGGGTGCACGTCACGATCCCAACGTAGGTGATCTTCTCCCACTTGGCCGTCTCATCTGCGAGAGAAGATCAAAGCCAAAATCCAAATCAAAAACTCACTGAAACAGTGAAAAGACAGGGAGGCGGCGCGGATTTCATGGGACGGCGAGCCGGTCAGCGTCGGGCGGGGCGGTTGGGCGGCGGGCGAGCCGGGCGTCGGGGTGGGGAGGACGGTGGGAGCCGGGAGGTAGGACTACGGGCCGAGCCGGGCGTCGGGTTGGCGGGCGGAGCTGGGAGGCGGGTCGGAGGGCGGAGCTGGGTCGGGGGGCGGAGCTGGGCGTCGGGTCGTCGGGACGGAGCTGGGCCGTTAGGGCGACTGGGAAGCGGGCGCGGCGGACTTGGGGCGGCGGGCGGACTGGGGCATCGGGCGAACCTAGGGAGGCGGGCGGACTGGGCGGCGGGGCGGACTGGGCGGCGGGCGGACTGGGTTGGGCGGATCGGAGGACGTGGGCGAGGGATGGGGAGGAGGAGGCGGGCGAGGGGATGGGGAGGAGGAGAGCAGATCTATGGGCGCGCGCGACGACGGAAGGGCGGACCTGGGGAGGCGAGGCAACGGGGCCAACCTGGGGATGGCGGATCGCGCGGAGGAGGCGCGAGGGGATGGGGGCGCGCTCGACGGTTTGGGGCGGAGGAGGCGCGAGGATGGGGAGGAGGCGGCGTGCAAAATTTGGGGCGGAGGAGGCGCGAGGATGGGAGGAGGCGGTGCAAAATTTGGGCGGAGGAGGTGCGAGGATGGGGAGGAGGCGGCGAAAATTTGGGCGGAGGAGGCGCGAGGATGGGGAGAAGGCGCCATGCATGAAATTTTAGGGTTCCAGTGCGAAAACTCTATGCTAGAAAGTAGAATAGCGGGCCACACATGATTAAAAGCCTCACGGGCCGGAGAAGTCTCACATGTTTATGTTTAATTATCCTCACGGTTCATGTAATACCGTCACAAAAATAGTGTATTTCCTTGGTGGCATAAAGAGCCCGACAGGAAAATACATTTTTCCGACGGTGCTACGTGGGCCCGTCACAAAAATTGATATCCCTCACGTTCTATACGGGCCCGTCACAAAAATTAAAGCCCGTGAGGGATGATCCGTTTTCTAGTAGTGATATTACATCATTTTTGGGTCTCATATAGGTACCATTTACCATGATTTTTCACCGACACTTAACTGATTGAGAAGGGTATTCAAAGACAACTTTCTTAAATCGGGCCGGGATGCATATTTCTAAGGTGATTTATGCTTTCTTAAGTATAATAATGCTTATTTTTGAACATTGGATCGATCTAAAATCAAGCACACATATCTCAAAGCTAATTCAAAGACCAAGAAAATCGATCTATATAGAGTTAATAAAAGAAACGCACAACTTACAAATAGCAGACAAGCTTATTATTACCGCCCTTACTGTGTGCCCATACTACAAGTATATAGTGTTATCTTTTTACCAATGTTCGTAGGTCAATGTTAGCCAGCTGATTAAACTAGAAACGACATAGATAAAAAAAATGTCGGAAAAGGCTCAAAAGTAAATATACCGGAGCCAAAATGACAGATTGAATTGAGATTAAAAAAAAAGTATAGCGCACCGTGACGTGAGTCCATAAACTTGCATGTTTATGTTAATTCGATCCCTAAACTTGAGAATTGTAATATCTGGCCCCGTAGTTTGTGTAAGTTAAGATAGATGCAGAACTGATTCAATTAACACTCATGACATGACACTGACCCAATTCCAGTTGAGGTTTGACCACTTGTGCCTGTGAAAGTAAGATGAGCACAATAAGCTAGCTAGTAATTACATTTATGCAAATATACTCGGAAACTTCCTTTAAATCACGTGGTCAAATGGTGGTCTATTTTGTGCCAAACTAGCTATACCATGACATCTTTGATTACCTATTAATTTGGGTTTATTCAATTAATTCCTATACCGTTCGGTATCCATGCACTCGTGTGACTTGTGCCCTGCCAGGAAAAACAAAGCAATTCACAAAAAAAAAAACACATTTAATTCGAAGCTGAATCTGCATGCATGCAACATCATCAGTATATTAAGGGCCTGTTTGGGACTACTCTGCTCCAGTTTTTTCAGCTCTGCTCCACCAACTCCACCATGGAGCAGCTCCATTGTGGAGTTCCTGGAGCAGGTGGTCTTGTTTGGCACGCTGCTAGCTCCAGCTCCAGGAATATGAGGTTTCCCTGAGAAAGGTCCAATATGCCCCTGAATGATGTTTGGTGTATGTTTTGATGTATGTGGAGCATATGTAACTGAATATTTTTTTGGCCAATTTAAATATGATGTAAAATATCATAATTGCATTTAATTTATTGGAGAAAACAAAAAAACGAAGTCCATAATTTGAATACAAATAATGTCCATAGACTAATGATGGATAACAAAGCCCATCATTCGAATACACATTTCAGTGAATCAAGATAAAGGGACTTGATACGCCATATTAGTGCATTTTTATTCATGTTTGACAAAGGAATCTGCATCTACAAATGTTCACACAAATAGACTTATTACGCTTCTCCTATTTTACGCTAGTGGTATGGACTTTGGACTTGGGACAAATTTGAGTATAAAAATAAATTATGTATGAAGCATAGATTAAAAGAAAATAGATTAAAAATAAATTATGTATGTTTGCAGGAACTTCAGCTCCCTCAAAGCTTGACATTTTGCGAACAAATTCTTGCATGGACTCTGTAATCTCTCCAAGATTAAACTCATTTGGCTGGGAGCTAGAACTGCTGGAGACATTTTGCTTTTGACTTTTTATATGCTTCTTTGCAGCCTCATAGTCTTCCAATTCCTTCTGCCTTTCACGAAGTTCTGCACTCAACTCATCATCCCCATATACAACCAAGAGTCATCATCACTGGGAGGAAGGTCAATGCCTTCAAAACACTCAGCTGAGTATGGCATCGCCAGGATTTCATCGATTCGACGCTTGGGGGCACTTAGTATCTCCTATGAAATATCACAAGAGTATTAGGACATTCCCGAATTCACATTAGACATGGCTATTGAGTTCATGAACAATTATCCACGTTGTTAAACATGTGTTCATGATACAGTAAAGTAAACCAGGTAGTCTCAAGAACCATACTGGATGTCATCCACTACTCTTTTCCTTTCGCTACAGAAAAGTGTCAGTTGTATTTTCGGGGTTGAAAGTGAAACTAAATGACTTATGATTGAAATGGTTGCATACTCACATACTCTTAGCGTTAAATAGATAGCTAAATCCACAAGACTAGAAGAACATGAGAACCCGGCGACGGCGCGGGCGATCGAGCGAGGCTCCTCCTTGAGTACCTTCGCCACGGGCACCGGGCGATGACGCGCCGTGTGGAGGTTCTCCGCCGCCTCTCGAGCATCCCGTGATGCGGCGCTGTATGGCGGCCTGGGCGGCGTCGGGCGCGGTGTCGGCGGAGTCTTCGTGAGCGGCGGCAGCGGCCTCGAGGAGGGCGTCTCCGGGAAGAGGAGGGGCGGGATGTGGAGCTCGCCGCGGAAGATGAAGACGCGGTTGGGCGCGGTGTCCGGGTCAAGCCGGTAGCGGAGCGCGAATGCGGCTTCGATGAGGAGGAAGTCCCGTCGAGTCCCACGCGGGCGCGAGGTCCGGAAGCGCGGTGAGGCGAAGAGGAGGCGGCGAGCCACTCGTCGGGAGGAGTCGCCGGCGAGCACGCCATGGAGGTGCGGGACGGGGGCGGCGCAGAGTGCGCAGGGAGGCCGGATCGGGCGGGATGGAGAGGTTGAAGGGTCGCGGTGGAAGAGGTGGGAGGAGAGGAAGGGGCGAGGTGGAAGAGGAGGGAGAGGTGGAGGGACCGGGCGAGGCGAGGCGCGCGGTGGGAGGTCGGTGGGGAGCGGGTAGAGCGTAGAAGAGGGTGTCGTCCGTGGGCGCGCGACGGAACGAAGGGGTTGGAGGCGGCGGCCGCCATGGAGACAGCAGTGGAGGCGGCGGCGGCGGCGTTCAGCAGGTGGGTGGGGAATAGAAAATAATCGAATCGGTATGTTGTAATGGCAGTGGTGGGTAATTACCCTTCAACTCCATGAGAAGATACAAAACGCTGGTTTCTGGAGTACCCCCTGAGGAGCTCCAGGAAAAACGTGGAGTTGGCCCTCAACTCCACCTTTTTTTTTAGAGCGGAGTTTCTGGAGCTGAACCTGTTTGGCTGGGTAGTTTAGGAGCAGAGCTGTAAAAGTGGGAGCAGAGCAGTCCCAAACAGGCCCTAAAGCCGATGGAGCTCTCGGCCCCTAGGCATGCAACGGCAGCATTTTTGTAAAAAAAGCCTCTGTATTTTTCAAAATAGCATAAAGATTCTCGGTTCCTGCAAAAAGATCCCTACTAGTTTTTCCGAAAACCCCCTCCACTTCACCGAAATCGCGTGTTCTTTGTTGGATAACACCCTGCAGTTTTCCAAAATTACGTATGGGTTCTCGTTTAGTTACGTACAAGTCCTCGATTTTTTTGCAAAAAAGGCCTTTATTTTTCCGGAATTACGCATGTGTCCTCAAATTTTTTTAAGAAACTCCTCGCGAATTATCGTTTCTTTTAATTCGGTCCACATGGTAGCTAGCACGGCGTGTCGCCGCGCTTACGCTGCTAGTACATATATTCGTCAACTTCTTCCATACATATAGTAGCTAGATCATCCTGTGAAAATTTTGCACTAGTGCATAATGCATATATATGCACCAAGCCACCCAATGATCAATACTATTATCTTTACTATTATAAAAGAACGAGTTGATGGTTGTACGTCCATTCTCCTCCAACCGCTCTATTTCCTTAACTTCTCACCATTCTCCGCTTTCTAATTGATCAGAGTAACTCTCTTCTAGAACACGATTCTCTCTATATTTAATGAGTTCCGTTACAGCGCACGGATACGTAACTAGTACATAAAATAAGCTTGTGTGCAAATTTCTGCACATTATCAACACCTGATACACGCGCGCGCAGGCAGCCTCCATCTCCTGATCGATGACAAGCAATTCAAAGTCAAAGATCAAAGCAGTTTCGTCTTTTTTTTTTGCAGCCAGCGGCAGATCGAGAGGAGATAGACAGCTCCCGCACGGCGTTGACTAGTAGTTAGCCAAAGCGTTATTACTCCGGTTGCCCCTTGCATGCATGTGCCATGCAGACAAGCTAGCTAGCATTAGCCACTCGTTCTTTTTTACTTATATTTTTTATTTTTTATAGTCTATAAAATATAACTTTGAGAACTACTTTTTATAACTTTATACTAAGATGTACTAATGAAATCATAATACTTTTTTAACGACATAATTTTCATATATTCAATCTAGATAGTTTTAAATCTATTGGTAGCTAAACTTTAGAAAGTTTGATGGTACGGATTCTAAAAAATCAAATAAAAAAGAATAGAGAGAAGTTAAGTAAGGGAATCCTATGGTGAGAGAGTATCACGCGAGGCCCCTCATCAGCTGTTAGAGTTGATCATCTCAAACCAACGGTGAATGATGAGCCTCACCTGAGGCCCTCTTCCACTGCATTTCTTTCGTACTTAACTAGTTAATTAGGGACAGGTTTGAGCACTATATAGGAAGCACAGCAGAAATTTCATCTGAAATAGTTCGATAAATCATGAGAAAATTCCTAGTTCCGAAAAGAGCCATCACCCTCAACATGCGTCTCCACGTAATGCTTCCTTCAATCGTTGCACGACCCTCTCAATGCCGCCCTGCTCCTCTCCGACCTGCAAGATCACAGCTAGTTAGTAAGTGATCATGGAAGGGAAGCATACATACAGTGTTGCACACTAAGTTTAAGTTCCCAAAAAAAAATGTAATGCATGTGTTAATGGCTGATGGATTGCGTACGAGAACTCACCAGCGTGTGGATGGTGTACACGGCCCTGGGGCCGACCACGGAGAAGTTCGCGTTCTGCACCTCGCTGCCGGCCTCCGCCACCGCGCGCACCGCGCGGTGGAACGACGCGCCATCGCTCGGCGGGGCGCCGCTGACGAGTATCGCATGCAGGCCGGAACCCAGGTGCTGCACCTCCACCTCCGGCGAGCCGGCGGCCGCCCCAGACGAGGATCCGGAGCCAGAGCCCGGCTCGGACGTCCTCCCCGTCAGCTCCCGCTTCCTCTCCCTGAGCGTCTCCACCCGCTCCGCCGCCCGCCTTATGTACGCCGCCGCCTCCTCCAGCCTGTCCGGCCGCGTCGTTAACGGCGGCCCTCCCCGCGCCGGCTAACACAAATTAAACATCATATATATACTGACATGAGTTCACGTACGTGGTGCGAATACATATGCATGCGATTCATGGATGGATAAGAACATGGTGTCCACGAACTGTGGCAGAAGGCGCGGCGTCGGAGCGGACGAGCGTGTCGAGGCGGGCGTAGAGCGCGTTCATCTGGTTGCGGCGGTTGCGCTCCACCTTCTTCCTGTCGGGCTTTCCCCCACAGGCCTCGGCGGGGCCAGGAGGCGGAGGCGGCGGCGGCGGCATCTCCATGGCCAAGCGGCCGGTCGTGATCAGTATGTACGTTCGTTGGCGTCCGGGGAGCTATATCGAGCTGAGCTTGTTGTGTTCCGCGTGCGCCCGCGCTATATATATGGCTCGCTAACGGGTCGGGTTTTTCACCCATTTAATGTACTGTACTGGTAAGACTTGGGAATAGTTCTCGTCGTCGTCGTCGTCTATGAAGTGCGGTGCAGCGCGGAGAATTAAGCACTTCTTCTTTTACTTTTTAGAATAAGAACCATCAACAGTGTCCTTTTTTTCTACTTTGTTTGATAGGCTCTAAACCTTTTTTTTATCAAACTTTTCCTAAAATTGATATAGTTTGATTTAATATTATTTTACATATAGTTTAAAAATATTTTTAGAAACGAGTTAATGAGTCGAACTGAACTAAAGCAAAATTCAATTTTATTAAAGATCAGCTCATTTCAATATTTAAACAATTAATAAATATAATAAAAATAATTTTAAACCGAGGCAACGAGTGTGCCACCCCTGCTCTGAACACCGCCCTTTCCTTCGGAGGCTGTATACAGCTTGAACGATTCAAAAGTAGTTTTCCTGATCGAGAAAAAATTGATCGAGTAGGTCAAAACCTCAAACTTGTTTAATGAGTAAGTCCGCAACAACGTGCGGGCGGTATTCCTAGTAATACAGTAGGGTACATGTGTACTACGTATCGTTTGTGTTTGGTTAGTCCTTTGGTGCCTTTAGTTACACATTTATATATATACCATCAGGCTTAAAAGATCTACCTACTAGTTATTAGTCATTTCCATTCTTTCGTTAGACACACGTGCGTCCATACATATATACATATATACACACACACACGAACATATGTATATACATATATATGTACATACACATATATACATACATATACATACATACACGTATATACATACACGTACATACATACATACATACATATATATATATATATATATATATATATATATATATATATATATATATATATATATATATATATATGTATATGCATATGTATATGCATATACATATGTATATGCATATTATATATATACATATGTATATATACATATGTATACATATGTATATATACATATGTATACATATGTATATATACATATGTATACATATATATATCTTTACTATTATAAAAGGAGTTGGTGGTTGGTCTGGCCTCTCCCACCCCTTCTCACAAAAGGCAGCGCTGACATATGGCCCCAAAAGACCTGCGTCGAATCTTCCCACCATCACATCAAAATATCTTTATTTCCATGATTTAGTGATCAAGGTGGATTTCATCTAGACTGCATTGTAGAGTATATGCTATATTTTTCATCCAGTGCTTAATCTTGTACTAGTTGAATGCTCGTTGCTACGAATTTTAAAACTTTATCATACTATATGTTCTGAAACTAACCGGTGATAAAAATTTTTAAAACATGCATACAAATATATTTTAAATTTTTTTAAAATCCGTAGCAACGCACGGATATTCAGCTAGTATATATACATGTATATTATATACACATATACATATGTATATGTGTATATACATATACAAATGTATGTATGTACATATGTATATGTGTATATACATATACATATGTGTGTATATATATATATATATATATATATATATATATATATATATATATATATATATATATATATATATATATGATGATGACCAAGAGAAATAACACAGCAGATCGAGCTTGACTTGACACACTGGGTCGATTATTAACTTCTTCCTTTTCTTCCTTTTAGATGATTACTAACTTCTTACATTTGGAGAGAGAAAAAATCCTCTATGGCCACGATCCCTAGGACTGTGCATTCGGTTAGTTCGATAAAATCGGTTCGGTAAATACGGTATTGTTAGTTCGGTAGTATATGGTATTTTTAAAATACGGTTCGGTATCGATAAATCCCAATTTATTTTGGTGCGGTATCGGTAAATACCATATTTACTAAAGTTAACACAAATTACAAACAATATAGTGACTAGCGAGACGAGTATACGACAGTATATATACTACGAGTCGTCACCACGGAGGCAGACAAACTTGGCTATGTTCAGTTACTCCAAATCTCATCCATTCCCAAGTAATAAAAAGAAGACGAAGTAGCTACAGGGAGGGCCCAACTCCATCCATCCTGGAGGGGAAAGTTTCGGTTTTTTCGGTTTTTAGTCGGTTTTTCCCGAAAAACCGAACACCAAAAAAACCTAAAATATAAAAACTGAACCGAATACCGAAAACCGGTCAAACCGAGTTGATCGATCCGGTTCGATTTTTCGGTCTGATTTTTCGGTTCGGTTTTTTATGCACAGCCTTAACGATCCCCATGCAAAAACAGCTCTCGTAGTTTATCGTGATTCGTGAAATCATGATTGAATGGCTATATACTAAGGTCCTCCGAAAGTATATATGTTCCGTCACACTTTGGGAGTTAAAGCCATATTTAACACTATTGCGCAATGTATTTACAAAACTAGCTATATACGCACCGAATTGACAAAAATATCACTTCTGCCGTCTAGTGGGTGGACGGCAGTAGCCTGCCGCCCGGTCGGGGGACGATAGACTTGCCTGCCGTCTGATGAGGGAGCGACAGGTAATTAAACTGGCTAATTAGCGAGCTTAATTACCTATCCTAATTTTTTTTACGTTTAGTGTTTGTTTGAATTTTTAAATATATTAAATGAGTTAAAAAAATTACGAAAATTTATGTACAACCTCTCGACACAACGTACCTCGCAATGTAATTTTTGAATAATTTTATCCATTGCTAATATTTCTCAAAAATTCATAAAATTTCAAATATAGCAAACGTCCTTCAAAAGTTACAAAATTTTATGTGAAGCCTTCCGACACAGTCATAGTTATTGTGTAATTTTTTGTGAATTTTATGTGCTCTGAATTTATCATATTTATTCAGGTTAATTTAATCATGAATTAAATTCACGATAAAATTCAGCGGCCGTAAATTCATGATTAAATTAATCCGAATAAACGTGATAAATTCGGATCACATAAAATCCCCAAAAATTTAAACAATAACTATGATTATGTTTAAAGATTTCACATAAAATTTCTTAAGTTTTGGCGCATGTTTGTTATAAATACAAACTCATATAAATATCAGAATTGTATGAATTGTTTTAACAATATTCACAATGGATAAAATTACCCAAAAATTACACTATCAAGTACGTCATATCGGGTGATTTTACATAAATTTTTGTTATTTTTCAGCTAATTTGATATATTTAAAAATTTGAACAATTATTAAACAAAAAATTAGAAGAGATAATAAGCCGACTAATCGACTGATTAGTCAGTTTAATTACCTATTTTTTATTTAGTGTTTATTTGAATTTTTAAATATATTAAATGAGCTCAAAAAATTCAAAAGTTTATGTACAGCCTTCTGACACAACGTACTTGACAGTTTAATTTTCAGATAATTTTATCCATTGTGAATGTTGCTCAAAAATTCATAAAATTTTGATAATTCTACGAGTTTTTATATATAGTAAACGAGTTTTAAAAATTATAAAATTTTATGTGAAGACTTTTGACGTAGTCATAGTTATTGTTTAATGTTTGGGGAATTTTACATGGTCCAAATTTGCCACGTTTATTCAGGTTAATTTAATTATGAAGTAATTTCATGATTAAATTCACCGGCCGTAAATTCACGAATTAACATGGCAAATTTGAACCGCGTAAAATTCCCAAAATTTTATAAAATACCTATGACTATGTCGGAAGACTTCACATAAAATTTTGTAATTTTTAGAGTTTGTTTGCTACATGTAATGAGTCGTAAAATTATGAAAAGTTTGTGAATTGATGAGCAATATTACCAACAGATAAAATTATCTAAAAATTACACTGTGAGGTACATTGTGTTAGGAGGCTGTACATAAATTTTTGTAATATTTTGAGCTCATTTGGTATATTTAAAAATTCAAATAACTACTAACACAAAAATTAGGGCAGGTAATTAAGCTGGCTAATTAGCCGGCTTAATCACCTGCCGTTTCGCACCGGACGGCAGGCGCCTGCCGCCGACGGCCTCGCTGTATGTCACTCGTTGGCGCTGCCGTCCGTCCACCAAACGACAAAAGTGTTATTTTTATAAATACAGTTAGTTTTGTAAATAGTATGTAACAGTGCCAAATCTGGCTTTACTCTACACTTTGGCACCAAAGGCCTCATACGTACGACTGATTTGATACCACGTAAGAGACCAGCTGTGCGCGTGTGGAAGCTTCCCCGCGTTATGCAAACTGTATGGTCCAATGTTTTTTGCGGTGTGTACGTGTGGACGCTGCTGTTTCAATAGCGTTTCTTGCACACAGCGAAATCAGCAGACGTTACGTTTGTTTCACAAAAACCTGCTTATCATCGCCAAAGGGGACATGTTCCCTTCCATTCAACATCAATCCAAACGTTTTGTACTGGAGCATGGTATGTGGTGCCCTGCCGCCTAACTAGCAGGCTCTAAAAACGACCCTACACACACTTCACCCATCAAAATCCATCATGCATGCCATATAAATTTGTTCACCTAGCAGCCTAGCAACCTTTTAACTACATATAAAAGTAGTTCTACAGTACTGGTCCCGTTCCATTCGTTTTGACTTTTCAGATGACTTTTGATTTCGAATTCTTTCGGTAATCACTGTTCACATGACTAACGGAGTACTCTTTTATTTCGTAGTTTATGGTTTTTGACTACAATTTATTAATCTAATGAATAGTAAATACCGAAAGAAGTCGAAGTCAAATGCTAGCTAAAAAGTTGAAAAACAGGGTTAATAAATCACAGTCAAAAGTTATAAACCGTAGCTAAAAAGAACACCCTTTTTAGAATAGCTGGCTTCTCTAGTTATTTGAAAAATTGGTGGAGAGAGGTTTGGCCTTTTTCATAAATTTTTTTTCCTTGGCCATGTGCTAGATCTCAAGCCTTATGCGACTACTCCAAACAAGAAACTTGAGGAAGTGATCGTGGTTATCCAAAACTCTCTATGAGTTCATGCCTAGTGCAATGGTAAGCCATCTCATGAGAAAGGATTTGTGAGATCACTTTTTTCTTACAAAAGAAATTATTTTATATTTTCTTGACTTAGTTAAAGAACAAAGAGTTAATACTAACTCATGTTTCAATAAAAAACTAGCATAACTCAATCTAAAGCTCAATCTAAGTTCAAAACTCAACTTAGCTGATTTGACATGTCATGAATCATAATAGGAAGCAAGACATGATTTAATTCAAATTTTTTCACATTTAAAAAGCTAGCATGGTAAGAGCTGAGCTACACATACAAGGTCATGATAAATCTAGCAATCTAGCACAAGTCATGGCAAGAAGTAAATCAGTTTTATCATGTCACACAAGTATATATTCAGGACACTATGTATTTATATTACAATACATATTGTTGAATTTAAATATAATGCCATAAAAATCCCAGCTCCTCCTCAACAATTGAGTCAATTTTAGAAACAATTTGTTTCAAATTGAGTTATATCATCATTAAGCTCCAAAACAAATCTCAAATGAACTCCTCTTGAACCAAAGCAAAAAAACATGGGAGAAGAAGCTTGAAAAAATGAAGAAACAACAATCCTTAAATTATAGACAAGATAGAAGAATTACTATAGCTCAGACTCACTCTTATCTACCCCATATGACTCTATGACTATTAGCTTGTCATCTAAAACATAAGGGAGTAAACACGTTTCCTATCTACCCAAGGGGGCTTGACCCCTGCTAAACCTAAAAGAAGTGAGTGAACTCAACCTATTGAGAAGAAAAGCAACTAATAAGCAACATTCTAGAAGGACAAGATGAGATGAAGTCTAAACAACAAAGAAAGATGCCAACCCTTGTCCATGCTAAGAAGACTAACCTAGAAGCAAAGTGTAAAAAAAAGAAGCATATGAACAATATAATACAGAAAGTACATAATGCTCCCCTCGGATTAAGCCACAAGGACAAACCACCCCAAGCTCCTCCCGCAAGGTCGTGAACCTCAAGCCATCTAAAGGCTTGGTGAAAATATCAACCAACTGGTGGTCACTCTCTACAAATTGAAGCAATATATCACCCTTCTCTACATGGCCTCTAAGGAAATGATATTTAATATCTATGTGCTTGGTCCTCGAGTGCTACACTAGGTTCTTGGTAATGTTAATAGGAGAAGTGTTATCACAGAAAAGACGAACACTATCTATGGCTAACTCAAAATCCGGCAAGGTCGAAACCATCCAAAGCACCTGACTACAGCAACTAGCGGTTGCAACATACTAGGCCTCTGCAGTGGACTATGCAACACTGAACTGCTTCCTAAAAAACCAAGAGAAAAGAGAAGTGTCAATGAATTGGCAAGCGCCATAAGTGCTCTTCCTATATATCCTATAGTTAGCAAAGTTTGTGTCGGAGTAGGCTCTAATGGACAGACAGGAGGCGGGAGAGTACCAGATACCATAGTCTAGAGTAGCTCAAAGGTACCTAAAGATGCATTTTACCACCTGATCGTGAGAGGCACAAGGAGAAGCCTGAAATCGAGCGCATAGTGAGGTACAGAAGGGAGCCAATCATGCTTCGGTACTTTTTGATCTACAAGCTCGCCATCCTCATCTGGTTCAAGTGTAGTCGAGGTCGCCATCGGAGTTGACACCTGCTTGCCATCAGTTATGTCGAAGTAACTCAAGAGGTCCCGAGTATACTTGCCTTGATGCAAGAAGGTACACTCCCGAACCTGCTTGATCTGAAAGCCGAGGAAGAAGCTTAATTCGCCCATCATACTCATCTCAAACTCTGTACTCATGACATCAGAAAACTAGAAAACAAGAGCACGAGAAGAGCCACTAAAGATAATGTCATCCACATAAATTTGGATGAGTAAAAGGTCATTGTCATGCCTGCGAATGAGCAAGGTCTTATCTACCTTACCTATCTCAAACCTATGACTCGGGATAGTACTTAAGCCTCTCATACCAAGCTCTAGGGCTCTGCTTAAGTCCATACAGGGCTTTGGAAAGCTTTAAGAGATGGTTTGGGTATTTGGAGTTCTCGAAACCTAGAGGTTGTCTAACATAAACCTCTTCCTCAATATACCTATTGAGGGAAGCACTCTTTACATCAATCTGGTATAGCTTGAAGACCTTGTTCCTCTCAAAATTATCTAACTCCTCATGCATGGCATTGACCTAAGACTCATCAGAAGTGCGTGTAGATATCCTTGAGCTCAAAAGAGGCAACAAAGGCAGAATGTAGATAGAATTAAGATAAGCCAGACTTTGAGCGCGTGACACGCTCAAGAAGATCTCCTATGATATGCTCCAGAGGATAACGATTTTGAATGTGTCGGGGAGGTCCTGGATGAGAAGAAGTGGCATCTACCTCATAAGCTGAGGAGGTAGGAGCAGAGCCACAAGCTCCAAAAGAATCAGAAGGTAAGGGCTGATCTCCCTAAGGCGTAGTGGTAGAAGCAGGCATATCAAGGGAAGGATAGATTGGATTATGTAAAGAATCTTCATCTCCATCCTCCTCATCATCTACAAAGATGGTCTCAGACTGTACTACTGGACCTGAGATGTCTGGCCTAGTACCAGGACTAGCCTCATCGAAGGTAACATCACAGGTCTCTATAATCCTACTAGTCTCATAGTTCCAGACCCTATAACCCCGTGAAGAAGCCGAGTAACCCAGAAAGATACCGCCAGAAGAACGAGACTTGAACTTATCTAAGTTTCCAGACTTCAGAATAAAACACTTGCAATTGAAAACACGAAAATGAGAGACATTGGGCTTTCGCCCATACCTCAACTCATAAGAAGTGTGATGCAAGTGTGCCCTTAAAAAAACTCTATTCGAAACATGACACACGGTGTCTATAGCATCAGCCCAAAACTTCCTATATGTAGCATACTCGTCTAGCATCATTCTGGCCATTTTGACCAAAGTATGGTTCTTCCTCTCCATAACGCCATTTTGCTGAGGGACGTGCGAAGAAGAGAACTGATGCTCTACACCTGTCTCATCACAGAATCTCTCAAAGTAGGAGTTTTTGAACTCCATGCCATTGTCACTGTGAATCACTCGTAAGGCACTAGAGAGCTCAATCGACAACCTACCGAACAAACCACAAAAATGGCTAAAAGTTTCATGCTTCGAGGCTAAGAAAAACACATAAGAAAATGTCGAGAAGTCATCGACCACAACAAGAATATGCCACTTCCCACCCGCTGACTGCACTCTAGCTGGACCAACAGTGTCCATATGAAGAAGTTGTCCTGATGCATAAGTCATAATCACAATGACTAAGGGATGAGAAGCGGCAACCATCTTATCATGCCGGCAAGGAGCACAAACTAAGTCTTTAACCATCTTGAGTTTAGGCAGACCACGAACAAGGTCGTGACCGCTCACTTGGGTCAAATGATCAAAACCATTGTGACCAAGTCTCCTATGCTAGAAGGAGAGATCATGGAACTCAGAAGCAACTAAGCAACGGAGAGAATCATCAGAAGACACGATAAAATCAGTACGAAAGATCCTCCCAAACCTATAAATCTCGCAAACTAGACTTCCCAAAGAATCAAGGATTTATAAGTATTTTTCGTAAAACTTACATCGAAATCTTCATCGGTAAGCTGAGAAACAGAAAGCAAATTATAACGCAGCTTACTCACTAAGGAAACATCCTTAAGAATGAAAAAAATCATTAATGCATACAATATCTTTAGCGATGACTCAACCTAAAGAAGCGTCTCCAAAGGTGATCATCTCATCACCGAGAAACAATGGGAGTCTCCTGTCATGTTAGAACAATCGGAGTCCACAGGCCAAACCTCTCCCTTCCCAGCCCGACAAACCTGAGTCAGTAAGAAGAAGACGTCGGTGGCTCAGTACTGGAATAATAAGAGCAGATCTAGGAACCTAGTACTAGTCACAGAAGCAAAAAGACTGATCTCTAGCTACGGTACGCACCTCGTCTCTCACGGAAATAGTAGGTCTACAAGTAGACCTCAAGCCTCTGCTAGATCCAACCGCTATGGAAGAGCATGTATGACCTACAATAGTTTTCTGATCATGTCGCGAATAGCCACCTCGATGGAGAAAATGCGATCTATCCTCAGGAAGACGGAAACCCTGACTAGAAGCAACTCGGGGATCAAAATCAGAAGAATCCTAAAAATCAAGTCCTTGATGATGCCTAAAACCATGCAAATCAGGAGAGCTGCCTATGACTCTAGACCTCACGTTGGTCTTAGGAGCACTCTGAGTCTGAGGTTGACTCTAAATACTCCTAAGAGAACGAACACAGTCTCTTCGTGTGATCTTGGCACACCTGAAGCAAAACTCAACCACGTCTATCCTTCTGATAAAAGATGTAATGATACTTCGCCTTCTGAGAGGTCGAAGCAGCAGGTGGCACAACTTTACTGTTACAAATCTTCTGGACAAAATCTGTAGACTTAAACACTATTTTCTTAGGCTCGAGCGCAACCTCGATCACACATGCTGCTACAGCTCTAACAACAACAAGTGGATGTTTCCTCGCATCCTGTAAGAAATCATATCCTAGACCTTGATTTAACTTACAAATCTTGGATTTGTTTAGGATAAGATTGAGCCTTTTCTTGCCTCCAACAAATTTTTAAGTGTGTTCATGAGGTACTTACACTCTCAAAAAAGAGAAGCACATGAAGCATAAGAAGGATAAGAAGGAGAGGAATCAGAAGGAGATGATGAAGAACTAGAAGGAGAATATTGAATAGCACATGTATATCTCTTCTTATGCGCGACTGTCTCAACTTTGAGGGTTTCGCAAGATACACAGGGGACAGTTCTAATCCTAGCCATGTAGATATCGTAACTCTTCTTGAATGTCTTTTGTATATCCTCCATTTTCTCCTCAACTTAAGCACATAACAAACAATTAGATTTTGGCTTCTCTAGTAGATTCTTAGTTAGCTTCACATATTTTTCATACAATGCAATCAATTCAGATTCTAGTTTTTTACAATTATTACACGGTGAGCTAACAGGTGCCTTAGAAACATATTGAGCCATTTTCTTATTGTGATCACACATGTCCTGAAATTGCTTGAAAAACAAATTCAAGTTCAGCAGTTAATTTCAGGTAGTTGTCATAAGAAGCAACAGGTTCCATCAAGGCAGCTTGCATTTTAGCAATTTTGTGATCTGTCTTCTTTAAATTAATCTTCAAGTTGATACAACTATCACAGATTTCAGGCAGATCAAGGATCATGGTATACAAACCTCTAAAAGCATTGTCCTTATCCTCACATAAGGTACAAAATGTAGTCTCAACAGAATCAGAATATAAAGGAGCAACCCTAGACAACTCTAACTTAGCTAGCAAACTAATATTCTCTACCTTAAGCAAAACCAGCTCAGAAATCACACTATTATGCGATGTCCTTAGTTTCTCCATATTGCCAAGCAAAGAAACACATACATCACAATCATTATAGGAGGAAACAGATCTAAGTGAAGTAAGCTCTTGTAACAAGCTCTCTACCTCCTTCTCTAACTTACCACACCTAGTTCTAGACTTAGCATAAAACTTTTTTAACTTGAGAAAAACATCATTGAGCTGATGTAGGAGGGACATACCACCTCCACTCCCTACCTTCCACCGTCCAAGCCCTGCCCAACCTAACTCCACTGCCCTCTCCTGAACCCACGACTGGCGACGTCATTGCCTTCTCGCCACACCGCTGCCGCTGCCACTCAGTATCACCCACCTCGCCCTATCCTCCCTCTACAGCCAGGGGCCATGGTGTACCTTTCCCCTAACCCGATGAACTCTAACCTCGCCGCTGACCGCCGCCTGTCACTAGAGAAGGAGGTAAAGATCAGTGGTTGGACCATGGGAGTCTTGGGAGGAGAGATGATAGAGTTGTGCTAAGGAAGATGAAGATGGTAGGAGTGGGAGTCTCTTTAGGAAGAAGAAGGTGGGTAGCTCTTTCTTGCTAAGGAGCTACTAGTTGCTCCAAAGCAATATCCTTAATTAAGTTAATAATGACCGAACTTGCAATAATACTAGCATTACTAGGAACCTCTCATGCATGACTAGTGATGTAATCAAAGGGAAGTCATCGAAGTAATTAAAATTAAGTGAGACGGAGCTAGGGGACATATGCATGCATATATGCAATATAGGAAGTTGCCATGTAATATGGTGGTTTTTTTACTTATGGTTTGATTTTCTATAATAACTAGCTTTCAAGCAAAGTATCTTTTTAAGACGGAGTCTATAAGTCGATTATAGTGGATATTATTCTAACTTCATCTATATCGGTCAAAATCATACGTGAGTATCTCTCTATACTTTCTCGCGAACAATCAGAATTCAAAATTTTAAACAAAAAATTATAAAACACATCCCAAGAATCTATCTATGATCCACACATTCATAGTGTGATAGTATGCGTGTATCGGAGACCGGACGAAGAGGACGACCGCTGACCGCGCAGCCGGCCGGCCGGTGGGAATAACCGGGACCGAATTTCTTGACCTCACCTCCAACTGCGGCGCGCGCGGCAGACGCCCACGACGAGACGTGGACTTACCGCTCTGCGCGTTAATCAGTGCGGCGAGGCGTCATCCGTTGTTCCAGCAGCCGCCGGACCACGATCGGACGGTCCGAGATCGGCGAGGTAACAGCCGTTTTTCTCTGTGGACGGCAGCTGATACGGCCGCCTAGCTTGGCCGGAGCTAGCCGAGCGTTGCAAGGGAATAATTCTCCACGTGTACAGGGCCCGCCGCCGCTTGGTGGCTAGCTTCGCACGCGCGCGCGACGGTTGATCCGTTCAACGACGTCGACTGAAAGGATCCTCCCGTTAATTGCAGTCACTGTTGGATGTTGCGATAATGCTGAAGACAACGACCTGGTAAAAAAAAATCCGATGATATTTCCCTGAATGCATGCACCATTCTGGGTGAATGGTCAAATTGGTCCCTGAAGTTTCACCGAAAGCTCGGTCTGGTCCCTACTGTCCCGCTCGTTTCGGTTTCAGCATCAGCTTCTGACTTATTTTTTATTATTTATAAATTTCATCTTTTTTTGAATTTTTGGGTTTTTTGAGCTATTTTACCGGTTCTTTTTTCCCGTATTCGTTTGCGTTGTCCGTGATGAGCTAACATATTTTTTTATTTTTTATTTTTTTAAAATTTAATTACGCCAAATAAGCCACCTTCAGCTACATTAAAATTTTAGCCACTACAGTATAAATTCAACCATAAGTCATAGCTTTTCAGTCCAACCGAGCTATAGTTTAACTTTTCAGCTTCCCAAAGTAAATCCCTAAAGTTTTATTTTTGAGCCATACACATCATTTTACGTACAATCTTGCTACCCCCACAGGCTGACTCCTCGCTCACATCTGCCTAGCTGATCAGACTCTGCTCGATTGAAATTCTCCTTTTGCCCCTCCTTTGTGGTGTCAGATTGTGTTACCATTTCCTTCTTGTTTCACTTGAGAGCCGCCATAAAAAGAGAGAGAAACTCTTTATTAAGTTTGTACACCCGTAAGTTCAGCTAAGATAGAATCAATTCGGAGCAAATTACAGAGGCCATTCTCAATTCCAATTCTACAGTTCAGTCACAAAGCAATAACATCCGCATCAATCCAATAAAATTACACTTCAATTCTTTTTTCTTTGTGATTGACACTTAAGTTCAAACAAAAGAATTTACCTTGCAGACACACGACACCAGAAGTATCAACCAATCATTCTCGCAAAAAAAAAAGTATCAACCAATCTTACAGGGCTATGACAGATACAGCTTTAAATTCCAGATAAAACTTAACAAACAAAGGGTAAGGGCGAAAAGGCAATTTAAATTGGGACATTCAAATTAGAGAGACTAGTCAATGCACGGGCTATATAGGGCATGTTCTTTTTAGCTACGGCTTATGACTTTTGGCTGAAATTTTTGAATTTTGACTATTTACGATACATATTACGGAGAGACAGATCCTCACTTGCAATTTTGGCAGGTACAAATGTTGGGCTTTTAACGTGTAGATCGTTTAACCTGTAGACCCTATTTTGAGAAAATACTCTATTTAAAAGTTAGGTACTGTAGCAAAAGCTAAAAGCACGGACCGGAGAAAAGAACAGGCCAGTGCATTTGGGAATGGCTGTGGCTTATGGCTTTTAGCTGAAATTTTTGAATTTTGGCTGTTTACGGTACAGATTACGAAGAGAGAGATACTCACTTGCGATTTTGGATGGTACAGATGTTGGGCTTTTAACGTATACATCGTTTAACTTGTAAACTCCGTCTTGAGAAAATACTCCGTTTGAAAGTTAGATACTGTAGCAAAAGCCAAAAGCCGCTAGTTTCGGAGGAAAAGAATATGCCCATATTTTCTCTATGTTTTTGCAAATTTAGTACTAAGTTTATAGACATTTTAGGAGCATAATTTTAGTTAGAAATGCTGGTATTTTTAAATATTGAAATTTCAAATTTTACATTATACATTCTGAAGGCAAACTGAAGGAATAGATTAAAAGAAAAATTGTGATATTGGTTTACGTAGGAATATTGGTTTACGCAGGAATAGCATGAAGGTCAAAGATGGCGTGCGTTTTTTCTGCATCTGATTAGAATTGTATTTGACTATACCGGTGCTTTTTTCTCGATTCAGTTATGTTCGTTCTTAAACAATATATGTCATTGTTGTATGATCGGGAAGCCAGTAAGGTTCTACTATCAAGGAGTTTATATTAAAACAGACGATTATTTATACAAATCATCTGTGATAATACAAGATATCATAAACGATTTTCTATTTCAATCGTCTATGATACTTCACAGACAGTTTGCATTAAAAACCGTCTTTGATATGTTTCCGGCCATATAATCCCCCAAAATTTCATAATAGTCCGAGTATGATTCAATTTTGAGACACATTTAGTAAATCGGACATAACTTTTGCATACGGTGTCCTTTTTCGATGTTCTTGTACTTGTTGAAAATCTAACGACGAGTCCGATTCAAAAAACTAAACTGCTTGCGCTAGTCGCCCTCTAAGACCCTCAAAATTGGCCATTTTTATCTCTAAATTTGTGTTTTAAGTTTTAAGTTTCTGTTTTTGCCAAAATTTTTGATCTTCCCTTCGGAATTTGGGTCTCGCCTCAACTGCAAAGTTGTAGATCTCATCGAAACCTTTCAAAAGAGTATACATAAGCCATATGAAATTTGGCTATTTTATCGTTTGGGACTAGCTATTTATATTATACCAATATATTGTCTTTGTGACGCCATTATCATTGACTGTTTTTATTATGAACCATCTATGATATCTCCTATTATCATAGACGATTTTTGTTCTCTATTATAGACAGTTTGTAATTCAAACCGTTTGTGATGTCCTGCCACATCACCGATCCGCGGCATATCCCCCAGGATCCCGATCTCACCCATCCATTCTCTCCGCATCGAACGGCACGCACCGTTCTCCTCCCCACCACTCGCCCCTTATTAAACCCCTCTTCCTACTTGAAGAACCAATACCACCAGTACTACTTCAACTCGTTTGTGCAAGGGTGGGAAGGGGTTCAGCAAGGGCGACTGAAAATTCGCTTGAAGCAAGATGGAAAGGAAGAAGGTAATGACAAACCTGCACTACTCTAAGTCGCCAGCATAGAAGCTATTGATTTTGTCATAGAAACTGAAAATAGTATTCGTTGCCTTTCTGTTTCTGCTACTTCAAAATTTTCCCTCACCACTTGTTTTAGATTGCAATTTAATGGAGAATGTGTAAGTCTAGCTTGTATTAGCCTGAAGTTTCTTATAATGAAAGCATTTTTCTGAATTTGTAGCCTTGAAGCTTATCTTTGTAAAATTGTAAGTGTCCTCTTGTGTATGCAATGCTATGGGTAACCTACTCGATATCTTGTGATATTGTAATGGTGGATTCTAATCTTAATGGAAATAGAATGTGTTGTCGTATTTGTTGTTGTATTTGCTTATTTTTGAATGATATAGTTAACATTTCCTGAGGCTAGCCACAAAATAGAAAAGAGTTAGGTATAGAATGAACTATCACAGACGGTTTTGTGGTATAAACCGTCTATGAAGAATTATCACAGACGGTTCGAACCAGAAACCGTCTATGATGGGGAAGTATCACAGATGGTTGGTAGCTAGAACCGTCTACGATACTATTCTTCACAGATGGTTCTAGTAATAAACCATCTGTGATGTATTTATCGTAGACGGCTCACAAACCATCTATGATAACCTCTAATTGTCACCGACACATAAATTCAGACGGTTCAAAAAATTATCTGTGATGACCATTTTTGTAGTAGTGCAGCGTCCGCGAGGCGATGTGTGGTGGTGCCTGTCGACCAGGGAGCAGGCGGCAGGTAATTAGGCCGGCTAATTAGCCGACCTAATTATCTGTCTAATTTTTTTTTCCATTTAGTGTTTGTTTGAATTTTTAAATATACTAAATGAGATTAAAAAATTACGAAAATTTATGTACAGCTTCCCGACACAACATTACCCGTAGTGTAATTTTTGGGGAATCTTATCCATGGCGAATATTGCTCAAAAATTTATAAAATTTTGATATTTTTATGAGCTTTTACATATAGCAAACGAGCTCCAAATTTACAAAATTTTATGTGAAACCTCCCGATGTAGTAATAGTTATTATGTAATGTTTTGAGAATTTTATGTTGTCCCAATTAGCCACTTTGTTCGGAACCATATATTATTTACGGCAATGCCACGTGTTTTGAAATTTAATGATCGTAACGCTTGTTTTGAAATGCCACGTGTTGGGCAATCGTGGTATATATTATTTACGGCTATCCGGTTCATACAATTGTCACTCTCTCTATATGTGCCCCTCTTGCGCGCTCTCTCGTTCGCACTAGTGTCATTATTTGAGTGTCGTCCCCCTCGCCCGCTCTCTCGTTTGCACATTTGTCATTCTTACGATGTCGTTCCCCTCACTCGAAGCGCTGGTAGTGATAATGAATTCTTTCGCTCGGGCATAAATATCCACCTCTAGCAAGTGAGTAGCTCATTCGATCGAGAAGGCAGTGTCCTAGTCGCTCATCACAGAAGGTCATTATCGCGATCGTTGCTCATTAGTTCGAGAAGCCAGTGCGTAGCTCAAAATTGGCAGTGCTGATTTCTTCTCTGCAAACACAGGTAATTTTTGATCGTATTCTTTCGACGCTATTCTCGTAATCGTAGTCAATTAGTGTTATTTAGTTAGTCGTGATTGCTGTAGTTTGTATTACGAAGTCGGTACGTCGTAGTAATTTAGACATAGTTTATACTACTATTATGTACATACGGTACCCATAATTTTTTAGTTCAGGGTAAGTAATGAATTAGTACTAAGGACGATGGTAATGAATGGCTCGTCTTTTTTCGGATGAGTAATCAAATTATTGGTAAATTGTGAAGTATTCACGCACACATGTAATCACTGACTTGTAGTATGTTGCTGTCATTATGAATATTCGCAGTAATATTCCATCTGTCCCATTTGTTGTAAGGTACTATCAAAACTAATAATGCGTACCTAAATATTGGAGAAGGCGGTGCATAAGTCATTGAGGATGCGGCGGTGTTGATTAGTTCCCCTGAAAGACAGGTAATTTTTATAGCATGCTTTCGACGTTATTCCTGTAGTGATATGTACTATTATTTAGCTAGTCATAATAAATGTAAATTGTATTATAAAGTAATTATTAATGTTCACACTAAAATTTTGTCTGTTGTATGTACTGTAGGTATGGTTCTACCAGAGCTTCTAGAGCACTCGTACGATGAGAAACACCGCGCCACGTATGAATGACGGGTGACGCGACCGCCTTCGCCGTTCAAGCTGCCGGGAGGATCCGTGGGCACTGGACGAGCGCTACATCCCAACCCTACGGGCCACGGGCTTGTTACCCTTTGCGAGGCTAGTTTCCACTAGGCATGAGTTCACTATCGACGATAGCCTGCTTACAGCACTGGTGGATAGGTGGAGGCCCGAGACGCATACATTTCACTTTCGTTGGGGTGAGATGATGGTCACTCTGAAGAACGTTGCGTTCTTGACGGGTCTCCTTCTCAGAGGCGACACACTTGTTCCAGCCCCATGCACCAGCTGACTGGAAGGAGAGGTTTGCGGACTGGTTCGGCCGGCCTATCCCGGAGAGTGCACGTGGCATCCCCCGCACGTGGCTTAATAATTTCAGTGTGTGTCCGCAGGTTGCAACGCCGGAGGTCTTCAGGACGCACCTTGTCGCATTCCTTATCCAGCTCTTTGGTTGGAGTATGTTTCCAGCCACACGCGGTGATATTTGCAACACCAAATTCATTGGCCTTGCAGAGTTTTTGGTGGACGCAGTGTTCAGGGAGATGCCTCGGTACAGCCGGGGATCCGCGGTTCTGTGTGTCACATATCAAGGGTTATGTGATGCTTGCCAGCGCGCCAATGGTGGTACCCCCAATCTGGCCATATGCTACATGCTCCTGCAGCTGTGGAGTTGGGAGCACTTCCCTATCGGACGTCCGACGATCGTGATGCCAGTGCATCCGTTCGGCGAGTTCGCCGATGACCTGATAGACGGGCCCACTATGGGCATACGGTGGACTGCTGCCTGTCTGCGATGGGCGAAGGGCAAACCATCAAGGTGCTACTTACTATGGCACAACGAGTTTGAGTCCTTGCATGCTAGAGATGCCACATGGATTCCCTGGACAGTAGATTTCGTGCTTCGTGTATGACCGCACGGGCTGTCCCTGCATTGCCTGGAGGACGGGGAACTATGGACGATGACACACCATCTTGTGTTCTCATACATAGTGGAGACTTACGCGCCACAGCGCGTGATGCGGTAATTGGGTTTGCACCAGGCTGTGTCCCCTCTGGATGGTAGGTTTCTACCGCATGTCGTGCACCGGTGAGTTAAATTCCATCCGACTATTGTATACACTTTCATATGTCTTGCTATGTAACGTCAATGATTTTGAAAATGCAGGCAATCGAGGGTTGGTCAGCATGGTACGGACTGGAGGCCAATGCAGCAGCAGTGGACGACGACATGGGAGGAAAGGGCACACATCGATGTCATCATGGAGCAGTGTCTGTACGACGTCCAGACGTACGATGAGTACGTGGCATGGTACGTACCGCGGTCACGCAGCACACTGATCATTCCTCTACCAGATCGCCCTGAGCACATCACGCATGAGGAACGTCTAAATCGCTCCATCGATCCCCACAGCGCTTCGCGGCTGCATGACACATAAGATAGTTCAAATATCTTATCGTTCCATTCAATAAATTCATACTGCTCGTTACTGAACCTGTTTTATATGTCACTTCAGTTGGAGCGAGCACAGCGCATCGCAAGCACGTCGGTGGCCGCCATCAGTAGTCCGAAGATGCCACCGGCCCTGCAGAAGACTATGAATTTCATCCTAAAGTAGGCCAAAAACATAGTACACAACCTTACTTGCGGCCGTTCCTCGGATCACAGTGCGCACATGAGCCACCCAGTGGGGCACCATGCTCACCCGCCAGGTCATCGTGACCTAGCGAGTCCGGCCGGCCATCGCAATGTACTGAGTCCGTGCGCCATACCGACAAGGAGGTAACTTACGTACGAATCTACATGTTTTTTCCTATTACGTCTTGCGTTCTACTAACATCATGGCGTTCTCTTGCCATAGGTCCGTCGTCGAGATGCATCCCTTTTGCCATCCACACCACCTGCACAGACTGTCGCTCTCCGTCGTTCATCTTCACTGTACATTCGGGAGGTATAAGATTTGCATTGTATATCCGAAATATTTGTTGTGCATAATATCGTTTCGTCTTGCAGCCTCCAATTCAACATGGGGGTGACGACGAGTCCACTGACGATGACACGGACCTCCTAGATGCTTCTAGAGAGCAGTACACAGCATCAGAGTTTGCAGCATACGCATGGCAAGGCTCAGCGTTCTCGGCATACCTAGGGTTTGGACACATCGGTGGATAGAGTTCCTCCGGCTTCACTACCACATCGTATGGTCAGGGCGAGAGCTTGTTTGCATCACGATATTATTGCGGGCAGCTTGCAGTTCGGCACGTCTCAGCTGGACGACTTCGACCCTTACCAGACCCAGCGTACTGTACTTCAATCTATTGGACCATCACCACCCATTGAGCAGATAGAACAGTCTTCATACCTCTTCCGACCCAATACGCAACCACCGGATCGACTGATGTACTCAACGGGACATGCTCATGCGCGACGGAAGACAAGACCACGTACAGGCAGGCAAGCGCGGTGAGAAGATAGCAGTGGCTCAGAAGAGTGAGCCATATCACATCGTATGATGCATTTTTTGTAGTACTGTAATTACTTTTAATTATACAAATTCATAATATATCAAATTGTAAAAATAGTGAAATATTCATTAAATTCATGGTTAAGATAATCTAAATAAACATGGCTAATTAGGACCACATAAAATTCCTAAAATATTACATAATAACTATTACTGCATCGGGAGGCTTCACATAAAATTTCATAATTTTTGGAACTCGTTTGCGATATGTAAAAACTCGTAAAAATATCAAAATTGTATGAATTTTTGAGCAACATTCGCCATGATAAAATTCTCCAAAAATTACACTGCAAGGAACATTGTATCAGAAGGCTGTACATAAATTTTTGAAATTTTTTGAGCTCATTTGTATATTTAAAAATTCAAACTAACACTAAACGAAAAAAAATTAGATAGATAATTAGATCGGCTAATTAGCAGACCTAATTACGTGGTGCCTGGGCGGCGGGCTGCCTGTCGCTGCTCCATAGACAACAGGCTACCTACCGCCCAGCCACTGGGCGGCAGGCACCTGCCGCCGGCGGCAGTGCCACGTGTCGTCTCACGGGCGGTGCCGCTCGGTCGTCGGACGGCAAAAATAATATCTTTATTAATACGGTTATCATACTACTATTTTTATAAATACAATATAAAATAATGCTAAAATTGATTTCGATTCGTCGACGGGTGAAGAGTACGCATCCTCGGATAATCCCATGCAACCGTGCACCAACTAACTTTTGGTTGGACTCGAGATGGCAAAGACCTCAATTACCATATCTGCATGTCCTTTTCAAACTCTTATCTATTCTCTCTAACTCAACACAGTATTCGATCCAGCCCTTATATTGCGTCGTTATTAACAAACCAATGGTTGTGATGTTCTTTATTTTCGATTAACGTAAGAATTTCTAACTCAACACAGTATTCGGTCCGCTGATGATGTCTGGTTAATAGTTCGCCGTAGAGAAAGATAAATATACTATAAATTTAAAAGAACGTCTGGCATTCAATTTGGTAAACTCTAATTGTGCTTGCTCAGCAATAGTTACATATTTTGTGCAACATATGGAAACTCAGAAGATAAAGAGATTCCTCAGGCATAAAAAACAACTCACATTAAGGTATATTCTAAGTCAAATAAGTTTGGGAGGAACAGGTTAAACATCTAATGCCCTGTTCTTATCAAATGATGTTTTAAAATGTTGGCCATCAATGATGTATCACTAGATCTATCGTTGAAAACATTTTTCATCGAATTGTATTCATTATTTTCCTCTAATATAAAAGATGAAAGTAGTGGTCAAAGTTGGTGACAAAAAATGACCAGTAACATAGCCTAAAATTCCTATAAAAATTCCCCATTTCGAGTCGACCTAAATTGCGCAGAGAAAGATTCCCCATTTATACTAACGCTTGATGTAGAACGTGCCACGCACCAAAAGATATTAAAGAAAGAGGACAATATTCACCTGACTATAACCTTCTCCATTTTTGGGCAGACCAAACTGAACTGTTGGTCGTCGGATACTCTCGTTTTGTTCGTGGTCTCTGAAGACTGACATGACATATGTAGCGATCGATGTGCGCGCATGATCCGAGGGCAATCGTAGTACGCGAGCGCGACACATCACTTAGCGCATCATTTCCCATAGCTTTTCTTTATCTTTCCTTCTTTCACAAACGCAAGATCACTTGCATGCATAACGATCACACACGACTAGCTAATACATATATTTGATCATTACTTTTTATAGCATTAGTAAAATTATATTATAATGTTTTTCTTCTGGCAAATCTAATGCTATCATTTCCGGGCGATAAATTTAAATATTCAATTTTTTTATATCAGCGGATCAAAATTTCAACGAGTTGATACATATGCACATATTTAAAACAACATTTGGAATTAAAAGAACAAATTAAGGCAGTATCGTTTTGCTCACACTGCTTTAGCATGCATGCGAGGTGTGCCACTGCATGTTTCTTTGATAGAGTATAACAAGCACGTACTCACACACGTGACACCTTCTCCACACATACTCACATGGGTACGTCTAATAAACATGCTTTTAGATAAAGCGGAGACATGAAGTCTCACAGAGCGCGGACATATGATTTGACCACTGAACGCACTCACATGTCCGTATACTCTGATAGGCACTATTCACATAAACAATATTAGATGGTACTGTTTACATGAATAGTACTCTTGAAAATGAGACATCCGGGTTCGAGCCCAGGCGGGTGGGCTGTTGTAGGACCGGATGAGGCAACAGAGGGGGGGTGAATGGTGCCCATAAATTTTTCCTCTAAATATTCACATATTCCTTATTCTCCAATAGCTACAAAGCTATGAAGATCCAAGATATGAGGTCTAGTAGAAGGCGGAGGAATTCGGACTATCTAATGACCAAATCGAGCCTTTGTGTGGTTAGATTACGACCACTTGGCGGAAGCTCAAGCGTGGTCGAATACATCCACTCCAGAGAGGCAGGTACATGCGGTAGCAGGCGACGTTTGTTGGGAAGACAACGTGGTCTGACCGACACCATGGTCGAAACCGACAACGGTTGATAGCACATGCGGTGGTCGTAACTTTGACCACTCGATCAAGAGCATCTTGGTAGGCAATCGATGATCAAGCGAATTCAATGAAGTCGATAGCCACCAAAACAAGGCCGACAAGATCGAAAGATGAGTCCGGTCGGAACCGTCGTGATCGTAAGCCAATGGCATGGTCGTACGATCAACATGGTCGAAGACCGACTTGCACCTATAACCGATTGCGGTCGCGGACACCTCATGAGACCGTGGGGGCACGACTACGAGATCTCGACCATCAAGCACTCGGAAACCGGTGCAAAAAAGCGGATGATCTATGTCTTGGTGGTCGAAAATCGAGAAGAGCGAAGGCCAAGACTTCGTGATCGCAAGTCGTGGTCAAATCTCCAAAGGAAAGCCACGACCGATGAAACCCGAGAAGACCAGACTTCACACTAAGTCTTTTCCGTGATCGATACCGACCGGGGGTGAGTCACTTGACAACGAGAACCGAAAATAGAATCGGTCGTGAGGTCTTAGCGGTGGCGATCGCCAACTTGTGGTCGATAACCAAAGCCGAGAAGATATCTGCGATCGAATCCGATAGTCGCTCGACCACACAACCGAAAGACTCGATTCAACGACCTTGGTCGTAAAACCGAAAATCGGATGACGAGCGATGAATACTCTATTTTGTCGGTATACGACCATGAGCAAAATTTGAGGAATCTTTTGCCTGAGGTCGAAACCAAGCGAGACTTGAACTCTAACTTGTATATGATTTCTAGAAGTGAATTTACCAAGAAAAGGAAAGTCTTTGTTTCGCCAAAGAAAATTGATGCGATCGAAAAATAGAACAGAGACTCATCAAGCGGCAGATCAAGAAGACACAGAGGATTTTCCAAATCAACTTCCGCTCTCGGGAATGAACGGCCAACTAGCCTTGAGGCAGATTCGATTAAAGCAAAACAAATATAAGCCAACTCTCAAAGGAAATACGAAGGAACTAAGAATGAAGAGATGGCAAATAAATCAATGAAAACATCTCAAAACGACCTCTCAACCCGGATCACAAACACGGACCCATCTCATAGATAAACTCTAACAAGTACGGAGAGATGAGTCCTCTCAAATCATAACACGGAGGTTTCGCAACCACTCCCCACAGGAGGACAAGCTCTAGCCCTAGAGCACACACACACAGATACACTCCCAAGGGAGGGAGAGGCGGCTGCCTCCAAGGCCTAGCCGACCAACTCACTATAACTCCTGCCTCCCCTCTCCCTTTTATAGCCTCACATCCGAGACTAACCTAATGGATCCATCCATTAGTCCACACTGGGATAACCCAAAACCCCACCTAACACGGGTTTTATCACTCACTTTGCCCGCTAACTCAAATGCTTTGCTGCTATCCTATGAGACCCGCACTTTGCCCGTTAGCGCCAGCAGAATCCACTTCTTTTCTCGGTGCTTTACGGAGGGACGGCTTCCTTTGCGGCTTTGGCATTTCTCCAAAATGCCCTCACACCGCCTTCTGTCCATGCTTGCAACCACCTCGCAAGACTAGGTCTCCTTCGGCTTCCCCCGGTCGTTCTGGACCCCAACACCACCTGTGTCTCGTCCCGACCATCCTAGCCTCACTAGACCTATCTCCGGCCATTGCATCGGCTCGGTTCCTCATCGACCACCTTGAGCTCCAGTCTTCTTTGGCTTCACCCGGTCGTTACGGACCTCAACATCTCCCATGTCTAGTCCCGACCATTCCAAGCCTCACCAAGACTTGTCTCCAAGATCATCGGTCCCTCGACTCCTCCGAGTCTAGTCTCGATCCGTTTAAATCGCACACGACCGCACTTTGACATCGGCCGTCTCGGACCTCCGACTCCTCCACGAGCCTAGTCCGGTCCTCCTCGTTGTTGCTGTCGTGTCCATCATGGGTAGCTACTGACTCGGTTCCTCATCTCCCCGGCTCGCAACCACCTCACCAGCCTCGATCATCTTCGGCGTCTCCGACCGTCTGGACCTCAACACCTCTTGTGCCTAGTCCGGTCCTCCCACGCCTCACCATGAAATAGCTCAAGTCCTGCAGCCACAAGACAAGCAAACCATCACATAGCACCGCATTTAAAACACACGACCATCACTCGGCACAAGTATCACGGCACAACACACGGTCGTAAATCCCTCGACCACCCGAAGCACAAGACAAGAAGTGGTCAAAACCACGGAAGACTTCCTGCTTCCTTCGACCACCACGGCATGTCGTCACGACCATCACAAAGCTCGTTCGACCATGCGGACACAAGCTTCGACCACATACAACACCGATACGACTTTATCGCTCAAAGTCTAGTACCTCATCCGAGCACTCTATTGCACACAGATACACTTGAGCTCACGAGCACGCTCAAAGCCTCGACCTCATCCCAAGTCGTTCGACCGATTCCCACCAAAGCGACCGTTTACGGTGGTCGTGCGACCAGCTCCTAGTCGCCAAGCGACCACGGCTCTTCGGCCGCGCGTGGTCGAGCGAGTTTCGACCACGTTCAATCCCGTGATAACGTGGTCGATGTCTCAGCGCCAGCGTGATCGAACCACGAGCCCCCAGCGTGGTCGTGGCTGCGAGTGCTGGCGTGGTCGAAGACCCGTCCTTCAACGTGGTCAAATCTCCCAAGCGCCCACGCCAACCACTTCCAGCGTGGTCGAAGGCGCCACGTCGTGGTCGTAAATGGCCCTAGGAGGCCTCAGACCACGGCCAAAGTAGTCGTGCACCGACTATGACCAATGTGGTCGCGATGCCTGGCGTGGTCGTAAATGGCCCCGTGGCCTCCGACCACGACCAACGTGGCCGTAGACTACACAACGTGGTCGTGCGCTACCGGTGGTTCTCGATTTCGCTCAGCGTGGTCGGCGCCTTGACCACGGCCAAAGTGGTCGGCGTCGTCCGGTGACTCCGACTACGGCCAAATTCACCGGTTGCCGTAGCGTGGTCGTATACCTCTCGATAAGCTTCGATCACGGTCAAATCTGCCGAGAGAGCCGCGGTGGTCGTAAACAACCCGAAAGACTTGACCACGCCCATAATGGTCGTGCGCGCGTTTTACGGCTTCCCACCGATCCAAAATGATCGTGCGGCGGTTGGCTTCCGACCACCGGCGGTGTGGTCGTAAACTTTCCGGTGGCCTTGAGCATGGCGGTGGTCGTCGCGCCTTGGACCTTGGACAGCGTGGTCGTGGCGATCTGGCGACCATTCTTAAGACTTACGACTTTGCGAGCCACTCAAACCTCAAAACCAAACTCAATCTTTCTAGATCAAGAGTCAATTACTCATCACAACCATGGGTGACCTCCACATGGTCTCACAATCGCCCCTTGATGAGTATATTGACAAACACCGTAAAATATGAAGTTGAGTTTGTAGAAGGCGACATGGTCCAAAGATAGAAAATGAAATAATGACCATGTCGCGGAAGGAACACTAGAGCAATAAATAAAGAGCAAATTGATCTTCAAAACTCTAGCGAGTTCCCGAATTGAGAAAATTTCCTTTTTTCAATCTATTCTCCCCTTTTGGCAATAAACACATCAAGTATGCAAGAGAGAAATAAGTCATGATGATGGATGAAATGGTGATTTGATTATTCAAAGTATGCGAGCCATGAGAATTATCCAAAATGACCAAAATGTATTACACCAAGCCATAACATACAAGTATGCTTCAAAGATCATGACTATGTATGTAAAGAGAAGCTAAGCTAACGAAGGTAGGTAAAATTTTTTTAATTTGAAGTGCTTAGCAAGTCAAGTCAAACAAGATTTTAGTCTAGCTAATGATATCCACAAATGATGCAAGCCATGTCAATGAGCTAAATGGAATCGAGAAGCTAGTGTTGAGCCAACTAGAGTGCTATTTGTTCAAGAATGATACAATTGTTGGAGTACATTGAACATTTTAGCAATTGAGCACAAATGACATTTTCTTTAGAGATCATATGGTTGTTTTCAACCATCTTTTATTCATCATGTGCTAGACCTCAAGTCTTATGCGATCATTCAAGCGAGAAGCTTAAGGAAATGATCTTGGTCATCAAAACTCCTCGAGTTCATGCCTTGTGCAATGGCAAGCCGTCTCATGAGAAGGAATTGGTGAGATCGGTTTTCGCACAAAGAGATCTTTTGCTTTTAATAGATTGTACTAACTTATGTGTCATCAAGAACCTAATATAGCTCAATCTATTGCTCAACAATGATTCAAGACTCAACTCGACCTATTTGACATGGCAAGAATCATAAAAAGATAACACAAGGTGACTAGTCTCAAATATGAACAAGACATGAATTAGGTCAAATTTGGCATTTTAATTAACCTATCATGGCAAAGACTTGACTACACATATAAAGTCATGATCAGATTAGCAATGGAGCACAAATCATGGCAAGGTGTAAAACATTGTAAGCATGTCATAACCGGATAATAATCAAGGCTCGATGTGGTTATATTACAATGCGAGAATGCAATGCGGAAAATCCACTCCCCTCAACATGTGATGCGACTTTTAGTTCAAGTTGAGTTAAGTCAAAGTTAAGCTCGAAGCTCCCAAAAGAACTCCCCACAGACCAAAGCAATAAACAAGAAGGCGGTAAAGAAAGGAGAAAACATGCAGTCCTTAAAGCATAGATAAGAGAAAGAAGTTTAACTAGACGAGAGAAACACTCTAATCTATGCTAGGAGGACTAACCCAAATGCACCCGATGCGGTGCAACAAAAAGAGAACAGGAGCAAGATAAATAAATAAAGCGATAAAACACGAAACCCCTTCTCACAATAGTCCATAAGGACAAACCACCTAAGCTCTCCACGAAACATAGCCCAAACAGACAAAAAGACTCCAACTCCCCCTAGAGAAGGCAAAAAGAGAAGAACCAGGAAATTTGGCACAAAATCCAGAAAGAGAAGGTTCTAGCTCAAAGAGGTGATTCCCAAACACATCCTATCCTCATGGTCTCTAGTCTATAACCTCATACCACGGGGCAAAAAGCACACTATGTCAATGCAAAAGACTCTAGTGGCCAAGAAAAAGTTCAACCTAGGTAGAAGAGAATCCTAGAGAACCAAAGCCCAAACTAGGTAGTAAATAATCCTAGAGAACCATTTGGATGAGAGGTATGAATGAGACAACATCACCTAGAGTTGGCTCCTACTGTCCAAAAAGACCCTTCCTACCACTAGAAGACATATACTATGCAAAGCCAAGTGGCGGGAAGCAGAGCACTGAAAATCATAAGGGAGAACCAACCTTTGTAGCAGTTGCTCGGTTGTTTAAGCCGTAGTCGTAAATGAGTCTGGTCATTGCGTCCTTGGCCGAAGTCGTAACACGAGTTCGGCCGAGGTCGAACCATGGTCGTGGTTCATACGACGTGGTCGTAATGACCAGGGAGCGGTCGTAAACAGCTGTATCACTCTCCCCTCATTCATACGACTGCGGTTTAATCATGGGGAACAAGCGGTGTCCTAGTACTAGGGTAAAAGATATACAACATGGAACCAGTACTGAGACAAATGATAACAACAGTAGCATCACTAGTATTAAAGACATAGAACACATGAGAACACGCACCGCCACAAGCTCAATCTAGCCCTCAACAAAGGCATCTAGGCGACAAGCCTAGAGCCACCAAATACTAGAAGAAGCTTGTGACCTAACCACAAATCTCATGATATCTAAGCATAAGCACAGACTAATGCTACAAAGATGTTGTACAGTTTATTTCATGCCAAAACTTAAATGAATAAGATCAAGATATACATGTATCACAATGAATCACAACCATACACATAGCAGGTGACAGGAACAGTCACAGAAGCATATGCTAGCATGGATAAAAGCATGTATAATAGAAAAGATACAAAGGCATGAATAAGCGCACCATCATGACACGGAGAAACTATCCAAGATATACTCAAGCTCATCTTGTCCATACATATGCATACATCATGTAGACATACAACATGGCAAATCAACATCATGAAAAGTATGCTAACATGTATAAATAATGATGAATGAACATAAGGAGCAAGATGTGAACCATGATAGATACTACGAGCACAAGGTCATGATGATACTTGACTTCTAATACGCACATACTACTTAGCTCATGAAGTCAAGTCAAAGCTTAAGCGTCCAAATATAGCATGATACATGGATACCTAAGCGGTATACACATAAGGGCATGACATTAAAGCATTGAAAGAAAAACATGCGTTATGGAACATGTGAGCACATGAACAAGCACAACATGCCAATTATGGTCAAACATGAGTATAAGGGCATGAGGGTATAGAGTAGCTCACAAAGTAGGTGGAGGCATAAGCGTGAAGGTACATACCTCTTGGAGGCCATGAAGTGGAGAACCAACAAATGTTCTAGTCACGTGATGAAGCGAAGACTAAAATCCATTCGATCCCATGTTCTCCATCCAACGTCGGACACCTACAAAAACAAGAACAAAGTGCCCAAGTCTTGGATCCCAAGTGGTTAGAAAGCGAAGCTTGAACCCAAGACTTGACACACGGCCACTCGGCAAAAAAAAAGAGTGGTCGTTCGTTACTCGACTACGGTCGAGAGGAAATGGCGTGGTCGTAGCACGAGGCGTGGTTTTGAATGACTACGGTAGAGATGTGATCGTTGGTCATTACAACCACGGTAGGGAATTGCGGTGTGGTCGTAAGTCGATTATGACCACGGCAATCGAAAGCGGCGGCGTGCTCGAGAACCGGCGATCGTGATCGTAGGGACTTTCGACCACGGTAACAAGCGGAAGTGTCCGCCGCAGACATGGTCGTATGCAGCTACGACTATGTCGAGAAGTCAAGTTGTGGTCGTGGGCATTACGACTATAACGACGACACAGCAGAGGAACTCGGTTTACTACACTCTAGTAGCTCATACTCCTCTACACAAGTGCGGTGAGTCAAAGTTTTAATTTCTCATTTGCGATTTTAACATTCAAGTAGAAATTAAATTTTCACCGCTCTGAGAAAGACTCACAACCTACACATGAGAAATGAGATTTCAACCTAGCAAGAACAATCTAGCAATTTATAATCTAGGCACCTCACAATATCCCGAAGAGCAAGTATATTCATCTTGGACAAGGCCAAGGTCATAATAAGTTTTACCTTGCTCATGATAAGTCGGCTCGTCCTTATCATTATCATCCGTGTGTTCTCCAAGGCTTTCTCCTTCCCGCCACTTGATTAAGCAAAGGACAAGAATGTACCACAAAGCTCACACTTGTGGTTTCTTGCAAATAAAATCATCCTCTAGCGAAATCAAGCCTCTTGTCTCAAAGGACATCATTGGCAAAACACCCCAATAAGATTCAAAGGAAAGTTTACAAGATTCCCTACTAGTTGCCAAGCTCCGGATCGGTTAAGATCGGATCTGAGCCAACCTTGCTCGATACCAATTGTAGGACCGGATGAGGCAACGAGGGGGTGAATGGTGCCCATAAATTTTTCCTCTAAATATTCACATATTCCTTATTCTCCAATAGCTACAAAGCTATGAAGATCCAAGATATGAGGTCTAGTAGAAGGCAGAGGAATTCGGACTATCTAATGACCAAATCGAGCACCGTGTGGTTAGATTACGACCACTTGGCGGAGCTCAAGCGTGGTCGAATACATCCACTCCAGAGGCAGGCAGCCGGTAGCAGGCGACGTTTGTTGGGAAGACAACGTGGTCTGGACCGACACCATGGTCGAAACAAACAACGGTTGATAGCACATGCGGTGGTCGTAACTTTGACCACTCGAGAAGAGCATCTTGGTAGGCAATCGATGATCAAGCGAATTCAATGAAGTCGATAGCCACCAAAACAAGGTGACAAGATCGAAAGATGAGTCCGGTCGGAACCGTCGTGATCGTAAGCCAATGGCATGGTCGTGCGATCAACATGGTCGAAGACCGACTTGCACCTATAACCGATCGCGGTCGCAGACACCTCATGAGACCGTGGGGCACACGACTACGAGATCTCGACCATCAAGCACTCGGAAACCGGTGCAAAGAGCGGATGATCTATGTCTTGGTGGTCGAAAATCGAGAGAGAGCGAAGGCCAAGACTTCGTGATCATAAGTCGTGGTCAAATCTCCAAAGGAAAGCCGTCGACCGATGAAACCCGAGAAGACCGGTGACTTCACACTAAGTCTTTTCCGTGATCGATACCGACCGGGGCGAGTCACTTGACAGAGAGAACCGAAAATAGAATCGGTCGTGAGGTCTTAGCGGTGGCCGATCGCCAACTTGTGGTCGATAACCAAAGCCGAGAAGATATCTGCGATCGAATCCGATCGTCGCTCGACCACACAACCGAAAGACTCGATTCAACGACCTTGGTCGTAAAACCGAAAATCGGATGACGACGATGAATACTCTATTTTGTCGGTATGCGACCGCGAGCAAAATTTGAGGAATCTTTTGCACGAGAGTCGAAACCAACCGAGACTTGAACTCTAACTTGTATATGATCTCTAGAAGTGAATTTACCAAGAAAAGGAAAGTCTTTGTTTCGCCAAAGAAAATTGATGCGATCGAAAAATAGAACAGAGACTCATGGCGGCGCATCGAAAGACAGAGGATTTTTCCAAATCAACTTCCGCTCTCGGGAATGAGCGGCCAACTAGCCTTGAGACAGATTCGATTCGAGCAAAACAAATATAAGCCAACTCTCAAAGGAAATACGAAGGAACTAAGAATGAAGAGATGGCAAATAAATCAATGAAAACATCTCAAGAACGACCTCTCAACCCGGATCACAAACACGGACCCATCTCATAGATAAACTCTAACAAGTACGAGAGATGAGTCCTCTCAAATCATAACACGGAGGTTTCGCAACCACTCCCCACAGGAGGACAAGCTCTAGCCCTAGAGCACACACACACAGATACACTCCCAAGGGAGGGAGGCGGCCCTCCAAGGCCTAGCCGACCAACTCACTATAACTCCGCCTCCCTCTCCTTTTATAGCCTCACATCCGAGACTAACCCTAATGGATCCATCCATTAGTCCACACTGGGATAACCCAGTAAACCCCACCTAACACCGGGTTTTATCACTCACTTTGCCCGCTAACTCAAATGCTTTGCCTGCTATCCTATGAGACCCGCACTTTGCCCGTTAGCGCCAGAATCCACTTCTTTTCTCGGTGCTTTACCGGGGGACGGCTTCCTTGCGCTTTGGCATTTCTCCAAAATGCCCTCACACTGCCTTCCTGTCCATGCTTGCAACCACCTCGCAAGACTAGGTCTCCTTCGGCTTCCCGGTCGTTCGGACCCCAACACCACATGTCTCGTCCCGACCATCCTAGCCTCACCAGACCTATCTCCGACCGGCCGCATCGACTCCGGTTCCTCATCGACCACCTTGAGCTCCAGGTCTTCTTTGGCTTCACCCAGTCGTTCTGGACCTCAACATCTCCCATGTCTAGTCCCGACCATTCCAAGCCTCACCAAGACTTGTCTCCAAGATCATCTGGTCCCTCGACTCCTCCAGAGTCTAGTCTCGATCCGTTTCGTCGCACACGACCGCACCCGGCATCTGACCGTCTGGACCTCCGACTCCTCCCTGAGCCTAGTCTCGGTCCTCCTCGTTGTTGCCTGTCGTGTCCATCATGGGTAGCTACAGCTCTGGTTCCTCATCTCCCCGGCTCGCAACCACCTCACCAGCCTCGATCATCTTCGGCGTCTCCGACCGTCTGGACCTCAACACCTCTTGTGCCTAGTCCCGGTCCTCCCACGCCTCACCATGAAATAGCTCCGAAGTCCTGCAGCCACAAGACAAGCAAACCATCACATAGCACCGCACGAAAACACACAGACCATCACTCGGCACAAGTATCACAGCACAACACCTGGTCGTAAATCCCCTACGACCACCCGAAAGCACAAGACAAGAAGTGGTCAAAACCCTGGAAGACTTCCCTGCTTCCTTCGACCACCGACGTATCGTCACGACCATCACAAAGCTCGTTACGACCATGCGGACAAGCTACGACCACATACAACACCGATACTGACTTTATCGCTCAAAGTCTAGTACCTCATCCGAGCACTCTATTGCACAGATACACTTGAGCTCACGAGCACGCTCAAAGCCTCGACCTCATCCCAAGTCGTTACGACCGATTCCCACCAAAGCGACCGTTTACGGTGGTCGTGCGACCAGCTCCTAGTCGCCAAACGACCACGGCTCTTACGTAAACGCGTGGTCGAGCGAGTTTCGACCACGTTCAATCCCGTGATAACGTGGTCGATGTCTCAAGCGCCAGCGTGATCGAACCACGAGCCCCCAGCGTGGTCGTGGCTCGAGTGCTGGCGTGGTCGAAGACCCGTCCTTCAACGTGGTCAAATCTCCCAAGCGCTCACGCCAACCACTTCCAGCGTGGTCGAAGACGCCACGTCGTGGTCGTAAATGGCCCCGGAGGCCTCAGACCACGCCAAAGTAGTCGTGCACCGACTACGACCAATGTGGTCGCAGATGCCAACGTGGTCGTAAATGGCCCCGGTGGCCTCCGACCACGACCAACGTGCCGTGACTACACAACGTGGTCGTGCGCTACCGGCCGGTTCTCGATTTCGCTCAGCGTGGTCGAGCGCCTTCCCACCACGGCCAAAGTGGTCGGCGTCGTCGGTGACTCCGACTACGCCAAATTCACCGAAGTTGCCGTAACGTGGTCGTATACCTCTCGATAAGCTTCGATCACGGTCAAATCTGCCGAGAGCCGCGCGGTGGTCGTAAACAACCCGAAGACTTCCGACCACGCCCATAATGGTCGTGACGCGTTTTTCGGCTTCCCCGACCGATCCAAAATGATCGTGCGGCCGGTTGGCTTCCGACCAGCGGCGGTGTGGTCGTAAACTTTCCGGTGGCCTTGAGCATGGCGGAGTGGTCGTCGCCCGGGCCTTGGACAACGTGGTCGTGGCGATCTGGCGACCATTCTTAAGACTTACGACTTTGCGAGCCACTCAAACCTCAAAAACCAAACTCAATCTTTCTAGATCAAGAGTCAATTACTCATCACAACCATGGGGTGACCTCCACATGGTCTCACAGCTGTACTCTCGAAAATGAGACATCTGGGTTCGAATCCAGACGGGTGGGCTGCACGCCGGCAATACCGAGTCTGTTACGCCGGCGATCGCACCAAGCTCAGAACCGCAACACCGACAATGACCAACAAGAAGAAACCGAAAAACAAGTAACAGGGTTCCCAGTTACATACAGTAGACCCTGACTAAGCAACCCACATTCAGACTTATTACAAGACGCGAACAAATCGCAGTTCGTTACTTGGTCCCCCCTTTTTACTGACAAAATGAACTGCACTTTTTTTTGTCCTGGCTCCTTCAAGTTGGAGAATTGGAGTGGTTGTTTCCGCTCCTGCAACGTCTCCTAGAAGCAAAGCTGGTTGAGGCACCACCTCCTGAGCAGCTTGGCTATTAGCTTCACCATGTTGACGCAGAGCTTCCTCTTGCACCAGCTATGCCCGCCCCTTGAGGATCACCTTCATGTCCGACTTCTGAAGACCTGCACAGTAGTTCAAGGAGGAGAAAACAGTGCATATGATATCAACAGGAGATCTAATCAATCTTTTCTCAAAAACCGCCCTGTTCCTGAGCTTCCATATAGCCCAGCAAACCGTGGCCAAATTGAAATGCCCCAAAATTTCAAATTTTTTGAATTTCTTTAGAATTTTGGTTGAATTTGATTTCTTACCTAATTTGGAAAGTTTTCAAGCCAACCCGCTTTCCCTTCTCAGAATTCCGCTTTCCCTTAACCGTTGGCTCCCTTTTCCTTCCTGCCTCCTCCCCTATGCCATGCCACCACACGGTCGCTTGCCCTTCGCCACCACTGCCAGCGCTCTGCACTACCTTGCCGATGGGGCTTTGAGTGCCCAACACCTCGCCCCTGACCACGCGTCGTGCTATGCCGTTGTTGACCACGCGCGCTGCTGTTTCGTGCGTCGTTCAGCCGCCGCGTGCCCGAACCCATACCACTCCCCACCAGCATGCCCTAGAATACCAGCTGCCAGCAAACTACCGAAGCTCCTCATCCGCCAGCGTTGCCTCCCACGCGCCACCTCTGGCATTGCCGCGCCACTACTTCCACCGCCTCTTGAAGCCTATAGAGCTCATCAAAGCCTCCCTTTAGAACACCTTAGCCACCAATTGCACTACTAACCCATCTCTTCCCCAACTCCGGCCTTCAATCACCGTCGCCACCATGCCCTATGTCAGTGAGGCCGAAACGCAATTCCTTTGTTAACGCCAATTTAAATTTGATTCACCATAGTCCTAGAACCATCCGGCCACCGCAAACCTCACCCACACCCCGCCAAACTCTCCCATGGCCTCTAGGTCACCAGCGTAGTGTGCCACTACCATCCCAGCCAGGCCGCCATGGACAGCCACTTACCAGCCGAGCCAAACCAAACCGCTAATTCCATAAGCTCCCTTGCTCGCCATAGATGCTCAGATCACCTAAAACCTCACCAGAATCCCATCGGAGCTCTAATGTGCCATGGTTTTGCTCTAGTGAGCTCTTCCCGCCGCCAGCTGTTTCCGATGATCCACCATCGATGCACAATTGCCACACTTCCTGATGGGCAAGGCTCAAAGGAGCATAAGAAAAATCATAAATCCTTCTCAAAAACTTGGTGGTAGAGACATACCTCCATCCCTCTATTTATAGCCTTCTCAAAACAACCTCAACCCTTGGATCACCTCAAGAGCTAAGATTAACTCTCTCTCCACTTATCCATATCTATTTAGGGTTCGGCCAACTCTTTTCCTTACCTAGAATATTTCTCTAGGCTAACTATAATTACAATACATCACTTAATAGTCATTAAAAAACAGCTATTACAAAATATGAGCCCTCGGCTCTACACAGCTCAACACACCCAGTTTATCTAGTCCTAAACTATCTCCAAGAGTGGGCTGCGGTTTCACACACCGTCAATTTTTTGTATTGGAAAATTTACCAAAATTTCCCTCTACCGCCTTCCATGAAGTTTCACACTTCCTTTTCCACGAAGCATCACCCATACTTCGCCATCTTTTATGGGGCCCCAATGACTTGCAGCCAAGGATCTCATGCGTTTGGATTCCATCAAACCGTCCTCACTTGTAAATGACCTAAGTCACTTGGAGTACCACACGCTTCTCCCCGCACACGATAGCACCTGCTTCCTTGACCGCTCTGGATCTCGGCTCTTCCTTAATCCTAACCTTGTCGTTGCCTGTCATGTCCACCACCGGTAGTTCCTACTCCGGTTCCTCGTCGTCCCAGCTTGAAACCACCCTGCAAGCCTCGGTTTCTCTTTGATCGTCTGGACCTTGGCTCCTTCTGAGCGTAGTCCCGATCCCTTGACCACTTTGGACTTAAGGCTCTCCTAGCTTAGTTCTGGTCACGTCCGTCTTACCATGACGTAGCTCTAGAGGCCTATAATCAACATAAACAAGCAAATTATTATGTAGCACCACACAATACACAAAGTCATCAGTTAATACAATTCATCCATATAATACACCATACAAAATATATTCAACCAAACCATCGATCCATGTATGCAACCAAACCATCGATCCTAAAACCTAGGACCAAATAATAAATTGTTGTGCACGCAAGTAATGACCTAGGTCACTCAAACTCACCAAATTCAAACTTCAGCTGAACCAACACCTCCCAGCCAATCAACCGGACCCCCATACCGGTCAGACCACAGATAAGGGGGTCTGTCTGATCGGTGTGACCCACCGGTTAGACTGGTGATGAACTCTAGTCTGACCACCTCCTCTTTGGCTGGTTTGACCAACCGGTCTGGAAACTGTCTACAAAATCCGACAAATCGCAAACTTTGAATTCCAACCTTCTGAAGTAGCAAACTCAAACTCCGCAAACTCTCTAAACCAAAAGTCAATTACTCATCACAACTACGGAGTGACCTCCACATAGTCTGACAATCACCACCTTGATGAGTATATTGAAAAAACCAAAATGGCAAGAAGTTGAGTTTGTTTTTGAAAAGAAAAGCAGAAAGTTGCAAAAGCCACATATGGTCCATTTGAAAGAGAAAGAAGAAATCATGACTATGTTGGCAAAGTGTGGAATAGAGCAACATCAAGAAAGAACGAGTTTTCCATAAATGCTCTAAATGACAACTAAAACCTCACAAAAGCTCAATCTTGCTCATGGTCCAAGAAAAGAGTAATTGCTTACCATGACCATTTTCATAGCAACAGAAATAACCAAAAATGCAAAAGAGAGCAAACGATATATAATGAAACTCCCCCTCACTCAAATATCTAATTTTGTCTTTTTCGGTTATAGTTAGCAAGTTTTGCAACTAATACTACTTATATCACGAAAAATGCATATACTCCCCATTTATGCAATTTTTCACCTCTTAATGTTTTTTCTCAATCACTCTCCCCCTTTTGGCAGGAGAGACATCAAGGGCTAAATCTCTCCCTCAAAATGTACATGACACTATTAGGAGCACAAGAAGTATAAGAAAGAGTGTATGCATTCATAAAAATGTAAAATCTAAAGAGTTTTGAAAATTATTCAAAGTGAGGTTCAAGTTAAAAGGATACCACTTAAAGTCATAAAATGTATACAAAGTATTCAAATTAATTTCAAGATAAGCAAGCCTTCAACATTGATAAGTTTATCTAAAGTTATCTAAAAATGAGCTACGCCATGTCAATAAGCTAAATAGAACAAAGAAACTCAAATTGAATCAATTAATTAGAGTGATACAAGTTCAATATTGAATCATTTTGTTCAAGTACTTAGAATTGAGCACATTTAGCACTTATGAAAAATACATTTTCATCTCATCTTAGCAAAACAAGTCCTAAACTACGAGCCATCCACAACTGTCTCCTAAGCTTTAACCATTTTTCATAATTTTGTTTTATTAGCCATGTACTAGATCTCAAGGTTTACTACAACCATCCTAAGCAAGAAACTTAAAAGAGTGGTCTTGCTCATCCAAAACTCTCTCTGAGTTCATGCCTAGTAAAATAGCAAGTCATCTCATGAGAAAGAATTTGTGAGATCAGTTTTTTCGCATAAAAAGATATAATTTTTCATGTTATTTTCTAGTTCAAGAACAATGATTTACTCCTGATTCCGTAAACGATACCCGACCATAGTCACAAAGCATAGAAGAAGTAAATTTATACTTCATCAAAGAACTAGCATAGCTCAATATAAAGCTCGATTTAGATTCTAGATTCAAAAGAGAATTTTTGACATGTCATATATCATAAAAGGACTACTAGAGAGTAAACTAGTCAAAAAATCCAATCTTACAAATATAAAAGATACTAATTGCAATAGTTGATACCACTTGTGAATTTTAGTTGAAGTTTGCAAATTAAGCTAGCATGGCAAAAATTTAATCATACATACAAAAACATGACAAAGCTAGCTAAGTAGACATAATATGGCAATGAGCAATATCAAATTATAATTACATCATAATTGAGTAATGATCAAAACTCATATCTAAATGCAAACCCATTATTGTTCATAGCCCAAGCCCACCACTGTTTAGCCCAAATAGCCAGCCCAACCCATTATTGTCCATTTAATCCAGCCTGTTATGAATAGTGCCAGCCAATTACTATTCACTCAACCAGTTACTATTTATCCAAAACCCATTTAGCCAAAATGGAACCGCTAGACCTCCTTGACCTTGTCCACACCACTACTCTCCGTTGTTGACCATTGTTGGAACGCAATTGCCATCGCCGCCGTGCACTCTGCTCGGGCGTCCATGGCGCCAAGCCAAGCCATGAGTAGGTTAGACCATGTGCTTAGGCTAGTTAAGTCGACCCAAGGCCAAATGAGTCAACTAGGCTAGGCCCAACAATAGTTAGCCAAGTACTGTTCAAGTAGGACCTATTACTATTCATAGCCCAACTTACTACTGTTCAGCCCAAATAGCTAGCCCAAACCCATTACTATTCATTTAATCTGACCCATTATAAATAGTGCCAACATATTACTATTTATCTGAAACCTGTTTAGCATATTTATATCCATTTTGACTGTCTTGAGTCCATTTAAGCCATTCTCAACTCCATTTAGCACAACCAGACTCCATTAAAACCCTATCCACCCAAACCCACTTATATTTGACTTTTTAAATTTTTATTCCTATTTTATTTTATTTTTCTAGTTGGATTCCTTCGAGCATGGACTTATTTGCTTGTCTTTTTGTGTTAGCACCCAGATTCACCGAGTTGTTCATCCTAGAAGCAGGTCAAGACATGGAAAGTTTAGGACCAGTTGAGGACTTTAAGCAGCAAGGCAAGTCACATGTTTTAGATCATTTTAATCCTACATTATTTAATTATTTAGTATTCGGTACTTTCATTATTACTATTTGTGTATTGTTATTTATTTGAAATAATTGTTTAGAATAACATGATAATTAGTTAAGTCTTACCACTGAAAAAGCCATGCTTTACATGAATGCCATATTCACCTTGACAGCCTTATTGATAATAAACTATTGTATAATGAATCATTAGTAAATTAGACAATCAAATATTTTACACTACTAAGTTGAATCGGCATTTTGTCGATAGATTTTAAAATGATACTAGAGTTAAGGATGACTCGTGGAAAACAACTAGATGGTTGGAGTCCACAACTTACCCTAGGGCAGAGGCTTTGGTTTGAATTGGTGCTAGTGACGTAACACATTGGGTTTGTGATTGGTTGCCTCACTTGTGAAAAGTAAGAATTAGAATCTTATGCTAAGTAAAGGACACAGAAATCGCTCAACAACAAGTTTTGACTTGTCAAACCTGGTTTAGTAGTTGTTTGATTTGATTGAATATTTACAAGAGGGATAGCTTTTCCATTGCGATGGAATGGCCCACGTACAACGGGGTGGTATGAAAATGGGACTGAAAAGTCACTTGCTATATTTCACAACAGTAGGTCCGCTCAGCGTCGGTTCGCGGTTTCCGTATTGGCCAGTGAATTACCGACAATGTGTGGCCATAAGCCTACCAGGGAGAAGCTCTAAAAAGGAGAGCAGTGAAAGATCTTGTTATCTCAACTCAGTCGCATGCTAACTGGTTGCGTGTCTATTGCATGATATTGAGAGTTTGAGACATCTTAGGGTGAAGCTAGACAACTCTGCAGATTAAAATTATTAGTATTCGGATATGCCGTGCTTCTAGTAAATGAAATTGTGTTTAATGGGTGAATCCAATAGCAATGCATAAGTAATTTTGGTAAGATTTACAATTTGAAGTTTTGGTAAGATTTGCAATTTGATAATTAAGTTGATTAAACACCTTTTTTGTTAAGAAGATAATTTTTTTGCTTTCAGAAGTTGTTTACAAATAAATATGCATCCACAGATGTAGTAATAAAGACAATATATCCTTATCTCTTGAAATATTGGCAAGTAGTTAATTGGTATTCTCTTATGACTTGTTGAATACAGTTATACTCATCTTCCTAAAATATCAATAGAAGAACATTGGGAAGATAACGAAGAACATTTCGAGGATGGATGATTACTGGTTTTAAGTCTCATCCTCGCTCTGGCATGGCTATGGTTTTCTTTTTGTGATATAATTTAAACTTTAGGCTTGGACATCTTGTTGTATAAAACTTGGCTGTTATACCATATCTTGTAATAAAGTTTGGTTTTTATGGAATAAGCTTATGTTGGTGTGATGTATACTCGACTATAGTACTCTGCAGCTGGATATTCTGGATAGTTATAAGAAAATGCTAACAGTCTTAGAAATATGGGCGTTACACAAACCACCAATACATATATAGATTGCGGAGACCTAGGGCATAATGCCTAAACCACCAAAAGTACTGATCGGAACTGGCCAGTCTGTTCCCTGGCCCCAATGACAGTACCAATCACCCCCCACACATACTTTCCAATCCATTCAAAGAAAATGTGTGGTGTACTTTCATTGCAATTGCAAAAACTACAAAAGGCACTCCCAGACCAACCCCTCCTCGGCCACATAAAAGTCTTGAATCTTGATTTTGTCTGGAATGTTTGCTTTCCACAGCACATTATTATTAACATCGTGCAGCTGAGTATTGAGAAAGTTGTAGGTTGACTTAACAGAGGATTGCCCAGATTTTTCAAGTCTCTAACTAGGTCTGTCATCGCTCTCGTTTAAAGCAACAACCATCAGCAGATTGTTAAGAACATTGAGCTTGGATTGCATGTTTTCATCCAGCCACCTTCTAAAATGAAAAAACCCAGCCTTGCCTAGCAAAATCACAAATATTGCTCCTCACTAAGCAAGAAAAGATCAGGAAAACGCTCACAAAGAGGGCTCTCACCACACCAACAATCTCTCCAGAATCAGTCTTCTTACTATTTCCGATCACCATTTTCCTACCTTCAAGATAAAATGTTCTTAACAGATAGTTTTATATGGACAAGTCCTACCTGCCCGAAAAATGCTCTTGTTTCAAAAAACAAGTAAAAATGCTCAACTGAGAGACGATTGGACAGCGATCGATGTGCAGTACTGCAAGAATTCCCACTAGCTTCACATCATCGATCGCACGAATAATCAATTAATCAACCCGATCGATCAATCCGACTTGAGGAGTGGCTTCCGAGGCCACACGCACAGATGTTAGAATGCTACCAAAGATTAGCCTTTTGGACTGAGTGGAGAAAGCATCGTTCTTCTCAACAATTTTGCCTGCATGCTACAGAACTATGTGGGCTACGGGAGATGGGCCGTCATCTGCTGTTCTGGGCCATGTTGCAGAGCCGAGCGTCTGCCGTTCATGCGTGCACGGGCCGGAGATATGCTAACTCTTCTTTCGTCTCTTCCATCCACAGGTGTGTGAAAGAACATCTAGCTAGTTTATCCAAAAAATGAACTGATTTTTTTTATCCCCCAACAAACTTCTCACAATAATTTATATAGTTCCTCCAACTTTACTCTTGGTATATGTACGTCAACATAACTAGAAGAGTCTGTTATATATATTCGGCCGAGTACGAGCTTGTTATGCATGTCATCTATTTGCATGCATACTCCATTTAGAAGTATTGCTCTCTCTATTCCATAATACAAGTGCGATACGTATACCTAGAACGTATGTTATTTAAATAATATTTAATAAAATTATATTATATTTTGTCTCTAACAGTACTATATTATCTAATAGAAATAATTATGATTCAATTTCATTAAATATTATTTAAATAATGTGCTACTTAGCATGTGTACCAGGCTGGCTGGCTAGCTAGCTAGCTACACAAGATCAACCTCACGCTATTAACTTGATCACACAATATATGTATAGAGATGGAGCTGGTCATCGTCCCACGATCTGTTGTGAAGATCAGATAGCACATAACTGTCCCAGCATTGGCTCGCAGGTATTGATGCGCGTTCGGCCTGTTTGGTTGACTGCACCACCAACCGAGCCAGGTTCCGCGCGTGAAAAAAAAAATTCTCCCACAGCCTGGCCCAACAGAAACGCCCGAATCGAGCTTCCCTTAGACGCCAGGCCCGCGCCATGTAGCTGCACTTAGGGGTGAAAACGGATCGGATAGTTTCTGACCGATCCGGACGAAAACGGATATGAATTATGTCGGATCGGATTTTTTCGGATAATTCTCGGATCGGATACGAATACGAATTTTTTTTATCGGATACGGATACGAATACAGTAAGCCTAGTATCCGTCGAATACGGATACGGATACGGATTATCCGGATAATACGAAACCGAATATCCGGGATTTTAGCCCATAACCAGGAACCAGCCAGCCCATAGGGCCCATTCCAACTCCACGCGTGATCCAACCGTCCAATCTTCCTCCATGCGATCCAATCGTCGGTTGCCTTTAGGGTTTACCAATTACCACTGGCCACTGGGCACTAGCGCCGGCCGCAGTTCACCGCTCCAGGCTACGCGAACGGCGAAGTGGCGAACTGCCGCCTTGTCAGGATCTGGGAGAAGCTGAAGGGGGAAGATGCAGCCTGTCCGATCGCCAATTTCAATTGAATAAAACGCTATGGCCCGGATCGTTATCTACCCTCTGGGAGTACATCTACGGCTGAGATTGATTCCAGTTAACGGTTGTTTAAGTAGATAAGAGAGTTTACTTTACATGGAGATTAATGTTGACTAAACGGGGTAATTATTGTAATTCCCTAATTTAAGCTTAATGAGAGTTGTACTCATATATGTCCTTTCTGGAGAAGGAATAATATAGCCTTTTGCCGATATTTTGCCCTAGCCGTAGTTAGCTGTTCTTTAGTGCTTTGGTTTTCCCTTTTCGGACCACCGATCCACGAGATTGCCACCTCCGGTGGACTCCTTCCCGTGATCGACAAATTGGTATCAGAGCATTCGAATCCTTGGCAGATTAGTCGAGGCGATTGGGTTGGGGAGCTTCTATTCTCCATAAAATCCCCGATTCTTCTCCGGCTCTGGCGGCGGACTACATCGGTGCGGGTGAAGGTTCCGGACTTTTCTCCGGGTAAAATCCCTAAGCCCTGTGTCGATCTTCAGAAAGATGACCAAGTCCATAGCGAGGAATGATGCGGAGACATCGGAGCTCACTGCGGTCAGACAAGAAGCCATGGAAGCAAGTTACAAGGCGGATGTGCTGCAACGACAGGTGGGAGATCTCCAGAAGCAGGTATCTGGTATGCAAGATCAGATGAACCGCGTGGAGAGCTTGTTGCAAGGGCTAGTGACCTCCCAGACAAGAGCGACCGAGCAGAGACATGTGCAAGAATCAGTCCCATCGGGAGATCTCGGAATGGAGATGACGAGAAGGATAGAAGAATTGAGGCAGGCTAACCTCAACAGCACTCAAGGGGTAGAGTTGATTGGTACACCAGAAGGTAATTATAATCCTCCATCTACCGGATTTTCAGCTGTACCAACAGGGTGGGAACAAAATCCATTACCACATTCATCCTTTGCTTCACCCACTTTGAACCATTTAAACTCCGACCATGTACCAACCTTCACCCGGCAGTGGCCACATGATCCTAGAGATTACAACAGCCAACCACCAGAGCAATACCACACTAGGCAATGGAATCCCAATCCTAGCAATGAGAGGATCCTTAGCTTTTACAAATCCATTGCTAAGGGGCCTAAACTTGATTTTCCAAGATTTGATGGTGGGGAACCGCTAGAGTGGATCCGGCAAAGTGAGACATATTTTGCTATGGCCAACGTCCCAGATGAAGCTAGGTTTGATTTGGCTCAGATGTATATGGTTGGCCGAGCTGATAAATGGTTGAGGAGCACTGGATTACTCTGGAATCCACCTCCATGGTCTGAATTTTGTGCTATGATCTGTGATAGGTTTGCCCAGCATAGTGGTTATGAGGTATTAGAAAACTTTCATTCAGTTAAATAGTATAATTTGAGTGTCTCGGATTATATAGATCGGTTTGAAGAACTCATGGCAATGTATAAGAGTGAAAACCCAATACCGAACCCCCAATTTTTTGTCAAATGTTTTGTCAATGGATTGAGAAATGACATCAAGCACGTCCTGAAACCTTTGAAGCCACAGAGTTTATGCGAGGCCTATTGGATGGCTAAAGATATGGAAAAGGGTGCTGGAGCAGTAGCCAAGAGAAATACCCAGGGTTCTAGTGTGGGGCCGAACAAAAGTTCCTTTACATTCCCAAAGAGCAAGCTGACCCCTGAAACTAATATACCAAAGAAGGATATAACCCCTAAACCTTTCACCCCTGGAGTATGCAGATATTGTGGAGGTAAGTGGTTCTTGGGTCACAAATGCAAGCCATATCAACAAGTGAACTTGATGGCAGGGGAGAGTGAAGAAACTGTTCCAGCTGGTCCAGAACAAGAAGAAACACTAGCTGACAGCCCAGAAAAACCCGATCCTCACTCTGATGCAGTGGAACAATTGATGCAGATATCCTTTCAAGCTGTTAGTGGAATGATTGGGATAACCACTTATACGCTAAATGTTACTATTGGGGGAAAACAAGGTGTTGCATTGATTGACAGTGGGAGCTCACACACATTCATTGATTTGACGTTTGCTACCAAGACTTCTTGTAAAATTCAAGTGACTCCTTTACGAAAGGTAACTGTAGCAGGTGGTGGAACTTTATTGACCGGCTCTTACATAGCTAATGAGGACTATTGCATTCGTGGGGAGAAGTTTAACCACTCTTTCCAAGTATTAACCCTAAAGGGATATGATATGGTACTGGGATGCGATTGGCTGTATCAACATAGTCCAGTGAGTTTGGACTTGAAAACAAGGAAGTTCATCATCATGAAGGATGGCACTACTGAGGTAACTTTTGTTGATCCGCTATCCGCTCCTGTGATGCAAATGCTCAATCCTAAAAAGTGTGAGAAGTTGTTTAGGGCGGAAATCTGTGGATATTTGATTGATTTTAGGCCACAAGGGTCCTCTGAAGTAGCCACGTTCAGGAGTCCACTACTGCAGTCCCTAATAGACTCATATTCAGATACTTTTCAAGACCCTCATGAGCTGCCACCAGAGAGGGAATGTGACCACTCCATTCCTCTAAAAGAAGGGCAGGAGCCTCCCAACATCAGACCTTACTGAGTACCACATCAATTAAAGGTGGAGATGGAAAAACAGATCCATAAATTATTAGAGTCTTCAGTCATTAAACCAAGTACAAGCCCTTTTGCTTCACCTGCTATTCTGGTAAAGAAGAAAGATGGGACTTGGAGATTATGTGTGGATTATAGGAAATTGAATGCCATGACAGTTAAGAACAAATACCCAATTTCGGTTATTGAAGATCTCCTGGATGAGCTTCATGGAGCAAAAGTGTTTAGTAAGCTGGATTTGAAATCTGGGTACCACCAAATAAGAATGAGGCCTGATGATGTTTACAAAACAACCTTTAGAATTTACCTTGGACATTTCGAATACTTAGTTATGCCCTTCGGATTAACAAATGCTCCTGCTACTTTTCAGTCTCTAATGAACACTGTTTTTGCCAAGTATCTGAGAAAGTTTATACTTGTTTTCTTCGATGACATACTCGTTTACAGCAGAACTGAGGAGGACCACCTGCAGCACTTAGCTATTGTGTTGGACACTCTGAGACAGCAGAAACTATATGCAAATTTTAGCAAATGCGTCTTTGCCGCAAGCCATATAGAGTACTTGGGACACATCATTTCTGAGCAAGGGGTAGCAACCGATCCCAAAAAGATAAGTGCGATTAAAGAGTGGCCAAAACCTTTGGATGTGACTCAATTAAGAAGCTTCTTGGGAATGTCGGGATATTATAGAAGGTTCATCAAAAACTATGGGCTAATCTGTCGTCCTCTCCATGATATGTTGAAGAAAGAAGGGTTTAGCTGGGGAGAATCTCAGGATGAAGCCTTCGAAGAACTAAAGGTTCAATTAACCACAGCCCCGGTGTTGGCACTGCCCGACTTTTCGGAACCATTTATACTTGAGACGGACGCTTGTGGTAAAGGACTTGGCGCAGTTCTAATGCAAAATAGGAGGCCTATCGCTTACTTTAGTAAAACTTTGGGAGCCAACTCGGCCGCCTTATCCACCTACGAAAAGGAGGCCCTAGCTATAATAGAAGCGTTGAAAAGATGGAGGCATTACTTCCTTGGTACTCAGTTGGTAATTAGGACTGATCAATAAAGTCTTAAGTTCATGTCGGAGCAAAGGATCGGAGAGGGGATCCAGCACAAGTTAATGTTGCGATTACTTGAGTTCAATTACACCATCAAATACAAGAGAGGTAAAGAAAATAGGGCGGCAGACGCTCTGTCGAGAAGAGGAGTAGAATTACAGGCCATAACCATGGCTATTCCTACTTGGGTGGAGACTATTGAAGGAAGCTATACTGCAGATCCTCACTGCAGAGAGCTACTGGAGCGCCTGACTTTAGCCTCAGACCCTGAGTCTAAGTTTACTCTTCACAGTGGAGTGCTGCGGTACAATGGAAGGATTTATGTGGGAGCCGAAGCTGAGCTGAGACATAATATTGTACATTCACTTCATTCTTCAGCCGTAGGTGGGCACTCCGGTATGGTAGCCACTTACCAGAGGGTTAAAACCTATTTTATTGGCCAGGGATGAAGAAAGATGTGCACACTTTTATTCAGAACTGTGCTGTCTGCAAACGATCCAAATCAGAGCATTGTCATTACCCCGGCCTTTTGGAGCCCTTACCCATTCCTGACATGGCCTGGACTCACATATCTATGGATTTTGTAGAGGGAATGCCGAAATCAAAGGGGTACGAGGTAATCCTTGTAGTGGTAGACAGATTTACAAAATATGCGCATTTCATTCCCTTGTCTCACCCATATACTGTTCAATCTGTTGCACAAACCTTCATCGATCATGTCTTCAAGCTGCATGGCTTTCCTTTAGCAATTGTTACTGACAGAGATCGAATTTTCACTAGTAAACTGTGGCAAGAACTTTTCAAGTCCTTAAAGGTCGAATTGAGGTTCAGTACGGCCTACCATCCTCAAACGGATGGACAGACAGAGCGAGTTAATCAATGTTTGGAAACATATCTGCGGGTGCATGGCGTTTCAAGAACCTAGGAGATGGGTATCCTGGTTATCATTTGCCGAATGGTGGTACAATACCACCTTCCACACTTCCCTCAAAGTGTCTCCATTCCAAGCATTATATGGGTTTCCACCTCCCCTAATCAATGAAGTGGGTGTACCGGGGCCGAAAGAAGAGGAAGTCAGAGACTTCCTGCAGGAAAAACAAACTATGCTCAAGAGGTTAAAAGAAAATTTAGCTCAAGCTCAGTCCCGGATGAAGAAGTATGCGGACCAAAATCGCAGTGAGAGACAATTTGTCATTGGGGATATGGTGTATTTGAAGTTGCAACCTTACCGAACTGCTGCCTTTGGGCTCAGGCATGCTTTGAAACTCACTAGCCGATTCTATGGGCCATTTCGAGTAATGAAGAAGGTAGGAAATGTTGCATATAAGCTCCAGCTGCCTGAGGGGGTAGGAATCCACCCAGTATTCCATGTCAGTCAGCTCAAAAAGCACTGTGGTCCAAGAGCTGTCCCTAGCCTAGACCTCCCTCTCATCAGCAAGGATGGGAAGATCAAGACGGCGCCGATTGCAGTGCTGGAAACCAAAGCCTTGCCGCAAAAAGACAGACTGGTAACACAATGGTTAATTTAGTGGGAGAATTTGCCACATGAAGATGCTTCATGGGAAGATGCAGACTTCATCAAAGGTATATTCTCAGAATTCTACTCACAGACCATCAAGTCCTGGTTTCCTGATCAAAATACTTGAGGACACGTATGTGGTTGAGGGGAAGGAACTGTCAGGATCTGGGAGAAGCTGAAGGGGGAAGATGCAGCCTGTCCGATCGTCAATTTCAATTGAATAAAATGCTATGGCCCGAATCGTTATCTACCCTCTGGGAGTACATCTACGGCTGAGATTGATTCCAGTTAACGGTTGTTTAAGTAGATAAGAGAGTTTACTTTACATGGAGATTAATGTTGACTAAACGGGGTAATTATTGTAATTCCCTAATTTAAGCTTAATGAGAGTTGTACTCATATATGTCCTTTCTGGAGAAGGAATAATATAGCCTTTTGCCGATATTTTGCCCTAGCCGTAGTTAGCTGTTCTTTAGTGCTTTGGTTTTTCCCCTTTTCAGACCACCGATCCCTGAGATTGCCACCCTCCGGTCGGACTCCTTCCCCAGGATCTGACACGCCTCCGCCCGGCGCCCGCCTCCGCCCACCTCCGCCGGCCGCACACACACAACAGTGTGTGTGAAGGATCAGCCGCTTGGACCTGCAGCCCTTGTTATCTTCCTTCGTTTTCCTCTTGCCCTCGCGGCGGCGGCGGCGAGGCCACCAATCGACGGCGCCTCTTACCTGCTTCCACCCGGCGTGCCCGTCTGTCTCATATTCTCACGCCAACAACATCATCGGAACCCTCTGCGCCGAACACGCCTCCATGCCTCCTTCCACCGAAGCACGCCTGCCACCTCGAAGCGAAGGAATGATCTAAGAGTAGGCTTTGTTGTGGTCTCTTTTCTTTGCTGCGAGAATGATCTAATCCAAATCTTTCTTCCTGGGTTGGATACTTCAATGCATCCAGTTTCTTGCGGATTTGTTTGCCGCGTGCTGGAGTACTGATAGCAGTAAGTTTATTTTCCAATTTCAGTTATGTCCGCCCTGCAGAGATGGGGGAGCTTGAGGATGAGTATCACACCCTGGAGGCGAATCACCAGTAATTACTCCCTCCCCTTCTTTTCCTTGCCTCAGTTTACACGCCTTCTTACCATAGAAATCATCTCAAGCCTAGCTGCTTCTCCTTTGAACTATTCAAATTTTACGATATGCTGTTTATTGTAGCTCATTTCTCCCATTGATTAAGTAAGAGTGATATCTGGAATTTTTTTGGTTACATAAGAAGAGAATATATGTGGACTGCACTTCCTGGTCTCATGTGTTCACCTTGCTGTAAACCTAGGAGCACAATATGGAAGGTGATCCTGAACTTATTGACGATTCTGAGTTTTATCATCAACTTCTCAAGGAGTTTCTCGAGTCATGTGGTACAGGGTCATCTGGTTAGTTCAAATTTTTTTTACTACTGCACTTACTGTTGCAAAGTATCTCTTTACATAAGTTTGCATGCTCACTCACACACAGAAGTTGAGAAAACTGTGTCTCCGAAATTGTTTGAGAATCTATTTGGAAACGACAACCAGAAATCCACCACAATTTGGTGATGATACTTTAATTTTGACATTAGGACGTGTAGCCTTTTTGTTTACTTGATGTTGCTAGCAATCTTAAGATGTGAACTGAACGTTTTCGATGGGTCTCAATGTGAACTTATGTAGTTATGTTATGATCGACTATTGGGTATATTTTCATTGTGGATGAAAAAACTATGCTTGTTTAGATTTCATGAATGTTTTGACAAGATGAATTATTTACGTATTTTCGTTAATTTTGGATGTATAGTTTAAGGGGTTTTCATGTTCCGATAAATATTCGTAACCGTATTCATTTTGATTCGTATTCGATCCGTATCTGTATTCGATATTATCCGTATTTGTATTCGTATTCGAGTTATCCGTATCCGTATCTGTATCCGAAAAAAAATATGAAAACAAATATGGTAGAGACATTATCCGTCCGTATCCGATCCGTTTTCACCCCTAGCCGCACTGCACCCCTGCGTAGAGGGATGCCTGTAGAGATGGCCAAATAGGTCAGGTTAATCGTACCGATCTAAATCACGATACTATTGATTCAGCCCCATGTAGGTGTATGTGTAGAGTGGCCAAATAGGCCGAGCTAACAGTAGCGGCCCAAAACACAGTACTATTAATCCAGTCTAGGCACAACACGTATTATGGCTAAACTAGTTGTACCGGCTAGACGCGATGTACTGTGTTTGGGTTGCAATCTCGACCTAGCAGGCCGATCTGATACGGCATGCACAGTCGCCTCCTCCCTCCCTCCTCGTTTCCTCCTCCCTCCTCGAACCAGCCGTCGCCTCCTCCTTCCTCCTTGTTGTCTGCTCCCTCTCGCGCTACGCCTCTCGACCACCGTCTCCTCAGCTCCTCGCCTCCTCCCATCCCACCGCTTGCTCCCTCTCACGCTCCACCGCTCAAACACCGCCTCCTCGACTTAGTTGGATCCTCCCTTCCCTCTCTCCCTCCGGCGAGCCTTCCTCCTAGCCGTCTCCTCCTCTTGCGCTTTCGGCTCCCCTCTCTCCCTCTCGTCAGCGTCGACAACGGTGGCAGTGGCGCAGATGCTAGGGAATGCAGGACGAAGGCACAATGCCGACAACACAGGTGTCAGGGAACCGAGGCGGAGGCAGCAGTGGGCCTGCTTGCTAAATGAGGATCAATCTGTTTAGTTAAATGGACCAATCGGCTGCGCCTAGAGGGACCGTATCTATATCGGTTCGTACTAGGCGGCCCATGTGGCCGGGTCCGATGCGTGCGTCGGCTCACCTTCTCTCCCCACTCGCTCCTTCGGTCACTCGACTCTCCTCTCTTCTCCGGTTCTCCTCGTGTCGCCATCGACGCCGCCGCCCGATTCGCCACCAAACCACTCCTCGTGCTACCTCAGTTCTCCTCCCTCCGATTCCTCACTCGATTTTCGCTTCTTCATCCTCCCAAGTTGGAACCCTAGGTCCACCCTTCTTTCTCTGATTGATCCAGTAGGCGGCGGCGGCGGGAGTAGGAGTCCAGGCATCTTGAGGGGGCTGTGCTTCCATCAATAGTGCTGCAGAAGGGCACCTCCGTGCAGCTGCTCTCACCGAGGTTGCATCCGCCGGTGTCTGTATTCGTTTACGTCAGCACCACCTTGTTGTACCCGCTTGACACCTGCAAGTCCAAGTGAGGCCGAGCTCCAGACCCAACTAGGCACACACAAATTCAGGTATAGCTAATTTGCTTCTTCTCTGTTCTTTGGATGCATCAGAGGCAGTCCATGAGAATTTGGATGTGGGGGTTCTTGATTTTGCAGAGGATATTTGGGATGATTGGGACTTCCTGTGAATTATGAATTGATGTGATGGATGGAAGAATCTTGTGTTAAATAAGGATGTGTTGATTTCCACAGAAGCCAATTTTGAATTCTATGGGATAGAACTGCACTTGAGATCAATTCATCTATCGAATATGCACAAAAATAGAAAAATGCAAATTTTCCATGAATAATGTAAGCTGTGCAACTATGCCAGTTCCAATATCCCCCCTCCCCTCCTCTCTTTGGTTTTACTCCACATCTTGTTTGTTGGCTTGATTCTATTTACTTTTTCACCTGTCCTTGTTCCATCTATATGTTGTTTTGGCTCGATCTGAACACTTCAAAAAGTAATTTAGATGTAGTACTGATGGAAAAATTAAGTGATGATTCAAAGCTGCGTCCAGTAAGTTGAGACATAGGAGTATATCACTAACTTTCTGCCCATGAAGTTGGCCCATAATGATTCAAGCTCTGTTAGTTCTTTGTGCAAATTTTTTTGCCTATAGTGCAATTTACTATTTCAGAACATTTAGATATGTATAGCCTCATTGCTTAATGTTTATTTCAGTGCGCAGATGGTGATCTACGAATCACAAATATTGGTGTGCTCACATTGCCACATATAACATCAGTACGATCAGGGGGATCAATTCCTTCCGGATTTGGCTTCATCAGAATTTCAAGTATGGTTAGCTTCTACCTCATTGTGGCTTCCTCATGTTCAGCTGTATAGCGTGCAGTTTTCGTGTAAATTATTTAACAAAATGCAAGTCTATTCATTCAGCTATTGATCACTTTTGTCTTTTGGATTGAGCTGCAATTGCTGGTCACTCATTAATTTTGCCTTGGATAGGCATAAAAGGATGTTTTTCTTGGGCTAAAGCAATGTAAAAGCACACGACTTTCCATACAGAAAAACATCAGCAATGCCTGCCTTTATACGTAATTGTATTTTGGGCTCTGTAGTGTTCTAGACAGCCCAAAGATATTAAATATTATAATGCTTACACTGTGTTAGATGGAGTGGTAAAATGAGCTTAGTCGTGTCTATCCCGCAATGAGAAACACTCAGGAAATTGAGACTTGGATCTACTAGTCTATTGTTCAATATGTAGGTTATTGGATCGTCTACCAATTTCTCGTAGAATGGCTTGATTGGCCCCGCTCGTTTCGACTTCAGCTTCTGGCTTATTTTTTACTATTCATAAATTTCGTCTTTTTCTGAACTTTTGGTTTTTTTATCTTTTTTGCCGGTTCTTTTTTTCCGTATTCGTTTGCGTTTTCCGTGATGAGCTAGCATATTTTTTCTTTTTTTTTAAATTTAATTACGCTAAATAAGCCACTTTCAGCTACAGTGAAATTTCAGCCATAAGCCACAGCTTTTCAGCCCAACCGAGCGGGTAAGCATATTATAAGGAATTTTGGAAGGGTAAGCATTCTTGTTGTTTAGGCCAATGTAGTTTCACTGCCTGCTACCAGTTCGGGCTGTTTCTTTCACTACACATAATCATATATTGTTGTATATTATTCATGGATTGACTGTCTTCGATGTGTACAAAGTTGATATAGTAGATGGTGTCTGACTATTTGTTTTATTAAATAGATCCTTCTTGAAGACTCACAAATACGTGTGACAAATGTTTCTGAGAGATCACTTCTAATCAATCAGGTAAGGGATTGTTGTTTTATATTTATCAGGTACGTTCAGAATGCTATGCCATGCATTCGGCGTTCCATACTGATATGGTCAGTCCAACAGTGAGTCACTGTGCTTTCTTCTAGCAGTAGCTGCGTACGGTACAGACCTATGCTGAATATCTTTAGAAGCTCACTGATTTCCTCTCAGGCAAAAAGTGCTACGAAAATTGTATTAGCAGATCAGTATATCATGGGCCATCTTTTTCTTTTAGCTATACTTTTTGTTTCGTAACATGTAAAAAGCTTTTCAGCTAGGGATGATATGCTGTAGGCAGAGGCAAAAAAAAAAAAACTCTACATAAAATGCATGAATGTGAGTATGTGACGATTCGAAGGTTGAGCCTTCTTACAAGTTGATTGGTGTGTACTTACGTTGTCACGCGGCATGGTCAGGTGATCTATCTGTTCGTTCTTAGTGGAATTTTTATTTTACGCTCTTCGTACGAGTATATATGTAAAGCAAGCGTGTGCGCGCTGCATGCAGGAGCTAGATCTCTGTTGTCACGCAGCATTGCAGCCCGTCGCCGTCATCTAGAAACGCTCGATCGAAGCAGGCGCAACCGCATGCGCGCGTGCGTATGCTTATGGGCATGTGTGTGTTTGTCGCCTTGCTGCGGAGCCAGCGAGCCACTGGCACGATCGACTTGTCACCTGTGGTTCGTATACATGTACACGCGGTCGAAAAGCAAGGCAGCTAGCGTCCAGCCAAGGTGGGATCAAGAGACAACACACTCGCTTTCGTCGTGGTCCAGGGTTAAATTAAAAAGATCTTGTCATCGCAAAAGGGCTCGAGAGAGAGAGAGAGATCGTCGCCCAGAGAATTGTAGGGCCAAGAGAGGAATTTTCTTTACGAATAATCTATTATTTATTCAAAATAACGTAAATATATTCGCACCAATATTTTTTATAGAAATATGCTTTAGTCGTCTAACCGTCGGGCGACTAGAACTGGAACTTATCGCCCAACGGTCAGGCGACACGCAAGCAATTCGCCGGCTGTTGGGCAAATTACTGCAGTCGCCTGATCGTTGGACGACTGCAACTACTGTCGCCCAACGGTCTAGTCGCCCAACGGCCAGGCAACTAGAAGAGGAGATAAAAGGTGAGGCCGCTCGGCTGCCATCCTCAACAGAACAGAAAGCAACAGAGAAGACGGCTGAGGAGAGGAGGAGAGGAAAGAAAAGAGAGAAGAGAAAAGGAGAGGGAGGGGAGGAGAGGAAAGGAGAGGGAGGAGAGAAAAGGAGAGGAGGAGAGGAGAGGGGGGAGAGAAAAGGAGAGGGAGAGGGAGAGGAGAGGAGAGGAAGAAGCAACTCTAGATATTTTTTTTATATTTGCAATATTGTATATGTAGTACATATATTATTTACTGTTAGTGTTAGTAGAAAATTATAGATGTAGATAGAAATAGTTGAATTTTTGGCATAGAAAATTTAGTTAATATAGTTTTAGGAAATTAGCAACCGTAGAAGTTGAGAGGAGAGGAAGAAGCAATTCAGTTATTTTTTTTGTATTTGCAATGTTGTATATGCAGTACATATATTATTTACTGTTAGTGTTAGTAGAAAATTGTAGATGTAGATAGAAATACTTCAATTTTTGGTATAGAAAATTTAGTTAATGTAGTTTTAGGAAATTAGTAGCCATAGTAGCGTGTAGTTGTGTATAATTTAGCGAACATAGTTTTACAAAATTAGCATCGTTAGCAAATTGGTATGCGTATAAAATTGTTGTTGTAGAAAATTCAGTCATCGTTGCATACAAATTAATCGTCCGTAGAAATTTATAGGTATTACAAAATTCAGTAAATATTTATGTTAGAATTTCATAATTTAGTATGTAAAAAACAATAATACATAATATTTATGATTAAATACAAATGAATGTAATGTCGTTAGAATGTTGGAAAAACATGTGTACCATTATAACTGGTATATAAGCATTTAAATCGATATGCCATGTAAATTGTCGAAATCATTAGGAATTGTTTCATGTAGGGGACAGCTCGAGTAGCGAGAAAAGTGTGGCGTCGGTGCGCGGGGTGCCCATAGGAAGTTCATACTATGATATTAGTGTAGTTGGTTACGACAGGCAAACGATCGGTGAAATGTGAATTGCAGTACGTCAGTACTTCTGTAGTGTGCGATGCGATTTGACATGTTATAAAATTAAAACATATATGCAGGCAAACATCAGCAATGCCGATACCCACTACATTGAGAGTGCATTACGGTGTTGGAACCGTTCGTGAAGGTTTGAATGGTGTGTATTTGAGTGGTTTTCCGCAAGCCACTCTAGTACACCCGGACGGCGAGAATGCTCGAATCTCATATGTGATGCATTGGCTTTCCCGGAGCTTTTCGTTGGACCCCGAGATGTGCAGCGTTGTCGTAGAAGGGCTTTGGAGTCGGTCTCCCATGGACATCAGATGGGAGTTAAGATTGCTACGCACTGTTGCGTGAAAGGGGTTTATGCATGGGTGCCGACGCCGTAGATACCAGTGTGTACTGCTTGTGCAACCATGCCCATTAGAAGTTGTGCAAGGTCGTGCGTACAATCTTGCTCTGGGAGGCGTGGGCAGCTCGGGCGGCCCGCATGTTGGCGAAGAGAAGTAAGATGCTCGTGACAAAGGTGATGCGATACATGGAGGAGATAGAATGGTCACGTCATGGTAAGGGAACAGGACAAGCCGATGAAGGGGAGCATATTGAATACATAGTGCAGTAGATGGAGTGCAATGACTAGGCAGCATGGGTTGAAGAGGAAGCTGTACAGGAGGGCGACGAGGACAGTTCGGATGAGGATGAAGCTCCTGTCCCGCAGGAAGTGAACTGGTTTGATGCGGAGGGTGTTTCCGCACATGACGAGCATGAATCACTGTAGGAATATCATGAGACAGAGGTTCGGTTACATTCAATGTTTGCTGACATGGCATCGTTGTAGGATGCCATCAAGCTGTGGGCGCTTTCAATGCAGCGGACTTTTCGAGTCATGAAATCTAGCCAGGAGCAGTATACCGTGAAGTGAGAGCAGGCCGGTTGTCCTTGGAGGGTGCACGCACGTAGACCCAATTATGAGACTCACTGGATTGTGTCGAAGGTGGAGCCACACTCTTGCATTCTTAGTAGTGTTTTGGTGAGGCATCGTAACCTAACGTCTACCTTTATAGCCAATTTGATGTATGGAGAGATAGTGGAGAAGAAAGACACGGAGGCCATGCACATCGTGGTAGCTATCAAGAAGAAATTTAAGTACATGATTAGCTACGCGAAGGCATGGCGTGCGAAGCAGAAGGCGTTGGAAAAACCTTTCGGGTCTTTTGAGGTGATGTATGAGAATCTTCCTAGTATGCTTAACGTGTTGCGGGACAGGAACCTAGGCACATATATCGCTGTGCAGGACAAGCCTTCCACAAGGCCGCTAGGATATGCGGTGTTGCAAAGGGCCTTCTTAGCATTTGGTGCTTGCATCGAGGCATTCAGGCACATGCTGCCGGTGATCTCAGTTGATGGGACCTTTTTAATCGGCAAATATAAGGGGCAGATCCTGACGGCCATAGACGTTAACGGCAACAACCAAATATAGCTGATGGCCATCGCATTCGTGGAAGGTGAGAATTATGAAAACTGGGTGTGGTTCCTTAGACATGTTAGGATTGGAGTTGTTGGCGCTCGTCCTGGTGTGTGCGTAATCCATGATCGCCACGCCGGGATTGTAAAGTCCATAAGAAAACTTCAGGAAGACCTCGAGGAACCCTTTTCTTGGCCGGATATGAGGAATAGATGGTGCATTCGTCACTTAGGGGCAAACTTTTTCAAGTAATTCCCAAAACAACTATTGATGAAGTTATTCAAGAGGCTTGCTATGTAGAACTAGCGGAGAAAATTTGATGCTTTGTGGGCGTTGTTGGACGAGCACAGCAGGAAGCACATCGACGAGAGGAGCAAGCAGCCGGTCATACCTAGGGCGGCACAACCGAAACGCCTAGCAGCACTCGATGAGCCTAACCCAGCTAATCCGAGAAGAAGGAGCTCACGGAACATCAAGTGCACGACACGGACGATGCAAAGTATGGCATAATAACGACTAACCTTGCAAAGGTGTACAATTGGGTTCTCAGGGGGCCTTCGTTCTCAGCTCCTCGTCGCCATCGTGGAAGGTGTTCTGTACAGCACAATCGGCTACTTCAGGGAGAGGCACGTGAATGCCGCACTTCATGCGGCCAACCCCGAGCATTGTACTCGTCGAAAATTACAGCATACATGGAGACAAAGGCACAGAAGGGCCAATTGCACACGGTGCACGTCATGGGAAACAGGGAGCATCGTTTCGACATAGTATTCCATGATAGAGCCGGATTTAGGATGGCTCGTTCGCTTGTTACCCACAAGGTATGCCTTGAAAATCATGCAAATGAACCTAGATGCACGTGTAACAAGCTAAAGCTGTTACACAAGTCATGCTCTCATGTCCTCGCAATATACGGGACCGTGGGCATGAATCTTTCGAACTTCATGTCGGAGTACTTCTTCAAGGAGAAGATAATGCATGTGTGGTGTGGAGAACTCAGGAGGTTCAGAGTTGTAGAGAACTTCGCCACGTTGGATATTATAGGGAGGACCTGGATTCCAGATGTTGACATACTAAAGGGTGGGAAGGGTCGGCAATAGAGCCGGCATATTAGAAATGATATGGACGAAATGCAAGCCGGAGCATCTGGTACACGTTGCGGGTGATGCGGTCAGGAGAGGCACACAGCTAGACGATGCAACGCATATGCTGATCAGTAGGCAGAGCGGCATGGTTTTTACTATTAGTTGTTGGAGACTACAAATAAATTTCCATTGTAAACTGTACTTTGTTAGTTGGCACTTTTGACGTGCGTAATGTCGTACTAAATATATCGTACATTTCATGTACCGTTTGTATAATTGCTATGTTACATCCCCTTTTTAGTAATGTAGTTAGTGTTGTGCTGGTAGCCTAGTATTGTTCTGTTTGTTTACTTACATGTTCTATTTACTGTTACATTACATGCGATGTTTTTTGGTTCCGTATAAATGCTAACTTCAATTCATTTTGCAGGTATGGCTTGTGATCTTCGTGGATTGGACTAGCCTTACGACTTGTTGGACAAGCACGTTGACTATCTGCATCGTGCTTCCCGTCGTGTCCTGCCTACAAGGAGCGCGGAGAAGCCAGCTGAGTTGGGAGTGGTCCAGACACGAACACCTCGAGTCGCTTGGAGACTAGACCCCCGCTGGACAGTCAGGTGTCCACTTCGCCAGCATTGTACTGTTGACGTAAGTACATTCCGTGCTGACATTTACTTCCTTTGCAGGCTGCGGGATGCCGGGCTATTCCCTCTCGCCCAGATGGTGCAGGCCACCGACGAGGACGGACCGGCCTTGCCCGCGGGTGGGGACGACGGCTCAGAGCCATCGCGGCGCTTCACATTCGACCATTCTCTACTGACAGCTTTGGTAGACCGTTGGCGGCTAGAGACGCACACTTTTCACCTCCCATTTGGGGAGATGACGCCCACTCTACAAGATGTTTCCCTACTACTTGACCTTCCAATCGCGGGAGCTGCTGCCTTCCTACCGGAGGCCTTGGCTGGGTGGCATGCCTATAGAATTCTTGGTGAATTTATAATATGATAATGTATTTATGTGAAATTTTCTCTAATCAGTCAGGCTTTGAACTCTAGACGACCTTATCGAATATCTGAAGACAAGCAGCAGTAAAGTTAACAATAAACTAGAGACAGATATCAAAACTATTTTCTTCAAGTAAATCGCATTCATATCACAGTGTTTCATTTCTGCTTTATCTTTGTATATATGTTGTGCTAGCTAAAATTTCAATTAATCTGCTTAGTTCTAGCACTGGAAGATATTACAAAGAGATTTCGTGGGTTCGGTTTGATATCCCACATGTTCTATGTTTTAAGCATAATATAATGTTTAAATGACTTAGGAGGATTTACATATCTATATGTTGAACTTGTCATTTAAATGATGGCGGAATTATGCTTTAAAACAATTATATTTTATTGGAATTAAATCTGAATTCATGCTAAAGCAACATTAATTACAACAATCTAGAAAACCAAGTGCATATACAGCAAAGCATATATCCAAAGACATAATAATAACATAGAGACCAAACTATTATCTCTCAACATGAACAATGTAATCAAGCTAAAGGACAATATGCTAAAGTAAGCACAAGCATGAGCATTTGTAATTAACATAATGCGCAGATTAAGAAGTGAGTTTTGCTCTCAGTTTGAGGAGTTGCTCAAGTTAAAACCAAGCCTTCTCACCCTTGTCAACAGATTATATATCAAAGGGACAACTCCTCAGTATTCTTCTAGTTTGATACTCAAAAATTACCTCAGTAAAGTAATTGAATCAACTGGCAGATTTTAAGCACGCGACAGAATGAAGAACAACTATTGCAATATCAACAATAGTGCTACGAAAACAACAAAAACAAACACCAGAGATGTGCTACGGCAGTAATAGCTGTAATAACTGAATCTAACAATGTTAAGTCCAGAACAGTAGTGATTTATACTTAACCGAAGTAAGAAATAAGTAATGATAAATAAATACTAACAGAATACTCTCTCATTTGTCAAGAGCGATCTCAATTTGACAAGTTATCCTCATTGAGCATTCACAAAGCCCACATTCTACTATGCAAAGTCTCTCCAGTGCTAGTACTTATGAGGAGAGCCGCCGGAGTTGAGGAAGGCGACGACGGGCTCAGGGGAAGCGATGATGGTGTCGGGGGAGGCGGCGATAGGCTCGGGAGGAGGAAGGCAACTGGCTCGGGGAGGAAGGCCACCGGAGTCAAGGGAGGAGGAGGAGGGCGATAGCCTCGGGCGAGGAGTGTCGATGGAGTCGGGAGAGGAGGAGGAGAGTGATGGCCTCTGGCGAGGAGTGCCGCCGGAGTTGGGGGGAGGAGGGCGACGAGCTAGGGAGGAGGAGGGTGACGAACTTAGGGCGAGGCGACGACGTTAGTGGGCAGTACAGTGGGGACAAACCTTAGTGTGCATATATATATATATATATATATATATATATATATATATATATATATATATATATATATAATATTTGCTATTCTAAAAGAAGGAGTTGGTGGTTGGTGCGGCCTCTTCCACCTTTCTCATCTCTCTTGACAAAAAAAAATACAAATTTCTTAAGCAACGGACAAAAAAGATACTTATAATTCATAGGCCTTAACTTAAATTTTCCCTTGTGCCTTCTTAAGCAACGGTGTAACAATACATACAAACAACATAATTTTGATTTCTTTTTTTACGCAAATGTTTGGTGGCCATGGTGACACACATGCATGGCCAAGATAGACGTGCTTATGTGTTGTCCTATATAAAATTGGTGTTTTCGTTTGCAACGCACGGCACTAAACTAGTATATATATATATATATATATATATATATATATATATATATATATATATATATATGTGTGTGTGTGTGTGTGTGTGTGTGTGTGTGTGTGTGTGTGTGTGTGTGTAAAATAACGAGTGCTCTTTGGTGCCCGGGCACCATAGTCTAAAATAGGTATATATATCGGTTTTTGTCGATGCTAACTCAGGCTTGATGATGTCCATATCAACCAAGTCAAGCCATGTGTTTACACCATTCTTTGTTTTGTCACAAATGTTCAGTAAGAGACCAATCAAGCTGTCACATACATTCTTCTCTACATGTATGACGTCGATATAGTGACAAACTTCTAGGTGCTCCCAATAAGGTAAGCCCTAAAATATTGATCTCTTCTTCCATATGTTCTTCTCGTGGGTCGTCGATTTACGTCCCTTTCTGAGTAGAACATCTAAATCCTTAACAGTATCATAAATATCTTTTCCGCTTAAATGCCTTGGAGCTGAACTGCCTCATTCTCTCCGTCGAATTATTTCTTCATCCTGCGGTATGGGTGAGCCCTCTGAAGGAACCTACGGTGATGTATGTACACGGTTTTGCATGAGTCCTTTAGCTACATACTCTCGGTATCATCTAATCAGCGAGTACAAGCTTTGTCCCCTTTTGTACTTTAGCCTGACAGGTTAACAAGGGCAGGATAATCATTTATGGCGTACAACAACATGGAGCGTAAAGTAAAGTTCTCTCGTTTGTACGCATCCCATACTTGTACTCGTTCAATCCACAGTATTTTTACATTTTTCACCAACGGTGCTAGGTACACATCAATATCATTCTCAGGTTGCTTCGGCCTTGGATAAGTATCGACAGTAAAATATACTTTTGCTTCATACACAACCAACGAGGAAGATTATAGATGCAGAGAGTCACGAGCCAAGTGATATGTCGGCTGCTAATGTTACCAAAAGGATTCATTCCATCTGTACTCAATCCGAACCTTATATTCCTCGGTTCTTTATCGAAGTCTGCAAACCTCCTATCGATGTTTCTCCACTGGACAAAATCAGCAAGGTGTCTTAGCATTCCATCCTTCTTACGCTCCTCTAAGTGCCAACGCAGCAGTTTTGCCTCCTTTGGGTTCGCAAAAAACCGCTTCAAACGGGAATTGCAGGAAGATACCATACCACCTTAGCAGGAGGTCCTCTCTTCACCTCTATTCCCTCGCCATCATCTAATTGGTTCTTACGCTTGTATCGAGATGCGTTGCATGCATGTTTGCATACTCTTTATGGTAGAAAATGCAATCATTCGGATATGCATGTATTCTTCCTACTTCTATTCCCAATGAACAAAGAATATTCTTGACTTTGTAGATGGTTTTGGGCAACTCGTTTCCCTTTGACAGCATGTCCGCTAAAAGACCTAATAGTGTCGTGAAGCTCTTGTCGGACCAACCGTTGCTTGTCTTCAATTTCAATAGTTCAAGCACAACTGATAACCTCGTGTACTTTAACTTGCAACATGTGAACAAAAGTTTCTCCGAGTCCTCTATCAAGCCCCGGAATTTAACATACTCTCTATCATCACAATTCTCTTCTACATCATGAAGCATCTGATCCAAATTATCATGATTCATCCTATCCGAATCAGAACCACAATCGACATGATTATCCGGTGGCATATCATTGATTTCATCGGTGATATCATTATTACTACCTTCCTATGTAATCTGCTCTTCCCCATGACTGGTCCAACGTGCATACCGCGTTTTGAAACCCCTTCGAATCAAGTGTGCTTCAATCTGCGCTCGGTTCTTAAAAATCTTTAAATTCTCGTAGTCAATGCATGGACAGTACATATATTTCACCCCTTTATTCAACATATCCTCCTCGGCAGCTCTTGTAAAAGCAGAAATACCATTAATGTACTTTTCACTCACACGGTTCCCAGCATACATCCAGCTTTGGTCCTACGTTACGCATATAACAATTTAGTATAACATATTCAATTAATTAATTACTATACTATATATGTACGATCTAAATTAAGTAGCTATATGTAGCAATAATAATTAATTATATTAAATTAAATTAAGTACAAATAGACTATGAATTGACCAAATCCTAAACCATGCTAGATGTAAAATAATCTTCTCTCTACATCAAGTTAGCTAGATCAACCATCTTTAGTTCTCCTTTCACCAAAAGTTATAAATCTAAATTGTAAAGCAATTAGGAATAAATTACTAACCATAGGTAGTCAAAAACCACTTTGATCTACAATTACTCTTGATAAATAATCTTCTTTCACCAAATGGCCTCAAAGCCCTGCCTCCAGCTCAAAACAACTGTGTAGATATGGAATTTAAGACAAAGGGTCGACAGGTCTGTGCGCAATTAATATAGTGAAAATTATCATAGAAGGTTTTTTTATACAAACTATCTATGAAGTATCACAGACGGTTAAAATAAAAAATCGTCTGTGATATTTGGTAATATCACAGACGGTTCTTGTTAAGAACCATTTATGATACTTCACAGCCGATGTTCACCATGAACCGTCTGTGATATTTCCTCGTCACAGACGGTTTTGAAGACTGGCAGTAACACATACAGTCTCTAAACTAAAATCGTATGTGATTGTATTTAATTCAAACGGTTTTGGAGAACCATTTCTGATGTGGCGTCTAATATTAGGCTTTTTGCAGTAGTGCACTTGGGTTTATATAATCCCTCTAGTTGTCCTCCAAAGAGAAGTTGGAATCCTACTCGAAATGAAAGTAGGAATCTTAATCCTGTTAGGATTCATTTAGGACTCCTTGAGCATACCTCTCCAAAGCCTAAAGAAATATTCTTTAGGATACAAGCCACCTTGTTCTCAACATGTACCCTGAAATAATTTCTTATGCTTTAATTCTTTTTAAAAATTCAAAATACCCTAGAATTGAGATTACGCAAAAGGGAGCAATATTTGGTTGGCCCGACTAGCTAGTTGTAGTCTTCTACCTTGTTCCTTTCCGAGAAAAGATTATATATGTATTGTATCTAATTGGGCCTTTTAGGGTTTGGCCCAGAAGGTTTATGCTCAGATTGGTGAATTGTTTCAGTTGGCTCCTCAACTATCAAAAGAAAGCAAGTAGTATAATTTATCCATTAGAGTTCTAGCCACTAGATGGTCACGAATAAGAAAGCCTAACAGGATTAGGAGAGATGTTTGTCATTGGAGATCACACAATATATCGCAATCAGTTGTCATCTTGGATCGAACCACTCCTTTGATCGGTGAAGGATCGATGTGATCAAGAATTGACAAGAATTCTTGATAAGGTCAATATTTTCTTACGTAAAGCTCTTTTGATCGGCAAAGGATCGATGTGATCAAGAATTGACTAGAATTCTCGATAAGGTCCATATTTTCTTGTGTAAAGCGGACCAACATATTAAGGGCCCACCACTACCACAGAGAAGATCATGCTGGACAACTTATCACATATGGTTCTACAGAACCCGTCAGTGTTAAGCTGTAGCATAGTTATCTCAGACGGTTTTACTAGCGTGACCGTCTATATTGCAACTGATGATAACAACCATCAGTGATGACCTCCTTATCACAGATGGTTCGTAATAAAAATCGTCTGTAATGTATGGACTTATCACAGATGATTTTTGTAAAAAAATGTCAGTGATACATTATAGACAGTTCGTAATAAATATCGTCTGTGATGTATGGACTTATCATAGAAGGCTATTTTTAAAACCGTATGTGATAATATTCTTCTATATATATAGACACCTATGGCAAAAACCTAACTCACTACCCCCGCGCATACTCACGGGCATGTGCTCCTAACTCCTTCAACTACATCTCCTTTGTTCTATCGATTCCATCTCCCACTCTCGACACCATCCGCCGCCGTCGCCGTAGCAGGCGTCAGCCACCGCTGCTGTCCCCGCCCTAGGTAATGTATCTCCTCTTCCCCTTGTCTCGTCTGCTCGGTGGTCTAATTTGCTAATGGGGATAGCCGCCATCACCCATGTTTGGGGTTTTAAGGGATTTAGGGTTTGAGGAGGGAAGTGGTTTGGGATTGGGATGGATGCGGGATAGGAGATGGAGACAGCCGTGGGGTATTGGTCTTCGTAGCTGTTGGCCGTGGTCGCCGTGGCTATGCAAGAGATCACAGGATGGATGGGGAGTTTGGATTCGGGAGTTTAGGATTAGGGCTTTCTTCTCTCATATTGATCTAGCTTCTTGCAGATCAATTGCATAAACAGGAAAATGTCCTAAGGTTATGTTCCTTGATTTAATTGTACAATGTATCGTCAATAGGGATTAGAGGAGGAAGAAAGGAAATGCTTCACCATGAAGGCGTTCATCCTTACTGGAGGCTCTGTAACTCGCCTTCGGGCACTAATATGTTTGGAAAGTGCAATGCATTCAATCTATTGTGCATGGTTAGCTCTTTGGTAAATTTGGTCATGGGTCAATTCAATGTTGAGATTGGTTTAGGACCTGCTCCAAAGGGCTGAAAGCCCTGGCTTTTGGCTTTTTTGTGTGGCTTTTAACAAATTGGAAAACACCGCTAAATCTTTTAGGACAATGCAAAGGAATAAGAGGGAACAAAAAAAATCAATAAAGCAATAAATTTTCATCTATGATATTCAATTTGTGTTTTATATACCCCATACTAAAATACAATTTGAATGCTTCATAGATAGCAACTAAGCGAGATGGTATCCACACGGTCTATCAAGAAAATTCTAAATTACTTTGTGACTTCTAGAATGTACATGCAATGCTTGCGGTGCTATATTTCATCTACTGGATAAAACCTCCCTGTATGGGCAAATAATAGCCTCCAGCACATTGCTTGATCATATGTTTCCTTTGGCTTGACTTATGATGTTATATAGACATGAACTAAAAACACAACAGTTATGACTTGAGAGTGGTTGATTGTATTGAAGTTCTTAGTGCTTTATGTTCCTTACCCGCTCCAACCTTTCACTTTCTCCTTATTGTCACACCACCACTTTGGTTTGCACAATTAGGGAGTTGAAGAACTGATAATTTGTTTTAATAATGCTTTATTGCTTTTCTATCTTACATGTTCAACTTCTGGTGGCTAGATACTTGCATTGCCATTTAGGATTGCCAACTGTTTTAGGGAGACAAGTAACAACATAATTAGGACCAACAATCAACAATAGCATAGTTGTGTTGAAATTCACTTTTGAAAAGAAAAGAAAAAAAGATAACAACTTGAATGCAATTTGAATGCCCCATATTGAAATGCAATTTGAATGTTTCATAGATAGCAACTAAGCGAGATGGCATCCACACAGTGTTTGAGCTCAGTTTTGCCGCATGCATTCAATGACTAGACCAAAGGAGCAGGTAAGTGAAAGGGCTGAGGCATATTGAAAATACATGAGAGCTGAATGACCATCATGGAGGTTAGTCTAGTTGGGGTCCCTCTACATTTCAAGAAAGCAGCGGCTGCATTCGGGACGACCTGCGGGATAGTTGCAAGGCAACGGGTCCGTATTACCACACCGAGCTGGAAGTCTCTAACACGTGAATAGAAAGAGTAGCTTTCGGAGGAAGTCTCAAGGTCCTTCGAGATTAGAAAAGAAGTCCAGGGCCCTGTATGACGACAGGCATTACTGGTGATGGGTAAGTCGTGGAAGAACTTCAAGATTATGCTTGTCACAAAGTACATAAATGAGGATAGGACATCGTTCATGAAATATCTTTTCCTCCATCTAGATATATGGAACGTCTTTGTGGGCAAGAAGACGACCACTGAATTGCAAGAACAAAGCGCAGCGCACAAGGAAATCCAGGTCTATAACACTCACCCCACCGACTCGGCACCACTGGGTACACGGGTGAAATCCCGCAATGGAGGAGGGAGGATGAGGAGGTAATCATGTCGAAGGCCTCCCTGCCATTTGCCGGGATCACATATGAGCACGCCCAAAACTGGTTAAGAGCGAGGACATCTGCCACATCTTCGGACGCCATATCCTTCAAGAACCCGACAAACTAGGTAGTGTCACAATGCTTGGTAAGATATCAAACTACCTAGCTGATAATATGTCCATAACTTCATAGGAACTAAAATAACATATTGGCCTCTTGCAAGAAATGTTGACTGCGGAATCCACCCAAGGTAACTTCCAGGCCATCAGGGAGAGGAACATATTATCCACGACCCTGGTAGACAAGGAGCACCTGGGTCACATGCAAGGCCTTGTAGTTTACATTGCCAGGAGGTAAGGATTCCCAGACGACTCCGACTCATGAAGGAGTCGGAAGAGATCGAAGACCGAGCGCGAGGAGCACATAAAAGAGGAGATTCATGCAGAATTTTCCAAGAAGCATGCACATTTGGAGGAAAGGCTAGAGCAAGTGTTCATCCAGTCACAGTCCACCCCTGTTATTGTGGAAGCTAGTCCACATCACCGTCAAAGTAGCTGCGCATCCACACACTAATCTAACCAAAACGATGCCCGACTTCTTATCAACGAAATCCAAGTAATGTATATCTATGCAATGCTCCAAAGATAAACCTATAGAACACCTTAGCTAATTGTGTAGCATTTTGTAGGAGCCCATCCCCTGCAAGCTCCAAGTGAGGTTGGTTGGGTACATTCCTATTGAGACTGGGTGGGGGATAGCATTTCCATGCCAGGAGGGAATAGTGTTGCATGGTGCCCAGCTGGCACAGGGTTACACTAAGCTCTAGGTGGACATGGTACATGTCTATTTCATGGCCATCCCGCTAGAGAAGCCCCCGATCAAAGACATCATAACACTAGGGGATGTCGTGCACACTTTTGTCCAGTGGCCCAAGAGGGACATCGCTCTATACCCTGCAGTAGCACGATCTCCACATGACCATCCTCTCCAACAGAGTCCTCAATGACTCCACCTCAACTCTCGCTTCAGAAGGTCGCCATATCGGCTCCCATGGAGATGACGCCGAAGAAACAAGAAAAGTGTGACCAGTCTTCTCCCAAAAAGACATATCACAGGCGAGCCCTGTACGTTCTCCCTCAGAATATCATTGGTCTGCAACACACTATTACCCTGCCTTAGAATGGGGTGCACGAGTTTGTATTACTGGTACATGCAAAGGACCAATGAGTGTATAACAGACCAGCCTACTTGATTCACTATCAGATACATATAGAGACTTTTCTTTCACGACTTAGGCTTCTTCGTCGTGGCCTTTGACGACTTATTCGAACTATTCAACCTAGATGTCTCGCTTCTATGATGCTGGACACTGTAAGTGTCTACATCCACATAATATTGATAAATATCACAACGCATTGCTTATGCATTGCTTATGTATAGATACCGACTGGTTTCCTCGACCAACACTTGATCTCTAAGCAATGCATCACCCAAGAGGTATCCTACATCGAGAATTACATAATGGCTGGATTGCTAGCTTCGGGCAACAAGGACTGCATACTTGTGCTTTACAACTAGCACTATGTGCTGTTGGAAATGTGGGCAATATTTTAATTTCAAATTTTACTAGGAGACAAAAACAGTAAAAAAACTAGTGATGCCAAACACAAAACTGATAGTAGGCTACTCATTGTACTTCAGAAAATACATAAACAAAAATATAATATCAAAGCCAATCGAACGCACGAATGACTTACTGTTGGGCTTGATGAAGAACAGGAAGCAATGCGGGCTCGATGCGGCAGCAGACGATGAAGCGAGCAACGAGCGATTCTTGCAGATGTGCACCGCCTGAAACCTTATTGCCGCCCCCGTGCAGGTCTTCACAGTAGCAACGGCTCAGAGATACCGCTCTTCTTCTTCACAGTACACGCCAGGAAGAACAGTCAACGAGGTTCAGACGGCGTAGCACAACAGCACAAGTTCGCAGAAGTGAGAAATGGAGGAGCTCAGGGAGGCGCTCGGGGAAGGGCGGCGCCCGGCGAGGGAGGAGCTAACTCTTGTGAGTTGTGACTGAAGACAAAGGAGCGACGGGGGGTTTCTTGCAAATAAGCATAAATCATCCGGTGGTTTCCACCCACCTGGATCGTGCCCGTCCGGTTGGATCAGACGGTTGTGGACGTTTGTTAGCATGTTACCACTCAAATAAGCATTAGCACTAGATATGCTCCATGTGTGTGTATATGTATATGTATATGTATATGTATATGTATATGTATATGTATATGTATATGTATATGTATATGTATATGTATATGTATATGTATATGTATATGTATATGTATATGTATATGTATATCTATATGTATAGGTCGTTAAAATGGGGCACTATGATGTCTGGGTATCAAGCCTCTTGTAATACACTGAACGTCGTTACGGCGTAAGTTTTTAAAACAATCCCGGAGTCGCCGGTTTTTTGGCAAATCGCGGGAAGGGAAAAATAAAAATTGTAGAACATTGAAAGAGGAATAAAATATATTAAAAACTAATTTTAAATTCAGAATTGGACTGCCTGGGAGGTGGGCCGACCACCCTTGGGCCAAGGCCCAACGGGTGCGCCACCCCACCCCTTGCCGCACCCCTCCCCTCATATAAATCCTAGGGTTCCCCTCTCCCCTTTTCCCCTTTCCAGCCGCCACCCTCCCTCTCCACCCCTTTGGGCGCCTCCCCTCCCGGTTGCAGCCATTGGTGCCCCCAAGTGCTGCTGCCATTGGAGGGAGAAGAAAGGAGAAGGAAGGAGAAGGAAGAAGAAGAAGAGGAGGAAAAAAGTGGGGTGATTCTTCATCTTGGTAATTTTTTTTCATCCCAAACCCTCTATTTTTATGAACAATTAGGGTTCTTGGCATGGATTTTGATGGTAGTTAATAGATTAATTGCCCGATTAGAGATTACCTGATGTCTACGTGTAGATTGATTCGCGCAGTGCGTCTGTCCTCGCGGATGTGACCTAGTAAACGATTTTTTCTGCGGACTCTCCCAAAATGAAAGCTGTAGAGGACTTCCAGATGCGTCTTTTGTAATTTTTTCGGAATGTTTGGCCACGGGATCTGGGAGATACGGGGTCGGGAATACTGCTGTTCGTCAGGCGACCAGATTGGTACAGACCGACGGTAATCTGAGAATTTGAGGTAGTAAATTATTTTTATTCTCATGTCCGTAATTGAGAAACTTTTAGACAATCTGGTAATCTAGCTTCTGTAGAAATTTCAGAATTTTTAGACCCCTGTACTGTTTCTGGGACGCAATTGAATACTGCTGTCCAATCTGCCAGAACAGAGTTCTTCCTCTGTTTTGGGCATTAAATTACCCCTAGCTGTGATCAAAATAAAAATATATGTTATACTTGAAAAATGTAGGATTTGAAGTAATGAATCCATAGAGGTATCATTTGCTGTATTTGGATCATTATTTTTAAAGATACGAAATTGTGAAGCAGCGCTGTTGCAGAGGGGAATTTGCTGAATTGTTGAGCGGAGAGGAGTTTGTGCAGGTTCGGGGTTCTAACGACGTCTTAAATTATTTTAGTCGTGTTTGTATGTTGTGGCTGTGTGCTGAGAGTTTTCTTTTGGACATGTGGTCTTGTCCCTGAGCGCTCTTGATTTTACTTTGCTTCATCGGATTGAGGCAAGTAAACGTAGCGATGATTGCTACCGTTTAACTTGTTATTCCTTCTACTTGCAATTTACATTATTATCGTAATTTGATACATTATGCCATGATTGTATGATATTTTAATTGTGGAGATGGTAGCAAGTATTAATTAATTGATATGTTGATAATCTACTAGTAGACATGTGGAATTCTTGCTTACTGTTATAATGTGGAACATGAAAATAACATGTAGTGGATGTGGATATGTTGTAAGCATGATGATGCTCCTTTGAAGATGGATTATTGTAATTTATGATTATCATATCATTCATATCATATCATATCATGTCATATGCATATGTGGATGTCGTCGCACCTAGCCGCGACCGTACCGGTACAACATCGTATATTGCCGTAATACGATGCACCTCTTATCCCGCGGGAAGCATCGTATATTGCCGTAATACGATGAACTACAATTCCTGCCCTGGAAAGAGTGATGTGTAGCATAGCATGAAAGCATTCATATGCATTGCATTGTGGAAAGATTCATTTGCATACATATGCAATATATTGTGGTGATGTTATTTTGTGGAATATACAACTTTCTAGTTGTAATGTGGAATTGGCTCATGTGAGCTATTTGTGGTATGAAGATTGTGGATATGGTCGTGGAATGGGATTCGTCCCTTGAGTATGGTAAGGATTATGATTGTGGCATGAGATTCTTTTCTCATATAGTAATTGTTGATAGCAATTGTGGATATGAGAATTATTAAAGTAGTGAGATGATCATTACATATGTTTTATTGTTTTTGGTGGTGATAGTGGTTGATGTTTTAAAGTAGTCAAACAAGATTTATTTGCTAATACTTTACCGTCATTGATGGTAATTTGAGGTTGGGGATATAAACATTGTTATTTGTGTAAGATTAAATGTTGATGATTAATCTATTGTAGTTTATGGAAGATTAAATGTTTCATTAACATTTAATTATGGATAAAATGATTGCATTCATGTGCCAATTAAATCTGAAATTGAAGAGGTATGATTAATGGAAGTTTATGGTGGTTTATTAATTGTGGACATGAATTATGGTTGTATTTGTATGGAATTATAGATGATGATGTATAAATGTTTGTAGATTGAATAGCCTGTTAAACAGTTTGCTTGCTGAGATTTTATCTCACCCTTGTTTCCCCCTCGCTACAGGTGGACTTTGAACATGCATGGGAAGGGTAGAGCGGCACCACACTGATGCATGTGAATCATATTTGTATGCTGTAATAAAGTTAAAAGCATTCTAGACCTTTGCATAGCTTGCATAGTTTTGTTTACATTATCTTAATAATGTTAATTTTGTGAGCAATGTTTTAGATTATGATGTTGGAGGATGATTTAAATATTGAATTGCTATCACTATCTTGTTAATCCTTAGTTGTTTATGCTTCCGTTTATACTATTTTGTTTAGTAATTGTTGCCAGTTTAATTTATCCTGTAAATTAGCTAGTTGTAGAGCAGTTTTAGTAGCATCCTAGGGTAATGTAGGTCCTGAGGTGTTACACATCTCTGCCTTTAGATTGCTTTTAGATACATACAAGTGTAATGATATATAATATATCACATAAACCGTTAACATTCATTAATTCAAAAAGGCATCGATTTGGAAAGGAATTCATTGATTTAAAATACAGAATCAATCATGGATGAAAAGTCTTAATTATGAATAAAAATTCTCAATCACAGAGCCTAGGCATCATAGTGCCTCTGTTATTTATACTATATATGTATATATGTGTGTATATATATTAGGTGACCGGTGTGTCCAAACATACATAAAAATCCATTATTGTAACTCTCTTTCTATCCACGGCAATAAAGTGTCTGTTTCACTCTGCTCTCTTATTTCATTTTTCTCTAAGTCCGATGAGGGACCCTGATTGTCGACCATCCACAACAATGTTCATCGGAACATCGATGCTGAACACAGTGGCTAGCTAGCTCTGCACGGGAAACATACCTAAACCCAAAGCATAGAGGAAAAACTATAACCAATTGTATCTGTGGTGTGTACACCCTCTGTTCTTGCCAGAAATTGCTTTAGAATACGTGTAGGCGATTATTTAAAACTTTGACCGTTAATATATAAAAGTATTTAGATTTATCATATTAAAATATTGTTACAAGATTTATCATCAGAAATACTTTCATATCATTATATTTTTAAATTCATTTACAAATATATAATTAGAAAAAAGTAATGATTAAATATGTGTATTATAGAGTATGTCAATGTCTAAAACATAGGTGAAAAAGAAGAGAGGTATATGCTAGTGGGAATTGGACCTATGATCAATCCAAAATAACTTATCACATATTCATAACAACCAAGCAATCATACGATTCATCATTTAATTTGTGCAATCATGATAAAGTATTTAACTGAGTGCACATGCCTTTACCACAATCCACTATTTCGACATGGTTGAAATGACCTATTTGCGATTGAAGCACGCAACGAAATTCACTTCTTCTTCTTGTTTATTCTTTTTATTGAAAAAAATTAAGAGACTTGCAAACAAATTCCGATCAATACGATTATGTCATGCAACGCAAGGTCGTACCGTTTGATTTCCATCGATCGGGACTGAACAACTCACGTACGCAGTACTATATATACATGTCCTTGCTTCTATAGAACAGATTGACTGCGTGCTAATGATAATTAATAAAGTGTAAAGATCATAATTAATCACGAAAATTAATCGGAAAAGGAGTAACCAACCAAAAAGTAAGCGTACGTACGTACGTACGCCACTCGAGATCGAGTAAAAGATTCCGTATCTATACGACGCGCGTACTAGGACTCGATCAGTTGCAAGTATGATCTGCCTGAGACGACACGGACCACGTCGAGCTAGCCATACCAACTAATGCAAAAAGTACAGGGCTCTTAATTATGTCACTAGTTCAATTAACCCCTTCCTTAATCAGCCATTTTCCCTGTACAATAACAGGCACCCGCTACTTACCGCTTTCCGGAGAGAGAAAGACACGAGCAGAGCAGCGAACTGTTGACGCACCGCTGTAGCCAATTTTTTTTAAAAAAATTACCTCTTGGAAGTACTTTTTGTGAATCTAACCTTTTTCTTAAACTCGATGTCGGCCAGCCGCAACAGTAATTAATTAACATTGTTTATACTTAATTAGTACTAGTTGTGATTAATTAATAGTAATTAATTATCTATCGATTTGCTGCTGCTCGATAACTCGTCAGCTGGTGCTAGGCAGGATATGCCAAACTATTGTAGCCTGACAGACGAGACGTGTCGCTGTGCTAAACTAAAGAGGGATACTTAGATATGTAAAATGGGGCGTGTGAAATCGAATTAAAAAATAACTACAGTGCATACGTATGAACAGTTCCACAGCCGCAGCTAGAGAGCGCGCGCGCGAGGTCGAGAAGGATGCGTCTGCGTTAGCTCAGCTGTCACTGAAATCTCTCTCCTCCTCGCTCCACCCACCAGCCACTAATAAAACGGCCGCCTCCCCCTCCCCTTCTCTCTCACTTATCCATTCCAGCTCTCTCGTCGCAGCTCGATCGATCTTTACAGCACTAGCTAAGTAGCTAGCTAGCTATACGTGAGTGTGTGCAAGTACGTGCCATACTACCAATTGCCAATGCCGGAGCAGGAGGTGTGCAGCCCGGCGTCGTCCGGGGGGACGTCGTCCTCGCCGCCGGCGTCGCCGGCCGAGGGGGCGAGGAGGGGCGGCGGTGGAGGGGAGAAGAGGGCGCGGGACGCGGGGCGGCACCCGTCGTACCGCGGCGTGCGGATGCGGGCGTGGGGGAAGTGGGTGTCGGAGATCCGGGAGCCTCGCAAGAAGTCGCGCATCTGGCTTGGCACCTTCCCGACGCCCGAGATGGCGGCGCGCGCGCACGACGCCGCGGCGCTCATCGTCAAGGGCCCCGCCGCCGTGCTCAACTTCCCGGACATGGCCGCGGCACTCCCGCGCCCGGCCTCGGCCTCGCCGCGCGATGTCCAGGCCGCCGCCGCGCGCGCCGCGGCGATGGAGCCCTCCCTCCATCAGTGCCCAGACGCCGCCACCGCATTGCTGCCCCCGGCGTCCACCCCGGCCAAGCCGACTCCCAAGAACGGCGCCGCGGTGGACGACGAGCTCGAGGCGATCGTCGAGCTGCCGCGGCTTGACGAGGACGCCGCCGAGCTCGTGTTCGGCGCGGCGTCGTTCCGCGACGTCACGGCGGCAAACCACTCTTGGTACGATCCGTTCTGGATCGACGACGGCGGCTACGCAGCGGTGGCTGCGCACGACGACCTGTTCGACCTCGGCCTCGACCTCGACCACCACGGCTGGGCCCAGTCGGTTGGCGCCCTCTTGTGGAACCTGTAATTGCTAATTATTATCCAGTAATTAACAGCTCCTTCCAATCTCCTCTCTTCTCTCTCTCCTTTTTCTTTTCCAAATCTGTGTATAGATTTGCAACTTTCAATTTCCAGGGTTTAATACTTCTGTCTCTGCTTTCCCTTTTTCTTTTGCCTTTCTAGTGTCCTATAGCTTTGCATTTTTGGTCAGTTTGGGGCTCTTGTCTACAAGAATTTAGGCGTGTTGCTTTATGTTACGGTTTATGATATTTGCATGTAATTTACTAGTTTAATAAACAATAACTATTAAAAGAAGCTGAAGCGAGAAGCTGGCTGAAAAAACGAAAAGCAGTAATTCTCCTAGTACTTGGTGTACAGCGTGGGGGAAAGCAACTAGAAATGACGGCTTTTATTCCCCATTGGCTAGTAGCGGTGTTCTTTCTTGTTTCTGCTCATCAAGTGGAAGGAAAGTAGTAGTACTGTTGCGTGGTACTGCCTTACATTTTGTACCACGCATGCATGCATGCAGCTTCTGAAGAAAAATGTGGCACTAGGTGCAAAATATAACCTTTTTCACTCTTCGTACTGTTGCACTGCTGAATTAAGCAAGTACACTGCTGACAGCCTCTTGTTGTGTTATGCCCGGGAGCAGGCAGCTGGTAGGTACAATTAATACAGAGAAGTGCTATAGAATATTTGACTATTTTTTAAGGTAAAAATAGTCAGATGATTTAGGAGCGTGGGATCTCTATCCAACGGATCCACTCATATAAACACCCCCTCCAAAAAAGATCTGGAGTGTTGGATCACCATCCAACGTTCTAAAATTTAACTATTTTTATCTTAAAAAATAGTTAAATATTGTATAGACACTCCTATTAATATACACTAGTACGCATTTGGGAGATGAATGGAAAAAAACAAAATGTTGTGAAACCATGCATGGACATGTCTCAAATGCATGACATGCCATGCCAGGTCATGCATTGAGACCGACCATTAATTTGTTGTTCGTTTCCTCCATTGTTTCTTGTCAATTTTGGCAGTCAGTCAGCTAGCTAGTCTCCTGCACAAATGATTTAACACCACAACATGTGGTTGGGAGAGGGGAGGGCATTAGTACTAGATAACCAAGTGAGAGAGAGCGAAGTGGCAGCATTATTTTGTATGTGCCATGTGTGGCTCGGAGAATCCAGAGTCCAACAAGTCCTGCAACTTGTCTGTACTATTTGCCTCTAGCTCAGTTCTGCCATCCCTATCTGATAACGTAAGCTTCACACGGACCGGTCCACAGAGACGTTCGTATTAAATGTGGTGTGGTGGATAGTTTTTGTTATAGATAATGGCTGTTAGTTAAAAATAAACAAGCAGTGGTTAGAAAAAGTAGATTTTAGAAGAAGGACGTAAGTGAGAAAAAAAATAAGGAAGTGGTGTCACTCAGCTTTACACTGCTTTATATTTAGAGGGAGACAGAAATGAGACGAGAGAAACGGGCCATGTACCGGTACTCCTAGCTTTGTACTTGCAAAACCTCAGACGTGTAAAAAAAAAGGCTGCCAAAAGCCACGGCAAAAAACTGTGAAAAATGGTGTCAGGCGTCTGTCAGGTCAGGGATCAGGACCATGGAGATGCATGCATGGAGCTCATGGATATATCGCCGTGTCACGCTGGTAAGTACGACGGCCCCGCCTCTTACCTAGTACACCGAGATTGGAAGCTCCCGTGGCTAGATGGCTAGACTTGCGGCTGTTTCTGTTTACCCACCGAGTTTGCTTGGCTTTAAGTGCCCACCGAGTTTGGAGTTCATTTGTGCGTACGTCAGTGAAAAAGCGTCTGATAAATATCCACCGTGAGAGACTCGTACGATGCGTAATAGCTTAACGGTAAATAAATTGGGCGCACACGTAAGGTTTGCGGGTTGGTGACCTCACGGTTTCATGGGTGCTCCTGTTGATGTGGCTACGGTTTATGAGTTTCAGTTAAAATTTTTGTATTTTAGCTATTTGCGATAGAAATTACGAGAAGATAAATACTCGTTTGTGATTTTGGTTGATAAAGATGTTGTGCTTTTAATGTGTACTACAATTAACTTGTAGATTATATATTGAGAAAATATTCTATTTGAAAGTTAAGTACTATAGTAAAAATCAAAAACCGTTTTTAAAAACTGTTAAAAAACAGGCCATGCAATTCTACGAGCAAGCAGCTGCATCGAGCTATCACCATCGTTCTTGAAGAAACAAATAAAGCTCGCCGATCCAACTGTGCGGCTACGACCGATCGATGAATCTAGCATGCATGCCAGCAGCAAGAAACACATACATGGCGAGCTCAACGTCAGCTGCAGTGAACGAAACGATCGCTCGCTCATGCAATATATCACACGCGCTAGCTGCACATGTAGCTCTGTGCAGATGGGAGCCCAGCCACCGCTCTGTCTGGCCGTTGGCAGAGCCTCGCGTCGATCGATCTGCTACATCTTGTCACATTTAATTCTCGATCGATCGACCGAGAATTATCAATCAATATGTACCGTTAATTCGTTTGCTGGACAGATGCAGGAACATTTGGGTGCATGAATGAATCTCTAGTTTTGTTCATTTGTGCTCGGTGAATCCTAGCCAGTGATCCACTCGACAGGGGTGTCTTGTGTCACTACTGATAAGGGAGCTCCGATATTTTCAGACGAACATTTGGGTGCATGAATGATATTCTGAATCTTTTTTTCCTTTTCTCGACGAATCATTTTCAGACGCACGCCTTCCCTTTTTATGTGCCAAATCTAATATTTGTCCGCGTTTTCTTTGCGGCTTATGGTTTGAAGACTTTTGCATGGTCAAAATTCTTATAACGTAGTATAGAAGGGAGCTCCGATGGATGCATACATAGAAGTGATTGTTTACCATCCTTTGGTAGGTACTAGAAGGTACAAGTAACCCTTCACGAAAATACCCTTAAACTCTTGATATCTCTTGGTGCTAACTTAATGGATGGCCTTGATAATACCCCAAGAATAGTAAAAAAAATCTCTACATAAAATTATGCGGAGCAAGTTGATGGCCTTGCTTCACCACCCTCCAAAAGTCTCCCATGGATGTTGGTTTACCAGAGAAGTCGATTGTAGAGGTCTAATTCTTTTCAGTTTATGATTTTTCTCAAACAAATAAATAAGGTGATTTTTACGTCACCGGCTTGAAGCGGCTCATCGTGATAGCCTTTTCGAAATGGTTTATTCGTATTCAATTCTTCTGAATAAATATCTATACTAAAATTATAAACCATCAGCAATAACCATAAGCAATTCAGAAAAAAAAAGCGCACCCATCGTCCTAACGTGGAGGTCAAGTGGAACAGTAGGTCAATCGGATCCAACCCTATGGCATGCAGTATACTTCATTAACACAAGGAGGGCAATAATTCCAAGCACTGTGCATCTGCGTGTGTATGGACTCATAACATGCCGTACGTACACGTTGGTGACAAAAACAATTGTTTTACTACTTCTCAACATTTCACCGTACTTTCCTGTCGTCCGTCCGTGAGTAGAAAACGAGAATAACTTGCACATCACAGCACACACTTAACTCATTCCACACTATCATCTATCTATTACTATTATAAAAGAAGAAGTTGATGGTTGTAGGTCCATTCTCCTTCAACCACTCCATTCACTTAACTTCGCATCATTCTGTATTTTCTAACTGATCAAAATAACTCTCTTCTATAGAATAATTCTCTATATATTAAATGAGTTCCATTATAATGTACGGATATATAACTAGTATACATATAAATCTTCTATCTACACTTGGAATTTATCAAAGACACTAAAAATCTTATGAAATACAGACACATGCCTTCACACTAAACACGTATTTATATACTCTAGAATCGGTGGACATAAATCAATACCAATTCCATGACTTAAACCCGTGCGAACTAATTGCATACCTCTCCGTCTAACTATCTGGCCACATGCTAACTTCTGAGGCTAATTACTTTGGTACAACCAAGAAAGAGTTGTACATGCTTGGGACTTACTTGACAGTGCTCGCTTCGTATCTTTTTGGCAAATCAAAGGGCTATTTCTAGCATCTGCATAGCCCAATGCATAATTACGTATAGACCCCTCCCTCTATCATCGATCTTAATCTATCTCCTCCCTCCCTCTCTCCATCTCTCAGTCATTACGGAGAAGTATACATATAGCGATAGCCTTACCAAAAGCTATGTGAGAAGGAAGTATACAGAAGGAAGTATAGCAATAGCACATATGGATATATAAGAGACACTCCAAGTAGCTTATAAGCCAAAGGTTATAGTTTATTTTACAGGTATGTATACGTATCACCTAGATATTTTCTTTTTAATAATCATCTAAATTTCGGATCATTGGATTAGAGATCCAACGGCCCCTTTTTTTTGAGGGAAGAGATTTTTTTTTTGAGAGGGCAGGGAGAATTTGTGACCGTTGAATATCTAATCCGATGATCATAAATCTGAATAATAGTTAAAAAAATATTCGAATGATATTTATCAATATCCTTATTTTACACTGTCAGCCGCTTGGTCGCCCCGTGGGATACCAAGCCGACCGCTCCAAGGATCGACGATCGGACGGATATGGAGAGCATTTAGATAGCACTATCTAGAACAATTTGCATGCACGCTGTAGGTCAGCATGCATGCAGTACTGTGTCGCGACCAACTGGGATGGTACGGCCTGTCAGGCGAATCAACGGCACGGATCCTCTTCTCCGTTAGCGAGTCTCCATGAACAGATCATCCCATAAGTAATCAATTAATAAAGCGTCATATATATACATGCACGCATATGCAGCTGCCTGCTTGGTCATGAATGTTAGAATTAATCTACCATGCAACGCATGCACTGGCTTACTATTTCGATCGATCGGCATTACCATCCCACAGTATATTCGATCCCGGCCGTACATGCTAGTTTTTTTGTTGCGCTTATTTGGTTTAGTTTATTTTGTACTGTAATACTGAAAATATACTATAACTACTGATAGTTTTTTAGCGTAATTAAAATTTTAAAAATAAAATAATAAAAAAAGTTATATCATTATGAATAATAAAAAAGATTAAAGAGAACAAATAAAAAACAAAAACCATATCGCCAAAAAAAACAAATGTAAAAACTTAGAAACTAGAGCAGGGCCATAGATGTGATCGGTGTACGGCTTGATCAGTGTACGTACGAGGACTGGTGCACAGTGTCAGTGTGCAAGAGCTGGCTGGCTTGCTATTGGTGAGAGGTGATGCATGGCGGCCTTCCGTGCTAAAAATGTATTAACTTTGCGATTGATTTGGCTGATTGGTTGTTTGATTTTATTTATGGCTGTGCTGTTTGTCAGAGGTGACAGCTCTTGCGATCTCACTGTTCTTGCGTCTTTGGTGGCGTTTGGTTGGAGCCAAGCTAGCTTGCAGATGCATCCGTGCATGCCAAGTTGACACTATTAACATGCCGGTCGATTGAGCAAACTAGGAGCTGTCTTTACGGCTTTTAAAAATAGCTTTTAATTTTTATTATAACATATAATTTTTGAATAAAGTATTTTCTCAAGACGAGATCTATAAGTTAATTATAGTATACGTTAGAAACTTAACATCTGTATCAACCAAAATCGCAAGCGAGTATTTCTCTCCGTAATCTCTGTCACAAACAGCCAAAATTCAAAAATTTCAGCCAAAAACCATAAGACTATAAATATTTAAGCCCTGCAAAAGACATACACCCTCGTTCATAATGGATGCTATTTTAGAAAATATACAGTCACACTTATTTAACTTTATTTACTAATATAAAAACTATTTAGATTGGTTATATGAAAATGGTATCATTTGATTAGTAATGAAAAATATTTTCATAATATAATTATTTTATATTTTTTATGAACATATTTATATAAAAAATAATGATTAAAATTGTATATTAAAGACCATATCGATGTCTAAAACGGCAGACATATACGAATGGATGGGGTACCTTTTACTAATTGGTGGAGTATTTTTCACTTTTAATTTTTGAAGGATGAAGCAGAAAGCTAGGTTCATATATATAACATTTGTTAGAAATGACTGAAAGAATTTTAATTACCAACACTAATTGCAACATGGAACAAATATGTAGGTGATTAAATGGAAATTTTCTTCAACTAAATTTTCTAGTAACAATTCTGTAAATTTTTTTTGCATTGTAAATAGAGGAGAAAAAGATACAAGTCGCAAAAAAGGGGGAAAGTGGATCTCATCTATCTTAAGGGCGTTCACAAGTTGTGCACCTCACGGATGCCAACAAAATCAAAAAACTATTTCGAAACTATTTCAATTGAGAAAATTTTTTGATACCAAAAACATTTGAGGAAAATAGCTGAGAAAGAAAGAGGATTAAAACAAAATTGATTGTGGAAAAAATAAATCAAGAAATTTTTCGGTTAAAAAAACATTCGCCGAAAAATCAGCCAAAGAAAAAAGGTGATCCGAAAAATCGATTTAGGAAAAAAAAATATTGGATTCGCAAAAACCTTCATATCCGACGGCGCGACGGCTCATCGGCAACATGGCGGGAGTAAGCCGGTGGCATAGTGGGAGAAGGGGCGGTGTCTCCAACGGTGGCGCGAGCTGGCACGCGCAGCAGGAGCAGGGAAGGCGGCACGGTTGCTCGCGGCCGCCGGCGCGCAATAGATGGGACATAAATTTCAAATGCGCGCAATAGACTGATATAAGCACTTTATTTGAAGATTTGTTCATAAAAAACAAAGAGGTTCAGGTTGTTAGACCCGAAATTCTACCAAAGGGAAAACGTGGTCATTATTGGCTACGTATACATATATACAATTAAGAGTAAATTGTATGTTGCACTGAGTAGCTTATCCTTTGTTTTGCTTTGCACTATGGTTAATTTATACTTTTACTTTGTATCAGGATGAATCAAATAAAATTTTACTTTGTACTAATCCAACCTTATTTGGTTCAAACCGACTGTACATAATGAAAAGCGGTATATACAATTTTGATTGCTCTGTTTCTTCAATTTAATTGTCTTGTTTGAGACTAGAATTCTTTGTTTAGTGTTTAAAAGCTAACATCTAAAAATCAAAAGTTAGAAAATATTTAGAACAGAACTACTGTATATACATGATAGCAACCGTCCTACAGAGACGGTAACAGTTTGGGTATGCGTAGCTGAATCAAAGCCAGTTATGGCACTGTTTTACATCGTATTTATAAAAATAGCAGTATACAAGACGTATTGACAAAAATATCGTTTTTAACGTCAGCGAGCCAGACGGCAGCGCCTGCGAGGCGATGCCGTCGGCGGCGGCGGCGGCGGCCGCCGCAAGGCGACGCTGGCGCCGCTGCCGGTGGCGCACGCCACCGCCTCTCATCGACGGTAGACCCGCCACGCCTGTGGAGGAGGCGGCAGTAGGCGGCTAATTAGCCGGTCTAATTATCTACGCTAATTTTTTTGTTTAGTGTTTGTTTAAATTTTTAAATATATCAAATGAGCTCTAAAAATTACAAAAATTTATGTACAGCCTACCGACACAACGTACCTCGCAGTGTAATTTGTGGGTAATTTTATCAATTGCGAATATTGCTCAAAAATTTGTACAAGTTTGATAATTTTACGAGTTTTTACATATAGCAAACGAGTTCAAAAAATTACGAAATTTTATATGAAGCCTTCCGATATAGTACTAGTTATTGCGCATTTTTCAAAATTTTATATGCTCCAAATTTGGCATATTTATTCGGATTAACTTAATCATAAATTTAATGATCCTTACGCATATTTTGAAGTGTCATATATTGGCCAATTGTGGTATATACTATTTGCTGCTATTTGGTTTGCACAATTATTGTGTTCTCTGTATGTGCCCCTTTGGCGCTCTCTCTCATTACTAATGTCATTCGGACATGTGTTGGCTTGACATAACGGCCCCCCTCTGGTTCGCACGTCGTTCCACTGGTGAGGGGGCTCGGTCCCCTACTACATGGTGTTCAGCGTGGCCATTAACCCAGCATTGCGATCCATGATGATATAAACATTGGGTCGATCTCCAACCACCGCTTGCTTCATGTTCGCTAGGAACCAAGGCCAACTGGATGTGTTCTCGCTTTCCACAATGGCAAACGCCAATGGGAGAAGCTGGTCATTAGCGTCGACCGCCACCACGGTGAGAATGGTTCCCTTGTAACTCTCTGTGAGAAAAGTGTCATCCATCGTGAGCACAGGACGACAAAACTTGAAGCCCTTAATGGCCTGGGCGGAAGCCCAGAATAGCCGGTCCAGTATGAAGCAGTTGGGTCCTCTGTCAGCATCTGGACACTCAAGCTTGTTTATGTACGTGCCAGTATTTGATTCGGCTATCTGGTGAAGCAATCGTGGCGCAAGGTTGTACGCCTCTTCGTAGGTCCCATACATGTACTCGATGACCTTGTACTTGGCTCGTCGGACCTTACTGTAGCTGACTGGATAGCAAACCACATTGGCGGCTTCTGACATGAGATCTTCAGGGAGACAGAAACGCCCGCCGCAACTAGGTAGCTAATGATGCTTGCCACATATGCGGAAGTCTCGTTCCGTGGCGAACTCTCTTCGGATGCAGCTTCGTATCTCATGAATATTCATGATGCCGAGTCTCTCGGTCTGGAGCACTTTGTATTGTCATGTTGATAGGTCCAACCCATTGGGTCCAGCGCGTACAAGACCATCACCGTAGAACATTATCAAGTGTTCCATGTCTGCGACTACCTGAAGCCAAAACAACCAGATCCGTAGTAAGCGTTACAACAAACATAATTACATGTGTGTAACTACATACGAATAGTTCATTAATTACTAACAATTTAACTACCAATCCAAAAAATTACAAGTCTTTTCACGAGCGATGAGCGACTGAGATGACTGATGACCAACTACGACATGTTCGTATTTGTAGCTGAGAGCAAAGCGAATCCGGTGCATTTAACCCCGCAAGTTAAGGACTCCTTGTCGATGCGCAGCACTTTCGACGAGGGGGGACATCATGGCAACACTAACAAATGTGGAGACGAGGGAGCGGATGAGGGTGGACAGCATGGACATAACGACATCAGTGTAGACGAGGCAGAGCGCGAGGCAGGACGACACAGGCAGAGTGGCATTTGTGCGAAGCACTCAGCGGAAAAGAAAAGATAGTAGCAACGGACCAACATATGTGCGAAGGACAGAGATCACACACTTCAAAGAAAGACTGAATTAACATGAAACGATAGCACCAACGGGCCGATAATTAGGATAAAATTATTATGAATAAACGAGATAAATTCGGAGCATATAAAATTCTTAAAAAATTACATAATAACTATTACTGTATCGGAAGGTTTCAAATAAAATTTTATAATTTTTGGAGCTTGTTTTCTATATGTAAAAACTCATAAAATTACCAAAATTGTATGAATTTTTGAGCAACATTCGCAATAGATAAAACTACCCAAAAATTATACTACAAGATACGTTATGTAGGGATGCTGTGCATAAGTTTTCGTAATTTTTGGAGCTCATTTGTTATATTTAAAATTTTAAATAATCACTAAATAAAAAAATAGTGCAGGTAATTAGGCTGGCTAATTAGTCGGCCTAATTACCTGTCGACTCCTCTCTAGGTGGCGGGCGGGCTGCCGCCCAGCCCCGGCGGTAGGCGCCGCCATCCGGTGAGGGGCGGCAGCGCCACCGCTGCCCGCCGACGGCAAAAACGATATTTTTGTCAATACGTCTCGCATCCTGCTATTTTTGTAAATACGGTGCGAAAACTGCTATAACTACCTTTGATTCTGCGTAGCTCGATCGACTCCATACAGTGGTATAATCACGAACACAATTTAATTAACCAGCAAGTTGCTACCAAATGTTTCCTAATAAAAAGCAGCAGCAACAACAGCTACCGACCGGTTCATGCCGTATAACGTTAGGCCCCCCTCGTAGAACTGTAGAAGAGACGGCCCTAGCCCTCGTTAGGAAAACGACTTTTACATGAAACGGTTTAATTCTTGCTAAATTTTTGGTTCAAAAAGTGGGACAAATTAGCAATAAGGCTTCGTTTCAAACAGCTTCTTGCTTTAGAAGCCAAAAACCGTTTGGAACGTCTTTGTTTCTTAACGTGGTATTCTTTTTTTTTCACTTTTTATTATTCATAGAGATATAATGGTATTTTTTATTTTTTTTAATTAAACACCTCAGAAAAAACTAACCAATGCTATAATACCATTTCAACTTAAAACTAAAAGCAACACACTTTTGCACGACACCAAGGACCCGTTGGAGATGGATGGCTTCAAGCCGAAGCCGAATCTCTTTCAGGGTAACAGGACCCGTTTATATATAGTGAGTAGCCACTCTAGGCACAGACTAGCAAATAGCAAGTTCCAGGACGCGTTTCTGCTCCGGCCGGGAGCAAGCGGGCGCGAGCAGTGGGCCGGGAAAGCGACCACCGCGTCAGTACACTGCGATTCGAGGAACCAAGGAGGTGACGGGCGAGTAGCCGGTGGGCACAGCCTGGGGTTACTCCAATTAGGGCGGGCAATTTGGTCACTGCATCATGCATCTGGCCATGTCCACGTAAAACGTCGCGTCGCCGGGGCCGCCCGGGGCGATTTGGCGCGCGGCAGCTTTTCATGGGCAGCTGCCCGCCAGCTGTCGCGACGGACGACGCTTGTCGCTGTCGACGGCGTATCATGCCGGCCGGCCGCTTCGACGAGCAGGACCTGGTTATGTTAACGTACTACGGTGCCAGGCGATGTTAGTGACAGCTAAATAATAATGTCGACGCGAGTGCATTCTCCATGGTCGTACAGCCAATCTAGCTAGCTAGGATACCGTGGGAGCAGACAGCGGCGACCAGAGAGAGGGAGTGGGTGGGAGGCTACACAAATATAATTTTTTTGAAATATTTTTCAAAGAGAAATTAAGGCTTTTTTATTTCAATAGTGATTAAAAACTATATCAACGTTTGAATATCAGAATCAAGAAACCTACATTAAAATCTCTAAAAATAAACTGAGCAAAATAAACCTTGACAAGCCTCAAGTGATCTGACCTCTAATTAGCAACCAGTCTAAACCCTCATAAATGGTCTGACCTCTTCCTTAGGACAGAGCTGAAAATCAGTATGATTTCAAATACTCAAAAGGCACAACTTTCACATGGAGGCTTGACTTGAACAAAGTCTAGATTAAACATGAAACAAAAAGGGAACTTGCAAAAATGAAATAAAGTTGAAACCTTTTGGCGCCCAGCTTCCCTAATCGTTTTGGATCATAGCTCCTCCTGAGCTTAGTCCCAGTCCAGCTTAATGTTGCTCACCATATCCATCACTTCATAAGCCTCGATCATCTTCTGATGACACTATGACCGTCTGGACCATAGCTCTCGTAGCTAAGTCTCGGTCCCCTCTGCCTCACCATGATGTAGATTCGAAGTCTTGTCCACTATACTAGCTTCGGTCATCTTCTGATAGCACCATGACCGTTTGGACCTTAGCTCTCCTAGCTAAGGCCTGGTCCGCTCCATCTCACTATGACATAGCTCTGGAATCCTGCAACCATCACAAACACACAAACCTATCAGTAGCATCGTATAATACACAAAATCGTCAATCGACACAATTGATGATCCAAGAATACATACATCCATGCTTTGCTTCGGAAAGCATCACTTTACCTGAAAAAGGTCTTTGCTCAAGTTTTGTCTTCCATAGTTCGTGTCCATCTTACACCTTACTTAAGTCCAACCATCTCACCTGGTATCTATGACCGTTCTAAAACTTTGGTTCTTCTAACTAAGTCTCGACCATCTTCTACCTTAATCCACATGTACAACAATAGATCAAGTAACCATTTTCAATAAAAAGTTCTTGATAACTTGATTCACATTAGTCGAAATATGCATAATGCAATCCATAAACACCAATCCCATGCTCCTAGGACCAATTCTCAAGTTTCAGCTCAAAACCACAGCTCACTACGTCCTAGAACACCACAGCCGATTTGGCCGCAGCTACCATGCTAGTCAGACCGCTGCTAGTCAGACCACCAACCATTAACTGGTCTAACCACGCTAACTACATCCCGAATCGACTCAAGGCTTCGCTGGTAACAGGACATCGGTTTGACAGCGTATCAACGCCGATCAGAACGCCAACGGTTAGACCACCAACCAAAAATCGATCAGACTGCTCGGCCCCAACACCAAACACCCCTCTTTGGTAAAAAAACAATTACTAACTCTCGGTCGGTGCAACCACTCACACCGGTCTGATCGTCTAACCAAAGCCGGTCAGACCATCCTTACCCAGCCAACAAGAGCTATCAAACCCTGCAACTCGTACAACAACAAACTCAAACTCTGACAATTTCATCAAACAGTCAATATACTCATCACTAACCATAGAGTGACGACCACCTGTCCTTATAGGTAATTATGCATGGCTACTATGGTTCGATCTCTGCTTAATTCTGTGATCTGTTTGATCTCTGAACGAATGAGTGCTCCAGCTAGCTAGCTAGAGAGGTTTTTGCTGGTCCTTGTTGAGGTAACTGGATCGATCGATCGACCATACCAATGGGTCGACATGCTTCATGCATGATTTCCTCCTAACAGATATATATGTGGATTAAGGTAGCTAGCTAGCTAGGACCGATCGATATACACACATGTGTATTGTTCAAACGGAAGACATCCAACCTAAGCTAGAGAGGTTGTGCGTATGCGTTAGCTAGCTCAGAATTCGCTTCGTGACATGTTGTGGACGTGGGAATTTTGCCAAGCCGGGTCAGTCTCACCTCTCACGCCCATCGCGTCAAAAGCCGGGCCCGGCCGGGCCTGCCCACCTGAAGGCTGGCAACACCTAGTCCACGATCGTCTATTGGAGAAGCAAGCTAGATGTCATAGTTGCAGTGCTAGCTAGCTAGCTGTTGCAACCATTTTTTTTGGTGTACTAATTGATGATGGAATAACTTGTCCAAATCATGATAATGTCCTGTTAATTTTTGATATGACAACCATATGCACAGTCGTACTAGGGGCATAGATCTTCAATAATTAATATCCTTCTCTTTATACAAAAACTAAGAACAAACCGATTTCCTCGTACGTTACCCCACACCACAGGTTAATGGCCACCTCTGGATACACCATATATATCATGCACATCCAACCCAGTGACGGATGCAGGAATTTTAGGATGGATGTTCGAAATTGTACAAAAAATTTTCAATACAAAACGTAAAGATCTATAGTAGCAATAGTTAACATACAATAATTTACAGTAGCAAAAGTACTCACCGGTCGCCGGAGGCCCGGAGCGGTGGAGCTAGACTGCTCCGTGCTGGACGGCGGGTCGGTGGCCGCAGGTGGAGTGGAGACGTTGGAGGGCGGAGGCGCGGTCGTGTGGTCCGGTCGACGGTCGGCCAGTCGTGCGGCGCGGAGCCGGTGGAGCGGATGGCCGAAGGCACGGTCATCGGTCATGCGGCGTGCCGGCGCGGAGCCGGTCTGCCGGAGCCCAGATCCAACCTCCAGGCAGTATCGCAGACTCGCGGTGCCGCGGAGTGCTGGAGCGGCCGGAGGGCAGAGCGGAAGGCCGGAGCGAGAGCCAAGCCCGATGGTGGTCGCGGCGCGGAGGTCGGGCGCGACCGCGTGGTCGATGCAGGGACGCGAGCTGCTGCTCGCCTGCTCGGGCAGCTTGGCTAGGGTTAGGGATTGGGCAGGATGGGGATCGGATGGATCGGGCCATCGGGGAGACGGGGATGTCGTTTCAATTGCGCGAATTAGTGGGCTGGGCTGCATGCCGCGATGCATTTCCGGTTGGGCCGACCGGCTGGTTGAATAGTGATGGACTGGAGGCTAGAAATAATTATTTTGGCCTAATTAAATATATGTATATGTATTATACCTAATATATACTAGGTTTTTTGTCAAAAATTTGGGTGTTCAGCTGAACACCCATGACATACATTAGATAGCCCCTGATCCAACCATTAAACGTTTCATAATATACTATGATGTCGACATCGGGCCGGATCTAGGTTTGGGTAGGGTATTAGACTAGGCTTGGTAAGGCATAGGCTGGCGCGGGATTTGGGTTGGGTCGGGCTTGGGTCTAGACCGGACTTAGGTTAGGATTGGCTTAGGGCAACCTTGGCTTGGGTCGTATTAGGTGGTCTACAAATAGCACATTCTCTCGATCAATAATATATTTCCCGATATAGGTTGAGCTCCATATTGGGTCAGACCTGGGCTAGGCTGATTGGGTATAGACCGAGTTTAGGCTAGAATGGGCTTAGGGTAGGCTTGGATTGAGCCATATTAAGTTGGGGTTGAACTAGCACGTTCTCCTGATAAATATCTACAATTAAACTCTTTTTCAGTTTTTTTATATCTTTCTGCACCATATCCTTCCATATTCTCTCAAAAAATAAAAACACAAATATAGCTTTATAAAATTACAAACATACTAGAAATTCTAAGTTAAAAACATAATAGAAATTCTAGTTTAGTCCTTTCACTACCGGAAAGCTCCTATATGCCGAGTGTCCGTAATTTTACCGAGTGCAATCCATCGGGCACTCGGTAAACAACATCTTTGCCGAGTGCCTTAATAGGGACACTCGGCGAAAATAAAACACTCGCCAAAAATATCTTTGCCGAGTGCTGAGGATTAGACACTCGGCATATAGGAGCTCTTTGCCGAGTGCTAACAAGAAAACACTCGGCAAAAATAAAACACTCGGCACCAACCGCCGTCCGTTAGATGTTAGCCGCCGCCGTTAGACCTTTGCCGAGTGTCTAGAGCTGACACTCGGCAAAGAGCTCTTTGCCGAGTGTTTTGTTTGCGACACTCGGCAAAGAAATAAAAACCTTTTCCTCTCCTACCCTTCAAACTTTTTCTACTCTTCACATACAAAATATGGTACTCCATGTTAAAATTTGGTATATTTTTGTATTTGTTTGTTATATTTAATTAATTAATTGCATTTGAAGCAATTTTTGAATCAAGTCAAATTTGAACCGCAAGTGATTCAAATAATAGGAAAAATGAGTAGAAAATGATATTCATGTTATTCACCCGGTTTGAGGCCTTACCGTTAAATAAAAGGAATTTCAACATCTTGTTCAGAAACACGACCACAAACGTGTGGTAGAATGGTTTTAAATTTTAAAAAGCAAACGAAGTCCGAAAATCATGAGATTTGTCAAGATGTCATGATATTATACATGGAGGCTGTGGTAAAAAATTGATAAGATTTCGCATAAGTTGTCACGTACGATGTTTACAAACTAAAGCAATTCTGAAGAAGAAGCGTAGAGTAGAGACGCATCCGGTAAGATTTGGAGTCAAAGTGACGGTTTAATTGTGGTTTGACTACAAAACTTTTGTACAGCAATAGACAACAGAGATTGTTTCATGTGAAATTTTGGTAATTTTTCGGATCCATTTGATAATTTTAATTTTTAAATTGCAACCGCAATTATAGAATTTTACTTGATATAAATTGAATTTGAGCTATAACGCATGAAATAATGGTCTAATATTCGTAGAAGCATCGAATATGCATTGTTGAGTGAATTTGACAAGGCATTTTCGAAGTACATTCGAACAAATTTGTAAAACACGCTATGAAAAAAAGAGAGGAAAGGCAGTTTTATTAAAAAAAAATATTTGCCGAGTGTCATGTGGGAGATACTCGGCAAAGTAGCGGTTTGCCGAGTGCATTGTGGGAGGCACTCGGCAAGGAGGTTTTGCCGAGTGCCCGATCGGGGCACTCGGCAAAAGGAGGGTTTGCCGAGTGCCCCGATCGGGCACTCGCAAACAATACAAATAATATATTAAGTTTCCCATGCCACACACGCAACACCAAAATCAACACGCCCGCCGCCGCCCGCCCAAGCCACCCACCGCCGCCGCCGCCGCGCCGCGCGCCGCCCGCCCGCGCCGCCGCCCCGCCCCGCCGCCGCCCGCCGCCCGCCCGCCGCCCGCCCGCCGCCCGCCGCCCGCCGGCCGCCGCCGCGCCGGCCGCCGCCCGCCGCCCGCCGCCTCCGCCCGCCCGCGCCGCCGACGCCCACGCCCCGCCCCGCCGGCGCCGCCGCCGCCTCCTCCGCCGCCCGACTCCTCGGCCTCCGTCGAGGAAGGGATCGAGGCCCTCCAGCGCACTCAAGGAGGTCACCGCCGCCTCGAACTCGCCAAGTCTCGCCACCGTCGTTGGAAATTATGCTCTTGCGCCTGATTGCTTCTAGACAGTTTTGACTACTGCCTGCTTTGTGAGTATATTCAGTTCTTTCTCATTTACAACAGGATATCTTGATCTGCAAGCTTATTCAAGTTTTTGAGGGCTGTTGTGAATGTATGTGGCTGAACCGAATGCTCTGTGATGAAATAGTTGAATATTGAGATTGATCTAATTGTTTTGATTAGGATTGAGCTCTATTGCTTTCTCTGTCTGAACCGTAGAACACGTTTTCTACTGATCAGGTCTGTTCAATAGCAGCAAAGACTTTAATCTGTGCAGTAGAAGGTTTTGAGTAATTCTGATTAGAAGTGATTAATCTTATTCTGATTGAAACTGCAGTCCTTGTTCTATTACATTGATTCTGTTACTCAATTCATTAATGTTGATCTACTGCTTTGATTCTGAGAGTAAATAGTTAGTGTTTCAGTAGAAGAGAAGAGGCTACGGGAGGAGATGGAGGCGAGGATGGAGGCCGATCGGCAGAGGAGTGAGGCCGAGCGGCAGAGGATGACGCAGATGTTTCAGTGGATGCAAAGTCTTGGCGAGAGGATGGGTCAACCTCTGCCACCGGAGCTATTCCCTCCACCTCCTCCTGCAACTACTCCTGTGAGTTTCTAGTGGAGTATGAATGTTTAAGTTTGTATGTTCCTACCTTAAATCTTGTCTCACACATGCAATCTCTTCTCTTTTGTGCGTAATCAATCGGTGACTTGAATAATATGCCTCATGACCCACCACATCGATCGGGTGACTATATGTGACTTGTGATATGTGATATGTGATATATTGTGACTATATGTGATATTGTGACTTGTGATGTGATATTTGGAGACTTGTGGTGATATATGTGATATATTGTGACTTGTGGTGATATATGTGATATATTGTGGACTATATGTGATATATGTGATTACTTGTGGTGATTACTTGTTGATATATCTGTGATATTGTGATTTGTTTGAGTGGGGTGCAATAAACATTTAAAATTGGCGCTTTTACCACTTTGTCGTGTGTTACACTCGGCAAGGGAGGCTTTGCCGAGTGTCATGGTAAAACACTCGGCAAAGTAACGCTTCGGGCATTCGGGAACGTGCTATGCCGAGTGTTGTGATTTTGCCGAGTGTCATGGTAAAAACACTCGGCAAAGTAACGTTTCTGGGCATTCTGGGAACGTACTATGCCGAGTGTTGTAGTTTTGCCGAGTGTTTTTACCACGACACTCGGCAAAGTGTAAAGATTTGCCGAGTGCCATTCCGTCCTGGCACTCGGCAAACGACGCCGTCACCGTGTTCCTTCCGTCCACTATCCTTTTTTTTGCCGAGGGTCGTTTCGGCACTCGGCAAAGACTTTGCCGAGTGCTCGATGAAAGCTCTCGGCAAAGAGCTCTTCCGTCGAAACTATGGCGTGTGAGCTATGTTGGGTGGCACTCGGCAAAGACTTTGCCGAGTGTTTATCGTGCTTTGCCGAGTGCCACAGGCACTCGGCAAAGCTGCTGAACCCGGTAGTGTTTGGAACGATGGGTCTGATTCTAATTCCAGATAAAATCCACACGCACAAAAAAAAATCTCAACTACTGCTAATTAATAAACGTCATATAAAAAATACTAACAATGAATCACATATTTTTTAAAAAAAGTTACAAAAGAATATTATTTTGGTTATGTCCAGTCAAACTTTCTAAACTTTGGTTATCCATATTTTTTCAATATTTAGATTGAATACATGAAAAATGATATATATAGATTTATCTCGTAAAGAACTTCCATAATAAATACAATTCTACTAGTTTTTCTAATAAATCTATCGCAACAAAAATTAATAGTCTACATTGTGTTTTGGAGACGGTGTAAATATTCAAAACGATGTTCCTTTATGGCCCAGAGAGTACTAGCTAAGAGTATACATGATTATAGCCCTATTTATTATAGTATTTATTTTTAACTAAAAACAAATAATTATAAAAAATATTAGCTAAAGCCGTTTTGAATTGAGCCTTACATTGAGGAAAAGCTGGATTTGGCAATGTTGCACACGGTATTTAAAAAATTAGCCGTACGCGAACCGTATTTGCAAAAATAGCACTACGTAAATGCAGTGCTGCGGCGGCGGCGCGGCGGCGACACGTGGTGAGGCCGCCGGCGGCAGGCGCCTGCTGCTCGATGGGGTGGGGGGACGGTAGGCAGGCCTACTATCCGGTGAGGGGACGACAGGTGATTAAGCCGGCTTAATTACCTGCCCGAATTATTTTTACATTTAGTATTTATTTAAATTTTTAAATATATGAAATGAGCTAAACAAATTACGAAAATTCATGTACAGCCTCCTGACACAACGTACCTCGTAGTGTAATTTTTTTGGTAATTTTATCCATTGTGAATGCTGCTAAAAAATTCATACAATTTTAATGTTTGTATGAGTTTTTACATATAGGAAACGGACTCCAAAAATTACAAAATTTTATATCAAATCTTCCGACACATCATAGTTATTGTGTAAGTTTTGGGGAATTTTATGTGGTATGAATTTGCCACGTTTATTCGGGTTAATTTAATCATGAATTTACGAATATTTCACGATTTTTTTACAATTTTTTACATTTTGAATACTTGTACAAGTAAAAGTAATTATAGTAGTACGAAATTGCATTACACTGGATGCGATATGGCTTAACCATCTGAGACACTGCTACCTCTTCGCCGCGTCTGCCTCCTCGTACGTCAGTCAGTCCGGAGGTTGCGTCTTGGGTCGGATGAGGTATGAAGACAATTTTATTTGCTTAGTGGCCGACGGTGGTCCAGTAGGCTCAGGTACAGTAGGCTGGGTCCGGTAATGGTCGAAGTCCTCCAGTTGAGACATGCCGAATTGCGAACCGCCCACATAATGATGAATAAATGACTCTAGAAATCCTCCTCGTGGTGCGAAGGAGCTCTACCCACCGAAGTATCCAAACCCTGGGTATGCTGTGAACGCTAAGCTCTACCCTGCATATGCTGCAAACCCTGGCGCCATGTAGTACTCTCTAGAAGCATCTGGGAGGCCTGTGTCATCATCGGTGGACTTGTCGTCACCCCCACGTTGAATTGGAGACTGCAAGATAAAACGATATTAGTCACAATAAATATTCCGGATGTACAATGCAAATCTTTATACCTCCCGAATGTGCAGCGAAGATAAACAACGGGGAGCGATAGTCTGTGCAGGTGGTGCGAACGTCAAAAGTGATGCATCTCGACGATGGACCTGCGGTGGGAGAACGCCATGATGTTAGTGGAACACAAGGCCTAATAGAAAAACAAAATGTAGGTTCGTACGTAAGTTACCTCCTCGTCGATACGGCGCACAAATGATTGGCGGCTAGTACTACAACGCCAGGCAAACTTAGTAGATTGCGATGGCCGGTCGGACTCGCTAGGTCGCGATGACCTGGCGGGTGAGCATGGTGCTCCCGCTGGGTGGCTTATGTGCACAGTGTGATCCGTGGAATGGCCGCAACTTAGGTTGTGCACTATTTTTTTGGCTTGCTTTAGGATGAACATCATAGTCTTCTGCAGGGCCGGTGGCGTCTCCAGGCGGCTGATGGTGGCCTTCGATGCGCTTGCGATGCGTTGTGCCCGCTCCAACTGAAGTGACATACGAAACAGGTTCAGTAACGACCAGTATGAATTTCTTGAATGAAATGATAAGATATTTGAACTGTCTTACGCTGTCATGGCGCCGCGAAGCGCTGTGGGGATCGATCGAGCATTGCAGACTTTCCTCATGCGTGATCTGCTCGTGGCAATCTGGTGGAGGAATGGTGTGTTTGCTGCGTGACCAAGGTACGTACCACTCCAGGTACTCATGGTACGTCTGGACGTCGTACGAACGCTGCTCCATGATGACATCGAGGTACGCCCTGTCCGTCCATGCCATCGTCCACTGTTGCTGTAGTGCCCGCCAGTCTATACCATGCCAACCAGCCCTTGATTATCTGCATTTCTATAATCATCGATGTTACATAGAAGGACATACAAAGTGTACACATTAGTCGGATGGAGTTTGACTCACCGGTGTATAACTTGCGGTAGGAACCTGCCGTTCAAAGGGGGCACGGCCTAGTGCAAACCGAACTGTTGCATCACGCGCTGTGGCGCGTAAGCCTCCACCATGTACAAGAACACTAGATGGTGTGTCGTCGCCTATAGCTCCGTGTCCTCCAGGCATTGCAGGGACAGCCCGTGCAGCGATACACGATGCACAAAATCTATCGTCCATGGACCCCATATGACGTCGCTGTCGTGCAACGACTCGAACTCATTGTGCCACAGCAAGTAGCACCTCGATGGTTTGCCCATCGCCCACCGCAGATAGGCAGCAGTCCACGGGATGCCCATAGTGGGCCCGTCTGTCAGGTCGGTGAACTCGTCGAACGGGTGCACTGGCATCACGATGGTCGGACGTCCAATAGGGAAGTGCTCCCAACTCCACAGCTGCAGGAGCACGTAGCAGATAGCCAGATTAGGGGTACCGGCAGTGGTGCGCTGGCAAGCGTCACATAACTCGATCGTGGTGCATGTAGCGGTGATCCCGGTACCGTACCAAGGCATCGCCTCAAACTCTGTGTGCACCAAAGATTTGGTGAGGCCAATGAACTCAGCGTTGTAAATATCGCCGTGTGTGGTTGAAAACATGCTCCAACCAAAAGAGCTAAATAGGAATATGACGAGGTGCCACCAAACGACCTCCGACAGTGCATCCTGTGGGCACACACTAAAATTGTTCAGTCAAGTGCGGGGGACGCCATGTGCACTCTCTGGGATAGGTCAGCCGAACCGGTCCAGCCTCTCCTTCCAGTCGACTAGTGTAGGGGTTGGAACAAGTGCGTCACCCCAAGAGGGAGACCGGTTAAGAACGCGACGTTGACCGTCATCTCACCCCACCGAAAGTGGAATGTGTGTGTCTCGGACCTCCACCTATCCACCAGTGCCGCGAGCAGGCTGCCGTCGATGGTGAACTCGTGTTTGGTGGAGACTAGCCTCGCGAAGGAAAACAAGCCCGTGGTCCGCAGGGTTAGGACGTAGCGCTCATCCAGTACCCACGGATCCCTCCCCTCGCAGCTTGAAGGGCGAAGGGCCAGCCGCGTCACCCATCATCCATGAGTGGCAATGATGTTTTTCATCGTACAAGTGTTTGAGAAGCTCCGGTAAAGCCATACCTTCTAATATATAGGACAGACCAAATATTAGTGCGAACATTAATAATGACAATAAAACTTACTTCGTAATACAAACTACATTAATTATGACTAACTAAATAACAGTAATTATAACTACGACTACAGGAATAACGTCGAAAGCAGGCTATAAAAAATTACCTGTCTTTCGGGAGAAGCAATCAGCACTGCCACCTTCTTAATGAGTTATGCACTGCATTCTCTAAATAATTAGCTACACACTCTTAATTTTGAGAGTATCTTGCAACAATTGGGATAGACCAAATATTAGTACGAACATTGATAATGACAACAATATACTACAAATCAGTGATTACATGCATGTAACTACATATGAATACTTCATTAATTACCGATAATTTGATTACTCATACGAAAAAAATGACGAGCTATTCATTACCGTCGTCCGTACCACTTAATTACTTACCACTAACTCATTACTTACCCCTAACTAATTGCCACTACAATAATTATGATTACTTAATTATATATTTCCATTCAATAACAGATTATGGATACCGTACATACACAAAAATAGTAAAAGCTATGTCTAAATTACTACGACATGCTTACTTCGTAATACAAACTGCATTAATCACGACTAACTAAATAACACTAATTGACTAGTTTTACGGGAATAACGTCAAAAATATACGATAAAAAATTACTTGCCTTTCGGGAGAAGCAATCAACACTGCCAATTTTGAGCTATGCTCTGGCTTGTCGAAGTAATGAGCTACACACTTCCAATTTTGAGCGATGACCGTGACAATGAGATTCTGCGATGAGCGACTGAGATGAGCAACGACGAACTGCGAGAGGTTCGTATTTATGGCTGAGCGAAAAGTGAACCCGGTGCACTCACCCCGTACATTGAGGACTCATTGTCACGAGCAGCACTTCGGGTGAGGGGGGATGACATGGTAACACTGATAAATGTGCAAATGAGGGGGCGGGCGAGGGGGGACGATATGGATATAACGACATTAGTGTGAACGAGAGAGCGCGCGAGGGGGCACGACACACACAGAGTGATAATTGTGCGAACCAGATAGCAGAAAAGAAAATATAGCATGATTGGTCGACACATGTGCGAAGCACACAGGTCATCCACTTCAAAAGATGCATGAGCATAGTTAAATTCATGATTAAATTAACCCCGATAAACGTGGTAAATTCGGACCACATAAAATTTCAAAAAAATTACACAATAACTTTGACTGTGTCAGGAGCCTTCACAAAAAAAATCGTAATTTTTGGAGCACATTACTATATGTAAAAACTCATACAAACATCAAAACTTTACGAAGTTTTGAGAAATATTCACAATGGATAAAATTACCCAAAAATTAGACTGTGAGGTACATTGTGTCGTGAGATTGTAAATAAATTTTCGTAATTTTTTAAGCTCATTTTATATATTTAAAAATTCAAACAAATACTAAACACAAAAAACTAGAGCTGGTAATTAAGCCGGCTTAATCACCTGTCGTCCCTCACTGGGCGGCAGGCTGCTTGCTGTTTGCTAGCGGGGCGACAGGCGCCTGCCACCAGTGGTCTCGTCACGTATCGCCTTATCGACGTTGCCGTTTGTTGATCAAATACTAAAAGTGTTATTTTCACAAAAACAATACGTAGATGAGTAATTTCATAAATACCATATATAACGGTGCTAAATCCGACTTTCCATCCCTTATCTTTCTACGGAGGAAGACGTTTAAGGAGAACGGGCACCTATCTCAGTCAAGCGTCGCGACAAGCAGGCAATAACTTGGGAAAGCGACTGTCGGCATCGCCTCCGGTTGCCACGTGGACAGCATCCAGTGAGCCTGGTGGCATCTCAATTTCCACGCCACGCATAATCTTCGTACGCAGCCCCGTTAGCGTAGCCATTGCGTGCATCCAGTGCTTCTTCAGATAAAACCAAACCAAAGGAAAGAATGTTTGCGTACCTGGATAACTTATGCGGCCGTAAGAGAAAGAGCCAAAGATCTAGGTTCATTTTTATGGCACAACGACGGCTCGCTGCCTCCTCATCGGAATACAAGTTTACAACCACCCCACCTTTACATGCATGTCCTTGTAGTTCCAACGAACGTCTAAAAGATTACTTCGGCCTTTTTTAAAAATAAAAATTAAACAATTTCTTGTAAGATTTCTATGTTATAGACATAACTTCTATGTATTTTATGATCTAAATCTGATCAAATCTGACCATTTAAAGAATCCAATAAGATTTCGCTCAAAGATATATTCCGACTAGTATAACTGGTCGGTAATGTAAACTGGTCGGAGATTATGATTGTGATCATCTCTATATTTGTAATAGACTCTACACCGATTTGCACCATCGTGTTGTCTAAGGTGTTTCTGCCGACTAGAGCCAGACGTGGCTACTCGAGGCGCTTCCAACTACAACTCTTTATCGTTATCTTCTGAGGCTCTGTTTCATTTTCGAGCGGGGTGTTGTTCCTATCTCCGAGCAGGTAACTGTTCTAGTTTTCGAGTAGGTCTTTATTTCTATTGCCGACTAGGACTCTATTCCTTCCTCACCTATGACTTGTTCTCAATGCTATTTATTCCCCGTGTAAGCTTCATGATAGCGAATGACGTACAGCACAAGTTATCCACATATGTAATACACTAAGAATATTCTGTAACTTCTTCTCATATAGTGATTTCACCGATTGTACGTCAGTGGTTTTCTCCCGTAGGGTTTTTCATGTTAAATCTTTGTTTTGTTATCCTGATTATTCTTTATTGTGATTTTCTATATCTTGTTGTGCATTCTATAATAAGTGCTTCAGAGCACTTGTTCGTAACAAGTGGTATCAGAGCTTAGTTCTTCACCCAATCAATCTAGCGCATATTCGTCATGACGTCAATGAAATATGGTCTTCCGTTGTTGGATCACAACACAAGATTTTCTCTCCGGTAAGTCAAGATGCGAGCTGTTCTGTCATAGCTCGATTTGGATGATGAGCTATTGGGAATCGACAAGATACTTGCGGCATGGTCCGTTGAGGAGAAGCAAATGAGATATCATAAGGATCTCAAATTCATCTCTATCTTTCTAATAATATTCTTCAAGAAGTTATGAAGGTGACCACTGCTGCTGCGTTATGGCTAAAGTTGGAACGAATCTACATACCCAATGACCTAGCCAAGAAGATACATTTAAAGTAGAAGCTTTTCTCATTTAAGTTGGAGAAAAGTGGATCAATTCAAATCATCTTACCGCGTTTAAAGATGTGGTCACTAATCTTGAAACCATAGTGGTCAAATACATTGATGAAGATTTGGATCTTATTCTACTTAGTTCGCTACATGTTTTGTTCTCTGCGTTAAGAGACACAATTCACTATAGTCGAGATACTTTTACTCTGAAGAAGGTTTATGAAGCTTTGTATGCCATAGAAAAGATGAAAAGTATGGTTGTACATTCTCAGGTTTGACAAATAGAAGACTTTTGAACCGAGGGGAAGAAGAAGGAGGTCGGGGCCAAATCAATGGAGAGGAACGGGGAAGAAGAAGGTCAAGGAGAAGCCCATGCAGTGGGAGAGAAAAAAGGGAGAGGTCTAAGAACTTATAGACCAAGTTTTGGATGAACTTTCTAAGCCCAATTCAGAACTTACATATCCTCATGCATGTTGAAACAGAGAGTTACATTGATTAATTATCGAATCAATAAGGGTGCAAGAAGGTTGCATTGATCATGCTATGATTCCCATTGCCCTTCACTATTTTGAGCTAAATGAATAGCTTGACCTGCTAAGTTGTATGATCAATCAATAGTACTCCCCAATTTGAATGGAAGTTCAAGAGAAATAACCAGACCAGGTGGTGGACTGTTGTTGGCGCCGAGGCCGAACGGTGGAACTACGGAGGCCAGAGGCCACGGAGGAGACCAACTACAAGATGGCGGAGAATTCTACGGGGTGACGCAGCTGAACGCAAATGTGGGTAAGTACCAAGCAGTGTTTAGGATTAGGTATAAGTTACTTATTAACTTTTAGTGTTAATAGAGCACAACGCAACCCACAACAGATCTACACTTCTGGTGTAGTGGCAAAATTTTTACCTTACTTCTGTGAGGTCCCAGGTTCAAACCCCGCTTCCTCCATTTTCTTGGTTAGGTTTTTACTCATTTGCCTACAGTCAAATTTACGATGAACATTTGTTAACATCACCGAAGACCAACAACTGCAATTCTAACAGCCTGTACATTTGGTTACGAAAATGTTCCATGTCACTACTTCAATGCAATTCTATCAGGTTTCATTGTGACAATAACAATTGGTCATATAAAATTATAAAGATACATGACAAAAATTCATGCGTCACAAAAAATAATTTGTCACAAAACGCTTGGCGTGCAGCCAGGGTCCTGCCGTCATAATATGTGATGAAAAGTCCCATGCATTTAATGACGAAATGTTCCAAACATCACAAAGTTCTAGGGCAAACCGCCCTTGCTTCGTACAATGACAAATTTCAGATGTGTATCATACAAGGTTGCTTATTAATCACATTTTTTCTATCCATCAAGGAGTATTCGTCACTGAACCTCATATTTATTGTAGTGTAGGTGAAGGGATAACCGGCCCCACCAACAACTACTTGAGGTCAGTGGGTGCCGGGTAAGAGTGAGAAACTGCCCTAGGTCACCAACTAAGAATAGCTGGGTGGAGATTTAATAACTTAACATGGGAAAATGTTCTGTACTCTGGACTTGGCACCACATATAAGGAAATACGGGCTACCAAGCTTCAAGAGAGCTCATAGTAGCTATAGGTACAATGGCTCAAGGAAGTGCAGTGCAAAATAAAAATCATGAATTCATATCTGTCTCCTGGATTGGAGGCTACAGAGACCACTAGAGGTATTTCTTCTCACCGAGTGACTAGTAGTATTTTCAATAATTAAAACTTGGAATCCTACAATAATTAAAATTTGGTAAGCTATTTTATGAAGAAAGAGAGGAGCTAGAAAATGTGATAATAAGAAAGAGATGAGTTATACAATGTATTTCTTGCTATTAATGCTTCCTGAGTACATTATTACTCACTCTTACTATTACTTGCATTTATTAGATCCTAGTCCAACTATGGAGTACCTCGGGTGGAATACAGGATATCTAGGAGACAAGGATGCCACGTGGGATGAGGGTGATCATGCTGAGGACCAGGGCGAGGCGGACGCCCTATACGGCGGCTGGGACGAGTAGGCGACCTGTAACGCCGCTTTGTCAAGAGATAGGGTATATAAATAATTCATATCTCCTTTTGTATTTAAGTATTTGTACTTAAGACCGTAGTCCTGCGTGGCTAACTATTGTATTAAAGAACATCATCTAATTATAGTTCTGCTGCACAACTCTAGTAAAGCTTATTATTCCCTAATTCGTTGGGATTAAAGAATAGTAATTCGTTGCCCAGTGTCATGTTCTAAGGATAATGACACGGATCGTCTCATCATTTATCCTTTCGGACATTAGACACACACAAAGTGTTTTACAAGCTATTCGAGAAGTCTTTGGTTCTTTTTTTGGTTCTTTTTCACTACAAGAGGAATTCGGCTCAAGTTGAAGATTGTTGTATTTTACGATTCGAATCTGATCGGGTTTGATCATTTGAAGAATCCGATCAGATTTCGTTCAAAAATATATTCCAACCAGTATGACTGGTCTGTAATGCTAACTGGTCGGCAGTTATGATTGAAATCATCTTCATATTTGTGATAGACTTTACACCAACTTACACCATCATAGTGTCCAAAGGTGTTTCCGTCGACTAGAGTTAGACGTGGCTACTCGAAGCGCTTCACTATTATCTTCTGAAACTTTGTTTTGTCTTCGAGTGGAGTGTTGTTCCTGTCTCCGAGCATGTTACTATTCCAGTTTCTGAGTAGTCTCTGTTTATATTGCCGACTAGGATGTTGTTCCTTCCTCATCTTGGTCTTTTGTTCCCAAGGCTATTTATTCCCCCGTTTCATGATAGCGAAGGGTGCACAACATAAGTTATCTACATATATAATATGTCAAGAGTGTTCTGTAACTTTTTCTTATATAGTGATTTCACTAATTATGTATCCGTAGTTTTTTCCGCAGGAGTTTTTCACGTTAAATTTTCATCATCGTGATTATTCTTAGGTGTCGCTCGGTTGGGCTAAAATAAACTGGCTTATGGTGAAAACCGCACTGCACTGATCGAAATTATCACAGAATGATGGTGGCTTATTTGGCATAACTAAATTTAAAAAAAATAAAAATAAAAAAAACATGTTAGTCCACCATGGACAACGCAAACAAATACAGAAAAAAAGAACCGACAAAAAAACTCAAAAAAAAACTAAAAAACCAAAAAAAATGAAAGTTATAAATAATAAAAAATAAACCAAAAGCCAGAAGTTCTAGCCCAAATAAGCGAAGCCTAATTGTGTTTTTTCATATCTCGCTGTTTGTTCTATAAGAAGTGTTGAGCGCTTGTTTCGTAACAACTTCGATTTAGACGCTCCATTGAAGTTTGGTAAGGTTACGGAGGAAATTAAAGCATGCATGCTTTGCAGTTATCCACTTTATTCCACGACAATCCACGTTGCCATGTAGAATACGTACTGCTCCTTCGGGGAATAAGAATAAACCGTTCTACGTTCTAATGCAGAATCATAGTGACATGTACAACTCTTAATTAAGAAATGAAGCCGCAATAACAAAATGTCAATGCGCCGCTCGAATTACATGCTGTTTCTTCTGCCCTACTTTTGGGAAAAGTTCTCTCTTAGCGGTTGGATGGGATGCAGAAGGAGGCCTCATACCTACCAATACTAAAAGGAAAAATTGCTCTCTTGCCCCAAAGTTTAATGGCGTTTGCTCAAATGCCCCATGATGTCTCACTGACATACGGGTTCAGGGCCCACATGTCAGTGAGACATCATGGGGCATTTGAGCAAACGCCATTAAACTTTGGGGCACATGAGCAAATCCCCCATACTAAAACTAGACAACGGCTGCACAGGGATAAAATCCTTTCTTTCTAAGGGGGTAGTTAGAGTAGTTATATACATCAAGCAGTTACGTACAAATAAATTATACATACGTCTTTAATCATCAAATCTTTATCTTTATTATTATAAAAGAACGAGTTGGTGGTTGTACGTCCATTCTCCTCCAACCACTCTATTTCCTTAACTTCTCATCATTCTCTACTTTCTAACCGATCATTGCAACTCTTTTCTATAGCATAATTCTCTATACATTCAATAAGTTTCGTTGCAACGCACGAATATGTAACTAGTTGAATATCAAATCGTACTCGAGAAATACTTGAAGCTAAACTTTTTAAACTTAATTCGATCATATATATATATATATATATATGTAACAAGGAATATGGCATTAGTAAGTTTTTCATCACAAGTTTCACAGTATTGCGTGCACATTTTGCAATTCTTAGAAACATATAATTGTGAAAATGTAATCGTTAGATGTGTCTACTGAGAAGTCGTGTCGCTATTCGAAACAATATCTATTAGAAACAGATGAGCAGTTAAAAAAATATGTATATATGCAGATTAAAGGCCACATATCCGATTGATCACCACAGGCAATTGGAGCCAACCCAATCCTGCCCAGCAAGTTAATTCATTAAATCAATCGGAAGGATCGATCAGCCTGCAGGCTACTGCATCCGCGCGCAAGAATGGGCTTTGGTAATTAACTTCTAATTAATCCGGTTTAGGTAAGGGATTAATTAACAAGCGGAAGGCGTGGTGGAACACTATGCCGTCGTTAATCGGGGAGAGCACCCGTCGTCGCCGCTTATCTCACGGCCTTTTGGCGCGATCGATCGATGCGTTCTCCCGAGCCAAATTTTATTACCCGATTAGGATTTCGCCGAATCTAATGATGCCGATCACGCAATGATTAAACTAGCCTAATTCCGAAAGCCACTGCTCCTCCACCGCCTTAATCTTTTTGCAATTAGTGGGAGGTAGGTGGCGTCACACGGCATGCTCGGCTTACATAGCGGCCGGTTTACGATATATGCATGGGAAGGGTAGATAATTAACCCATGTACGCAACTGGCTAAGATACTGGTCGTTGTAGTTGTGGCTTCCCATAATAAGACGTACGTATACGCAGGTCACCATCGTTCTCCAACGTACGTACCCGTAGGCCAAGAGGCCAGTTTGGGTTTGACATCTGGCTCACATAATTTTAGGAAAATCGTTGTTGCACAATACGTAGCTGCTCTCGATCTCACGTAAAACTAAGCCGTCCAATTCCTGTGAAATCGTCGCTGTCCCTCTATTTTATTTTTCAAAAATTGCACGATTCATATGGTTTTTTCTAGCGGTGTTAACGAATCGAACAATTTAGATATGAGTGCTGGATAAAACATATAATAAAGTATAATTGACACTCTTTGAATTTTAGGATCTGTTTGGCAACGGCTGCGGCTTATGGCTTTTGGCTGAAAATTTTGAATTTTACCAGTTTACGGTACAGATTACGGAGAGAGATAGTCACTTGCGACTTTGGATGGTACAGATATTGGGCTTTTAATATGTACATCGTTTAACTTGTAGACCCCGTCTTGAGAAAATACTTCATTTAAAAGTTAGATCTCAGAAGAAAGCCAAAAAGTTCGCTAGTCAAGAAAAGAACATTGCCTTAATGTATTGAATACGAATCGAATAGTTCAGATATAAATACTAAATAAAATTGATAATTCGGATCTAATTAACACCTACTTTTCTTTCTAGTCCGATTGGGGGGACATGGTCTTTAAGAGAAACCGAGCCTGAAAGTCACGGTTCTGATTTTTTGGTTCTACAGGTCCGTCCGGCTTTCTTAACTATGGTATTAGTCCTGGTTATATTGAGCATAAACATTGAAGGAGAGTGCTGAAGTGTATAAACTTATTCAGTAAACTGGTTATGGTGGTGAATGAATTCGATCTCAATGTAGAAACCACTATGATCCACACCTACCCGCTTAATTATCCGACGAAAATTAAAATTTCCTACAACTATATATTCTACAATAAGTAGGAGTACGTAGATTGTTGCTAAGTTATTATGTGATTGTTTGGTCCAAGTTTTTTCGTTTCGGTATCTTCTAAAGTACATACGTAGAACGTTCTGGCCATTTCGAGCGGAACAGGATAGAATTGAATATGATACCATTGATGCTAACTTGTCTATATTATCTCCTGCAAAAATATCTTTTGATACTGCATGCTTCTGCTGAGGAATGAACAGTTCTGAGATACGGCCAGTCGTTGCTGGTCCAGGTTTGGACCTACTCGTACATATATACTAGTGCCAACTACCTGGTCCCATCGCTGCTGGTTAAGCTTAGCTAACTGCGTGCCAACTGAATGCCCAAATTTAAAGTATTTAACTACTTGGTCAAGAGAGTCTCTTTATGCGTTCTCCGTGCATGGCCCCCACCGTGTGGCCCAGCGGATCATGCCCGTAGATCTGCCTTCAACGGTCTTTTTTTTAGAAAAAAAAAACGGAGGCAGAGCACTGCCAAACTTAATTAAGGAGGAGAAGCATGGTTCAAATTATAGAGTTTAGGTGGGAGCGGCGCGGCTCTCCGCAAAGTAATTAGGGTGTTGTAAAAGTGAGTGGAAACTCCGCAAAATGCTTGGCTCCCGTGAGGATCCACGCTCCGACCTCCTCCGTTGTGCGGGAGATGAGGTACTCTGGTGTGGCAGCCGTTGATCGGAAGATTCGGACATTTCATTCCTTCCATATCTCTCATGCCACAAGCATAATGATGGATGTCACCGCTTTCGTGGAACACCAGGCGTTTGGGCGACCGACTCCCACCAGAGTCGTACCGATTGCGTGGCCTGCCAGTTTGCGGGGTTCAGGGAGCCACAAGTTGTCCATTGTGATATAGCCGTCCAGATTGTTTTGGAGTAATGACATTCCTCGAGGATATGGATGGCAATTTCTGGTGCTTGAGCGCAAAGCGGGCATGATTGTTAGTTCAGCCATCTCTTCTAGCAAGACGGTCTGTTGTCTAGATTTTTTGTATCGTTAGCCAGGTGAAGATTCTACATTTCTGGGGTGCCCAAGGCTTCCAAACAAGGGTATTCATATTGGTTTTTATCGCGGCGAGGAATTGTACCTTGTAGGCGAGGCAGCGCTGTAGACTCTGCTTGGAGTGAGCTTCCATATGACAGTATCCTCCAGTCTGTCCCAGAATGTCGTCATGGAGGTAAGTCCCCACATTGCGACAAGTTCATGAATGTGTTGTCTGTCAATCCCATGTGCAGAGTACGGTTCTTTTTTCTGGAGGTTTTGTAGGTAACTGGCGCAATGTCCCATAGGCGATTCCCATAAGCCCAGACTGAGTTCCAGAATGATGCCCTCTTTCCATCACCAATCACTATGCTGGTCGCCGCCGCAAAGAGCTCCTGATCCTGCTCATCATGTGGCGTCTCCATCCCTTGCCATGGTTTATTTTCGGTTGCCCATTCATGCCACAGCCATCTAAGTCTCATTGCTCGAGCGAACCACTCTAGGTCCAGGAGACCAAGGCTCCTAGGTCGATGGGTCTGCATGCTTTGTCCTAGCTAACCTTACATTTACCACTTGAAAGATGCTCTGATCGCGCCCATAAGAATCTTCGTGCCCGTCTATTGAGGGATCTGAGTACATATTTTGGTGCCTTGAGAGCCACGAGGAAGTAGGTGGACTGTGACGTTAGTACCGATTTGGCGAGAGTCTTCCTACCTGCAAGGGTGAGTTGTTTGCCATGCCATCCAGCTAGGCGAGTGGCGTGCTTATCCACTAGCACCTGAAAGTCCGCCTGGTGGAGTCTTTTAAGAGCAAGTGGCAAGCCTAGATATTGCATTGGGAAGGATGCATGCCTAGCAGGGAAGTCATGCAGAATGTCTTGTAGGTCGAGGTGGTCACATTGTATCGTTGCAATTTGGGTCTATTGCAGGTTAGTTTGCAACCCCGTTGTGTTGCCAAATTATGTAGGATCTGAGTCAGGTTGTGGACATCATCCTGGTTCGGCGCTAGAAAGATTACTGCATCACCCACATACAAGGTGGTCCTAATGGTGGCCACACGGCCATCCAGAGGTAGTAGTAGGTCATGGTCTGTTGCGATATCGAGGATTCTTTGAAGGGGGTCTATCACAATGATGAAATTAAGAAAAAAAATAAAAAATGAGAAAAAACACCGTTATAAAGCCGAAAAGCAAAAAAACTAAAATTAAGAAACTGACACGTTCTAGGAGCCAAAAGCAGAAGTCGTTTAAAGCAATACTCTACCAAACAAAATAGAACGATCAACCATGTTACAAATAATTAACTACTCTAGTATATCTATACAACGTACGTGCTACGTAGTTGCATGCACATAGGCCGGGGTGGATTCAGGCCCATGGCAAGGTGGGCTTCAACCTAAGATGTGGGAATATTAGTAGTATATAGCCCAGGTAATATTGATCAAGCCTAGGTAATATGTACCATATGTTAATGTATCAGCCCATGGCGTCTAGTGTAGCCCATGGAAGAACTTTCCTAGGCTCCCAATCTCCTTCTCGTCCCTTAGGCAAAAGAGGCAATAGCCTAGCCATTGGCGCACACATAGCCAGACATCCAAGTCAGTCCATTCCCAAGAGGAGGCACAAACCTTAGTGAGTAGTGCTCGTGGTTGGCTGCTACTGCTCACGTATTGTCTCCACAGCTCCACGTGACCACGCCCGACGCACCGATGCTTATGCGGTCACACACTAAAATCCGCGCTACACCATCTCTACTCCAAGTCGTGCCGCGCCACGCCTGGCTCCCACGCCCCACCTTGCTCCTAGCCTCCCATGCCATGCCATGCTGGCACGCTGCTCCCACACCACGCCATGCCTTGCCGGCACGCTATAGCCAAGATGCCGAGAAGGTTCAAAGGCTGAAGCAAAAAGGGAAGCTAGCCATCCAGACTCCAGATATCGATCCAGCCGCACGCGGCCCGGCCACCGGTTAGTATGTAAATTGAATTGACCTTGTTACCAATTTGTCTTATGTTTATAAATACAGAACAAAGAGGACCAACTGACCAAGACCATGTCATCTTATTTTCTAGCACGAATACAATCCAACCAATCCCTACTAGAAACAGGGGCCAATAACACCGAGCAAAACAATTCTTATGCTTTACTTAATCCGGATGATATTGTTTCTGATCTTGGGCTTGGGAAACCAATTAAGGAGTTGAATAATGAATGGGTTGACATTGTAACTATGCTACATTGTTTAAGCTTTGCCATATTTTTGTTATTATGTTTTTATGTCAAGCATTGAGCCATGTATTTGTGACAATCTGTCACATGCCAATGATGCATTTGTGATATACTTTTGTTACGCCACGGTGAGGGTATAAATTGGTGTTAGTTTTAGGATGTTGGCCAGTTAGAGTTAAGCCTGGAGCATGGTGAAATCATGGATCTGCCACTGCATGTAGGATTATGCAAAAGTTCATTTTTATCCATTAGCTCTTCGTATGGTTTAATTTTCATCTTTTACTAATAAAACCAGGTAAAACACATTCTTTAACTCTTAAAACATTTTAGTATTTGTCCCTCTCGCTAGCAAAAGGCAGTTTTAATCGAGTTTGGCCTATAGGGTATGCCATATTGGATCTCAACTGGCCAAAACGAGGTGGGGACACCTTCATTTTTATATTTAAAATAAAAATGCTTAATATTTCAATGACACGTGTGTCTAGCTTACCCCATGAGTTGTTCGTAGACTCGGTGCACCATGGATATACTGGCCCTACCTTATTTTAGCTAGCTCGGATCTAACATGGCACGCCTTGTGAGTCAAACTCGGTTAAAACCACCTTTTAATAGTGGGAGAGATGGTTTCTAAATGGTTTTGAGAGTCGGAGGATGTGTTTTACCCGGATTTTACAGATGAGTGATAAAAATTAAAGTACGCGAAGAGTTGAGGGATCAAGAATGAACTTTTTCTTATAGATTAATATGCATATTGTCTTTTTTAAGTTGTTCCCTACAAAAAGAAAAAAGGGAAAGGAGAGGGAGAGAAAGAGAAAGAGAAATTCTCCTACTAGCTTGTTCCCGTGCTTGATTGCTCTAGCTACGCAAGACATTGTACAGTACGACGTCGCTGTCTTAAACAAAGAAAGAACAAAAGTAGCTTTCGCGCCATTAATAAGACACATTATTTTAAGCAGTTTTTAGATCATGTCGATGCTGAACATAAAAAAAATACTTCCACATCAAGTAATAAATTGACCTGCCGAATTGTTTTGTGAGAGATGGATCGATCGACTAGGCAGCAAGTCACCACATCTCGCTAGGTCATGAGAATTTTCCTCTAATTAATGCTGGACTTAGTGATGCTGTTTAGTGGGGGGATTATCAAAAGATATCATCAGACTTACTATTTTACAATCCAATCCTGTTTTTTTGGTTTTTTATGGTTTTTGACTTTGACCTCTTCGGAAGTTGAAACAAACAGGCAGTTTCTCTAAGTTACTTCTCAAGCTACTTCTTTAAACGGCTTTCTGAGCTTAAAATCATATGCACCGTCTGCATCGAAAACATAGATAAAAACTATCAGTTATAATTAAAAATTATTAGTCGCGGGCGAAAAGAATGTGATCATAGCATATCTCGTGAAAGTGACATCAGGCTCCGTTTCGCCTCCTTATTTTGTCCATTTCTTCTCTCCTCCTCCTTTTGTCTATGATCTAGGTGAAGGAAGCTTTCTTGTTTGCTTCCCTTTAAGACAACATTATTTTAAGCAGTTTTTAGATCGTGTCGATGCTGAACATAAAAAAATATATACTTCCACATCAACTAATAAATTGACCTGCCGGATTGTTTTGTGAGCGATGGATCGATCGAGTAGGCAGCATGTCACCACCTCTCGCTAGGTCATGAGAATTTCCCTCTAATTAATGATCGACTTAGTGATGATGTTTAGTGAGGGGATTATCAAAAGATATCGTCAGACTTAACTTTTCTCGTGAAAGTGACTTCAGGCTGTGTTTCTCCTCCTTATTTTGTCCATTTCTTCTCTCCTCCTCCCTTTATCTATGATCTATATAAAGAAAGCTTTCTTGTTTGCTGCCCTTTAAAACTACATATGCTTTCTCTCTTTTTCCTCTAGAGATGATATATATATATATATATATATATATATATATATATATATATATAAAAGATATTTTATAGCATAATTTATGTATATATATACTCTTTTACATATAGAAAATAGTATGTAATAAAAAATAAAGTAAGTATATATACTCCTTTTACATATAAAAAATGGTATATTGCAAAAATAAGTGGCCCAATAAAACATTTTCAACCATATCGTATTAAAGTATATTAGAATTAGTATTTAAATATACCAAAATTGATAAAAAAGATATAACACACTCATTTAAGTGATTTTAATAGCGTGTCATCGCATCAATATATATGTTGAAATATGAAATATTTCTAAGCTACCTCATAACCTCAACAGTACAGATAACATTAGCGTTACGCATTTTTCATTAGCTAATTGAAGAAAGCAAACAGCTAAGGTTTGGATCGGGCTGATCGGCATCTCTTCGGTCGGTTGCAATTGGGCACGTCTCGTCGAAATCGGAGGCGGGCCCACCCAGCGGGTACTGCCTCGGAAAGGCGATGCAAAGTTTCAAACATGTCATGCACGGCACCCATGCACGTACAGGTCGCGAAACCTGCAACACATGCATAGATACATATAGTTACTGTCATCGATCTTTCTCTGAGTGAGCGAGCTACGTACGGTCGTACCACCCAAACATAGGGATGGAAACGGATCGGATACGGTCGAATAGTATCAAATACGAATACGAATCCATATTTTTAAAACGAATACGAATACGAATTCGAATATTCTTAAATACGAATACGAATATTCTCGAATACGAATACGGATATTTTCGAATACGGATTTTCTCGGATACGAATATCGGATAAAACGGATTTCTAACGAATTTCACCGGTTTTTGACTGGTTACCGGTTTTAAACCACCTAAATTCAAATTTTGAATCACAAAATTTGTACGAATTTTTCATGACTTCTAGAAACGGATCGAATACGAATCGAATAGTCTCGAATACGGATACGGATACGAATATTCTCGAATACGAATGCGAATACGAATACTCTCAAATACGGATACGAATATTCTCGAATACAAATACAAATATTTTCGAATACGAATTTTTGCTTACCATATTCGTGTTTTCTCGGATACGAATATCGGATAAAACGAATTATCCGTTACCGTTTTCCACCTTTACCCAAATATGCACCGATGATGGAGCCGTGGAGAGGTATGGCCCAAATGTCATCCGCCACGTTGGTAAAACTACCGTTGAGATGGTCTCAAGGAGTTTTGTAGACGAATTTGTGTAGTTCATAAGCGGATTTAGATGATTTTATAGCTTAGAGACCATATTTGACGTACCTCTAAAGTTCGTATAGGGTAATTCAGACTTATTTCTTATATTGCTTGGTGGGGGATTGTTAGAAATTAGCCTATTTGATTATAGCTCATTTCTTTAATTCCAAAGTATGTATAATTTAGTACCATATTGCTAAGCCAAGATAAGTAAGACCAATTTATAAGGTGGAGTCCTTACCATTCCTTGAATATGATATGAGAAGGGTTTTGTCTAATCACACGCGCGCGTATTCGCGTATTTTCGCATGATTTGCCGTGACGTGGCGCTCCACTTGGCAGACCAAGTCCATTTTTATTTTTGCTGAACTCTGCACCTCACTCTCTCTCTATTGGAATGAGATTCAAACGTTTGAATTTGAGGTTTAATTGGGTTTTTGATAACAGACAGTTATCAGTGGGTAAATTACTGGTTAAATGTTATCAGTTACTAGTGAATAATTGAGAGTTACCAGTGAATTATTTCAGTTCAATGGGGCAGTTACTAGAGAGTAATTAATTTGCATATCTATATATACCTGGAGATGTCTAAGGTATAAAATAGAGAGAATTCCTCACTGCCTGAATCTCGTACTTCTGTCAACTTGTGCTGTTGTACTACGCGTCTACGTCGTCTGAACTTCGCCAACCTTTCTTCCCGGCGTACACCTGGAAGAAGGTAGAGAGGTTATCTCCGAACCGTTGCCGCAGAGAGTTCCTGCACGGGGTGGCAATAAGGTTTCGGCGGCAAGACATTTGCGCGACCGCCATCGCCCGCATCTTCTACGCTCGCATCAGATCAAGCTCGCTACGCTTCTTGTTATTCATCAGGCGAAAAAGTAAGTCGTTCGTTCGACTTTGTTACTATATTTTTTTGTGTATATTCTGAAGTATGATGAGTAGCCTGCTGTTAGTAAGTATGTTTTGTATCACTGGTTTATTGTATTTGCCTGCTAGTAAAATTTA